>CM072886.1:140998243-142418991 GCA_037013685.1 Acridotheres tristis | reverse complement strand
AATGTCAGGTTTGCTGTAAATTCATTGTCATATGTTCACCTATCTCTGTGCAAGTGGGAGCAACAGGAAGAAAGTGTCCTCCTTTCCTCTGCCACCTCAGCTGAGGGGCAGCTGAAACGTCCCTGAATTTCTGTGTGGAAACCAGGACTTGCCCTGTGCTGTTCCCACCACCCCACATCCTCATTTAGCCCCTGCAGAGATCCTGGAGATGCCCTCAGAAATTCCCTCTGTTGCATGATGCCTCCTCCAGACTTCCCAGCTTGGGGTGTGACTTTGCTGCTCACCTTGTTCACACCCTGAATTCACCCCCTGCTTTGTGGATTTAAAAGTTCAGCAAAAGGGCAGTCCCATGCAAAGATTTAGAGGGCTCCTAAGATACTGCTGCAACAAATCTTTAACTCCTGCTCCAAGCAGTGGAGGTCTGGACATGAGAAGAAATGCACAAGGAGGAAGAA
Source organism: Acridotheres tristis (assembly GCA_037013685.1). Classification (NCBI taxonomy): domain Eukaryota; kingdom Metazoa; phylum Chordata; class Aves; order Passeriformes; family Sturnidae; genus Acridotheres; species Acridotheres tristis. The sequence goes on along the minus strand of CM072886.1, from coordinate 142,418,536 downwards.
AAAAACATTTTCATTAGCAGTGACTTGCTGACGATGTGGTTTCTCTGTCAAAACCTGTGACCTGAATTATCACTGCCTGTGCTGCTGGAGGGTTTATTGGAAAATGGATAGCTTTGCAGGGAAAAGAAATCAGGCTGGTGGACATAGTATTTTTTTAAATAAAAGGAAACAAACCCACTTCCTTATATTGCGTATAAGCAAAGAGGACATGATCAGACTACTCTTGATGATGAATCAGGCTGCAGAGTTCATCTGGTCCATGTGAATCACAGGTCAGGGATGTTCCAAACTACCTTCGTGCCCCTGCAGCTAAAGCCCCCCAAAATGCATTCTCCAACCTGTAGTTATTTAGATGCTGCTCGAGTTTCCACTAAGCTGAAAAAAACTCCCAGCCAACACTCAAAGGAATGTCATAGGTTGTCCTCACACCATCTCCCATTTTGTATGAACATCATCTTAGTAGTGTTCTGCAGCCAGCAGGGCTTCTGGCAGCCTGAAGCCCTCATTCAGATGAGTTTCAAGTCACTGCCCAAATATCAGGGGTGGAGGAACTTATTGGGCAGCTGTGAGTATGGTAGGTGTATCCTTCCCCCCTTCTGGACGAATGCATTGACAAGAGGACAGCAAACAGCCTCAGATATAAAATACCTGTCTGAAGGACAGACTTGTGTAAGCTCCTGGACAACCTCAAAAACAAAAACAAGACAACACAGGATGGCCAACAAGGCCAAGTGCAAGGTCCTGCACATGAGTCAAGGCAAGCACAAACAGGATGGGAGAAGCACGGGTTGAGAGCAGCCCTGAGGAGAAGGGCTCGGGTGTGTTGATTGCTGGAAAGCTTGACATGACCTGACAATGTGCTCCAGCAGCCCAGGAAACCAACTGTGCCCTGGTCTGCATCCCAAGCCCTGTGGGCAGCAGGTCGAGGGAGATGATTGTCTCCTCCTGCTCTGTTCTGGTGAGACCCCACTGCAGTGCTGCATCCAGCTCTGGGATCCCCAACAGAAGAAGGGTGTGGAAACAGAAGAAAGGTGTGGAAACAGAAGAAGGGTGTGGAAACAGAAGAAGGGTGTGAACTTCTTGGAGTGAGTCCTGAGGGTGAAGATCAGAGGCTGGGGGAGGGAGCCCCTCTGCTATGGATAAAGGCTGATATAGTTGGGGCTGTTCTGCCTGGATATGAGATGGCTCTCAAGGGTTACCAATAACTAAAGGAGGACTACAAGAGAGATGGACAGGGATTTTTTCCATGGGTAGATGGAGATAGGACAAGTAGTAATGCCTTTAAACTAAAGGAGAGTAAGTTAAATTTTAGACATTATGAAGAAGTTCTTCCCTATGAGGGTGGTAAGGCACTGGAACCCAGAGAAGTTGTGGATGCCCCATCTCTAGAACTTCTGCCATCTTCAGAATATTTAATATTGATGCCAGTACTTCTGTTCATCTTCATTCTTTTCAATGTTGTGGTGGCTTGACCTTGGCTGAACACCAGGTGCCCATCAAGCCACTCAAACACTTGCCCTTCTCAGCAGATGGAAAATAAAATGGAAAATAATTTATAGGTTGAAATAAGGCAATTTAAAAAAGCAAAAGAAAAATTTACATTCACAGAAGTAAAGAGAAAAAAAAATTGCATTCTCTCCTTCCCACCAGCAACTGACGTTCAGCCACTTCCCAGGAAGCCAGATTTCAGCACATGTGGTGGTTTTTCCAGACAGCAAATATTTTAAATAACAAAAGCACCCTGTTTGCCCTCCTTTTCTTAGCTCTTCTATCAGAGCTGATGTTGTACGGTATGGAATATCCCTTTGGTTAATTTGGGTCAGTGGCCTGCTTGTGTCCCTTCCCAGGATCTTTCCCACTCCTAGCCCCTTAATGGGGGAATTTTGGGGGGACAGTGCTGATGCCGTGCCAGCTTTGTTCTGCTGTGTTACCAACACCTTTACAGATATCCACGCCCAGCAGAGCACTGGGAGGGCTACCATGGGAAAATTACTCAATCTCAGACAGACCCAATAAAAATGCTTTTCTCCCTTTGACTCCAGAGTTCCTGGATTAGTCAGATTCTCCTTTTTTATAACACTTCTGCAAACACATGACTAAAGGGGAAGTCAACACCCTGCAGAGACAGATGAGTTTAGGCAGAGTGGCTAACAAGCCGAGTGCCTGACCACTCTCCTCCCAGCCAGGCTATCTTTAAGTCAGCTTGGATGAACCAGAATTTTGTACCTGTGTTTGCCACTGGTATTTTTTGTTTCAATTTTTAAAGAATAGTGGGTGGGCTTTTGGCAACAAAATGAGAATCCCAGCCCACCTTAGGTAAGTTCTTGCTTTCCTCATAGAGAACAATTCATCCCATCTATATCAATATGTAAAAGCTCCTAAACAAACATCACCAATCAGAAGGAGAATACTCAAACTTGATAAATTTTTCTATAGCAACCTCAGTTTCTGAAAATGCTCACATTACTATGGAAGCTTTTTCATACTTCTGGTTGGTCCCACATGGCTCAGTGTCATGACCCAAGTCATGTCTGAAAACACCACGTCAAACACAGAAAGAAGGCTAATAATATTAATGGAATCTTCCAACCAATCAGTCCTCCTGAAAAGCAGGATAAGCCAGGAAAGCCTGGCTGCCTCATTCAGGACTGTTGCAGTTTCTTTGTGTGCTCCTGCACTGCTCTGCATAAATACCCCTTAACTTACAAGCTTCATTTATTTGCTGAAATTAATGCAACAGCATGCAGTTTCTATGGTAATGTGGGCTCCCTGCCTGTCTTAGGCTAAATCCATACCCACGTGTGAGCTGGTTCTTGCAGTGCCTGAAGTTTGCTGGCTCTGGAGTACAACCAGACTGCAAGCCGAGTGTAGGAATGGCTGGGTGATCAGGGAATGTGGATATCACCTACACTGAGACATTGGCTCTGCAGTAGCAAGGGACTCTGTTTGGGTGTCTCAATGTCCCTACATGCTCCATGCATGGAGGGGACAAGCACAGATGGCCTTTAATCTTTATGAAGAAAGCGATGACACAATTCTTGTCTCCCAGCCTTGTTGCTCCTGTACTCTGCATGATGCTTTCCTTTTACCAGGCGCCTGCCTATAGAGAAAGGAGATAAGGATAGTTCTGCCTTATTCTCTTTACTGAAAAAGGCCAGACTTCAAAAGTAGGTGGAATTCATGCAGTGACAAGGCCCTCAAAGTCTCTGAAATACCTTGAATGCTGTGACATCCTTTGTTTCCAGGGCTTCAGGGCATTTCACATATGTACAGTTCTTTCACTGCTCTTCTGCATAAAGGGCTCCATTTGTAATTACTAGAAGCAAGTAGGGAACTTCCAAGAGCTTTAACAATTTCTCTGCAGCCGGGAAAAGGGTGCACTTATCAAAGCTGAGGTTTGCTGTGAATTACCCACTCAAGTGTTGCCAGTGACTGGCTTTACCTTGCAGCTTGTTCGTGTTCCCTGGAGCCTTAGATACCTCTATACTGCCATGATGATTTTATCTTGTTCAATCTTTTCTTCAGGAATTAATCTGTGTCCAGTGGTGTCTCAGTCAGCAGGTTTGTCTGCCTGGTGCAGCTCCCCATGGCACACGAAGTTGTGCTGTAGCATATTCTGGAAAATAGCAAAGTTGCTCAGATGTGCTATAACAAAGATGGTTTCCCTGCTAGGGTGGCACAGAAATGTTTGCTCTGTTGAGAGATTAAAGAACATCTGCAGAGTTTTCTGCTGATAGAATGTGTCACTTCACGGCAGGTTGTTTGCAGAAGTGCTCTGTCATTACCCAAGCACCCGTCTGCAGCTGTGTGGTGCCCAGAGAAAGAAAGAGAAGTGGGTTCATTGCAGTCTTCCTGGCAGATGACTTACCTGCTGCTGGGAGCACTAATCAGTGTCAGAATATGGACTACCAGGCTCGAAACATAATTATGGGTAGATTTTGCAGAGTGTCTATAGATGCAGAAATTTTGGCAAAATTAGGGGTGAAAAAGGAAAAAAGCCCGGAAAAGTAGGGAGAAAGGAAAACTCAGGGATAAAGGGAATTTATTTGCCTAAGAAGCTGGGGATCTTAAAGCTCTCATTTTTTTTAAGTAACTGTAAAAACCACAACAGAGTTCCGTGGATGTATTTGAGCTCTTTGTCTATGGAGGGTTATATCTTTGGATGTTCTTTCAGTTCCCACTGAGTCTGAAGCTCTTCAGGTGGTCTCCAACAGCTGATGGAGAGAGAGGAGAGGGCTGTGAGCTGCAGAGATAGCTCTTCATGGAGACCTTCGAGGCTGACAAAATGCTCATCCATGGGTATTGTGAAGAAGAAGAATAAGTGTCTCAAGCTGTTTTGATGCCTCGAGAGGTTACCTAGAGGAGGAGTTAAACAGTGTTAAAGGAATAAAGCAGGTATTTATTAGAAAGGCTGTAAAGGATATGCCTTGGGCAGTACAAGAGCCTGGACAAAGCTATATCCAAGATGGAAAATGGGTCAAGAGTTTTCACACTTTTATAAGTTTTGGTCCATTTCCATATTGGGGTTAATTGTCCTATGACAGCTTCAAGTTATGAAGTCCCATCTTCCCAGATTGCTCTCCTCAATTCACTGTTGTTTACACTTTTTGGGCCTGAAGCTGCAATGGTGTCCTTGGTTCTCAGGCTGGAAAAGGATTGTTTTGTTTAACTACACTGTGAAGAGAACTTGCTAACACTTCACAGTTCAGAGTTATATACTAATGCAGCACAGAATCTGGAAAATATGAAAGCTAAAACTTAAGGCATCAGTTTCAAAGGTCTTTCCTGGAGATGGGAGAACCATGAGAAAGAGGAAAGACTGCAAAAATACAGGTTTCAACATATCAAGTTCTCTAGCAACATCAAGGCAACTTTAGAATAAATTTGCAGATTGTTTTAACCAGTCTAAAGCAGCACAGCTATCATGCAACAACAAGCCCACTGGGACAGGCACTGATGCATCTGAGCTTTCAGCTCTGTCACACCTATGCATTTCAAAGAGAACTGTCTCTTATGAAACTTCCCTTTGCAGAGGACAGCACAGACCCAGCTGGTTAACATGCCATGCTCCCTCACACAGACTTTCCTCTTATCCTGCCTTGTTTTGTTTCTCTTGCAAGGAAAGAATTTATTTTAATGCCATTTAAGCTGAAAGAATCTGGCTGCTGTTACTGTGCACTGTAATTCTTCTGCCCCTCCAGCACAGCATAGCCCCTTCCTTCTCCATGGCAGCTAAAGGAAAAGGAGAAGGGAATGAGATCTGGGCTACACTGAGGTGATTATTTTAAAAAGCTCATTGAGCAGATAATTTGGCAGTACAGATGTCACCTGCCATTAAAATAGGAAAGGAATTTGCTCTTTTCTCTAGCACACAGGAGTGGGTTTTGCCTCATTGAAATGTAATCCAGGTAACTGCCCCATTCAGGATGTACTTCCAACCCTGCAGTTTGGGAGCTACAGCTCTGTTTGACTCCTTAGGTAAACAAAGACAATAAACTGTTCTCCAAAATAAATAGGAAGCAGAATACTGGACCCCAAAGCTAAAAAACAAAAAACATCCTGTGCAACCATGCAATGCCTCTCCCCTTATCTCTGTGTGTCCACATTGTTTCCGTGCAATGTGCACAATCACCAGTGCACATCACCAGCACACTGAATTGGGTAGCTGTGGCTTTTTCTGTGCACTGGCCAGTTCAACTCACCCATATCAGAGAAGAAAACAAAGAGAGGATTTAGTTATTCAAAACACTTCATAACCATGACAGTCTGAAATTAAATGGAAATGCTCTTTTCTTAAGGTGTAGGAACTAGACTACAGCTAGCAATCAAAGTAGTTAAAAGGGAGATCCAGGCAGCTGTAAGGCTTTTCAAGGGTGTGGTGCTTGAGAAAATAAGGAACCCTCAGTCAGGGAAGGCTTAGATGCTAGCAGGCATTACGTAGGCCAAAAGAGGGTAAATAGTGGCTCTAAGGCCAGCAGGAGCCTTGGTACTCATCTCTGCTGAGCTCCTGCATAATGTACAGCAGTGTTTCCCCAGTGCTTCCCAGGTCAAGCACATGGCTCCTGGCTGAGCATGAGTCCCTCTAGAAGGGCAGAGTCACCTAACCCTCAGTCTTGGGTAAAGACATCAAGGGATGGATAACACTCCACTTCCCTCAAAGAGATGTTAGAGGAGGAGCTTGGATTTGGCCTGGAAAACCTCTCATCCCACTGCTCTCACATCCTAGCTAGGACTAACACCCTCTAACCCAAAACCTGGCATGGTTTCTGCCTCAGAGGGTAGATATTAGGCCTTGAGCTTTTTCAGAGGTTAAGCTGTTAGCTGATGTCTCTTAGCAGAGGGAAAAGACTTCACACACACACATAACAAAGCCAGTCCTAAGGAGTCAATCCTCTTGGACGATGTTCCAGAGGTGGTGCCCAGCCCGAGCAGCAGCCAATGGTCCCCTCTCACAGCTGCAAGGAGTTGAGTGTTTGTGTGGGTCCCTGTCAGCATCAAAGCTGGGACAAAACCTCCTTGGTGTTTACTTTGACCTTCTGGTGAAGCTTTGTTCTCCTTTTCCTGAAGAGTTTCCAAGTGTCACTGGGGTGAGACAGAGTGTTAAAACCAGCATTCAAAGATGCTTAAGCCTGGACTAAAAAATGCATCAGGACCCACCTTCTGTCCCAAAGGCAAGTTTAGCTGGCAGCACAGCTCCCTTGCTTGTGCTGCTTATTCATTTGCTTTATTGTGATGAACTTTCACCTTACAAATATATTTAGATTCACTTTTCACTCCGTGTCTCATTGGATACAGTGAACCTGGAGTTGTACATGGGAAGTGTAAGGCAAATTCTAACTCCAAAATACCCTATACCTGCATAAGGAGTCATGCAAAAAGGTTAGTTAAAGGTGAATTCAAGAGCTCCAAGGCAAAATCTGTTTAGGCTGCAGATGTGTGAGCATCTGTGCTTTGTCTGGTTTCTGCTTCTTGACTTCTGAACATCTGAAGCTTCTCCTTAGACCTTTAACATGCTGTGATCTGCAAGCACAGAACCTTGCCTGTTCCATGGGAGCTCCCTGCAAGGCTACCAGCCAGCCCACATGGCTCCCAAATGCACTCGTTGAATTCCACAATAATGCAGAATTCAAAACAGGTGAACTAGATCATCCCCAAATCTCCAAATCACTGTCAAAATAACATTCAACGTTGTAATACATTTTGTAAAGTTTTGGGTCACATTGTGGTTTCTGAACCTTCAGGGCACATTCAGTACATGTTCCTAGCAAAATTAGAAGTAGTATATATATGTATAAATTAAAATACAATTAATATGCATTTACATTATATTTAAGTATTACTATATAAACATTTAAGTACATAAATGTTAATATAATTCATCAAAGCTAGAAATATTATATAGAAATATTATTTTTCTTAATCATAAGATATTCCCATGTATTTTTTTTCCCTGTGATAATCTTAATTTTCTTTATAGAAGCTCATATGGTACTGCTGTATTTTGGATTCGTGCTAAAAGCCAATGTTTTCATTACTATTAAGCAGAGCCTACACAGATTTGAGGGCATTTCTGCTCCTCATCCCACCTCACCAGGGAGGAAGCTGGGGGGGAACAAGCAGTTAGGAGGGGACACAGGAAGGACAGCTGACCCCAACTGACCCAAGGGATATTCCAGACCATTTGGGGTCACAGTGTATCAAACTGGGGGAGAAGAAGGAAGAAGGTACATTCAGAGTGATGGTGGCTGTCTTCCCAGGTAGGGAGATAGAGCCTGGCTTTCCCAGGGATGGCTGAACACCTGCCTGCCGATGGGAGTGAATTCCTCTGCTTGGGCATGCAGTTTTTGCTTTACCTGTTAAACTGTTTTTAACTCAACCCACGAATATTCTCACTTTTACCCTTCTCCTTCTCTCCCCTATCCCACATGAGGGGATGAGCTGACTATCAGGGTTAAACCACAACGCCCTCAAACAAGCTATTTCCAGAAATGGGGGATTTCAGTGAAACAGCAACACTTCTGTGCTCTGTGTTTGCTCAAATAGTGGCAGTGATTTTTCTCCCCTTCAGATTTTGTTAGGGATGGAGTCCTAGTGCAGAACAGTTCTAAATAAATATTGCTTGTTACATCCGTAATTTGAATGCTGGGTATTCAGAAATGACGATTCAGCTTTCTAAACCTGAACACTAAAAAGTAAAAGCTATTTCTAAAATTCCATTAATAACTTGCTTATGCAATAGCATCCACAAATCCAGTCTCAGAGTTAAACTTTGAATTCCACAGACTTTAACTTGCAGAAGCACACTCAGCCTCTGCATATGCTACCTTGGGAGATGAAGATCCATCTGAAAAAGTCTATAAATTTGAAAAATAACTCTCATAAAAACTAATGTGATTTATGTAAGCACATTAAGGGGAAAATACCCTGAACAGTTGGTTTAAGTGCTTAGACTTCTTTAACTTAATATTTCCATATGGTTACATTGTAATTTAATTTTTTTTTTCTTGCTTCATACTCTTCTTCGTTAAATTTAAGAAACAAATCAAGGTACTGGCACAAAGAAATTAAGCAACAAAGATGCCTGCAATGAGTACTTGATTGCTCCCACATGAAGCAATGATTCTTTCTACAAATTCCCCTAATCCTCAAGGAAACATTATTCCAATTGTCACAGGGTTGTTAGTATGATTGTCTGTGAACAGACAATCATAAAAAATTTCTGATATAAAAAGCAGAAAAGTAAGTGAAGAAATGAACAAACTACATTTATTTTTTTAAAAAGCAAGATTACATTAGCTAAGTAAAGATTAGTTTCAAAATGCCAGACATGATTTGAATTCTTAGGGAATTGTTTCATGTTTTTAACACTTTCACATTTATCCCACAAGATTTTCACTTTTGCCTAGACTTTACTACCCCTGCAATGATCCACCACTAAAAATACTCAGTTTATCCGGAGCTCTCAAAATGGCTTATGTGCTGGTTTTTTTTTTTTTTTACTACAGCTTCCAAAGATCTTGAAAATTATTATTTTAACCAGCACAGCACATTGTATGAACCTTCTCAAACCAATGCAAGCGCACATTATGTTAATGCAACTGAGGTTGATTCCTACCAACTAAAACTAAATGGTACCAATCACTTTTAGAGCAATGTGGAGCTGAAAGGGAGTGGTGTGATCTCACCTGTGTGTTAGCTCACTGACTGCAGTTGTGTACAGCAAAATTCAGCAAAAAAAGGTGGTTTTTTTGAGGAATTTCTTCTCCACTGCAATTCATTCTTCCTGTCCCAAAGGAACATGTTAAGAGCAAGTGAGAAGACAAAGGAATAAATGCCATCATGAATTTGTTTTCATTATCTGCATTGGAGCAGTTTATGGGTAAAGAGGAGGTTGGTGTTCAGATTACAGAGCAAGTGTCAGATGAAACTGGGTTCTCTAGCATGGCCCAAACATCTGTGAGAGAGCTAAGTAAAAATGGCAACACTTGTCCAAAAGTGCTGTTCATTTTCCTGAAAGTATCTGCAACCAGAACCAGTAAGCACGATGGGGGAAGAAGACAAGGATGGAGAGAGAATGGGCAAAACAGAGGGGAGAGAGAGGCAGATGGGGATAAGACTCACCTGAGCTGCTCCTGCAGCTGGTGGTGGAAGATCTCCATAAGGAACAGCAGGATTCTCTTGGGAAACCTCCTTATTTCTCCCAGCCAGAAAGACTAGAAGTTCCCCTTCAGTCCTACCTGCCACTCATCCAAGTAGGCAATATATAAATATGTCAATCATATTTACCACATGAAAACATTCTAACCTGCCATTCTTAACACAGGGATAAGATGCTGGGCAGGAGAAAGGATTTTTATTACACTTCTTTCCTTCAAACCTAATAAGCCATGATGGACTGAAGGTCAACACCCCAACACTCAACACGCTTATGCTGAGATACACAACTTTTGGCATTTGTTGTAGAAAGTATGGAATCCTTAGCATGTCTTCTTCAAGAGACAGAGGGAAAAAAGCCATCAAGAATGGATTCATTGTTCTCTTCTTTATAACTTGACAGATGTAAGAACTTATTTAGCAATAAAACACCTGGCAGCTGTCTGGCAGGGCTAGCGGCTGAGCGTGGCATGAGTAGATACAGCTGAATGGCTAATGTTGGAAACCAAGCTGGATGGAAGGAGCTGAAACCTGTGATGCAGCAATGCTTTTTAGTATCAGAAAAAGGGGAAACAGTTATGGAAGAGAAAGATATCAAGATCAATAGTTACATAATCTGCTCTTTTTCCAGGGGACCATAATTATTGAGGCATTTTCTCATCTGAGCCACATGCAACTCATTAAAAAGGTACAATCAATAGCAAGCACAGACTGTGGACTGCATAAGTATCGAAATTCAGCTCTATCTCCCTAACCAGGTTTTCACTGAACTGCCCCTGTGCGCACCCCAGCACTTGAGAGTGAGTCCTCTCATACATAGGCAATAACACCATGCATCTGCTGGAGATCTGCAAAGCCTCATCAGTGTGATGTGCAGAGGAGGATGCCAAGGAAATGATTCAAACCTGGGAAAATGCCTTAGTCCAAAAGTCAGATTCATCTTGCCTAAATACAGAAGTCTATAATTGTTGGAATGAAGGCTGTGATATGAGGGGTAGCCAGCACAAGGTTCCTTGATTGTTGCTAGAGAGAAATAGGAATGCTGTGAGGGACATTTATCCAGTCTGGTTTAAAGATTCACTTTGGGATGAGATGAGCTTCACTGTGAAAGGGCTCATTTCTCAGCGCTGACTCCAAGGGGATGGTGACTAGTGCTGTACAGCCATCTGTTGGGTAGAAGTGCACATCTGGACAGATATATCCATGTGAGAGACTAAAAAAGTTCCATCTACTTCATTCATCAGAAGCAGATCCCAGTGCTAACATATCAAGGAGACCTGCATGTAAAGACAGTTTTGTTTCCAATGGGCATTGTTAACAGCAGACAGAAACGGGAATTAACAGGTGTAGGCTGAAGCCAGATACGTGCAAAGAAAATACAAAATGAGGGGTTTTCAATTAGTGAAACAAGCTCAACCGTAGGAGAGGTGGCTTCTTGATCTCTGTGAGTTTCCAATGTCTTTATGAAACATTAGTGCTCCAGTTCCACTTAAAGTGGATTAAACAAATAAACCTATTAACCTGAATAAGACTGTGTTGTTCCATAAATCAGACCAGATCAGATTACTTCAGAACGTCTGGCTGGTCCCTGTCTTAAATTTGTTTTAAAACTTGCATACTTTTCTGTACTTAACAGTCTTTTCCTCTGTTCTGAAGGGGAAATAAATAAAGACACAGAAATACAGTAGGTTCTTTTGTCTTTAAAAGAGAGATAATCCTTTTCAAAAATAACTGCATTCTACACAGTCATGGCAGTGAGCACAAAGATTTCATCTGCACAGACAGGAACAATTTTGCAAGCCAAATAGACCAAGTCACCTGAGCTGCTGCTTCTGGAATCAATGGTTCTTCAGTCTTGTACATGCTCCAAGTGACAAAGGTGGGTTTGAGGGGTTGAGTTTGCTCAGCCCCCTCCAGGTGGTACTGGTGTCCATAACCACTTGGTTTCTGAGAATACGAGAAATATTTGCCCTGAGCTCTGCATTGCTGGCTCAGTTTAGATGCTAGAGAATTCAGTAGAACATGTTCTATTGCCTCACATGAACTGCTGCCAGCTCCTCTGACTCCTTTGTGAAGCAGAGTTAGAGCATCACAGGGACAGCTGGGAGGTGATGCATGCACTGTGCTATGTCCTCATGTCTTTACACGCAATGTTTCTTGCTTTGCACATTTTCCTTGCTGTAAAACAAGAAATAGTTTTGGGGAAACATGAAGCTACCATTCTTTATATAAGGAAGTGTAGGTCTAATGTATTAAGGCAGGTTATTTTCTCAAACAGGAAACCATATAAGATGCTTGTCAAGAATGCATCAAGCCCTATATGCAAACTTCAGAGAATTTGTTCTTCCTGGAGGCTTTCCTGCATATTTTTGACTTTTGATATGATGGTTACCAACATTATTTTAATTTGCAGCCTGAATACATTCACCTGCACATGATACTCTTTTCTCCTTCATCTGCTATACATCCCCTCTTCCCTGACATTTACTTCCCTATCAGTTGACAGCAATAGGATCCCACTTCAGCTTTCCTTTTACAAGGTTAAGTAAATCTCGTTCACTCATTTCAGGGCTTCATCCTGCCAGCAGCTTAAAGTCATCATGTACATCACAATCTTTCCCCTCCTACACTGGAAGCAAGTAAAGAGCTCTTATCCCAAGGCAGATTATAAATTTCTAAGGGTGAGGTTCACTCAGTTACCTTGCCCTAAAGGACATCTTGACAGCTCCTCAAATGTGTTAACTGCTTTCCAGCAGTTAATCTCTCAGTTCAGGTAACTCCTCCAACATGAATCTTGGGGATAGTTTCCAATCTTAATGATTCCATGTCCCACACTTTATTTGGATACCTTCTCTTCCTAAGTGGTGGACTTACCTATTATCTTGGGTGACGTCACAGCCTGCCTCATGGAGATGTGCTCTGCAGCACTTTGAACTACACTGGACATGAGCCTTGCTCCAGGCGCCTGCTTCTGTAGCCTGGCTGCAGGCACAGCCTTGTAGATCAGTTGGACTGTTGCAGTGGTGAAGGGGAGCACCTCAGCATCAGGAATAAAACAGTACACCCAATGAAATCATAAGAGATTGGGAAATGTTCCCATGTGTCCTTAGGAAGCTATTTTGAATCCACTTTCACTAAAAGCACCAGAGGTTCTTCATAGAACCATAGTTTGGTTTGGGCTGGAAGGGACAATAAAGATCATCTAATTCCAACCCTGCCAAGAGCAGAGACATCTCTCACTAGTTTTGGTTGCTCAGATCCCCATCCGACCTGGACTTGAACATTTCCAGGGATGTGGCATCCACAACTTCTCTGGACAGCCTATTCCAGTGCCTCACCACCCTCACAGGAAACAAGTTATTTATGATGCACAATCTAGATCTACTCTGTCTTGTTTCAAAGCCATTCTCCTTTTTCTGGTAACTATGTGACTTTAGATTTAAAAGTCCCTCTCCAACTCTCTTGCAGCTTCTTTACGTCCCCAAAAGTGCTGTAAGTTCTCACTGACTTTTCTTATCTGGACTGAATAATCCCAATCCTCTCAGCCTATCTTCATAAGAGAGGTTCTCCAATCCTGTGATCCTCTTCAAACTCTTATTTGGAATTCCAGCAGGTCCACATCCTTTTCATTCTGGGGACCCCAGAGCTGGATGCAGTACCCCAGGTGGGATTCACCAGAGCAGGGCAGAGGGGCAGAATCCCCTGCCTCACCTGCTGCCCACAGGGCTTTGGATGCAGCCCAGAACACCTTTGGTTTCTGGGCTTCCAGAGAACATTGCTGGGTCATTGTCCAGCTTCCCATCCACGAGCACCCCCAAGTCCTTCTCCTCAGGGCTGCTTTCCATCTCTTCATCTCCCAGTCTGTGTTTGTGTTTGGCATTGCCTCAACCCAGGTGCAGGATAGATCATGCTTAGCATTCATGGACTCTGCACTACCAGTCTGCTTCTCCCCTTTGCCCACAGGAAGACAGACAATTACCTGGGTATCTTTTTTTCTGCTTAACTGAAGGCCAGGTAAACAAAATATATTATATTAATCTTTCCCTGAGAATCATTTCTTATCTCAATATACTTACAAGGTAATCTTGTTTACTGTCTGTCTGATAAACACAGATTTGCATTTTGTCCCACTTTTTATTTATTTCTAGATGGTAAATAGCTTTTTTTCCTTCTGGATTTCCTCTAAGAAATCACACTGCATTGGACTTAGATTAATCATTCTCTGGTATTCTAAATCCCATTTTTCCCCCCAGTTTCTTAGATGTATGTTATGCTCTGAATGCAGCACCTGTCTGGTTTACACTAAGACCATTTTCAAGTCATTGAAATCTTTTGTCCAGATATCATATCTAGGCATTATAGCAATTCCTTAGTTTACACAACTTCACTCTTCTGCCAACAGGGAAGTGTACTCCAAAGCAACCTGCGATGACAAGATTTTCTTTTTTAAAATGTTGATTTGTTAATATCAGATCTAAAACAACATTACAGCTGAATTAGTGCTGCTTTAGTGAAGAATTCTGCTAACTTTTGCACACGGAATTAAAGTGACATAAGTATTTTCTAGGCAACATCTGGAGAATTGATTTCTAAACTTTTTTTTTTTCTTTAGCAACAACTCAGCTGGTCTGTCCTTCACTGAGCTCCAAGACGTGGGTTAACAGCAGATCTTCAGATTTATCCCTGCACAAGCACTCACTATCCCTCCTTGGAGGGATTCTGCTCATAGCATTTATCCCTTCCTAGCCTATCTCAACAGCTGGAATGGGCTGAAAAGTTATTTTAACCTATATATCTATCAAGAAAGCAAAAACACACAAACTGTTTTATCCTACATGGATTATTATATTGCTTTTCTACCATTCAAAATAAATGCCTATCCGTATGAAATTGAGCAGTGTGAGTAACATCTGCCAGGTGTGCTTCAGTGTTTTATTCCAAATTTTCCCTGGGGATGAATTTCACCTGAAATTACAATTTTGTGTTATTTGTGTTTAAGTTAATACAGAATGTACAGCCCCTGGTATGCATGTGATGTCCTTCGAGGAAAAAAAATTATTGAGAACTGCATGGTGGCACAGCTCGTGTGCTTCAGTGATATTCAGGAGAGATGAAACTGTTAGCTGGTGCTGATCAGACAAGCACATAAGCTTGACTTTTAAAAGGTTCTTCTGCGTTACTATATTTATTTTGTTGGAGCCACTGAAAAATGCGTTCTTGTCAAAATGTGTCTTTAACAGGCTTTGCTTGCCATTCTTCTTGTGGGCTGGAAACTCAAACAGAAGCCTAATAGACACTTCAACCTAACCAACAACATTTATTTTTTATTTCTAATTTCACCTTCTGGTTTATTCCTGACTGTCCTGGGGGACGAGTGAAATGAAATAAGATTACATGATGTTAATAACTTCACAATCACTTAAAGCACATATTTTCAAGTCTGTGTTTGGGAATACTCAAGGCACTGTGAGGTCCAGATGGCCAAAGGTAAATTAAGTTTATTTTACTTTTGTGATGTTCTGTAGGTGACATCTGAACTGCAAAGAAGAGTCATTGATACTGGAGAGATTGAACATGCTACACGTTCAATCTGTGAAACACATGGAAAGTACACACAGCAATGTCTCCTTGTCATGTCTTTATTTACCTTTAGCCTCATTTTAGGTGCTAATGTAATTTATTCCTTCTGCAATAAAGTGTTTATGGCCAATAGTTTTTATATTATTTTAATTTTCCTATATGACAGAAATAGAATCATAGAATCATTAAGGTTGGCAAAGAGCTCTGAGATCATCAAGTCCAACCTTTGATTCTGGCCACTAAGCCGCATCACAAAATGCCATGTTCACTTGTTTCTTGAACACTTTCAAGGATGACGATTCCACCTCTACCTGTGTTATGGTTTTTTTTCTATTTTGATATCTCATCATTGGCTTTATAAAAATTTTTGATATGTGTTTATTATTCCTCTCAGGCTTTACACTGTCCTTATAGCAAAACTTGCATTTATCTAAGAGTACAAAAGCGAAGAAGTATTTCATAGCACAGAGAGGTTTTGATGTGAGTTTGTGGGAGCTCCAGATTTGCTGAATATTTCTGCAAATCTGGCTTTTAGTGTTTACTGTGTGTTTTTATGTGCTGCAATACTGAAAGGTTTCTCTGACTTTCACAGACATTTATTGAGAGCAGATTGTACCAAATCAAAACCTTTACCCATAGCCAACACTCCTGTATACAGCACTAATGAGTCCTAGCTGGTAAAAACAGGTCTCTGTGTAATAGTTTGGCCTCACTAGAAATTTTTCTCTGATGTCACAGCTGTCTCTGACGTGGGCCTGTACCCAGGTCCTGTGAAGCAGATACTGAGACCCCTGACTGTGTGTCAGTACCACTGAGCACTTGCAACTCCTCACCATTTGAATTCCAAGAGCAAGCAGGGAAGGATGTTGTTTATTGTTTCTCTTCTCTTTGCTCTTAATGCACCCTGGTGCCAGAGCCTGGCGTGTGAAGTGTGGAGGCTGAGGATGTGATCTAAAAGCCTGCTTTAAGCCTGCACTCTTACCACTTGCTTTTAGAAGACTCAGGGAAGGCTGCTACAGTCCTGTGACATTTGTCAGAAGTGTAGAAAAAAACCAGCAAGAAGACCAAGCCAGACATGATAAAAGTGTGTGTCACTTATGGCAAAGTCCTTGGCCACCAAATAGCCTTATCAAGTTGGTCAATATGGTGTGTAAAATGTTACTGTTTCAAATTTTACGATAATATAACATGGTATGATAAAGGCAATGACTCTTACACGTTTGAATACAGAACACAATGTACATCTCCAGTAGAAGTAAGGCACATCTATCATCTGTCATGTCTATGGATACATATATACCATTTTCTGCCAGTTAGAATAAATAAATTGTGTACTGTCCATCTGTGGTCAATCTTCTTAGTTTCATATCTATAAAGTTTGGAATTATTTAATACCTTTCACATCTAGTCATACTGATCAATAGGTGTGTTTCTGTATGGGAGAAAATAAACATGAATCATTAACTAATATAAATATATAGATTTCCAGTAAATAATTTTTAAAGAGACCTGTGTGGAGCTTGGTCTTGACCTGTGGGCATAATCAGCAAGGTCAGTAATCACTCCAGCTCTGCTCACTGAGACAGGAACCATCAAATGGCATTTGGGCCTATGCAAGAACAGTCCCATTCAACAGAATGAGTGGGAGAAGCTGGGGATGGGGCACTCCTTGGCCACACTCCTGGATCCTCTCCTCTTTCCTCCCACTGGGAGCACAGTGCAGTGGTAGCACTTTGCACATCTTTTAGAAAAAGCCAACCATTTTTGAACGACAATTTATTTACACAGGCAAGGAGAAATAGCTTCTTGGCAACTGTGTACATGCCAAATGCTGATTTTCTATTTTAACTTCTAGACACAATGGCAATTGGCTCGTTTGAAAGATGACAGATTATGAACTGAAGGGAGAGCTAATGAGGGGGGAGCAAACATGAGCCCAAATCTGCACTTTCCCAGGGCACTGCCTCAATTTACAGCTTGGTGAAACACTTGAAATTGGGTTTGGGCCCAAGGAGCTTTTGAAATTACCAAATCAATTTATTTTTAGCTGCAAATATGGAGTAACTTTAAAATAGAAATGAAAAGCTGGACAATCCAGGAAAACAAGGAAGAGTGTGGGAACCAGTTGATGAGGTTGAACTCCAGGTTGCCTTCGAGAATCTGCAGGGTAGATGCCTCCTCTCTTTCTTGTTTCAAGCAGTCAGGAAGGGACAAGAAATGAAGTCCATAAAAGGTGAATCATTATTATTCACCAGCAATTAACTTTGCCTATTAAAACTGTCAAGAATTACTCAGATGGCATTCTTAGCACAATATTGAGGGACTTAACAGGAGGTTGGTAAAAAAATACCCCAGCCATCTTCCAAAAAATAACCCAAAGACAATATGTTTCATGGCTCCTTCTCCAGCACCACCCAGATCTATCCCTTCTGCAGCCCTAGAGCAAACAAATCACAGCTCCTCTATCTCCACCTTGGGATGAGGCTTCTTAAGATGGGAGAACCATAGTTCTGCCCACATCTGTTTTAGCAGTGTGTGTAAGAGGAAAAAATGCTGCAATTGCTTCATTTCTCCTCTCTTCTGATCAGTGCTGGTGATAATGGTTTCCTTGTTATGGCTTGTAGACTCCAGCCTGCTGCTGTGTTGAAGCATAGGAGGGCTTAAATCTGACTCTTAAATAAAAAAAGGTTTTGATTCCAGCACAGCATGTTTGTAAAATATCTACTGACAAGTCAAAAATTGTTCCACATGGCCTGTAAAACATATGTTAAAAATTATGCATCATAGACCAGGTTTAAATTATTCATTTTTAATTCCTTCAGCCTTGAAGGGCCTTTAAACATTGACTACTGAGAAACAATCCTGCCACTGAGGGAACAGTTATAAAATAAAAAAACTGGCTACTTAAAAATATAGAGAAAAATGCTTTACCTAGGCACAGTTTCTGAATTTTAAAATATGAATAAAGGTCTGGATCCCCACTTGGTAAAAGCTGATACAGCTCCTTTGAAGTCTGCATAACTATCCCCCATCAGCAGTTGAAAGCCCTGGCCCAGACTTTAGAACAGATATAGTTTCTCTACATAAGACGACAAGCAAGATTTGCATGGTTAGTTCAAACTATTCCATATTCACTGAGCTGTTGAGGAAATACTGTCTGTGAAACAAATCCTGGATTCTTTCTCAAAACCATCTAAATGACACTTGCTAGTGAAATGCTACAGCATGAGGGGGATTGGATCCAGCATGCTGGGTTGGACCCTGCTGTAATTCTGTTGGCGTTGTCAGAGAACACTTGTTACCTCCACACTCGTTGGGATCAGGGAAGCTGAGAGCATCTGAAGGAATAAAGTGAGTGTAACTGATATAAAAAGGAGAAATAGGCTCCACACTTACTGCTTCAGGTGGATTTGGTCTTGTTCTCTGCTCTTGGCTCAGCCAGGTGCTGGCAGAGACCTGTAGATTTTCTCCGTGCTCTGCACTTCTCCATGCTACACCATATCACTGTGTCATGCCTCCCTGAGGCATCTCTGGGGCAAACACACTCCTCTTCTGCCTTGCTTTACAGAAAGGAGCCTTTCTGAGCAAACCCAGCCACTGCAGAGCTCACCTCCCTATCTCCCCCTTGCAACTTGTGACCAAGGCTGGTGTGGCTGGAGGGGTTCACCATATCTTATCTCTCGTGTGCTCCAGAGAAATGGTGCAGAGACAGGACTGAAAACACAGATTAAAAAAAATATATACATATATATATCACTCCCATTTTCAGTCATGGGATCATAGAATAGTTTGAGTTTATTAAAGATCATCTCATCTCAACCCCCCTGCCATGGTCAGGGACACCTTCCACTAGACCAGGCTGCTCAAAGCCCCATCCA
The DNA here is from genome assembly GCA_037013685.1 of Acridotheres tristis. Classification (NCBI taxonomy): domain Eukaryota; kingdom Metazoa; phylum Chordata; class Aves; order Passeriformes; family Sturnidae; genus Acridotheres; species Acridotheres tristis. The sequence continues at coordinate 142,399,424 of CM072886.1, read as the reverse complement.
GCCCGACCTTGAACACTGCCAAGGATGGGGCATCCACAGCTTCTCTGGGCAGCCTGTGCCAGTGTCAACTTGATTGACTGCTAATAATTAGGACATTCTTGGCTGCTAGGTTAAGCTTTCCTTGATACAACCTAGTGAAACTTTATATGTTGTATGATGATAAATCATCTGTTTTACTAGATACATTTTTTTTTTTTCTGTTGAACTCATGGACAGAGCAGGTGTGGTACAATAGGTAGTGAAATGCAGAGCGCTCAGACTCTTCTTTCTCATCACTCTCTCACTCCCTCCCTCTCTCCAGAAATGCTTGGGAGAAATCTCCAAACCTGATGCACAACCCTATTACTGGTGAGCTGTTCCCCAGAGATTCTTTTTCACAAACAGTCCCACTCACTCACTATTATTGTGAAGTAAATGAAGCACCAAATTCAATCAATTTGCCTGAAAGTATGAGAGCGTCAAGGCAAAAAGGTAACAGAGACGCTAACAGATGATCAAATTGGAGCTTCTCATCCCACCTCCAGCAAAGTGTCAAGCAGCTCCTGGGAGAAGCAGTGAACAGCTATTTAATAGACTGTTTCCACCACACAGTAATTCCTTGTATCGATACACTCCTCGTAAAAAAAGACTAATGTGCTTTTACTTTTCTTTTTTTTTTTCTTTTATGCTCATTACTGTAGATTAAATCCCTTCCAAACCCTGTTTTTGATGCATATAACACTATGCTGCTCTTCAGTATCCAGAGGCAGGATTTAGTGATGGGGTAAGTCCCTTGAAGGGCTTGTGTGGGCTTATGCTCCCCAAGCAGAAAGCTCAGGCTGTCACCGGCTCTCTCACCCGCATGCAAATGTCTGCACAGCGCGGTTCAGGATGTGACACCGGGCTAAATCCACACTCAAGCTTTTACTAATATAACTCTGTGGAAACAAGCTCAGTGGTGATTGATGAATTACAGCTCCTACATAGCACGTTACACTTTCCACTGGAAGTACCTTGTGCTGGATTTAATAAACCAACAACGTGGGCAGTTTCAGTAAGTAGATTAATCACCTGTAAACTCATCTGCTTCACAAAGGGAGTTGTGCACTGGCTCTCCAGTGTTACAGAACATGTTTTTCAGAGCTCAGGAATGCACTCCCCTCTCTTATATGTGCTGTGCATGTTCACTGTGCATATTTGCCTGCCTACAGAAGGGTGGAGGAGAGAAGATCAGAGATCATTTGCTTCTTTGGAGGTGCTATAATTCCCCCACTTCTAGTCATGGCCCCAGTCTTTACACATCTCATGGCTCCAGTCTTTACATATCGACACTAAAAAAGCCACCAGTATGTTGTTAAATAGTTTTAGCAGACACTATATCACTTCAATGTATCTATCTGGGGGATTCTTTAATGATGCTGCTTTCTTTTTAACTCTACAGATTTTATAGTCACCTTAAAAATGTCTGATGCTGGACAGAAAGAAGAGGGCTGAAGTACCTCTCCTGTGAAGAAAGGCTAAGGGTTTGCTCAGCCCAGAGAAGTGAAGTAGCTGGGGAGACCTTATAGCACCTTTCAGTACCCACAGGGGCTGCAAGAAAGCTGGAAATGTTTGAGTTTTTTGTTGGTTTTGTTTGGATTTTTTTGTTTGTTTAGTGTGGGGTTTTTTGTTTGGTTGGGTTTTTTTTTGTTTGTTTTTGTTTTTTGGTGGGTTGTTTTTTTTTTTCCCAGGAGAATGTAGTGATAGAACAAGGGGGAATGACTTTAAAATGAAAGAGAGTAGGTTAAAATAGATACTTAGAAGACATTCTTTCCTGTGAGAGTGGTGAGACACAAGACCAGGTTGCCCAGACCAGTTGCAGATGACCCATCCATCTATGTGTTTGAGCCCAGGCTGGATGGATCTCTGAGCAACCTGGTCTAATATAAGGTGTCCCTGTCCATGGCAGAGGGGCGGAAACTAAATTATCTTTAAGGTCCCTTCCAACCTAAATCATTCTATGACTCTGTGAATATCGACTCTGCGCTATTTTTATTAGTGATGCCACATAGATTTTCTGCCCTGAGAAGAGCCGAATTCCTTTCCACTTTCCCTGCTGCGATCACCTTTGGTATCCACGCAGCCCAATTTCAGACACAGCAGTTTGGGGGCTGTGGGGAACACAGGTGACGGCGTAGGGAGGACCCGAGAAGAACCGGATTTCATCCCGGGGGCGCTCGGGCTGAGTCCGGGCTCGCATCGCACCTCTCCGCTGCTGGGGAGGGTGCTGGGAGGGGAATGGGGCTGAGATGGGGGCAGTGATGGGGGCGCTGCCTGGGGACTGGGATGGGGTCGATGAGGAGCGCGAGATGGGGGTGATGGAGAGGGTGATGACGGAGGGATGATTACGGGGATGATGAGGGGGTGCCGTGGGGGTCCGCCCCTCCCGGCCCGGCCCCGAGGAGGAGCCGGCGGGGCCCCGCGCCGTCCACGTGGCCGAGGGCGCGCTATATGAGCGGGCAGGAAGCGCCGGGGAGGGAGCGAGGGGAGGGACGGGGCGCCCGGAGCGGCTCGGCGGGCAGAGCCGGCAGACACAAAAACAGACAGACAGACGACAGACACACACAGGCAGCGCGGCGGCCACAGCAGCGACAGTCCATCCATCCGTCCGTACGTCCATCCCCGGCCATGGGGCTCGGCCGGCCCCCCGCACCCCGCCGTGAGTACCGCGGGACCCCTTCCCTCCCTGCCTGCCGCCCTCCTTCCTCCCCGCTTACCTGCAAATCCCCGCTCCCCGCTGCTGCAGAAGGCTCGGCGGGAGCCTCCTGACTCCTGACTCCTCGTTCGGCTGTTGAGTTGTTGGGGTTTTTAAAAAATTATCTGTTATTTAGAAGCAGGGCTGGCCCCGGCGCTGGCGGAGCTCGCAGCATCCTCCGGTTCCGTGCCCGGCTCTCGGGAGCGGGGAGGCTTCTCCGCTTCTCCCCATCCAGCCGGGATTTCCCCGCTGGAGGGAGGCAGAGGGGAGGCGGCGGGTGCCGGGGTGGGCTCCGGAGCAAGGGGGAACCTTCGGGCCATGCTCGGGGGGCGGCAGCGCCGGGGATCCCCCCCAGCTGCCCCTCGGGGACCCGGTCGTGCCCAGCGCCGCCGCCGGGAGGGACCAGCCCGGACAGAGCTGCACCCCGGTGTTCTGTGTTATTTCTCCCCTGGGTAGGATGTGAGCCGAAAGAGTAAAGGCAGTGTTACTCCGTTAGAGGGGAAAGAGCAGGCTAGCTGTCTTAGGTATCCGCTCGCACATTCCTCCTTGCAGAATTAATTTCTAGAGGACCGTAAATAACTGATCTTCGAGGTCAGCAGTTTGCTTTTATTGTACTTGGTATATTTATCTCAGTAGCGAACATACGTCCCAGGTTCTTAGTGTGACTGTGTGTAGTCTTGGCACAAATGAAAACAAGCCAGTAAAAAATAAAAAGCGTTGATGTAGATTTACTCATTTGAGGTACACAAGATTTTTCAACTCTTTGTAACGGTTGGACTTGTATGTATCCAATATACTGAAATAACTCATTCGCGTAATTGTAAGTCTGAATTTTATATTTGTCTGCTGGGCACATATGTTGAAGGAAAAAACCTCCCTAATTATGGATCTTTCAGAGAGATTGGAAGGGTGACAAAGCCCTTGTAATCTTTTGGGTCAATTTTCATAAGCTCCAAAAGCTCTCTTTGAAAAGGAAATTAAATTTCAGTGTACAAAAGGGACAGGAGATTCAAGGATATAAAAAAAAGAGAGTCTCTTATTCTACTTTGATCTTGTCCTCAGGAGTTCATTTACTTTGATGCTCTTCAGTGACACAAGTTAAAATAAGAGTTGCCTTTAACCGGCGTCTTCTTGCCTCTTGGCATTTCAGGAGGTATTCAATTAGCAGCACGCCCCTCTTGTATATTATTTACACAGCTTCACCTGGATGGGTGACTCTGGGTGAAGCATCTGCTTGGAAACACTTGGCTTGTTACATCCACAGCATCCTGTGCCACCCATGCCAGCCAGTACCTTCCACAGGACAGTTCACCCCTTCCCAATTTTTCTGTCCCGGTTCAGAGCCAGTGGTGCTCTGCCCACTGTGCACAATGCCTCGACAGAGCTGCTCTCGAGTTAGAAGGAGTTGGGGGTGGCCCCGTGTTTCCTTTCCTGCTTGCAGCAGAGGCAGGATGTTATCTGCAGGGCATGGCTGTGCTTAAGGTCCTTTGTGGGCTTATCTGGGAACCTGACCATTTTTAATCTGCTTGAGCACATATCTAGTTGGTGGCTGGGGATAAAGGAGGGAATGGTTGGATGTGGATAAAAAGATATTTAAACTAATATGTTTATTAGTTAATAGCATGTGTTTTCTTGATTTTCCTGGAAACAACTAAGCCCCAGCACAGGCCTATAGTAAACTTGGTGCTCTGTTCCTCTGTCAATTTCTCACTTCATTTACTCTGTTTTGGTGCTGCTGTAGGGTAACATTTCTGTGTCAGGAGGTTTAAATCCTGTGCCTCAACAAAGTTCCAGTCTATGGTTCTACCAAACCAGATTTAAACTTACCACTAAGTTTTTAAATTACAGTTCTGCTAATACAGATTTATTTTACCTTTTTGCTTAGTTGTGTGTAGAAGCATTGTCTCTGAAAGTGCAAAAGAAGAGAGAAATTGTATTACTTATTCTTTTGGCTCACTCGGTGCACAATCTAATTCTGCAGGGGAGACAGCGAGTTGCCCTGTTTGTGTGAATTTGTCACACATCCCGCCAGAAAAGAACTTGAAACCTTCTTTGCAGTTTTTCTTCCAAACTTGATTATACTGCTAATAGTAGTGGCCTTTCAACTGAGGAAGGTCGCTTTTCAAACTAAATATAACTTTATATAAGACTTTGTATGTGCTTATCAATTTTCTGTTTTTGTTTATGTAAAACTGGGAGCAATTTGAGAGGAAATTAAGGTCATGCAGATGGTAGTTCTATCTTCTAGGTTATAAAAACATATTTTATGTCAAGAGAGTTGCAAATGCTGCCATTAAATGATAGTAGAAATAAATTTTTACTTGGAACATCTTTCGTACCTATTTTCAAAACTGTAGTGAGGCAGAAACCTTGCTTTTAAAAAGCAAAGGAGAGAGAGCAAACTCAGCTCCTCAGCATATTTCAATTGCTGTTAATCCCACCACCTGGTGGAGCCTTTCATGGCTCTGGCTGAGGAAACTCTGAAAAGGATGCATTTTTGTCTTGTTTCAACACTGTCACATGCCACTCATGGAGTTTCTTCAAATTTTTCTTTTTCACACCAGACAATTAATTTTCTGTCTTCTGTATCTTTGATACTTTGCAGAAGGCAGCATTGATGTCTCATCTGAAGCAGGAGATAGATAAACTGGTGAAGCAGGGGATAAAGTTTTCACTTAAGAGTACTTCTTAAGTGTAAGAATTATTTTTAATAATCAGCCCCTCTGCCAAGATACTCTGGTGGAACCTTTCAGTGCAAGCCCATTTAGCTTTGTACTGATTTTTATATTTTTATACAAATATTACTATAAAATATTTTTATTTGTGATAAAATATTTGCTAAAACAGCCTGTGTTCAATCAAGCTTGCAAGGAGCAGAGAGGCAGATATATTTTGAACTGAGATTTCTGGTGTAGGTTATTAAAACATGGGAATGAATTCCAGGAATTAAGGTGAAGTATGGCTGATGTACTTCACCCCCCCTCTGCCACAGTCTTGCCTGACTGCATCTAAGCCTGTCTGTTATGTTTATGATGTGCCTCCTGATAAATGAAAATCTAGCTCACAGGTGACGCCTTAGGTATGCAAGCTGAGAGTAAACTCTGGGGTTATCTGCCAGCTCACAAGTCAGAGGAATTGCTTACAGCAACAGGAAAGCTCCTTGACCCATACAGACATTTCCTGTGCACAACATGCAGCCTTGTGGGCAAAATGCTCTTATAAATGTTTGTATTGTTCTTCTCGCCACAGTGCCTGTGGCAGCAGCCAACAGACCAGTGGAGACTGTGGCTGGCCTGGGAATGTGACAGCTCCCATCTGTGTCTCCATTCCTGGCAGGAATGGTGTGCCTGGTGCTGCTGGTGGGATGCACAGCTGCCTTTGCAGCCCATCCAGAGCATGTCTGCATCCCCCTCTGGGCTACCTTGGTGCCTGATTCATTGTCCAGTAGGTATCTGCTCTGTATCATCCAACATATATCTGCTCCAGGGAGATGGGAATCTCCTACCAGGCTTCAGGGATCTTGTGTTCTCAGCCATAATCTCTTAGTGCTGTTTGAACTGCCCTGGACTATCTGTCCTTGTCTTCTGGTGCCAGGAGAGAAAGATGTGCCTGTCTGACACCTGGTGTTGTATTTGAGACTTCAGGAGTGTGGGTTTGATGCCCAAGGTATCTTCAGTGGCACCTAAAATGTATTTGGCAACGGAATTGATCCTGTGGGAGCTCTGTGTGTTTTCTGGGCATAAACCTCTATCTTATGAAATAGATTACCTTATCAACATAAGTGGTCTCTATTCAGCATCTATGTCTGTAAGTTGTCACTTCTTGTGACTCCTCTTGTTCTGATAAGGGCTTCGGGCTGACCTGGCACTAATTCCACAGAGGAACTGCTGTCACCCTTCTGGTCACCTTTCCTACTCTTACCCCAACCTCCTCTTCCCACTGCTGCCAAGTGTCCCATGCTCTGGTTTGTAAGTAGCAAGCTCAAGTTGCTTTGTGTAAAAATGTCCAATAAAACTTCGGAAAGCCCTTTAAAGTCAGGGCTGCACAACCCCCTCAAGAAATGAAATAGCTGTGGAATGTGGAAAATGGGGGGGTCTTGACAGACAGGCTGTTCTTTTTAAAAGAAACTCCCCATAGTATTGGTAGAAGCTTGCTCTGAAGCATGAGTTAAGATTAGGAATGTCATCAATTCCTACAGTAAAGACTGTAGTAATTGTTAAAATGCAATTCTGGGGGAAAAGTGGGTGGAAAGCAATTCTTTTCTGGCTTTGCTTCACTTTGAACTGCCTGTGATTAAGTTGCTTCATCTGGACTGACGTGCATGCCCTTCCTTGGGGAGAGGAAGATTTGTGCCCTGTGTACGAGATGACCAAACCTTTGAGCAGAGAGGAGTTGTACTATTTCAGGAAACCTATTAACCTCATCAAGCCACATCTGTTTCTCTGAGCCAGTCCCACAGCTATTTCTGCCAAACAGTTGCAAATTATCCTAGAATGCAAAAGACACAACATAAGTGGTTGAAACCTGCACCTGATGACAAATGTTTGAAGTGTAGCTGTCTTTCTCTAAGGACATCGTCTCAATAGAACTTTGTTTGTTTGTTTGTTTGTTTGTTTTTTTTGTAGTAACTTTTCCATCTCTTTGGGAGTCCTTTGTCTCAACAGGTTTTCAGTGCAGGCTCAGCACTCCAGCTTTCCATCCCAAAAGATTGAGGGGAGGACAAGGAGAAATGGGTGACAGGTTAGAGCCCACAGGGTCCAAGCACATCTCCCACCTTGCTGGTGCCTGATAGAGAAATGCTGCTGGCATGAAGGGGACTACACATACTCTTGGTATCCCTAAAACTCCTGCAGTGGACTCCTTATCCATCCCTTTGGAGGATTGTTCTGGAGAGTAAAAACTGACACAATGACACTGAGGTATTAAATCTGGTGCAATTTTAAAGTGTCTCTGGACTAAATAATTGCTACTGACATTTTTCCAGGATCTGTGGAGATTTGAATTTTTGTTTTTAGAGCTTTGGTACACCAATACAAAACAAAGGTGTTTCCTTTTAAAGGACACTGCATTATTTCTAGAGGCTGGATCTTCAATCAGTGACTTAATCTTACTTATCTGAAATACTTTGATGTGCTGACACATCACAGTGCTGTACCAGCTCGAAAAAGAAATCTAATTCTATCAAATCTGCCAGCTCAGTTAACATGACCCTGCCAGGGAAGCATATGGCATCACCTCCAGTTCTTTTAGGAAGGTATCAGATTCCCACTGCCAGCTCAAATTCAAAGTGCAGTGCACCTGGCCAGGTTTGGATTTTAATAAAGTTTTCTAGGTACTTCTTGCATCCTGGCATGCAAAACCACAGATCAAATTGGAAGATGCCATCTGAATATTTGGGTTGAATCATAGCAGCTTGAGTCCTACAGACAGTCCTTTGGGATTAGTCTTGAAGCAGAGACCTGTGTTGCTCCACCCTGAGACTTCTACAAGCTCGTGTGTAAAGAACATAGTGTAAGGCTAACTGCAACTTGAATCAGAACTGACCTGGCAGGTTTTGTCTTTTTTGACACTCTAGAGTGCTTCCAAAACTGCCAGGGTGTGATAAGGACACCTGTGGGTCTTGTGACGAACCCACAAAAGGAGGGAGACAGCCACGCACTTCACACCACGTTGGATGAACAGGAAAAGAGACTTTTATTTACATGACATGTTTATTTATAGACATCTACCAATGAGCACGGATTGGACAGTGATAATAAGACCTCCTGCCTCCACTGGCCTCATCACCTGTCCTTCAATGCTTGCTTCCTCCAAAGTGGAATGCAAAGCAATGCTCTGTTTATCAGAAGAGAGTGTGAGAACTGTTGGAGAAATGTGCAAACATCAGAAGGTGATAGAATCCAGGGGCAACAGACACCCAAGCCTGTATCCTAAATTCCTTTAACCTGATGGGAGATGGTGATACCTTCTATGGAACCTGCAACCTGCATTACTGCAACTTTCACTGCAAATGCTGTTGCTCCATGCATCTAAAGCTTTCTCATACTAGAGCTTCACTTAAATCAGTTTGTGCAAATTATCTGACTTGGAATTTTTTGGCGACAACACTGAGAAAAATTGAAGAAATTTTTAGTTAAGCAAAGGCAGGTCAAAATAGTTATGGTTTTGAGAAAGTAATGCATTGTTGCTTTTAGATTTACTTCATCTTAATTCCAGGTCCATTTCAAACCTCAGGTAGTCAAAATTACTCACTTTGAAAGAGCCAAGTTTGCCTTCAGAGATGTCAGAATGATTCCTCTGAATTTTATGTCATCTGCATTGTCGCAGTTTGTTAGCCAATGGCAATACTGATATTATAGCTGAATTTGGGGTTTTGTTTCTTTTCTCTTTGAAACTATTTTTGTAGTGAAGTTATTATTCTTTGGAAGGTTTACCCAATTTTTCTCTTCAGGGAAATTCTGTAAATTTCAAGTAAGAAAAGGATCTCTCCTGCTCCTCAGTCTAGTGCTTATTATAATAATTAGAACTCTTCCTTCTTGATCTCTCTTTTCTTTTCAGCTCCTGTATCCTCTGCTTTTCCCCTTCAGTTAAAATCTACCTTTATTGAGAAGCATTGACTTTATGATCAGATCTCCTGTGGCTTCACTCTGCTTGTTAAAATAGACATGCTGCTCTTCTCAAGCAGCTGGCTTGATTCTAGCCTAAAAATTCAACCCGAGAAGTCAAAATGAACTTCTGCTTGCCCCCTATCCCATTAACAAATGTTTAGCTTCAAACCTCAGACTCTAATACTGAGGGCTACCTAATATCTCCAGGGGATTGAGCAGTAGCACTGGTGGGAACACAGAGCAGGTAGATACTAAATTTGCAGGCAGGACATCGATGCATGTGCAGCAGCTGAGAATGACACAGCCATGGGAACTGTGCAAGTTATCATGGAATCATAGAACATCCTTAGTTCGAAGGGATCCACAAGGATCATTGAACTGGCCCTGTGCAGGACATCCCAAGAATTCCACCCTGTGCCTGAGAGTGTTGTCCAAATGCTTCTTGGGCTCTGTCAGGCTTGGTGTTGAGATCACTGCCTTGGGGAGCTGTTCCAGTGCCCAGCACCCTCTGGGGGAAGAACCTTTTCCTGATATCCAACCTAAACCTGCCCTGATGCAGCTTCAGGCCATTCCCTTGGCTCCTGTCACAGGTCACCAGAGATGAGAGATCAGTCCCTGCTCCTCCTCTTCCCCTTGTGAGAAGCTGTAACTGCAGTGAGGTCTCCCCTCAGTCTCCTCAAGGCTGAACAGACCAAGTGACCTCAGCTGCTCCTCATATGACCACCCCTCAAGGCCCTTCACTGTCTTCATAGCTCTCCTTTCGAAGCTTCTGAATATTTTTCTGTCTTTCTTGTGTTGCTGTTGTGATATTATGATGAAGGTATCCCGTGCTCTGGAGATTGTGCTGTAATGGCATCACAGAAATACAAGGGAGAACTGCATTACCCTTTGTAAAAGGTCAGGAGTTAAACAGACCCTTGCAAAAACTTCTCTTGCTTAGAAAGACAATATTGAAATGTAAATTGGCTCTTAAAAAATAGCACCAGAAAAGACAACTTTGGTTTCCATATGATAAGAGGAAGAAAACAGTTTGGGAGGGTAGTGTAAGCATGCTTTATACATTTGGTAAAAGGCAGCTCCTTTCTCTTGGGCTGCCAGAAATGCCTATGGTGTGGCTTGTGGTATAAGTGGGGACTCTGCAGTGGATTCATGGAGAAAATCTGGGCAGGGGACACAGCTGTGGGGTCAGGATATAGGCAAAAACACGTCAGCTCCACCAAGGTTATTGTGATGTGAAGTGCCCATGGAAGCACAAAGTGTGTGTGAGATACTTCAGAGCTTCGGGAGAGTTTTTTCTAGTTTCATCTCCATTACTCTCCTTTCTGAGTAGGTACTGAAATGTCCTTTATTCCTACTCTTCAGGTTCTTTCCCCTGTTATGGTTTAACCCTCCAGACAGCAGCTACACCCCACACAGCCACTCTTTCACATTCCCTGCAGTGGCAGAGAACTGAAGCATAAAAATGGAAAAACTCATGGGTTGAGACAAATTTAATATGTAAAGCATAAGATGCACATGGCCAGCAAAGCAAACTAAGGATTAATTCATCACTTCCCATGGGCAGGCAGTTGCTCAGCCATCCCCAGGAAAGCAGGGCTCCATCCCATAAAATGGTAAATGGGGAGATGCATGCCATCACTCTAAACGCTCTTTCTTCTTCTGCTCCCATCTTCGTGTGCTGATCATGATCCTGTGTGATGTGACCTTGGGTCACTTGGGTTCAGCTGTCCTGCCTGTGTCATCTTTCTGTTCCTTGTGTTCCCCAAACCTCCCCTTGGTGGGATGAGGAGCAGAAAAGGCCTTGGCTCTGTGTGAGCTCTGCTCAGCAATAATGAAAACGTGCCTGTGTTATCAGCAGTGAACTCAGCACAAATCTAAAACACAGCCCCATACCAGCTACTGTGAAGAAAATTAACTATCCCAGTCAAAACCAGCAGAGTCCTTTTGCACGTTCTTCTTCTCATCCATCCTTTTCCCACAAGTTCTCCTTGCTCAAAGAGAGCAGGCTATTCCTGCAAGTTCCACCAGCCCTCTTCCTCTCCCATGCTTTGTTCTCTGCATGCCAGGATCAGAGTGAACCAGGACAGCAGGAGAGCCAGGGACACCCAAACTTTGCATCTGAGGACAAGTGTGTGATGTTATGGTTGAGAACTTGGAGTGAAGTACCTCTTCTCAGCTCTCTGCTCCAGACTTTCTGGCTGCAAAGGACAGTATTTCAGTTTTCTGGAGGTTTAGTTCAGCCTGTAAAGTGGTTAGAGATTCCAGTAAAGATGTAAACATTGACCTTTTGACCAACAGCTTGATTTTTGAACTACGAAAGTAAAGGGAAATCTACCATATGGAATAAAGAGCTTTAGAGAAAGGATTCACTCTCTTCTACTTCGAGTGGTGCAGTCATCAGAGATGTGCAAAAGCACAGCTGATGCAATATTAATCATCTATATTTCTGTTTTGTTTACTACAATGAGATTATCGCCTAGTGCTACAAGGATTGTGCAGTTTGGGGCTTTATCCATGTGGCAGTGCATGAACTGCTTTTGCTTTCCTCTTAGGACCTTACAGAAGAACATCGTGTCATTGACTCACTCTGGCTGTCACAGCAGATTTTCTGTTAAAAAGTATGCAAAAATAGATATGCAACAGTAAAAACTGCTTCAGACCTGGAGTTATCCTGTATTGTGGTGGTAGATGTGTGAAATAGCAGCAGCTTCACAATTTAGTGATAAAACTACGAGGATGCTGGAGCAGAGCTGTCTTGCATCCTGTTGTTAAATCCAGTTCAAAGACAAGAATGTTGTGTGGGACAGTGTGTCAAATGCTGTGTACAAGTTCATGCAGAAGATGCCAGTGGCTCTTCCCTCATCCCACAGCGTTGTAAGACCTTTGTATGCCCGTTGTAGAAGGCCACCAGATTTGTCAGGGACAATTTGACATAATGCCCACAATTCAGGCAGTTAATTACACTGACAAAAGTTGGATGTCAATGCCCAGGTAAGACACTCATTTGTGTTTCTCCAAAAGCTCTGTAACTCTGTTGCGTCAAACACTCAATGCTTCAAACAGAAGTTACCTCAAACAACTTCATAACTGGTTGTGAGGCCAAAGATCAGAGGAGCAGGAGATGGATACTGGGTGTTGAAAAATACAAGGTTATTAAAAAACAAAAGGTGATACAGTAATTGCAGAAGTGGCTAAAACACTCGGAAGTAATAATGAAACAAAGGAGTTTAGGACAAGATGCTTCTCCCCAAGGCCCAAGTTTCCTGTCTATACTGAGCTGAATATTGGCAGAGGATGTTGCTATGTAATTGCAACTCATTTTAGAATGTTTTTAATAGACGAAAATGATGGAGATCTTCATGGAAAAGTAGCAAGGGTTAGAATTACCAATGAAGCTCCTTTGGAGGGGGATGTCTCTGTTTCACACAGCACCAGAAGAGTCTGCTCATTTCTTCCTCTGTTGCCACCTGACCTGCTGCTGCTGTAGGAGAGGAGCTCATTTGCTGACCTTTGTTTCTGCTGTCTTAGGAGAATACAGACTTTTCCTTTGCCTGTGAAAGGTCTGGATGGAGAAATCTATCATAGAATCAATTAAGTTGGAAAAGATGTTTAAGATCATCCAGTCCAACCATCAATGTAGCACCAACACGACATTCAGAATTAAACCATGTCCTCAAGTGCCACGTCCAAAAGTTTTTTGAACAGTTGCAGGGATGGTGACTCCACCACTCTCCTGGGCAGCCTGTTCCAATGCTTTACAACCCATTGCATGAAAGAAAACAAAAAAAAGTCCTTAAATTTAAACTTTCCCTGATGTAACTTGAGGCCATTTCCTCTAATCTTGTCACTTCTTACTTGGGAGAAGACCTCCACCTGGCTATAACCTCCTCTCAGGTAGTTGTAGAGAGAGAGAAGGCCTCCCCCCAGCCTCCTTTTCTCCAAGTTAAACACCCCCATCTCCCTCAACTGGTCCTCATAAGACTTGTATTCTAGCTCCTTCAACACTATATAAAGCTAAAATTCTACCAGATTAAGGCAGAAGTGCTCAGTGTGGCCACAATCTCTACTGTTCCTTGGAGAAAAGCTTCCCACATTCCAGTAACAGAAATACCCAAGTCCTGTCTGTGGTGACTGTCATCACACTAATTGAGAAGCAATTCTAAGAAATTTGCCCCGTTTTCAAGTTATTGTCTTGGAAAAAGGACAGTTATCTTGTGGGAACAAGCTGGACCAAGAGTTATGTCTTAGTGCAGCAGAAAGCAATCCTTGCATCCTTCTCAGGCAGACTATCAGAGACACACACCCAACTTTTCTTCTTTTGTGTGTGTGTGAATTTTTAAAGAAGTATTGCTCAAAATATCTTTTTCTCTGACTTATCTTACCCCACGCAAACTCAGAAGTTCTCTGTATTTTATGAAATAAACCCACCAGGCACAGCTCCATTTTGGAAAACAGCTTTTCATTAACTCTCCCCTGCCTTGCTCTCAGAGACACTAACCTTACTTTTGTTATGTCTCTGAATTGACAAAATAGTGTTATGAGTCGGGCTGTTGCCTGCCAGTACAATTTTTACACCTTTACTGTCTTGCTTGGAAATTTAGTGGCTCTGATATGCAGAAGATACCAGCGTGCATCTTCAGGGAGGAGCTTCTCGTGGAACAGACTGGAGCTGGAACAGGACCCCAAGGCAGCTCCATGCACTTGCTGTGGGAGTTTCAGGCTTGGCAGAGGGGCACACCCGGAGGGTGGGATTACCAGGGTGGCATGTTACCCTTCCCACTCTTGGGAAGGCTTTCCAAGGCAGCTCTTCCTCAGGGTGAGACGTGGTGCCATTGGGTCTGGTGCCACCTGCTGTGCTGCTGGCATCCTCCTCCCTTAAACCCTGAGATGTGGCACACTGCCGCCCCTACCCAAGGGTTAAGTTAAGGGTTAAACCGGGAGAGATTTGCTTGTTTTGAAAAGTATCTTTTTCACAGTCCCTCGTCTCTACAAAGGGAACTCATCCAAATCTGCCTTTGTTACTTTTGTATCTGATCAGGCTTCAGTTGACAACTCTAGTTCTTGGAGCTGGAAATTCTGTTATTAGGGCACCGACACTTTTCTCAATATTAAAAACCTCTTTCTTTTATAGCTGTCAGAATCAATCTTTCAGATCTCCCCTCCAGCTGCTGTGCTCTCTTGTGAGCTGATTGCTACTCCTGGACAGGTAAGTGTCAGCATTGTTTTGCCTGGCATCAACGATATTGACTTCCAAGGAAAGGAGGATGTTTCTGCATCTCAGATCAAGTCCTGTGTTTTGTTTAAGATACTCTCTTCTGTCAGAAAAAATGCTGCATAACACTTCCCCCTTTCTCCAAGAGAAATAAGGTCGTGCTCAGTAACCTTGAGTATAGACTTGTCGTATCTGGTGAGCTCATTAGAGCTTGATCTGCTCATTACCTGGAGACTGTTGAAGGCAAGACCAAAATATTTCAGAAATCAGCGAGGGCAGCATGCTTCCCTCTGAGTGAGCATGGGAATGTTGTTCAGCACATGTATTTGAATTGATTGCTGAAGCCGACATCTGCTTACTGAGGTTTACAAGCTTGTGGCTTCTCATAATCTGTAAAACACATGGCATTTGTATGAACAGGCTTGTCAATTGTAGCTCCCTTACCCAAAGCCAACAGGACTCTTCCATCTGTATAAGCAGAGCTCTTTCCTTCGAGCCATCAGTCATCACTGTCTAAGAGTCTAGCTGAAAGTGAGTAAAAATAAAATTTTCTTTCTGACTCCTCTCTTCCCCAAGGAAATTCTTTCATAGGTGTGGTAGCCCTTATCCACTTAAAGCTCCTATTGAATTTCAGCTTCCTGCCCAAAATTGTTGGGATGTGAGATGCTTAACAAGATGTTCTTCCTCGAAGGCCATAGGACAAGGGATCCTTGTCAACAGTGCATGGTGAAAGATTTCAAACCTGTTGAGTGATCTTTAGGGCATGCAGCTGACACCCAGAGAGTGTTGTGGGTGTTGAGAGAGTTAAAATTGGTTTGGATTTTTTTCAGGAGGTGCAGAACAAAGCCACAGTACTGGTATTAGCATTAAAGATGTCCTTCAGCCTGCCCAGTTGGTGATTTTAGGAGGCATAAGTGATGTAAACATCATGGCAGAGAGACTGAAACACTTGTTGTGGTTTAACCCCAGCCAGCAACTAAGCACCACTCTCTCACTCTCCCACGAGGGGAACTGGGGGGAGAATTGGAAGGGTAGAAGCTGGAAAATTCATGGGTTGTGATAAGGACAGTTTAATAGGAAAAGCAAAAGCCATGCACACAAACAAAACAAGAAAATAATTTCCTGCTTCCCACAGGCAGGAGGATGTTCAGCCTTCTCCAGGAAAGCAGGCCCCATCACAGGCAATAGTGACTTAAGAAGACAATCACCCCAAATGTCCCCCCTTCCTCCTTTTTCTCCCCACTTTATATACTGAGCATGATGTCACTGGAATATTCCTTGGGTCAGCTGGGGTCACCTGTCCTGGCTGTGTCTCCTCCCAGCTTCCCACAGACTCCCAGTCTCCTCACCACCATGGCAATATGAAAACCACCCAAAACACAGCCCTGTACTGGCCCAAATCAGACACCACTCCACACCAACTGCAGTAGTGTTTATGCAGGCTCATGCTGTCCTTCTCAATGGGTAACTTCATAGTTCCCCTTCACCTGTGGGAGTCGTATCATTATCTAAACAGGATGGAGATTTGCCACTTGGCTTCTTTCATCAGGATTCTCTAGGTGCACACTGGAAACCAGTATGTAGGTGCACCACAGCATCATGAATGGCAAAAGTTGCATCCTTTTGGTTTAGCTGAACAGAGGTGAACCTTTCATCGAGATGGTGACTTGGTTTCTGAGCTTATCTAAAAATAAGGTGCTAACTGGCATGGTTATATTTTCATTGCTTGACCTATCAAAGGAGACAGTGGCAGGGAAAGGACACATCTGAAAATGTTTGGATGATATTGCATTAATTTGTAGCAAGGCTGGAATTTCTGTTGAGATGCTTCCTGAGGATGTTGCAGGCATCCAGCAAAGGCTCTGCTTGTTCTTTCCTTTGATATATGCACAGAACCTGAGACAGATGCTGTATCTTCACTCTGCTTGTGTAATTTGAAGGTGGCCTTTTTTCTCTTTTTTTCTGATGTTGGTTCGTGGAGGGTTTTTTGGGTTGAGTTTTTTTTGGGTTTTTTGTTGGGTTTTTGGGGGGGATTTTTGGTTTTGTTTGTTTTTTGTTTCTTTTCTTTTTAAAACACAAGGCTTATTTAAGAACTTTATAGGCAAAAACATTTTGCAATTGCCAAACATCTTCTGTTTTGTGTTCAGAGCAGGACTTTCTTTGCTCTTCAGCTCACAGTGCTTTAGACAGAATGGGAGAAGGACATGAAGGAATTGTACTTAGCAGAATTAGAATAAGCCCACAAGCACATGGTTTGTACTTTTTAATTCCAAGAGCCTGAATCTGATCTCACTCCTACTAATCTCTAAAGGGATTATTCCTGATTTACACCATCCTGAGGAAAATCAGAATCTGGCCCTGAAAGCCTGTTTGTACTTCAGACATTGTCTCAAGGCAACTGACCTGCAAATATGAAAAGGAGACCTGAGTTCCTGCGGGTTAACTGTTTAAATCTGTCAAGCTAAGTCAACTACAGCTTGTTTAGCAGGGAAATGGTACTGCAAAACCTCAGGCTAGAACCCATTTACCTCTATTGGACTAATAGGAGGTAATCAGAGGATCCTCTTTGGTACAACACAGTGCTCTGCATTTGCATAGCACCTTTCATCTGAGGATATTAAATATCTACTTCATTGCACTTCTGGAAGCTGTTCAGCCAGACAAATCTCTTTAATGACCTGCTGTGACTCTGGTTGCTACCAGTGAAGCAAAAATAAGTTAGTACATTGAGTCTCTGGTCATGAGTGGCATCTGTAAGAAGAGGTCTGCAACCTAGAACAGTGTGAAGCTGTTAGTTGAAAATATTGGGGTTTCTGGAAAAAAAGGCTATGTCATACTTAGCTGCTGAGAAGAAAATAGATTTTTATTAGCACAGGTTCAGTTAGTGTTCACTGAGACAGGTACCTAAAGCAAATGTACAGTTTTAGGGTGTGAAAACACAGGTTGCCTTTCAGTCATCATGCCAACTCCTTTATGGCCCCAAATTAATATTCTTTTCGTTCATGTTTTGGTTGTCAACATGCTCATTTTTAAGGCTGTGTTTATATTGTGATTAAGGGAAAGTTTAAAACACTTTTTTCACAGGGCTGCTCTAAAGGAAATTGCTATATTATTATATACCTGTGCATATTCTCAAATGAGCACACCATGTTTGTCATTCTGCAAAGCACAATTTTGGTGTGGTGGCATATTTGCACAGTGTTTGAACATACTAAATGCAGCCATACAGTGGGAACCAGATGGGTAGCCTCATGCAATGGCACACCTATTTCCTTCTAGATTTTGTTCTCGAATTCTCTTATCAGCTCAGACTTCTTAGTAACTGTCTCTCTGCCATGTCAATTTGAGATGCTCCAAGCTTTAGACTACATTAGTTAGATGACTGTGGAGGGTCCTGTCTTTATGGACTGTAGGATGCCTACATCCCATGATTCACTCAGCACAATGGAAAAAACACTGGACTCTGAGACGCTTAGAAAAAAAAAAGGTTCAGTATAGGAAGATTTTGCTCACACTGGTTCAGTTTTCCCATGCAAACATCTGCTCCTGCTGTGGAGCTGAGATACTTTTTCCTTTCCAAAGCATGTTTATGACATTAAATATATTGAACCAAATTTGACATGCACAGTCATTTGTCTGGAAAATACCCTTGATTTTCCTTAGAATAAGTAAGAAAGTCTGCTACTTCCTCAAAGGTGTATTTATTTTTGTTGCTAGTCACTCCAAGTTGTTAGCCATGGCTGATGTAAACCCTGCCTGTCTATCAGCAGAGACTGGAGAGACTAATGACTGTATTCCTGGAGGTGAGACTTCATTGATTCAAGCTGAAACAGCTGGTGAGCAATGCTCTGAGCACTTGGCATTAGAATAAGAAACCAGGAGGCTTTGTGCCTACAGTTTATATGAGTAACCCAGAAAAGTGTGTAGTGAGATCTCTGCATTTTTCCACAAAAGAATCATCATCATCTCAGGTCCATATCTCTCTACTTTTCTGTATTTACCTGATAGAAACCAGAATAAGTGCCATGTGAGCAAATATGGGATTTAGTGGGGAATGAGAACTCCTGCTGAATCCCACACTCTTCAGCAAATCTCTCCCTTCCCTCCATTTTTCCTCTGCAGCAATGTGTGCATCAACCTGGGTCCTCTTCAGTGAAAAAGAGTAATACAGGACCTTCCTTTGAAGCCTTTGCTGTTTTATTGAATCAAATTCTACGAAAATTCTCTCCATCTATATATCCACTATAGGGTAAGAGGACGTATTTCCCTGTTTGTCTCTGCTCTCAGCTGGTCCCACGAAGTCTGTTGCCACAGCAGATGTAAAGGTGGAGAAATTTTAAAATACACCATATAAAATATGGTGTATATAAAATATAAAATCTACTGCGTTGCTGAACTGGCTAATGTTGCTTAGCTGACATTTCTGCAGTGTAGGAAAAGCTGCATATTACTGGCCAAGAACGTCATAATTTTCTGTTATTTCTAAAAGGGATGCCAGCAATTGGAAATATTGAGTAATTTTTAATTGAAGTGATATGATCAGTGGGTGATTAGTTTTTGGAGTGCCTTGGATGTGTGCTGTGTTGTAGAGACAAGCCATCTGGAGCAGGGCTGTGGTTTAGCTGCTGTAATGAGTACCCATGGACTGCAGTGCCAAAATGACCAGGTTTATTACATCGATGAAGATCTTGAGTAATTCAATTCATTTTCACAGGTCTAAATGAACTAAAATGAGAACATAATTTGGCCTGAAGTTTTAGTTTGATGCTCTTAATTATTAAACCAAGGATCATCGATGCATTTTCCACTATGCTTAAAATAACCAGCCACAGCAAATCAGGCTGTTGAGTTCCTTCCTCTGCCTGCAGCTTTTGCCAAATTTACCATGGCCAGGATTTCACCACATTTTGCCTGGATGGCCAGTGTGACTTCATTAGGTGCCTCTTGTATTTGCTGCTCCTCTGACCTACCAGCATCCCCCTCTGCCTCTGGCCTTGGGGATAGGCTGGCAGGGCAGAAGACTCATAGAAACACGGAATTATTTGTGTTGGAGAGGACATTTAGGAGGCACCTAGTCCCACCCCCTTGCAATGAGCATGGACACCTTCCACTAGACCAGGTTGCTCAGAGCCCTGTCTGTGCTGACCTTGGATGTTCCCAGGTGTGGAGCAGCCACCACTGCTCGGGGCAGCCTGCTGCAGTAACACTCTCACTGCTGGGGGCTACTAGGCACATGAGTCCCACCATAAATCTGTGTTAGCCACAAAGCTTGCATTGCTGCAGGGTACCTGCAGTAGCCCTGTTTGTGTTGCCAGGCTTGTGGCTGCTGGGCTTAATTACTCTAAAATGAAGACTGATTTGTGGTATCACACCGAAACCAATCCTCCCTCTTCCTGGAATTTTCATTACACAGTCTTTTTGCTGAAGTCTGATCAGTCATGGTGATGTACAGCCCTGAAACTTGAATTCGAAGTGCTGCCCTGTATTCAATGTATCAGGGGGTGTTAGGAGCAGTGAGGGTTACTGGAGAAAGTGACTGGAAGTGCCTGAAAGAAAAAAAAAAACAGCAAACAACTTTTGAGAATGCTTTGATCTGGAATCAAATACCTGCACCAAGGAGGCAGTGTATTTTTAGGAAGAGGGCACAGGCTGCATGTAAGTAGATGCATTCTATTTGATGTGCCAAGATCAAGGTGTTGGAATCTTTAACTGCTCATCTGGCCATCTTATCTTGTGTTTTCCCTCTTAATTTTTCCCTTGTGTTTTAAAATAATTTTTCCCATTTATTTTGTGAAACATTCATATGCAAAGCCAAGGCTCCTGCAACTCAAGTAAGCTTGTTTGTAGCACAAGAGCAGTGAGGTGTCAGAGTTTTGGTTTTGCATAAAAACATATCACTTACTTCCTTTTTTTTTTTCTCCCCAAGCTTGTTATTAAATGAGCAGTACTTCCATGAGCATTTAATGGAGGAAACAAAACAAAGACAACTTCTGTGTCCTCTAGATTGTTCCCAAATCCCTGAATGAAAAATTATTTAGAGATTAAAGACCTTGCTGTTTCCTGTGTCATTGCAAAGCAATAATAAGCAGAACTTGAAAAGCTCTGCTCTCTCCTTGTTTGGAGTACCAGTCTCTATCACAGCATCAAACAGCGATGCCAGCAGTTTTTCATGGTACCAGATGATTAAATTTCATAGCAGAATCTCCCCCAATTTAATGATGCTAGTGACTATGTGAATGAGACTTCCAATATAAGCACAAGTTTGAAATCTCAGCTTCAGCGTTGGAGCTTAAACAGTCTGTACAGGAAGAGGCTGTTGAGAATGTAAGCATCAGTTTAAAATTGTCAAGTTTTCCAGTTTTTATTGCAATTTCCCCAAAGCCATGCAATCCACAGCAGACCCAGGAATAAATTGCAGGTTCTTGCTGTAGGCAGGGACAAGTGGCATGCCCTGAGCACTAGCACATGATGAACAAGCCAGTGGTCTCTCTCAGCAAGAGGTGAGTCACTTGGGTAATTCCAATTTTAAATAGCAGAACTGGATTCATGCTTCAAGCAGCCTCACACAGTCAAAGAAAAGTAAACTTCAGGTTAAAACCTTGTGGTTTTGTGTCATTACCTTCTTTTCCTTCCTTTTTATCCCTGCAGTGACAGTGTGAGAGGGTGACAATGGGAGGGGCAGCTTTGCTGTATGTAGGAATAATAAAAAACAGCAAAGTCTACACTGTGAGGTCTCAATCTGTAACAAGAGAAATAGAGCACTTGTCTTGCCTTCTGATGTACAGGAAAGGAAAACAGAGGCAGGTTTAAATGGAATTTTAACTAAATGGTTTAGGTTTTGCAAGCTACAACCTTGCCTTTAATGTACTGGATGAGAAGAATGAGTGGCTCATTTACTGTGAGGGTGGTGAGACATTGGGAGAGGCTGCCCAGAGAAGCTGTGGATGTCACATTCCTGGAGAGTTCAAGGTCAGGTTGGATGGTGCTATGACTAACTCACTCGAATGAAAGGTGTCCCTGCCCATGGAATAAGAAGATCTCAAGGGTCCCTTCCACCCAAGCCATTCTGTGATTAATAGCCCTTGATACGTAGCAGACATGGTTGCAGATGACAGTATGTGACTGGCAGTGTGCTGAGAGTAGATGTCCCTCAGCAGGACTTGCTATCAGCATGCCAAAGCTGTGGGACATTGTTCGAGGCATTATCCAAGTGGGATGCTGCTGCCTGCCTGCTATGGAAGCAGAGGTGAGATCCAGCCACGATGACCCTTGAGCAGAGAAAAGTGCATTGGTGCAGGAGTGAATCAGCCCAGGTGCACAGCACTTTCCCACGGGATGGGAGTTTGGAGAGCTGCCAGGCCCAAAGTAGCTGCAAAGGTGTCATCCTTTTAAGCAGAAAGCCTTGGTGGCCAGAGGAATTTCTGCTGCCCAGGCAGCTCCACAGCCTGAGGTGCTGTACAGTCTGCAGTGACCCTGGTGACCACTCAGAGATGTTGTTCTACTGCTGTGCTTGACATGCAGTGATGGAGAGTGGAGGGAGCTGCCACCCTGGAACTCCTCTTCTCTGGCAGGATGAAGCCTGTCACTGTTTCATCTGTCTCCTCTTGGTCCCAGTGCTGGGAATGAGGTTGAAATGTGGCAATTGCACCTGTGCCAGGGAAGGTGGTTTTAGGTTTTCAGGGCTTCCTGAACATTGCAGCTCCAGTACATTTTGTCCCCAGACATGTCTTTATTCTTGATTTCTTCATTCATGGCTTTTCAGGCAAGGCACTGTCCTCCTGGGTGTCCTGGGTTGGTGGTGAGGACAGAAAGGGACACGAGAAAACTTTCAACTGGAGCCAGTGGTCAGAGGAGCCAAGAAAACAAACAGCTAGGAAAAACACCTGGCTTCTGGGACTTATTTCCCTACGAAGCAAAGTAGAGAGCAAAAACATGTGGGATGACTAAGATATGAAGGAAAACCATGCTCATGTTTGGCGACAAGCCCTGCCTTTCAGCACAGAGGGTAGGGCTTGGTTTCTCCATCTTGCTCCAGGGCTAGTACATGTGTGGCTGTCATCGACAGGACTCCCACTCCATCTGCCCCTTCTCCTTGCTGCTGGCTGACAGAGCCACTGGCAGAATCAATACTGGGAATTATACCCTGCTGTGACCCCATAATGTAAAAACAATCTTGCAGAAATGAGTCTTGGAGGGAATTGGATCTTCATTTTCTTTTAAGAATACTCCAGTTTCTCTCAATCTGGAGAAAACTGCTCTCCTTATGAAATGAAAGGCAGTGAGTGCATGGAGGACAGGCATAGTACAAGGTGAAAGCAGTTCATGTTCCTTTTGGAACAAGGAGAGTTTTCCTGTGCTAGAACTTCCTTAGAGTGCAAATCAGTGTTGGGTACATCTGAGAGAGTACAAACATCTGCAAAGCATGTGCTGCTGTCAGACCTGGTAATCTGTCCTCCTTTTATGGGTCACTATGATAAACAGGCAGTTTAGTATGTCATCTGTCTCATTTAGAAGAGGCATTGGAAAAATAGGCTCTGGAGGTGGGACTTGCTCCATGCTGACAGTTAAAGGAGCCTTGAGGACTTGTTCAGGCATTGAGGTGTGACGTGAGATCAGATGGGTGCTGCCCCAGCAGAGCTGGGAGTGAGATCCTATTAACCTCTTAGCAGGAGATGAAAGTGCCAGAGAGTAGAGGCTGGGGTGTCTAAATGAGGGAGCTAATGCTGGGACTGTGGTTACCTTCTTCCATGGAGAACTGGAGCACCAAGGTAGTGCCCATCCCTTAACTTGATGGAGACTTTCAGAGCCCAAACAGCACTGACTTGTCTGCACCTTAATGAAAATCAGTGAGGGCTATGCTGTCTTGCTTCTTTTATGTCATTAAAAAAACCCAATCCAATAAAAAAAATATTCGTATGTATATGTGTGTATGTTGTCTTTTGAAAAATATCCAATATATAGGTGTTCCTTTTAGACAAATATGGACGAGATGGAGAAGCTTCCTTATGGTCCAAAATGAGAAAATGAGCAGGATCTGATCCTCTCTCTGTAAGAAGAAAAAAAAATCACTGGCCTGGTTGACTGAGATGTGTCCTGTGGAATTGAAGACACAAACTCTTTTCTATAAAACCCTAATACATGAAACAGAGTCAAAACCCAAATAGTTGTGCTCAGATCCATGGCTCAGCTGAAAACTGGTTGGTGCCTTCCTGCTGCTTCCACTCCCTGCACACTGTCATGGATAGGTGATCCAGGCTGACCCAATCCCAAGTGCCCACATGTGCCGTGAGAAAACCCCTTTCAACGTGCTTTTTTTTCCACATGAGGAAACAGCTTCTTCGAGTATTTATTACTTTGCCTTGTCCCTTGATTGAAAGGATGCTGTGAGCCCTCTGCACAGGGCAAAACTCAGAGTGTTCTTTTTTTTTTTCTCAAATGAAGGAATAGCAACATTCAAGTTCCAGTGGAGCAGTGATGCTTCATCAAAGTCTAAGTGTCCCTGAAAGTTGCTACTGTGCTACAGTTTTGAGTACACCAGGAGAACAGGTGCTGTGTCTCCTGTTTGGGCTGTATTGCTGCCTCCTTAGGGTTAAGGAGGAAATGGCTCTTCCTGCCTGAAAGAGCCTTTCATAACGTTCTGGTTGTCTTTTGGAACACCAGCTGCTGGTGATAACCTGAGGATGGAATGCCTCCTGTACAACCATCTGAACAGTTGCTATTTCAGTGGTAATTTCCCTTTGTTCACATTGCTTAAATACACTTTTCTGATTATTTGTTGCAGAGGATTCATTAGCTCCTTTTCAGCAGGACAGCTCTGCTGTGCATACAAGTCAGTGTTGATATTATAAAACATTTGTCTTTAATTTGATAGCCCATTGCTCTTACACATGTTCACTGTCATTGCAAAAGTGTGCTTTTTGTTGGCTTTTCTCAGGAGGGGATGAGGGGATGCAGAAGTGAAATTTCTTTAGTGAGGAAACATCATTTCTGTTCTCTGTTAACAGCTGAGGATGTAAAAGAATAAAGCCAGAAATACTGGTCAACTGTAGAGAAGTAAAAGGAGCAATGCTTTGCAAATGGAGCTAAGGGATGTGAAAACATGATTCATTTCAGGAAGATTTTGTATTGTAATTCTGCATCACACCTCTGGCTCTCAACACTCTGCTCTGTCTCTCTGTGTGTTCAGGTCATAATATTCTGATTAATTGTCATTAGCTGGGCAGCTATAGCCTTAGTTGTGATGTGATCTAAAATCTCCCGAGACACCAAAATACTTGAAGACAAGGAAAGATGTTGCTAAATAGCACATTATTTAGCTGGAAAATCTGACCACAGAAAGCCCAGGTTTATTCTAGAGACACTATTTTCTTAATTACCTAATTTTGAATACTTAAGAAAGTGTGTTAAAAAGAAACAAAACTAAATTGTGGGCAGTACTTTTGAGGTCTAACATGGCTGTATATATGATCCTTAGACTTTCAGATGCTTCCAGAAAAAATAAGCAAAGAAACCTCTACTGTATGCCATTATAACATATTAATTATTTTATTTATTTATTTATTTATTTTTAGCTCTGAAAGCTTTTCAATCAACAGTTGCATTTCAGGTTGGGGAATACGAAGTCTGTTTCACAATGATGCTTTCCTTATTTGCAAGGTTTTTGCAGAACCTTTTATGAATATTTGACTTTGCAGAAAGCCCCAAATCAGCGCCTGCCCACGCGCAGCTTTGCTCTGAGGTTGCTCTCTGATGTTCTGGCTGCCCTTTCTCAGTGCCAGGCCTCAGGGAGTCACAACTTCCAGCACAAAGCACTTGCCCTGTAGGTCTGCTTTTGCTTTGTTATATTCCAATTTTTTTAAACCTTTTTTCCCCCTCTGACCTGCTGCTGATAACTTTGCTGAACCTCTGTCCTGATCTGTATCTTATGCTACCCTGAAATATGCACGGGAAACATCTGGCCATTCCCCTGCTGTATGGGGCATTCTTTCAGCGGATTATCTCTGTTTCATTCTGCTTCGTTCTGGCACAAAGCCTGCAAAAGTCATTTGACGAACCTAAGCTCTCTGCAGATCCAGATCATCCATCTCTCTCCACTCCTGAGATGCCAGTGGTTCCCGTGGTCCACTTGCTCCGAGCTGGCTGCCTTGGGGACATGGGCATTTGTCAGGTTTGCTTTTTCCCCCTTATCATTGCTTTGTCCCCATTTTTTTCCCCCTAGAAAAGGAACTGCAAGTTGCTAGGAGAAGGTGAATCAAAGTGTGCCCAACTTTGGGAAGTGAAGTGTGAGATGGAGATGGGATTTTTTAAACATCCACTGACAGTATTCACAGTGGCAAGGAGGGGGTGTATTTCCCACAAACTTCTGGCTTCTGCACTTGCAGATTTCCTATTGAGAAGAAAGTTTGCTTTGGTTCTGCAGGTGCAAAAGAGAACAAGTATCTGTGGCTTCCTTCCGATTTTACACTGGCTTTTCCTTTTTTAAAATAAATTTGGCTCAACTGCTTTGCACAGCCCTGGCAGCTACCCAGCTCCTGTCATGTTTCTTTGTTGAGTCAACAATAAATCCAGCCAGAGGAGAACAGCTTAATGGTCTGTAGTAATCATCCATCCAAAATCCTGGCTAAAATCTTCATCTCTCCAACCTGTGTGGCTCCTTTCCTCCCAAAGGGGAACCATTTGTGTGTGGTAGGTTGCATGAAGGACCTTGTTGTGCCTTGGTGTGTGTTCAAGGCTAGATGGGATGAGGCTTAGAACAACCTGGTCTAGTGGAAAGTGTTCCTGCTCACAGCAGGGGGATGGAACTGGGGATGATCTTTAAGTGTCCTTACACCCCAAACTACTCTGATTGTTTGTCATGAGTAGTGCAGTTGACATTGGTGCAGCATAAAATGGCTGGGACCCCTGGGATCCTCACATTCCTGGTGAAGTATGTGCCTAACATGTCCCCTTTTGGAAAATTAGGAGAACCTTCAATTTGAATGTAATACCTTTTTCCAGGCTAAAATATAATCTGCTCAGTTCCAGATAAATGGGTTTCACTTTGATGCTGCAGGTTTTAGTCTTGTGCGTTATTGCTGTGTTGATAAGATTAATGATGTCATGGTCATCTTAATGGTGTTTCACTAAAATGCCTCCTTTTCAGGTTGGGTAGCAATGTGGGACTCTCTTCATGCTTTATTTTTTTTTTTTTTCTAACTTTCCTATTAGCAGGATAATCATTGAGGTGTGATTCCCAGTACTGAGACCAGAAGGTCTATTCAAAGAATTCAAAACCTCATGGTTCCTGAGGGCCTACTGAAGGGTATTTAATATTTGGGGCTGCACCAAACCCCTCAGAATACAGCTGCAAGGAACAAAAGCCTGTGAGAGATGTACTTATTCATTACTGTGTACAGTCATACATTATAAAGTTTAATGCTTGCTTGCAGACTGGGTGTCAGGGACTCCGTTTGCGCTGTGTTTGCCTATTAATCATTATGATAATTTCTTTTACATCATCTCTAAAAGGCAGATTAAGTCCAAGCATGACAAAACCTCCCATGATATTGCTGCTGAGATCTGCCCAATAAAAGCAACGCTGAGTTTTATTTTTTTTTGAGGCAAGGTTCTTATTTACCTATTATCAAACCATGCAATTACTTAAAGATATTATTCTTCTGCTCAGTGATGAAATAAGCCCCAAAGTCGCACCGGTGAGGTCACCCAGGTGCCTGAGCTTAGCAGCAGTTTGCTGATTACAGCTGATGCAGTGCCCTGGAAGCAGTGTTCATTAGTGAGATGCTGTTTGGCTGTGGCAGTTTCCTGCCAGGGTGCAGGGTGTGCTGGTGGCTGTGCTGCTCTCAGCATCATGGAAATCCTGAAGTGAGCAATAACTCTCCAGTCAGCACACGAGCAGAAGCAGGGCAGACATCCTGACAGAGACCAGACAGTGCTGCTTCGTTCTCAGCACAGCCCTTGTGAATTGCAAGAATTCATTTTCCCTTTCGGGGCCCCTGAGCTTAAGTTTCAAAACGAGAACTGTATTTTGAGCTCTTTGTTCCGGTAGAAAATCAGCTCCTCTTTCCTGCTGAAACTCTCTCAGTGCTGCAAAGGTGTAAAAATTAGCCAGGCTCTGGCTCATGCCTTGCAGTTAGCGTTTTGTGTTTGCCAGATTGGCTCTTTTGGCTCTCCTGTGCCCGATGCAGGCTGTGGCTGAGCAGGGGAGGTCCCACAGCCCTGTCACACACTGTGGCTGCTCTCCCTGCCTACAGCTCCTTCAGCTCAATTTGTGTGAGATGTCTCTCTTCCAAGTGAGTAAACCACAGATGCAACTTTCTGCAAAATTACCAACTTTTGCAGAATACTTATGGCTCCCTGTGAGGTCTCCTCCTCCGCTCCCACTGTGCTGCTGCTTTTCTGAAGGCAAATTAAACAGATCTATTCCAATCTGACTGAAGCCATTGAGTTACTTAAACAGATTGACCTGACTTGGGCTTATCAATTTCATTAATGAGGTGTCCTCTGCAACTTCTGCTTGGCTTTTCGCCATCCTTCTCATTAAAAAATTTATTTTGGAATCTCTTTGTTCCAGGTGGACTCATTGCCAAATACTTGGCTGGGTATATGCCTGACCCTTACTCCCTAATAATGCTTTAATTTTCATTTTTAAATCTAGCAAAGGCACTGAGAAATTACTTTGCTTATAGATGTATGATTTGGAAAGTGTTTTAACTCTAAGTGAGGAGCAGCAGTGAAGAGGGTGCTTCTTCCCTCTGGCTTCATGGAAGTAACCCTGCATAACAGAAAGAGTTTCAAGATTAAAATGTTCTTGCAGCCTGGGTGAGATGTCTTTTTATGGCCACCTTTTAAAACAACAACAGTGACAGATTCCACCTAGGCTGGAGGGATAATGACTTCCCATTGAAACTTCTTTATGAAATTGAACCTTCAGGATCAAATGGTATATATCTGAAAGGTTTACCCAAAGTGTAGGGAAAAAAAATCATCGTTGATGTATAGAAAAACTGGTGTGCTTCTTTGGGATGAGTATGCATCAAAAACGGTTGGATTAATCCAGATTTACTCCAATAAAACTGTACTCTGTCCTTGAGCATCTCTCCCTGGGCACGTCTTTCTTGATGCTGATGGTCCTTCCCCTAAAGCTGTTGAATTGGCTGATGTTAGGAGATTATTTTGGTCTTTTTCCTTGAGCCATTAAAGTCATTTATGTATTGTACCTCAGTCAAGGCCAGATCCTCCCCATGTGCATGAAGTCACACCTGTTTGAAGGCCTTACTTGGGCAACAAGGAGAATTCCTGTTTTGTACTCCAGATCCTTCGACTTGAACCTTCACCCAAAAGTACCTCCCAAGTTCTTCCTCCTCTCCAAAAAAAAGAACAGGCAGTGCTGGCTGTCTTCTTTCAGGTCACAGATTATTAATCCTTCAGGTGTATGCCTGAGCAGAGTTTTCAGTGGTGGAGAGGAAGGATGTCCTTCAGTCTTCTCTCAACAAAACTGAGTTTCTGCAAAAGCCCATCTCATCCATGTGTGTTGGGCACAACACATTCAATGTCTAAGGAATTCAATGTGGGAACTCTAAGGAAGCACAGGCAGAGAGATAAATAAGTGGTTTTTGGGTGCCTGTTGTATGCAGCCATGAGGTTTAGAGCAAGTGCTCACTCTGTCAAGGTGCAGTGTGCTGGGACATCACACCAGGTACCTCTGGGAACATTACCACTACTACTACTTTGTTGGGTTTTTGTTAAGACAAAGTCTCTGTAGAGTTTAGGTGCCAGAGTGGGAAGAGGGCTACTGACCAGGAGGGGTTTGATGCACAAGTTTGCACTCAGGCATCTTTTTGTTGTCTCTGACTGTTTCCCAGAGCAGAGTCCAGAGTTCCCTCTGAGCTGGCCAGGTTTAGCAGGAGCTGGTTTTGCCTCCATCTTCTCCATGTTCTGTCTATGCTTAGTGGGGGCAGTTTCCCAAGTCCACTGAAGCGTTTCGTTCTTTCATCCTGTTAGGAATAAATCCAATTTCATGCAAAATTGCTGCAGAAGAAAAGCCTTCTTCTCTGGCAAATAAACCACGTCTGCTCCTGTCCCTCCTCTTTCAGACACCCAGCCTTGCTGCTGACAGTATTTCATTTCAAATGCACAGTTAGAGGAGCAGGGCAGGGAAACCCAAGATATATCTTGCAAAATAGATACCTTCTATGTAGAAATACATCTCATTCCCAGACAGAGAGAGGAGGAGGAGTGTGTCTGGCTGTGGAACTGAGCAGGATGCAGGGAAGTGGAGCCATCCCTGTGGCATTAGTGGGGATGCTGTGTTCCAGATCCCAGCAGCGTGCTCCAGTCTCCTGGCTGCAGAGCACACTCACAGTATTTATTACTGACTGCTCTTGGATTTTTATAAAACTGACTCAGCAGAGCATTTGCATCTGCACTATTTGAGGGAGTGGGGAATGACCGTGTGGTTACAAAGTTAGATGTGTGCTTAAGTGTCTTGCTGAGCTGGTGTTAATTTAGAGAAAATAAATAAATGCTTCCTGGCTTGAGTCTGGGGCCAGCGTGTGCAACCTGATTAGATTTAGGATGTTTCATTTCTGAATGCCTAACTTAAGACACCTTAACACACAAGTTAATAAAAAAAATATTAGCACCCACCAGAAAATCAGAGCCTTAATGGCATTGAACCATATACCCCACTCATTTACAGAGGGTTTTCCAAGGTGTGCTGTCCAAGCAGTTGGATAATGAATGTAAAGTTGTCCAGAGGACCATGTATATTGGATTTGCAGACAGTATTGTTGAGCTGTGGTCAGACTGACCACAGATAGACCTGTTCTGACTCAAACAATCAGGTAGCAGTCTGTATGGAAGCCACAAGAGTTTGGAGAAAGGTATTTTTTGTGTCCTGTGTGTGCCTAGTGGGCTTGATCCTGCATTCCTGTGCTGGTTCTGAGAAGTTGACCATTAAAATCAAAGAGGTTTTTGACTGACTAAGGAGTTCAGACTGTATTGCTGTGGATTTTAGTTCCTTCCATTCATTTTCCTTTGATTATCAGTACAATGCTTTATTTTTGCACAGTGTAATATTTTATTAAAGGCACATTTGTAGCTAATAACATTTATGAAGAGGCAGCTTTGACTGAAACTGCATCTGAATGTCACTTGAATAATGAATGGGAATGCCATATATCCATTAAAATTTGAACAATGATAGCTGTATGTCTATTAGAGTCCCCTTTTTTGATAGATATGGCCAGCAGCCATTAAAATACAGTGAGAATTCTTGTTCACGGTCCCACACTGGCTGATAATAACACTCTTGATAAGAATTTGCAGCTCAAGACACCAATTTTACAAAAGGGATTTATTGCAGCTAACAGCAGCTCTGAAGATTAAAATGTAGCCATCATTCAGTTCTACTTTTACTTTAGTATTTTTTTTAAGTCTCAGGTATGTAAAGGAAGGATTTTACTTCCCCATCACTCTCTGGAGTTGGTTTCCTGCTGGCTCTTATTAAAAATTACTCATTTCTTGAATATAAAATGTTAGCCAATATCCCCACTGGTTTAAAAGAAAAAAAACCCAAAACTTTTCATCCTATTTTTAACACAGAGGGTTTGTAGAATTTAGAAATAGATGTGGCCTGGTGGGTCATCTAGTCAATTTCTATACCCCTCCATTATTTCTTGCAAGCCTTCATGTTTCTGGGCTTTTTAATGTTTATAGATGCATTGCTGCTGCAGCTGTTCTCCAGCTCAGTGATTTGTGGATGTCACCAGGCTCTAACTAGGAGACTCACGTGGCACTTTGAAGTTGGAGGAAAATAGGGAAAAATCTTCTTAATAGAATCTATCCCAGAAAGTGACTTTGCTTAGCTTACAGTAAATATTGGGTGCTTCAAAAAATGTATTAACTGTAGAGTCTTGTAGCTGTTTTCTTGGACCTATAAAGCTAATGCAAGAGGCAGTGTAGAACAGTGGCTGAGATGACTGACAGATTTATATTCTGATTTTTGACCTTCAAAAAGTCACTTAATCGAGCTTTTCCTTTTCCTCCTCACCCCTTCTGCAGAGCAGGCTTTATCTGAGCAGAAAGTGCTTACTAAGCACCAACTGAACACCTACTGTGCCAGGACCCTGAGCTTTATCTCTCAAGCCTGGTCAAATCCAAAATAATCGTTTGGTCTTCTGAAGAAATAGGTTGTTGGAAGAATTGTGTAGGCTCAAGTTTCTGACTGGCACAAAAAACTGTATTTCTTAAGGATTTGGGAAGCTGAGTTTAGCTTTTCTTCTATAATTATGGATCTAGTTCGTTGACTTTGCTGATTCTTTGCCTCCATTCCTGTGTTCAGTTCTGATCTGGCAGCAGGAGCTGGAAGGCTCACGTCCTTGTGCATTAAACAGGATGCAGTGCCTAATTATTATCTTGATTAAATTTGGTGATTAAGTGGTCTGTAGTTGTGTGTAAGCTCAGACATCCCAAGATATTACTCAAAGCCGTGGTGACTGATCATCTGGCCAGGGCTGGGGTGGCACTGCGTTGATTAAATGTTACTTTAAGGAGAAGTTGGTTCACACCTCTGCAAGCACTTAAAGCTCTTTGCTGAGCAATATGCAAAAGTACATCAAGTGCAAGTTTAGATAAGTAATAAATGTCAGGAAAGTATCTATAGAAGGATGTATTTGTAAAATATATTAATGGCTCCTTGTTTAATTTAAGAAGACAGAAAAATACCACATTCCTGATAAATTTCTGAAGTACAAAAAGCCATGAGAAAATAAATATATGCCAGCATCATAACTTCCTCTTGATGACTAAAGCTATGGCATTTTTAAAGCCAGGGATGAAGCAATTTTAGGCATGATTCAATTGAAATCTCTGCTTTTCTCTGTCCTCCTGGAATAAACCACCCATGCATTTTAAATTTTGCTCTTTTTGTATGCTATGGGATATTGATAAAAAATGATAATAATGAAAAAGCAATGCCCTTATAGCAAAGAAAAGGCAGTCTGGTAGTCAAATGTTTATCAAGCTTGGTGCAACTTGGACTGAAAGACTGGAATATCACCCAGTAATAAGTTTGTGGAGATGAAATCCACTTGGATAAAAAGTACAGAGCTATGCAACTTGACAGGCTGAGTCCTTAAGGGCAGCAGTCCTGGATCCAATAGTCTCTCTCATTTTGAATAATTGCTGTGCAACACAGAATCAAGCATTTATTGCTGAGTACAGGTGCATTTGCTCTCCCTGGTGACCCTCTATAAGCAAATGTGCAAGACGATTTTATTACCAGGAATGCAATTCACACAAACTGTTTGCTTTAGAGAATTAAATAAACCCAGACAAAGGACAGTCAATACTGTTGTTTTACCTTCTTGCATTTAAATGCTGCCTCCTGGATGGTTCAATAGCAAGCTGGAAGACAGAGGGGTTCTAAGTAATGATTCATGTGAAGAAATTTACCTTTGAGGAAAAGCCACAAAAGCACAAAAATCAAGGGGTTACTTTGCTGTAGACAAATACAGAGTATCACCTTCATCTGAGCACTGCTGTGATTGATGACCAGTGGGAATTCAGTTGTCTGGAGAAATCTTGGCTAAAAATTTTGTTTCCAAACTGGAATGGCCGAGCAGTGGCAAAGCTTTGATTTTGCTGCCAAATGCAGCATTTGAAGAGTGAAACCATATTTGTGGCTGTGCTTAAAAGAGCTTCTAGGAGACATTCGAACCCATGCCATGAATTTTTGAACTAGGAGCATTTTTCAGTGTGAGGGAAGATGACATCTCAGAGAAGCACTTGCCTGGGGAGGGGCTGTGATCAGTCTTGCCTTTGGGCAGAGACTTCTTAAGACCAGTATGTCTTCAATGCAATTAAAAATAAAGGCATCTGGTGCCTGGCTTGTAGTGATGACAGCACATTGCATGGCTGTGGAGGGACATTAGGAGTCATTTAAACTGCCAACTAATGCCTTATTTGTTATTCTACTGTATTTGTGCAGTGTTAACTATCCCTTGCTGGACAAAGGTTAATGCCTTTGGTCTTCTCTTTTCTATCAGCTTTATGATAACAAGAGGGCTAAGGCATCCCAAGTCTTTGTTGTCTTCATAAAGTCCTGAAAACTCCATTCAGAGATTCAGATCCAGATCCATCACAACCCTGGACTCTCAAACCTTACAACTGCTTGCATTCAGATACAGGCTGGTGTTCTCTCCCCCAGCACTGTGTTTTGTACAGTGATAAGGCAAAGGAAAAGAGAAGTACTATAAATTAAATACATTGGGTGTGATTGATAGCACCTCATGGAAGCAAGAGTAAATACTCAAATGCTGATTTATCTTTCCAAGACCAACAGCTGGGCTTTCTATGAGACTTGAACTAAGGGATATAAACACTGTGTGACAGCCACAGTAGGACTGACTATTCAAGCTATACCTCCAGTCTATCCAGTTATTGAGAGCCAGCACAGAGCAGTGCAGAGAAGCCATCAGAACATTGCAGGAAGTCCTCAGCTGCTGCAGATCTTTTTGTGGGGCCAGAATGAGATCTCCTGGGGCTCAGTCCCAGCCAGAGTATTCTGGGGTGTTCATCCTCTGCAAGGTTCAGGATCAATCCTTCAGCCCCATGGAGCACAAATATCACAGGCATGGGATGAAAGCCATCATGGACTATTTTCTGTGTCTAGTCCTGGGTTTGGAGCAGCAGGGGCAAAGATAGGTGGAAGGAGCTGTGTCTTCTCAGCACTTTTGAGAGTGTGTGATCTGGCAGAGGAGTCTCCTCTGCCAAAATTTTCTTTGTAATCATTTGTGAGATAAAAAAACTGCAGGTGTCACACACAGCCAAATGAAATGGAAACTATGGCAAAGCTGGTCAAGGGGACTTTCTCCTTCAAAAACTCATGTAATGGGTGACCCAAACTTTCAAGACAAAATATTTGGCAAGTGAGTTCAAACTGAAGAAATTCTTGTATTCACTCAGAAGCTCATGCTTCTTGCCAACTCAGTAATGTTCTGTTGGGACAGGTAGAAAGGGCTGCTTTCCAAAAATAAGCAGATATTATGCAACAAGATTAGTTATATTAATAAGTGAAAAACGGATGTACTATTCATTATCTGCTTTCAAATCCAAGTAGACAGTTATACTGATGATTACTGAGTTTGGTTTTTTTTATTCTTACAAAGAGAAATGTTTGAGGAAAGGCAGAACTCGGTCTTTAGCATTCTTTTGATTCCACATTGCAGCTTGGTAATTGATGAAAGATGTTCCATGTGTTGAACACGTTACTCAAAACTTTGCTGTTGGCTTTGTGATCTGAACTAGGTCTGACAAGTTACATCAAGAGTCCTTCTCAGGACACTCCCTCTAGCAGGAGTAATACCCTTCTTGCAGGACCTGCTTCTGGAATTCTTATTGAAGTGAATGGACTTGATGTGGATAGACAGCATTTGTCTCTATTCTGTTATTTTGGGGAGTTTTGTTCTGATTCTGTTGAATATAGGAGCTGTCCTGCATGTAATGTCCACTGTTATAAATAGGAGCAGTACTAAAATTCATCCTTAATTATTTTTAAAAAGGGATTTTGCATAAAACAGCTGGCGGAAATCATTTGAAAGACTCAGCTGGCTTTGCATGAAGTTGGAGCAGGCTCAAAATACACTGACAAGTCCAGAAGTGAAAAAAATTTGTGTTGTCAGCTGAGGTATCTCCTTCCCCTGCACTCTGGGTATTCTCACTGTCTCTCCTTAGGCACTAAATTTCAGTGTCTGAATTGGGAGCCCAGTAAATGAGAATGCAAGTCTATTGGGTTTGCATGGCAAGGTTTTGGTAGTGGAGGGACTACAGGAGTGGCTTCTGTGAGAAGCTTCTGGAAGCTTCCCCCCATGTCCAGCTGAGCCAAAGCCAAC
Source organism: Acridotheres tristis (assembly GCA_037013685.1). Classification (NCBI taxonomy): domain Eukaryota; kingdom Metazoa; phylum Chordata; class Aves; order Passeriformes; family Sturnidae; genus Acridotheres; species Acridotheres tristis. The sequence continues at coordinate 142,364,000 of CM072886.1, read as the reverse complement.
TGGCTCCAAGATGGACCAAGTCCATCTGCAATGCTGGTAGTACCACTGCAATAATGTATACAAGAAGGGGAAAAAGTTGCTTCTCAGCAGCAGCCAGAGAATAGAGGAGGGAGATTATGAGAGCAGCAGCTCTGCACGCCCTGAGGTCTCTGGGCCCTGGAGGATTGCTCTGAGGTCCCTGGGTTCTGGAGGATTGCCCTGAGGTCCTTGGGTTCTGGAGGACTGCCCTGAGATCCCTGGGTTCTGGAGGACTGCCCTGAGATCCCTGGGTTCTGGAGGACTGCACCCTGTGGAGGGGTCCCACGATCTGCTGGGACAGTTCATGCAGAACTGCTGCCCATGGGAAGGACTCACATTGGAGAAGCCTGTGGAGGTTTGGCTCCCTGAGGAGGAAGGAGCAGCAGAGAGAACGTGTAGTGAACTGACCACAGCCACATTCCCTGTCTCCCTGCACTGCTGGTGGGGTAGTAGGAAGAGAAATCAGGAGTGAAATTGAGCCTTAGAATAAGGGAGGAATGGGGGGGAAGATGTTTTAAGATTTGGTTTTATTTCTCATTGTCCTGTCTGTTTTGCCTGTGGTGGTGACTGGTGAGTGATCTCTCCCTGTCCTTATCTCAGCCCACAAGTTTTTCATTATATTCTTCTCCCCTGTCCAGTTTAAGAAGGGAGTGACAGAGTGGCTTTGGTGGGCACTTGGCATCCAGCCAGGGTCAACCCAGCACAGTGAGGCTCCCCACATTTCCCGTGGCAGGAGTGAATCTCTGCACTGTGATCACTCAGGGAAAGAATTTCACTCTAAAATTACAAGTATGCATTGAAAGCGTGAGACTGAGGGTTCTGTCTCAGAGATTAGAACTGGAACTGTCTCAGGGCTGGAACTGCACATCCTGGCTCTTATCCTGGGTGCTCGTGGGGAGTGACCCAAGAGCTTAAACACCTCCATTCACCTGCTCCATCATCACAAGCATACTTACATTACCCTCTGCAGGAGTACTGCTCTCTGCATAAGCAGCCTGCTGTTAATATCACATTAAGCATCCAAATTCATGTCTTTGAAACCTCAGTGGCCTAAAAGGGGTTATGCAAATGTGAATAGCTGCATGTGGCTTCTCTGACCCAGAGAAAGGCAGTATGTGAAATTTGGGCTTGTGTGCCTACATGGACATACATAGCTAGAAGAAAACAATTGAGAAACAAGTTGATGATATGTACCCATGTCACACTCAGAATAGGGTGGGTGACAATAGCATGGTGTCTTCTAGATGCAGGTGGAGGCAGCAGATAACTGTGGTGACAGGTGCCAGGCAAACCAGCTCCTGCTGCCAGGGCCCAGCATGGAGCCCCGTGGCTCCTCTGCAGGCATCACCATGGGTCACAGAATCACAGCAAAGGAACCAGCTGGTAGGTCTCTGTCTGCAGCTTTCTTTGTCCAATAAAGAGTTTCAAATGCTGCCCCCACTCCTTGCTTTTTAACAGATGACATTGAAGGACTTTTACTTTTTTCCCCCCAGTTTTTTTTAAGGCTCTCCCTGCCTCATGATGTCACGGGTGATGCCCCTGACAGCTGACCTCCTACTTCTGCACCACCAAGATTTTCATGGAATCATAGAGGCACTAAGATTGGAAAAGACCTCCAGTGTTATAAGGGCCAGATGTCTTTTTCCTTGTCCAGAAATCATTCTGTGGCAGGGCTGCCTAACACCTCCTCCTCCCACTGCAGGCACTGAGCCCTCAGCCCACCCCAAGCTGGCTGCTCCATTCTTCTGCTGGAGGCATCAGGGATGGGGCACATCCAGACCCTGGGAACAGCCACTCTTCCTCCCTGCTCAGCTGCCCTTGCCAAGCAGCTCTGCAATCTGGGCTCAGTTCCTGAAGCAAAAGGCAGCTGAAGCAGCTCAGTGTTACCCTCTCCAGGGACCAGCTGCTCTCACCTGGTGCCTCGCAGCTAATCATAGTGACAGGAGCCATTGTTTATTTTCCTCCATCCTTGTCTTCCTTGTTTTATGGAAAATTAGAGCAGGCAGGCAAGCCATCCATCAGCCTATAAATGCTGCAGAGTCTTTTGGCTTTGTGCTAAATAATTGTGCATTTTATTGCTATTTACACATTTATTTTCTGAGGCAATAAAATACAAACTGCAGTCCTCGAGACTTTATATTTTGCATCTGTATCGCAGCAGCCGCACAGGCTTCAGCAGCAGCATGCAGCCTGCTGCCATAAATTCACTTTCTTATTTTAGTAGGTCTAACATTTATTTATAATTAATGTCAGAGACCTTACACAGAAATGCCAATTATTGATTTTTTTTTCTTTTTTTAAGAAAAAGAAATTACTTTTTTCTTATTACTGCCATAGCAGCACAATCAAATTGCAGAGGCTAATCTGGCTCTTAAAAACTGAGTTGGTGGTAAAGTTATAAAAAGCATCATGCAACCCTTTAACTCTGGAGTTTGTATATATGGAGATCATTGTGTGGGGGGCAGGGGACAGTAATTCAAATTAGCAGCTCTGCTGATCTCAGTGAAGGTATTTGGGAATGAGGAAGAACAGCAGGAGCCATTGTAACCACTGCAAAACGAGAGCCTCTGGAAGGGGTAAGGGGGCTCAATGTCCCAGTGCAGCTGGGAATGGAGAACCCAGGGTCTCGGGTGGATCCCCAAACTCCATTGCTGTGATTGAGGAGTGACTGCTGTGCCTGCAGGTTTGCACTGCCAGCAGTGCCCGTGGGGTGCAGCACTTCCTATACAATGATTGTACTTGGAACTCAGCTCCACTTGCCACAATCACATGCACAAGGATGTGAATTGGACCAAAGAAGCCTTGAAACATATTTTTATAGTTTGAATCTCCCATTACCTGCTTAGTGCTAAGCATGCTACCCATGCATTTGTAAAGTAAATGGCCCTTACCAGTAGCCCTTGCATAGCTTCTGCTTCTCCTTCAGTCCAGCTATGCCAGGAAATCTGCTGAGGGAGGCATCACACTTGGCAAAGAATGATGGGAACAGCAGCCAAATCCATCTTAAACTAATTTTTACCCCTGGCAGGGATGGCTGCCTAACAAGTGTTCAGAGGCTGAAACACAGCCCTGAAAAAGCTGCAGGTTGGACGTGTGAAGGGACTGCAGAGGGCAAAGGTGTCTGCTACTGCACCAGCTTCCCATTCCTGGTGATTACCATCAAAATGCTGAGCAGCTGTGGGAAAGGGAATAACGAGTTAGGAGCAGAGTTGGGAGCCAGAGGTGGATGTTACATTTCTACCTCAAGCTCTGTAATAGTGAGAATAAGATGGATGCCTGCAGGCTCACTCACCCCTTCCACATCTGCAAAGCAGAGCTGGCAACAGCATGTCTTCTGTATGGTGGTATTTGGAGGAATTACCAGAAAAACAGAGCTTGTTGTGAACAGTTGTCATGGGGGTGGGATAACCCTCTTGTTTTGTGCCACCTTCCCTTCCAAGGGGCTCTCCTCTCACAGCAAGTGAAAGTGGGTCAGGAAATAAAAACAGAGGTGATCAGTCCATCTCTGTGACACCTTCCCAAAGAGCTTCAAAAACAGTCAGGAAGCCAGCCCTGTGTCAGCTGGGAGGGGTGTGATGTCTGTGCATGAATATGGCAAGAGGTGCTGTCACAGCAAAGCTGGATGCTGCTGAAAGCAGGGGTGAACTGTGTGATTCAGTCTGAGCAACAACAAACCAATCCTGAAGGATTCTGCTCTGCCTTCCTGGGGCATTGAGTGGAAAAAGTTGTAGAAAACAGTGAGGGGTGGATTCTCAGCATCTCTGGAAACTCATACCCCAAACATCTCATGTGGAGTACCACAAATGTAAGCAGTGAATGTTTTGGCTGTTACTTGTCATTGCACAGCCACAAATGCCACCTTAAAGTCTAGCTTCTTTTTTTTTTTTTTTTTTTTTTTGTCTAGGACTATTAGGGTTTTTCTTTCTTTGCTTGCTCATCAGGAAGACAGCTCTATTTTCATTTCTTAATTAGCTTGAAATTTCTACACTCATTCAAAGATGTCTGGCCAACTTGAAGCAACCTGCAATACCTGCCAAGCCAAAGGCTTTGCACACCAGGACTAGATAGCCTGGTGATAGACAGGAGAACGTGTGCTCTCACAGATCTGTATTGCCTGGGCTTGGGGCAGGTATCACCCACAGGAACCTCACCTGCACAAGGGGAGATGTTGCTGACAGGCATCTGGACATAGAGGAGCTTTATCCTTGTCCAGTAGCACTGGTGGGGCTGTAAAAACTTCTTCATTTGCTCTCTTTGCTATGACACTGCTGGGGAGCTGGGCCACCAATTGTGCAGCTCACCTCCATGGGTATTTGTAAGGTTGTTTCTGAAAGCAAATCCTGCTTTTATCCTGCTTATGTTGAACAAGTTGAGCTGTAAATCATGTTTCACTCCATGGATGCTATTGCAGACCCAGCCCTACTTTTTTGAGTTGGAGAAGGCACCAAAAACATCCAAGGGCCTGTAGGAATGGGACAAGGGATAATAGTTTTAAATTAAAAGTGTTTAGATTGAGACTAGATATAAGGAAAACATTTTTATGAGGAGGGTGATGAAAGCCTGGCACAGATTGTCGAGAGAGGTTGTAGATGCCCCATCTCTGGGAACATTCAAGGTTAGGTTGAATGGGGCTCTGAGGAAGCTGATCTTCTTGAAGATGTCCCTGCTCATTGCAGGGAAGTTGGACTAGATGACCTTTAAAGGTCCTTTCAAACCCAAACCATTCCATGATTCTATTAAAAGCTATGAGGAGGAAGAAGAGGAATGTCTCTCTCATTTTTTATCCTTTGCTGCAGAAGAGGGGTTTTGTCTCAGAGGGAAGTTGGTTTGGTTCAGACCAGCAGAAGTTTGGACATCCCTGAGTGCCTCCCACACGCAGCAGCATGACCCATATAGGGGTTAATTCCAGCAGTAAGCCCTGTCAGCAGGTCAGTAAACCTGCTCCCAGACCTTCCTGCTCCCTGCTAATCCAGGCAAATCCTCTTTCCCTGTACCTTCTCCTGTTTCTTCCATTACCTTGGAGTAAAAAGGTGAGGATGAAGGAAAGGCAGGAAAGTTATGGAAACACACTTTAGCCATTTTGGTCGGTGCATGAGAGCAAAGTCAGTCTCCCTGGAGTGCAGCGTGGCCCCTGCTGTCTCTGTGGGCTCTGTACAGATGTCTGAGTGCAGTCTGCTCACTCTACCTGCTCCTCCCCCATGACTGCCTGGACAATGGCATCCCAAGACTTTCCCTATCTTTCCCAGCACAGAGGCATGTCCTGTAAATAAAGCTGAGCTTATTTCCCAGGCTGCCTGTATCTAAAATCAGGGGGCCATTTCCTTCTGGGTTCATTAGTCAGGAGAAAAGGAGGCTGAGAGGAGACTTCCTCTACAACTCTCTGAAAGGAGGTGGTAACCTGGTGGGGGTCAGTCTCTTTGCCCAAGTAACAAGGGATAGAATGAGAAGGAACAGCCTCACACTGTGCCAGGGCATGTTTAGAGGCTTGTTTAGATTGGATATTAAGAAAAATTTGTTCACCACAAAGGCTGTCGAGCATTGGAATGGGCTGCCCAGAGAAGTAAGGAAATCACCATTCCTGAAAATATTCAAACAACATATGGATGTGACACCTGGGGACATGGTTTAATGATGACTTCACAGTGCTGGGTTAACTTCTGGACCCTGTGATCTCAGAGGTCTTTTCCAACCTAAGTGATTCTATGATTCTTGCCCCCTGCACTGCTGTGCAAGCCAGGGTGCAGCTTCAGCTCAGAGAGTCTGCAGGGGGATGATCTGAGGTGATCCCAAAGAGTTTAGTTTTTATCCAGGACTGAGAGAATTGCAGCAGTGTTTCATCTGAAGACTGGGCTTCTTTCAGTTTCTTCTTTCAGTCCTTTAAGTCTGTTAAATAGAAGTCTGGGGAAGCACATTTTTTGCTGCTGTCTTGTGATCCGGTACTGATAACAATTTACTTAAGAGAGGCAAGAGAACTTCCTGTACTGGTTGTTTGTGGGGAAGGACTTAAAAGGTCATCTATTAGTTATGTGTGACTAGTTAGTACTGCCTTTGCATGGGAGGAAACCTCTCAGCACCTCACCCAGCTGAGCCTCCCACGAGTCTATGAACAAATGTCCAGGATTAAAGCCAAACCATCTCATTTTCGGGTGTCAGCCAGGAACTGCACCTCTCTGAGTGGCTCTGAGGGGTGAGCAGTCTTGTCTTTGGCTGCTATTCTGTCTGGTAGCTCCATGAACAGAAATGACTGCAGACATTTGTAAAACTCAGAAAAGATCACTTTGCCTCTGTGTGCTGTGTGCTGTCACTGTGAGCCTTCCTGCCGTGCGTCTCTCACACTTTCCTCACTGAGGAAATGAGGGATGCACCAAATCTGCCATGCACATAAACCAGAGCAGGGGCAATGAAATTCAGAAGCCAGAAATACAGGAGGCTGCAAAATGAGAACAATTTCCATCAGCTGCCAGTTTGGAAACATCTCAGCAGCAGAGGTGCTGGGAACTGGAAACTTGGAAACTTCATCTTTGAAACAAAGATCCAGCAATCCACCGAGGAACAAGAACCCCTGGTATCCATTCTCTTTTCCTAAGGATGGAAACTCCCCAGCAACAGCAATTACCAAATAATGGATCATCCCCTTGTAGCTGAGTGTGACGACACTTCTGGGGCTGGGAAACCACATCTCATTTTAGAGGAAATTAAAAACAATGCTGCCCTTCAGCCGATGCTGAAGCCAATGCTTCTCCTCCATAAGAAGTCATAGGTCAGTTCTCTTGTGGGAATGCCTAAGTTCTGTTTGTAATGACTTCCCTTTGGATGCAGTCATTATTTTTCAGCATTTACTTTTTATTTTTGAGCAAGAGAGGCGTGGTATAAAAAGATTAAAACCTCATATTACCCCGTTTAAAACCAAGCCAAGCAGAACAGCACATTTCTCAGTTTCTTGGTATACACTTCCTTGCAAATCTTAGAGAGATTTTAATTAAAAGTTTCTTTTTCCTTTCATCAATAAAGGCAAATCACAAATAAAAATACTGTAGCTGCCACTTTTAAATCAAACTTTTGGATACAAATTGATGGCTCATTTAACAGAAAACCCCAAACCCCAGGGCTCTGCTGCCTGTGGTCACTGGGGACTGTTAGTTTTTAACAGTGTGCACATTAAAACTTGCCAGGAGCTTTATTTCTAGAGCGAGTGGTGACATTTTCATAAACTCCATTTTAAAAGTTAACATGAAATTTGTCATCAGAGAGCAGGATCCCACATTTGTTGCAATAGTCATATGCACAAAACCTTGCAATCCCAAAGAAAAACTTCTCTATCCCACTGAAAATGGAGGGATGATATAGGTGGGGAAAGGATATTGCAGTGAGCGTGTTCTCAGTGTTTGAATGGAGTTCTCAGTGTTTGAACCCAAGGACAGAATTTAGCTTTAGATGTTGCCTTGCTGTGGGTTTTGTGCTGACCTAGGTCTCTAACAATTATGGTCACTTCAGGACAGTGACACTGAGGCTGAAGCTGAAGTTTCTCACAAGCACCAAACCAGCCCATGTAGGACTGGTGTTTGTCTTTTGCTGATGCACAAGAAGAAGTTCTTGGTTTTCTAATGTGTCACTAACTAGGAAGATGCTGGAAAGTATTAATGGGGAAAAGTCAGCAGCCGGGGCTTCCCCATCATGATTCAATAACCAGGAGCCCCCAGGACAGAGATCTCCCCTCTGCCACTCTTTGTCACAGGTAAAAGGGTCAATTCAGGCTGGTGTTTCCACAGCATCTGCCCTGCTACAGCTTGATTTCTAGGTAGCACGCTGGCAGCCCTGCAGAAGGCAAGACCAAAACAATACTGAATTGATCACCACTTTCTTGTGTTAAAATTTCTCCTTTTATAAAATCAATGATACCATTTTAGAATTGAAAATTTAAGTACTAAACGAATTGAATCTTCCTCTGCTCATTATTTCTGTATGGCTAAGTGATACTTTGAATTTCTCTTTGAACGAGGAAGCCCTTAAATATTCAAGAATTGCTGGCTACCTTAGCAGACTCCCTGTTTATGTTTTAGCCATCTAAGTAAGACAGGTGGAAAAGATGCCATAGTTGTGTGCTTGTCTGTGTGTGTTTCTCCAGCATTCAATTATCAGCATCCAAAACCTCAGTATTACCATTTTTAATGCAGTTCAGGATGCCCAGCTGACTGCTGTATGTGCAGCTCTGATGTATGCAAATCCATTTTGCATGCAGCTCCTGACATATTTTCATATTCAGGATTATGGGAAGCTTTTTGTGTGCCACTTTGATGTATGCTAATCTTTGTTTTCTAAAAACACTTTAAAAAGTCCACACAAGTAGACAACATTTCTTCTTCACTGAAACCCTGTGTTTTTTCTGTACCCAGGCTCCCACATAGTTTAGAGCAAAACTTCCACCAGTGGTGTGCTGGAGAGCCATATTCATGTGCCCTGCTCTGGGCAGCTGCCTGCATCCATCAGGTATCAGAGACAACCTGAGATCTAGCAGTCCTCTGGATAAAAGGCAGCCTGATGCATTAATTTCTTTCTTGACTGTCACCTCTGTTGTAGATGCAGGGCAAAAGCTGGAATGAGAGCCTCACATATGGAGGCTGGTTGATGCCTGGGCTGGTAGCAAGAGCTCACAGTGCAGTTGGATCCAAATAGGTCAAGTGCACCTATTAGGGATATAAATGATCAATCAATTCAAGTGGTTGCCTAATGGCTTTGTAATTCTGGCTTGTAACACAGCATATTAATTATCAAATGTGTTATTTATATCTCTAATATATTTTATTGTATCATTTATAGACTTCTTGTAAACTTTCTGTGGCTGCCAAACTTATCATAGTGTGCACAGCAGATGAAAAACTTGAAGTATTATTTTGTTCTTGCAAGGTTTGCAGAGGGTGCCAGGTCCAGACTATGCACAGATGCTAAAACACCTCTGAATTTAATTGTGGGTAGTTTGACACCTTTGTAGCATCATAAAGACTAAATGTAAATCCCAGGTTAATGAATGAGAGAATCCCTGTGGTGTCATTAAATCTTACCCAGAGTGAACTCAGTCTGCCCGGTGAATAAATGTTTAATGCAGTGCTGTGTCAGATGGAGCCATCGATTGTGAGAGAAACGCTGTTGGTTTAACGAGGATCCATCAGCTGAGCTCCAGTTAACAGCCCCACAGTGCCAGCAGCTGCTTGGTACTGCTTCAGGGCAGGGATCCCAGCAAAGAGAGTCAGAGGTGCTCACATGGGCACAGAAACATTTCTCCTAGAGTTTCTTGGATTTTTGGGATTATTCACAGTATCATCAATATTATCATCATTACGATCTAATCTTTCTTGGCATTCAGAATTGTAATGCCATGAGATCCCCTGCAGTGCATTAATCACTTTCTTAACATCAGAAATTAATGTTCCTCACAACACATTCTTTGTAGTCATGAACAACTGTATTTATAGCCACTTACATTTCCCTACAGCTATAACCAAAGAATAGCTTGGTGAATATTTTTGAGCTGGATATTCACAGATGGTGTAGCAAAACACCTGTGGCGGTGTTCCATTTTGTGTTGGGATTGTGTAGCCAGGTTTTGGTGGTGGGATTGGGGTTGGGGCTACAGGGTTGGCTTCTGTGGGAAGCTGCCAGAAGCTGCCTTCAGGTCCAGCATGGGCACCTGGCATCCAGATGGGGCCAACCCACTACACACCTTCAGTTCAGAGTATTCTACAGTCTGAGATAATCCTATATCCTCACCTGTAATCCCATAAAATTAAAAAAAATACAGCTACAGGATTCACTTTTCAGTAGTTTTAGTTTGCATCTGTTTCTACTAATGCTGCTATCGTTAGTTAGTCACTATGTACTTGAATTACATGATAGTAGTTTTCTTACTGTCTTTAGTGAATAAGCAGGACTTAAAAACAATTCATAGTCATCTCAACATGAAGCTAAAACCAAAAAGAAGAGGTGATTTTTTTCGTTTCTCTTACAAAGAGTAAAAGGAGTGCTTTGTATTTGGAGGATGGTGGTGGTGGCGGTGGGGTTTTTGTTCTATTTTGAATTTCTTAATGTTTTGCTTTCCTTTAATTACCAAAAGTTACACATTTTCCAGAGAAAGATTTTGCAAAATGAAAAGTAGATTTCTTCATTTAAAATGTCAAAGATCCTTCTTTTTGAATATTTCTTAATACAGCAAATCAAGACAAGAAATAGATTTAATTGTGACAAACTGATTTGAAACAAGACAGAAATGAAAATAAATCGTGCTTGAGAAACTCCTTATGAGCTCCAATTCTAGACCTGTCCTATCATGAACCACTTAATAATTCTTCTAGGTGCAAACACTCATAGGTGTCCTGGAAATCCCTTTGAAAACTCTTCTTTTCCAAGTAAAGAATAGCAGAGCTTTGATCACAGCCTACAAATCATGTAATGGCATGGGAAGGATGTGGAAGTACAAGGGCAGCCTGTCTGCCATGGACTTTGCTATTAAAGTTTGTCAACAGGAATCAAACAGCAATTTTTATGTGTCCAGTTGTCTTCTTGGATGTTTTTTAAGGAACTCTTTGAAGAAGAGCAATTCACAGAGATAGAGTGAATAAACTCTAGTGAGAAAGTGAATTTTAGTTTAGGATTTTTGCCACAGAATTATTCTTTTCATTGTCCCAGCTTTGGACTCTTGGCATGCAGCCCAAAAAAATCCCATCCCAACCCATGGTGAATGTTGGCCCACCACAGAAAAGCTCTCATCCAGCAGGTTAAACCTATGTATCTGTCCAGCATTGCAAACTACAGGACAAGGAAGGAAAAAAGTAATTTTTAAGAACTTGTTACAATATATTTGCTATTTAAAATATCAGTGTGTCTGTGGGAAAGGGGATTTAGAATATATAAAGGAAAATTAAGTACCACCAGGGAAGCAGAGGTGCCATTTTCTGATTAATGGAGTGTGTGCAAAGAGGTAGGGCTCCTCCAAAATCACTTTCTAGCAAGACAGGGGCTGTGGAAGACATTCTGACCAGCAGCTCATTTTTCCAGTGTTGTTTTTCAACACATCCCTGATTGACCTGGCAGACTCCAGCCTCTTGGCCATAAATGCTACTGTTCACGACTTGGCTGGACAGTTTTGTCATTCCAGTGCTCCTATTTTGTCCTGAAAATATTTGAACTGAAGATTGAGCCAGAGGAATGGACCATAAACAGGTCAGCAGTAGAGCTGCACGTTTAATTTGAATTCATCAACAAATTCAGGCCTTTTCCCTGGCCTCTCCCAGTTTATCTCATGGTTGTTCCCTGGTATGAAGATGAGGTTGAGTGCTCCCTTGGCAATGTAATGACCTGGAAAACTTAGGACCAAGCTCCCACTGGCAAGCATTTCCAGTGCGCTTTTCTTCACTGAACCTGGCTTGGTACCAAGCCTGGCTGCAGTAACAAAAGGCCATTATAGAAACAGTGACTTACTCACATTATAGTTCCCAGTGGAAATAAATTGATCATGAGTTTATCTCCACAGCCCCAGACATTCATGTGTTTCTGAATGATAAGTGATACCCAGGTGAATGGCATCCTTGCAGAGCTGTGCCACCAGTGGAGAGAGCTGGGCTCTCCCCAGCCTTTCCCTTCACCCCAAACTCTCTCTCAGGGCTGAGAGTCAGGTCCCGTGTGAAGAGATGGTGGTAGGGGACATATTTATCAAATAGGAGGAAATTTTCTTGGGATAATAGAATGGATCATAAGCATTTTTAATTCTTAGAATCACAGAATCATATAATTGGAGTTTAGGTTGGAAAGGAGACCCTTAAAGATCATCTAGTCCAACAGGGCCGTGGGCAGGGACATCTTCAACTAGATCATTTTGTTCAGAGTCCCATCCAGCCTGGTCCCCAGCACTTTCAGGGATGGGCATCTATCACCCTGCTGGGAAACCTGTTCCAGTGTTCCACCACTCTCACAGTAAAAAATTCTCTCTTGTATCTAGCACAAATCTACCATCTTTTAGTTTAAAATAATTTTGCCTTATCTTGCCACTGCAGGCTCTACTGAAGAGTCTCTCCTTACCTTTCTTAAGCCCCCTTTATGCACTGAGAAACTGCTCCAAGTTTTCCCCAGAGGCTTCTATTTTCCAGGCTGAACAAACCCAGCTCTCTCAGCCTGTTCTTCACAGGAGAGGTCCTTCTCCTCAGATCTGCTCTCAATCTTTTCATCCTCTTGCTTGTATTGATACCTGGGGTTGACCTTTTTGAACCTCATGAAGGAGATTTTGGAGCCAGATAATGTTTCACGACATTTTCAGTCCCATTCAAAGCAAAATTTCCCACTTGGCCTGAAATCATGAGTACAGCGTGTAGCCCATGTAGGACAGCACAATTAATCCTGGGTATTAACAGTGTGTTTTCTCCAACCTTTGCAGGAGTGAACTCTTGGAATGCAAGGGAGGAGGATGTGGTGGAGAAAGAAATGTCTTCACCATGGTGGGAGGTGGCAAGGATGGCAGTTCTCTGCACCCAGGGATAAGGGCAGACTCGTGACCTTTTCTAAGCCAGATCTTCCAGCCCTTTCTTCAAACACTGAGAGGGAGTTTTCATTTCCAGACCACTCAGCAACAAGCCTGATAAAGTCTGCCAAGATAAATACTGATTTTGAGGCAATGGAATGAAAATTCCCCACCCAGGTTTCTGTTGATGCCATATACATCTTGCACAAAAAGGTTCTTGCTTACCTTGACCACGCAGACCTGTTATGCATGTAGGCAGGACAGGCTGTGTCAGAGTACCAGGGAGATTCCCTGATGACCTGGCTAGCCCCAGCCTGCTGCCAAACTGCTCACTGATAAAGCACAAGTGAGTAATGATTTTTTTTCAGATCACTGGCACCTAAAATGCTGTGCAGGTTACGCTCTATAAACCATCTCCAGTTTTCTTCTGTTCACTGTGATGGATGAAACATTGCCCAGTAGCTGGCTTGACATTCAAGAAGCAGGGAGGAGCTGCCACATTCAAATTCTTCTGAAGCTACTTTCTCTCATGGCTTATATGTTCCTGAATGCTTTTGTTTGAGTTGCTTGGAGTGAACATTTTAATACACGTGAGAGCAATATACCAACACCTTGCCTGATTTTGATGCTGTGATGCCATTTGACAGTGGCAATCAAACAGATTTATGCCTCTCAGTATGGTCAGTGATGGGGCAGAAGAGTTACAGATCATTTTCTCCCTGATTAAATGGCAGGTGAGACTTGGATCTGCCCTTCTGTCTGTGAGCACACAGGACAGCAGCACACATGCCTTCTCTGTGAGAGTGTAATGATGGGCAGGAGAAAGGAGCCAGTGAGCTGAGACAAAACACAAGCTGATTTTAATTAATCATAGAATGGTTTGTGCTGGGGGGCGGAATTTAGAGATCATCTAGTTCCAACCTCCCTCTGCTGTGGGCAGGGACACCTTCCACTAGGCCAGGCTGCTCAGGACCCCAGTCAGACTGGCCTTGAACACTTCCAGGGATGAGGAACTACATAGAATCTATAATGTAATTAAGGGATGGATGGATGGATGGAAGGAAGATGGGAAGGGATATTGTAGCTTGTGCTTTTCCAAAATTGTGTCATGTGGTATCTTATGGTGCCCTGTAAGGGCAGGGCTCACCTTTGCCTGCCAGAGCATTGAACAGGCTGAAGTGTCAGGGGCTGTGCTGGGGCACAGGCAGCCCCCCATCATGTTTCCATGGAGCTTTCAGTGCTTGCTGAGACTGATCTGCTGGAGCTGAAGTACAGGGACCAGAGGTCTGACAGGGGTCTCAACATCACCTGGTTAAGATCCACACTCACTCCCTGTGCTCTGCTATGCCTGGCTGTCCTGTAATTCACATTCTGTCTCACGTAGCAAAAGCTCAGAGGTCTCTGGTGAGGTGTCAGACCAATGAAGTGTTTCTTTCTAAATGTCAGCCAGCTCTGGTCAGGGGGAGGCAGGCAGGGATGAGCCAGGGTAGGGCAGACAAGCCTGTTCTTTGGAGTGAAACAGTTCCCTCCATTGTTTCTCTCAAGGCCTATCACAGACCTGGGGCATGAATTTATGTGTGTTTTCCAGGGACGAGCTTTTTGTTGCCCTAGAACCACATCTTTCATGGCTGCTGGGCCCTTGTGGGTACAGTAAGGCAAGATTTAACCTCCCATCTTCTCCCAGGCCAGGGCTTTGGGACCAAGGGTTGCTCGAGTAGTTACTCACAAGAAGTGTGGACAGGAAAAAAGTCCTCAAATAGCAGAAAGGATGCTTAGGGACATACTGTCGATGTTGCCAAATTTATAACAATATAGCTGTCAGTGGCTTAGCTGAGAAACTACTTAATTTCTGTAGGTTTTACAGGGCAGGAATCTGAGCTGTGCTTCTGAAAATGGGCACTTGCAGTTCTGCTGCTGAGGCCTTTCTAGCACAGCACATTCTCTTGAAGTCAAAAGTGCAGCAAATCTTGAACTTACTCCTTCAAGTGTAGGGTTTCCAGCTGCAAAATACTGTGGGATGTCCAAGGGCTGTGTGATGGCCACCATCAGTCATGAGAAAGCTGCAGCAGGTCACACTGTCCTTTCCCAGATTCTGACAGGGCAGATGGATATGTGAGTTTTGAGTCTAAAGGAATTTGGGACCTTTGAGCTGTTCAAGCCCTGCATGGAGCACTGGCAATGTCTCTGTGCCAGGATGCTGCTGTTCCCTGTTGCCTTTGTGCTCTTTTGCCTGCCATGCTGTGTCTGGAAAATGATGGTAACTTCAACTACAAAGTGTATTTCAGACTAGGGTTTTAATGTGAGTTACAGACTAGAAAAGCTGGATCCTGTAACCATCAGCATCTAACACGAGCTAACAAAGATCTCCTCAACGTGGTGCTGGTACAAAGCACTTCTTTGCTAGGAAAGTAGGCATCAAAAAAGGGCCAAATACCAATGTACTGGGACATTTACAGTGTGGGGGGATGAGTAGTAGTAGTAGGAGTATGGTGAGTTTTTTCTCAATGTTTTTTCATTACTATTTTCTTCATGCATTTTGTCTAAGGCCCATCCATTAAAATAAATCAAAAAAACCTGACTATTGTGCTAATATTGTGTGGCTGACCACAAGATCTTGTATAATGCCCAAATGCCTTTCCCCTGCACCCCATAAGCTCTCCCATGCCCAAGGCAGCAACATATCTCAGTCCCAAAGGCAGAGTTGACTCACCTGGGTGAGTTCCATGCCTGAGGCTGAGGCTGTGCAGGACCAGCCCTGGGAGGGATGCAGGCAGGGTGCCCCTTCTTTGAGTTCTTGTTTCAGGTTCCCACCTGCCCTTGTGCCCCTGGGCTCCTTTGGGCTGCTGCAGTTGGTGGCTCCTGGTTTGGCCCTGGGAGCAGCTGGAGCAGGGCATTATTTAGGTTCCCCTTTTCTTCCTGTGCTCCTTTGTGGGAGATGTGTGCAGATTTGCTTTGTGTGCAGATGAGCTTTTGTCAGAGAGCCTGACAAGTGCAGTGAGAATACATTACATTTGTAAGTGGATTTGTAAAAAAAAAAATTTCCTTAAGGTGTTAAGAATTGCTTTATATTAGTCCATTGAACCGATGTGTTTTTATCTTTGTTAATTACCAGATTGGCAAGGGACCAGGGACATTCTTCAGATTATGAGTTTACAATGCAAATAAAATCTATTTTGGAGGAGAAAAAAAAACAAACCAAACAAAAAAAAGCTCTTTTTGTTCCTTCTTTCTAAAACGTGAGAAGACAATGACAACAATCACAATTAATCCTGGCATCTTTTACAATGGAAAATGTAGACAGAAGACTAAGCTCGACTCCCACTTAGGACCATGCAAACACCCTGGACCCACATCTACACTCAGGACAGAGTTTGGAGGAGCTTGTCTCTTCTTCTGAACCTGCCTCTCTGGTCTACCTGGGACATGACCCTTTGCATTTTCCCTGCTCTGCACATCACTGGGTATTACCAGCATAAATAAACTGTCCCAGGGTGCACAAAGGTGCCTTACATGGGGACAATGACATTGGTTGAAAGAGGGGGGAGTGGGAAGGTAGCAGGCAAAATCCAGACCAGAAATAAGACCTTAAGCACCCAATCACTTAAGGTAGCTTAACCTGCTTCTGGCATGGGCTGAGCTGGGATCTCTGGGCACAAGCACAGCTGCAGGCATGCAGTATTAAGCTCTGCTTATCTCTCAGGGGACTGGAGCTGGGAGAGGGCTGGGCACTAAATCTCCCTGCCTTAAGTCCCCAGAAATTGTTTCTGGGTCTGAGGCCAAAATAGCCTGTTCACAGATGTGCTAATGCTGAGGTCATGCCAGGGATGGTGATAAGGACTCTGGCTGGTATCATGCTACTTACTTCTAATGGCTTAATTTAACAGCACAGGTAGTATCTATCAGCTGGGGCTGGCATCCCTACATGGTTTCCCACACCAGTCCCTGACCTTCCACTTCCCAACACCTTGGTGAATCCTATGGAAACAATTTTGCAAAGATTTATGCATCTTGTGTGAGCAGAGGGAGGGAGGCAGACACAGGGATAGTCTGAGATGTGGTACAAGATGCTGTGAAGAATAAAAGTAGTGATGATTGGGCTGGATCTTCCAGGTATTTTAAGAAGGAAAAAAAAAGCTCCAAATCACACTGAACTAAAAAAAAAAAAAATAAGGTTTTACATTCATTTCAGTTGTCCTTTTCCTCAGGCCCTAAATCAAATATATAGTCCCTGGAGCCTTTCTGCCGGCTCATATATATTCATATATATAATACATTTGTGTGTGTGTGTATATATTTGTATATTTATCTATCATGCTTCCTATCTATAGGAAGCATGAACATTCAGAGGAAACTGTAAGTAGTAAGAATTAAAATGGAGTATCCAGTGTTGGTAACCACAAGGGAAAAGGGCCTTAGGAACTCTGGTTTCTCACCTTCCCATCATATGCTAAAAAGGACAGAATGATTAGGAATTTGAAGGGATTGTGTAAACACTGGTTTGGGTTTGGGTTTGGGCTTTTCCTCCATGAGTTGTAAATATCAGTTTAACCTTAGCTGAGTTACAATAAAGAAATAAATAAATCGGGTGAAATGAGTGCTTGTTTTGGAAGCCAGAACTGTTTTAATAACAATACTCCATTTTATAGGCTTTCCCAAGAAATGCTGGATAATCTCCCTCCCTTTTCCTCTTAAAAATAAAACAGAAGAGCAGGAGCTGTGTTTACAAATACTGACTTGGCCCACACTGACAGCAGTGGGGGTTTGACCTGCCAGCATTACAGCTCTTGAATTATCCACTCCATAAATGGAAAATCAATTTGCTTCTGGGATTCGGCATATTTTCAGGGTTGTTAGAGGCTGTGTTTTTGTTTAGGCTCACAACTACATCCAGGCTAGGAAAGCAAATGTGTTGGGGTTGTTCTGCAAAGAGAGCAGCTGCTGTGGATGGGGCTGTGCACTGGGGCTGTTCTCCTGAGCTCCCTTTCTGACTCTCCAGGTCACAGTGGCAGCATCCCCATCGCATCTCTAAGGTTAGGATTCCTGAGTTTTACCCAGGAACGCTTCAGAAGATTTCTAGTTAGTGAAAAAAGAAACAAAAGCAACAAACAAACTTCCCTCTGCAATATTAAAGTGAATGCAGGATGGTTCCCTGATTTGCTGGTGCAAGGAGCCCAAGCAGATGGGGTTAATAAAGCCCTTTGTTATCTAGCCTGACCCACTTGTCAGCCCTTGAGCTTCTATAAATGCATGTGGAAGGTCCAGACTTAAAATAAATCTCGAGGCATTTGGCAAACAGCAGCTAATTGAAGGGCACATGCTGCCCATCACGTGCTGAGGAGGAGAAACCTGGGGCAAAGGCTTAAAACCGAGGTCTGAGGCTCCTGTTTTTGGAATTGGTTGTATGGGACTCTCTAAATATTTCCTCACCAACTCTAAAATCCAAGCTGTTTCCAAGGTGCTGTGTCAAACCCCTGGGAAAAGTTGTTTGGTCTGGGGCAGCTCCTCGCAGATCCCCAGGAGAGGAGCCAGCAGGAAAGATGAGGATGCTGCAGCTGCACTTCCCTCCTGTCTGGATAAACAGCACATTGGGGTGATGCAGTGAGGGGGGTCCTGCATCAATGCCATGCACAGAATGGGCTAAAATGTAATAGTTGAAGTTTTGCTGACAGTGAATGAGCCTTCTTTTGCTGGGCTTTCACTTTTTTATAAATTGCACATATTCTGGCATGGTTGCTTCTCTGATTTTTTTCCTACCTTTAAAAAAAAACAAAACAAAGAGACAAAGAGTGTTATTTTAAAATGACACTTTTGGGACTTTTTGTAAACATCTGAAGTTTTATGAGCAACGTGTTTTTCTTCCCACAAAACAATGCTTGTCCCACAATGGCATTCTCACAAAACACTGTGGGATGAACAGATTCACTTTATGACTTTTAAAAACTTGTTTAAATCACTGTTGCCAGGCAGGGAACACCAGGAGGGGAAAGGAGACCAGCTCTGGGTCCCTCTGTACCTCCAAAGCAGCTCCATGCCTCTCTGCCTAGGTTGGGGTCAAGCTGCTATCCCTGACAGGAAAAAGAGCAACTTTCCATGTGAAAGAAAGGCCATTTATACTTTGATTTCCCCTGTTTGTCCCAGGACATATGAGCTGGTTTTCCTTGGCTTTGTCTAATCACAAATCCAATCCCAATCCTTAAGAAATTAAGCTGTCTGGGAAAATAAAAAGAACTGATTCATCTCCCTCCCTACCCTGCTCCTCCCTCCTTTGCCGGATGCTTGCTGTTCAGCTGCTCTGAGTTATGAATACTTTGCTGGTATCTTTTGGCTATCAAGGTCAGCCTGAAGGAGGGAGGTGAGTCATTGTCATTCAAATAGCTACAAACTATAATTCAAATAAGGCCAGAGCAGAGCCAGGAGGCTGATTCAATACAAGGAGACTCAATGTCCACAGGTCGATGCTCTGCCCTTTCCAAAATTTCACCCTCACACTTCTCAGTGTGCAAATACCTGAGCACAGCTTGAAGCCAGGGCTGCTGTTTTGAGAGCTCTGACCTGATCAGAAGTTCTGGGACGGGGAGGGAAAAGCAGAGAAATTAGGTTGAGAGGAATGAAAAAAAAATCTGACCCTTTTTCTTTCTTTTTTTTTCTGTGTGTCTCTAGGTTGCAAACTTCTCTCCATGGCTTAAATGGATATCAGAGCACATTTCTCTGATGGAATCAACCATCAGTCCCAGATGATCTGATCCTTCAAGAACTAAATTCCAAGAGAAAGAATACAAGAATGCTTGTTTTAATGTATGACTTGCTCTCACACACAAAACCTGAGTTTTAATTTCTATATGCAGAAAGGCAAGAGTCTGTCTTCAGTAAACCCTCATCAGGATTGGTCAGCAACAGGACACAGAGAGGTGGAAGGAACTCGGAAGCACTGTGAGGAGGTGAAAGGAAATACCCAGCTTGTCGTTTTTTAAGCCCATTTGGGGAAGATGAAGCTTCTCCCTTATGGCTGGAAGTAGTGGAGTCCATCTGTTCAGCCTGAGCCTGGGGTGGTAACTGGCAGGCACCTGTTGCAGCCTTTCTTTTTTGCCTTACGTTGGACCCTGCGTTGTGGGGGAAGAACCCAAGGGGCAAAGATGGTTGTGGTAAGGAGGAAGAATGTGAAAATGTTCACCTTTGCCTTTCTGCTCATCACAGTGACATCATTTCTGCTGAACTACACACACCAGGTGACCACAACCACCTGGGACCCCAGACATCTCGTTGTGCAGTTTTCAGAGCATGTTCAAAAACTCTTCAAGTACCCCAGGAGACCTTGCAGCTGCCGCACGTGCATTTCGGAGCTGGGACATTCCCTCTGGTTTGATCAGAGATTTAACTCAACTATGCAACCTTTCCTGACCTCACAAAATGCCTTGATCCCAGAAGACAGCTACAGGTGGTGGCTGGTAAGTGGGGGGTGTGGATACAGCCCAGACTTTGGTGGCGTCAGGCTTCCAGGGATGCCAGGCACATCGAAAGGTGTTTTCTGCCCAAAGCATTTGCTGTCTCAGCTGACAAGGCAGAGGTGGAAGGAAGTTGCTACTTGTGCTGCTGTTTAGCTCAGAGGGGCTTGGAGTACACATTCACTTCCTCCAAGCTAGAGAAGTCCTTGAGAGGGTTAGGTGGTAGATCCAGAATTTGCAAATGTCAATATCGTCATTTTCTCCCTTCTCTTCCAAAGACCGGGCTTTGTAACCCCTCTGTTTCTGCTTCAGATGGGCTTTTTGCCATTCATCAAGGTGGATAATCAAACTAATTCTGGAGTGTGCAATTCCCCCAGTGTGCTCTCCCCACCATAAAATATGTAAGTAATTAGCAGGATTAAATGGGAAATTATTAATTCCATGCATATGAGAACATTCTCCGTTGTGGCTGATGGTATAGAACAGATCTGGAAAGCTCATGGGTGGCTGTGGGTCACTTGGAAAGAACAGCCCCAAGTGTATCCTTGAGCAGGGTGGTCCAGCTACCCCTTGAAGCCTGATCCAAGCATCATGAAAGTGAGTGGATGCCTTGTTCATAAGGCACAGAAGGGAAAAAGATGCATCCTGTTGTTTTGCCTAACAAAAGCCCCTTTTATGTTCTCTTGAAACAAGACATCAGTTGTTTGATTTACTCATGGCTGTGCTGCCGAGGTGCTAATATGCAGGTTCTGCTGCAACACCTTCAGTGAAATCACAGTTTCATTGCACTTGTTTCTCCCCTCTTCCAGAAAGATAGTCCCCTGTGCCTTTCTTTGAACACATAACAATCTGCAGCTTGGTGTCTTGCGGTGAACACAAACCTTGTTGTTGAATTCTGGGCTTTCAAGCCTTCTCTGAAGGGGCCTCTCCAATAGGCACCCACTATTGCAATGGGGACATTTGGGTTTTGGAAGGGATGTCAGTGCTCTAGGAATGAAGCTCTATTGGATTTATCACTTCTCACTTCACTGGCTGTTACATTTAACATTGAAAAATAAATGCCACTGAACTTTGCCATCTTTAATTGTTGTGTAAATAATATAATTGTTTTATGATGGGTCCCTCCTTTTTGCAATGAATCTCAAGCACTCCAGGAGCTGTATATTTTCACCTGTCCCTTAGCCATGACTTAGACTTCCCATTGCTTGTGTTTTCTCTTGAAACTTCCAGACACTTTTCCTTCTGGTCCCATGTTTGTTGTCTGGACTTCGCTGGAGCCTTGAGGAGGGAAGATGACAAGCTCAGGTCCTTGCCCTTGCCCTGGCTTGATGTTTCACCAGGGGGCTGGGCTGATCTGACAACTGGCTGTTTTCAGAGGAGTGGACATAGCCCAGACTGAGCTCAGTAACGAGAGGATGAGGTTACTCATGGACACCATGAGCAAAGCCACTCTGCATTCTGCACTCAGAACTGAATGATTTAAGCATGAGGCTTGAATGCATTCTCTCTTACGTAAAAAACAATAAGAAAAAGCTTGGGACTCAATACAGAAGTCTGAATCTGTAATGCTCTGTTTTGTAGTGAAACAGAAAAAAGCCCCAAAACCCAGTGCTTCCTCAATTTACAGAATCATTTAGGTTGGAAGAGACCTCTGAGATCATGGAGTCCAACCTGTGTCTGAACACCACCTTGTCAACCAGACCAGGGTACCAAGTGCCACATCCAGTCTTTCCTTTCCTTAAACACCTCCAGGGATGGTCAGTCCAACACCTCCCTGGGCAGCCCATTGCAATGTCTCATCACCCGTTCTGTGAAGAAATTCCTTCTAATGTCCAACTTAAACCTCCCCAGCCATAATTTTAGACCATGTCCTCTCATCCCACTGCCAATTCCCTGGGAGAAGAGACTGACCCACCTGTCCACAGCCTCCTTTCAGGTGTTTGCAGAGAGTGACAAGGTCATTCCTGAGCCTCCTTTTCTCCAGGCTAAACAACCCCAGCTTGCTCACCCTCAGTCACCTCACAGGACTTGTGCTCCAGACCCTTCACCACCTTTGTTTCTTCTTCTGGATTTGGTCCAGCCCCTCAATGTCCTTCTGGAAGTGAGGAGCCCAGAACTGGACACAGCACTCGAGGTGTGGCCTCAACAGTGCCTTAAAAATTCAGCTCAACCTGAAACAGATTCTTTCAGAGGAGGTTTGTTTCTTTTTCAGCAAAATGAAAAAAATAGACTTTCAGTACAGCCTAAAGTCTCCCCTCCCCATCCCAAACAAAAGCCGTTCATTAATTTTCAGGGCTGTCTAACCATGTTTTAGTGTTTTCATTTTTTTTTTTAATTCAGATCAAGTTCAAAGAGAATGCACCACTTCAGAATGTAAAATCAAAGCCATTTTTTTTCTGGTGGTAAAAATAAATCTTTTAAGATTCCTTTTTCAATCTTCAACCAGGATGTGTGAAATATTTTGATATTCCCCATAAGTGCATTGTGTATTGGAAGTTTTTAATTACTGAAAGTCTTTGCCCTAATGTGTAGTAGATGGAGAAAGAGCCCTGACTCCTCTGAAATGATTTTGGGTAAACCCCAGGCATGATGTGGCCTCACCTCCTCATTGCAACTGATTCCTTATGTACATGTTGCTTTGGGTAAGCTTTTCCAAGACAGTGTCATTTCTTCAGTAAATAATTCTCAGGTGCATCCTGAGGGCAAGTCCCTTTTTGCTGTTCATTTTTAGGCTCATCTTCAAAGCAGTTCTGATATTTCGGCCAGTCTTTAAGAAAACATTGCTCATAGCCATGTTTCACTCTTGTGTGCTTTGCCAACTCAGTAATTTGTGAATTTTTGCTGTATTTGTACATAGAAAGGAGGTATGAGGAAACCTGAGGTTGCTCAAACTTCTTTTTGGCAGGGGGAATGAATGTGTGTTCAATCTCAGGAGCTGATTTCAGACAGTGTGGTGGTTTTGTTGAGCTGTAACTGAGCCTCTGAGATGCACTGGAGCTCTTTATTACAGGGCTGTGTCTTCCCTGTCATGGGGAGACCTGTGTGATGTGCTGTCCTAAAAACAGGGAGAGTGCTTCCCTGTCCACAAACTCAGTCTGCCCTCCCTCCCTTCCTCCCTCCCCCTTTATCCTGTTGCTGTAGAGGTGAATAAGTGCTATTCATCCAAATAGTCCTGCAGCATTAGTATCCCTCCAGTAACAGGGCAGTGAGGACGGATTTTAGAGATTAATGACCAATATTGGAGACAAGGGGATATTTGGGACCAAAGAATGGGGTAGTTTCCCTTGCTTACAGCTCTACCCATGGCTGCCAAGCTGCTTCATGGTTTATTTGGAGAATATATAGTTTGAACACTTTCAGCCTGGTAGGATGTGACCTTTAGAAGGAAATATTCCTGCTTGCTCTGAATGAACTTGTTCGTATATACTGGATTTAGTGCTACCACCTGTGCAGGTGGGAAGGAGCAGAGGAGAGGTCAGTGCCACCATCCCTGCAGTGACTCATCTTGCTGCATGGGGCAGGGCTTCTCCAGAGAAGGGCCCTGAAAATGTACCTGGCTGTTTCTTTGTTCATGGAAACAAGGGGGATGTTGTCAGGACTGTTCCCTGATTCTCATTTGCTTAAATATACACAGCTGATAAACTGTCCCTTCATTATTTTAGTTGGGTAGCAAATAATGGCCCAAATTCTCCTGCCGTGTACAGCCCTGCAGCTGCTCTGTACTTTTTGTGATTTAAAGTTGAATTGGAATCCCCTACACTCAGGGAGGATCTGTGCATTAATAACACTTCAGAGTGTGAACATTTTGTTAGAAATTCCTCCCTCCCTCGTTTTTCTCCCTCTCACCCTTCCTGTCTCTTGCCTCCTCTCTCTCTCTTTCTCCTCTGTCTTCCCTCATCTTATGCTTAGGGACTGTGAAAGTGTTTTTGCAAGGTGACACCTGGTGTTACGTGTTACATTCCTTTCTGTTTATATTTTCTTTCCCACCTCTCTGAGCTGATTCACCTGCAAGTTTTCCATTGTTTTACCATGACACAAATGCTGCGGATGTTCTCATTAAATTTAGTAACCCATGTCTAAGGAAGCATGGCAAGAATTACATGCTGTAACAAAGTACAGCATTTATTTATCGTTTTCTTGGGTTTTTTTCTAAGGGGATGCATTGTTCTTGGTGGTCAGAAATTATAAGAAATAGATCAGAACCTGCTGTTCTAAACCCAAATGTTGAGGTTGATGGATTGAAGTTGTGATAAGTAAATTTAGGCTCAGTTTCTGGCAATCTTCTCTGTAGCACATTGTTCATAAACTATCATGTTAGAAGTACTTTTATCTTGAGTCTTATGATGTTTGAGGGTTTTGCCTTTTCTTTGGAAGAAAGCTCAGATTTGGGGCCATGTTATTAGCGTATCTAAAAGAAAATATTAGTTTAAACTCATTATGTTTGTAGGAAAAACATAATATATGGCTTAAAAATCGGCTTTCAGCCGGTGAACAAAGGGGCATCCCCACCCAACACGTGCTGGGGAAGCTGGGGCAGCTGCACTGATCTTTAAAGCAGCAGCAGAGCTGCTTGGCACCTGAGCCATGCATTGTGCATGCTCTCTGAGGAAAATGTGTCCAAATACTTTGATCACCAGAAGCTTCCTTTGAAACTGGGTTGCTATCTGTGACACTTGGAAAGCAATACAGAAAACTCAGCACTTTGAAGGTCGTGTGTAGCTACCAGATCACTGCAGAAGGTGGTACCAAATCCCAAATCCAGGCCAGCTCCCAGGGTCTGGTCCCAGTGCCTGCCACATGCCCAGTCCCACCTGCAGTTGAGCTGCTTGGTTTTTAATATGACATTTAGACCAGGTTTGGACATACAGGAAGAACCTGACCCTGGGCCACCTCTCACCCTCGCTGGCAGCCCCTGTACAAGTCCAGCTGGGCTGGAGCTGCTCCTCCTATGGTGAGGACAGATGGATGTGAAGGTGGTCCAGGCTCACAGGTCTCTCTCAGCACAAGGGTCAGAGTAGTGTAGAGGTGACCCATACCAACCATGGAAGTCAGAAATTGTACAGCTCAGCGTATTATTGTGTGTTATTTACAAAATATATGCACGTATATACTTCTATTTGAGAATGCAAATTTTTTGACTACACAGACCATTAAACAAAGCCCAAACTCTTGACAGCTCTTCAATTCTTCCCCTTCAACTCTTAGATGTATAATAATTGATGGACATTAAATATAACAAGAATAAAGCCATATTTTCCAGACCAAAGAGGCATTTTTAGAATTGATTATTTCCTTTTAAGCTTTCCTTGAGTCTGTAGAACAGAGATTACCTGGATTTGCCCCACCAGACTGTTGCTAAGATTAATCTTGTAGCGGGAAAGTGTTGCATGAGTGTTAATGCCTCCAAATTGCAACAGTGAGACAATTAGTAGCTATGGAAAAGAAATTCTCATGGGGTTTTATTCATTCTTTATCTTTTAAAAACATGTACAAAAAAAATTAGAAAAGTCACAAACCCCAGTATTGCTGCCCCAGCTTGCCCCAGGCTGCCTGGCTGTGTGTTGGCAGGGCTGCCTCACCAGTGCCAGCTGCTGCCAGAACCACAGCTGGACCTGTCTGTCCACCACAAGGGTTCTGCCTTGGTCCATGTTCTGTCTGCATCAATCACACCAATGATTGCAAGCTAATCTACCTGCTAATAATTTGAGATTTTGAAGTGGTGCTTAATATACTGCCAAATTGGCCATGGGTGCAGAATGCACACCAGGAAAGCTTTCCTTTGAGGTGCTCCTGACTCCTTTGAGGTCCCAAGATAAGAAGAATGTGGATGTCTTGGAGCAAGTCCAGAGGAGGTCAGGAAGATAGCTGGAACACCGTTCTTGTAAAGACAGACTGAGAGAATTGGGGTTGTTGAACCTGGAGGAGGCTCTGGGGAAATTTTATTGCTGGCTTTTAATATCTAAAGGGGCTACAAGAGAGCTGGACAGGGACTTTTCACAAGGGCATTTACTGATAGGACAAGGGGGAATGGCTTAATCTGGAAGAGGGCAAGTTTAAGACTAGTTATTAGGAAGAAAGTCTTTCTTTTGAGGGTGGTGAGGCACTGGCACAGGTTGCCCAGAGAAGTGGATGCCCCATCCCTGGTAGTTTTCAAGGGCAGGTTGGATGGGGCTTGGAGCAGCTTGGTCTGATGGGACCTGTCCCTGCCCGTGGCAGGGGTATTGGAACAAGATCATCTTTAAGGCTTCTTCTAACCCAAACCATTCTGTGATTCCATGACTGTGGCTGTGTCCTCACCACTCCAAGCCATTAGCTCTGAGCAGCCTTGGCTGAATTCACACTCTCCCTTTGCAACTCCTTAGCCAAGTTTTGGGTACTGCTGCTTGGTAGTGCTGTCAATGTGATGGTATTGGGGAGCCCAGTGAAGCCTTTTGAGAAGTTTAAAAAAACAGCAAATCCCTTGTCATCCTTAGTGGGGGCATGCACAGTGATGAGGAGGGAACAACAGGCCCTTCCATGGAGAGCCAGTCATGGGTAAAGAAAGGGAGTGCAGGAACTTTGAGGGTTCTTTTTTCTTCTCTTTTTTCTTTACTTCTTGCTTGCTTTTTTAAAATAAGAAGATGCAAAACCAGCTAGTTCACTTCTGTATGTGAAATGGGGAATTTCTAAGGCTGGGAGATGATTTAGGAAACTTCTTAATATGAACTCCCAAATGTAGTTTTGGACAACCTAAGGTGGAGAGTTGACTCTAAAGTGACGCACAAATATTTTATGGAGGGAAGCTGGACGGTTTGCTGATCCAGTGATATTTTGTATGTGGACACAAGATGAGTTAAGATGCTTTATGATGTTGGACAAAAAGTTGAACTGCTTCTTTGGGCACACATATTACTTGCACAGACTTCTGAGAAAAGCAGCCACTTCACTCAGGACACAGGGGTCAAGTATTTCAGTGTAGTTAAGGCCACTTGTAGCAGCTATATCCATACACATATCCCTGACACATCTACAGCACTACAGGAAGCAGGATGCTGTCCTAGGAGAGCCACATGGCACTGCTGTGTGCATGGACAGACTTTAACTCTATGCTTTTGTTGATTTATGGGAAAGGTGAGACTGCTGGGAGCTTGATAAGGAGGGGGGAAAAATTAAAAAAAAAAAAGAAAAGACAACAATACTCAAAAAAAGAAAAAAGGACAGAAATTTGGTGTGGGAAAGTGAAACTATAATCGGCTTGTAATTGTAATGCTATTAAAATGGTCTTTTTTCAATAAGCCAAGCAAACATTGTGCAATAAGGAACTGGCTGTATGTTCAGTCTGAACATCTACAAGTTGAATACGCCTTGGAGTTAACCTGCTTTGTTGCTTCCTCTTCTCTGTTTTGCTGAAACGTCAAAGACTAAACAATGTTGATAGCAGGTTAGGCCTGAAATGTATAGTTCAATCAGATAATCACTGGGAAATCAAAACAGAGCACTTCAAATGAGTTAAGGACAGATGTCTCATAATGATCTTTCCCATGGAAATTGTGTACAACAGAGGGATTGTAGGACAATGGTGTCATGATTTCAGATCGATGTTGGTTCCCATGTTTCAACTTGGCTGCAGTAGAGTTACTCTAGACAGAAGCATAAAAGAATGGTAGATGCCTGAGCTCTGTAAATGGAGGTGCCTATTCAGGATGTTTCTTGCTATTTTAATGCAGCAAAAATGCACCAATACTTCAAATCTTTCCCTTTTCCGATGCTGTCACTCTGGATGAAAAGAAAATTTAACTTAAAAAGGGCACCCAGGTACTTGGAATTTTCTGAAAATTGCCTTCCTGTTCTGAATTTTTCAGGCCAAATGAGTTCAAAAATAAGATTTTGGTGGGTTTCCTTTTCATTTCTTAAAGACAGTTAAGAGTCAGCTCATCTTTACAGAGAGAGAGTATATATGGGTGTATGCAAATGTGTGTTCAAATAACTCAAAATAATTTCTTTTTTCAAAAAATATTGTATTTTACTGCATTATATGCCTGTACTACACTGTGACATCTGTGAAGTCTCAAATTGTTTTGAAGACTGCAGGTTTTCTTGCATTGTTTTTCTCATATTCGGAGTAAGATAAGGTTAGATTTCATTTATAAAGAACACACAAGAGTTCAGATATGTGGCCATGTGTTTGTTGAATCACACACAAATTTAGAAGATGACTTTTTTTATTTATATAATTGACCCTTGCACTGAATAGTGACATACATGGTCATAATTACAGTGCTTGTCTGGTCATACTAATTACCTTGCATGCTAATCACCTTGTGCATCCATATACAAGTATATAGAATAGGAAGGATTAGTGGGAAGACTAAGTCTATGTATGCATTTCTTTGTCTTCTTTGTTTCAGGTTCTCAGTGTCATCTTCTAGCTCTAAGCTCCAAAGACCTGTTGTTCATTTCAGAGCAAATAAGGTCCTTCAAAAAGCACAGAATTTAAACAAAAATTGCAGTGCTGCACCTGTGTGTGTTTGTGTGAGAGAGGGAAATAGCAGGACAAAATAACAGTTCCTGGTGCAGTCAAGGGAAACACATTGGAAACTAAAGCCAAATTAGCCCAGGCCATTCCTGGGAGTCGTGGGAAAAGGTGTTTCTCTTCTCTCCCTCCCTGTCTTTCCATGCCCTGGGCTGGCAGAGCAAGTCAGAGCCTTTTTGGCCCATTCTGTGCTGAACCTGTTCTCCTTTTGTGAGCTTGGAAGCAAAGTGGCACTGCGAGGGTGGGCAGTGCTGTTTGTGAGCATGCCAGCACTCCCAACCTCTTCAGTAAACCTCAGAGAGCTGAGCCCAGAAAGGGATTGTCTGACCATCACCTGCCCTACACCTTGCCTGTGCCTTCCCAATCCAGCATTGTTTCCACCATGCACCACAGAGCTGCTGCAGAACAGTTTCCCTCCATGGCAACAGACACAATGACCAAGGTCCGGGTGGTTTTCTTCATCCTGGAGATTTTTTTTAGGTGATTATACATCTCCAGCCCTCAGGGCTAACTCTAGTAGAATTTCTTATTGCATGAGCAGCAGGTTCCTCCACAGTTCACTTCCCATTCCCCTCTCCACTCCTGGCATATGCCAAGATTTGTGGCAGGGATATCAGCCATTTCTGTCTTCCATCAGCTCCCCAGAGACTTTTCTGTCATTTGTAGGAGAGCTAAAAGAAATCTTACACATCTTCCTAACAGAAGATACCTGACCCAGAGTGGGTTTAGGCTTATAGAACACCAGAAGAACATTTATTCTGCTAAGGCCAGCCTTGGGGAAAACGCTTGATCTGTTGTCACGGCTAGATAGAGACTGAGGAAGTGTGGGAATCTGATGAGGAGGAGGAGAAAAAGGAAGCCAAGTTTAAAAAGTTAAGGGGTTTTCCAGTTGATTTTTTTCACCCTTTGGCCCCTAACCCAAAGCCTTGCACTGCAGAAGGCAGTATCTGTGGGCAGCTGCAGGAATGCTCTTTGAGTGGACATTTCAAGCCATCTCTAGCTCAGAGAAAAGCTGCCTGCCTTGGTAACCCGGAGCGGTTTTTCTCCCTGACAGAAACTGCAAGGAGAGAAAGCTCCGAGGAGTTTGAACTCCACTCTGTCAGAGCTGTTTGGGGTCATCCCTGGGGACGGGGACCCGCTGCAGGAGCGGGGCTCCCCCGGCTGCCGGCGCTGCGCCGTCGTGGGCAACTCGGGCAACCTCCGGCAGTCCAACTACGGCCAGGACATCGACTCGCACGACTTCGTGCTCAGGTGAGGGACAACCGCCTCAGCTGCACCTCAGCTGTCTAAAATTCACTGTTATTTGGGGGGGACAAGTGAGTAAACAAGGTTTCAGGGTCTGTCTAGTGAAACCTGGTACTTAAGTCTCAGGGGTGTAAACTATGTGTGTTGGAGATATGACCTCATGTTTTAGTTTGGACAAAAAAACATTAATAGGTATCGATACCGTAGCTAGTTCTGCACCATACATAATTGCCTGTGTTAAAAAATACCAGAGAAAAAAGATTTGCACTTATGAGTAAAAGTTATTTCTGCAGCCAGTGCTCACAAGTGATCTTTCAGACATTTAACTGACTGTATTAGATTTTTCTTTCTTACATTAATTCGTTCTTAAGTAGTGTTAGGGTGGGGAAGCCAAAGACTTATAAGTGGATAGGAATCACCTGTTTGGCTGCAGGTAATTTGTAAAGGATGGCATTGCCCCTCCCTTTCAAGGCAACAAGGTTGGCTACTTTGTTCCACTGAAAGGAAGGCAGGAACTAGGTAAGCAGAGCTTATCACCAAGAGGGCAGCCAAAATATCTGGACTAAGCTCATCTCCAATGTGTCATCTGCCTTTTACACCACAGCTGCCAGCACAGTATAATTTGCAGAGCAATAAAGTGCAGGAAGGGAGGGATTGCTCTTGAAATGCCACATGTGGGATTATTCTCTCAGAAGCAATGAAAGCCTTAGTAGGAAGCTGTGCACTGAAGTCGAGAATAAATCAACAGGAGATCAACACTGTTTGAACTGTTAAGCCACCTTGGCTTCTGATGTGGCTTTAACATGGCATAGAGTCTTTAGATGACATCTAAATCTTCACAAATCATATCAGAAGTTGCTTCCTGCAGTTGCATGTCTTGCTCCCTGCCAAAAGTACCTCCCCAAAGGCAGGGGCACCAACCTGTCCTACAGATCCATGAAGGGAAAGGGAGAGCCCTCAACATTATTCCTACTGGTTGTAAATGTGGAACAGCTGCAAATGTGGGAAGCTGTGATGCATTTATGCCTAACTCTGTGTCCTTCCATATGGCGACAGCCCCATTCTTGTGTGGACTCTCTTCTATTGCCTGTCCTACGTTTCCAGACTTGTGCAGAAAAGACTTTGCTAGACTCAAAAGCTGGTAGTAATAAAGAATGACACACCCAGGTGCATGTTTCTGCTCTGAGGCCTTGTCCATCCCATAGCCAGCCATCCCTGGCAAGGGCAAAACTCTCAGTGACTTAGTGAACCTTCCAGTCTCAGATTTATAGTTCAGCTATTTATATTTATATTTATATTTATGTTTATATTTATATTTATGTTTATATTTATGTTTATATTTATATTCATGTTTATATTCATGTTTATATTCATGTTTATATTCATGTTTATATTTATATTTATATTTCTTTCTTAAGCCAAATCTGAAAGGATTGCACAAGGTTTTAGGATTCACCATGGAAATTTGTGCAGAGAAGGTGACCTCTCTGTGCGTCAAACACAAAATCTCTGGTGACCTGAAATTCACTTCCACATGCTCTGGCAGTACAACCAAACGCAGGGGAGAGCCAAGGAGTCTGATTTGTATAACTATCCACTTTCCTGACAGAAGGAAGTTCCTGCTTGGTCCTTCCTGCTGGGACTGGGTGTGAGCACTGCGTTCTGCCCTATGGCACAGACAGCCCCACCATGGGTGGTAGGAAAGGTACATAGACCCAAGGGCAGAGTGTAAGATGACCAACATGCCACCCTTGTCTTTGCCTTGATGGAAAGAAACACT
Source organism: Acridotheres tristis (assembly GCA_037013685.1). NCBI lineage: Eukaryota > Metazoa > Chordata > Aves > Passeriformes > Sturnidae > Acridotheres > Acridotheres tristis. The sequence goes on along the minus strand of CM072886.1, from coordinate 142,332,498 downwards.
CATGTTTTGTATCTCTGACTGGCTAATCTCAAGGTAAAACACAGAAAGTCCCGTGCTTTTCCAGTGTCTCTACAAAGCATGGTGGGGGTAGGGAAGCCAATAACAGGGAACTCAGTAACAAATCCACGAGGCTGGCAGGTTATTCTAACTACACTAATAACTGCCATGAAGGGAGTTTGAAGAAACTTAAGTAATTTTTCCTGGGGGAGAGCTGCAATAATACAGCCTGGCATAGACTTGATAAACAGATTTTGCCTCTTCTGTTATCATTAACCAGGGCAGCATGTTGTCTGGCAATGTATGATACCCCTCGTTACCTTGTCAGCTACATCCTTCCTTGTCCTCCCTGTGCTTCTGCCAGGAGCTGAGCTAATGTTATTGGAGAAAAAAAACATTTTGCTCAGAGACAACTGAAGGGTTTCTCCATGGTTTTGTACAGCGCCATGGATTCATGCAAGTTGCTTCAGGGATCTCTAATGTGCACTGTGCTGCACCACAGAAATATGCAAATCTCTGCCACTGAGGAGCTAAAGCATCAGGGAGAGAATTGCTGATGTGTTCCCAGATTGGCTTTCAGAAATGAACACAGGCATAGAGGGATTTCTGCAGTCCTGAGTTCAGAAATCCCCTCTCTGTTCCCTGTATGGGCCGTTCATTTGAAAGTTGGACTCTGTCAGTAGTGGAGGACTCAATGATCCTTGTGGATCCCTTCCAACTCAGAATATCCTCAGATTCTGTGAATCTGATACATCCAACATAAGGTTGGGTAGCCCTGTTTAGCCAACATTTCTTAACTGAGCCCTGGAGGCCCTGGGCAGATCTCCATGCACTGACCCAAGGGTTGCCTAAAGCACCCCATGTGTGTGCAGAGTGACCCTGAGTATCTCTGGACATTGGAGTACGTACTACAAAATAAAAGTAAGGTTTGAGAAAATGAAGGCTCAGCAGCAGGTCCTGTATTTGTCACTGTCTTTGTGCCTATTGGCACTGGCTTTGGTGCCTTTTTGTGGGAGAACTGTAAAGGAGTATTTGCTGTTTCTCGTCACATATAGCATAGTTTATTACCTTGACCCTAGGCATTCAAATGCACCTGAAGGGATAAGAGGGAAATGGAACTGCAAGAAGTCAAGCTGATGCACTTCAGGGCAATGTTTTTCTCATCAGCTGGAGGATGCAGCTTTAGGATGAAGTGAGATGTGTCCTCATGGACTCACCTCTCTTTTGATGACTGTAAAGGGAACACAGAGATGTGCTCAGAGATATACCTGCTTGGTAGGCACTCCTGTTCAGTCCAAGGAATTCCACACTAAAGCTGAGCTTTCATTTACTGTTCAATCACATGGGTTATGATCATTCCAGCTTGCCTGAGGACCCCTACACACTGTCAGGGCTGTCTGAAGAGCCTGCATATAGCACTCCCCTTAGCCATGGGAGCATGTTCCTGCACCTCAAGCAAATGTCTTGGTGAAAATTCACATGCACTTGTACTTACCTAATTCCTCTTCTGTCTCACTTCTTACTTTTGGGCTGCAGAATGAACCGTGCCCCCACTGCTGGCTACGAATCAGATGTTGGGAGCAAGACCACTCACCACTTTGTTTATCCTGAGAGCTACAAAGAGCTGGCAGCAAATGTGAGCATGATCCTGATCCCCTTCAAAACCCTGGACCTGCGCTGGGTTGTCACTGCTCTCACCACAGGCACCATCAACTTGTGAGTAAGGGCAGGCACAAGGGGTGGGAGCTCTGCACTGCATGTTGCTGTAGGAGATGAGAGCCTTTGTGGGGCAAATCCCTGCTTCTGATAAGGCCTGGGGGTGCTTTACTGACCCTCTCAACTCAGAGTTTAGCCCTAAACTCTTGATTTCTAGGAAAAGTTTAATATTATGAAGCAGTTGTAGAGGCAAGGATCGAGATCTAATCCCTTACAACCCCAGTAGTCTGGTAGAAATGAAAAGGGGAGTTTTTGCTGGTGGAGGTGACCAGTTTAATCATAAGGCTCATGAGCTTTGGGGTTCAGTGCCTCATTTTGGGCTTCTGCTCGTCCCTCCTCTCTGGTTCCTTGGGAGTTAGTACACTTGCAGAAAAGGATGAGGAGGCAGAGGGAGGTGTGCAGGTTGCCCACCTGAGGCAGTGAGAGCAGATGGAGACCACAGCCCTTAGTGCCCCATCCACAGGATGAGCTCCCCTGGACAGGTTGGTCAGGAGTTTGGTCTGTCTTTCCTGGTGGAACGTGACTGAGACCTGTGCAAAGGAAACAATGTTTTATGTGTCACCCGCATGTCTTAACCTTAAATTCAAGAGTTCTACTTGGCAATAATGTGACACACTGAGATTTATTCTCCAGTTCTTTTCTGAGTGCTGTCAGAAGTAAAGGTTGTCTCCTGCTAGATGCTTTTATGGCAGCACTAGAATTAGAAATGTGATCAAAATGCATGTTTTTTCTGGAAGCCTGCTAGCAGATTCTCTCCCTTCCTGTAAGTTGGCTTTTCCTAATCCAGAGTATGAAATAGATGACATTTGTACTGTGTGTGAGGTTATCTGCTGGATGTGAAACCACAGCCTTGTGGGACTGCTTGGTGACACTCTGCTACACATAGACAGCAAGAGCAGATCAGACTGCTTTACTCCAGGGAGAAATATTTCAAGACATTTCAACTTTTTTCCCAATTTCAAAATTTCAGAAGATTTAAAGTTGGAAAAGTGTGTCTTGGACATGTTGACTGGGCAAATGACCCACTTTGCAATTTTAAGTAATGCTCTTTGATGGAAAAGCAAATGAAGTTTTACTTCTTCTCTTCATTTTCTTTTCTCTCTTTGTAGATGCATTTTAGATTATTTTCATTTCTTATTAAGATTCCATCAACTTGTAACAAATCTGTGTTAGCTTCCTTTTACTTTTTTTTTATCACCAGCATTTCATACAGTCATAAACTGGCTTGGAAAAAATCCACCTTCAAGACACATTCATAACTTAGAAAAATCAGTACACTTTTCTAAGTGTATCACTCACTACAAGAAAGTCATTGAGGTGCTGAAGCTTGTCCAGAGAAGGGTCATGGAACTGGGGAAGGGTTTGCAGGACAAGTCTGATGAGGAGCAGCTGAGAGAGATAGGAGTGTTCAGCCCAGAGAACATGAGGCTTAGAGGGGACCTTATCACTCTCTAGAACTCCTGAAAGGAGGCTGGAGCCAGGTGGGAGTCAGTCTCTTCTCCCAGGCAACAAGAGCCAAGACAAGAGGAAATGCCTCAAGTCTCACCAGGAGAGGTTTAGACTGAATACCAAAACTACTTTCTTCATCAAAAGAGTTGTCCAGCACAGGAACAGGCTGTCCATGGGAATGTTGGTGTCACCATCCCTGAAGGGATTTTAAAAATGTGTAGGTGTGGCACTTAGGGACATGGTTTAGTGATGACTTGGCAGTGGTGAGTTAACTGTTGGACTCCATGATCTTATAGGTCTTCCCAACCTAAATGATTCTATTGTTCTATAATTTATATGGACACTTTGCAGGCAGGTCCACTGTCCCCACCTCAGGAGAAAGCTCTTGGTACTTCCTGAACTCTGAGCCCTGCACTGATTTCAAGTGAACTCTTAGCCTGTTAGGAAGATATAACTGGTTGACCACAATGCAGTCACAACACATGAAAAAGAAAGCACCTTTGCTTAATAAATTACAGGATATATTATATATCTATAATTAGATTGTGTACATGGGCTTGGTAAACATCTGGTATAAATCAGTGTGTGAGTATTTAACCACATGAAAGAAATAACACTATTTTAAGATATTTGCCATACTCAGAACAGGGAAATTGCATAATTAATAAGCTGGAATAATAAAAGCACATAATCATAAGCATACAAATCATAGCAATGTACATAGCATAATTCTAGCCTTGTAGAATTAACCTATGAGCATGCATTAAACACACAGTGTCAGATAACGGGTATAAGGAAATTGTTGAGTGCACATTTTTAAAGGGAAGAAAGCAAGAAATAAAAATAAAACACACTTGAAAGTCAGTATTTTAGAAAGGAAGAAGTAGCTATCTCCTTACCCTGCTCTGCTTGGGCATTGTTCCATGTGCACAGGCTGCACAGTGCCAGCTGAGTTTAGGATAACAAGAACCCAAGTGTACTCATAGCTAAAAAAGAAGAGCATCCTGTATTGCTTAGACTTTTACACAGTGTTTAATTTTCCGTATTTCAGCCAAATTAAAGCTCAAAACCTGTGAGTTAAATATATTCTTCTCTTACTATTATCATAATTCTTGCATTTTTTACGATTCAAAACAAAAGCCAAACTTCAGATTGCCTTAATATTAGCGTCAATTGATAGCTGAGTGATTCTCTCATTCTCAGTCCCATTTGACTGATGTATTTCAATCTAAAAATGTCACTCTAAGACTAAGCATTGTTCCAGAAAAGACTAAGAAATGCCTTTTCTGGAATAGGAAACTTTCAGGCCCTCATCAGCCATATATTTACCCTGGTTGCCTTCATTTGCAAGTCTTTTAGGAATCTGTATGGTGGAAAAACTCCACTTAGTTTGACAAAGACAATTATTGTGCTCTTTAAAATGTTACACATGTGGGTTAAGGGTTTAGTAAATGTTTTTTTACACCTTGTATACAAGGTGGCCAGGGACAATGACAGAGTTCCCTACAGCCCTGCAAAGTGGCTCATGGAAGAAGTTTCCCAGGTGATAGGTGACACTGCCTGTAGCCACCTTCATCACAGGTGTCACTCTGTCCCACTCCTGTTTGGTACCTCCTGGGTCACTCATTCCCTGGCTGCCCTGCAGCCCAGGTTTTACTACATGATCATTAGAGCAGAGGTCTTAATCAGTGTGCCAGTATTTTCTGTCATTTCATGAAATTCTGCAGCCACATGACAGCAGGACTTGGGTATTTCTTCTGAAGCAATGAGGCAGTCCTTGGTTAAAATGACTAATGTGTCATCTGACAAGAGCTACAGCATCCTGGTTAGATCAGAGATGTCCACATGTGCTGTCCTGAACGCTGCATACTCCTCTCTTTGGTCTGCTACTGATCTATCCATGAAACACAGCCCTCTTGTTTCTTCCACATCACCTTTTTAGAAAAGATTAACTGTTTATTTATATGATATTAAGGAGATTCTACCAGCAAAGAAGCCTTTCTTGTCTTCATGGCAAAAAAGGTCGTGGGATCACCAAGATTGATTCGTTGATCCAGGTCAGGCATGGGCTGCAGCTCCCGGGGCATATTTGCATATTTGCATGTTTGCATATTTGCATATTTGCTGAGACCAGCCTGAGAAGTCTGCATGAGTGTCCCTTTCCCCAACAGCATCACCTCTTAGGAGCACTGGAACCACCCATCAGTTCTCACTTTCTCCAGCCCAGAGCACGGATTGCAGGCCAGGAGAACACTGACAGGACACCACTGGTTTGGGAAGATTTAGACCGAGTTTTAAAAGTGATGATGTTCCGTGGTTTAAAGAAAATAAAACCTTAATGACAGGAACCTTGTCACCAAAACCCAAGTGAAAACATTCAGACTGAACCAATGGAAGGCTTTGGTGATTTGCCACAACCCATCTAAAATGTGTGGAGGATATATTTTGGGATATACTCCAATTACAAGACCAGCTGACCCGAATTTTTTCACTTGAAACAAACTCAGGATGATTTTTCTCTTACAGCAGTCGTGATGAGCTGTGCAATGCCAGCACACACTGTGCGTGAGATACGGGGAATAAAAGTTTTTTTCATTTTCAAGACATGACTCGTGATTTCAACCCAGTCATAAGCTGTAACTTGGAAATTTTATGCAGGAGACTGCAGGAAGCCTTCAGCATCACCCTGGGGAGGAGGGCAATAGCTTTCTGTGAGGGGCTGTGTACTGGGAATGCCCGAGTTTCATATAACCACAGAACTGGTGAACTCTGCTGCCACCGGCTCTGAAAATCATGAGTATTAGGAGAGGAGAAGTCTCCCCCTGGTGGGAGAAGGTTTTTCTGCCATGAAATTAAACGGAAAGTCTTTTCCATCATCAAAGAGCAAAGACTGCAACAATAATGATCCAAGAATTAGAAGTCTCAAGCTCCACACAGTATTGACTCTACAATGTATTCTCAACTAAATCTTTGGTATCCTACTGTCAATAATTAACTTGAATATTTAAGAACTTAATAGTTTCCTATAAAATTGCTTCAGCGACAGCTCAGTTTTTTTCCTGCTGTGTTACTTAATTGCAGCCTCATTTTACAACAACTTCTTGAATTTACTACTTTCGAATAATTTGAATTTATTACTGTACTTGGAGAATATTCTTTCTTTGGAATTACATGAAAATACTAATAATTTGGGCTTTTATTTATCATGGTACTTTCTTTTTTCTTTAACAGTACATATGTTCCAGTTCCAAGGAAAATCAAAGTCAAAAAGGAAAAGGTGAGCAATGCTGGTTTGTGGATTTGTTCTGCTAATTTATTTGTAGGTCTTTTGCCTCTTTGGGAGACTGCAAGCATCAAAGCAAGCCCTTGACATTCATAAAAAGTTGCAGCCAAAATACATACGCCTTACAAGGCTAAGCTGAAGATTTGGCTGCTGTGTGCCATTTAGGCCATAGATCAACCACTAAATAACTGTGGTTGGAAAGAAATTGCTCTTGTGGCTACTCCATTGCATGAACACTGTTCTGAAGGTTGCATCACATCCTCTGGTGCTGCTCAGGGACATTAAAAGTGCAGCATTGTCCTCCACAGAAATGCTCTGTTCCTACCCATTGCACTCATTTGAATGTAATGATACTGAGGAGAGATTTTGAAGGTTTTCTTAAATAATTTTAATATTTGAACACCAAGGATGTTTCTCAGTCTGAGGTCAGTTCCTTAAGGAGCTAAGTGAACTCTAAACAAATAAAGCTGTGTATTTCCAAGTCAGTGGAGAATTCCTGGTGGTAGGCTCTTAGCCCACAGCTGCAGTAATTACCTGAACCCAATTAAACAAGCTTGGAGGCTGAGCTCAGGCCAAGTCCAGGAAGGTTTTGCTCCAGGTATATTACAGGTCTCACGGGCAATGTTCAAGCACAGTTTGCATGAGAGCACAGACAGGAACAGGCTGGAGGCAGGATTTGCCATGGGCCAGGATGTTAATTCCCATGCAGGAACTTCAGCCACCGTGCAAAGACTTCTGTTGATGCAGCTGCATGGTTTGAGAATATAACCAAGGCAGGCTGTGTGAGAAAGGAAGAACCTCTTCCATAGAGCTTCCAGAAAAATAAAGATCTCATTCTCTCAGCCTTTGGAGAGTCTGATTTTGCAAAGAAGTACAGGTGTCTAGTCCATCAAGGGCTGTTAAAGTATGACATTAGCTCCAGAACATCAAAATTACAAATTAAAGCACACACCTTTCATTCAAGAGGTCAGGTTTTGCCAAAGCCTTCAGGTAAGACCCTGAACTACTATCAGTTTATTTTCCTTTGCTTCAAACCATGGACCTCTAGGGTAGATTAAATAATCCCGTAGCTCATCCTTACCTGTTGTGAGGTACATGATAACCTCTGCAAAACCCCTGTGAGAAACACCAGGGCAGGTTGTTAAACTCACATCTCAGTTGAGTGGCAGCAGCCCAGGGTATGGTGATATGCAGCAGCTCCCTGAGCATGAGAGGAGAAGCCTGTGTTTCTTCCCACACTGAGCAATGCAAAACACCCTGTGAGAAGAGATTACACACAGATGCAATATCACCAATTAACCTCTGACTTTGTAAAGGGAAAAGCCTTGCAGCTAGCCAGATACCACTGAAATGCTGTCACTCTAATTACAAATGCAGCGTGGAGGGAAAAGTCTCTGCCTCACCCAGGGGAGGGGGATGAAACCAAGGGCTCCTACCAGTCCTTGGGTTTACTGTACTCTCAGGTCTTATCTTAAGTGCTCTGTCTCTGTGAGATAAACAAATGCATTTTATGTCTTGTAAGAAAAAGACAGAGCATAGAAAAATGGCATGTTTGAGAAACAGGATAAAAGAATACACCACCTAATAGGCTTCCTGGTAGTTTTCATTTGGCCCTTGGTTTCCTTAGATCTGTACCTGTAGAGATACCAAGACAGGGCTGGCACATTGTGCAGAAGATGCAGTTGCTCTTATGGTCCCACTGAAATTGCAGTTGGATTGATGATCTTATGGGTCTTTTCCAGCCTAAATTAATCTATGGTTCAGTGAAACCATAGAAAAGCACAAGAAAGGATCTCATGCTTGCCTTCAGAACTCCAGCTCCCCAGAGCTCACCTGCAGGGTGCTGCAGGGAGAGTTGAATGGCTAATGCCTAATTTCCATCTCACTTGTGCAGTTTCATATCCCTTGGTTTCCGTAGGAATCTCCAGGATTTACATTACTGTAAGCAGGAGGGATATCAAGACCAAGGAGGGGCTACTGATATGCAATTGCACATGGGAAATATTCCTGAATGAACTTAATATGGGACTTATATTTGCCTTTCACCTGCCTCCAAGGAATAATTATTATTCCTTTCTTACCCAATCCCCTACCTTGATGTCCTTTAGGAATTATGTACTACCATTGTTATTTTGCCAGGGTATTTTACTAATTTCTCTCCAATTTTGCCTAGATCCTGGTTTATAATCCAGCTTTTATGAAATACATCTATGAAAACTGGCTTGAGCATCATGGGAGATACCCCTCCACAGGCCTTCTGTCTTTGATGTTTGCTCTCCATGTATGTGATGAGGTAAAGTCTGTCTGTGTTTGGATATATGGATAAAAAATCAGGACATTTCACACTGAAGAGCCAGGAGCAACCACTGGCCACTCATTCAGCCTTGGTTTCCCCCTCTCCACCTTCTCTGCTATTTACCTCTTCAGACATATGCAGACTCTTCAGAAACATGAAGACACACTCATGTGATAGTGATGGATTTTTTAATGTCAGCAAATCATAGGGTTTACGATGCACTCCAGGAGAATATAATTAAACATAAACAAAGATTTCAGCTGGTATCAAAAGACATCTAAACATGAATGTCATCTATGCCCATCTTGCTAGTGAAAGTTTGAATTATGTTTTGTCTCGTATTTTCAAACTCAGGCTTGTGGGGTTATACTGCAGGTTATAGTAAATGCTTTTGCTCCAGCATTTACTTGGGGAAATTCCCTGGTTTGAGGGATGTGAGGTGCTCCAAGGTGACTGGAGACTCAGAGTAAGGCCAGGTCAGCTCTACAAAGTCCTGCAACCATGGGCTTGTCAGCATTCGAGATAAAATCTCTTTGCTGGCAAAATCCCTGTCCTGGACACAGATCTGCTGATGAGAGTTTTGGTCATCCAGGTCTGTATTGTTTGGAGAGGTGGTGGAAATACTCCTAAAGATACTGGAAGAAACTCTATCATAGTCACAGCAGAATGAGTGGAGCCTGTTTTCTGGTGAGCAGGCAATGAACCTGGCTCTGACATTACTGAAAACAAAAATAGCTCATATTTGAATGGGCCTGTGTGTGCTTGGTTTAGGGAACTGGTTTGGGGCTGTGACCCATTCAAATCCAGTCAGACATATCACCACTCTCAGTTTAAATAAATCAGTAGTGATGTTTGGACTGTTATCATCAGAGGAGACAGGCATAGTCATCAACAAATGAGCCTTTGGGAGAGGAGAGGCTGGGTGAGTACACATGCAAAGAACATAAAGTCCATCTGTCTCTGAAGTAATTGCAAACATCATATAATCAAGCATATAAGTGTGGTCACCATGAGTCATTTTTTGGAAGACCAGGACCAAACCAAATTTTTTTTCACACTTTGTGGCTTAAGTCAGCTGAAGAGGAGATTCCCATCCCAAGCCACAGGTCTCCTGAGGTCAGTCATGCTTAAGGAATAGGAATGCATTTTCATATTGCTAAACAAGAATTAATGGATAGAAATCTCCTTTTCCCTCTAGTTCAGGTCTGGTGATGTCTCAGCATAGCTTAGGATGTCACATGCCTTGGGTAGGCCTTGTGCTGTTTCTCTGTGGTCATGTCATGCAGCAGAAGAGCTCAGGATGCCACTGAGGACCTCAGGTGCTGCTGCCTGTAAATACACTGAGAATAAAGAGTTTCTTCAGCATTTCAGATGAAGAGCAATTGTTTTGCAGTCTGTAACACTAGTTGTCCCTTCCATCCTAGGTGAATGTGTATGGCTTTGGAGCAGACAGCAAAGGACACTGGCATCATTACTGGGAAAACAACACTTCAGGTGGGGCTTTCCGGAAGACAGGCGTCCATGACGGAGATTTTGAGTTCAATATAACTTTGACTCTTGCCTCCATTGAAAAAATAAATTTTTTCAAGGGCAGATGACCCTGGCCAAGGGGACAAGTGGGGGCTGCAATTTCCAGCATGCAGCAGTGAAGATGAGGCACCAGCCGGGTTTGAATGCGTGGGTCTGTGGTGGATTTGGAGCATCTCACTGCAGGGAGCGAGGCCAGGCTTCCAAGCTGCACATGATTTCCTATCTAGGGAGAGCGGGAGCTACCAATCACTTATGGGAATAAATTAATCTCTGCTTAGGCTCTATGGCTCGATTCTTGAATTACTGATGAAAGATCTGCCTGTTGCAATTAGGGGAAGCCTGAGCACAGGAACTGCTCTCTGTGTGTCTGTTCTCTCCTTGAGCAAGGCAGGAGATCCTTGAAGAAGAGTGAAAATGACTTCTGGGACTAAAGATCCGCTAAGGCAGCTGTGAACATCATAGTAAGGATTACCTCAAAGAAATGAATTCACTTCTGCTGTTGATCTTCTTTTTGAACCACCTTTTCTCTGTTTTCTTATTACTTCTATTTTCATGCTGTATTAAGGAAAAAGATGATGAAGTTGCCTGGAGGAGTAACTATTTCAACCATTGCCTCATTTTGCATTGATAGTGTCTAGAAATACGAATCAAATCATCTCATGTATTATTTAATATTGCTTCCTACACAGCCATAATGATGGAGAAAATAATACTGAAAACTCCAGGAAAAAAAATGGCCTTTTTAGCCACTTGTCTGTCTTGTTTGATTATATGTAATTTTTGGTTTCTTGATGTGTTTTGGTTTTTTGTTTTGGTTTGTTTTTTTTTTTTTTTTTGATGGAAAATACTCTGGAACGTTTGTTTGTTTATTTAATCAGTTTAATATTGGGAAGTGGACTTTCTTCAAGTCATTTATATGTGCCTTTTATAATTGTGCCACAAATGTGATTTTTTTTTTTTAAGATGAAAAACCCTAAATTAAACATTTTTGTAAAAGGGGGAAAAACTAACCAAAGTTTGGCTTCTGTCTGGTATGCTTTTGTAGTCAAAACCAATAATAACAAATCCTATATTGCATTTGAACAAACACAAACCAGACCATTTTTAAAGGTAGCTTTTACATTTTTTCATGGGAAAATATTCAAAAGTCCCAAGGAAAATAATGTTCTTAATTTTTTTACAAGTTTAAAAATGTAATATCTCTTTACAAGGTCTCTATCTGAAATGGGAAAAAAATCATGTTTTGAGATATTAACTAGTTATACACTAAGAATCTTTTGCTCTGTAGCAGCACCTTCAAAGACACAATCTGCAAAAGCTGATCTTAGAGCATGAGACAGATTTCAAAATCATGTGCATCTCTGAAGAAATGAGTGTATTATGTCAGTACCTCTAGGCAGTGAGAGGAAGGAAGTTACAGTGGAGGTTTTATATCCACAGATTTTTGCTGAAATCAATGCATTAAAGCTTCAAGGACAGATAAAGTATAAATCCAAGTTCAGGCAGTGAAGAATGGAAAGCAGTGGCCTTTTCTTCTTGATATCATGAAAACAGGACTTGTGGATTATGGATCCACTTTCAGCCTTGGTGAAACCAGAGGACTTCTTGCCACAGACTTCCAGGGACTTTTGATCAGGCTTGGAAAAAATGGCATATTTAATTTTTAATGCATCACATTGGTTGGAGTTTATGGCAAAAGAAATCATCATCTAAATGTCCTCTCTTCTATGCACCAGTTGTGGCAGAATGTCCAAGCAGGTGAGAATTTGAGGTTGGTGAAAGCCCTTCAACAATGATGTGCTTCATCCAGGATTTATCCCCTTGTCATTCTGCAGCCATTGGTACCACTGAGGTTCCCTCCAAGGCAGCCATACATGTCACAGTGTCGTGGCCAGCTGGAACTTTGGGTCACAGCACCACTCACCAGAATGAATTGCTTTATCCAAGTGACTATTACTGGACTCGTGGCGTATAAAGAGCCAAGGATGCCAAATAGACATTTCGTGTGGGAGTCCCTCAGCTCGTGTGCCCCTTCAGTTCAGTAATGTGGAAAGGGCAGGATTTGCAAATCCTCATGATGAGACCTGTTCACAATCCTCGTGTCAAGAGCCATTTCCCAGCATGGCAAACAGAACTCACCTGCATGTCACAGGCACAGCAGATTTGATGGACTTACTCTCTCCTACATGTCCTTTGTGAAAGAATGAAGCATTGCTGCCTGAACCACGTTTGTTTGCTTTAAGCATTCCTGCTTGATTAAATTGCTGTTAATGAATATGCCTCTTGTGAGATGCTGCAGTAATACAAACATAACAAATTGAAGAGATAAAAGACTACATGTAAGATGCCAGTGATAACTTCACAGGGTGGCTGGATTTTGGAGCTTCAAGTACTTTTTTTTCTCATTGACAAGCATTAGTAATTCAGAAACATTGACTGCTCTTTCAGTCATTTTTAGAAAGACTTGGAAGAAAACTCATGGTGGTTTATCCCCTTGATGTTTTGGTTTTTGGTTTTTGTTTTTTTTTATTACAGGGGTCAATTTGGAATCAAAAACAGTGGGAAAAGAAGACAGTTATATTCTAGCCAGTCATCTGAAAGTTTCCTTTTGATGTTCTAACAAAATTTCCATTTTCCCCTGACCATTCTGCCTCTGACAGCACATAGAAACCTCATGGCTCATACATGCAGATAGATTTAGTGTCTTCATCATGGAACAAGATGCAATTCCCATTTAATTTTGTTGCCAACAGCAAGCAGTAACTGTGTACCACTGATACTCATTTTTCAGAGTGTAAGGAGAGCAGAGAGTGGATCTCTCCAGGTGTAGGATGAGGAAAGTCTGTCCCATCGCGTTTCTATTCCAGGGGAACTTTTTCTAGAGTTCTTTAGGCAGCTGACTGTTGTGTTAGAGTCTTGTCTCAGTTCTCCACAATTTTGCTGCTCTTTCAATTGTCTTCAGAATCAGGAGATACCAACAGAAGATGCTGAGGTAAGAATTAATTCCCATTGGCATTGTTGAAAACTGTTTTCCTGCTAGAAACTTTTTTGATTTATTTGGTTTAAAAGAACCAAGGAAAACATTTAACAACATGTCAAGGCTTCAAACTCTTGGACTGTATTTGCCACCACTGCAAAATCTCTGAAGCACTCCTTGAATGTGTGTTATGTTTTTTACCAAAGCCAAATCTCTTGAGCACTTTTTTCCTCCCATGACCCGGTTTTCTTTGTACTTTTCTCTGACTACACAATCAATTTTGATTTTTGCTCTAATGGTGGGGAGTCTTACACAATCATTTGTTGACATTTTATTTATTTAATTTTTCAGTATGATATGAATCAAAATAAATTTTTTATTGTAATTAAATTAAAGTGTTTCTGTGCACACTTCTTTTTCCACAGTATTTTCATTAGCTTCTAGAACCTCCTCTGTCACATAACAGTGTAATGAAGCTTATTCCACTTCCTCACACCAATCCAGACAGACTCAATGATCTTAGAGGTCTTTTCCAAACTTTATGATTCTGTGATTCCTTGGGTGACATTGGCATGTTTCAGGCTGCTTGTGGTCATGGCATCACACTGCTCACATGGCAACTCTAGGCCTCTCTAGAGCAATGAAATTGAACTTAATATCCATGTGGTGTCCTGATGAATCTATTCTCTATTTAAAAGATAAATAAGGGAAATTAATGAAGATTCGGCAATGAGTGACTTGAGAAAAGATTCAGCTTGTCTGACCTGGCTGAGATCTGAAGATCCACCCCGGGTCCCTCTTTTCAGGGCCTGCTGTGGTCACACAAGCACTGCAGTCATGGCTGGCTTAGCTGTCCATCAGAAGAACCCCATCCAGGAGGTGGATCCCTTTGATCAGCTATCACACCTGCATCTGCATGACCATGGCTCTGCATGTGGAAACACCACCTTAGCTATTTCTCATGCACCTCATCAACTGCTCACTATCCTTATCTGTCCTTTCCCTTTCATTGTTTAAGGGACTGAGTAGGGTAGGTGGTCTGGCAGTGATGCAAGCTGCCCTTTGAAGTGCAACCATCCTGGTGGTAGGAGCTCAGGGAGTCATCAGAGCCAGCTCAGGAAGCTCCTGTTCAGACACAGGCAGTGGTTAATCGGGCACAGTAAGAGTTGCTGTCTAGTGTGACCTTCAGAGGATCAGGTTCTTAGAAACTTCTTGACACTTTGCTTTTCAACCCAGGCTCTAGACATGCTGCATCAGTGAGATGTTAACCACCATTAATGGATACAGCCCAGCCAGAATCACACTTGTTGAAAATGAGTGAGAAGTAGAGACACACAGGTCTGAGGAGATATTCCAGTCGCCTCAGGTGCAGAGGAAATGCAAAGCATTTGCTCCTCTGTTATCCCCAGCAAAATAAAATAACACCAAGGAACAGCTTCCTTGGAAATCATTTTATATTTTGCTTCGTATCCACTCACAAGAGGTGCAATGCAGTGTGGCTTCCAGGTCTGAAATTATTTTGTCAGCAAAGTAATTTGCATAAAATTACAGTCTGTAAACCATTTGAGACTAGTAAGACATGCAGCAACAGCAACGGCAGCATGCAGACAGATGGACTGACCACAGGACTTGGACAGAGGACTCTGCTTATAGCATCAAATGAAGAACAAAAGTACCCACAGGGGAACTGTATGGCTTCAGTCCATGGCATGGGTTCCTTTGATGGCTCACAGTCAGAATAGCAATTAAACCCAATGAATGAAAAGGCAAAGGAGTCCCTTGCCACCCTTAAAAATCTGTTTTCCCATGTCTTTTCTATAGAATATGAGGGAGTTGATCTAATTACATTTGTCTTCAGGCAATATGAAATAAAATAGGGTTCTCACAATGAAAAGTTCTTCACGGTCAGGTATTTGTATGCAGGTAAATCTCTGTGTTTTCAGTTAAATTTTCTCCTGTGGGAAATTTACCATGTTGGTCTACCCCTTAGTTTGCAGTTTCTAAGGTAACCTTTGGCTGGCAGAATATAAATATATCCATGTGGGAGTTTGTCCCCATGGCACTAACACTCCTACTAAGACCAGGGCATTTTCCACAATAGTACTGTTTCCACATAATCAGAGACTCCAGAGCTACACAGCAGCTACCAGCTGGCCTCCCTGTCTATCCAGACACCAGATCAGTAAGGAAAGCATCCTGACCTGTGCCACAAACACTGCATCCTGCATGGGTTCCCTCAAGGATGCCCCAAATCAAGTGTGACATCAAGGAGCCCCTTATGGCCATTTCTCCCCACGTGCATTTTTGTGTTCCTCTCCTTGCTTTACTGAGGCTGGCCCCAAAGAACTGCCACCATCCAGGGAAGCTGCACACTGCTCCCCCAGCCCCATCCCAAACCCACAGCCTGGGGCTGGGGTGGTGAATGGGCTGGCCATACCTGAGCTGTGCTTTGAAGTGTGTCCAGTCTGTGGCCACATCCCATGTTCAGCCTGTGCAGGTACCAGCGTGGGTCTCATATGGTGGAAAATAGAGTGATTTCGTAGCATCAATCATAGAATCACAGGATCATTGTGTCCTGGGGTAACTTTATGATGCTGAATTGTAACCCCATTTGTCTGTTTATCCCAGAAATAAGTTTTGTGCCTTTAAAACTAGATCCGAGAGCAAAGCGGGGGAGAAAAAAGCAGTGGAATTTTTCATGTCTGTATTCAAAAACAGATGGTTGGATAGAATGGTTGGGTTGGAAGGGACCTTCAAGATCATCCAGTTCCAACCCTGCTGCCATGGGCAAGGACACCTTCCACTAGACCAGGGATCCATCCAACCTTGGACACTTCCAAGAATGGGAACATCCTTGAACACTTCCAGAGATGAGGCAGCCAGAGCTTCTCTGGGCAACCTGTGCATCACCGTAAATAATTTCTTAATAACATCTAATCTAAATCTCCAGTCTGTTAAAACTATTCCCCCTCGTCCCACTACAATTTCAACTCCTCTTTCTCCTTTAAATGTTGAAGGATTCAGGTATCAGAGGGTGGGTAAGTGTGAGCAAGTTCCCCAAGATGCTGATGGGGCACAGAGCTCCTGCCTGCTGTGGTAGAGTCACAGGAAAGAGACATGGGAGAAACTGATGACCAATGGTTCTTCACTGGGGACCCAAAGAGTTGGCTGTAGGGAGAAATTCTGCAAGCTGATAGGCTCTATCATTTGATTTGAATAGGTAAGTAAGGAAATAGAAATAAAACAGATTTAAAGGTGAAGACAGGATACATAAAAATAAAGCAAATAGATCTTTTGGAGAACCTTTTGAAGAAAAGTAGAGTTTTGCCCATTTGTTTGGTTCATTTCAAAGTAGGTGGGCCAGAAGTGATTTAGGCTGGTGATGCTTTTGGGCATACATGTTGTGATTTGACACTAGTCAGTGGCCAAGCATCCACACAGCCACTCACTTCCCACAGCCACCAATCCAGAGCACAGTACTATATGTGTGCTATGAATAAAACTGACTCCATTCCAGGAAGATTAAAAAAAATTAGACACTTGAGGAATCCTGTGGATTCCAGGGAATATCTGTAAGTGTGCAAACATGTATTGCAAACAACACCTGAAATAAATATATATATATATATATATATATATTTACACCTACCTCAATTGGTGGATGCTTCTAATTACTCATCCATCCCAGAGATATCCCACCAGAATCAGGTGAGATTAATACTCACCACTAGCAATAAAGACAGGAAACTAGCTGAAAAAACTACAAGCTGTTTCAGGAGGAATGCACTTGGGGCATAGGTGGCTCTTCACTTCTTGTTAATTGTAGGAGCTGGAATAACATTTTCATAATTTTATAATTTAATACAATTTTAACATTTATAATATATTTAAATATATATATTTTATATTAAAATATATATAATTTTACAAAATTATTAAATAATAGATATTATTTATATAGTATTTATTTTATTGGCATAACCAACAGCCAGAGGCAATGAAAAATCACTGTTATGTGGCTGTGGGCATGGTGTTTGCTTCCTTCCTTGAAGGTGGGTGCCATTTCACCTCTCTGTGGTGGCTTCCTATGGGCCAAGGGAATGTCACTGCTTGTCAGGTTTTGCAACGTGGCTTTACAGCTTAGCAGAGAGATTCAGCAGATGCACACAAATGAAGCCAGAATGATGTTTTTTATTTCCTGTAATAAGCAAAGGAATGGGAAACATCAGCATGCACACAGATTAATGGGCCTTTGAGCAGCGAGATGTGATTAACTCATTTTAGTCAGCGCTGGGGATCTCAGCACCTCATTAGGTTTTTCATTAATGGTTATAACTAATATCTGATTAGCGTCTGTTTTGCCAGTAATGAGTTCTCCTTCTTAATGGAGACAGAGTTTTCCACTGTGTGACAGCGAAAGGAAGAGGGAAGGAGCTTCCTAATTACCGTGCTGATGGGCACCGTGCCATCAAGGTGTGACCCAGCTGTCCTCCCAAGCCCCTCTCACCGGCCCTGCCACGCTGGCACAGGCAAACCTGCCCTGTGCCAAGTGCACTCAGCCAGGCTGAGGGCAAAGACCCAATTTTGGCTCCTTAAATCAGCCCGAGCTGTGTGTCAGCAGGTGGGACAGCCTTGGAAGGACTGTCCCCCTGCCCGGGCTCAGGGGAACCAGGGGCAACAATGACAGGAGATGCACAGTGATGGGAGGAGAAACACTGGGTAGGGATAGGAAGCAACAGCTGCTCTCACAGGCAGTATTCAGTGCAGGGATTTGTTTTCTAATAGATTTTTCTAATAGACTTCGATAATTTCCCCACTAGAGCGTGCTGTTTTCCCGTTCCCATGAGTTATCCCGTGGCTTCTGGAGCACTCTCACAGCAGTGTGTCACATCACAGGCTCAGAGCGTGTTCCCTCCTGACACTTTTATCTTCACAGCTCTAAGGCTTGGGATTTATTTGCTGAATCTATGTATTTTGGCCTCTGGGTAATAACTAAATGCAAGAGCCCTCAGGCCATGAGGGAGAACAAGATGGAAGAAATTCTGCAAGGCTTCACACCCTAAGGGTTTCCATCACTGCTGCTTTTTGTGCAGTTTTCCTTTCTGTTTGAAAGGGGACAGCACTCCCAGATATGTTGTGGATTTTTAATATTTTTTTAACAGACTCTTTAGAAATGCTCATAATTAAAAAAAAAAAAAAAAAAAAAAAAACTCTTCCCTTGTAACCTAATTTCCTGATAAGGAACAAATATTTGGGACTCCTGGCTATGTTGTAGTGGTACAAATTTTTATTTGGGGATGTAAAAGGCTTTATTTATAGCAGATCAAAATGTCCTTTGTGAACCATAAAGGCAACTCAGTTATTTCTAAAAAGGACTTTGATGTTATGCTACCAATGCTATCAGTTTGTGTAGTTCTGGATTTATTTGTTCTCAGCTGTACTACCCAAATGTTAAATGAGGCATAGATATATTGTAAAGAACAATCAATGCTGCAAATTAATTATCTAGGTTCAATGAAAACAGAAGCTCCATCTGGCTGCTGGCTGCCAGCAGTGTGTGAGCTGTGTTTGCCCAGTGCTTTCTTCATGGTAATGGAAAGCACAGCAAAGCTCATCTGCCAGCTCCAGACATCCTTCCAGGAATAGCCAACTATTCATTCCTGTGGCTACATCAATACTGCTCAGACATCGTTTTCTGGAGCTGGTCTCACCCACAGTGCTGAGGATGAGTTCCCTCCAGCTGACTGACCATATCTGCTCTGATTAGCACCTAACCCTGCATCTCCTGTAGCCACAAGTACTGTCCCTGTTACCTAAAATAATATTACTCTTTAAACTCATATATATTTTAAGTAAAAGGATATGAAATAATGTAAAAGCACTGCTGCTGCACCATCAGAGTGGGATTCCTATGACACGAAGCTGAATGCTTACACTGTGTGCCTGCCCAGAGGTGGCAGGAAGGGAGTGCTGGACATTGCAAAGGGTGAACTGGCAGCTGTCACTTAAGAGGTGTATTCTGTGACATGTTTATATATGTGGATATATAAACATTAAAGTGAGATATAATAAGTCACATCCCATTCTTGTGGCTGAGGGCATGCAGTATGACTGTACAGCTAAACCTCAGTGTCTTAAAAATACTGGATGGCTTCATCTCTACTGTCTTTGGGAACAGTTCTTGGCTGATGCTGTGTCCCAGGCTAAGCCTGGGCACAGTCTTTGTGGGGATAAATAGCCATGATTTAAAACAGTGCCAGGAAACACACTATGGACTAGATAACATTGATGATATCAGGTCCTAGTTAGTCCCAAGCCTGAATGTGCACCCTGAGCCTTCTTTTCTACCATGAGGAAGCCATGTATAAAAAGGCCAAGAAATACTGTCTGGCTTTGATGTCCTTGCCCTTCTGTTAAGGGGAGGTGAAGATGGCTGAGGCATGTTCATTTCTATAGTATCAAGTGGCAGTAGAAGCAACAATGGCCACACGTTGCAGCTTGGGAGGTTCAGGCTGGACATTAGGCAAGATTGCTTTCTCACCAGGAGGGTGAGAAGGAAAAAGGTCAGCCAGGAGAAGAAATGGGACCTCTGTCCCTGGAGGATATCAGGCTAGATAAAGCCATGGCTGGTCTCACAGAGTATTATGGATTCTCTCTTGAGTCAGACACCTTCAGAGAGACCTTTCAGCTGAGGTTTCTAGGAAGCTCTGGTGAACATGTTTTTCTGTTGATTTGCAAGGCTGGGGTTATGGGGTTATGGCAGTGGGCTACTCCAGGAGGGGAATGGCTCTGGTGAGCCAGCTGACATTGCAGGGTTTGGAACAAAAGACAGAAAAATTCCTTTAAACTCATCAGTGAAGAGTCTCTGTCATCCAGGTTTTTTTGGGAGAGGTTCTATTTTGCAGGAAGGACAGAGAGATTACTGTGCTTACAGCAACAAATGAATGATACAGAGCAGCTTTAGTTCTTTGTCTTTCAAATATTCACTTCCTTTGATAACAGTGCCCTTCAGACCCTCCTCTCCTGTGCAGTCATACAGCACAGTAATACTTGGCCTACATCTACATGGATGTAGATCATCTCCTCCCAGAGGTCAAAGCTACATCAATTTTACACCAGACAGCATGATTTTCCATTAGTCCCAGAAGAAATAAAAAAAGGATTTAAAAAAATTCCATTTTTGTAATCACCTGTACCCTTTTCTTGAATTTAACTTTCTGGATCTGGATTTATGAAAATGCCACATGGCATTTATAGATATGCCATACTTGATGTCCATCCCATTCAACTCTTTCAGCTTGTCTTTTGTCAAACCTCTGCCTGGAGCTTAGCACAGGAAGATCTGGGCCTTGACCAGACAGTTTTGACCTGCTCAGAAGCCACGTAAAAAACAAGCCTGGCAAAACTTGCCTGTCAGTCAAATGTTTTCCTGTACCTCAACAGCTTCCTAAAAATCCTATCACTTAATGGCATGCAGCAGGGCCAGAGGTTGTCACTAAAATGACAGTGACACAATGAGTCCTTGTTGCTTCAGCAAAAGTGTTCAGTGCCTTCATAATGGTGGCTGTCCTCAGTACCAGATGTACAAACTCAGAACAAAAATTATTCCTATCCCCAAGATACACAGGCTATGTAAATATTTAATATATCTACTGTGCTACCAAGAATAATCAAGAAATTGAATTTATGCCTATATAATTTTCAAAATTATCTTAAACTTTTTCTTGTTTTTATAAAGTGTTTGCATAGAAATATGCATATATTTACACAACAAAAATCTAGCTATCCTTGGAACCTAAGTTTTAGTTTTTTTAACATGTTTTCCAAATCTTTTTTTTCCTGCCTCCAAATTTTTAGGAGTTGAGGAATAATTTTGAAGGTCAGAGAAAAGAGTAAAAAGCACCTGTGTTTATAACATAGGAATAAGTTCCAGAACGAAGTGAAAATGTTCCTTGGAAAAAAATAATAACTTTTGAAGTCTCATTCTGTTTTAAAAGAACCTTCATCTGTGGAGGGAGAGTACAGCATGGCTGCTTTAAGCATGAGGTTAACAGATTTCACTCACAATAATTTATTCTGTAGGTCAGTCATTAACCATTAACCAGGCCACTATTCTAAAATTTATCCCGACTGGAGCTGTCATGCTCACAGTTATAAACTCCTGGACCTGATGACCAACATCCATCCTGGCTTTGAGGAAGCCCTCACCCCTCAACACCAACCCTGCTGCTGAGAATTCACACCAACCCCTCCCCTGACATCAGCCTAAAGCTGCTTAGGCACTGAGGTTGGTCTGATCCTGTATTGGCCTGAATTCAGTTGAGGACACGACACAGAGGACATGACCAGGAGACCTTTCCATTGTCTTCAGTGGGTTTGGATGAGGACTGCAGGTGATGTCTGTGTTAGAAGCCACAAACCTCTAGCACAGCTCCCATCCACACAGCCAGCTGCATTTAGAATTGTGTTCCAGGTGTTGCCTCGTGGGAATGGCCCCCAAAACCTGGCCAGCAAGTGTGCAAACAACCAAGCAGAAAGGACAGCTGTGGGACAGAGTTTCAGTGTGTGTTTTATTTATCTATGGCCCCAGCCTGAGTTAGCTCAAGGCCAGGTCCAATGCCCTCCTAAGCAGGAGGAAATGCCACTCTGCCAGGGGCAGGTGGAGCCACCCCCATGTTCTTTGCCATCTCCATCACTGTTCCTCCCCACTGCCAAGCAGGTGTTGGCAACCCACTGTTAGCTTTGACTCAGAGACTGGGTTTGGCACTTCTCCTTTACTAGCAAGAGAGATGGCAATCAAAGCCCATATATGTTTTCTTTTCCCCTCAGCAGCTGGACTGGAACAATGGAAAGTGATTTATGCTGAAAAAGAGTTGGACAAAGAAAATGATGGCACGAATGCAGTCCCTACCAAAATGGGAATGGGCAAGGGAAGGGAGCTCAGAGCACACAGACCAGTAAAGTAACTTGTCCTGGTTAAAAAGTTAATTGAGTTGTGGGGTCTGATACTGTGTAAAGGACAGAAATGTCATTTCATGGCTCATTCACTCTTTCCTATGGAAAGAACTGCTTCTCTTGGAAAATTTTAAGTTCATTTCATAGCACAGTTGTCTATGGAAAGACATCCCTGAACTGGCCTAGGGAATGGAGAGAGAGAGGTCAAGTGCCTTTATTCTACCCAACCCCAGTTAAGTCCATGGCTGATACCAACCTGCTGTCAGGAGGTGACAGGTCCATCATCCCTTCCTTTATATTTCCTTCCCCATCATCACCAGTGCAATCAGCTCAGAGAGGAACAGGCAGGAAATCCATGAGGGGGTCCTCCTGAATCAGCCCTCTGTTTTGCCTGATTTTGGGTTATTACTGACCTTGGTGAGACAGGAGGTAGTGAACTGAAAGCTGGAAATTCCTGCTCCATTCCTCATCCCCTGCTCCATGCAGTAGCCTCAGGAAAGGCTCTGGAGCATCAGTTTGTTATTGATCCATGTCACAGCAGTTGTAATTGCAGGGATGGGAATAACAATTAAAGCAGTGGAAACAGTGTAAGCTGTGGGGGGTTTCCAGAGGAGGAACATCTCCCATGCAGGAGTGGGCAGAGGTGGTCCAGAAACTGCTTCATCAGGAGCAGCACACTTGGTCTCTGATTCTCACTTTGCAGACCTGGATGGAAGCCACCCTATTTTTCTCAACCCACACCTGATCACATGTGCATCCACATCATTTCTCCCCCAAAGAGACCACTTGAACTCTTGAGGGTTGTTCAAAATCCTGGAAGGCAGAACTGAACATCTCTGATGGGTACATAACATTTGGACAAGGGGACATCACTCATGCAAGAAGACATACAGCACTTTCCACTATCCTTGAGATGATCTGCATAGTCCATGTGTCCTGCTGCTCTGTGCTGGATAAGAGAGCTCAGCATCCTACGACCCTCCCTTTTAAGGAAAAATTTTAAGCAGAATTTAAGCCAGAACAGTTTCACAGAACAAGAACGGACTAGAATCTCCACTGTTTAGAGCTAACAAAGCAGGATTTAACAGTAGTCTTACCGAACAACAACAAAAAATTGTTTTACAGAAGTTGGTAGAAATCCAGCTCCACGATGCTTACTTTTTCCCCTTCCCATCCAAGCTACAACTTGTGCAAGAGCAGGACTGCACTGTAGGGCACAACTGTAGAGAGGAAAGGAAAGAGGTAAAAAAGGGAATGAGACCTGTCCCTTCCAGCAGCTAGGAGGTGCCAGAATGGCTCTCCCATTTTATGTCACAGGGAAGAGGCTGTGCAGATGCACAACAACATCACTGGGCACAAGAGCAAACAGCAGCAGTCACTACTCATGGGGAGGAGCCCATATGTCCTTCTATTTTCTCCCATGGTAAATCCATCCTTATGTATGAGCTGCTCTGGAGTGACTGTCCCACACAGCAATAACCAATAAACAAAATTAACAGATTACATCATCCTGCTTCTAGCAGAGAAACCACTCCAGTTCTTTATGGTCTTTTACTCTAAGGGTAAACAAGGACATGTGACATACTTACAGCTTCATTTACTTGTCCCTGATCTGCATTTTAGTCCTGATTCTAGTCCCTTCTCTGATGACAGCTAATGAAATTCCAAAGTGGGCTTGTTCTGATATTTCCCACCCCTCCCATCGGTCTCATTTCTGATTTCTGAGATGTTCTGAAAATAATTCTGTTAGCAGGAAAATAAACAGGACATTATTCTTGATGGCATTCAATTGTATTTTCTCTTTCCCTGATGTCAGGCCCTGGCAGAGGGGGGTAAAGAGGAACTCAGGGCCATCAGAAAGCTTTTCTGGCACAGACGAGAAACCTGCATGCTGCCAAACCCTTTGCTATTGTTCAGTGTGCACCCTGCTGTTTGTTTGGGACCTGGAAAATAGAAACTTACTGTGAAATATTAAGTGAAAAATGTTAGAGCTGAGCATTGCAGAAGCAGGTCAAGCAGCAGAATGAGCTGGTCCAGAAAATGGGCATTTTTGCCTTCTGTGACAGCTAATGGTGAGAAACAAGAGTTTGGATTTTTATAATGGCTATTGTTTTTGGCTTATAGATGAGGAGTTTTAAAAGACATTGAGCAGAAGTAAGAGAGAACACAAACCAGACTTGGATTTTTTCAGGCTCCATTCACAGGGCATCCTCTATCCCCAGAGACACAGCTAGACCCTCAGTTCACCATGGTCTAGCATCCACTTTCAGCCTGATGGGCCTCTGACATCCTGCCCATTCAGCGAGCCTGTGTCCATCTC
Source organism: Acridotheres tristis (assembly GCA_037013685.1). Classification (NCBI taxonomy): domain Eukaryota; kingdom Metazoa; phylum Chordata; class Aves; order Passeriformes; family Sturnidae; genus Acridotheres; species Acridotheres tristis. Next base: position 142,307,975 of record CM072886.1, on the reverse strand, counting down.
TACTGATGGTGCTGAGTGCATCCGTTTATTTCTTCACATTTACCACCTCAGAATGAAGCAGAGATTGGGGTGTGCAGGATCAGTTCCCCGCCAGAGCAATTTTGCTTAAGTACAAGCTGTGTTAGTTAAAAATGTAGTTATTAAACTTGGAAGGACTTCCTCTGCACCACAAGGCAAAGCTGCTCCTCTTCAGGGATTCACATCTTCAGGAGCCTCCCTCATCCCTGCAAGACCTCAGGATGCTCTAGTCAGGCAGCATAAGGAAGAGCCAGCAGCTGAGAAGGCTCAGCTGAGCCCCTGATGGCAGTGAGTGCTGCCACCTCATTCTCAGGCTTACCTCCAGATGGCAAACAGCACGTGCTCAGCCAAACCCGAGTGACAGGCTGCAAGAACAAGTGTCAACATCAAAACTGACAGCGAGGGAGAGATATTGCTTGAGGCAACACTCCAGACTGAACGCAGCTGGTTGGGTGCAGGAGGGAAAACAAGATGTTGCAGGTGGATGAAGGCATCTGAAATCACCCTTTTTTTCCTCACATATGAGCATCAGCCTGTTCTCCATCCTGCCAAGCATGTTGTACTGCTTTCACAGTGACTGCTCCTGAAATGTCTAAGTTTCCACTTTCCCTTCCAGCCCACACTTTTCCCTGAGAGCATAAGCCTGGCCTCAGAGGGACAGACCAAAGGCTCAGCTGCCCCAGCATCCCCTTGGCAATGGCCATCCTGAAGCAGATGCCTGAGGATGTGCACAGCAAGTCAATTATTTCTTCTCTTCTCTCCCAACTTCTGGCAGATGACACCCCAAAGAAGAGGTTATACTTCAATCCACCCTGTCCTACATGGATTTCTCTGGCTGTTGTGACTCACATTGAAAGGCACTGCAGATGTTGAAAGGGATCTGAACTCTTCCCATCAAGAGAGGGCAGTGCTGTCCTCACTATCACAGCCCAGGGACACCTGTGCCAAGGAGAGATAAAGTGCATTACGTGTTTTTGAAGTGGCACAGCTCTATGTTTTTGTCTCCCAGTAAACCAACTGAAGAACTCTGGGGGTTACAAAAGCCAGGAGTTAATCAGTAACTCAGATGTTTATCACCTGCATGTTTAACAATTTTTTCCTCCTTTGCAATACCTGCTGGTTTGGGTAATTTTGCCTTCTCTTAATGAGTAACTACTGGGAAGGGGATTAAATACACCTGTTCTCTCAACATATTATGACTTTTGGTGGTGGCTATTTTGACTGTAAGCAGCTGTATCCCACAGCCATTGTCACATAGAAAGGAAAATTAAAGTGCTCCTGAGGAAAAAAAAATTCAGCCCCTTCAGTACATGTCTAGTCTGGCATGTTCCCAATCCAGTGCTGCTCTGCAGGCATCTCCATGCACACCCCAGTATGACTTTACCCCTTCTGTGCTCTCTCAGCATCTCCTCTTGTCCTTTCCACCTGTTCACTCAGAGCCACAGAAATGAAATATTTGAAAATTTTGTCTCCCATATATCTTCCCTCTGCTCTCTGCCAGTGCTTGCTGGGAGAGGAGCAAGAAAAAAATTGAACAACTTTTTGTTGTACAGAGAATTTTGGATTACATATTTTCTATAGTTTTGCCATTGCTACCTGTGTAGACAAAGGAAGCCAACAACTCTGTAACCTGAGGCAATGTGGTCCATGAGCACTGAAATGCTAAACCAGCTGACCATGAAGGTTTTTGACATCTGTAATGTATGTAAAGGCAGCATTAATTATTAATATGCGCTTTTAAGGCAATTCTTCCTCTACAAAGGATGGGCTGATCTCTCTGCACCCCTTCCCACTCTATTCTCTGATTCCTTCTTGCATTCCATTTCTCCTCAGGTCTTCACTGTGTTTGGTTGCTCTCTCTCTCTCTCTTTCTCCAAAATACAGCTTTTAAAGCAACTGTTAAAGAAGTTCATGGTGTCAAAGCTTTGTTCATGTTCATAATCCACTCTTCTCACTACTGATAACAACATGCAATAATCCAAATTCAATTCCTCTTTGCCCACCAGGAGTGCTACAGCTGCTCTCCTTAACTCACCTGCAGCTTCCTGGTGGGGCTGTCTGTCCCAGAGCCTCTGCTCACCCACAGAACCTCCACCAGAGAAATAGCTGTGAACGCAGGCCTGAGCTCACTTTAAATAAAAGCCAGGGGTGTATTATTAAATGAAGGCACAATGCTTCTGCAGTACACACTCCTGGTTGGCAGAGCCTGAAAGCACACAGCTGGATGCCAGCAGCCCAGGCAGCATTTAAAGGAGTGGTACTGAGAAAGGAAGGATGGATTGATGGACATATTCTTCCTGTAAACTGGAAAAGTCTAACCACAGAAAGCCAGAAACAACAAATCCAGAACTGTGAAGGGCAAATTTCATGATTGCTTTTGAGAGAAAAAACTCTCTTGACCTGGCAATGATGTTACTTGCTTCCTAGCATTGATTCTGAAATCCCCTTTTCTCTTTCCAGCCTACATTAAACACTAATTAAAGTCACCTATTGCAAAAACAGCCCTAGGTTCATAGTACTATTTATTAAGTTGCCTGAAAAGCCTCAGCTCCCTAGTGAGATAAGAGAGAAAAATATTTTTGTATTACCAATTTTTTATTAACTGTTTCAGTTATATGCAGTGAGATGAAAGAGGCAAAAGGAAAGAGTAAGCAAGAGGTAGAGATCTCACTAAAAAAAAAAAAAAAGGGGTTAGTAGTTTTCCATTTTCCATTTGCTAGAGGTAGAGTATTGATTTGGTCACAAAGAACAGAACAATACAGAGCAAGCAGAGGTCAGCCTCCACAGAACATGCCAAGAAAACCTGTGACCACAGATGTTGGAACCCAGAAGCCTGGGAGTTTTGAACTTTCTGTGCTTTCTGACACTGACCCCCAGGGGAACAGTGCTTTTGACTTGAGGCCTTGGAAAAGGCTTCAAATTGGAGTGATGGAGTTAAAGTCACGGGTGTGTAGTTGAATAGAAGTGTGTGATTTCACATGGTGAAGGGTTTTGAATTCGAGGGTTTTTAGAATATAGTAATAGGTATGGGACGAGATGGATGTTCTTGGGTGTTGTCTCTTTCTGTCTTCTTCCTTCTTCTTCCTTCTTCTTCATGATTTCAGGCAGTAGTTTCTGGTTGGACAGTTAGTGATTCACTGCAGGTCACAGGAGTTTGGTTATTGGGTCAAAAGTATAAATAATATAGATGTTCGTACTTTATTGGACTGTTTAGCTTTAAAAGACCTTAACTAGCTAAAATTCACCTCCATTTTGCACTCTTTTAGCTGGTAGCTAGAAGTGTTGCAGAACTCTGTACTTTAGATAAGATTTAATAAACAACTAAGTCCAAACTCGAGAAATTCATCTCCTTCCTGTTTTTAATCCTGACTCTGAGCGAAGACAGAAGAAAATGAAGACAAGTCACTGATTTGGTGGTGCAGTTTACCAGTTGCACACAGTGAGAAGCTAATAGTGTTGCATAGATTGGTTTTGCATAGCAGGTCTCTTGTGAGCATGAAAATGCCATACAAATTCATTGATCAGGCTGGAGAGCTTTGGTCTTACAAAACACGAACTTCACATGAAAGCCAGAGCCATCCCTAGATACAAAGGGTTTTTTTTTCCATTTTCCATAAGGCTCCAGGCAATCAAGGGAGTCAGCCTTCTGCAGTGCAAGGTTCTTGACTATAAATTACTGTATTTCCTGCCAAGGCATTGTCCAGGTGTCAAATGCAGTATGGGCTCTCAAAGTGTTAAATCTTAAAATCTTTTCTGCCCCCATTTCACATGGTTACCTACGAATCTGAGTTTATGGTGGTGAGAGACAACAGTGAGTGCATACACATTTACCTTAAGTGCAGTATTTCACAGGCCATTGAGAGCCCCCCAGAGCTCCTTACACAGCTCAATTGTATTTGCTAATTACATACCCAGGGAGAACCTCCCTGAGCTGAGACATCCAGGCTTGAATTGGCCAAGGGCTGAGCAACCACCACATTGCCCTATTTAGTGATTGTTAACAAGTAGTAAGTCTTTACACATTCAGCTTCTCCTTGTGCAACCAATTTATCTTTTCTGCTCGGTGGCTGATGCATCATCATTTCTGGTGGGTACTTTTCAGTCAAGTGGCTGCAGGTGAGAGAAGCACACAAGGGCTGTATGCTGTGGAGGGAGGAGAAGGGTTGGATGGCTGCGGCAGACAAGGGGCAAGACAGTAAATTCCCATAGTTGCCCACTAATTTCCCACTAAGATTTGTAGAGTACATGTCCTTACACTGTAACCTCTTCTGAAATCTTCTGATAAACAGTGTTCAGGGCAGAACCAGGCGTTATAGGCATGTAGGACCTGTAAATCAGGAAAGGTAATTTTCTCTCTTGGAAAGCTTTTCTGCAGTTTGCCTTGCCTGAGGACAGATACTCTTTTTATCTGCATTGCAAGAGAAGGCCTTATCTTTCCGAAACATATCAATATCTTCACATGGAAACAAATCACACCCAGACCTGTAGTCAACGGATATGAGCAGAAGCACTTTTCATGACCGCAGACCTTAATTCTCAAAAAAAAAAAAAAAAAGGGAAGAGGGAGGATGAAAGAGAATAGCTCATCAGAGGCAATGACATGCTCAGAGTGCATACAGGTCAAAACATGCCAGGCAGCACTGTTCTTTTAGCACTGAACTCAGGAACATCACATGGAAGGTGCATGTCCCAGGAAAAGGTATCACTCACTCCTCTGAGACGTGAGGGACGTGCTTGCAGGGATATGATGTTAGAGAATTGGTTGCTGATTCACCATTGGGATTTTTGTCTGAGTTAAAATTTTACTTTACTTTCCCAACACTACATGCATGGTTCAGCCTGGAACTCAAACCTAGCAAGGTTTATAATCTGCTGGACTTCAGCTTTGCCTGCAATTTTCTCCTTGCTTCCTTTCCTGTGCTACTAATCTTTGCTTTATTTCTGGAAAGTGGAAGCCAGATATGGGGAAAAGTGACCAATCAAGCAATAATATTCCAGTTCTGGCCAGTGCCAGACACAGAACTTGCTAACTGTGTGCTTACATGTGCAAGGATTTGGAGTCCAAGAGCAGGCGACTGGAGATGCCTGCTCCTCATAACCACCTTGAAGGTATTTCTCAGTCCAGTTTTCTTCCTCTCCCCCAGATCAGACACTCAAAAGATCCAAGGCATCTCCAGGACTTAGTTTCATTTAAGCCAAAGTGAATTCTCAGCAGAAATTCAGCATCACTCTTGCCTGGGACTCTGGGCACACCTGGAAAGACTTAACACAATCTTGTCATTTGTACTCAGAGCAGCTGCTGTGCCTGGCAAGGAGCTCTTGGGTTGCCCTGCACATTCAGGGTAGCTCTCACCACCATTGCCATTCTGGCAGGTGCACAAGGGGGGTTTGCAACACACAAACACACCCAGGCACACACAGCAGCACACAGGAGTTTCACAGGAGGTTTCTGAGTCCATAGCTTCTCTTCAGGTATCAGTAACACCACAAGCTAAGGCCAAAGGAAATTAAAAGTTCACGCCTTCAGGTCATGTCCTCCATGACAGTTCTCCATATTCTCAGGTGCCTTTCACCTTCTCTGATATTTGTTCTTTGTCTTGATAAAACTGTGTCTATCTCTTCCCGTTACTGCTAAGTGGTTTCCGTGAATCTTGGCAGTCTTTTCTGTTATAAAACACCCTATATTTCCTTGAGCTTGAGTGGGAAATATTTCAGCCTCCAAAATACTTTCCATCACACAAGGAAAGGAAGGAAAAGAGGTGAACTTCACCCTGCCTTGTGTCTGTGGGAAGAATGAAGTCATGAGATTTGATGACTCACCCTGCTGCTCTACGCAAGGTGAGACATTGTTTTGTCGTCAGGGTGGCTACAAAGAAAAAATCTTGATTTACACGTCAGCTTCCTCATACCAGAACCATGCCTTTGTTCTGTGTGGTGCACATGTGCTGATACTCAAACAGCACAGCAAGTCCCATCACAGAGCTAAAAGATTAAGAGAGTCAGGATTATTCAAGACATAAACTCTTTTTAAATCACTTCTTAAAAATCCTATCCTTGAAGTCTGCAGGCCTGGGGTCAGAAGAGAAAAAAAATCTGTCTAAGCATGTGACAAAGAGTAACAAAGGTGATGACCTTAAGGAAATGAGTGTGGGCCAGGATATAAGTCTCTTAGTCACACACAGATTGTACAGATGCCAAGAGCATCACCCTTCACGTACAGACATAGCAGCACCTTCTCCTTTTTGCTGCCATTTATAGTATCAAAAAACCCCAACCAACCAAGCAAGCAACCAAAAACAAACATTAAACAAAGTAAACAAATCAAAACAAACACAAAAAAAACCAAAACAAAACCCCACCTTGTATTTAATGGTCTGAACACTCCTGCTAACAGAAGCTAAGATTGGACCTGCCCAGGATTTGAACGGGAAATCCCAGCTGTGGGTTCACAACACAGAATGGTAGAAAAACAGTATGGTAGAAAAACAGTAGAGCAAAACTGAAATGTTGTGTTCAAATCTTCACAGAACAGCAAAAGAAGATAATGGTGATGTGAACCCCCCTGCAAGCTTCCAGACAGGTCATCACTAAGAGGAGGGGCTTGCATCAGCAGCAGGGAAACTGAGTATGGCAGAAGAGCAGAGGATTTATGAAGGGCCTGAGGAATTATTAACACACTGTAGATTTGATCTTAGAATTTTAGGGGTTCTCTGAGGTTGGGATGGATCAGCTGTGAGGCTCTCTATGAAAAAAACACTGTTTTGGTTTCTCTAAGGTTTGAGTATGCTCCATCCCCAAACAAATCATAATGAAATTATTAATGTTCCAGACATGGACCACAAAGTTGTGTCTGCTCTCACGTGCCCAGCTCTATGTTTTTGTGTGCTGAAAGGAAAACAGACATTCCTCAGATGAAACTCATATTGTTACTATTTGTCCTGCATTAAAAATCTTTTTTTACTGAAAAGCAGAGATCTTGTGTGAGTTGGGATGGGACCAGATTAACTGAGTGACTGGATGTTAATGCAATGGAAAAATATCAGTATAAAACTGAATAGCAGGCAGTGGAGTTCTGGCTGAAACTTAAGTTTTCCCTTTGCTCTAAAAGTACTCAAACACATAATGGGAGCACCAACACAAAGAACTGCTAAACTCAGTAAAGCCCAGGACAAATAATATCAATTCAGCTATTGGCATTACATTTTGTTTCAGCAACTGATTTCTGAGGAGCTCATCAGTTGTTAAGTGTTTTCTTTCCTTTTGTTTCTTCACTTAAGGACTGCAGGGCCGAGCTCAGACCATGCCCCCCCAGACAAACCCTGCCAAAGCTGTAAACCAGCAGGTGTGCTGGAAACTGGTATCAGGAACGTCACTGTTACACAGCAGTGCGATTTCTTTAAAATACGCAAGTAGTTCCAGGGTAAATTATGCCTGAAAAAAGTTTGCTAGGAGGAAAACACTTAGCCAGGTTCTGGAGAGCGTTGCTCTGTATCAGCACTGCCAGATTTTCCCGGGACAGCTGCAGTCTCAATGCCACTAGCTCCTCACAAAGGACTTTACTCCTACCCTGTCCTCCAAAAACTCCTTTCAAGAGGAGAGAGCTAGGGAGATCTTTCAGAGGATATCTAGCTGAGGTGTATTCAATATATTCCCTGTTTCACTGCCTTGCATTTGAGAAATATACCCCTAATCTATGGCAGAAATCAGGCAATATTAGGATGCGCAGTTCTGCATATGTAGACTGTGTTCCTTTAAAGGACCTGTGAATATGGAGGAACAGATGCTTCAGGGAATTACCATGTGAATTCATAGCATGCAATGCCATACAAAAGTGCTGTTTATGGTGATTATGTCATTTTTGTGAAAACAAAACATGCAGCAAACAAGCACTATTCAAATACTTCAGAAATTTAAATCTTCCCCCGTGGTAGTTGTTAGAAGGTTGATATTTCTGCAATATAAATACTCTCTGGAGGATAGAAGATATAAAATATGGCTCTAAGTCTCTCAGTTTGCACTGAGAGTCCAATCTAGGATTAATTGGTGCACCTGTGAATTGAACTTCAGTGACAGTGAAATGTTTAACTTTCAGTGTAAGGCGGGCTGCAAGTTACCTGTACTAGATGTTATCTAGTAAATAAATCTAGCCTACAGCAGGCTTTCTCACAAGTTTTCTGGCAGCCATCCTATTTTCATCCCTCCTAAGAGCTCCACCCAAAGAAATTGAAAAGTCATATGAGGAGAAGCAGAAATCCTGTTTCCCACCCTCTTTGCAGGTTTGCCTTCCATCCAGGCACTTGGAAGTTCCCCACACCTCAGTCCTGCTCTGTACCAGCAGGTGGGTCCTACCACTGCTTCTGGCATGGAGCATCCTGCTGTGCCCAGCTGTGACAGAACAAGTCCCTTCTGTGGACACCATGCAGTGCACTGGAAGGGATTCTGTGGCACAAAATCCTGGGGGTTTTGCCATCTCTGTCAAAACTCCAAGAAACTTCAAGAGCACTTAGCTCCCTGCAGTGAGGCAAGAATGCAATATCTTACCCTGATTTTTGTAAAATATGTAGTATAAAGGTAAATTCCTAGAAGACATTTCAAATCTTCCTTTCAGGTGTTCAATTTTCAGGTGCCCAGGTTTCAATTTTCAGGACTTACATGAGTTATTTGCCAAGAGCAAGTCTTTTCAATTCAGCATAATGTTCTCTTCAGGCTCCTGTTCCTTGGCCTCCTACCCAGGGAATTCTGTCTCCCCATTTTTCCCATTAAATGTAGGTTGGGCCTCACCTGCTGAACGCTGGGCTGTTCCCTGCAGGATCCCAAGTGCATTCCTGAAATAATTGTTGGGTGGAAACTTATGCTGGGGTCCATCCTGCTTGAATATGTAAAGGATTCCAGTGTTATCAGGCAGGTTTTCTGCGGGGTACTGCCCTGTGCTCTCCTCTCTTACCTTCCCTGGGGTTTCCTATTGTTTGAGAGCAGCCAGGAAGGTGCTGGTGGTGCTGTATTACCTGCAGCAATGCCTTTCTCCAGTGGGTTCTCCCCATGAATCCCATTGCAGTGGGATGTGTCCACTTGCACACACTTCTATTCCAGCCACAAGCAGTCCACATGGGGTTTTTTAAGTCTAGTTCCATCCTCATGAAGACATGACATTAAATACTAATTATTGCTAATAAATAATATATTAGAATTTATTTTTGCATTTATTTATTATTTATTATTCATTTCTTTGTGGGGTATAGGAGAAATACCCTTTCTGAGTGTTGGTGGGACAGGTGTGTGTGTGTGTGTGTGTGTGAGTGTGCATGTGTAAAAATTCTGCCTATACTCTGCACCTGCAGCACACCTCAGGTACTGCGTGGTTGTGATTACAGACTGCTGGTAATCTTCTGAGAAATCTTCATCTTTCATGGGAAAATGCAGATGCAAATAAACTCAAAATGTGTCCTAGGAAAGGGTGGTTAAAGAATTTGTCATTTCAGACAGAAGTGTCAAGAAAAAACAGCCCACCTAATCAACACCTCATGTGAAAATCTGTTCACTTTTCCAATGAAAAAATCAGAATTCCAAGTTATAAATGTTTTTTTCTTTCATAGAGTTGCTTGGTGGAGCTGGGGTTGCTTTGTGCAACACCTGGGCAGGAAGAAGTCTGCAGCTGGTTTGTTTTCTTCCTACATTCTGTTTTTATTTATTTTTCTTTTAAAACTCTAAATTACACCCAAAAAATCAAGTAGCAGAGGTATACTTTAAAACACAAAGCATCCTGTGTCTTTGTGGGAAACAAGTGGCAAACAAGGCAAAAAAGAGCAACTCTGTGACTCAGTGGCAAGTCATCCATCTGCCATCAGTGCAAGTGATAAATCCTCATTTGGAAGAATACAAAATTTGAAAGATGGCTGTGGCTGCAGCTTTGCTGTTCCAGATTTAAGGATGTTTTTAAGAGGCAATAAAACAATCCATCTAGTTAGTAAAACTTGTGACTCGCTTTCTCCCACTCACACACCCCAGAGCCAGCACAGACTATAATGATGCTCATTGTTTTGGTTACAAGTGATGTGGGGGAAGTAATACTTCCCTTTAACCGAGGCAGTCTGAGGTAGCATTTTACAGAATGCTGAATCGTGTTACAGGACATTTCAGCTTCTGAGAAATGCAGTGCAAGGTCTCCATAAATGCATTTCTGCTCCCAGCAGGCCTCTCAGTAAAGGTCAGTGGGCAGACTGAGTAGCTGTCTGAGGTTTCAAAATACTGGTGTCCTTCAGGAAAGGTTATCTTTGGCCAGGGCCAGACAGGTTGGCCAGGACAGTGCAGCCTTTGGAGGCAGAACTGCCCCAGTTCATGGTGCAGCTGAGCTATTCGGTTGGGTGAGCAGTGCAGACTTTTGGCTGCAGGCTGGGATTTGTTTGTGTGGAACAAGGACAGTGGCTGATGTGAACCTGGCTTCTGCTCACATTGGAGTCCATCTGACCTTGTTTCCTCTCTCATCCCTCCCAGCTTGGGTGCCAGGTCCAAGTTGCAGCAGCAGCAGCTGAGCTGTGGCAGCTCTAAGGAGAAAGTTTTATTTTTCTGCCACCTTTTTCATCACTCTCGAGGTTGCAGTTGCACAGCCCTGTGTGTGCATGCTTCCTGCAGTGAGCTGGGTGGTTACAATTATGGCCACTATTAAAACATAAAAGAGAGATAAAGACGTGTTTCAAAGTGACAAAGGGACAGAAAGGCAGATGCACACAAACGGCTGAGTAGTTAACTCGTATTTCTGGATAAGCCTTATCTGAAGTCAGAACTTCATGTTTACATTTTGAACTCTCATAAACGTCTCCTGAGCAGAAAGCAAAGTACAATGAAGCAGTATTTAATTTCAGGATGGTATTGACCAAGCTTTACCATAGTCCCTGGCGAATCCCATTGAGTGTGCTGAGAGCTGCCTTAGCACAGTAATGTATCACAAATGATAACAAGAATTTAATCAATAACTGATATTCAGGGGGTTTTCAGAAGACATCACAGATCAACACTGATCTTTGCTCAAGCATTTGCTCTGAATAAACACATGCAAGAAAGTGAGTGCAAGTGTGCTAGTAAATAGTGCCTCCGGAGCAGCAGCAGGAGCAGAAGTGGCAGCTTTCATTTTGGAGGTGTGCAAGGTGAAATCAGCAGACACTGATCCCAAAAGGAGGATGCTCAAGTCTGTAATTAGCATCGTGTCCTTCGCAGGTTCTTCAGTGATCTCAGCTCCTGTTCGTTTGGCACAGGCCCTTTGAGCTGTGGCAACAAACACACATCTTGTGAAAGAGGTTTCCTCCCTTAGGTACATGGAGGGTACATTTAGGGTCCATCAGACCTGTTGGTTTCCTTCACTGATGAAGGCTTGTTTTCCTTTCGTGGTGTTGTTTCTCTGGCTGATGTCTCTTCCCATAGTGCTATTCCAAGCTGTGATCACTGTAAACAGGTAACATTCAATCTGTCCCAATTTTCATCTTCATACAGTGGAAAGGACCAGGCTGGGGTCAGAGAGCACAGGGATCTGCTGGAAGAAGCTTGGGTCTGTAGCCATAAGCAGAAACCCTAGCTCCTGTCACTGCTTGTGAAGAGGGGCTGTGGATTTGCAGTGGTGAGTGAGGCAACAAAAAAGGAGTGGAGGGATGCTGGAAAGCCCTCTCTGCAAAGTGTGAGTTTCTGAGCTCTACAAGTCTGAAAATAACTGACACCAAGTAAAAAAGTGTTAGTTTTACAGAAACTAAAACTAAAAGGAACCTTAAATATATGTGACATTTTCTCTCCCCCAAAGATATATGTATTTCCATAATGTTAAAGTAATTTCTTAATTTCTTTATCTTGCATTAAAAAGCCAGGCAAGGTGTTATGTAAGGCACTTGTTGCACAAACTCCAGTGATTCACCATCTTGGTGAACATCACATTCCCAAGTACCAGCCTCCAACACCAGAAAGCCTGTTAAATTGGATTTGATAATTTACAGCAGTACCTTGCTACACCATTCAAAACATCTCTTGCATAACTGACTCTTTTGATGGCATCCGTACCTTGGAAAAGAAAACAGATGTGAACATATACTTTGTTGAGAAAGTGTAACATGTTGCTACTGGCTTTACCGGATAAATTTGGAGAAATGGAGGATGTGCTGTGTGACATTTATGGGAGAACAAGACACTGCCCAGGGTTGCTCCTATTCCTACCAGAGGTGATCAAAGTAAGAGCAGCCAGAAAAGAAGGGGGGCAGATCTGTGCTTGCCTTTCAATCCCACCACTCTGCCCAAAAGAATCTGTCTCCTGCACTTTTTTGAGCAGCTGTATTTGGAGCTGTAGATATTCTTCTGTTCCATCTTCTCCAAATCTTTTTATTTTTTTTCCTCATATAGCAGAATCAGGAGAACACATGAGCACCTTTCTCATGTGCTGCATACTTTCCAGCTATGCAGATGGTCCTCAGGATAAGGCACTGCCCTATCCTGAGCCACAAACCCATATGGAAGAGGGACAGCTCTCAGGCTGCTGGGAGAAAATCATCTGCATGATCAAGGCTGGTTTCCAAACGTTTATCTTACAGCTAATACTTTTGGCCTTGAAAGGTCACTGGGAATGGCTCTGATATGGCCTAGAGGGCTGGGGAAGGAACTTCCCACCAGCTCACCTATAGGACTGCAACCACTTCTCACTGTTATCTTGAATGAGCATTGCCCAGCCCTTAACACTGCACATTATCTGACAATATTGGGCAAATCTTGCTCAATTCAAACACTTAGCATAACTCCTGATGTGAGTGGGAGCCCCCCATCAGCACTGAGGTCATTATTGAAGCTATTTAAACACTGCCCACTGCCCTCCCTCCTCCTCCTCCCTCTGCCCACTTCTCCACACTCCAAACCAAACAATTTCCCCTTTCTGTGCCATATGAAGATAATATGCAGAAAATCCAATACATTTTCCTCAGGATTAAGTAGCATCAGCAGAGTGTATTCACACATTGCTGCTGTGCTTATATCAGGGGCATATTTATTCTCAGCAGGCACTAAATGTTCCCAGCTATTCCCTGTGCAGGGAAGGTGGGCAGCGTACCAAAGCCATGCATTTAGACGCTGTGGAACAGTTTAACTACAGATATATTAAGGAATTTGCCTCAGGAATGTAAACAGATCCAGAAGGTTTTGTGTGCCAAGGCAATTAATTTTAAGAGTTCCCTTGCATGCACACACATGAGTATGCACACGTACCTGCTACACCCTTCTGCCTGTACCATACATAAATATGCAACAAAAGCAACATTTCTGAGGCACTAATAATAGTAAATGTTCTTGCCACAGAGGTAAAAACTTCATAATTATTTGGGGTAAATTTGGAGGTCATTCACTGGTCATACAAGGAGTTGTCCATTCATGATACAATATTAAAGGATGACTTGGGCTTAGTTACAGTGCATGGAGAGTATACATAAAGCACATCTTTGAGGAGGTGAATATGGTTAAATAATTTTACTGGAACAGAGAATAGCTTGACCTCAGGAAAGACAAATCAAATTTAATCTTGTCAGGCATTTACTAGAGCTTTGGGTCATCTTAATCCTTCAGAGCAAATTGTTTACTCCCTGTGTTTTTGTGCAGCTCTCAAACACCTAAATGAAATGTTTTCACATCTCCTGGTCAGTCAATTCTAGGCTTAATCACTGTCATACTCTCCTTTTAGGCCTGGACTGCTTCAAGGATGCACTCAAAACACTGCACCTAAAATTTTTCAGGACCCTTTGGCATAAAGGTATCAAGACATTAAAAAAGACTTCAACATGGATGTTCAATAATGCTCCATCACCACCCAATGAATCTGTGTAAGATCAACTTCTGCACATGGTGCCCTGCCCAAGCAATCAGGGACCTGTTCCTCATGATGGCTCAGTTCTGAAACTATCTTGGCCACTAGCTCAGTCCCTGAGGGTCCTGCTCCATTTTTTGGGCAAGACCATCATCCTGGAAAGATCAGGCGCCTCTCAAAATCAAAGTGTGAGCACTTATTTTCAAAAGTGAGCTTATCACTCTCCACAACTCTCAAAGGAACCTGTAGTGAGATGGGGTCAGTTTCTTCTCACAGGTAACAAGTGACATTTCCTGACATCAATGATTCTATCATTTTATGACCCTAAACACATTTTTTTTATAATCTAAGCATTTAGGATATGAGTCCTTCAAAAATATTTAGGTCAAGTAATTAAAATTCCAGAATATTTTCTCTGATGCTTCCCTGTTGAAATAGAGGGTCAAAATATTTACAGTTCATGTCCACCTTTAATTTTACTGTGGCCATTTTGATTCTTACCATGCTTGAATTTTCCTGGGATTTTTTTGTTTGTTTGTTTATTTGTTTGGGTTTTTTTGGCCTGTAGACTTGAGAATTCAGTGCTTAATATGCTTTAAATGAAACAATATTAGTATTAAACCAAAAGGTACTTCAGCAACTAATTCTATTGTCAAAAAATTCTGCTAACAATTGTTTGGAGATTGTTCCCAAAACATAACACATCACAAATTACCAAACTGCCATTCTTTCTTGTTCAAATTTGTTCTCCTCATTAAAACTGTTAAGAAAATTCTTCTTTACAACTTCAGATAAGATACAGAATTTAGTCTAATGTAGATTGTAGGTCTTGGCCGGATTTTATCCAAGTAAAAGCTTACATTTTTTTCTTTTTTTTGACTTTCATTGTGTTTATAGATACTGTTGGGTGATTTTTTAATAAAGGCAGCATCTAATAAAACCCTCATCTGAAGCATCCATGCAAATACCAAAGTGTGGGAGTGGGAAGAGAAGGGAATTTTATGCTCCCTGCAAAAGGGAGGGACACAAAAATACTTTTGCAGGATTCTGAGCAGCCTAATTCTACTCAATGTGACCATGGTACGAGATTTCCCTAATAGATCCTTCCAGGAAGAACTGCACCAAACTCTTGGCAGCCCTTCACTCACAGGTTCTGTGTGACACTGTCCCCACAGAGCTCAGGGGGACACCTGAGGTGGCACTTGGAGGAATGTGTTGGGGTGAGCCGATGCTGCAGCTCCAGCACCTCCACAGATCCAGATGGAGACTCGTCCCCTGGTCAGGACACAGAACTCACCTGCTGTTTCCTGACTGCAGGGCACTATTGCATCTACGAGGGCAACTGAAACAAGCTGGGGCTCTGAGTGTGAAGTTAAGCTTTATGGAGGACACTAAAATCCACACACCTCCTTGATGCACGACAAAAAACAGCCCAACTGCTGGCAGCCTCATTCAAAACCCTCAGATTGTTTTTTCTTGGCAGTAGCAACACAGGCACAAACAAATATTAGTGTAATCACTGGGGCTTTCTTTTTGTTTTTCGCATTATAGTAAAGAGATGCTTCATTGCTTTACAAGATACTTGGAACTTACGACTAATTGAATCCTGATTTTTAATTAGCTCTGAGGTCATGCCTAGCAGTCCCAGCCACAGCCCTGTGATCTGGCTTTCCCAGCAGTGACAAAAATGCTGGAGGATGGCACCCTTTGTCTGGCAGAGTGCAGCTCTTCCCTGTGGACACACAGAGTGGGGTGTGATGTGCTCCACTCAGTTCTCACCGTGTGGCATGCTTGGACTTTTTAAGCAAGAGCAGGGAAAGGCTTTCCACAAACCTCTAATAAGCTCTTATAAGCTAGATGTGAGTTCTCACTATGGTAACTGCTCTCATAAAAGGCGCTCAGATTGTCTCTTCCTGCTGTTCTTAGAAGCAGTTTCAAGGACGGGATTGTCTAATTTTGCCCACCTAAACTTGTGATAGGTAATACAAACTTATCTTGTACTGACCCTCTGTAATGAGTGGAGAAAATAAACACATGGGAGGACAATCCACCCCCTCTTAGACCCTTCCTTTGAGGATGGGAGGGATGACCTTGCATAGGTGCAAGATAGGCTGCATTTTCTGCAAATGATTCCTGTGCCTTTTAGTAGAGAAGAATTCCACTTTAAAATCACACTGGGGACAAAAAAAAGAGACAATGTCCAGCTACTCTGGCTTTTCCTAACTCTGCATTAAAACTCAGCTGTCTCAGCAGTAAATGGGAAAAACATCTGACTCTCTGTCAATTGTCAACACACAACCCGCCCACTGCCTAAGCCTTTATGTGAAATTTTGTTATGCCTATTTATAGCTGTTTTTCATTTAATAGACTCACCTGACCAGAAGGCTGTCACATCACTTCACTCTTGACACTGTTTTAAAGGGAGGGTTTATAGTAGCCTACAGTAAAAGCCTCTCTTCAGCATTGCACAGCCACAATTTAGGGTGGCTATTGGTATTTTTTAAAGATTAAAAGTCCTTTCCATGTATTGGTGATAAACAAGAGGGGAAGTACAGTCCAAGGGCCAAGAGAAACATCAAAATCATTTTGTTGCATCTGAAGTCATGAAGAAGTTCTGGCACTTGGAGCTTTTAATGGATATAACATTTAAATGCTGTCCCATTTAAAAATCTGCTCAGAAGCAGCTGGGTGTCATTTGAAATCTGAACTTCATCTAGATTTACACTGTGAGCAGCTCCTTGCTTTTCCCAGTGGTGGGCTTTGGCTGCACAGGAGACACCCAGAAATCAGTTTCATTGAGACCTGACTGACCAGTGTCCTTGGTGTCTCCACAACTCATCCTCTTTCTTCACTCTGTTTTCCTGAAAAAACAAAACAAAAAACAAGACAAAAACAAACAAACAAACAAAAAAACCCCCAACAAAACAGAAAACCACCAAAAAAACCCCACCATTAAAAAAAGAAAAAAAAAAGGCAGCATGAATCGCCACCTTGGAGTTTCTTTCTCCTTTGGCTTGTTTTGAATGGATGCCAGCCTGAAATTAATCATTTCCAAGCTGCCTTTGCTCTTTAACCAGAAGCCCACTGATTACTGTGATCTAGTCTTTGTCCGTTTTCTTTGGAGAGGATTTTAATTAGTAGTCTACAGCATATTCCCTTGTACAAGTGTTCCAATTATGTTTAATCACTACCACTGTACATACAATAATTAATTAATGTTAAACCAGAGAGAGCCTGGCATTGTGATTCATTGCTTTGGTAATCTTTGGTCCATTATTTCGCTGCTTTATCTTCTATAGTCTGTGGAGAAAATCCCTTGGGAATCTGGTTCAGTGTGTCAGGGCTCTCAGATTCTGTTCCAGTGTTACCAACATGTAGTTTAATATGCAAGATCTCCATTTACTAGCAGCCCAAGTCTGTTGTGAAGGTCTTCAGTGGTTGCTGAAACCAAACGAGCTCATCTGGGGTAGAAGGTGACGTGGTGTGATGGGGTTGAGCTGCTGAGCAGGTGGAGGAGAGGTGAGTTTTGCCAAACAACGTCATCAGTTCACCAAGGAGAAAATCAGGGACATCACAGGCTGTGCAAGCACCCATCCTGCTGAGAAGAAAAGCTTTGCCTTGCCAGGGCACAGCAAAGCACAGCAAACACTCCCAAATATGGGCCAGTGACACCATCCCATCTCTGCTCTGATAAAGGCCAATTCTTTCACTGCAAGTGCTGCTCCTGGACTTAAAATGAACCTCACACTTGACAAGGGGCAAAGCAATGGACTTTGATTATCCACGCCTGCTTGAGAAGCCTCCACATCCAAAGACACAGTTTTTTGCATAAAAGGGGAATTACTTTGTCAGCAAATTAATCAGTGCACAGAAATTCATGATGCAAAAGATGGAGTTTTTCAACAGCATGTCCAAAATATTTTGTTATCCTCTTTTGAGAAATGACGTATGAGAAGACAATTTTGTAGTTTGAAAGTGCAAAAGTTTTTCAAAGCCCTCAAAGTTCACTTTCTCCCTGAAATCTGATATGGTGCAACACTACCTCACCGTGAACACTCAGCATGTAGCAGGAAGGTAGAACAAAATAATGGGCTTTAGACACTTCCCAAAGAAAAATATCATGTGCAATAGGGTTTTTTTCTTTCATTAAACAGAAAAATTAATCCACATTTTGCCAGCAAAAATAATTTCTAAGTCGAAGGGAGGACTGAGATAAAAATAAGCATCTCAGATTCCCTGTGGCCTGGCTAAACTAATATTCTGTCCTTAATCTTCACTATAGACAGTATGAGGAGCCAAATCTAAAAGAAATAAAATTACATATTGATGTAACACATAGAGTTGAGTGAGCACTTCCAAGCCTTTTCTTCTGCACAGATTTTGGTCTTCTGGCCAGTGCTGGGCTGCTGTGGTCTTTCCCCCAGGTATGTTCTCATGACTGAGCTAAGTTCAAATATTAATATCTTTAAAAAATGTAAAAGTAAAGAGATCATCATGTCCTGCTCACACATCATTTAGTGGCTGCTTGAGCCTTGCAATTTCTGCTTCTGGAACAGAGAGAACTTGCCTAGAGTTGGCTACTGCTCGGGGTTATTCTTGTTTATTTTAATGGAGACACAAATATATGATCTTCCAAACAGAAGCAAAAACCAGTCCAATCCCTTGCTGAGGCACTCCCTCACTCAGCAGCCTCTGTGCAGGAGGAATTTCACATCTGAGACTCCCTGAGCATCACTTCAGCCTGGGGGTGATCCTGGACCCACAGCCCACAGCAAAACCACTGGAAACTCTCAGCACCAATGTACAGACAGTTCAATATGTCAGCTGAGAGCTACACCCAGCCTCCAAACCCCTGACTTCTGGCAAGTGAAGGGTTGAAGTCCAGGATCAAACATCTAAGCTGGGACCAGACCAGTCAAGGCCTGCATCCAAGCACATCAGGAAGCATCACCACACTCCTCACACTTCCAGGGCAGATCTGAAATACAAAGACTTACTGGTATCACTGCATTGATCCAGGGTGGGAAAGAATGATGTGAACTAAAGCAGCAATATCATAAAACTCTCCACAGAGAGGCAAGATATACACAGCAAAGGAGCCTATTTATACATATTTTTACAACTGATGCAATCTGAGAGGAAATTTGATCAAATGTTTTTGTCAACATGAGCTGAGTCACCACTGGCTAAATGAACTTAGTCCATGTGTATTGCCTAGTCCTCCTGCCTTTCTCTTGGAATTACCAAGGATCTCAAAATCATGAGCCTTAGAGTTGCAGCTGTATGTCTTCATAGTCACATGTGGCTTTTTAGGTTATTACTGGGTGCAATTCTGCTGTAAGAAAATATTATTATTGTACTCCCCTAGATCAGTGATTGAAATTATATCCATCAGACAATAAATCTGCCATTGATGCTTATGTTTTTCCCCATGGTCTGAAACCTCCTTGCCTTGCATGGAACCTGAGGTCAACATTTGTGTTCTTTGTATTAGTTCTGCACAGACAACATATTTTTTACTCATTTATGCCCCCTTTAAGCACTGAAGGTTGTAGGAAGGTGGATAATTGTCTGAGATCTGTACAGACTCAACCTGCCAGCAGCAGCCAGCCCTGTCCACCCGTCTCTGGTTTAGAGATTGATGAGATCCACCACCTTCATTGCATCCATCATGTAAGTCCACGTAGCTGGACCAGCCTGCACAGCTCTGTTAATTGTGTCACATTGCTCTTTATGCATTTCTTCACTCAAATGAGTTTTGTTAGCTCAGACCTTGATGTTCTGCTTTCAGCAGCAATTCTGTAATCATCTGTGAAAGAGCTTAAGTGAACTGCCAGGTCCAATCTTCAGATATCCTCAGGCTGATCATAAATGCACTCTTGTAGGACAGATACAACATAATCCTGACAAGCAGCTCTGGGCCCCAAATTTATCTGATTTTTTATTCTCTTTGGTCTAATAATGCCATGAAAATTGCTCTCTGGAATCCCTGAATTGGAAATTAATCATTTTGCTATTTAAGAAGAAAAAACACTGAAAATTTTTAATCAAAGACATGTGAAGAAGGAGGGGGGAAAATGAAGGTTTTATGGAACCTTTCAACTGGAAAAAATGCAGTTAGGTTTACTACTAATAATAACTGGACTCACATGTGATCCTTTTTCAGGAACTACGGCTGAGAAAAGAACGGAATAAGACAGCAGGATCACAACCAGAGCTCGCCTCCCTCAGTGGGCAGATTTCTGTGTGGTGGCAGGTTTGAAATGCCCCAAGGGCTTGCCATCACACTGGAGAGCACCAGCTGGCACCTCCTCAGCACACAGTCAAACATTGCCACTCTTAGTGACAATTTGGGAAGAAGAGCTTGGTGGAGAACAGGAGAGGCTGAATTGTCCTGTTTTGTCACAACCTATCCAGCAGCCTCCTGCCAGCCCTGCTTGGGCTGTTCATTGAGGGGGGAGACTTTGCCCCTCTGCTCTGCTCTGCTGCTTCCAGCACTGGGGTGCCAGCACAGGAAAAACACTGATTTATTGGAGAGAACCCAGAGGAGGGAATCAGGGTGATTACAGGGATTGAACACCTCTCCTATATAGAAAGGCTGGGAGAATTTGGAATATTCAGCCTGGAAAAAGAGAAGGCTTTGGGGTGATCTGACTGTGGCCTTGCAGTACATGAAGGGAGCGTACAAGAAAGGTGGAAAGGGAATTTTTACAATGGCCTAGGGTGATAGAAAAGGGGGAAATGACTTTTAACTGGAAAGGACTACATTTATATTATGTATTAGCAAGAAATTTGTTACTGTGAGGGTGGTGAGGCACCAGAACAGGTTACCCAGAGAAGCTGTGGATGCTCCATCCCTGGAAGTGTTCAAGGCCAGACTGGTTGAGACTCTGAGCAACCTGGCTTAGTGGAAGGCATCTCTGCCCAAACCTAAACCATTCTGTGATTCTGTGTTGGAGTAAGGAACATTGCAAGGGAGAAGCTCATAATCTTGGCCCAGGATGTGAGGTTTGATCATTTTGATAGAGGATGGGAAAGGTATGAGGACCACCAACATACAAGTGTTTTTATAACACAAAATATCTGCTGGCTGAACTCCAGGTGCACATTGCTACTTTTACAATGTGTCTTTTGCAGGGACACAGGAATTTTCTGACAGAACACTGCTGCCTTCTGGACTGGGAGTTACTGTGGTTCCGGAGGAGCCTTTGGCAGGATCTCTTTCTCCTCTTGTGGAGAAATTGTGGTAAAAATATGCATTAGTAAGGGAGGCCTAGAGGCATGTTGCCTGCAAATGGAAGCATATTTTTCCCAGACTTAGCAAGATCTGCTTTTCTGCTGTGTACATGCATTTATACACACTTAGGAAATGTGATCACAATATACGTTCAAGATAAGAAACAAAGTCAGTGATATCCAAGTGATTAGCTCTGACTGGTTAATAAGTGCCTACAATGGCAAACATCAAAGTCCAATGGAAAGGACTGTTATATTTGAAAAACATTGAAGTTATCGTTAAGTACAGGCTGAGAACAATTAGGTGCTGAAAACAACTGTAACACTTTCTGCTTCAGCTTCCCAAGTACAATTAGGCAGCTCATGTGCTGGATGATCAGACCCAGGAAATACCCAGGTATTTCCATCCAACTCCTTGGGAAACAGTGATGGGTCAAGCTGGGACCACTTCTGTTTTTTCACGTTGACATCTTGGCTCTAAAGCCTTCTTTTCAAGAATTGGGAGTGCTGCTCAATTTCAGAGCACTGGGGCTGCAATTTTCCATGTTGTTTCCATGCTTTAAATGCATCTGAACTTTGGGGATTAAATCTTAAGATTTTTGGTTTGCTTTTGTTGTGAGTTTAGGTTTGCTCTGAGTTTCTTGTAGAAGTATTCAGCCACAATTATACTCAAAGATCTCAAGGAAGGAAGGAAGCAGCAATAGAACAGGGAAGGATAAAACTGCCACCCATAGAAAAGGAAGAGCTCATAAAAAACCCCAAAATAAGAAAAGTGACTACAGTGCAGCAAAGGGCTTGATGCAAGAAGAGACTGAGAAAAAACATGGAGTGCCAGTGAGGCAGAAGAAGAATAGGGTCTTTCTCCATCCTCCAGCTCTGCCAAAGCAACAGTGAAGATGAAGCTCATGAGGAATTGAAATGACCTGTCCTATTTCTTAAAAAAAAAAATCAATATCCAGTTGCAACATTCCCTTAAGCAAAGATTGCATTAACATTAGGAAATAAAGCTAACTAACCTACTTAAACTGGGAGGAAAAGAACATGTGTCCGGGGCCTACAGTGAAAAGAAGAACATGGGAATAATAAAACCTCTGTTGTCTGCTCCAGCATGAATGTGTAAGATGATCTTGAGAAAACCATCTGCAAAAAAACCTCCATAACCAAAAAAATTTAGTATCTCACAGGAAGATTGTGAGGCCGTATCAATGCCAGTTTTCAGTTACCACCATGTTAAATTCCATAGGACAGCTTAAACAATCCTTTTTGCTCTCTACATTTTTTTTTCAAGGATACTATGAATGCTGCCTGACCCTATGGCCTTCACATCAGATCAGCTCTGTGATATTGATTTCTGTCAGAGGATTGCTTTGGCAAAGGCTGTGGTATCCTGGTGTCTCTGGAGATCTGAAAAGGTGAGGTGGATTCACAGAAACCCTCACATGATACCTTTGTGCCCTGATCACCCAGCCCTGACCCAAAAAACCTTGCCAGCATGGACCAAATGCTGCTTATTCTTCAGGAATGAAAGCTGCTGCAGCACAGAGAACTGCAACAGCTCTGGAGCCCCTTTTGTTGGACCTGTGGGGCTTCTGACAATGACTATGGGCACTTCCCCAGCCCCCTTTTCCCTGGCAGTAGGGGAAGCAGCCCTGCTACCCAGGCCAGAAGGACACACAGAGGCAAATTGACCTAACTGGATCTTCTACAGGTGTCCTTTAGCCTTTCCACCTGCCCAGCAAGCCCTGTTCCCCCCAGACACCACTCCAGCTTGGCAGGTTGCAGGTGCTTCATGCTGGGAATGCAGACCCTCCATCGTGGGATGTGCTGGGTCACACATGGGGACATCCCAACCCAAATACCTGCATCCAGACATGGCATTAAGACACCAGTGGTGCAAAGGAACCTTCCAGATGCCCTCTGCACAAGATTTTGCCTTTCCTTCCTCAAAAGCCTGCTTGAGTTAAATCCTCCCTGGGGTGGTTGCCCATCCCTTCCCACTAGAGCACGGCCCAGCCCTTCCCTGGAAAGGCATTGCTGGTGATGAGATTTCCAGCTGAAAGTGGGATTCGGTGCCTTTGTTTAGGAACAGAAATGGAACATGCTCCACTGCACCTCATGAATTCTTCCAACACAAGCATCTTCAGTTCCATGTTTCTGTAGCTGGATATGTGTGCCTGTCACCACGGCAAGGGAGAGAGGAATTTCCACCAAAGTGAAAGTGTGGTGCTCCCTTTTATCCTGTTCTCATTGTTAAATTAATGAGCTGCATTTAAAAGCACTGCAACATTTATTGGTTCCTCCAAAAGGGGTTATTTTCACTCCGTCCCAGTTGCACTTTAAGTAGCAACATCCTTTTACAAGCTTTGTTAATTAAGGAAAATAGTCTTAATTTCAGTTAGTAAAATTGTTTTGTGTGCATGTGGGTGTGTGAAAATAATACAGTATCTTATTTCAAACCTCATGGGGTTTCAGCAATTACTCCTTTGACAGAAAATCTCAAAAGTCAACAGCCTTATAATGCCTAACTCCTGGGAACCAGGGTAAGGGGAAATTAAACATCCATCTTCGAGTTTAATGGTGTAAAATATGTGTGTAGATAATTGCCATTATGTTCGTAATTCCCTCCTGCTGAAATGCAGGTTGCAAAAGGCTCACCCAGACAAGGTTAAGCCAGATCCCACCACTCCTCCCTGCCCGTATCAGCCTGCAGGGGAACATTGTGGGGAGGAGAGGGGGCTGTGCCCAGGCAGACATTTCCAGGTGCAAAGCAGCACGTCCCAGGTGAGGAGAGCCTCACCCACTCGGGAATATTCTTTTCCTCTTGGCTGTTCCCTAATCATCCCACTCTTTTTCAGCTTCTGGTCTTTTCTTTTTTTTTATTATTATTGTTTTCTCCCGATCAAGGATATGCAAACGCCGCTCTGAGTCACAGCTGCTGCAGTAGGAGTTTCGTCTCCTCAGCAGGAGCAGCCCTGGGTGAGTGTGTGCATTTCTGCTGTACGTGATTGTCTGCACGCCCCTTGGCAGGCACCGAGAATGTCTCCCAAACCACTGCTCACGTCTAATCACTTCCACTCCAGACTCTTGAGGCTGAGTTAGGGACAATATAATAACCAGTTTCTTGCAGGCAACTGGGCAGTGGTCCAGCCAAAAAAGTCTAGTGAAGCTGCTGGCTGACATCTATCTCATCTGCAGTTCAGATCCACAGGTCCACAAATAATCTTCTACCGTCTCTTGGAAGAGGTGAGATTCTGGTACACCTGATCTTTTTGGGATTTCCTGCACTTGGCTCCATAGGAGATCCTGCCTCAAAATTTGGAGGCAGTTAGGGTTTGTTAGGTGTTAGGAATCTGTACACTTCTAGAGACCAAGGGCTTGTGTTTGTAATCCAGACACCATCATTTGAAATTCACGATGTTTTGGCAGCAGAGAGCTTTGCATTCGGGTTGGTGGAGATTTAAAATTCTCTAGTCCTGAAATGCTCTAAGATGTTCACACACGATAGAGTTTAATGGGATCTGGTGCCAATTAAGGCCAATTAACTGCACATAGTAAATAGCCTGGGGAAATGACAGCAAAGAAGATCTTTACATGAGAGCCACTAAAGTGAAACAGCAGCATGAAGGCACCAGAGACATTGAGACAAAGACGGGTCCTTACCCAGAACACCCTTCCTTCCTTCCTTCCTTCCTGGAATCCTTCCTTCCTAGAATCCTTCCTTCCCCATTCTCGATTTTCTGGTTTCAGAAGGTTTCATGTCCATCAGAAGGCAGACCTTTGTCCAAATTTGGCACATTGCCTCCAGGAAGAGGCATATCTGAGAAGATAATGCAGAGGTGGGACCAGTGATGCACCTTCCCATCTCCAGTCTCATGTTCACAGCAGTGCACCTGAAGCAGGGGGAAAGGGTCAGGTATGACAGGGTGTGTGTCATGACATGATTTGTGACTTTTAGTCACAAACATCCATCATTGAGTGTTTCTAAGAAGAGGGTGTGAGGCATGACAGACTCTTCAGACACCTCAGCAATTTTTTACAGTGCATGCAATGAATCTTCCTCATACTGTTCACTCTGTTGTGTTATTCTGTCACACACTATAGTGTGCTCTAGAGTACACTTCTCTACTAGCCTTGAAAAAGAAACTCAGTAATTCTTTGTGAGTCCTTAGAGCAATATCTTATCACATAAATAACAATTTTAACCACTTTATAATCTTTCTATTAAAATGTGGCTTAGTATTAAAGGGTTTTTTCCTTTGGTTTTTGGCTCATCTATTTTCTTGTTTTCATCTTTTAAAAATTATTGCTCACTTAGAAAGAGACTTTGTGACTTTTGTCTGAACCAGGAGAAACAGTCAGACCCTAATTTAGCTCTGTCAGTAGTGAAGGGGTGGAGGAGGAAAGATGCAGAGGAGAGTAGTTTTCATTTCACTTTAGCCACATACTGCAACAGTTTGCAATACCTGTTTGCAGGCAGGACTGCCCAATTTGCTGGCACGTATGAGTCTGATGAGCCAGAGCAGACTCCATTCACAGGTGTTAACTAGTGCTTTACTCTGACAGAGGCAGGAGGTACAGGAATTGGAAAGTCCTGTTGGGATAAACCTGAGGACAAGCAAAGGTATGATAAAAGTCAGTGAGAGTTGTCTTTAACTCACCAAGTAGCTCAACACACAATGCAAAGGCTTGGGCTGGAGCAACAACAGGTTGGAAGGGGCACTTGCTCCAACTTCTCTTAAAGGGGGGCAAATCATAGGAGACCCCTTTGTAACTATGGGCTTGTTGCTGATACCCAAACAGGGATGGTGCAGGTGCAGTCTGACAGTGTAGGAGGGCAGTGGCCTAGCAGAGAAATCAACTAATTCACTAGCCAGCCCTATCAAAAAGAGATTAAACAAGTCCAAAGGCTCAATTAAAGGTACTCGAAAACTAGTTTTCTTAGTCTGCTTTTGGTTCCTTACATTAGGTATGGGATGGCTATTTGTGGAGGCCATTTTATTTAAAGAATTACTGGACAGAACAGTCAGGGAGGTTCTATTTCTAAGATTTTTTAAAGCATTCTTTAATGATAGAAGTTGGTATGAAGAGAATGAAAGAGAACTTGGTCTGAATTACAAACAGGTTTTAATGGAAGAAGAACCAGTTTTGGTCCATGTCAGCACACAGAGATGTGGGTTTGTGCAAGCATCTTTCTCAAACACCCCACCATGGACAGCCCTGTTTTGCTGTTCTGGCACAGATGTCTGTTGTTGAACAGATGTTGTCTTGTAAGCTTCCCTAAGCAGCTCCATTTTCCAATCAGAATTGTAACTGGAATTATGGACAGAAGATAATTGCAGCATTTATAAAAGGGGAGTCCAAAAAACTGGCCCTGCAGCTCAGCGAATTGAGGTCACCCATCAAGCTGCTGCCCTCCCCTCCTGCTTGTTTCAAAAAGCCAGATGATTTTATGAGAGTCAGCTGCTGAATAGAGACTGTTGGCAGTACAGTCCAGGACAGACAGCTAGGATACTCTTGTCACTAACTTATCTCTTGGCCAGAGAACAAACCAATGCTTGCTGTATCGTCAAACAGGTAATGGTCTCTTGTGTAATTAGATCAAATTATTATAACAGTGATTATAATAATTTGTAGCTATTTATCCCTTAAGCCAGCTCCTTCATCATGTTTTTCACTGTCTGCTCTGTGACTGTCTTGTTGAAATCATGAGCATTTTGGGCAGGGACTGTCTGTGTCATAGGCAGGGCTGGCTACCCTTACACCGAAGGATCAAGGTTTGGGTAATTATATTGTATCACCGAAATCAGCTGATAGTAACAGGAGGCAACAGTGTAGCATCTGGATCAGAATATAATAACTGCAAGGAATCACAATATTGTTTTCCCTGCCCTTGCTTTCAAGACCTGTGCAAACATGGAAATCCACCAGGACTGGGTTGTCTGTGCAGTTGGCTAATGAAATATTGCCAATTAGTTTAGGCCTCAGCTCGTTAGATGCAGTGACCCTGCTATTCATCAGGAGTAAATCAGTACAAAATAGATATTGAAAATCTGACCCACAGATTAGAGAGCTATATGTGAAGCCAAAGAATGATCTTTGGATGTAGCACTGCCTGAATTAAAAAAAAAAAAAAAAAAAAAAAAAGGAAGGAAAAAGGTTTGAATTAAATCTTCAGTCTGCAATGCTAATATAATTATAATGTCATAAAAGAGAAAGGATCAACTATGTTAAATAAACATCTTTGTGGCAGAAAGAAAAGAACTTTTTAAATAGATATCATATATCTGCAAGCCAAACAAAGAACTCATAAGAGGCTTTCCAGAGTACTTTTCTTCAAACAACTTAAAAGTTTCTCCATAGCTCCATTTTTCTTCCATGTTCTAATTACAATGAGATTTTCTAACACCAATCTCAGAGCATGGCAGATAGATGAAATATTCCACTGCAGACAGGCTTGTGGTTTGGCTAAGTTCCATTATTTCTCTAAGAGCTTCAGCTTGGTACATAGACTGGATTGCAAAACGTCTGTAGGTGCAGAAATGTGTACATAAAATCTCATGTACAGATACAAATAGGGCACCGTAGACCCTTGGATAATGGGCCATGAAACTAAAGTGTGCAAGCTGAGACTTTGCTTCAGTCTCAGCTATTCAAAGACCCTGCAGTGGCAGAAGTTATGTCCACTGGAAGTTCACTGCAAAGACCAGCTCAAGCTCTACCAATGCAGAGTGACAGCATTACTTCTCGTTCAAGAAAAAGATTTTGTTGTGGCACCCTGCACAGTGCAAAGCACACATGGATATATTTATGTGTACTAAATTACATGTCTATATAATATACACACATGCACGCCCCGAATAGACATATATATAGTTACAACTGAAAGGAACAAATATGAATATTTTGAAAAATTAGGTCTTCATAAGTTTTCAATTTCTCTCAAGTATAATTTCAATATAAATAATTTTCACAATTTTGACCTCATAAGCAGTCAGACTAATGGGGTTAAACAAGATTATTTTTCTTGCCCACTTACTACAGGCTCTTAAAGGACAATGTAGGTTAAAGGATAAGTGGTATTCCAAAATACTGGAAGCCACTGGGATGGTGGATGAGTTGTGAAAACCCAACACTCCCACCAGAAGCAGGTGGGCTGGCAGGTGAACAAAGGCCTGTTCTCTCATACATGTCTCTGCAGTTCTTTGTGTGCAGTTTTTTGAGTGTTTGGATTGATGCTATGCAACTCTCATTGTGTGACAGGTATAAAGGGCAAACATTCTTAAACATTCTGTGAAATCCTCTAAGATTTATCAGTCACATGAGGGATATTGTTCTTCTAGATTCAGAGTGAGCTGGGAGCTGGAATTTCACCCTTGCCTGTTGCTGTCATTACGGACAGCAATTGCTTAAAGCAGTCAGAGTCAAAAATAGGCTTAACAGAAATCACAACAAAACCAGTCATAATAGAAGGCTGTGCTTATGATGTGCTGAATTTTATAACCACTAGGTATTTCAGTTTTATGTTGATCCCAGCAGTTTGGAGCTGTAAGGTTTCCCCTTGGTCAGCACAGTAGTTGTCACCCAGCCTGACAGAGGAGGCAGAGCAAGAATCAGCTCCTCTTCCACAGAACCTCCTGTGTCCCTGCCCCAGAGTCAGTGCTGGGGCAGGCTTGACTGGTTTCCTTCCCCTGGAGTGTCCCGGGTAACAAACTGACTTTAGGGAATGGAAAAGGGAGGTCAGATCTCCTTGAAACACAAAAGAAACCATCCCTGCCATGCACGTGGTTTAACCAAGCCATCTTCCAGAGCTGAGAGCCAACTTCCATCCCCAGGCTGCTGAGATGGCCATGATTGAACCTACCCTGTGCTTCAATGCAATTCCCTCCCCAGGAGGATGCTTTAGGGGTAAAGGTCTTGTGTGCAAACCCCTCGAGGTACTCATGGCTCTGTGAGCTGGCTCTGTAAGATAAGGGGCTCAACAGCAGGGGACAAGCAAAAAATCAAAGAGGAATCAGTCCCCAGCTGGCCATCCACAGTCAAGAGAAAACTCTGGCCTCAATGACAGCTTAAAAATATGTCAAAGCTTCCTCTTGCTGGCCTGAAGAGGCCTGAGAATTATGGCCTGATGGCCAGGAGATTTGTTGCCCTCCCCAAGAAGTCACAATAAAAACAGTTTCCTCACCAGAGCAGCCAAGGAGATTCAGAAGGGCAGAGGAAGCACTTATATATTTGCTTTCTGGATTTTGACTGCCAGATCTCTCAGGAGAGGTTGGATTCTTCACAAAAATGCTTGATGGGAAGAAACACCCTAGGAAGGGATTGTTCTGTTTTGTTTTGAACTTAAAGGCCTCCAGTTGACTTGGGACACTGCCACCAGCCACGTAAGGAAAGCTTGAAGCCTTCTGACTCAGGGTGGGGTAAAATCCTACTGTGGGTGTACAAAAGGCCTTCAGAGACACAACTTTCACTGGCTCACAACCTTCCTGCCGCAATATATTTCATGGTTGAATATAAACTGGGTGGTTTGGTGTTTTAATGATAAAATTCTACTGAGGTTTCTCTTTTCCCTCTCATCCCCCTGTGGCTTTTACTTCAGGTTTTCCCTGGAAATAATTTTTTATGGGTCTTGTGTGCCTGCTATCACTTTTTCCCCAATGACTTTTTTTTAACAAAAAATGCATAAACAATCCAAGAAGTAAACAGAAAACTAGTTTGTCTGCTCAGGGATAGGAGCCTTCCTTACTGGCTTGAATATCTTGCTTTCTCTTAACACTCTTTTCTGCTCCCTGAATATTTCATTTTTACATCCTCAGGGGGAGGGCAGAGACTGTTTACTCCCATTTTTTGTTTCTCTTGGTCCCACTTTAATGCCTCCTCCCATGAGCCTGCCCTCCCCAGCAGGGACAGCAGAGTCCCCTTGGGCTGGAGGAGCAGGGATGCTCATGGGTCCTTCTGCACACTCTGGAACTGGGTTACTGGGCAAAGCATGGACTTGTTCATGTCCAGATTGGTGCTGAGGGCTCTCAGCTGTCACAGCAGAGACTCAGCAGTGCTGGGGTAGGAGCAGTGGGCTGTGATGGCTTGGGTGCCCACTGCCTGCTGCAGACACCGTCAGAGCTGCAGTCCACAGGTTTGAAGGTAATGTCACGGAAATTCTGGGCTCCTAAGAATCAAAGTTACCTAATGGCTATTTTGTGAATATGTCCTTGGGTTTAACACTCAATTTCTGTCTAAGTTCTCTCTTGGGAATATTGCTGATAGACTATTCTTGCCTCAGTTTCTTTAAGTATATAATGGAGCTTACAATGTTTTCTGGCATTGCATGTTTATTGTGATTATGGATCTGTTTAAGACACTCAGTTTAAAATGAGGTGAAATGAATTTTCTACATGTCTGTAATAAATAACCTGAACCCTGGTTATTTTAGTGATTTACAAAAAGACACTTCTGACCAAAACTCTACACCCTGAGCATGACCTGAATGAGTTTGAAGATGCATTTTGTAGGAAGTGCAGTAAAACCAAACAGGTACAGTGTTGTGACAGCTAAAACTTTAGCCTAACTACCAATTTCTAAAGACATCTTCATTAAAGACCAAATCTGTGTCAATGTGAAAGATTGGAATATGCTGTGGTGAAAATTTCCCTTCTCTACAGATGGAATATCATTAACCCAAAAATATAAAATAAACAAAAAGTCTACTATTAACTGTTTGTAACTCTCACAACTCCCAAAGCCATAGCATAAACTGCCCTTAAATTTGACTAGAACTTCAAAATGCAAACACAGAGGCAGGCAGAGAAGCAAAGGCAGAGCCTCCTTTTCTTGCCTAGCGAGGTGACAATGGGAAGCTGCCTGCAAGATGCAGCACAGCAATTCAGCTTCAGAACAGGGCTGGGAGCTTGACCTCTTCAGGTCACAGTGCACAAACTGTGCCCATGTCCTATTTAATTGATGCTCTGCTTACCACTCTGTTAAGCACCAGATTTGGAAAGTCTCCAGCTGGTGTGGATGAAAGAAAGGCATCTATTTGCCCCTGTTCATTCCTCCACTGCTGTGCAGAAAAAGGTAGGATTTGCATCTCGGTTGGGATTTTAATGATTACTCTTCAAAATGAGTAGAGAGCATTTATGATTTTGTTTCTGCCTATTAGGACTGAAATGTGAATGGAGCAATGTGATGGTGAACTGCTCTGCTGGTGGCCCTGGAGTCAGAAACTAACTTGTTTCTCATTCAGCAACTCTAATCCATTGCAGACATGCATGTAACATATTTTAAAATAAGATGTCAATGAAGATATTTGGTTCTCCTCATGTTAGGCACATCCTCCTTTTAAATTATTTCTTTTTTCCCCTGCCCTATCCCATCCCATCCCATCCCCAGTGTGCCCAAGAGGGATTAGTATTATATTCTTGAACTACAGAATAATGGGGCTAGTGAGCCAAAATAGTTGTCATTATTAGTGTTTTAGTTTTAGATTAAAAAAGACAGTGCTTGTAAACAGCACATGTAAAAAAAATTATTGATCAGAGGTGATCCACATACAGAACCAGGACGTGGAAGGAAATATGAATGGAAGGCAAAGATAAGTTTGTTTAATATATTAGTGTGCAGATGTTATCTCTGTTTACAGATAGACAAACTGAAACTCATAAGGACTGAATTACTTGCCAAGAAAAGACAGAAAAAAGCAACAGCAAGTCTGGGGAAAGACTGGATCTGCTGTCTCCAAATCATCAGCTCTACTAAGCAACAATTACTCCCTTTAATTAATAATTCTCTTTTAAGAGTTTGGAAACAGCTGGGCAACAAGCACAATACAATAAAAGATGTCTTGTTGGCGTCTTTTTGGCCGTGAAGGATGTGATTTAATATTCCTTCTTTTTGGCATTGAGAAATCCTGTATGTGGCAAACAGCAGCTGTGCCTGGTCTTCATGAGTGATTAAAGGTGAAGAATTGATTTACTATTTTTGCTGCAGATCTTGTTGGCAATCATGCAAAATGTGGATTGCCTAATTGTTTTTCTCTCAGTAAATGCAGTGGTTTTGGCTTGATAAATATTTTTACTCAAATATTTATCTCTGTGATGACCTCTTCTTTTGCCTTGGTTCTGTTGTGCTAAACTATCATCTCTCTTTTCAACCTTATCTTCTTCCACAGGGAAAATTTCAGAGCCTTTTTTCATTCATAAGAAAGAAGGGGGGAAGGGGTGAAATCTCTTGATTCTTTTTGATATATAGAGATCTTCACGTCATTGAAAAAACCCAGCAGCTGGAGTATGCCACTAAGCAAATCCTTTCTGCTGGTTAAAACTGCCTCTTGGTATTTGACTTTAGTGTTGTGTGTCTGGACCTCCCCAGGTCAGGTTCTATGAGTTATCAGCTGTTTGTGTCCATCTGAGTTTGGCTGCTTCTCAGGGTGTACCAGGTACTTTCAACAGGGATGCTCTGCAGAGATCCAGTGTGCAAATGCAGAAGCAGTTCTCCAGCAGGAGTTAGGATTAGGGTTAGAAACATCTTAACTGGGGTCCTTAAACCCATCCAGCTCTTGGGGTTATTTACCCTGGGGAAAAGGAGGCTCAGGGGAACTTTCTCACTCTATAACTCCCTGAAAGGACATTGTAGCCAGGTGAGAGTCAGTTTCTTCTCCCAGATAACAAGTGATAGGACAAGAGGAAATGGCCTCAAGTTGTACTAGGCAAGATTTAGACAAGGTATTAGGAAAAAATTATTCACTGAAAGGGTTGCCAAGCATTGGAACGTGCTGACCAGGGAAGTAGTAGAGTCACCATCCCTGGAGATGCTCAAAAGACATTTAGTGTGACACCTATGGATGTGGTTTAGCATTGGACTTTGAAATGCTGGATTAATGGTCGGATTCAATGATCTTGCAGGTCTTTTGCAGTCTAAACAATTCTATGATTTTGGAAGGCTTAATACGGCTTCAGGCAGCCTCAATGCTGTTTACTTTGCTGAGGCACAGAGTCTGCTTGCTGTCCCGTGAACAATGTGATGGTCAGGAGTTGTGAGGCCTCCATGTGGATTGAGGTTCCTTGTGCCCATGCTACCTTGAAGTAGCTCTCTATGTGAACAGTTAATATCTTACAAACTCCTGCATTCATGTCTAATTTATTTATGCCTGTCTTACACAAACACTGAACAAACTGCACGTGCCCACCAGATCATATGACTTTGTCCCTTGGCCTTCACAGCAGTGCCACTGCTGTGTAAATATTTTGAGCATTTATTCAGTCTGTGTTATTTGTGTGCTACATCCATGTCTGTACTGAAATCACTGTCCATGAGTTCACTTTCTCTCAGCCCTTCTAAAATCCAAATATTAACACTCTTTCTGTCAGGAGAGAAAACATGTCCCTGTGTTACCTACCAGTGTCAACTACTAGATTCCCAAACAGGTGAAGTATCTCCAGTGGCACACTCCCAAGCACACACAGAAATTATATAATTATATTATAATTATATAATATATAAATTATATATATATAATTTATTATTATGTATTAAATTATAATTTATTATATATTAATTTATTATCAATTACATATTCTATATTATGTATATTATATATTAATAATTAATAATTGTATAATATAATTATAATTATATTATATTATCCTCATATAATGCCAATGGACAAAGCCCAAAGGATTCCTTCTTTTTCACCATCCTCCTGTCCATATGCTCAAAGCTCTTGCTCCAGTTAAGTTCATTGACCTTGCCAAAGCCTTTCCTACATTTCCACTCTTGTTTAGCTCATGCTTACGTTCTTTTTCTCTCTGTCCCACCCTTTACCTCCTGACATCTGAGTCATACAATCATTGAATCACAGAATCATTAAGGTTGGGAAAAACCTGAACAATCATTGAGTCCAACCGTTAACCAGCACCTATGATCACCTTCACACCATGTCCCCAGGAGCCACATCTTTTAAATACCTTCAGGGACAGGAATAGACTCTCATCACAAATCCCTCCAAGACAGACTGTGAGCCAGCCCCTTCCCTGAGCAGCCTGCTTCAAGGCTTGACAACCCCTTAAGCAAGGAAATTGTTCCCAATATTCAATCTAAACCTCCTCTGGTGCAAATTGAGGCCACTTCCTCTTGTCTTATTGCTTGTTACTTGGGAGGAGAAGCCAACTCCAACCTCCTCCTCCTTTCAGGGAGCTGAACAAGTGAAATGGTCCCCCGAGCCTCCTTTTCTCCAGAATGAACACACCCAGCTCCCTGCAGTGCTCCTCATAGGAGTTACTCTCCAGACCCTTTCCCAGCTCTTCTGCCCTTCCCTGGACATGCTCCAATGCCTCAATATCATTTTTGTAGTGAGAGGCCCAAAACTCAGCACAGGATTTGAGGTGTGACCTCATAAGTGTCAAGTACAGGGGGTTGATCACTGCCCTGGTCCTGATACCTGGTCCTGGTCCTGTTTCTCACACAAGGCACTGCCTTAGGGCCCTTCTGGGAAGCTCCTTCTTGTAGGACACTGATCAGTACCATGTCATGTCAGCACTGCTTTCAGGCTGCCACCAAATTTCCACTGTTTTCCTTCTTTACCAGGCCTTCTTTTCCTAACTGAACTTTTTCACTTAGGTTGCATCCTTGGCAACTGCAGACATTTCATGCTATCAGCCAGCAGTGGAAAAGAGGGTGAAGGTCTTCTTGCTGGAGTAAATCGAATAACTAAATCTGGCATGCCACTGTCCAAGTGGAAAAAAACAGACCTGTGCACAAAATACTGCAGAGCATGGAAATTCAGTGTGTTGTGCCACTGTGAAAGCCATGACCTGTGCACCTCATGTGATAGCAGTGCTAACTGAGCTCTGAAAAGAGATAATTTTTCTAGCATACTCTTAAAGGATGTGAGTGGCAAAACAGCACAGTAATCAGCAATGCTAATTGCAGTCACACATCAGTTTTCATTGGTGTTTTCCACTTTTCATTTAAAAGACATTGTTCCACTAGAAAGTGAAGGTCAAGTTAGCTAATCATTCACAGCATGTTTACTTTCTCCCAGGATTGTTTAGGATTAATTGTATCTTGTGCTTTAAAGCTATTTCAAGCAAAAAGCCTAGAGAAAAATAGTTTAATTTGATTTAAAGATTTTTATAGCTGACCTTCCAAAGAAAGGGATTCAGGTAACTAGCTGGTCTTGCCGTCTGGTGAACGAGACTCGACTCTGTTGCACTGATTAATGAGTGGAGTATCTCTGAGCAATTGATCTGTTTTTTTCTAAAATGTTGATGCCAGTGAAATGGTGCTACTAGATATATTTAAAACCATCCACTATGTCTGTTACTAAAAATCATGGGACTGTGAGTCAGTCATCCTGGATGACTTATGGTTCTCTCACTGATTCACTGAAAATGAATGTCTACACAGCACTCAGCATGAACCAAATGAAAGCTCAGATGCAAACAGCAATCTAACCAAAGGCCAGAGGGTTTGTCACTGGCTAATTAGGGTAAATTATAAGGCTATAGTTTCATAAGTCTGTTTTATTAGGTTAAGGTGTTTCCAGTTAGGAGATGTACTTGCTCCGATTGGACTAGTGCCTTTGCAATCATGTGCCCTAGGTTATCTAACCATATTATGGCTGAATAATATATTTTCCCAGCTGAGAAATGTGCAGACATGGTAAAGCATCTTGAAAGGAGTGTTTTAGTCATTGCATTGCAGTGAGTTCTTTTTCTCCAGGTCATGGAATATGACTTTAATAGATAAATGGGGGAGATTAAGCTTTCAATCACAACATATCTATTTATAGTCTAAGTATAGAATGGATTAAAAAACAATCAAGCAAACAAATTATAATTTTTATTCAGCTATATGACATGGTACAAACTCTGCAGTGACAACTGTTGGTGATTCAGCTTTGTCAGCAAACTGGACATTTTCCAGCCTCATTAATGACCTGGACCTTCTAATGCCACCTTATGTAGACAAAGGTACTTGTCCCAAATTTGTCAGCTATTCATTAGCAGTCACTGAAGGCTGGAGAACTCTTGCCTCCAGGACACTTCTGGGAGTTCAGCACCAAGCCTGGCTGCTTTAGGTCAGATCATCACTGTGGCTTGGCCTCCTTTTGGAGTCTGCTCCAGCTCCTGCTTGCCATCCTTTTCCCAAATGCCTGATGTTGCCTTCCAGCACACCACAGCCCCACAGCTGTGCCCTGGAGAAGCTGCCCAGGGCAGTCAGGAGCCATGGGCAGCTGTACCAGCAGTAGGCAGTCAGCCAGCACCAAGCAGATCCTGCTGCTGCCCCAACACCTCCTCCGTGTCTGGGGCACTTGCTGCTGCCTTTCTGCAGCAAAGTCATGAATTTTTATTTTTTTTTTAAGTTGAACTGGCACAGAGCCCAGCATTGTATGTCCTGTAAAAAATTAAACCCTTAAGCTCTGCCTTACTTTAACCTCCCTATAACTTGTCCCCAGGGAAGTGCTGGGTTAGCCCCCCAAACTGCAGACTTCATTGTGCAACACCACAGTTACAAGCATATACACAGAATAGGGACAGAATTCACACAACATTTTGAAAATTGACATCTTGTCAGGACACAAATAAGGGAAACATTTCTCATCCCTTGGCAAGTTCAAGTCACATGCTGTATCTTTGCTTGCACTCCTGGTGATAAGTAACTACCTGTGACTGTACTGTTGTTTTTTATGTACTCCTGTGTGCACCATGGGCAGTGGAGCATGTCCTCCCGTGCCACAGGGGAGCAGGAGGCTCTCTGCTAGAGGCTTTCTGTACTGAAAGTCCGTGATCCAAAGGGAACCACCTCTTGGTTTGGCTGGGATCCAGGGCAGATTGGAAGGACTGGTTTCAAGACAAGGTGCCAGGCAACTAAACAGGCACAACTGGAACTTCGTGTGCTTTCTTACTCAGTACTGTGATAAGAGCTTTCCTTGCTCGTTCACGTCCGACCTCCCTGGAGTGCCAGTGCTGCCCCTGGGTTTCCCCAGGATGGAGTGAGTGCTGCTGTTGGTACCAGTGATAGGGGACTGGTTCTTTACAGCCTCTGTGCTTGCCTTTCACAAGTACCAGTCACTGAACCAGCTCTGTGGTCAGGCTCATTCAGAAAGCAAAACATCGCTAATACAGGCGTCTGTTTGTGTCTGTGTTTGGCACAATCTTGAGGCAACACCACCTCCCTGATCTCTTCACTGCACCTTATTTTTAATGCATTTTTCACTTCCTGTACTACCCCTCCCTCAGCAAACCTCTGTTCTTTCATTTCCAGAGAAATGCCATCAATCACATCTTGAATTCAAAAGGTGTTTTTCTAATTCCAGTGTATTCACCTTGCTCATTATGAAAAGCCCTTACAAAAATCATGAAGATGTTGGAGGCTCAAAGGGTAAACCCACACACAATGCTGATGTTACAGGAATCCTTTATCATGCAAAGGGGAAAGAAACCTACTCTTCTACCAGGTCTGGAGACTGGCAGAAGAACTGGCATGAATATTCACCTCTGCTCTCAGATATTCCCTTCTGCAATCTTCTTAAGGCAAATTATGCAGTACAGCTCCATATGATTGTCCCTTGTGTTCACATTGGGCTGGGAAATGGATTCCAAATTGTAATGGGAGAGGAGCTGTGTGCTCTTAATGCCTTGTGGTTCTCCTTTTGAACCATTTTGGCCTCAAAAATACAAAAGGCTTTGTTTTTCTCAAAAGAGGCAGGGCAATTCTTTGAAAAATGCAAGTTTAAGACCAATGTGCTAGTTTTAGTATCCAGTGCAGCCCACAATGCAGGGCTTTGTGCAGACTCCAAGGAGAACATATGTGTGTGTTTAAATGGGAACTGAAAGAAATGTCCTGTCAACTGACCAGGAGCTGGAATGTTTAGGGATCAGTTTCCTAAGTGAGTGCAGTGGCATAAGAGCAGTTAGGAGATGATTCAAATCAACATGCAGAGCAAACCTCTCTGAAAGACTCTTGCCCTGAACAGATGATCTGCAGAATAGATCTCAACTGAAATAAATCTCTGTCTGAAATGTGTTTGAGTAACGAGTGCATAGGCAGGAAAAGATCCTTGATCTCCTTTAGGCTTTTCTTCTCCTGGAAATACTCCCATTTAGGCAGAGGACAGGTTGACAGAGACCTAAGGAGAAATGTCCATCTAGTTAGATATGCTTCTGGGATGCACTTGTATCAGTGGTTACTCCTTCTAGATGTTTGCCACTGCAATCTACTGGATTATGCACTTGTGGGACTGTTGTTTCTTTTTGTCGTGGAAAATCAGCTGAATTACTTTCATCCTTCAGCCTGCTGGTCTGAGCTGATTTCCATGAGCAGCTGACTGAAGAGTGCTGCCATATACTGCTCTGCCTGTAGGGTGGTTGGCAGTCATTGACAGCCAGGATAGCAGGGGAAGGAAGCTGGAGACAGCAGAGTCCAACAAGAAGACTTCAAAAATATGTAAAACCACAGCCAAATCCTAGAAACCTTTTATTCTCTCACTTTGCTCAAGCACTGCAGCTCTCTAGAACCTTGTGCACTAAGCTGTGTATGGAGAGCCTTGATAATTGACACAGCAAGGGGAGGCTGACTCCTGTGATCTAGACATCAAGTGGGTACAAGGACACTCCAAGTTCCATTTGGGCCACGGTGGAAAGACAGGACATGCAGGCAGAATCTCTCTAGACTATTTCATAGCTCTTCTGCATGACTCTTGCTTGCCCCAGAAACACTGCTACATCATGAATAATGACAGACATCCTTTACATGGAACACCTTTTGTGTAGCACATCCTCTGCCTCTCTGTAAAGTACCCTAAAGTAAGTGATAGGCATTTTTGAATAGGACACTGCTCCAGTACTCCTCTGTGGATTAGGGTACAGCCAAGGCCAGAAGGTGCCTGGATCCAAAAGGAAAGCCCATAGGAGTCATCAGCAGTCATCTGCTCTCAGGAGAAGGCTCTTCATCCTCAGCACACAGTGATGACTCCATTTCTCTTCTGCTTCAGGCAGAAGCCAGGGTAGGACAGCAGTGCAGCAAACCCATGCACTTCACATTCCTGTCAGTAGGCAGTGCTTGTGTTGGATGTTTAGATCATGTTTTTATTCACTGTTTATGGAATCTTATCTCCGTATTTCATGGTGATAGCTGTGTATGTAAGGCCTGAGCCAATGGCCAATGCCTGGCCACAGGTACCCTAAGAATAGTTTGCTTTGTTGCCAGGTCACCTCTCAGTGCATGATGAAATGTACTTTTGCTGCCTGGTATTAAACACCAGAGTTAAACATGGAATCCCATTATGGAGCACCATGCCTTTGATGGGGAAAACACTGGGATTCAAGTAAAAGCAGAGCATATCTCAGCGTATGATTAGTCAGTTACTTTCCACAATATTTCTGCTGTGCACAGAACAATTCTTGTACCTGCGCAGCTGAAATATTAAACAAACTATTCCTGGCCTTTCCTCAAACATAGGCATCCC
Source organism: Acridotheres tristis (assembly GCA_037013685.1). Classification (NCBI taxonomy): domain Eukaryota; kingdom Metazoa; phylum Chordata; class Aves; order Passeriformes; family Sturnidae; genus Acridotheres; species Acridotheres tristis. The sequence continues at coordinate 142,268,442 of CM072886.1, read as the reverse complement.
TGCCCACCACCTCAGGGTGTGTGCATATCAGAAAGAGACAAGCTCAGCTGGCAGAAACCATCTTTCACATGTTCATGCCTCTCCTGAGAAATTTGTCTTGCTTGCAACCATCACCACATCAGTCACACTGTCACTGTGGCATGAACAACACCTCCTTCCATTTGCTGCCCACCTGAGGAATGGGCTTGGCTCCCTTGCACTGCATGGAACAGTGACAAGTCCTGCTAGAAGGAAAGTGCTGAGACCAATCCACCTGATTGCCAGGGGTGTCTGTTAGCTTGACTCTAGACCAACAAATGCTGAGATCTCTGGGCCACAGTGCCATGGCACTGCTTACCTGCTCAATAGCAACACCATGAGCCAAAGTATCCATGGGAAAGGGTGTTTCTAAACTCTCTGCAAGCTATTTTTCTTTCCCAGGCTAACATGTTGTCAATTAAATGATCTTGAAGCAATGCTGAGAAAAACATGTGCTCTGCAGATGTATTTAGCAAATGGGCAACCCCCCCAAAACTAGTCTGTTCCTTCTTCCCCATGCCTGTGGAAATCTGTTTCTGATTACCATTAATTTTTTCCACAAACATTTGAAAATCAGAAGTTCAGTACTCTGAGGTTTTTCAGTCACCTGCTTTGAATAACCTGAGGAGCTAACCCCAGATCTGCACACCTTATTAACCTTGCACATAAGAATGAGGTTATGAGGTTAGCTCTCAAATTTGTGCTTACATGCTTTGCAGAATTCTGTATTTATGTTTGAATGGCTATGTTAGGTTGTTGTTACAAGGTTGTGCCCTTAAAGGTGTGTACACACAAAGGCCACACTACCTGGGTGCCTTTGTTTGACTTTTAGACAGTTTTCTTCCTTGCATCCCTCCTAGAAAACCTTCTGTGGCTGACAGAGATAGACAGATAGAATTTGTCTTTGTGCCCCCCAATGCCACAGTTTCACTGAAAAGTAGCCCATGCATCAGGCAATCAGCTGTGCTGCCTTGTGGGGCACTAAAAACTTATTTCCTCTAGGAACTGATCCTTGTCTCTTGCCACACCAGGGTGGTGATTTTATAGTACGAACCTGAGGGTGCATTCCTAGGGGAAAGCAGAAGAGCCTGGGGATTCAAAGCCAGCAGGGATGATGGTAAAGGGAACTTAAGGCATCTGGTTTGGTCTCACCCTCACTGCCACTGGGGAAGGCTTCTTGGGAGAGGTGCCACCCACACCATGCCAAGCTTTCGTCTTGGGCAGAGCTGGTTGGGCTGGTCTCTAACAGATCCTGGGAAAGAAGAAATGGTTTTGCAGTGTGGGCAGTCAGAGTTTGAGTTGCCTCAGTTTTTTGCCTGGATGATTTTTATTTGTTAGGGCAGATATAGCCCCAGAGCAACCCATACTACAGTCCTCTGTCACAGAGACAGGGAAGATACAGTCCCTGGTTTTTGAAGGAGGCTTTCCTGCTTAATCACCCCTCACAGTTTTTAGACTCAGAAACCACGCACCAAGTATGGGCTTTACAAAAAAGCCCATCCTTCATTTTGAAGATGCCCTTCCCTAAAAGATTTTCCTTTCCTGCCTCTTCTACAGCTGGTTGACAGAAGGCCTTAGAGATTAGCTGTGTTCCTGTGAGCTATTTATACAGAAATATTTTGTGTTGAAAGATGTAAGCCCTTTGTTTCCTCTGTATATACACAGTGATCCCTGCGGGCAAGAAAATCCTGCTTTGTTTTGGATCAGATACTCTGTGAATTGCTGTTGTAAAACAGCCCCAGTGCACTTTTATGAGTCAGTCTCACCTTTTTGCTTCCACATGTCACCAGGCACTCTCAGATGTCTGTGTAGCTTTCCAATTCCAGATTACCCTAGTTAAAACAAGTCTAATCCCCACTTGGGATGATGCTTCCAAAACATTTTCTCTGAAACAATATTTCTTGATAATTTTTCCAGGCAGAGAAAACATTTAGCTCCCTGGTTGAGCAAACTAAGAAAGCCCCCCAGTAACATGCTTGGCCAATTTGGCTGGCTAATGTGCTGAATTAGGCAATCCTCAAATTTTAAAATAAAATTTATGGGGTCATACAGTATTTTCTGCTCTTGTGGATGGAGAGGGACTGTCCTTCCACACACTTCAAGTGAGAGGATCTCAGAAAGGAAATGGAGATGAGAATGGCACAAAAATGAAGGCAGACAAACATAGGGATAGATTTCACCTCAGACATTCATCCCCTTTCTCCCTTCCCATAGCAGAATATCTTCTGGAGCATATAGTCAGGCTCTGATGGTATGAGCAAACTCAGGGATGAGACCCTGGAAGAACTGCCCAGGTGGAGATTTATCTATATGTCTCTGCATTGTGAAGAGCACCAGCAATCTGGGAATCTGAAAAACCAGTGAGCTCCATGCTGAGCCAGCTTGATGGGTCTTGAGACCCTCTAATCAAAGCTCCCACAGTCTTTCCAGCCCCATAAGAAAGGATTCTGTCATGAGGAAATTTGGAGAAGTCAGCTGTCAATTCAGCATGGCCTTTCTAGTCTCCAAGCCTTCTTCTTCTCACTTCTCCTTCTCTCCTCAGTTCTGACAGGAGCAGAGGCAATTTGGCACAAACTGAAAGATAGGAGAATTCCACTGGACATCAGGAAGCACTTCCTTGCCATGCAGGTGACTGAGCACTGGACAGGTTGCCCAGGGCAGGGAGGAGTCTCTCTCCTTAGAGGTAACAAAAATACAACCAAATATGATCTTGGGCAACCAGCTCTCTGTGCTCCTGCTTGAGCAGGTGGGGTGGACCAGGTGATTCCTGGAAATTCCTTCCTGCCTCCACCATTATCTGTGATTCTGTGAATCCACAGGAAAGATCCCTTCCCCTGAAGCCTCTCATTCTGTGCAGTAGCAGGGAAGATCAGCCTTTGCAGCACCTTCTGTTACAGTCTCTAACTGGGAAAGAGTTTTATGTGACCCAGCATGAGTCACTGGACTTGCAGGTCAATGGCCAAATACCTCATTTTGTTACACCCATTTAGCCCTGTGGGCTTCAGAGAGTGGGAGGGTGATGGAACTGGTCCAGCTACATTTTATTAGAGCAAAACTGCATTTTGGTCCAAGCTGTTTCAAAAACACTCAATAAACAAAGCACACTTTAATAAGATGTCCTGAAAAGGTCACAAAATCTTATTCCTTTCGGAAGAGAATTAATTTAAATAAGACTTGGTTGAGTAATAATAGCATTCTAAAGGAAATTTTGCTTTATCTTGGACAGTATAGGTTGCCATCAGTTGCTGAATCCTTCCTCAGTTGCACAATTTAGTGGTACAAACACAAACTGCTGCTATTTACTGGGCACTATTTACAGTTCTAATTCCTCTGAAATGAGGTTTTATGCCAACAGCTTCCACACTTCACTGGCACTTGGGTTGTAAGAATTTGAATTTGAAGACTTTTCACCTCAGCTTTGATTCAAGGATTTTATTTTTCGTTACTTGCAAGTTATCTGTACCCCACTTACTAGGCATGCAGCAGCTTTAAAGGGCTCCTTCAGATCAACTCAAAGTACTCTGAATACCTTTCCACATTTTTATAATGTCTTTGGATACTCAAAGACGATAATTTTCCAGATTGAGAGAGCAATATGTTCCAAATGTCCCCATCCCTCCCAAATAAATATCCCAAGCAAACAAAAAATATGTCTGTAAATCAAGTTTCATTATATGGTTTTTATGAAACTTTTTCAGGCCAACACAGATGAAGAAGGATAGCAGATGACTCTGGCCTGCAGTGGAATTTTATTCTCTTCTGCAAAGCAGAAGTGCTGTAGGAAAAAATATGTCACTACTGTTGCCAATGTTGGCTTCCAATAACCAAAGTTAAATTTTAACCAATAGGTTTGTTATAATTGATTCTTTTTACATGGAACTATTCTAGGGTATGGCTGATTGTTTTGAATCAAGCATATTTATGGAGAGTAAAATAAAATATATTTGTGATTTGCAGTTTTTATTTTACTAAGTCGAATATTCATACTCATTAGATTTCTTATTTCTATTATTAAGGGAAAATGTTCAATTTTTAAAGATAATAAAGCATCCAGCTATATTTATACAGAACCCAGACAACAGTTCCACATTTTACCTCTTGAGTTTTTTTCCTCTGTCTTCTTCCTAGCTCATATATTTAATAGTCTTCTAAGTCTACCAGCCCTGATTGTTGGGATCGTGCCTGGCATTAAACATTTAACAGAGACCTTTTGTTGTTCACTGAATGGTTATGAAAAATGGCAGATTGTTACAGCAGGAGCTGTGTTATCAAAAATCAATCAAGAGTGTGCCAAAAACTCTGACTCCTTTTGCAGAATTCCAGTGTGGAACAGGCATTGTGTCGATTAGAGAAAGAGACAACTCATAAACTCCAGCCAAATAAAAATCTTAGGAAAAACGAGGAACACAGAGATGTGCAGCTGGAGCCAGCAAGTGTGCACCATGTTCTTTTTTACTTGCTTTTGCAAGAAAAATCCCTGAAAGAGGGAACCTTTAAGGGGTGACTGCAGTAAGGACTAGTGAGGCATCTGCACTTAAGGAGGTGGAAGTAATGAAGAGGAACAAATCCAAGGAATTCAGCTGAATGTGGAAAGCTCTTGGAACAAATTATGAAATGGCATATGAGCAGTTGGAAGAAAATACAGCACTCAGAAATGGACAGCACAGTTTTGTCAAGAGCAAAGCATGTTAATGGAATTTAGTTCCTTCTCTGACATGGTAACTCCCTGTGTAGGGTTCATGTGGTCAGGATTTGGTAGGACAGGGTTTACAGGGGAGGCTTCTGTGAGAAGGTGCCAGAATCCTCCCACGTGTCCGACAGAGACAATGCCAGCCAGCCCCAAGACAGACCCAGCACTGGCCAGGCTGAGCCCACCAGCAACCGTGGGAGCACCTCTGGGAAAATGAACTAAAAAAGAGGAGAAAAAACTTCTGTGCAACAGCAGCCAGAGGAAAAAGGAGTGAGAATATGTGAAAAAACAGTCCTGCAGAAATCCAGGATGATGAAGGATGGGGAGTCACTGCAGCAGAGAGTTAGAGGAAGCTCAGACTTGGTGAAGCAGCTGTGCCCCTGCAGCCCAAGGAGGTCCATGGGGGAACCACAGATCCCCCTGCAGCCCGTGGAGGTCTGTGATGGAGCACAGATCCACAGATCCCCCTGCAGCCCGTGGAGGTCTGTGATGGAGCACAGATCCACAGATCCCCCTGCAGCCCGTGGAGGACACCCCACCAGAAGAGGGGGATGTGTCCTGATGGATGCTGAAGCCTGTGAGGAGCCCAGGCTGGATCAGGCTTCCAGCAGGACCTGTGGCCCAGGGAGAGGAGCCCACACTGGAGCCGTCTGACCCTGAAGGACTGCAGGCTGTAGAAAGGAGCCATGCTGGAACAGTTCATCAAGGATTGTGTAATTGGACTCCACACTGGAGCTGGAGAAGAGCATAAGGTGTGATGAATTGACTACAACCTCCTTTCCCTGTCCCCCTGTGCTTCTGGAGGAGCATGGGGTAGAGGAGTCAGAGTGAAACTGAGCTTGGGAAGGAAGATGTGCTTCTAATTTTTCCTTCATTTCTCACTGTTACTATTTAACAATAAACTAAGTTAATTTTTGCCAGGGTGAAAATCAGATTTATTTTACCCTCGGCAGTAACTGGTGAGTGATCTCCCTGTTCTTATCCCAACCCACAAGATTTTCACCTCATTTTCTCCCCTCATCCTGCTAAGAAGGAGTGAAAGAGCAGTTTGATGGGCACTTGCTGGACAGCCAAGGTCAATCCACCGCTCAGCTGATGAGAGGGAAGCATCTGATGTAATTCATGGCATTAAAAAAGCCATGTAATAAAGTAATAAAGCTTTGGGACAGATAGTCTACAAAAATACTATAATGTAACCGCAAAATTCAGAGATATGACTCATAGCAGGGTGTAATAATTGCTACCCAACAGAGATGGCACATAAAATAGCTCATTTCAGATTGTGATTTATACCACTAAAATAGAAATCCAATTTACATGAGCAATTGACATCAACACGTACGGGCAGGTTCAACACTCAAACTGATCTCATTAAGCAGAAGAAATGGCCTAAATTACTGAATTTATTAAAAACATAAAAATGAGAAATCATGGACTAATTAGGAAAAAAACATCTCAAGGCAGCAGTAACAGAGAACAGGGATTCTATGAACTGAACAGGAAAGAAGATGATATTTGAGAAACAAAGCAAGCATTGCCCTGTATTAGCAGGACTACTGTAAGTCAGACACAGGAGGTAAACTTTGCTCTTCATTTATCCTCTTTGAGTAACAAATCCAGAGGACCCTTCAGCACCTCTGACTTTCAGATTTCAGTGCCAGCTTTGGAAGTTAAAAAAGCAAGTTAAAAAAGATGTAAAGAAAACAGAGAATGAAAAACTATGATGCTGGCAAGCCCTCTAAGCAACAGGACTTATGAAGAAATGTTTTAAAAATAAAACTTGGTGTGCTTTTCTATACTAAAAGGGGAAAAGAACCAGTAGAAACACACAGAGAAGGAAAGCCTGAAAACTGGAAAATGTTATCAAGAATATCACATTTTAGAAGAAAAGCTTGTTCTTCAAGTGTCCTTAGCCTATGATAAGAAAGAACTAACATGAAGAAAAAATGAAAAATAATTTCTTAAATTAATGTATCTCAGAAGAACTTAGAGAACTCCCAGATTCTATTTCTGGAGGATTTTAAAAGAGGTTAAAAAAGTGTTGATAAGCAATGGTTACATTTAATCAACCCTTGTTCCAAAGAGGCACAGATTTTCATTCTGAGCTCTCTTCAACTCTAGTTTTCTATAATATGATATGAAAATACATGTTCTGTTCTTTCCACTAAGAGCTGCTGGCAGCATTCTCACTTTAAGGGGAAAAAAATAATATTTGGAACTGCTGTGAATTTCTTTCCAACACTAGTTTCCTGTCAATAGACTAAAGCCTTGATTTTTACTCAAAGCCTCAAGGCTAGTAGTCTGTTTTTTCAAATGTTTACAGTAAGTCAGTACTTCCAGTAGTGTTTCCATCTAGTATCATTTTTTAATCCCTTTTTATGCAGCACTACATTGCTTTTGGTCCTTTTTTTTTTTCCTGAAGTCTTTTACTGTTTAAATGGTTACCAAAACAAGAAACCGCCTGAGCTCCCTAATCCTCTTTGTATAGGAAACTGGATGAAAACCTTCTTTCAGTCCTTTGCAGGGTCACATCCCATTTTCCAGGATGTCTGAGCCTCCCTTCTCCATTTGTTCTGGTAATGCTGGTTTGTGCTGTTTTCCTTCTTGAAACATTTACACCATTAATAAACTGGGCACAATGCAATAATTAAATACTTGCACTGTGAGGAGGTTGAGTACAAAGCAATAAGCAGGAAAAATAATATTCAGCTTCCAGAGTTACTTGTGTTTTGCCTACTTAGTATAGTGATGTATGCCCATGTCACTCAAAGCTCTTGCCAGCTGGGCTACCCATTTCCTCAGTGGAGCTTCCTAGACTTAAAATCATCTTAAATGCAGTTCAAGTTTCTAAAACCCAGCAGCTCTGTCATGTGTTTATCCTTTAAGTGAGAAACAGCCTAAAGAAGATGAAGTAGACTTTACCTCAGCTACCAGATCCCTCCCACCCCTTTTTTCTTATTCATGCTTTCTGCTACTACATCCCTCCTTCTTAGGACCAGAAAAACAGGAATCTGTTAGCATTAAAAAAAAAAAAAAAAAAAAAAAAAGGATTGAACAAAGAACATGCCCAAGTTTTCCTCTTAACTGCTTAACTGAAAGCACCTTAAATCTTTGGTCAATCAGTCAGACTGGGATAGATATGCTGTTCCTTTTCCACTTCTATAAACAAACCTCCTATATTAAGGAACTGATTTAAGTACTTAAACAGAAACACACATCAATGGCAACAATGAATCATTATTGTTATTTAACTGCAGGAAGAACTTCGGGTGTCATAACATAAGTTTTATGTTATGAGAAATGTTTATGAGAAAGAAGTATTTTAAAATAGTGGTAAATCCTAACCTTAAATATTTACCAGACCTGCAGACTCAGTATCACACTCCGTGCCCTGGCTCAGCCTTTCTGCAGTACCAGGGAACATATGAACTGAGGCCCCTCCAGATTATTCCAGGGAGGTTTGATACTTCGCCAGGAAAAGTCGTGAGTACATAACACAACTGCTGGATGTTGGCAGTGGGCACACAATGTGGCTCTAAAAACATCTAGTTCAGTACACTTCAGCTGCTGGGAAAAAAAGGACACTTCCCCTTTTGGTGAAGAAAGTTCTGCTTTGAAAAACTCCTAACGAGAGGCACTGGCAGCTGCAGAACCCAGGGCACTTTTGGTACCAGCAGCTGTCACGAGTCACATTGTTTGGGCTTTCTTCCTGCTTGGGCTTTTAGTCTGCTGCTGGTTCTGTGTGATGACCCTGGCAGAGAACACAAATTACCCTGCAGCACTGACAGTGGCTGGTCCCCAAGAGCTGGACACTTCTTAGAAACCATCTGGATATAGGTGAGGATCCATTTTCCACAGCACCTCCCCTAGACCAGAAATTCTGATAACCTACTCTTGCAAATTTTCATGAAGGAGGGTCCAAGCCAAGGATGTGGATTGTTTCATCTAGAAAAAGCTCTGAAAACTTTATCATGAGGCAGATAGGGTTACAAATCTTGTCCTCTGGGGATAAAACCCACCAGATTCCTCCATCACCTGAGTGTTTATCACTCAAGTTTGTCATTACTTGAGCTCTTGCCTGAGGTTATGGAGAGGTGGTAGATCAGACCTGGGTAGGCTTCCTGCAGGTATCCCAGGAATTCTTTGGGACCTTTCCTGGAAAACCATTCTATGCACAGAGAAGGAACAGATGTGGTCTGGTTTTCATGTCTGCATCTGGAGCTTTCAGCATGGCCAAGACCAGGGTTAAACTAAAACCTGATGAAAGCCAATCAATAATGTGTCTCAGGCAGCTCAAGTCTGCTTTCAGCCTTTGTCTTAAGTTTCTACTAGTGGCAGACAGAAAAGATCTAGAAAGTCTCCTTTCACCATAGAGAATAAACTGCTGAAAAGCAGCTTCACAGCTGCCCAAGGATGTGGGGCAAGAGCTGTCCCTTCTCTCAGACTGCATCTAATGCCACAGAAAGAACACAAGATTAAATTTGGCTTCTGTGGACTTTTCTGTCCTGGAACTAATGACAGTGATAACTCATGAGGAAGAATCAGATATCAGATACAGCTAAAAAAATCTAGTTAAACCTTTTTGATTATTTCCATGCTACCTTAAAATAATTTTTAAAGCATGTTCCCCATTTTACTGTAATTCCTAGTTTAAAACACTACTGCAGACAGATCTTTATGATATCCAAAATGCATTAATTAGTTATAGTCAGAGCTTTCTTTCTGAGTTAACAATTGTTTTCAGGACTCATTTAAGTTTCTAACAAGATGGGTTTGAAGTTCTGTCTAGATATGCTTGAGATAGCATGTTTGAAAATTGACAATAAAAACGGCAGCAGATTTTTGCCCTCTTTTAAACTTTGATAATTTTTAAAGAGCTTCTTCTGGGATATAAATAACCTACAATGTGTGGGACAAACAAAGCTATAAATGAATTCCATCAGGGAAAGCGCGCGAACAGGAAATCTTAAATTCAGTAACAAATATTTTTAATGAATCCCTTATCAGCTTGCTCAAGATCTTTCAGAGCTGAAGGGACACCAAGGGTGGTACAGGCAGTCTTTTCAGATACAGGGCCTTTAAGCATGAAATGTTTTGTTTCAGTATGTTCACATTACTCTCCCAGGGTGATGCTGTATTAATCATCCTGCTCAGATCTCTGCTCTTGTTGCTCAGATGTGTCCAAGCTCCATGATACACAGTGCTGTTTGCTGGGATGGATTCTCCCTTTTTGCAAGGCTGCCCAGTCCCACAGACCATGTGTGGGTGGATTACAGCACTCAGGCCTTTACACAAAGAGTGCCTACGTGCACTCTGCTCATCTCACAACACTAATATTTGTGCTGGCTCCAATACTTGTAATTACCAATTACCTCAAAGTATTCAAGTCTTATTTTCTGGCCTTAGTTCTCCAGCAGAAAAGGATAGGGAATTTCCTCACCACTTCAATAGCAAATTTTTGCCACAAAATATCTCTCAAGATAATTTTTAGTAAAATAACCAACCTTAACTTAGAAAACTAACCATAGCTTACTAAATTAACCTAAATTTAGCAAATTAGCCTCAATTTAGTAAACCAACCTTAACCTAATCTTAGCTCTACCCAGCAATATAATACCAAAATTAATGAATAATAATCAGTCACGTTTCTAAAGCTTTGCTACACACTATTAAACACCTGTGGCCTTTCACCCATGGATGTTATGTCTCAGCTCTGATGAAAAGCTAATTTTAATCCTCAGCCATGCTGTCAGACACTTATAGAGTTCAGTGAGGTAACAGATCAACACATGCTTCCTGAAAACCTGCTTTTTCCATTTAGCACCACTGGTGATCAGTGTATTGCAGGGGGGACACAGGAAGCAGCAGCAGCAGCCTGTGCAGGTGTAACTCCCTACGGACTGTGGGAGCTCCTTCCCCCTGGGGTGGGATCACTGCTGGGCATCACCAGCTCTGGAACGAGCTGTGAAATAAAGAGAAATGATGTACTGAGTCAAAAGGATGTCTGAGTATACTGGAACGTCAACCAGGGCCACTTGGGATACAAGCTAAGAGGACTGTGCTTTGTAGAAAATAAACACAAGTAGCCCTTTAAGATGCATTTTTTCCAGCTGCTGTTAACACTGCTTTGGTTGCTCCTTCTTACTCTGTATGGTCAGTACTTTTCGTAAGTAAGGCAGGGCTTAAGATTTTTCTACCTCTGTTCATTGGATAACTCCAACACAGCACTGAAAACTCCCAGTGGTTGTGACATCCTTGTCCTCAGCATTTTCACTGGAATTCTTTCCTGCTCCACTTGGTGCTCCACTGTTTGATGCCTCTGAATCAACTTTTATTTACAGTGAGCTCTTACCTTTCCAGTGACAACTGGAGCTAGAAAAAGGCAGTGCTGCAGCCTCCTAGCAATAACTTTAACTAATGTTTTCTGATCTAAAGCCCATCCTTAGCAGCAGTTCTGTCAATGTTGACCACCTATTGGTTCAAAAAAGAAATATTATGTTTACAGGTTTTAAATGATGTTGACCTGCTGACATCAACCCTCAGGTGTTTGCTCTATTAGATACTTGTTCTGAACATTAAGAAGTGGGTCAGAAATAACCATTTTTCTTCCAAAATTAACAGAGACCTTATGCCTCTTTAATTTTTTCCGTGGGTTTTTAAAACTCTAAGCCTTCCTCCTGTATCCAGAGGACATGCTGTACAGTAGAATTCCTGTCCAGAAACTGCTTATTTTTGCAAGTAGGTGGAGCCTCCAGAGTTCACCTCTTCAAGCACTCTTGGCACCCTTCACTGTTCACTGTGTTTTCTGCTGGAGATCCCAGCACTGCTGTGATCTACTCTATGCACCCCTGTGTTGGCTTTCCTTTGGACCTGCTCCTTCCACTGGGCAGAACTTATTTCAGTTTCTTTTAGCTTTTTGTTACTGTCTTAAACACCAGATTTATCTCAGTCTACCAAGCCCTGATTTTTATCTGTTGCCCCATTATACTCTCTGCCACTACCAAGAAGGTTTTGCCTTTATCATCCCTCCAGTTTCCTCTCACACAGATGCAGGCTGCTCTCAGACCATCCCTGTGACTCCTCTTGCAGGACAAACAAGCTCAGCTCCCCAACCTTCTCCTCGAAGATCATCTGCCCTCCCAACACTATCTTTGCTGCCCTTTGTTAAGTTTTTAAGGTTCTTGACATCCTGGCGGGTCCAAAACTGGTCCCACCAGGGATGAATAAAGGAGTAATAAATTCCCTGAATCTGCTTCTCCTGATATAACTCCATGTGCTGTTTGCAGCACCTGTAATGAGAGCAGACTATTCCCTCCTTACATATTTTGGCATCCAGACTCCCTTTTATAAAGCCTTAACTATTCAGTTCCCAGCCTGTGCTGATGTGTGGGGTTATTCCACCCCAAGCACAGAACTTGAGACTTCTCCCTGCTGAATTTCAGGAAGTTCTTGGCACAGTTTTCACATTTCTCAAAGTCCCTCTGGGTTAAAGCTTTGTCACTTGGGATCAGTCATTTTCTCTTTCTAAGCATCATCTAGCATTTGCTGCAGAGTGAACAGCCCTTGCTTCACCATCCAAAACATTGATGAAAACATCGATACTCCATTTGTTCCTGGCCTTCAGCTGGATGTTAAGCCACTGATTATGACACACTTCAGGCCTGGCATCACAACTATTTTTCAAGCACACTCATGCATCCTCCAATACTTCCTCAACTTAAAATTAAGAATGCTGTGGGTGAGACTTTCAAAAATGTTACCTGAGACAGGATATATTCTCCACTGTCTCTTTATTCACAAAGCCACCAGCTGTCCTTTTTCCAAGGACAAATGTCGGGAGCCTCTCCTAAATCACATGATGCTTTCCAGACGGTAGACATCGACCTGGGAATCACTCATCTTTCATGGTTTCACTAGCTGGATGGCTCCTACAGCAAAGAACCTCTCTCCTTCCTTTTGCCTTAGGCTGAGGAAAGCATTCCTGGAGGTATGATTTGGATTGCAAATATCTCTATTCTATGGTATCTTGTGAAATTCTTTATTTTACTTTTACATTTGTTTTCTGGTAAAAATACAGCAATTATGTTTTATTTATGGAAGTGTCTGTATTCTGTTAAAAAACTTATCAGATTTGCTATTGAGTTAACTGAAAGCTGTTAAACATATCAAAAATTTCAGTTGCTGTGAGAAATAAGACTACTGCCTTCCTTTTGGCACCCGATTTCAGGCAGATAGAAGCTGAAATACTGCTGAAATTTCCCCTTGTTTTCCACCTATCCAGAGGCTGTGAGCAGAGGTGATGCTGCACCTGCTGCAATTCTTAATTAGCAAGAAGTTTTTGAGAAGCACTGAGGGCTTGAGAGGTTTGGAGGGGCTGTTCTCTGCTCAGTGTTTAACTCCAGGAGGATGTATGTGATAAAACCCACAGAGGAGCCTGCTCAGTTCCTCTGGATGTGTGTAGGCTAAAAGGGACAGAGTGTGAGTGCTATACCCAGACCCTTGCCTGCCCATATGCTGAATTTCTGTTTTGTTCCCTGGCTCTGGCCTGTCCCCTTCCCAGGAGCTGCCACCAGGCTGGATGTAGATGTCCACACTCCAGCCTACTCTCCCAAGGCTGTCCCATCCTCCTGCAGAGCCCCATGCATACCCTGGGGGATGCAACACACCCCTTCAGCTTCAGGCCATAAAAACATCACTCTTGTGGGTTGCAACACCACCCTTAGATTTTTCCAGAGCCTTTGTACTCAAAAACACAGCACAGAATTAAATCTTAGGACTGAAGGGACACCACTTGCAGCACAGAAGGGAGCCAGGGCCAAATGCCACACAACTTGTGGGGTCAGTCTGACACAGAGGGCTTGCCCAAAGACTGAAGTCAGGCCACGTCACTTGGTGCCAGGGCCAGACACTGGGGTTTGGCCATTTTATATTTAGCAGAATGGACACAGCATCTGTTTGAGATGCAGCTTGTACAGGCCAAAACTAAACACCAAAGTGGGATTTTTTTTGTGACTCATTTGCTTTGCTAATCTGAAACAGATTTACCATGCCTTGTTTAATAGGGAACAGCCTCTAAAGCTATTAAATGAATGAATTGCTGGTTTAGAGCTGGCTGTTTGATTCTGAGCAACTGTTTTGTTGGCAAAACAGCATGGCAAAAAGAGCATGTCCAGTTCTGCTGTAAGAGCTGCAATCAGCTTACCTACTGCTCTCTTGTCCTGTCCCTACTCTCTCCATTACTTTGTCTTAAGGCTACACCCAGTCTTTGTCAAAAGAAGCCTTTTAAAGACATTGCAATCAGAAACTGCTGCTTGTGTCCTCTCTATGTCCTCTCTGGAATCTTCTTCCTTGGAACTTTTGTAAGAAGGCATTCAGCCCTTGTCTCCTCTACCTGGGCAAAAGTCAGGGAAGAAACTTGAAGTATCTGTTTCTTAGGTGTTTGTGTTTTATGCCCAGGAGTCCAAGAACATGAACCTGGTCCTGTTGATGTGGTCAGCTCTGAGTATAAATTGCCAACCAACAATATTATTTTGTGTTTCCTTGATTCTGTGTTCAAAGTTCTAAAACCAGCATTTATGACCAACAACTTCAGAAAAAAGCATTAGCTATCTAACTTACCACAAGTGACACATGCCATTTAGGCTCTTGAAGGACCAGACTTTCTCTTAGTGAATTGCTCAGCTCTGTTACTGCTCTGTAAATGTGTTGCTCAGGGCAAAAGGACACAACTTTTCAGTGCACTTTCAAGCAGAGGGCACATGATATTTCTATGTGAGGAAGATTAGACAATGAACAGGTCTTTTACCAGCTCCTCCTTATCAGACATCAGTGAGGACAGAATTCTGACTTGCACTTGCTTAGCTGCTCCTTAAACCAGTAGGCACCCTTCAGCCTGTTCTGCTTGATTTTGAGCTATCTCAGCTTTGGTGGGTTCAAAAGTTCAGCTGAGATGTGAGTTGGATATTCCTTCAGTGAGGCTGTGACAAATGGAATGGGAAGGATTCTGGTACACACAGATGAACCCTTGTTTGTGTGTATAGCAATGCCTCAGCCAGACTGAGTGGGAGGAAGAGGGGAGGGGGGAGGGAAGTACTTTCCAGATTTCTAGCCAGTAGAGGAACTTCTTTAAAAATATAACAGCTAAAGATGGGGGGTAAAGGGAGAGGGGGGAGTAATTGTACTTCAGTTCTGGAGCAATTTTGCTCAAACAAATAATGACCACAGAGAATCAAAAAGATGCCAAATTGCACTTGCCAAATTGCCTTCTGCCCTGGTGGGTATAGGAATTGCAGGCATCTCAACTAAAGTGACCTGCAGCAAAGTGTTTGAAATCAGGAGATTTCCTGGTGGCTTCCAAGTTCTGTAATCTCTTGTTTCTGACAGCCTAATTTATCAGAGCACAGACTCATACATAACCCCTCCTTGGCCACACTTTCCTGCTAAAGAACAAGTTGCTGCAAAGTCTGTTTTACATAAATGGTTTTAAAAGTCCCTTTTAAGTTGCTTGTGCAGCCCTCAAGTGAGGTCTGTTTGAACATCCCTAACACTGTGCCTCCAGGGAGGATGTGAGTAGGGTTCATGGTTCAAGTACACAGAATCCCCCCTTTCTAGTAAGTGAAAGAAGCTTTTAAGAAAAGACAATTACAACTTACAGGTACTTCTTTAAATCCGCTGATGAATTTGAAGCACAGGACAGTATTTGCAGTGGATAGTCAGTGAGATTCTCACTGAGCAAATCCCAGAACCACAGAACCACAGGATATACTGACTTGAAAGGACCCACAAGGATCATTGAGTGAATGAGGATGGAGTCCTGGCACCCCAAGGTTTTGGCCAGGCAGACTGAGGGAGGATTACAGATGCAAGAAGTGACCAACTGTGGGCATTAGCTGGGCTCTGTGAAAATCTCTGCTCACTCAATCCTTCAGAAGTTTAATTAGTGGTCTGTGCAGCTTGTCTTCTTGTAGGTCATTTTGGAAAGAAAAGTTCAAGGGGAAGAAATGTCAAAGGCTAGATGTTAATGCTGAAAGCAGTACTTTCTAATTGGTTTTCTTCAGACAGAGGAAACTCTGTCTAACAAACACAAACTTTCTCACTGAGGATGGGATAAAGAAGGCTACCCTTCCCTGAGAGAGCTGAGAAAAATCCACCCATATTTAAAGCCTTGCAATTTTCTATTTTTCTCACCTCTGACTGCTGTGTAGGACTAAGGCACTGGCTTTAGCTCACAGTTAAAACAGGTTTCTGTACTTCCTTGCTTGCCCATAGTTGACCACAAAAAGAATCAACATAAATAAATAAAAAAATCTTATGCCAGCTTGGTAAAGCTACATCTGTAAGGAACTTATTGTGTATGTTTAGTGTAGATCACTAAAGCAACAATCTCCAGGCAATTGTCCACACAGGTGTGTACATGTATGTTTAACAGGTGGACAGGTCAGAAGAGTATAACATTCCTCCAACGGGAGCAAACAAACTCATGCAAACCCAATTCTCTAATCCCCCAGCACCCCAAAAAAATTTCTTCTAGACCACTGGGCAAACCAGAGGGTAGGTGAGTAGCCTTGGTCACCACACACATCCTGCTAGGGCCATCAGCAAGGACAGGGACCTTCATGGGCCACAGTGTATGGCACTGTTCAAACTTCTGTACAGTGGCAAGCAGGTGACAAAGAAGGATACACGAAGAACCCATCTGAGCAGCCAACCTGAGACTATATTAGTGTGCTACACTTTGATTGTGGTGAATTCACCTGAACCTCACAGAATCCCAGAGTCACAGGATCACAGACCAGCTAATGCTGGAAGGGACCACACTGGGTGATCTGGTCCAACCTCCCTGCTCAAGCAGAGTCATCCCATAATACATGGCACAGGATCATGTCCAGACAGTTCTTGGGTATCTCCAGTGAAGGAGACTGCACACCCTCTCTGGGCAATCTGTGCCAGTGCTCAGTCACCCACACAGTAAAGAAGTTCTTCCTCACAAGAGGTTCAAGTGGAACTTTCTGGGCATCAGTTTCTGCCCATTGCCTCTTGTCCTGTTGCTGGGCACCACTGAGCAGAGCCTGGTCCATGCTCTGACACCTCCCCTTAGGTACTGATGGGCATCAATGAGGTTCCCTCTCAGTTTTCCCTTTCCAAGGCTGAACAGGCCCAGCTCCTTCAGCCTTTCCTTGTAAGAGAAAAGCTCCAGTCCCTCAATCATCTTTGTTGTCCTCCACTGGACTCACTCCAGGAGCTCCATGTCTCTCTTGTCCTGAGGAGCCCAGGACTGCACACATCACTGCAGGTGAGGCTTTGCCAGGGCTGAGCCGAGGGGCAGGATCCCCTCTGTGACCTGGCAATGCCCTTCCTGATGCACCCCAGGATTCCTTTGGCTTTGTTGGTCCTATGGACAGCTCATTGTCCACCAGGACCCCCAGGTCCTTCTCCACAGAGCAGCTTTCCAGCAGGTCAGCCCCTCACCTGTACTGATGCCCAGGGTTATTCCTACACAGGTGCAGGACCCTGCCTTTGCCCCTTTAGTCTGAAACACAGACTAAAGTGTTTCAGACCCAGGTGCTACTGAGATCTCTAAAACTGCAATTGGGCTGCCACCAAACCAGGATGTGTGTGAAACTCCTGCCACCCTGGGAAAAGGAGTTCCTCTAGACCCCAACTGAAACCCCAGGTAGGATTTCTTTCCTTTTGTCTTATCCTGCACAAGTTTCAGTGAATCTCTTCTGGCTTAAGCTTTGCACAATAGGTAGATCCAAAAATGAAGGCTCTCTTTGTGAGTTCTTGGTGTGAGAGACCGGTTTTCATCCAGATATTGCAATTGGAGCCTTTTCTGTTTGGAGGAGGAGTGAAAGTATGCGGCAAATCCCAATTCCCCTTCCAACTGTAGCAGGGATATAGAGCTATCTCTCTGCCTTCACAATGACATCTGTGAGCTGCAGAGCCAAATTCTTCCTTTTTCCTGTTTGGCTTGAAGAGCTTTCATTATTTTTACAAAATCCATTAACTCCTTCAGGAGGAATTGCAAGCAAAGCATTGTGCAATGGGTGTACACCCACCCGGTAGGGTGTAGGGTGTGGCTGAGCCTTTTCCTGGTTAGCAGAAGAGCTGTGCTCAAACACAGCTGACTATGGTACCTACACCACGTCCCTGGTTGCCTGCATCCTCTATGGATTACGGATTGTGAGGCAGTACCAGAGAAAACTCTCAGTGACCATAGGTATTCATCTCAGAGGGAGCTCACAGTCAAAAACCTTATGTGGAAATAAACATAAAATCTATTTTAGACCTTGTCTCTCTTGGCTTTTTCTCTTGGCTGGCTTTAATACTTACCAGTCATCATGTTGACTTCTCATAAACGTTCTTAGGCACTTATTTGTCCATGTGCATTGGACCAAAAGCCTGAGTGGAGAACGTGGGGCCGGGCGACTGTGTCACTCGGCAGCCGAGTCCTGCTGTGACCATCGCTCACAGATCCCACACCAGCCAAGAGCTTCCTGCAGAAATGTTCCCCTTGGTAAAACACTCCACCAAAACCTCCTGAAGGCACAAACCTGCTCAAAGCAAAACAGGCCACCCCCACCCCGTCCCCACCCCCATCCACTCCATTCATTACAGATAAACGCAATCTTCTGAAATATATTTTTAAAAAAATCCACTTCCTTTGCAAATGGCAGGAAGTTCCTAATGCAAGACCAAATAAATGACTCACCCCCCATCTATGCTTTTGCTGAAGCAGCTAAACCTGCCAAAAGTAGTTTCCAAACTGGAAATAAATACTTAAGTGGGGATATGAATAATACCAGGCAAATCTCTGACAAAGGCATGTGAATCTTCAGTCTGTGGTGTTATTTATTTATATTTTTAATTGAGGTTAATGCCCTTGGTTCAAAGCTGCATTGAATAATTCTTGGAAGAAAAGCCAATCTGAATGGCTACATGTCAGCATCATCCAGCAGTCCAAAGACAACAACAAAAGGCTACAGTAGAATAAAATTCCCAGTGGATGGGGTGTGGTATTTGATGGGTCACACAGGGAATTCTTTTAACATGAACCACCAAACATCAAGTATATTTTTCATAAAACATGTAGCTTAATCCAAAATTATCCCTCCTGTATTGTTAGTGAGAACAAGGGAACACCCAGTTTCTTTTGCAGTGACTAATAATATTACCACTGCTTAAATATAAACAGTGTGCAGAGATCTTTCTAAACAAACGCATAATATTTTTTGCAAAATATAACACTGTACTCCCACTTTATTTAACTCTTTTTTCTGTCTTTGTTGCTGTAGCACAACCACCGAAATTTCCTGAATTAATGCTGGCATGGCAAGAAATATGTTAAGGGAAAGAGGAATAGTCTTATAATTAAAATCTGTTTCCATAGCATTGAAGTTGATGGAATTGACACCCTTTGGTGGACTTTGGATCACATCTCTACTCTGCTGGTTCTTCATTTGCACTATACTCTATTCCCTGGAGCCTTGTTAGCATTGATTAGTTAATGGCTTTAAAGTGCTATTTAAATGCTGAAATATTTCAGCCAGATACTGGAACACAGAGGCAGGTTTCTGCTCAGCACATATGATTAGTCTTTCACTAGCATGGAACTATGGTCTTTCATTCTTTGGTTGTGTGGATACCTACAACAACCCAATTTAGCAAAATAAAGTGAAACAGTAAATCAAGGATTTGTTTACTTTACTCTTAAATAACTTGAAGACCTATGCTGTGATCTCAAGTGAAAGCACCAGCAGCACTGGAGAGGTTTCAGGTTCATTTGCACAGCCTGTTTGCTGGCAGGGCAATGGAGATCTGTGTCAGGGCAGCCATTCCTCCAGAGATGCTCTTCTCGAAAGGACAAGTGCTTTTCAGCTGCACAGAGCTGGTTTATTAAACGAAATAATATTTACAGTAGAAGTACCCATTAGGATTTCAGAGGGCCCACATGGGTGGCAGCTTGTATTGTCTCCCCAGCACAGTAGTTCCTAAAGTACACACGTCTGTACACGTACAGCTCCTGCTACAGGAGCCATTCAGCTGCTGTGGGAATGCAGTGAGAGCAGTCCTGCAGCCCAGCACGGCCTGAAAACTCACTGAGGCTGTGTTGTTGCATTGCCAGCAGTGATACTGGCAAATTAAGCCTGGAAATTCCTGTTTTTCCAACCTGTCTTCTGCACAGACTTTTTCAAGCAGAGGGGATGATGTTCCCCAAGCTTTCAGCTGTGCTCCTTTCTGGCACAGATCAGAATTTGGATCCTCGAGTACAAACTTTATCAATTACATCTTCACACAGTAAAATACTTCCTAACTTGGATTTTTAGAATTACTTCATTTTCTTTAACAATCCATGATCTCTCAAAAGTGGCTGTAAATCACCATGCTATTCTCAGCCACAGCTAGCAAAATAGCAGGGAAGAGTGCATGAACTAGTGAAGGTTCTATTTGGATGCACAGATTACCAGGTTTTCCAAGCCAGTACACCTTGGGACTTCTACCTGCCTGTCTTCAGCATTTTTGAAGGTCCAACACTGCATATGATCTAAATAACAAACAAACTGCAAGGCCAAAGCAAAGGAAAACATTTCAGTTTTCCAGTCCATTCCAGACGCATGACTTGTTTTTTAACTGCAAAAGTCTGCATCTAGTGAACAGAGAATAGTTTGTTCCATCTGAATCTCTGAAGCTCTCAGCCCCTTCCCCAAAAAGTAGCCAAGCACAGCACACTGAAAAACAGCTTGAGGATGGGCCAAATCATACAGTTCAGACATTGCCCCAGATCTGTTTCCTGAAGGAATGAATGTTTTTGAGCTAGGATATTGTTTCATGATCAGCTGAAGGAAGGATTAATCTGTTGGAAAATTAGTCGAGCCCATGTTCTCGTTCTAGCTAGCATTTGCACTTGTTCCATAACTTTGGTACACTGAGCTAGACAGATCTTCCATAATAAACACAGCATGCCAGTGACCAGATGACATAATTTTGAACATATGACTTTAAAATAGGCTCAGCTGCAAATTAAATTATTTGTGATGGTTTCATTGGCCTCCTGGCATCGCAGTTTAAAACTATTATGAAAAAGATTAGGCCTTTTATCATTCAAAAAACAAAGCAAGCATATACAAAACAGTGCTATCTTAGGATGACAAATACTCTCTTGCGTTGTTCAGAAATACTCTTCATCCTTGCAGACATTAACCAATCAAAGGGAAGAAAACAAGACATTTCCTTTATTCTACACTTGGTAATACTTCAGAGTTATTGCAGCACAACATGATCTCCCATAATTTTGTGGTGAAAAAGAAATCAGACTTCCAGAGTTCTTCTTCCAAAGGCAGCAGTTTCTAACTCAGGTGCAGAAGTTGACTTAGGAGGAGAGAAGCTCATATGCATTTGAACAGAAGCAAGCTTTTGTAGACTCGACTTAATAACCTTATTATATAGCTGAGAAAACAGGCTGAGAGTTAAGCGGCTTCAGAGTTTGAGGAATTTCTGATTTCCTCTTCAGGCCACTTCACAAGGGGGAATGACAACATGTTGTGGATTTCATGTGTTTGGGTCACAGTAACATGCCATATAAATGAAGTTTGTTAAGTGAAATCACACACTTGGGGGAAGAGTGTTTTACAGAAGAGTTACAGTAAAAGCAGCTCAGGCTGTGACAGTTTAACCCGCCCCTTGGCGGATGGCTACACACAGAACTGTGCACACACAGATACTCTTTGCTCAGCAGGCGAGGGCCTCTTTTTTTTCGAATAAACTATTAGCTGGGCTTCTTGCCAAAGGGCTGCTCACTGGGAAACTCACCCAGCACTTGCAGCACCCGCTGCACCCTCTGAACTTCACCAGAAATGTGCAGAGGCATTATTTCGCTCCTGCAATTGCAGTTCATTCCTAGTGGTCATTTTAATGTGTGAGCACAAGATTTTGCAACTCTGGCAAACAGATTTTGTATCTGTATAGAAGTATGTCCGCAGGACTTTGACCACCTGTGCCAGGACCCCGCTGTCGCCATCCTCGGCTCAGCCTTTCCCAAGGCTTCTGCTCGGTCCTGGGGCAAGCCCTTGTACCCATTCCCTTCTCCTCGCCGAGCTCCTGGAACCGGGGAAGCGGGCGCGGCTGCTCTCCAGCCTGCCCGGGAATGCGATGGAAGCGCTGAGCCCCGACTGCGCGGCCAGCGAGGAGAGGGACCGGGTTTGCGGGTGGGTGTCGGGGTCCCTGCTGACACCGGGGTCCCCCTGGGCCGGGCAAGGAGCAGCAGCCGACGCGAACGCCGGCGGGGCGAGCGCAGGGGCGAGCGGGCGGAGCCCGGGGCGAGCGGCGGCACCGCCCGAGGGCGGGGCACGGGCTATAAATGGACCCGCGGCCACTGCCACGGGCCGAGCGTGGGGCGGCGGCGGCGGTGCAGGGACAGCGGGAGCGCGGCAGGTAAGGGAGCTCTGAGCATCTTCACATCTATCTATCTATTCATCTATCTATTCACCCACCCCCGCGGACCTCGCAGTCCCCTCGAGCGCGCATCCTTTCACCGCCCTCCTCCTTTTACTCCAAAATAGATCCTTTTCCCCGTGGCTCCGAGCAGGGCTTTGCCAGGTGCCGGGGCAGCGGGTAGCTCTCAGCGGAGGAGCAGCTCACGGCGGACCCTGGCGCTTCCCGGGATGCCGCTCCAAGGGCAGCTCCCGGGTAGCAGCGGATGGGATGGGCTGCAGAGCAGCTGTGAAGCCGCGGCACGCACTTTCTCTGCGGAAGTTGACCGCTGTTGATTGCTTGTGTTTCGCTGCTCTCGCAGCTCCGTGCTGGGTCCGGAGCGCAGAGCTGCCCGCTCGGTTGGTTCGGTGCTGTTGCTGTCGTCGTGTGTCACGACAGGCACAGCTCGCCAGCCACGCTCCAGGCACTGCCCGGCTCCGAGCACTTGGGAGTGTTTGCGGTGAAGGCTCTGGGCTTGATGGAATGAGGGATTTCACTTCTGCTAAGGAGGAGGCTTTGGTTAATGCTTTTCATCATGGTTCAGTTTTCCTATGAAACACTTGCAAGGGGGCATTGCTCACTGCATAACCCATTACTTCACAAAGATTACAGTGCCCTGTTAAGCACTATCCCCAGATAGAAGTATTTATCACTTATGTTATTTTGATAATTTTCTTTCTCTGGTTTAAATAGGAACTGTATTTTGAACCTAGAAAATGCAATTGTAGTGACATGGAAGACAAAGACAACTTGAAGCTTTCTGTCTAGGTTTTCTGCATGGTGTTTTGATTGTTTTGCTTTCTTCTGGCTTTTTATCAACTTTTTTTTTGTGTGTATCCGAGTGTGTCAAAGATACACAGCTGCTGCAAAACTCACTGTTGAGGGCAAGCTATGGGAATAACCTATAAAGAGGAGCTATCAAGTGCTTCAGGTAAACATCTGAGAAACCTGCTTTGCTGTTTTTAGCCTTGGCTGTTACAGGTGTGATTTACATCAAAACTTCAGCCAGTGGCATTAAGCAGTGCACTTTGAACTTGACTCTGGGAACATGTTTGGTGGTTGTTTTTTGTGTTTTGATTTTTTTGGTTTTGTTTGTTTTTGGCATTTTGTGGGGGCACTTTCTTTTTGTTTGGTTTGTTTTTTGGTGTTTTTGTTAGGGGTTTTCTTGTGTGGATTTTTCTGTTGTTTGTATTAATTTTGTGGTCTTTTAACCAGAGTCTAATGTAGTTTGACATGGGATGACTGTGTTTTTATCACAAGTACTTGAGTAAACAGCAGGCAGCTAATGTTGTATGATGTTCTGTGCACAGTAAGAATTTAATGACTTTGGATGAAATACTAAAGTTTGGAGTAGAAGCAGCACAAATAGTGATTCTTAAAGGCTTGTACAGTTCCTAGGGTACTAATGAGTCCCAGGCCCTCAAAGAAAAGTAACTTATGAGTGTGTTCAGGAAGAACTGGTGTTTGTTTTGATATGGAAAACACAGATGGCGTGAAAGCAGGTTTTAACGTAGTAATGACAGACTCCTTAGGGTTTGGTTTTCATACCTAATATTTTTCAGTAAAAACTGAACAGATGCCACAGCATAATAGTTCAGGGACCTGGAGGCCTTAGCTTCTGAATCTGAGTTCTTTGTGCAGCAGATAACTGAATGGGTTTGATTTCAACTTTGAACAGGAATTCTTACAATTACTGAACTAAGAAATCGTAGAATATGGCTTTGGGTTTTTTTAAGATTATCTAGTTCAACTTCCCTGCCATGGACAAGGACACGTCTCAGTAGACCAGGTTGCTCAAAGCCCCATCCAGTCTGGCCTTGAATGCTTTCAGTGATGAAGCATCCACAGCTTTTCTGGGCAGCCTGTGCCAGTGCCTCAGCACCCTCACAGTGAAGAATTTCTTCCCAGTATCTAGCTAGAATGGATAAACCTTCTTTCAGTTTAAAGCCCTTCCCCCTTGTCCTGTCACAGCATGCTCTTGTAGGAAGATGAGTCCTTCCCCTGAAAATGGGCACTGCAAGGTTGACTGACCTTGAACCAGGCTGAGAAAAAAGGGTCTAGACGAACTAGGGATTTCATTTGTTTCGCTTGGAAAGGATTTGTGTACTTATTTCCTGCATTCATTGGCCTCTTTACCAAGATGACAGCAAGATAGAGATGTCAAAGCATCAGGTGTCCACAGAATTAGACAACAGCCAAAGAAGTGTCACCCTCTGCTAAGGGAGGGCTGCCACATGCACTGCCTGCCTTTGGGAACCAGCACCTGGGCTACCAGAAAACAAACTCTTAAGGCTTTCAGTTTGTGCCTTTCATAATGGCCATTTTTTTTTAAATTCTTGACAAAATAAAAGGAACACTAAAACTGTGATAGACCATCTGGGTAGACTGTATGAATGTTCAGTAAAACCAGCAGGATTCCCCTACTGTCTTTCATCCAGTGGGAGGTACTCTGCTCTTTGGATATTCCTTTTTGGATTATGACAACTACATGGGGAGATTACAGGGCACCTTTTGGAACATTTTGCCCAGGGAACCTGGTCCTTAGAGGTAGTTATAAGGCAATTAAGTAATTTGCTCTTGTATTTCAGGTGAGATTAGCAGTGAAGTGCTGGGAGAAAAATTCTTTGATTCAGATTTTTAAGCCTAAGTGATTAATTTCTTTGACTGAAGTGCAACATAAATCTTCTCATGAGCAGCTTAAGAGATTTTGACAAACTTCTAGCTTCCCATAGAAAATACTGTTTTTTCACTTAACCTCCTTAGAGCACAAACCATAGAACATACATCTAATGAGACATTTCCTGCTTTTATTGTCTCAAAATAGACAAAGAGTAAAAGAAAAGATACAGAAGGGGTGAAGCTGGCTTGAAGCTCTTCAGAATGAACATGACCAGAAACAGCAAAACTCTCAAAAATAATACAAATTCTAATTGTGGTGGATCAGAAATGTTTGCATCATGTGCACAGCTGGACACTTAAGGCAGCAAAAGCCTGTTTGCTGTCAGGGAGAGCACAGCCTGGGGAAGCAATGGCCTGGATCAGTTCAGTCACAGCAATATTCAACACGAGTGACTTTCTCTAACTGCTCTGGTTTGACCACTTGAAAGGAAAACTTTCCAAAATACAGGAAATGCAACTGCTTAGCATTAACAAGGATGAGGTACTGGTTTTGGAGATGAAGTAAGACTTCCAGATGACATTTTAGAGCTAACTTTCATGTTCAGTCACAGCACCTAGAAATACAGAAGTACAGGAGGCCCTGATTTTTCCTATCACTGTTTCGTTATAAAGATGGCACTATAGTTAGAGACTGCCCTTGGCTTCAGCTTTAGGTGTGAATTTGAATTTTTATCTAAGCAGGATGGTGATGTCCCTGAAGCTGTCTCTGTGGACAATTTCCCTGGACAGTTAGGTGGGGGTTGAGCTCCAGTTTTGGCAGCTCATCATAAAATCATGAAGGGCTTGTGCTGGAAGGTATCTTAAAAACCATCTAGTTCCAACCCCTCTGCCATGGGCAGGGATGCTACTCACTGGATCAGGTTGCTCAGGTCCAGGAGCAGCAGTTACACCTCTGTCAAAAGCTTTGTCCCAAAAGTTCCAAGTAAGTTACTTGCTACTTCTGGAAAGCTAGGGGAAGTATTCTGCAACTGTTTCAAAGACTAAGAGTAAGGCAAATCCGTTTTCAGGTTCAATGGTATGTGCTCCCATGGATGACTAAAATCTGGGTTAGACATCTTGGAAATCAATGGCTGTGAATATAATGGCTATTGAACTTGGTGTTTCTATCAAATGGTGGCAGCTTTTTTTCCCCATCTGTGTCGCTTCCAGAGCCCTGAGTGACTTCAGTGAGGGACAGCTAGTGGCAGGTAATCCCTGCTGTTAATTTCCTTTGGCTGTGGATTTTAAGCAGCAGTAAGGAGCCATTCAGAGTTTTTCCTGGATGTGTTTACGTATCATTGAAGTGTTATGGCATAATTAAACCCAGTACTGTGAGTCCATGTGAATTAGTGTCATTATTTGGTGTTTAATCCAGAACAGCAAGTGTGGAGTACAGAAAAAAGTAAAGCCTGAAACTGTCCAAGTGTCAGACTTGAATGTACAAGTTCCCATGTTGGATGATGAGGGCAATGAGTTTTACTTTTGTCTCAGGGCTGCTGCAGGTTCTGGTTTATTTTGTTTCCCACCTGGCACGAGAGTTTCCTTTGGATAATGCCCAGAAGTTTGCTGTCAGAGGGGGTGTTCTCCATGCAGAGGTGCTCTGGGTTGTGCTTGCTGATGCACAGCTGGACTGCCTATGCTGAAGAGATTTTCTACAGCTGTATCTCTTTGTACTAAGCAGGATGTGTGTCAGTTTTGCTGCTCTTATTTTGTGTGGCTGATCACATTTCCTATGTTTCTTTTGGGTTTGGGGCTACTTCCTTTCAGTTAGCTGTCAAAATTTTAATATATCTTTTTCATCTGTCAAATTTTCTCTCTTGGAAGCTGGAAGTTAGTCAATATAGATCTTCCTTTTCATGACTTGTTTTAAAACAACTGAGTATTCACTACTTTTCCAAGCCATCAGCTGGCTGCTTCCTGCCTGACCTAAGTGTAGCTTCAAAAGTATAGCTTTTTCAGCTTATTTTCTACCATGGATGTGCAGGGCCAGTCTGTTAGACCTGTAGAGATGATGCAGAAATTAGTGGAAACACCAAACTTTAGGACTTATTGCAGCATGAAAACCCAGCTCACTGCAAAACAAATATTTCCATTTCCTTTCAGTCATTCCTTGCATTTATTTTGTGTGTGTGTGGTTTTTCTGTCCTTGCCATTTCACCACTCTTACAACCTGATTTTAGGAAATTCTGAGTTTTAGGAAGCACAAACTAATACGGCTCTTAAACTCTAATGCCATCAGGATGACTCTGTAGGTGGAAGCAATGGTATTCAAAAAAAAAAAGTGGTCATATCTGGTAGTGTGTTTCCTGGTAGGCATAAGCTGTAATGGAAAAGCAATCAGAAAAGTAGGATACAACTTTCAAAGGAACTTTTATTTGTGAACACAGTAAACAGACATCCAGATGGGAAATGCACTGTTAAAGGAAGGAGAGATTGCTCTTGCTGTGGGTTTTTGGGTTGCTTCCTTCAGGAAGCTTGTGTGCACCTTGTCAAACTAATGATGTCATTTTCCTGCTGCTCTAGTTCTGGAGTGCTCTAAACATTCTTTGCATGTACTGTAACATATCCCTGCGAAATTAAAGATGTATTTTTATCCTAGGACAAACTGTGGTATTTTGGGCTATGGGACTAATTATGCAGTAGTAGCACTACAGAATTTTATGATGACCTTTTATATTTCCTTTCCTAGATGATTCAGGTTTAAGAGCATTGCATTTTTTCCTATGTTCAACACTATGAATTTTATGCAGTTTTACATGAAATCCCAATGCTCTATAAAAGCTTGGACATGTATAACTCCAACCCTTCTTGTAAACACAGCCTGGAAAGTGATAACAAAGTTCTCTGCCTGTGATAGGTGCTAACCTGGAGTGTAGATGGGTAAGGTTTTGAAATAAGTCGCCTGAGGATGGTGAATTGCCTGTTCCTCACTTTGAAGGATTTTGAAAGGGCTTGTTTTGAGAAGCAAGGAGTGTTCTGGTACTGGATGGTGCTGATTTAGAAACTCCTTCACCAGTGCCACCTGTTGTGGTACAGGCTGTGTGTTCAGCTCTTGGGAAGATCACATTGTATATTTGGGTGCTGATGCTTGCAGGTAGTGGAAGATTTTTGCCCAGATGTAGTCCCAAGTAATTCAGCATGTGAAAATGCTTAAATTTGGGTAATTTTTTGAGGGACTTGCTTGGGAAGAATGAAAGATGTGTCTTAACACAATGGCCATTTGTGCAGAGTTTGAGTTCAGCTTAAGCTCTAGAAGGCTAAAGTTCATCCTAGAAAAGGGAACTGGCCTTGCATGGGAACAGAATAATATCCATAAATTATACTTTTCTCCTCAGCAAACAAGCAGAAATTCTCATGCACTCATCATGGAAAACTTCAGCCCAGATATTTTGGCAGGGGTTAGAAAGAGAACTTGTAATACCGATGACCAAGCAATTTTAGTAGGTGGTAGAACAAGTCTGTGTACTCAGAAGCTGCAACCTGTATAGTGCAACCTCATGCATAAATGCAAATTAAGGAAGGTCATCAACCTTAGCTGTGATACTCTGTAACTTAAGTCCTCATCATTGCAGCATCAATGTGAAAATGCAAAACATATAAGAAGAATCCACTATATTCTTGTGAGGATGGAACCTAAAGAGCTGGACAACATTCCTCATCTCTGAGTACACTGTGAGCCTCTCCCTTCTGGAATAATCTCAGTGTGTTTTTGTCTCTAACTTTGACAGAACCACCCACTTGTTGAAGTGGCTGCAGCTGGGCAGCAGCTCTGAGCTATTAAAGCATGGCAGAATGAGAATAGGAGGGGGCAGGGAGCATGTCCTGACACTGGTGAGCTGCAAGAACAATAGCTTTTTTCTTGTCTGTTTAGACTGTAATCTTTGTGGCAGAAGCAGTCTCTTCCATGTTATGAAATACTTATGAGGGAGCAGAGATGGATTAAGATCTGTTATTTCTTCTGCCCCCCAAAGCCCAGCCCTACACCCTAGTGCAGAGCAGGTGTCAGGTCCTGTGTCAGTGCATCACCTTTAATCTTTGTTTCAGAATTTTGTGGGTGCTCAGTGGGATGGATGCAGAGGAGGGTGCTGGGGCAGTGGAAGGAGACGGGTTGGCTGGGGGAGTGGGTGTAAGGGAACAAGGCCTGGGAAAGCAGCTGATGGCTGTTCATCCTTGCCACCCTCCAGTGCTGCCACCCATGGCCTGGAGCCCGTTACAGCTAAAGCACAACACTGGCACCAGTGTGAATGGGCAAATCTGTCTTTTTAAAGATCTAGTTCTAACCTTTCTTCCACTAAGCCAGGCTGCTCAAAGCCCCATCCAACCTGTTCTTGAACACTTACTCTGCACTATCAGACAGAACCATTTGTCACAGAGGTATGACCTGGGGCAGTTTCAGGTGCCAGATGCTAAAGAACCACGAACTTTTGACAACTGCATTAGGGTTTGTAATCTGTCCCTAACAGAGCTGTGATGTATAGTGTAGGTAGTATCAGGGATTGCTACCATAGGAAAAAGCCCTAAGGCATTGAAATATTTCAATTTCCCTGCCAGCTAGGAAGAGATAGCTGCTCATTTTATTGGGAGGGGGTACACAGCAGGGGTGCCCAGCAAAGCAGCAATGGGGACAGCAGACGTGTCCTTTGGCCAACTCACCAACCCTTCCCACAGCCAGCTTCTGTTCCTGAAACATGGGAGGACCTCAGGCTTTCTAAGGAACATTCTTCATCCCACAGAGAGAGGGTTGTGCAAGCTGGATTGCAACAGTTCCTTGCCCAACATGTGTGGGGTAGACAGAAGTGCTGCTTCCAGCTCCCTGTGTTTTGGTGCTCCTATCCCTGTGCAGCTGCCAGGGTGGTTCCTGCGTGTGGACAGTGACCAGCCCTGGTCTGAGGAGCTGCCAGTTTCAAGGCTGGGTCTGATCCCAGAGCGACCACAGCTGAGCTGTGTCCAGCAGGCACTGGGGCCAGTGGCAGGAGTGAAAACAAGCCAGGGGAGGTGGGCTGGAGCTGAGCCTGGACATCTCCTCCCTCACTGCAGGAGTGTCCCAGCTGCTGGCCAGTGGGGCTGGGGAGATGCTGTGGCCCCCCAGCTGTGCCTTTGTGCTGGGTCAGCTGCTGGCTCTGTCCCTGAAGCTGTCTCCCTGTGGCTTCACCCAGCTGTTACTTGGTACAGGGCTCGAGTTCTTGGCTGAAAGGTTTTGATTTCCTAATCAGATTGATTAGCACATAGCATAAGCGTAAACTTAAAAATGGTTAAAACTTAAGGCTCGTCTTGGTTTTTTGGCTTGAAATAAAATCACTGTTATGCTACATTATCCTCCTAACAACCCACAATTGGTTTTCTTTTCTTGGATGCCAGCTCTCATTTTCAACTAAAGCCTTCATGAAAACATGCTGGTGGAGTAACTCACAATGAGGGTTGAAAGAAAATAAAAGTAAAATGATTAGAAAAAAAGTAATGAACTTGAGTATCAGCAGTGGACTACTGTGCTTGAAGAGGGCCGGGTGATAGCAGCTCCCAGGACATCTATGAACTGGAGACCACCAGGCAGCATAACTGTTTCAGTTCCCTGATAATAATTGGATTTCATGCTTTGATTCCTGAACTTTTCTCATTTGAAACTTAAGGCCATTTAGGGAAACTTCCTTTGTCTCATGTTATTAACTTATAGTTGCAAATTGAGATAATGTGTAACCAGAGGCTAAGGAAGCCTGGAGAGCCCAGGTAGTTGAGTGTCTTCGACTTTTGACACTTCCTGCTCAAACTGTTTATTCAGATCCTACTTAACTGTCAAAAGTCATTTGCCTTTCTTAAAAGGGGAGGAACTGCTGTAAAACCTCTTTCATAATTTGTGTGGAACGATGTCAGAGAAAAGCAGTAACTGTACACAAAGGACCTCGTGATACCAATGCCTGTAACAAAGAGGAGTTTAAACAGGGCAGAGTGGGGGCAGACGCTTATGCTTGAACTGTTTGGATGCTTGCAAATGAATCATTTGATTCACAAACAGGAAGATTAAATTTGTCAACTTTGTTATAAAATACCTGAGATGTAAACTGCACTCAGAGATGCACTATGGCCCATAACCTCACATGGGTGCTGTGAACTGTCTTGTCTTGATGTCCACTTATCTCTGTTTAGTCTCTTAGTGCAGACAAGGTTTTTTTTTTTTTAAGCTTCCCTCCAGTTTGCAGTAGTCATGTTTATGTTAGGCCAGTCAGACAAGTTTACAGCATTTGCTGTTAATGACTGGAAGAGGTCTAATTGACTGTGGAAGGCTCAGAGGTTGTTTGAGCATCACAGCAACTTTCCTTCATTGTCAGAGGCCTGAGATGCTTGGTTATTTTTTTGATGTTATTTGCCAATCAACTTTTTCAGAGCTTTTGAGACATTTTTAACTATCTCCATCCTTGTCTCATCCTTGCATAATTGTTCTGGGAGCTGCTACAGGTGGAGAAAACCTCTGCCACCCCTGTCCATCCTACCTTCTTTGGTAACAGTGCTGAAGACACCTGCAGCTTTCAAGGGATAAAGTGCAGAATGATGTGACTGCCTTGGAAACACCTTTCACCTGTGGTCCTGGAGTACAAGTTTCACACGGTCCCTCTCTCTCCAAAGAGAACACCACTAGTTCTTAGGAGCTGAGGCCCTTAGTGCCCACCATTATTTCCATCTTTACCATTAGATGTCATGAGTATTTAATCCCACATGCGGAGTGATTGCTGTCCCTCCTGCTTGCTCAGCCTGCAGAGATGAAAATGCCATCAAGGTGCTCTGGTTACCCTTCTGCACATCTGTACTCAAAAGAATCTGCTGCCGTGTTTAAACAAGCAATTTTGAGGAAATTGCCTTCTTTATGGAATGCTCAAGCAGGAGCCTTTTGTTGCTCTTTGTTCTCTATGATAGCACATAAATAAAAAAAACAGTTGGGTGTGAGGGCAGAGAAATTCTGTAGAGCTGGTAGCAGTGCCCCAAGCCCTTTGTGGGTGTAAGGCCATTGTGTTTGATTATGCACCCCATGGCACAAGCTTGGACAGCCCTGCATGTGCCTTCAGAAACAGGATGTTTGAAAGGGGAGATCTTGGAACTTGTTTTCCTTCTGTGCTGGAAAGGAATTCGGTCACACACGTGCATATTACCTAATGTTTGGTATTTATGATTGCAGCATTGCTGGGGTCTGAGGATGGCCTGATGGGTCAATCTTAGCCTCTTTGCTGGGATCTCTTATGCAAAGCCAGGCTGCACATTTATTCTGCACCTTCTGCTACCAAAACAAGGCTGCAGCAACGATTGTCCCTCCAGCAATGATACAGAGGGAGAGGGGATTTATTCTGAGTTTTTAGTATCAAAATAATCAGGCTTCTGATAGGGATTCCTGTGCTACTAGCCTTGGTTATGACAGGTGCTGCAGTGGTTTTGGAGCAGTAGGATGGGACTGGAAGGGATATAGAAAAGCCTCTGAATTAAATTAGTCAGCACAGCATTGCACAAATGACTTCACCCTTCCCCACACCTCCCTTGCTTCCTAGAGTCTGATGCCTTTCCTACTACTTGGCAAAGGAAGATCAGTTTTAAAGCATTTTGCCACCTCGGAATCATCTTAAACATTTAGTTTTCTCTTAGAAGTATAATTATTTTATAACTTAAACCACTGAGCAGCAGTTGAAACAGGTGTCTAGGTGCAGAGTGGTGGGTGGCCACTGGGTGGAAGTGGCTTGTCCTGGAGAGGAGAGCTTGGGACTTCTCAGTAGGCTGAGTTGGCCAAGCAGAGTGAAAAAAAGTTGTTTTTTTCCAAGTTGGCAACTTTACACTACTGCTTGCAGATATAAATGAACTTTGTCTTTGTAAGGCATCTGTGAGGCAAGTGCTTTGAAATGTGTATAAAGGGATGCTTGTATGGTTATCTATTCAGGAGAGTTCTGCAGATACATTAGCTTTGAGCTGCCCTGTCACATCACAGAGGGCAGCACAAAGCACCTATTTAGAAAGTATAAAATTTGTGCTGAACAAGAGTGGTACGAAACCACTTCCCCATCTTTCTCCTTGGAAAAAAATAAGATGTTTTTGACAGTGCTGTCAGATAGCAGGGCTTTGTTTTCCAGCTCTTCTGAACAAACACCGGGTTGTTATTCTGCCTTAATGCAAGGCTGCTGCTTGGTAGGAACGTTTCAGGTGTTCCTGATGCACAGAAGGAAAACCCAGAGCTTGGCAATGTCTGATGTGAAAACATTGTGGCTCCAAGATGTGATATCTTTCCAAAAGTGAGAACTTGGTGACGATAGAGCTTTTGTTCAGCAAACTTGGTGTCAGTCGTGCAATCTGCTGGTCAGCACTTCCTAATGCCGCTCTTTTGGAACCATAGAGCAACAACTTTGAACTATTGTGAAAACAGGATTGTTTTTAAGGCTATAAAAAGCATCCATCTTGTTCTTTTTTGGCACAGTTTTTTCACTCATATGCAGTCAATGCTCTGAGTCCCTGAAAATCTGAAAGTACCCCATGTAAACATCTCTATTCCACAAACAGTGACTGTGGCTTTGTTCCCTGAGTCACTTCTTACTGGAGCACTGCAAGGGGACCTGGCTTCTTACTCTCCTCACCTATGGGCAAACCATAGGAAAATCTCTTGCACTTCTAATCCCCATTGCAGAATTAGGTGCAATATTAACGTACATGTCTTAATAGAACTTGCTCAATTAAAAAAAAAAGTGTAGGTGCAATTGCATATGAATATTTTATTCTGCAAATATTGCAACAGCATTTATTTTTCCTCTCTGCCATGCCCAATGGCTCACTGTGTAGAATGGCAGACTGCATAGATGGCTGTAATCACAAAAACATGTAATGTTTGCTAAAATGTCGCTTGCAGTTTCCCAAAATTTTGAAATTTTTTTTCTGTTTATTTTTTTTTTTTAATTAAAATTTGTAATGGGCAAAGCACAGTGGAAAACCTGGAGAAAAAAGTGAATCAGAGTCACTTGAGTCTCCTGATTGTTTAGGTACGTCTGATGTCATCTTGTAAATTTGAAGTACAAAGCACTGGAAGTGGGGTTAGTTTTGGTTCTCTCTTCATGCCTCAACTGGTGGTGTAAAATATTAATGAAAAATGTCTCTAAACTTAAAATCCAGTCTAATTTTTACCAAAAATCTCCCCAGTTGCATAGCTAGCAATAAGAATTCCTAAAATCCAAAGCTATTTGAATGTGAATGGACACCCATGTTTTTCCAGCATTAACTCTTTTAGTCTGATTGTGTCCCCTTGTAGCTTTCTGCAGCATCCAGCTGTCCTGCAAACTGTCACCAGAGCATCTTTGCCCAGGGACAAGTGCATCAAGTTAACCCAATGGGGCAGAGTAAAAAATAATGCTGCTGCCACTGCCTGGATGCTCCTGGGGCTTCACAGCCCTTCCTGAGCCATCAGGCCTTCTATGTAAACAGCATGATGGGCTTAAATCAGATTTAAGTCGGGAGATGAGGAATCATGCTTCAAAGAATCAATGTTTATTGTGTTCTGTAGTTCTATTGCTTATCTTCAGAAAATAATTAAAATTTGTTCAGTTACACTTAATCAATAGTTCCTAAATATGTTTCAGGCTTTTGGCTTGCTTTGAGTACACTTACTCATATGCTTTACTTGAGACTGTTCTAAAGTTTTCTTAAAAAGTAAATATTTAATTTGTTTTATAATTGTGTAGATAGACAAAATTGGGGATTTATTAAAGATGCCCAAACCCCACATGATATGCATTTCTCCAGCAAGCTAAAGGATATGTAATGAAAAGACTTTGAGTTGTGTATTTACTGCTGCAGCTGTTCTAGGATCTCTTTTGAGAGCTGTTTCTAGTCATTCATTAGAGCTTCAGGAACAGCCCTCTGACTCTGGTACCTTATCTTTGTCAGGACAATGAGAAGATGCTGCTCTTGGCTCCCACTGTGGACCAATGCAGAAGGTGCTGAGCCATGACCTGTGACTGTTTGCCTTGGCAAACCTCTCCTAGGGTTTGCTGTGTCTGTTCCCAGTTAAGCTTCCTGCAGCTGAGGGTTGGACATCACAATGCCAGTCCTGTCCAAGAGCAGGATACAGCAGCCTTGTTCCTTCCTTTGACAGTTTTGAAAATGGCATTATTGCATGAACCTTGTTGGTGTCCACTTAAAGGAGTATTTGATTTTCATCTGTCCTGAACAATGGAGCACATCAATCTGAAGATAAAGTGATGCTAATGTGTGTCCAGTTTGATTTTTCTCACTGTAAAGATCTGGGGAATAGTGAGGAAGCCTTGTGTACACTGAAAGTTTTCAGAAACAATGGTTCAAGCAAATTTCAGTAGGTAATCATGTAGATTTGGCTATGCTTTCTTTCACCCCTGGGATGACAGTTTCCATGGTTCTCTCTGTCCCTGCCCCGTTTCCTTCAGCATTCCCTGCTTTGAAGCTGCCAAACTTCTGTTTGATCTTGCAGCCTTAATATTTCTTTAATCTCATATTGTGCAGGAGTGTGTATATAAATAAACCAGAGAGGCATTTTACAAGAGATTTAAAAGACCTCTGCAAGAAGGTTATAAACTATAACCTGAAAGAGTGGGTCATTGTGGGGGCTGGGTGGAGCAGGATCTTTACTTGTTCCTGTATTTAATCTTTGATGCAAGCTGAGAACAAATATCTTTTCCTCTTTGCAGATATCAGCTACTGACCATGTCAGAGTTCCAGGATGCTCACCTTGCAGAGGTGAAACCTCTGGTGGAGAAGGAGGAGGTAATTATTTTAAAGCTTTTTAGAACTTACATGTTTTCTGTCAGGACTTCTTTTGGAACTGCACATGTGTTTTTGGATTATTGAACATTATTTGAACATACTGTATGGAAGAAAAGAAAAATTGGAGATAGAATAAAAATAGTTAATTTGGGTTGTTTTTAATAATGCAAAACTGACCCTAATTATTTGTTGTTTGATTTTGTTCTTTTAATATGATGTTGACACTTTCTTTGAATAATGACAGCTCTGGATGTCTTTAGCTGCATCAAATGATGCCACTTGGGCAATCTCATGTACATTTATAGCTACACACTCCTCAATGTAAACACAGAGTTTGCTCTGTCAGTTGCCTCTCACAGAGCTTTTACATTTCCTTTGGGCACAGCTGAGCCCTCTCTTGTCCTCTCTGAGTGCACTGAGCCATGAGCTACATGAGCTGGGTGTGTGCAGTCCACAGCCTGTTGCAGTCACTGGAACTGCAGCACAGAAACATCCTAGGTTTTTTGTTGTTTTTTTTTTTAAACTTTGTTATACTACTTTCCACTCTTTATTGGACTTTGGTAGATTTTGTTTTTTTTAACAGCAACATCTGGATTCAGTGACTATCTGATTCTTCCATGGTAGCCATACTCTGTGCTTTGGTATGTTCATGACAAAAAAAAAAAAATCACTGTTAATATGTGAAGAAACACCTCAACATTTTCTTGAAACAAAACTACAATTTTTCTCTTGTTCCTAATGACATTTTTTCTTGACAATTATATACATAAATGTGTTGGGTTTTTTCTGGTCTTATACACTAGGATTCATTGCTCTATCTATTTTCTTTTTTATTCCCTCCCTCTTTTATGTAAACACTTCAGAAAATAATTTCCACTTGTGACTGCAGTGAAATGGCTAGAGAAACTTCAAACACAGCTCCTTTGCCAAGGACATTGCATGAAAGCAGAGCTTGTTTGGATACCACTGAATTCAGCACTCAAACTTTTCAGAAACTAAGCCCCTTTTTAATGCCCATATTGTTCAGAACTACCAAAGCAAAGGAGATTTTAGGCAGAAGTCCTGTTGGTACTGAAATGTCTTTACTTCAAAGTTCAGAAATAGTTTAAAATACTGATTAACTTCCTGGGTTTTGGTAGCACATAGGTCAAAAGTTGGAATCTTGACAGTGAGCCCTATATGCTTTTGTTCATGATGTTACCTTAAATTTTGTATGTATGGGGGAAACTAGGGTACAGTTTGATTTTTCCTCTGTGGCCATTTTATCATAGATGAAAGATCTTAATGTATTTTTAGAAAGTGGAAAATGTTGCCCTGAAGGATGCTCAGCATATATTGAGATGAACAGTGGAGCTGGTTTTGAGTGGGTTATTGGGTGAGGCCCTCTGGAGTTGTTCTGGTTTGTTGTGCTTGGGATTCTGCTACAGCCAAGTCTTTGTTCCTGAGCAGTGATCACCCTTATTTCATATGCTGTTGGTTCAGATGCCAAATATACTTATTCCTTTCAGCTCTGGGTCCCACTGGAACAACAGTGGCTGAAATGCTGTTTAAAATGTTGTGAGACCAACAATACACTAAGAGTAATTGCACAATTGCTCAGCATATTGTCTAAAGCACAGGCTGTGCAAAATTATTTCTGCTCAGTTAGATCTTAGGTAGTTGTTTGCATGTCCAGGACTGTGACTAATTGCCTAAAAGTCACAGCTGTGAGAATTACAGGTTGTACTGCAGTGTTTTGAGGGTCCCCTAAGAAAGCAGCTATGGTGCTTCTGACATCTGTCCTTAATTTATCTGGGCTTCTGAGCCTGAGATACTTCCTTGCCAGGATTCTAAGCTTCCCTTTTTATCTCAATATTATTTTTCAAGCTTTGGCCTTTTTTGCACTTTGCCTCAAAGTGTGTTCTTGGCTGCTCTCCCCTCTGTTTTCAGCCCTGCAGTGGAAATAAGAGTTTGACTTTTCTTCTCCCTTAAAAAAAAAAAGGAGGTAACTATGAGACATTTTCCCCTTTGAAGCTATAAGCCTTGTAGGCTTTTGGAGGTGGAGAGGTTGTCACCTAACTCCTTTCCTGGTGGAGACCCTCGGCAGGTGCAGGAGATTGTCAGCAGCCATGGCAGATGACAGGTTGGAATGGACCTCTGTGTCCAGCCAGCCTCCCAAACACTGCAAAGACTAATTTTGCCAGAATAAGACCCTTCCCACCCTTCCATATCATGTAACCAAATCCCAGTCATGACTGCTTAACTGAGTTGCAAGTGTTCAGAGCATTCTTGAGCAGAGACTTCCCATCCTAGGCAGGACTGAGGCTGTCTCAAGGTGACAATAAGTAATGCAAAAAAAATTCAGTTTTACTGCTCCTTGTGAGTGTATTGCTCTGAGATTTAACAGTAAATGAGGATGCACCAGCTCTTGTCCTTCATTTTGCTGGTCTGTAATCTAATATTTTACTGCTTTCATTTCTCCATGAAGATTAGTGAGTTTATAAGCTCTTGGGTGAATTTTGATGCTCATCAGAAGAGCTTTCATTGAATGCAGAGAGAGAGCTCCCAGCTGCACAACTGGGGGGCTAGAACACATATTCAAGCATAGATTTCCACAGCTGCAAGTTACTTCCATTAATGCTTTCAAATCTCTTCACAGGCTATCACTCGCCTTCTTCCAGATTTTGATGTTCAGGCAAGTAAAGCTATTATTCTTTTTTTTTTTTTTCCTTTTTTTTCTTTTTGCACGAGGGGAGATTGAATTGACATTTGAGAAAACAGCAAGATATGACCAGCAAGGACTGCCTGCTTGCCAGGAATGCTGTTACTGTGGGAGAGGGGTCTGAATGGGGCTGTGCTGTGGCCATGTGAAGGGGACCACAGGGGGCCTTTTCACACTGGAGCTGAGAGTTTCAGTCAAAGGGGGTGGCTGGTTTGCAAGCAGTTCTATTCTTGCTAAGAGAATGAGAATCTTCAGCAGTGGTACTGAAAACAATATATTCCCCTCCCACATGGACACACACTTTTCCCAGTTAATTTGCTTTCATTAGCAGTGGGCATGCACTTCCTCAGAGGAAACGTTCCTCTGGATGCATCCCATTATGCTGTTGAAATTTTCCAAAATAATCCTGTAGCCTGTGGGGTGGTGGAAGGTACTAAGGAATCAGTATTGTCAGTAATAGGAGTGATGGTATTTCTATTTTTTTATTTAGAGACAGAGCACACAAGTTGATAGCACATCAGTAGGTCACATGGTGGCCCTTCAGTTTCCCTGAGTGTCATGCTTTTGAGAGAAGACTTGGTCACTCTCCTTATTTTATTGCCATTTGGGCTCTTGACTGACAAGTTTGTCCTTGCTGGTTCTTAGCTGAGACTAAGGAATTGCAAAGCTGCAGGAGCCAGGGTGGATTGAGCTGGGCTGGAGATCAGCGAGGGTGTACCTGCCTTGATGAGCTGTGTGAGAGGTGTTTTCCCACTGCTGAGGACAAGGATTATGTACTGGGAAAAGACGCTCACTGGGTGTGTCATTTTTATCGAGGTGTGTAGAAATGGAAGCAGACTGTGCAGAATTAGGAAAAGCAATTAAATTGTTCTGGTGTCTGTTCAGGTCCTTGAAGGAAATAAAACCCTTCTCTACTTTATTGCACGTTGCACTTAACTAGCATCCATCTGTGTATATTTTTATTTAATAATGCGCCAATTGCTTAAAAAATTGAGCACAAATTAAGTCCTTTCCTTGGAAACCAAGTGAGACAGCTGTCTTAGATGTCTTTTTCTCATCTTTCAATGATTCTTTATAGCAAATCTGTAGTTTACACTAATCCTGCATCTTCCCCCTCGCTTTTTTTCTAATGAAATCTGCTGCCTGAAGTCTTGACAAATGTAAGTTAAGAATGTCACCGTACAGCTTCTTGCAGGACTGTGCACAGCATGGGAGAAGCTTTCTGTTTGCCTCCAGATTGATCACTTGATCTAAATAAATTGAATCCCAGATTAAGTCTGGTAACAAGAATACTACAGTATTTTGATTAAGAATGCAGAAGTGACCCATATTTCATTTCTATTATTGGAATAAATTGCTTGGTTTGTAAACCATGTGTGTATATATAGATTTTTTTTTTTTTTTAACTTGCAAGATCAAATTCTCTAAGCCTTTTTGCTTTTTTTACTCTCCATGTTTTGGATTAACTGTCACTAATCCAGAGCAGTGGTTCTTGTCATTTAGCCCTGTTCTGCCAGCTCTTACTTTTTTTAATGATCTATCTTTGTTAAGAGTTTAATCTTTAGTTGTTCCAGTTCAGGGAAAATGTGGAAGAGCATTTTGTTAAGAATTGTGACTGCAAAGGAGACTTAGCTTTGGTCCTTAAAGCCACAACTACCCTCCCTGTTTCTTTAAGTTCTTTTGTGGTTGATTTGTGGAAAAAGTGCTTTGGAACTGCTGTGAAGTATTTGATTGCTTAGTTCATTAGAGAAGTTCATGTGTGTCCATAGAGGACCCAGGTCACTCAGGACTGAGTCTGAAGCTGAAGTGTGCTCTTAGTGAGCAATCTCTATCATGAACTACTTGGGAAGAGGATGGACCTGGCCAGGGAAGGAAATTATTGGTGTTTGGCAGGATGGAGCTTCTTATTTAATGCCTGTGTATGGATGTGAGTGTCCACCATATCCACTGTAATCTCCTCCTTCCTGCTGGGAACAAATTAAGCACTGGTCAGTTAATGACTGTTTCTGCCACGAGTGAAAAGAACTGTCTGTGAGGCGTTTTCCTTCTAAGAGTAAATTTTACCTAGTTACTCAGATTTGGAAAAAAATAGATTCTTACTTCGCATGCAGTTCTAGACAGACTGGAGTTAAACATAGCTTTCTATTTTTAAAGTAATCCACTGCATAGAGGTATATTGCCCTTATAAAAGCACATGTTGCAAGATGTGCATGCTTATTCTCTGGAGGAAAATCTTTGTGAAGTTACCAGGGGATGGCCAAGACGAGATGAAAGAACTGACAGCTCTGAGCTGCCTCTAGTCAGCAATTTGTCTGTTACTATGTCTGTCTGTGGCACCCACCTGAAAACTGAAGTAAAGGTCTCCTGTGTCTCAAGAAGGGGAGTGTTCCTGGCCAAACCTGTTTTAGAATAATTGATGATAAACCAATGCAGGGCACTGTGCCCTGGATGGCTTTGTCTTCATGCCAAGCACATTTTAATTGCGTATCCAGTTTGATGTATGTCTATTCTCTAGCTCAGTACCTTTGGAGGCAATGGAACTGATCACTGTGCACATTCATCCTCCCAGCTCTGTTTCAGTCCATCAGAACTCTTTCTCAGTAACTCAGCACAACTTGGAGCCGAGTGGCAGCTGTAGGGGGGCAGAGATGAGGTTGTCCCTTGCAGTTCATGGCTCTGGCTGCCTTTATCCATAGGCAGGAAAAATCCTCTTCTGCTTTGCTTCCTGCTCGGGGAGAAGGGAAGAGCTGAGATGAGGAGGGGAGACGAATGCCTGCTGCACGTTGCAGGAGGGCTGGGATGCTCCCTGGCAGGGTGGACACAGTTTGGGGCGTTGCTATGAGGATTTCCTCATCCTTTGGGACGCTGAAGGAAAGGGCTGGGGGTGGCTGTGGTTTTGTACTCAGCAGAGCAGGGTGACCCAGTGCTAATCGGACTAGGAAGAATCCCTGGGCAGAGCTGTCGCAATAACCTGCGTCAGTTCCTGCAGCAAAGTTTTTGTTCTTGGCTTCCACCTTAGCAGGGTCACTTACATTTACATCTGAAGTCATCACCCTTATTAATGTAACTGACTCCCAACTTGATTTGGGGAACCTTTTTCTTAATATTGCTAATTTAGAATAGAAATGTTAACAAAAAAAGTGGGAGTGTGGGCATTGGGGTTTTAGGAAAAAGCAAGTGTAAGATAAGTTGAAATTCTGTTTTAGAGTAAAAACAGCTAGGGAGGAAATGCTAAAAAACTTTAGGGCAAAGGGGGTTTGAAACTCAATTTTGAAATAGCACATTAGAAGCTTAAATATCTTTGATCTCAAAGAAACTGAAAAAGAAAAGTGAAAAAAATAGCTTATGCAGGTATTACTATAATAAAGTTCTTAAGTAATACGAATTTAAAATATACTATCTCCTAGCAATTTAAAAGCTATTTAAATCTTCTTTAAGAGTGCTGAAGCTTTTCTCACAGTTCTAAGGAAAGAGAAGGGAGGTGTATTTAACAGTCATAATATGAATTAAAATAAAAGCAAGAGATTGTAATTGAGGATTAAGTATATTTGAAAGCTTTAGCATAATCTTGATGGAATGCAGTATTTTACTTACAATATAAAACATGACGTATTTAGCACAATGTGCAGTGCGTGTGTAGTTTTCCTTTTTAGATATCTGAGATATTTTGGTTGCATATTCTGTACTTCAGAAAACAACTTGTTCATAAACATGTTTGTCAATCCGTGTCTTACTTGAGCAGGGTAGAGAGGGGAAGGAATAAATGAGCCCTCCTGTGTGATAACAAATTGTCTTACCCTTCTAACCTCATGAAAAAATTGAAAGTTCACTTGAAGCAAAAATAAAATCTATTTTAGAGTCTACCAGCTCCTCCAAACTGAGACAGCCTCCCTTAAATTGCATGTATTGGAAGTATATTTGTGTGTGTTTAGTGCACTGAGATAAGAATGCACCTCTGTTAAAGTGAGAGATGTGAACAGATGGTGTGTTTGTCTTTATCCTTCTATCGGATTAGTGTACCTTGGATTTTTTTCCAAGATAGTGTTTTAATACAAATCAGTTGGTGAAGAGCCTCTTACTATAATGTTGATGTTGATTGGGATGTGCTGCCATCTGTTTTCAGTGCTCTGCGTTTTGAAAACATCCATCCCTACATCACGTAGACAAATCTCTTGATCTTTAATAGGATCAATAGGGATGTGAAGTAGTTGATGTCACCAAACAAACTAGTTTGAATTGATTGTTTTTTAGAACCTTGTATGCATTTCCCATTAAGAATTTGTGCTACAGGAAAATAGCACAACCTATCGACTTAGGGAGTCTCACTGTGGCAATAATGAGGAATTGAGCCAATTGTTAAACTGTGCTTTGCCAGTTACTGGGAGCATGGTCACCTGTTGTCTCTGAACTATTTTTAGTTGACACTGAATTTGAACTAGACTCAGGTTTCCAGTTCAGGAAGAGTTATCTGTGGCTGTTAGTGGGATGTGCGGGTTCAAGGGCTTGGTTCTATCTACCATGAACAGACTTTTTCTTTTGTGCATGGAGAACAGTCCTGCAAAGAAAACGGGTTCTGGATTTTCACTGTTACTGGAAAGCTCTTTCAATAGAAATTTGATTGTATGAAATGCCTAATAGCCTCTAACTGAGGAGAAAATTTCAATATTCCACACTCGGCAGGAGATGTGTTACACAATAATGCTTATTCTCATTACAGTGCTAAGGTTGCCAAACTATTATTTTTTTTAATTAGCTAAGCATAAGAGAGTAGAATGTGGAAAATATTAATTACCATCATTAATTTCAGCTATTAATAATTGCTATTTACTGGCACTGCAAATCTCTTCAGGAGTATTGTATAATGACAGTACCCAAATATATATTAATAATATAGAATGTTATTGGGGCCTTGAGCAATCTGATTTAGTGGGTGGCACCCCTACCTAGAGCAGGGAGTTGTAATTACATGATCTTTAACATTCCCTCCAACCCAAGCCTTTCTATAATTATGTTTTAATAGTATGCTATTGATGTACCCACTGTATAACAAAATACCATCTCTTCTGCCAAATGCTGAACTTAGTGACATTAGGCTGGTGATGTAGGAATCATTTAAACTAAATGTTGCCTATCTACTATGGAAATACTGGATATCAAATATTTAAAAGACCTTGGGTTTTTTTTCAGAATCATTGTGATTTAACACTAATTTTTCAGTCTCTTGCATTTACTGCAAACTTTAATCCCAACTTTTAAGAAAGATCTCAACTTTGATTTAATTTAGCATAAGTGTGAGGTGTTTCAGCATTTCAGATAACAAAATGTGAAATGAATCTGAAGTTATCAAAATCTGATGGAAACGGCAGCATGAAAGACTGTGTTAAATCCCAGGTTTGAAATTTGGCACTTTGTACATTGTGTGGCAAGGACTTAGTTCGTCTTTGATGTCTGACCTCTGTTGAGCACATTCTTCCCCTGGTCAAACCTGGCTCAAATCCTATTTAAGAGTGACATACTTGTGAATTAGTCTGTTTTGGTTTCCCCAGCTGGGCATTATGGGAGTCATAAGCCTATGTAGGAGAGCAGCTTGTCTATATAACCCAGTTCCTGCTGGGGCAAAGTAAAAATCTGCCACCCGTCCTCTGTTTGACTCACTGGATTTGTCACCCTGTTTTGCCTAAGGATGGTCCTAGATGTGGAAGATACAGCTTACCTGATAAGTAATGCAGTGAGTATGCAGAGGAATGAGGCTATAAGGAGATATAGAAGCTGAAAATTAGAGTTTTGATGGAATATAGTTCAGAGAGCTTAACTTGTCCTATGTACATAAGGGGGGATAGAGCTTGATT
The DNA here is from genome assembly GCA_037013685.1 of Acridotheres tristis. Taxonomy (NCBI): domain Eukaryota; kingdom Metazoa; phylum Chordata; class Aves; order Passeriformes; family Sturnidae; genus Acridotheres; species Acridotheres tristis. The sequence goes on along the minus strand of CM072886.1, from coordinate 142,224,305 downwards.
CACTGCCTCAGATGTAACTTAAAACTGATATAATTGTCTAGTTAAAAAGAAAAGAGATGAAATGTAGAATGATGTTGCCTAGAATCCTTATTTGTGCAGTGCATACAAAATGTACAGTGCATTCCTTAGATCAAATTATGGAGCTGAGACTTAGATTGAATTATTACCTCAGATAGTGAAAGGAAATCAAACCTCTTTAAAAGACTTTTGCAGAGGCTGTGCACCTCTGAGTTCTACAGCATAATTTTTGATAGATTTGAATTGAACTTGGACTTTGAGTGTTACTGCATGGAACAAGTCAAGCAAGCCCTGCAGCAGCAGGCAGTGCACTGCACTGAATGACATGGATCATATCTGTGTCCTGTGCAGTAAATAAAGGATTCTGGTGAGATGCAAGGACTGGCTACTGCCTATAGAATTCTTTGATTGTTATGTGAGTGTAACCATACTGTAAACAAGTGTCAGGAATAACTGTTGGTGTGATTGCCTTTGTATGTGTTGGCAAAATACCAAATTGTTATACCCATCTAAAGTTCAAGTGGAAAAGAAACAAAAAACAGTTCCATCCTTTGTGTGAGTAACATCTAACTTAGAGATCCAAAAGTTGCTGCTCAAGGGGACTTTGGTTTGTTAATGAAGGTGTCCTTGGCTTTAAGATCAGTGAGCAGTATAAACTCCTGTTATGCCAAGTTATAGCAGATTACTTCTTAATGTTGTATTTCTGATAACCACCAGGATAATGTGGTTATTTTGTTCTATTAGTAAACTTCAGACAGTTGGGTTTCTGTTCAAGTCTGTACATCACAAGTCATAAAACAAATACATGTGGCTGCTGATTTTATTGGGGGAGACCACTGCAATCACAAGGCTTCACAGTGGCAAATAGTGCTTATGGCAAATAAGCATATACAAGCTACTTAATGCTGCTTTCTTTGGGGAATAGTGGTTATTTTCTCAGCTAGAGTTCTTTTCCTAGAAATTAGAAATATTTTATCATGGTGACTTGTACTTTTCCAAGTATTGAGAAGCATAATTGTAAGCTCCTGTTATTCCAGGTGTCATTACAACAAAACTGTTTTCTTTGTTTTGTTATCCTGCCTTTTAATGTGGTTAAAAACTGTTCAACTATTTCCTCAGTATCTGGTTAGAGCTAGTATCTTGAGTGCTTCTGTAATTGTCTGTGGACTGGAGGAGGTGACAGCCAAATGTAAAGCATCAGCACAGAGCCCCCACCTTGGGAGAGGACAGGGGGTGTCAGGATGGAATTGCAGAGCAGATCCTGGGGTGGGGCAGGACCTGTGCCCGTGGTCCATCCAGAGTCTGCTGCAGCAGCTGTGGAGCACTTGGACAATCCTGACAGATTCTTCTGCTCTCTCCCAGGAGCAAGATGTGGAGACTGTGCACGGCTCAGTGCGTGTCACCATGTGTGGCACTCCCAGGGGGAACCGTCCGGCCATCCTCACCTACCACGACATTGGGCTGAACCGTGAGTACATCCCCACTTACAGCTCAGCTCCTGGGACAGCACTGCCACACCCAGAGCTGTGGAAGCAGCAGTGCTCAGGAAACCCTTCCCAGGTCCTTGCTTGCTTGTGTGTTGGAAGCTGTTAGGTGGCACCTAATTCTTCTCTGTGCAAGTGTAATTCTCAGATTTTATCCTTGCTCAGTAAATATTTTGAATACTTCAATTAAAGGGGCAAAAGATCTGTTCGTTCACAGTGACTGTGTATGAATGCTGTAAAAGATCTCAAGGGGAGGCTGATGGTGTATTGCCAACAGGACTGAAAAGAGAGCTCTGCTGGGGTTTGGGTCCTGTCTGATAAGCAGCCTTGTGCTGCTGGCGTCTGCATGAATTACGTGTCAAGTCAGTATGAATGAGTGCTGCTTGTGTGTCCTTAGCCAGCATTAGGAAAAAAGACTTTAAATGCCTTTTATCTGTCATATAATGAGTAAATATCGAGTTTTTTGCTCTAGTTTGTTCTTTTTTCAGTTCTATTTGTTCATGGTTTCTTACTCACTTATCAATATTTAAAAACATCTGCTGATCTTTACAGGCTGGCTATTGCAAGGGGGTAAATATTACTATTAAGACAAAAATATTTCTTGCCTGTGTTTCATGGAAGTGTCTTTAATTTTGATTTTCAGTGAATCAGGACAGAGAATCTGGAACTTAATTTTTAAATTAAACCTTTTTCTTTCCAGAGTAACAAAGTTGTTCTGGACTTGCATCTTTTAAAGTTGATTTGAGCTAGAAGTATTTTATATTCTGCCAAGATTTTTGCATGTGTGATGTGTGAGGACATTCAGAAGCACACAGAGTATCGGACCATTTTCTAGGCATCTCAAAGATGGTGCTTTTCATGCCAGAAGAAAAATATGCTAATCTTCTCCCTGTATTAATATTGCTTAAAAATCAGAAATCAGATCACCTCAAGCCTTGGAGCCTACAGCACTGAGTATCCCAAAAAGATGCTTTTGTCTTGAGCCATCTGCAGCAGTGGGTCACATGTTTAACTTGTAATATTTGGGCGAAAGCACAAGCCACAATCTTAGCCTTGAATATTTTTTTTCCTCCATTTGTCTTGACAGAATTAAAGGAAAAAAGAAAACAGGCAAGGGAATGGATAATTTAATCTAAGACAAAAACTGGGATGAATACTCCTGGCTAAATTTTGTTAGTATTTTAACTTTGCATAAAGAATAATTTTTTGAGGAATGAGGTGTACCAAGGAAATACTTCTAGTAGGTACAAAAATAAGATGGAAAACCTTAGATGACCTGATTTATTCAACCTTTCATTAACCTACAGGATAGATTAATAAATTATTTTTGTAGCTGCAAACTTAGCATTTCCTTCAGCATAATTATTTCATATTTTCTTTTCTTTCTCAAGATAAAACTTGCTTCAATCCTCTCTTCAACTTTGAGGATATGCAGGAGATCACCCAGCACTTTGCAGTCTGCCATGTGGATGCCCCTGGTCAGCAGGATGGAGCACCATCTTTCCAGACAGGGTGAGTAGCCAAGGAAACAGCCCCCATGCTATCCTAGTTACCCTTTCTTTGGAAAAAGTCTTGATCTGCAAGTTCATTGAAAAGTACTTGCACCAAGCACAGTAGTTGGCTTTTGAACTTAAATCCTGACACTGTTTCTAAAGTACTGGAGTTCTGGGAGCTCTGTTTTGTTGTGCCAGTTCACAGTAGATTTTGGGGCTGCAATTTTGTGTTTTAGCTCTGATAGCTAGACTGCTTGTAAAGCAGTTCCTTGACATCTTGTAAATTTAAATATCGAGTTAACTTGTTTTGTAATGACATCCTGAATATCATTACTAAATGAAAACTAATTTATTATAAACAAGACAGGCATTAACCTCTAGCATCCCTCGTAAATCTGTGGTCTTTATGAAATGGCAGCATGGTAGATGTTAAGTTGATAACCTACCTGGCAAATCCAGGTTTTTGGGCAGTAACAAGGGGATGAACCCTCACAGAAGGTTGTAGGTAGCTGTGTACTCCTGACTGTGCCATGTACCATGCTGTAGCTCTTGGAAACTTTGTGTGCCATGAGTACTGTCATTGCCAAAATGCTTTACCTGTTTAGGTCAAGTGAGACAGGTTTATCTTGAGAGGCCCCTTGGACAAGAATCAGCTTGGCTGAGGAAGGGAGCAGCCAACATGCCAAGGGGAGGATACAAGGCAAGGACCAGTTGTTCTGTAAGAACTACCTATTAAGGAGCTTATAAGTACCCTTACTGCATGAGCCAGTCTGTTTCCCTGCTTAATTTTTAAGCTGGTCTGATGCTGTTGTTAGCTGCAATGGCCCAGTTGTCTATCAGAGCAGCCTACAAAGCTATTTCAGTCCCCCTGTCTTTGCATTTGTTTAAATCATGAGCTTTTAAGTGCCTTAGCCCTCATGTCCTGAACAAGTGTTAATGCTTGACTTGTCAGCTGCAGAGGGCAACTATCATGATCTGTGGCTAGCAAAGACTTGATAAAATCGTGATGTCCATGTAAGAAGCTGTTATCTCTACCTGCCCTTCAACTAGACCAGCATGCCCAGATTAAGTCATAGAATCATGGTTTGGTTTGGAAGGGAAATTTGAAGGTTACCTAGTCCAGTCACCCTCTGCAGTGAGCAGGGACAACTTGATCAGACTGCTCAGAGCCCTGCCCAGCCTGATCTTGAATGTTTGCATCCACCACCTCTATGGGCAACCTGTTTCAGGGTTTACCACCTTCATTGGAAAAAGACTTTCCTTAGATCTAATTTAAATCTACCTTCTTTTAATTTAAAATCATTACCCCTTTTCTTAGCACAACTGGCCCCGCTGAAAAGTTTATCCTCATCTTTCTTATAGGTCTCTTTTGAGTCCCGAAAGGCTGCAATAAAGTCTCCCAGAACAAAGCTGTTGCAATGATACCAGCTTTTGTCATGTTAAGGTTTAATTTCCCAACAAGAAAAACTAAGAGAATAAAATGTTTCACAGTCCTTGGTGTTTTTTGTTTGGTTATATTTTGGAGGCTAAACTAGAGAATAATCAGGTGTAATTCTGATGGGAAACAGGTTTAAATACATCCTAGACAGATGTCTTCCAGCACTACTGTGCATAGATTTTTTTTTTTTTTTCCCACATGCTACTCAGTAGAGATTTTGCTCAGAATCTTCTTCTCTCAAAGTTTTAATTCTGCTTTTAAGAAGACCAGGAGCATTAAAAACAGCTGTTTTTATAGAGCCTTCTTCATCAGCTTCATAGCCTTTCTTATGCCTTCATTTTCTCCATCAATTTTAATGGAAAGCTGTTCTCATTTATCCTACAGTAATGTTCGTGTCCCTAAAAATACGTGTTTAAGTTTTTTGCAAATATCTAGAACTCATTTCTGTAGTCTCTGATTATGCAATACTTGGAAACTTTTTTTGTGGTGGATTAGAAATGCAAACATAGTGAATGTGACTGGAAACTCATCTCTCTTGTTCAAACTTTTTTATTACTTCTGAATGCTAACTTTCCTTGGGAAAGATTTATTGTGGTCTGTTTTGTTCTTAGATGTCTATTGTTCCATAACATAGAATATATATATATTATGCTCATATTTCTGCAAGATTACTTGTGCTTGCTCCTGATTTAAATTCAGCTCAAGCACTCAATGATCTCATGATGACCACATTTGGTAGACAGTGATCTGTGTCTCTAAATAGTGTATACTGGTGAATGTGGTGTAGTAACTCCTGAAAAACATGCTTGTTTCAGGTATGTGTATCCCTCCATGGATCAGCTGGCTGAAATGATTCCTGGAATCCTGAAACAGTTTGGGTGAGTGAAGAATTGTTTGCTTATCTTTCTCATTCTCTCTATGTGACCCACTGAAAGAGAAGATATTTGCTTTGGCTTGGCTGTCTGGCGTTATGTTTGCTAGAACTACACTTGTGGTTGTTTTGGATTCCTCTGCTGTAGATGGATTGCTTTTGCCTTGGTTTCTGAAAGAGCTTATTTTTTGGCCCTTTTTGAAATGTCTGTTTATTTTTAAACAGGAAGCAACTTAGGAGAAATCCCATGTGCCTAATTTAGGGGCTTCCTCCAGTATTCTGTGCATTGCCCTCACAGGGGCAGGGCACAGACAATCTGTTCTTCCCACTGTAACAACCCACGTTTTCCTGTGTGGTTAAGCAGGGGGACAAAAAAAGCACAGTCCCATCTGAAGACATTTTACTGTTTTGCTTCTGTGGCTTGAGTGTTTTAGGGGGTCAGTCTGACCTCCCTGAGCCTCTTCTACTACCAAGTGCAGATGCCAGGTTACCAGTCTTGCAAGACCTAGTGGCAGTGTTCTTGGGTTGTCTACCCACCATGTTTGGGGATTTGTTCTGCCTTAAAGCTCAGCTTTAGCAGGAGCTGTAGCTGAGAAAGGTTCCTTTTCTGTGGAGCTCATGCTCCTGGTACACAGTGGGGAGAGGGCAGGTAGACACCTCCAAGGGGTTTTTAGAACAAGTAGAGAAAACTTGGCATTCAGAGCTAGACAGCTTTGGAAAGCTCAGGCTGGACCATCTCCCCAGGTTAGACATTGCACAGTTATAACCAGCTCTTACAGTATTGTGGACTAGTTTACACATTCCCTAAGGGGATAGTGAGGTACTTTTTGAACTGCCTAATGTCAGGCACAGGGTCATCAGTTCTGTTGCACTATGCAAAAAGATGTGATCAATAACATCACTACCTTGAAAATCAATTAAACTGGAGTGTATTTACAAAATCTTGATTTAATATTGCTAATAAGAATCAAAACTATCCTCAGGTATTATACTAAAAGCATTGCATATTCTGTTTTTCTCAGTGGTTTTGTCTAGCCTTCCCTTCCATGTATTTTCTACAAACTTGAAGCTGATGCTTTAAAACTGATTTCAGTTAATGCAAATATTTGGTTTGTCTCTGCCCTGTTTGGTTATGAAGTTTAAACTTCATCACCCCAGTGACTGGATAGCAAGAGATGTTTCCCTGCCAGCCTCCTGTCAGAGAGGAACCAGTGCCCCAGGTGGATAGCACTGATGGGGAGGGCAGGGGGAGCCTGGGGAGGGGGTAACTTTGTATTTAGGCTGCAGATTTCAGGCCTGTATCTTGTGAATTTTTCTGGCAGAGATGAATCATTTCCTCCCAGGATAGAACAATGCTGTGGTTGCTTAGTATATTTACTTAAAGATAAGTGAGGATAGCTGCTGCCCTGCAGTGCATGAGGAGCAGGGTCCTGTAAATATTGCTGGGGCCACTGACATTGCTGAGGGTCCACAGCTTCCCCAAGCTGAGCCCACCCTTCTGTGGATACACATTGGCATGTGAAAGAGGAAGGCCACTGGTATAATTTATTTTCAGCACCCTTCCTCATTTGTCTGTTCTGTTTTATTGCTGTGCAGGCTGAAGACCATCATAGGAATGGGAACTGGAGCTGGTGCTTACATTTTAACCAGATTTGCTGTAAGTTTTGTGGAGCTTCCTTAAAGCCTCAAACCTGATTTCTCTTACATGTTTTTGTCCTCGTAGAGTGCATGGAGAATTCCTGTTCTGCTGTGCCCAGTTAAGTATGCAAGCCAGGCTTTTAAGTGAAATACCACAATCTGCAGGATAGCTAATCCAGAAGACCCAGATTTTCCATTTTAAGGCCTGGGCTCTACCCAGTTAATTTGCAGAAGGTTTTTATAATGGGAGTTCTCTATTTAAACTGAGGGTGGAGAAAAAGTTAAATCCTAATGTTCTCCAGCTGCTCAGTTGAATTACTCTAATGAATTTTTTTCCATACATATGCTTCTTTTCTGCAAGATAAAACTAGACCTACCAGTTTCTTCCCTATGACATAATTTGTTAATTTAATTTTTTTGCTGACTGTTGAGCTGCAAAGGATATCTGATGAATTTTAGATCTTCTCTTTTGCAGTTAAACCATGCGGAGATGGTAGAGGGATTAGTTCTCATTAATGTAAACCCTTGTGCTGAAGGTTGGATGGACTGGGCAGCAACTAAGGTAAACAACTTTAAGTTAGAAAAATAAATCTTACTGCACTGTGGGACATGAAGAGCTTGGCAGCCTTCTATGTCAAGGCATGGCTGTAGATACAAAACATCCTGGGCTAATTCGTTTGGCGTTTATTCTTCCATTTGCAAAAAAACTTCATACAGGGCTAGTGATAAAAATAAGTATTTTGAGAAAATAGATACATGGGGCATAATGGAGCTACTGGGACAATTCTTAAGCGCTCATAACTGCTCAGGAGAGCAGTTTACCTGGACATGGTAGTTTTGGCAACATCTTTCAAGAAAACTTCAAGTGCAGTGTAGCATTCAGTGCTTTCTTTTCCATGGCTTTATTTACCAACATGGTCCAAAATATGTAGCAGAGCACAGAAAAATGTCCAGAACAGCATCCTCCATGTTTCAATTATCTGTGAGTCTTAGGTGCCAAAAGGACTCGGAAAAGAGCATTGGCTACAGATTGTTCATACAACCAGCAAATGTTGATATAAAAGAAACTCCTAGGAGAAACTTGCAGAGCCAAGATGTAACATTCTTTCAAGGCTTAGTTACTAAATATATTCCTATATCAAATTTATCAGAATAAACTGACAAACTTATTTAAATGAAGTGTAGTAACTTTTCTATGCTGAAGTGAACCTCCTGATCCATTTCAATTCTCACCCAATGCCTCAGTGCATTAAATTTTTCCATATCTGTGCCTCTGCCTTCCATGTCTCAAGGTGAGTATTGCTCACCTCAAGAGCACAGCAGGTGCCTTAAGTTCTTGTGTCCTTCCAAAGCAGGAGCATTTACTGTGGGTTGTGAGCTTCTGGTAACAGTTCCATTGCATTGTCAAGGTGGGTTGTTAGGGAGGGGAGTGGGCAGTGAGGTTAAATGACACCCCCCTTGCTTGGGAAATTCCTGCAAGGAATGATTCCCTATACACCTATGCCCCTAGCAGTGTATTCTCTGTATGACTTCATTAGAGAAGTTATCTGATGAGGATGACTCAAACATTAACCCCTAATGGTGTTCTAGTTGGATTGAATGGGGGAAATATCAGTTTAGGATATTGTACATGTAGAGATCACAGAAACACCCACTGGTCTATTTATGGGTAATTAGAAGGTGTCATTTGTTCAGGGGCTGTGTTAATAGCAGATACTTAAGTAATCTTTGTTTAGATTTCAGGTTGGACAAATGCTTTGCCAGACATGGTCATTTCACATCTATTTGGAAAGGTAATGTTCAAAAGATTCCTCTGATATATTCAGTATTTACCTCCTGGGGCTGTGAGAGGTGTGGAAGCTTTCAGTTAAACAACAAAAGATGAAGTTAAACTGTGACATAGGATTCATATTTGTGTCCCTAGCATTTTGGGCAGTATTCTGCCATGGGGTTTTCTGTGTATTGAGTAGTCAAGTGCAACTCAGCTGTGAAAACTCTAATAGGGGCAGCTCCCTGTCTAGGCAGCCAACACTTAAGCATGAGTATAAGAGTTGTATATGGTCATGTTCTGAGCTGAAAAACCCCACAGATTTTTTTTTTTATATATATAATATACTTGTAACTCTGTGACAGCTGGCCATTAGTATTAATGGTGCTCTTCAGTGCAAGCCTAATGCAAAGTGCTGGAATGTTTTCTGAGGCTACTTTGCTGTGCTTGAAATTGTTAGTAAAACCCTATTCCAGCAGAACAAGGAACTAATCTATATTAGATTATTTAGATAATTAGACTTTAGAACCCAACTGTTTGAAAATGGTACTGATTGAAGTCCTGGAAGCTTAGTTATTTACTATTGTGAAACTGAGTTCCACATTACGGTTTGTTAGCTTTCAACATCTGCTTTTCTCTAGAAACGTTTATTAGGCTTCTTACCCTGGATCTTCCTTTTTTGTTTTAAAACCTCTCACTTGTCTGACTGTAACCATCTGCCCTACAATATGTTTTGCAATTGTGAAATTTTAACATTACAACATACTTCAGTTTTAAATTGAAAATTGTGATACTGTGATCAGAAGCTAATATTAATTGTGGGTGACTTCCCTGGGTGCTGAAAGCTGTCCCTTCCCTCAAGGTGCACTCCTGTTGTGCAGATAGGAGTCTGATACACAATTACTGTGCCATGTCTTCAGATCCTTTCAGAAAATAGCCCCTATTCTGAACAATTCTGTCTCCACTTTAGGAGGAGATTCACAGCAACCATGACCTGATCCATACTTACCGTCAGCATATCATTAATGATATGAATCAAACCAACCTTCATCTCTTTGTCAACTCTTACAACAGGTAAATACATTTACCTGATTTCTAACTGGAAACTTTTAAGAGGCTGTCCAGCTCTTTAGAGACAGTATTTCTTGTGTGGTGGGATTAAATGTGCTCCCCCAGTATAAAGTTCTGCTTAATAGTGCCTTTAGGGATCTCAGGTGGTTTGCTTACTGGAGAAGGACCTTGTGCACTTGTGGGGTGAAAGGTTGTACACTGGGACTGAACATGGATCCTTCAGTCCAAGTGTGGTTCTACATCAGTTATGGAGACCACAACATATGTCAGATTAAATTAACATGTGAGTGTCTGTGCTTTCTCTAAACTAGAAGAATATAAAAGTATCTATAAAATTCTAGTGTATCAAAAGCCTTTGTCATCTCTACTTTCTTTTAGTCGGCGAGACCTAGAGATTGAGCGCCCTGTTCCTGGAGTGAATGTTGTCACCCTTCAGTAAGTATTTTATTTGAGAGCTTAGTGCAAGTCAGGGACTGCCATTAGGAAGAACTCCTCTCTTCAGACCTGGCAAACATACTGAAATTTAAAGTTAAGTACTTCCTGTCAGTGTGCATCTGAAAATTTGGGCTTAAAGTACTTGAAAAGTTAGTGTATTCATGCTATATATGAAATGTGAAATATGTTATAGATAATGGAAACTATAGCTCTGAAGGCACTTGAACTGTGCTTATACAACCTAAAAACCCCAGCCTAAAACTGTTTAGAAAACCAACCAAATGATAAACTTTCAGGAAGATAGAGCAGATTATGAGAATGACTGTCAGATCATGTGCCTTTTGCTTGTGCTGCAACTTGTGCATTGTAAGTTGTCAAGCCCTTCCTAGCTCAGCTGCTGGTGGTTGTACACAGGAGACTGTATTCATCTGACAATCTGTTTGGAAATGGGTGGACAGATCCAAAAGTTGGAACTCAGGGGCCTAGGGGGTGGTAGGTGTGAGACTTTGATGCTGATGCCTACATTCAATTTCTTATAAAGCAAGGAAGGAATAAGAGCCCTGGCAAGGGCTGATTTGCTGCCAGCTGGGGAAAAGAACAGGTTTTCAGGCAAGAAATCAGAGCATGTCAGTAGGCCTGCAGCTAATGCAGGATTTAATGCATCTTTAAGGTGTCTGGAATGCAAACCAAATCATTTTTCACACACTTAACTGTTTCACCCTTGCAGAGACACAAAATGCAGTTCAGGGCAGGTCTGGGCTTGGGTGGCAGAGATAAAACCACTTGTGTGTGCTTCTTTGCAGGTGTCCTGTCCTCCTGGTGGTCGGTGACAGCTCCCCAGCAGTGGATGCTGTGGTGGGTACCTCAAGCCATCTTTGCCACCCTGCTGAGGATGGGTGGGTGAGCCAAGGGAGCTGCAAGAGGCCAGCAGAGCCCCTGCCACACAGCAGCCCTGCTGGCTTGCAATCCAGCCCGGTGGCTCTGCTCTTCCAGACTGCAGGAGAGCTGCCATTAATTCCATGCTGTTTGTCCCCTCTGCCTGTGCGCTATTATTTAATAGCTACCACGTTAGGAACAATCACCACAGCAGTTCCAGTGAACCGCAAATATTTTCCTTTAGAGAGGAATCTGCTGCTGGTATTTTAACTTGCTGTGTGGTACTGGAGCTGTGCCCTGGGTCACTCTGGAAGTGAAGAGCTTCTTTCTGACCATTATAACTCTCCCCAGATGACTGGATGACTTCAAATGTTGTGCCTTAATGGGCATGCCCAGCCTGCTGGCCCATGGCCACATGGCTGCTCACCATTTGGGATGCTACCAGATGGACCCAAATCACAAGATAAACAATACTTGTTGCCACTGAAGTCCCAGAAACAGATGAAAAAAAGTCTCCAGTTCCCAACTATGGGTTTGTACATGGAAAAAATGCAGTTAAAAATGTGAGCTGACTTACTTGGGTTCAAAGATGTATATGTATACATATGTAGATACATATAGGTATGTATACATAGTCTTCACACAACCATAAGACACTCAGCTTAGTCTGTATTAAGTCAGAAGTCAAGGTGTTGAATCTTTTTGTACAAGAGTTCACACTTAAAATCTTGTGTGCAATGCCTTATGCTGCTATTCTTTTCTATAGGTTGAATGCAACTCGAAGCTGGACCCAACAAGGACCACACTTCTGAAGGTAATAACAAATTGTGCTTTTTAAAATAAACATTCCTCTCACATAAGACCAGTTGAATTAGCTAAAAAGCAGAACTAGAGTGATGTGTTGCAATACTGATAATACAGTTGATTTAAAAAGACAGTTCCTTCAGGGTGAGAGTATTTTAGTGGGATAAACAAGACTAGGGGCATGGAATTTCTCAGCTCCTCCATTTTAGACTAGTAGGGATGAAAGTTGAAATGTTCAGTATTTCACATACCCATAATGAATTTGACTAGAGCTGGCAAAGCTGATCTTAAGATATTTCGAAAGCTTTTGAAAAGCTGTGAGCAAAGTAGGAGCGTAGACCAGTTCATTCTGTTCCTGTGCTTGCCTTTCAGCAGCAGTGTCAGGTGAATCAACAGCTAATCTATCAGCCACAGTTTGGTCAACCTGCCTTTTATGAGGGTACAGTCCAGGATGTTTTACTGCTATTTTCCAGAAAAAAAAAAATTGTAAAATGCACTTACAAGCAGCAGAACATCATGCAAAGGCCTTGGCTGACATTTGGTATTCAGAGTATGACTGCAATCTTTAGCTTGTTACTGATGAAGTAATAGCATGCAAACAGTGAAACAAATCTGGTCACACTTTGAGAGCTTCTACTGCATCTCTTTAGTGAACTAGTCAGTGAAAATTATAATAAATAAAAATGTTTTTTTCCTCCTAACATTGAAGAGCTACACTGTTGCCCTATAATGTGGGTGGCAGACACCTTAAGAAAGTTTGACACTGTCTCAGACCTTGTATCAGTGGCCAGACTTTGCTCAGTCCAGGGATATGGCTGATCCCAAATCCTGCTGCAGGTCTGTTTTGCTGCTAACTAATCCTAGATAGGATTTGGGGTTTCCTGTCCTTTACAACTCTACTGTTTTCAGCTTGTAGTGTTCCTTGGAACAGGACTGTTTTTGTTGGGTTGACTTTGAGGGGTGGAGTGGCAGGAAAAATGAAATGCTCCAAAAATATTTCATGCACTCGAGATAGCTTTTTTTTTTTTCTTTTTTTTTTTTTCATTTGGCTTTCCCTGCTTCCCTTGGCAAGTCAGCCTGATGCTTGCCATTAGCAATCTAAGCAAATCGTTTTTCCCTCTCACCTCTGAGCTTTTAGGTGATTGTTTTCTCTACCCTGTTTGTCATCCATGTCAATATAGAGTCATATTATTGTAATTCAGAGCTGAATTTGCAATCAGGACTAATAGGCTGTTTTCTAAGAAACTGATAATCACTGCCCAGCAAAAAGCATTTGTAGCTCCAGCTGATGTTTTCTCTGAGCATCCAGACACTTTGTGGTTTTCTGGGGTGCAGTTGTAGCTTTAATAAACATTTAACAGCTTGCTTTGATAGTTCACCCGTGTGTATGTTACTCACACAACAAAAGGAAGTGGTTTCTCTGCCAGATAGCTAAAAAGGTCATTTCAATATATCCTGAGCATAAGTGAGCTCCTCTGGCATTATGCTAACTGGCTGTTGTCATCCTGTTTCAGATGGCTGACTGCGGTGGGCTCCCCCAAGTTTCTCAGGTAGGATTTGGCTGGAGGAAATCCTACTAATCATGTTCTGCAGTGTGTCAGACTGCAGCCAATGTGTGTTTTCCTGTAGGGTACTGGCTGTTCCCAAATGTCAGCCAAAAGGATGGTTATGATTTCATGAATAATGATGTCAGTTGGTCATCTGAGCTTTCTTTTATACTTTAAAGAGCAATGAAATGCAAAATTAAGATTGGGAGGGGATATTTTCACTAATAAAGTCTTAACCTAGTGAAGAACTGAGGTGGGAATGCAGAGGTATTAGTTTATGCCTATTTACTGAGATAATGTGGATTAGGGCTTGAGCCACTGACATTTTAACAACATTCTTGCTTGGACTATTTATAGTGTACATCAGGAAAGTGGGAAACAGGAAATAACAATGCTGGGTTATTGCATACACTGGCTCAGCTTGACTGTGGATGAACTGGACTTTAAAACACTTTTCAGCATAAGTTCCAAGCTGCTAATAAAGCCAGGCTGGCAAATAGAAAATTTACCTATACCCTTGTGTTGCTTCACTAAAAGAGCTGATTTGTAAATCACAGTGGATGCTGTGGTGGGTACCTCCACAATGGAATGTGATCTAACACTTAAACAGATTTCTAAGCTGTATAAAGTAGTGTTTGTGAACTTCAGGGAAAGCTGAATTTGTAATTGCCAGCAGCTGAAGTCCCTGTACAGGCAGTGTATGCTCCAACAGTGTGAACTGGGAAAAGGCTTTAAAGCCTCACAGTAGTATGTGCATTGCTTCTGTTATAGAGAGTCTGTTCTTTGCAGTGGTTCAGAGAATTATGAAAAGAACACTTTCATGTGTAATAATTGAGACTGTGAAGCATATGTGGCCACTGTTAGAAGAGGAAAAAAGTGAGATGCTTCATTGCAAGAATGTTGGTTGTAGGCAGTTGTGCTTGTGTATTCCTGGTGAGTTTTTTTGCCCTATAAACATAAGTATCAGCTCTGAATAGCTGAATCTGTTCTCAACTGATTAGGAATTATTCAGTTACCGGTCTTGTATGAACTGCCTTGTACATTTTGTTAGGCCAGTTGTTTTACTTTGGTTCACCTGCCTCAGTAACTGCACAAGTCAAGTTTTGAGCCAGATTCAGACCACTTGTGTTCCCTGGATCTCAAATGCATGTATCCATTTTCTAAAATAATGGGGAGATGACAACAAAGGGGAATAGTGGAATTTTCTTATAAATGAAGTTTTCATACAGTCAGTAGAACCTAGAGAATATTTAATGTGTTCCTGTTAAGATAGGCCATCTATGGACTCTGTAACATTATAACCTACTGAGCACTTCCTACAATAACTGTCTCTCCTTTGCAGCCTGCCAAGCTGGCTGAAGCTTTCAAATACTTTGTTCAGGGAATGGGATACAGTAAGTATTTGTTTTATTGAATGGCTGATCTTGCTACTGAAGTTAATTGGGAATCTAAGCACCCAGACTCTGATCCCAGATGTGTCACCTTTTCCCTTTTGGATATGCATTTGCAAGGGGGGAAAAAAAATCACATACTGTATCTGGGCAAAGGGTTTTCAAACCAAGTGATGTTATTAAATAGTAGAGAGCTTTGTGAACAGCTCTTTTACTTTATCTCAATGTTTTTAAGGTGGCTATTTGTAATAGTGTCCCCTCTAGCATCAAAGGACATGGTTCATCTACTGCACACAATATTTAAAACCTCTTTGTCTCAGAGGCTTCTTTGAGTTGTAGCTGTTTGTTTTTCACATATTTGCTCCTGACAGCTGCTGTGAGGATGCACTATGAGCCTGGGCTGCCAGCAAAGGTTGAATATTGGAAAGTAATGGGAGGGCTGATGAGTCTTTTCAGTTTCCCTCTGGATTCTTGCAGCCACAGCAGTGTGCCCTGAAGTTTCTTGAATCCCTCAGCCCTGACCACTAATTGCACTATAGTAATTTGTTCTTAATGACATGCCTGGAGCAGGGGATGTACTTCTGCATGTGAAGGTGGCCTGAGAAGTATCTGTTCAACCATGAAGGCTCCTCCTGGTGTGGTTAAGCTGAGAGGAAGGCAAGGGCTTCCTTCCAAGTCCATGCAGTGAGGTATTAATGAAAGACTCTTCTTCCAGTGCCCTCTGCCAGCATGACCAGGCTGATGAGGTCCCGCACGGCTTCTGGCTCCAGTGTGACTTCCTTGGAAGGACAGAGGAGCCGCTCCCACACCGGGGAAGGCACAAGGAGCCGCTCCCACACCGGGGAGGGCACGAGGAGCAGATCCCACACCGGGGATGGCTCCAGGAACCGCTCCCACACAGACACACGGATCGAGCTGACGCCGAACTCGGCCAGCAACGCTGAACAATCAAGCCCCAAATCCATGGAAGTGTCCTGTTAGATGGCTGTGGGAGGTTTTAAACTGGTCACAGTGTGAAAAAGTAATGGATGCCCCCTGTGTTTCACAAAACCATAACTGGTATTAATCTCTAGCTATTCTGTAGGATGAACTCTGTTCACCAGGGTCTGAGAGGGACCAAAGAAAAGAAGCATCTCATTTGCTTTATCATTATTCTTGTATCTCAGACAGCTGCTGCTATTGTGCCCTCCTTCAGTGGATGCCAAATTCTAAAGGATACTTGCCAAAAGCTGATGTGGTTGTAAACACTTCAGAGTCAAACCAGAATTGCTCAATACCCTCCTTTAAAATCAAAGCTGTTACGGGCCCCTTTATCTCTTATTCTGTTGAAGTAAACTGGCACAATTTGAGATGAGTTTCAAAGTGGGGGAGAAAAAATAACTTTTAAGGATGACTAAGAAAAGGAAATGAAACAAATGTGCTATGGCCTCATGTTGAAGCTGGAGTTGAATTCATTGTATATAGCTTGACTTCAAATGATAGAAGAGTTAACGTATCGTGCATTTATAGGCCTTCTAATTCATTAGTATGCAAGCCTGTTTTCCTATGTACAATAATATACTACTAAAATAGGCAATTTTAATGTGACTTTGAGATGAACTAAATCTTTAAGGTTTTCATTTCACTTTTTTGAGATTTAGTTCCAGTCTTCCTTTCCTTCCCCCCTCCTAGACCCTAAAACCTGCTTAGCCAAATGAGGACAGGATTTAAATTTGGTAAGCAAGGTAGAATTTCCTGTTTGGGAACTTGGGCCAAAGGGTTTACCAAACTGCAGGAGTTGGTGTAGTTGTAACAAGTAGGATAGCTGTACATGCCAGCTAAGCAGAAACAGCTTGATATTTCCTTCAGAAAGCTTCTTATCTTTGCAGCTCAAGTTTTTTTGTGTCCAGCACAATTGTGATAAATTTGGAATTCTGTAAGCAAAGACAGATCCAGCTGTTCTTTGTCAGGAGAGATGAATAACTGTGGGATGGGCATGTAATTAGATACTGTACATTCAACTGCCACTAATTACTAGATCTGAAACTGATGAGACCTCACTGGTGCTGAAAAGTGTATTCCACGAAGTGGTGGAGCAGCAACACTCTATCTCTGGAATACAGTGTCTAATGACTTTGTAAATGTCATGATCTGCTGGTTCTGCATCATTTACATGGCCTTGGGTTGCTTTCTTTGAACCTAGTGGCTTGATACTTTTCTGCCACTCAGAATGTCACAGTTGGGTGTTTAAGTTTGTCCTTCCATAGCTAGTGGGACAGGATTTCCAGAGCTCCAGTGCATACCTGCTGAATTGCAGTCCTCACACAGACAAAAAGCTCAAATGCCGAGTGGTTAAATAGCAAACGTTAATACTTTGGGATTGCTTGTTCAGAAGAACACCATCTAGGTTACTTTATATTGACTAACTTCAGCTCTTGTGTAGAATATCCATAACATTTTGTGGGAAGAAAAGACAATTTTCAGAAAGAATAAAGCTATTGTGTAAAGTCTATCAAGAAAAGTTTCTTAATGAAGTATTTGTATTTATTTCAAAACAAATAAATTTGTAACTTTGCAATGTCTGGTGTCTTCATATTTTACCAGGAGTACAATACTTTTTTTCAGCCAAAATATATTCTTGTCTTCCCTTTATATCAATGAAGTCTTTTTGATTTTGCTCAGATCTGTCATCCCTCACTTTTGTGCTCAGAGCTTTCCCTGCTCTAGCCTCCTATTCTAAAACACCACATGCTTCAGCATAATTGTTGACTATTTTACTACTAAAGTATATGGAAATATAGGAAAATATTGAGCTGTGATACAGAGTGCTATTTACTGTTTGAACTTTTTTGTCTCCCTGGATAAAATACTGTGTAGTGCACAGATCTGGGGTCTGACTTCCTCACTGGAGTTGGTGCCACACTCATTGCATCCTCTTTGATCTTTAAATCCATTGATGTGATGAGTTCCCCATGAATCTCTGGTGTTATTCAGGCCTCCTGACTGAAATTGCAGATGCCACTTGGATTTTCTAAAGGTGCTCTTTTTGAATCTCCTACAAAACTGTAACTTCAGGGAAGTAAAGATTAACCTAGTGATGTACTGGAGTTTTCAGGGACAGGTGCTTTGATGACTTTGCTGGGACTATTTTGGGCTGCTCATTCCTCCTATGTCTCAAAAACTCCTGTGATAGGAAGATGCAAAAGCAAATATTTGTCATGTCTGAGGCAAGGCTCTACTAGCTGTGATGATTCAGCAAAGGGCTTGACAGCCAGGGCCAGAGAAAACAGGAGCAACCTGTGCCAGCTCATCTTACAAAAGAAGGGCAAAGTTAAGTTCTTTGCTGAGCTTTTCTGGGAATGGCTAATCCTTCCTTCCACAAGGGCACCATGGTGTGCCTGTCAAGCCTAGGCAGTTTATTTTGGTTTAATGGGGAGGAATGCATCCAAGCCTTCTTGCAGTACAAAGGGATCTGCGAGCACTTCTGAGCTGCAAGGAGTTGCTAGGATCACTATAAATGTCAGTTTTGCAACCAAAAGCACTCATTTGGCAAAGAACGCTGTGTTCTGTGTATAGAAGCTGGAGGGCAGCACAGAGGAGTGGTGTCTTACCTTTTACAAGGAGTTATGACTCCTCTTTCCCTGCAGTACTGGTCTCCTGGCATCTTTAGCTTGTGTTGTAAATGAAGAGATGCAAGTGGTTTGCAGATTTATTAGAAGTTTTTATAAAAACTCTTCCCAGACCTGAAAAAACTGACTTCTGCATTATTGTTGGAGACAAAACTAGCCTGAATATTGTAGAGTCATTAACCTGGAAAACAGGAGCTGGGATTTCACTTTTTTCCAAGTGAGAATGGCCACCAGGGAGCAAGGAGCTGCTGTAGCATAGAAGAAATTCTGATTGGGTAACAGGAGGTTTCCAGAAAATAACCAGTTTACCCCTCACAGTGCTTTTGGGGCTATAAAGAAAGAAAATAGGATGGGCTCCCAGGGACCATGAGGCTTCCTGGTTGCATTAGTGTATCTCAATGCCAAATCTTTGCTGCAGTGCTACTCTTCAAAACCACTAATAGAAAGGATATCATTGCTGAAATCCAGGTTCTTTCCACCTCTGCCTGGGCCTCGACATCTACTGTATAAAAATCTGGCTAAACTTCATGTTATCTTTCTCCCTCCTTGTCCTTGCAGAGGGGGAGTGGGAGAGGATGTGCCAATACCATGTCGTGGCAGCAGGACTTTTGTGCTGAAGGATGCTGCTGCCTTCCTCTTTAAAAATCTCTATTGACTGAACAGCTGGAAACTTTAACCTAGATGTGTTTTCGAGGTTTATGATTAATGTCATGTGTTGTGAGTGATGGACTGAGCTGGAGTGAAAACTGTTTATAGTAAAGCTGCTTATTTGTTCTCTCCAGTGCTGGAAACCTCTCCTGCTTTTGCATCTTGGGCAGAGTATCTGCTGCAATCTTCACCGTGTCTGTAATGGAGTCTGTTGCATCCACCAATACAACACAGTGTTGCTTGCAGCTTGGCCCTCCCCCTTCCCACATGCTGTCTGCTTGTTTTATTTCTTTGCATTATTTTGCACTATTTCACACTATTTCACATTCACAGGCACCGAAAGCCTCTCCCTGTCTGTCTCTGTCAACAGCTGTTTGGATGTGTGTGGATTTAGCGTTTCCACTGAGCCAAATATAGACTTTATGTTGGTAGCTGATCACTGCCATGCCTAATGTTTAAATAACTGACAGAAAGGATGTCAGGGTATTTTAAGAGCTCAACCCTTCCCCCTCAGCCTTTTGTAACAGACAGACACAGCCTCTCACTGTTTCTAACTATTGCTTCATTAAGGGTTCCATTCATTTTACAAACAACACAGCTGCTGACCGGTGTTAGAGGGGAAAAAAAAGGAAAAAAAAGGCTTCTGATTGCAACTGCCAGACAGTTCAATGTCTGTTCTCTGCAACTCAGCGTGGGGATCATTCGCTTACCCAGCACTCCTGCAGGCTGAGGAGGGTTATTATTTTGATGTCATTAAAGAGGCAGCCCCACATCCCATACACCCTTACATATTTTGGCACAGGTGGGATGTGCATCAAACACTGGATGCAGACATCATTTGGGCATGTCCAGAAGAGCCCAAGCTTTGGGAAAGGGGAGAGCAGGCACTTTTTCTTCACAAGCAGCTGCTGCATAGTGAGCTGTGAGCTGCAGTAGAGCTGCAAAAAGTATCCTTGGGTGACCTGCCACTCTCTGCAATTGCTTTTGGCTGGAGTGGATTATGGTATTCAGGTCAAGGTCAGTGTGTGGAGGGGGTTGGGGGAGGGCAGGGCTGTTTGCTGGGAAGCAGTTCTGGACATGGGCTGAGGCAGCTGCAGGCAAAGCCTACACGAGCCAGGGCACTGGGAAAAGAGCAGGATGTGCCACCAGCCTGGGCTTTTCACCCCCGGCTCTGTGTGTGTATGTACCTGTGTGTGTGCACAAGTCCCCACGAGGCTCAGCACCCCACACGATGTTCAGGGAAGATGGGGCTGCTGAGCTGAGGGTCTGCACCACCCCTTGGAGCTGGCATTGGCACGGGGAATGGCCAAGCTGCTTGTAGGTTTGGCAAACCTGCCTCACCAAAGGTGGCACCCAGCCCTGCACACGGTGGTGAGATGCACACTGTCCGACCAACTGCTGAACCTCAGACCACACAGACCTGTCAGATAGGAAATTGTCATTTGCTGAATGACTGCAATATGTTTTCTTTTATTTTTAATGATAATATGACCAAGTTAAATAAAAATCTTAGCTCTTTATCACCAGCTGCCAATGTTAAACATTGATCTGTTCCTGCAGTGATTCCCTCTCTGCTGCTCAAGCGTGTTTGGGGCAGAGGAAATCCTACCGAAGCAGAGCCTTGCAAAGGGTCAGCACTTCGTTTGGAAAGTGCAAAGTACTGGGGAGATGATGATATTCCCAGACTAGTGAAAGCAGCCAGGAAGCCTTCATGCAAGATCTTGTGCTGGGCAGCTCTCGTGAGCAGAGGTTGCAGAGCCCAGATGGGACTTCTGGTGCCTGTAGAGTCAGCAGGGAAATGTGATACCTTTGTTGAAAGCTATTGCCAGAGGCACAGAGGCTGGGAAACGCTTAAAAAAAAATAAAAAAAAATTAAAAAAAAAGGCACCTGAAGGAGAATGAGAAGGTGCTTCCTGACTTCCTGACCATAAGCAAGCCCAACCAACCCCATCCCAGTCCAGGAGAGTAGGCCACTCAAAGTGTTTAAGTTCCTATCAAAGCAAGTAACATACTTCAGGCTGGAAGGCAAGCTTGATTTATTGCAAAACACTATAGGTATTTTTTTTCTAGAATTAAAAGGAAGAATCCTTATTGGGGTTAGCTCTGGGGATATGTGAATGAAGGGATACAAAACAGTGATTCTTCAATTTAAATGCTTTTCCCCATGTCTTTAATAACCTTGTTTGAACAATTTCAATATGTATGGCTGTTGCAAACAGGTTACTCCTGCAACTTCTCAAGAGAGGCAATAATGAAGACATGCTTAGGCAGGTTGAGTAATACACTTCACTTTGCTCAAAGACTCTAGACCTCTGTCCCAAGCCCAATAAGAGTGTTGCAGAAAAAATCTCAAATGTTGAGCCAGAAACAGACCAGAAAAGAAATTTGGGAAACAACTGGCTTTTCAAAATTAAGGAAATTCTCTCAGACCATCATTTTTACCACATTACAGTACAGGCTCTTTACTTTTATGTGTCCTCCAGTTCACAGCTTTGTCACAGATTGCAAATGCCCACTTGGACATTGGCCAGGCAAGAGGATCCAAAAAGGAAAAGAAGTGTCAGTCACAGATATATTTCACCTTCATTTGCTCACCTAAATTTCTAAACGAGGTGTCAGTCACAGATTCATTAACCATTTAATTTAAGCCACTTACTTAATATCTTTAAACCACAGCAGCAATGTATTATCTTAAATGACCTCATCCTGATGCTTTACAAACGAGTAATGTGTTAGATAGCTGGAGTAACTCAGACTTCCAAACCTAATCTGGTTTTCCCTTTAATTTTTCATATATTTCAGAGTATGAAGATTACAGAAATAACTCTATGGAAATGTTAAAACTGGAAAGTCACAATTTGAGAAGGTAAATGTATGGAGATGTGTCTCTAGATAGTGAGAACACTATCAGTTTAATAAACTGCTTGTTTCAAAATTCCTTCAAGAAAGCTGAGACAAAAATATCCCAGGGTTTAATTGACAAGATGACACAGTCTTTCTGAATGTTGTGGTTTTCCTGGAATATTACATATATACAGCACAGCCCCAGTGAACACTTCAAAAACATGGCAGCTGCACTACACCCGGTTTCCAGTGCATGCACAATAAATGATGTTTTAAATTCCAGCCAACACTACATGGAAAGGCATTTTAATAAGCTTCATGCCTGCTTCTTTGATGAGTAGATAACCTGTTTTCTGGGGGTCCCAAGCAAGGTGGCTTGAGCTACTGCCATAACTCTGGAGAAGCCTCCACAGAAGGTGATGGCTATGGTCACTGGAGATAGCTGGAGGCTTGATCAGACCTTCAAAATCACACCCTTCATCCTTGACCCAGCCTACAGGACCAACAGGATGATTGCCATGAGCTGAATGTGTGTCAAACTGTCTTGGCTTAGGTGGATTGCAAAATTGTCACTGTCAACCTTTTTTTAACCTTTCACTTGCCCATTGCAGCAGAGGAGTCTGATCCTGGTATCTCCCCAATGCTATAATTGTTTTTCTTAGATGGTGGCATTGCTTTCAGGTCCCAACAGAGACCTGGGCCCACTGCACAAATGTCCAATGAGCATCAGTTCCTGCTGGGGGAATTTTCACTTTCAACAGAGGCAATGAACAGTGAGGCCTTGTTGTTCTGGCTCTGAAGTCCCAAGGAAAAGTGAAGCAAGGGGTTGAAGCCATGAACGCCTTTGGGGATCTAGATCTTCAATGAATTAAAACAGTAACCACAAAAGCACTTTTGTAAGAGATACATGATTTGCCCAGACACAGAGGGAGCCAGGAACTGAATCTAAAGCTGGACTGCTGCCTTAGTCCTAGGGCTAATCTGCTTGTAGGCACTCATTAAAACAAAGGATCTCAAATGCACCACAGACTGCAGATCAAATTAATTGGCTACAAGTGATGCTTTTCCCCATTCAGAGGCACTGGACAGACAACCAGTGGCACAAGCAGAGTAGTAGAGCTAACAGTGCTTGGTTTCCTACAGATTTGTGTCCAATGTCCCCACAGAACTCCTTTACAGCAGTGTAATAACCACTATTACCCATCTGTGATTCTTTCAGCTCTGCCTCCTCCATGGCTACTTATTTCCATCTGGCAAATCTGTTTAAAACCCCTTTACACGGCTGCTGGGGTGGCTGGGTCACACTGCAGGTGTGTTGGGTGCAGTGGCTGCCTGGCAGGTGTGCACGGGCCTGACAGGGACAATGTGGTTAGGCTCTTCCCTCCCTGCTCCTTCATTTCATGTTTTATTGCAGGAATTGCAATGCTCCTGAGATCTTTACACTTCTGCCTGCTTTGTTTGACATTTCCCACAAAGAACTGCCTGACAGACAAACAAATGAACAGTGTGGCTGCATACACCCGGTTTCCTTAGGAAACCAGGCTAGAGACAGAAACATCTTGGGCATGTTGGGCAAGATCTGTGGTTTCCAGGCATTCACTTCACTAAAACTGACACACACTGGAGCTGCTGGTCATGCATTAGCTTTCAATAGCTTCTTTTATCTCTCAGTGAAAGCCTTGTGTTACAGCCACTGCAGCATTTGATTGCTCTGGTTACAGCATTAACTAATTGCAAAGCAGAACAAGCCAGTTAAGAGACACAGTTTTTAATACATGATATGGTCCTGTTTTCTTGCTTCCTTATGTGTACATGTAAGGCAGAGAAAGACTGACTGTACTTACAAACACACATTATACATGCACTGCTTTTTATGCACCATAGGAATATATATATGCAAATATACACACACATATATATATATATATATTCATGGGCATGTTCCCATATGGTTTTATATATAATATTATATGCAATAATATATAGATACATGCACATAATATTTTATAGGTGTGTATACATCTACATATAAATGTATATATATATGTATTTATTTTTATATGTGCACATACATGCATGTATATACACACATGCATATACATGGCATTTTAAGAAGGGCAAGAATTAGAACACAGGGTTCCAAGTCATAGTTAGGGGACCCGATTGAGAAAGAGGTCCCAGTATGTCTTCCCCATAACTTCTTAATACAAACCATTTTCCCTTTTGAAAAGCATTGCCAAATTCTTGGCCACGGCCTCTTTTTGGTATGTTCACATGGAACTTCTTTACGAAGGAGTGGAGTTTGAAATGTAACATTCTCAGTCTTGCAAGTGCTGAGGTCTCGTTTGATGGGAGGCAAATGGGTCAGGTGTGACCTCTGCTGTCACATCATCCAGGCCAAGGCAGTCATGGGGCTGAATCTTGCAAAATGCTGGTGGCCTCAGGTTCCTTATCACCAGAGAAACAAAGAGAAGAGGGGCTTTGCATCTGCATTGGAACATGTGGGCAGGGATCACCCTGCCTTTCTGCCACTAGAGATGTCATGGAAGTCTCAAAAAAGAAATAAAGCTTTAAATTCAGGAATGACCTAGCTCTATAAAGAATATATGAGCCAAATCCTTGTATACAAATTAAGATGCTATTGGTGTTAACAGCTTTTGCAGATATACAGTATTTTTCCTAATTGTTTTTACATAGGCATGGCATTATTTTCAGCCCACTCACAAGAACTTTTAATTCATCATAGTCAGAAAAATTTATGTCTCCCAGAAACTAACCAAGCTTCTGCTGGGTTATCAAGATGAAGACAGACAATTTGCCAGCTGAAAGTAAAGCAAAATAAACAGCTGCATCATCCCAAGTTCAGCCCTGTACTGGTCAGATCTCCAGATCATGTGTCACTCAGCAGTTCTACTGTGCCACCAGGGATTTTTGAAGTGGATGCTGCAGTTCTCTTGTTCATGCAGAAACACAATTCTGCTCTACCGAGTGAAGCAACAGCAAACGTACCATGGGACATGGCTGCTGTACTAACAATTTATTGGAGAAAAAACTGGCTCCAACATCCTTCAATGATGATAAATTTCTTACCTGGAAAGGTAATGATAGGGGATTTTTTCTTCTCTTAGCTGACATTTGAATGTGAAACCACTTCTGTAGAAAATGTTTACATTGATGTTTACTCTAAGCATCAGCCCAGCTGGAATGAATGCATCAGAAGCTGTGCCAAGGGTTTCCTCTCCTTCTGCATCCACACATTCTCAGAGCTGGTGTGAAGCCTAACACCTGTTTTCTCATTTAACACATCTTCTTTCCTCTATCCCAGCCATGTAAAACAATGATTTGTGTTACTGGCAGTGGGAAGAGGCACCTGGGTGCTGGTAACACCATGGAGAGCAGGAGGTGGTGGTCCCCAAGCAGAGGCCACACAATTTCTGTTTCTAATAGTAATAATAAATGGATTAATGAGGTCTTGTCCTTCAGCTCTTATCTGGCTCTCTACAATTCTGCAGAGATAGCCTAGGAGCAGTACATCAGCTGTGGATTAGATGACCTATCCTGTAAACATGAGCTCTGGGTGGCTGTTTTGGATTCAATCAAGCTATTTAAGATCAGAGGAGGTAGAGAACTATGAAAATGTTCCTGGCACAAGATACTTCAAGAGATTGAGTCCAAGGAGAGCAGGACACAGAAGTTCTTGGACCCAGCCTATTGCAGTGAGAGACAGAAACACCACACAGAGATTTCAGGAGAAACATTCTTCTCCCAAGGCTTTTCCCATGAAATTCACTATGGAGTAGAATCTGACTGAGAATAACAGAGGAGTGATTCTAGGACTGATCTCAGTGTGACAGATGCTAGACTTTAGCTGCAAGGGTCAGACATCAAATCCTGGTGTCTAATTGTTGGACATAAAACATATATGTCAGTCTTCCAGCTTAGACAATAATATTCAAGAAATGACAATAAGAATGCCTGAATCTCATGTCTAAGCTAATGACAGCCATACTTTTGCTGTCATACTAGTGTACTGTTCTTTCCTATGGGCAATTAAACTGCTGGCCTAGTAAATGACAGTGCCAACAGAACTGTCATTTAAATCCCAGCATCAGTGCCTAAAGGAATTTCTGGGTACTGTTAATGGATGAAGATCTATTAGAGTTAAAAATCTGGTTTGTTCAAGGCCTCTTCAAAAACATTGTGGTAAAACAAAGAGATTAAACATTGATGCCATAAGGTTTAGATTTCATATTTTCTGGATTTTGTATTGTGTTAGTATATAACTCTGAACTTCATATAAAATGTTAGCAAGTTCTCTTCACAGTGTAATTAAACAAAACAATCCTTTTCCAGCCTGAGAACCAAGGACACCATTGCAGCTTCAGGCCCAAAAAGTGTAAACAACAGTGAATTGAGGAGAGCAATCTGGGAGGATGGGACTTCATAACCTGAAGGTGTAATTGGACAATTAACCCAATATGGAAATGGACCCAAACTTATAAAAGTGTGAAAACTCGGGACCCATTGTCCATCTTGGGTGTAGCCTTGGCCAGGCTCTTGTACTGCCCAAGGTATATGCTTTATGGCCTTTTTAATAAATACCTGCTTTATTCCTTTAACACTGTCTAGCCGCTCTACTAGGTAACCTCTCAAGGCATCAACATTCTAACTCGGGAAAAAAAAATTGCACATTGGCAGTGGATGAAGATTCTCCTTTTATTTTAAAACCTCTGTAAAATCAGAGCAAAGGGTCAATTCCAGCATTCAGCCACTTTAATTAGCGATTTCAGAGTAATCATAGTAATGAGCCAAGTCAGCAAAGATGTCATTGGGGTTCCTGCAGTTCAGGTTGCAAAAACAAGCATTGATCCACATAAT
Source organism: Acridotheres tristis (assembly GCA_037013685.1). NCBI lineage: Eukaryota > Metazoa > Chordata > Aves > Passeriformes > Sturnidae > Acridotheres > Acridotheres tristis. Next base: position 142,197,493 of record CM072886.1, on the reverse strand, counting down.
TTTCCAGGAAAACTCAGTTCCATCTGGGCACAGAAACCTCACTTCAATAGTCTTGGACTTGTAGGGTGTGCAGCACCTGTTGTCTGTGCAGACACCACAGTATTTGGGTTTGTATGGAATTTTGCTCACACATCCAGAGATGGTGTAGTTCATGGGCTCATTCGCCCTGTAGACAGCCAAGCATTTCTTCCCAGGCTAAATCAGAGAAGAAAATTAAAACAAAGAGGTTAAAAACAAAGAGTGCTAATACAGGTAGGACATAAAACCCACCCTGCTCTTTACAACTACCTGAAAGGAAGCTGTGTCAAGGAAGGGGAGACTGGGGGGACAGGGGGCTCAGCCTCTTCTACCAGGTAAACAGTGATAGGACAAAGAGAAATGGCCTCAAATGTGCCATGAGACGTTCAGGTTGGATATCAGGAAAAATTTCTTCACTGAAAGAGTGGTTAAGCATTTGAAAAAGCTGCCCAGGGAAGTGATGGAATCACCATCTCTGGAAGGATTCAAAAAACATATAGACATGGCACTTTGCAGTGTGGTTTATAAAGCATGGTGTTATTCAGTGAAAGGTTGGGTTTACTGATCTTGGACATCCTTTCCAACTTTAAGGATTCTATTATTCTATTCTACGATTCCTATGTTTAAAGGGATTTGTAGCTATTAGGAAGACTTTAACAGCCCTAACCTAGGTGGTGTAAAAGATTTACATGTTTAGACATATGAACCCAAAAGCTGCAAGTAGGATACTTGCATAGTAGAGTCCAAAGCCATGACCAGATATGCAGGACTGCTTTTCTGCCAGCTGAGTACAGGGCTGTCCAAGCCAGCATGGAGCACAGCAGGTTTGTCTCGGCTTTCCTTGGAAGGACCTTTTGGCTGGAGTTAAACTCTCAGGGGAAGGTTTTTATACCAGCACAGGCACGACACATTTTGGAACTCTGTGCAGCAGAGTAATTCCATGTACAAGTGCAGCCTCACAAGATGCTGGATGCTGGCAAACAAAGGCTGGCTCAGTGTCCAGCTCAAGGGGTGCACAAAGGAACAGTCCCCACCTTGATGTGCTGGGTTATATCCACCTCACAGGGCCTCGTGTTGCACAGGCGGCTTTCCTTCAGGAGCCGGCACTGGTCGTTGTCATTGGAAATCCTGGTGGAGATGCCCAGCCCGCAGGTCTTTGAGCAGGGACTCCAGGGTGAGGTGTGCACAATGCAGTTCTTCTGCCAGGCTTCGTCCTCTCCCTCGTACGCTGTGGACACAGATTAACCCCACATTATTCAGCCCGGGCAGCTTTACATATTAAACACCCTCTCCCCAGCTCATTGCACATTCAGGCCACTAACCCAAATAATTAAACCACAGCCAAGTGGCTCAGCATTCCTGTGAACTCCCTCATCCCACTCCCTTTGTGCTGACCTACTTGTGTCAGACTCTCCATCCCTGTGACTGCTGGGGGCCAGGGCTTGTTCCTTTATTCCCCTTCACAGCCTCACACAAGGGGGTCCTTGTCTGGGACCCCCAGGTGCTGCCACAATATAAACAATTACAGAAGCCTGAGCCAGCGGGTGGAGAAAGGGGATGAGATCTGATCTCACCATGAAGGTTTATTTCTGAGCCCATTCAATTGGTTCCCTGTAGCAGAAAGTGGTCAACAGTCTCTGCTGGATGGCAGAGGGCTTGGGAAGCAGCCACAGCCTTTCACTGGGAGGAAGAACAGCTTCAATAGTTCTCAGAGAGCTCAGCAGCCATCTGAAGAAAGGGTGGGCTCTGTTTTGAAAGCAGTCAACAACCCCAGTTATGGTTCTGTCCCAGCCTCAACCAAAGCCCCCACTGCTTTACAGCTTACAGGGCAGTCCACAGGCAAAACTGGGAGAAACTGCTGCATTGAGCTTGCTCACTGTTATATTTATTATTATATTAATTATTATATTAAACGTAATAGATGCTAGTCTGACTTCTAAAAGACTTTTCCTTACAGGAGAAATGTCAGGAAAGCAAAGCAGTGTTTTGCTCATTTTGGGACACAGGCCTTGAGGACGTAAGGCCAGTTTCAGTAGTAGATATTTCGAATATGGACCAACCCCACATTTCAGAGTTATCAGGAACAGAGAAGTGAGGACTAAGCTCTGGTGGTTTTAACTCACACATGAGGACTGAGGCTTTGTTTTGTGCAACAAAAGTACAGACCAAGGTTTGGGAAAAAACTCTTACCATCAAGGAGACAAAATCTTTGTTTACAACAATCCTGTGTCTCCCTGAGCTCTGCTTTTGTGAGATGGTCTAAAACATGAAGCTAATGTGGCTAATGTCACTACAGTGTGTCATAGGGCATTTTGACAATAAATTTAAGACATATAGCAAGTTGAGTCCACCTTAAGCATTTGGGACCATGTTTGAGGCAAATGATACTACCTCTGTGCAGTGGGCAACGTGATTGTTATTATAAATGTGGGTGTGAGGACGGAACGTTTCATGATGCTATCAGTTCAGAACTGATGAAAAGTTGTACTATCACAAAGACAACTTAATGCAACTCACAGTAAAATGTCCACACAATAGCTGCCTTCAAGGTGCTGTGGAAGTTTGAGACTCCTAAGATACAGGGGCTTTAAAATTGCACTACAATAGCAATATAACTTGGTCAGAAAGCCTTGGTCTCAAATCAAACTGAGCCTGTTCTCTTTTCCAGGAGGTCCAGACTAAGGAAAAAAAATTAAAATGAAGAATTAAAAAGGACTTTTGACATCTTCAAAGTTTCAGCAGATGTGCCCTTCAAAGGGGGCTTTGGCACACAGAATTCCAGAATGGTTGCACCAGCATATTTGATTAATATCATATTCATAGAATCATGGAATGGTTTGGGTTGGAAAGACCATAAAGTTCATCTCAATTAAACTCCCCTGCCATGGGCAGAGACACCTCCCACTAGATCAGGCTGCTCAGGGTCTCATCCAGCCTAGCCTTGAACACCTCTAGGGATGGGGCATCCAAATCCATATGGCTACTAATGAGTTCCACTGGTGTTTGCCTGTCCTGTCCTTCAGCATGTGCTGTGTGAGAGGCTCTGTCTCCCTCACAAAGCTCAGACACCTGCCAGGTCTGGCAGTGCAAGCTGACACTTGGCTTGTAGACTCTGGCAGATGGCAAAGGAGAGATCTGCCTCATTCCCACCATACCTGCAGAGGAGATGTGACGTGGAGATGTCTTCCTGATTTTCCTGGAGTCATCACAAACCCACTGCTCGCAGCACTTCCCTGCCATCTTAATCAGCTTTGGGTTTGGGCACCAGACAAGTGGGGGACGTGAGTTTGTGCACATGGGAACACAGCCCACAGCCCCATTAATGCACGTGCAGTTGTATTTGCAGTTGGGCTGAAATGTCTCCCCGTTCTTATACCTGACTCCATTGAGGACACATCCTACACCAACAATCTCTGAAAAGAAAGAAAAAGAGACAAAACACACAGAGAGCCGTTAAAATAACGCTGACAATAAACAGCTCTGATGTGTTCCTTTACCAAGCTGATCCCTGGGCTGGCAGTGCTGCAGAGCGATGTGTTCAGACTGATGCTGAGCCAAGTGCAGTCACAGCATCTAGGAATCTGTTTCCATTCTAAATCACAGCAAAAAAAGGGACCTTTTAATACTTCAATGAAAAAATAAGTTAGAAAATAAAACAAGTTTTATCCTCAAATTCTTACTTTAAAAAAATCAAAATTATTTCATAGCATGGTGGTAGGAATTACTCACAGGGGGAGAAATCAAAATAATTTAAAAATAAACTTAGTGAAATTTGAGGTTTTCAGAGACATAGAGGGGACTTCATGGAGTCACACATATGACAGAGCTGTTCAAAACACCTGAGTATATCTGAAGCAAAAGGGGAGAAAAAACAAGGTAGCAAAAGTGATACCTAAATGGCACTTGATACCTATATTTAGGAGCCTGAATCTTACCCAGTTTATCACAGAGCAGTTTTCTTGGAAAATGAAGCATACATTATAAAGCCATGAAAATAAATATTTGGTGTATAATTTTTTAATATAAAATCACCTTAAAAAGTCAAGCCTTTCGATTGCCTATGAACAGGAATCATAGAGAAGAATTTTTTGTTTGTTTCAAATTATACACAGTTATTTGGAAGCAGTGGTTTCCAATAGAAAATTCAAACTTCAGTTTCTTGTTTGGTCACATGGAGGCACTGCACACACACTGGCTGGGTTGATTATGTTTTGCGTCTGGTCAGAAATGGAGCTGCATCAGGAAAACATAAATTGAAATGCTGGATTAAAATTCTGCAAAGGCTTCCTATTTTTAGAATGAGCTGAATGAAAACATCAAGCACAAATCCCCTCTTCTGCACAAAAACGAGAGCTGTTGGAATTTCAAGCACAGAGCTAGATCTCCTGTTCATGCTCAGCTCCAGTTATTGTAATGCTTATGCCTTTGTACTGGAAAGGCAATCACTCAGTGCTGGACCTGGGCCCGAGAATTCAGATACACTTCTAGGTATGCACACAGATTATGACAGTTCAAAAAAATGCTGCATCTCCTGTTGTTTTCCTATGAGCATATTCCTCCTGGATTATATTAACTTAGTCTCCTATGGGTCTCATAAACCAGGAGGTTCACCATGAGAACATCCCCAAACACAGACGAAGGGGCTGTTCAATGCTTTCAAGAAGAACCTCACTGAGTCTGCATCAAAATAAAGCAATTTGGAGACACATCCCTGTTCCCAGCCCACATGGACAACACCTGCCTCACCCCCTGGGGCTGTGCTCAGCACCCCACTGCCTCTGCTTTGCTGCAGAGAAAAGCCAACACCCAAAAGAGAGCTGCAGTGACTGCCAACAGGTTCCCATTTGATGTCTGTAAGGTTAGATCCTGGGCCACACCTCAGCATGGCAGTCCAGATACAGCCTGAATTTTGACCCCACTCCCTTTCCCAACACATATTCCTAACTCTTTCAGGATCTTTAGTTTCCATAAATTATATTGTTTCTGTAGCCCTTCACACCCTGGGTTCTCTAGATCTAGCTGAAAGCATCCATAGGCAAAGGCACTTCCTCACAGCAGTCAGTCCCCAACACCCAGCACAGGATTCCCACTCACAGGAGCTTTCAGTCACCAGGTCAGGACGGAAGCTGGTGGGTCAGAGTGGGGTCCTGCAGCCTATGTGTGGCCCAGGGTACGAAAAGAACACATCAGCAGATCGTGACCTGTACTTCTATATGGGTGCTGGAAACAAGGCCACAGGTTTCTCTGGCAGTCAGAGACAATCTCACATCCTAACCGTGGAAACACCTTCCTTCTGCTCCCTTCAGCTGTGCACACCATAATGCCCTCACCAAGTATCCATAGATGTCACATAACAGGGATATATTGTCATGGTGGTGGGGAAGTGAAAGCACAGACTGGGAATCCCTCCAGATCTCACTGGAAAAGCTGGGGGTCAGTCTTCCTTCAGCACAGTGCTGCTGGCACAGGCACACCGAGTGCCTGTGATGTTTGGGAGGATGCAAAAACCAAAAAATATCCAACCAAGAAAGCAGCCATTTAAATAAATAAACAAATGCAAATCAACATGAGGGCCTTTAAAGAGACCCAGGAAGGCTGATAGCTTTGAGACAACATCCAGCCTGGTTTCCTCTCCCAGTACAGGGCCAGCTGTAACAATGTCATTCTTGACAGGGTTTGTCTAACCTGCCCTTGCAGACCTCTCATGAATGTTCTATGCACACTCCAGACAATACATTTAAATTATCCCATATCCTCTTTTCTTAACCTTAATCTTTTCATCTTCTCTAATCTTGAAAATCACTGTTCAGGTTTACAGCTCCTGGCATATAACTTCTCTTGTTATTTTGCCTGTATCCTACAAAAATCTGGTTAGACTGCACTTTTTGCATGCCTTTTTTCTTTTTTTTTTTTTTGTGCTTGAGCCAGTGCAAAGCCAAGGTCATTTTTTACTAGACTTCCCACCCTTCTCTGAGGAAGAGCAACGCCTAATATCACTTCTGTGAGATTCTGCCAGCTTACCCTGAACTTCTTAACTCATCAGACCTGTCCCTTGTGTAACCTCTGCTCATATTCTAAGTTTATTGAAGCCCAGAATCTGTGAGCTTTTTCCTCCTCTGTGGATCAGTTATTCTATCAGTCCATCTCACAGTCAGCTCTCCTCCAGGTTTCCTTTCACCTTTATATTTTCTCTTGGATCATTTGTTTTTATGTTCCAGCCCAGAAGCCCCCATTTAAATGTTTTTTTCCTGCTTATGAACCTAAAGCCATGGCCATATGTTCTAATAACTTACTAAGCAGCAGCCTTTCCAGTCAGCAATCTGTGGTTGTGCTGATGATCCTTTCACTTTTAATCATTTCCAGAGTAATGATTTTCAATAATTCCTAACATTTATGAGAGGATCAGATTCCCCCTCATGTTCTGGAACTCAGAGCAAGTGAATATACTCTTAACACATAAAACACTACCTAACTTCTTTCTGTGCTTCTTCTTGAAAAGCATTCCAGTGTCATGGAGCCAAGAGTTTGTTATGAGAGGTGGGAAGAAATCCTTCAGCCCCGTGACAGCTAATGTGACTGTAACCATCATAAAATTAAGGCTTAAACCTCAATTTGTAACTGACAAGCTCTTATAGGAGATGATTCACTGCAGACCATCTTGACAGGGTATTCTACTGACCATATGCTGTTCTTCCAAGGTATCTCCTATAGGGAATGAGCCAAAAGTGTCACCTTAATGTCATGGTTTTCATGTAGGGTCTGTTTTGCTTGTCTTTAAATCAGCTGCCTGCCTATCCTTCCTTCATCCCCAACCCACTACAGCACCTCCTCCTGTTACAGGGAGTACAGAATAATCTATTTACACATATGGAGACTTTCAAATGCTGGTTAGTCTTTGCTCTTGGCTGCAGCCAAATCAAAGGGAAGGAATTCAGATGTCATTTCTCATCCAGCCAGCTGCCCTGAGAACAAAGACAGCTACAAGGGAATGGAAGATGCTGCACACAGGAGCTGATAAGAGTGCAGCCAGGCATCTAAAATGAGATAAATCTCAACCCCTGCTCAGACTGACGGGAGCTGCCAGCGTATATCTAAGTCAAAAATATATGTACATCACTTACGTGCACATACTCCTATTTCGTACCTAGGTCTGTCTCCGCTGTAGTCACAGTACAAGCCCCTGTGGAAGTCACAGGTGTCCGCCTCAGTGCAGCTCTCCCCTCGCTGCCTGGCACAGGTCTTGCAGCAGTCACAGCCATCCGTGACCAGGCTGACGCCCAGCGCGCAGCGGGGTGGGGACCTGGGGCACTGGCAAGGCCACCTGCAGAACTGAGTCCGTGTGTAGGGCTCTGGCGTGGCTGGGACGGTGCTGCTCATGGGGAGGGAGCTCTGGGCAGTGGCCTGCAAGCAAAGAAACACAGCTTGGAGAGCGTGACAGAGAAACGGGGGCTGCAAAGCCTGTGTTGCTTAGTCCTTAGTTAAAATCCCATCACGTCTAATGAGTATAAAGAGCTTCAACAAACTAGCATGCAAGTCAATTTAAAATTTGATAAGCAGATAAAAAACCTGATCAAGGTTAATCAAGGTAGAAAAGGGATTTTATGTAACACAGTGATGCTATTCCAAGTCACTATTACTGAGTTCCTGGAGTACTGGGATGCCGTAGGTCATATCAAAACCCGCAGAAGGTAGAGGCTCATTCTGAGCTCTCAAATCCCTTGACAACAAACTCCGAATGACATTTAACAGCACTAGCCATGCTTGTGGTGCAAGAAGGGTGCAAATCAGGCAAGTGACAAAGCAAAGATTTCATTTGTCTAAGAGGATCACTGCACAGAAAACCTGTGTTGTACAGGGGGTTCAAGCAGGGCACAGTATCTCAGACACAGAAACTAACAGAGTTATTCACATGGCATCAAGAAGAGAAGGAGCATGGCACTGCTTGGGCACATGCAGTATAGAAGCCCTAGTGCTGCAAAAAACAAGTGTGTAACCCTAAAAACTGCAAACAAGGAAAGTCAGACCCTAGAAATTGTTAAGGCAATTCCACCCATTGCTGCCTTCCCTGTACTGTACTTTATATCCCCAGTGTTTTGTCCTCTTTGCAGTTTGAGATGTCTCAAACAAAAGGCTTTCCAAAAACTCTCCATGAAGAAAATGTCTCACCCAAGAGTTTGTGGGAAAATAATTAGGACCCCACAGCTGGTGAGTTATCCATCAGGATATCTCTGCAAAGACTCTCTACTGTCTTTTACAATTTCTTTGTGAGCAGGCTCAGGTTTGATTAAAGTACATTTCTAAGCCTGCTACTGCTGTATCTGAAGGTGTATTTAAATATCTTGGTAACTGGTTATTCTATATTTAGAATACTAAATTGTGAACACATTGCTAATCACTGCCAAATAGACAATGCGTTTGCTCTGGGCATAATTCCAAATTCCATTAAGGCCTCCTTTACAAACAGTTGGTCTTAAAGTTGGCTTAAAAACACCTTTAAACTCCTGTTTAAACTAAAACATACCAATATAATTTACTCCCACTTTAAGGCTCCTTGATGCTGTCAGAGTTGTTAAAAGAGGAACATTCAGATCGATGAAAAGCCCTGGCCTTTTAATCATGGGATTTTTCATTCCACTCACAATCATTTGAGTAGGTGCAATAATCTGCCACTTGAGAAGAGAGGCCTCCTCGAGTGCAATAAACCTATTTACTTTGTTGCCGATCATTAAAAAAAGTGCTTAATAATCAGATCCAGATACACAGACAAAAGTCACACAGCTATTTAAAGAGCTCATTGCCACAGCCCAACCCTGTAAGTAAATCCCTTCACCGTCCCTTGTTCCTATTGTCAACACAAGCAAGCAAAGAGCTTTTCCCTGTGCAGATATGAAAGTGTCTGTGAGCCAGCACACGTAGCAAAGAGGAGCCCTCATACTCCTGTGGGCTTAGTTAGTATGTGAAGGGCTGAGGCTGAATTCTTGTAAAGCACAAAATAGCTGGGAGACATTTGGTGGCTTGTGATAGACAGAAGTTTAGAGTAAATTATTCCAATGGCCCTTCCTCTAGGTCTGAGATGGTTCTAGGATGTGCTGGCTGAATTGTCCAGTGGTGTGGCTGAGTCCATTGGATTGACACAATGTGGGCCACATGAGCATCTTCAGATAATCAGTGTGGACAGGCACCAAAGTACTCTCACTCCTGGGTTTTACAAACAGGGAAGGCATGGAGTGATGGCATCATGTCCAAACCCAGACTAAGCAAAACCCAGCCTTTGGACTTGTTATCCATTGGAGTCTTTAAAAGTGTACAACCTGTACAGCTTTGCAGGCTCTCCTCCTCTCCCCTCCTAAGTCCCTCAGACCTTCACTATGGGAAAAACCATTCTGTTGATTTATAAAATTATCGAGTTCCCTATTTCCATGGTCAGCTGTTGCCACTGGAATACCTTAGTCTCTTGGAAAAGTCATTCAGCCCTACTACTTCAATGTCCCAGAACATTTTAGAAAATGAACCCTTCCATTTCAATGAGTATATTGGTTAAATCATCATGACTAATGTTTTCCACAAGTGCTATCAACAGGAAATCACACTGTAAGAGCCTTCCCCATTGGCCATCCTTCACTAGAACAAAACACCAAACAAACAAAAAAAATATTCACCCATGTAATTTAACGTTTCAGGAATTATGTATTTAGGGTCAATAAACGCATAGGAGGACAATGATTTTGTAAGAAATCTGAAATAAGAGCAAAGATAAAAGGAACACCAAAAGTCACAGTAGTGGTGATTTGACAGGCTTATTTTAAAATGTCAGAAAGATAAAAGAATATGCCTGTTAGGAAATTAATTTTCTGAAGCACTGGTAATTAACCTGTTTCATTTAATTATTCTTCAGTCTTGGAGTCTGCAGGTTTGTTATCTTGGGTGCCAAGGAGAAAATATTCCACCAAAATTATTCATGAGTTCTAATTTTTCTGCTTTTGGAGATACAAGCCCATCCTCATTAAAACAAGATGAAGCCTTTCTCACCCTGCTATGCCTGATAACTCTCTATTAAAGTCACTCTTGATTTATACTTGGCAAGCTCCAAAATTACTTTCCTTTTGCATCTGCAGAGCAGACATCTAGCAACAATTCCCAGCTAATTTCTGTCTTCACATTCAAGAGAAGAGAAGGAGAAAAAAAAAAAAATATTGCTCACTGTCTGCCATAGCCACAAACTAAATATTTTTAATAGCCAAGAGTTTTACTACCATGTTTCAAGATACAAAATGGATAGCAGCGTTTTAGCAGCACATTTTTCCTGTTGGCAACAAATATTTTCAATCTGTTGAAAAACACTGCAATTGTAAATATGTTTTCGTTTTGAAAACTGGAAGAACACAGCTATGGTGCTGAAACCAGTGTATATAGCCCAAATGGAAAGCCAGGCAGATTTATTGCAGCACTTTTACATAATACATGAGAAGCCTCTACCTTTGCTTTGAAGCAGCAAAGTGTCACCATATACTCCTTTACTTCCAGGTTTTACAGATGTTTAAAAATATATTCATGCTTATTGATTTCACTATTTCACTGCTGCAAGATCTTACTCTTAAAACCTTTTTATTTCTAGTATTTTTCTCATCAGCTGGGTGATGATAGGGAGAAGCTATCCCTGTTCTTCCCTTCCAGTTTATTGATGTGAAATGTTCAGACAGGATGGTGACTTCTAAATTGGATTCCTCTGGCTGCCAAGAGAGCTGGAGAAGTGGTTCCACAGTAGCAGAAACCTTAGTGCTTTATCAGCTTCCACTGTTTTCTCCTTGGTGGTAATTTAGTCTCAGAGGAGAACTTTTAATTTCAGTCAGAGCTGCCCAAGCTGTGTTTTGCAGGATACATGTTGTTGGGTGGACTACATTTAATTTCTCACAGTAGAACACACTAAAGAAATATTTTAACCTACATTTCTGATACTGCCTTTCTGAGGAAATGCCAGATGTTGTTGATGGAGGGATACAATGTGATCTGGATTATCCCGTTCTCCATCTCTGACATATTCACAAGTGAAAATGATTAGCGAGGAAATTTTATTAAAACATTCTCTGTACTACAAGGCCTGACAACGTCATCGAGTCACTGTTTAGAAGTAACTCCAGACTGGGAGTCTGACTGTTCTAAACAAGAACACTGAAGTTAAAACCACAATTTTATGCAGAGCCTTAGGGATGCACCTCCTAGGAAAGGGCTGAGCATTTCTACATAGCACACATCTGCTTTCCCCTGGTTCCACCTACTGGCTGAACTATTGAGACAGCCCAAGCAGAAATGCCTGTAGAGTCAACTCCAGTTCCAAGAACCACCCTAAGTACTCCCAAATTATTATCCAATATAAGTATATAAGTATTATCCAAAATTATTTTAAAGGCACCCCAGGAGACTCATGCACTTTCCCAGAGTTTCTAACACTAACCCGATGCAGCATTCCCAGGGGAACACAGCATCTGGAGCTCAATAAATAAGTAAAAAATGAGAAGACAAAATGAAATATAAACAATCCATTAAATAAAGCCACATATCCTTCCATCCCTCAGTTGTATTTCTGGGTAAGCATAGCAATTGCTTCGTTTCATCCCAGAACTGACAGAAGTTAAAAACTCATAATGCTTGTCAGAGAGATGGCAATGTAAAACAGGACCTGGCTTACATCAGTGGGCTTAAATCATGCCTTCAGGGTAGAAGTTTGTTCTTGATTTTGCTCAGCTGAAACTTCTGTGCTGAATATTTCTGAATATTTGCATTATTATTATATCCAAAACAGATGGGTTAGCAGAGAGCCAGTTCTTACAGGGAGATCAGCAGTAATCACACTACCATCAGGACTTCCTCACTGTTAAACTCTTGCAACAAATCCCTAAGTCCCCATGAATGCTCATAAACTGTCACAAGCTAATGCTAGGGACAAATAGCATCAGGACAGAGATATAAATCAGATTCTGCAGGACAGGTAATTTAAAGGTCAGAGGAAAGTATGATTATGCAGGGCTTAGCTTCCCCATGCATGAGGTTCTAGATACATCATTAAAATTGATCCCAGACATGAAATCTCCTGGACATACTGTGAAATAACAAACTCTGAACCCAGAAAATATAAGATAGTTTTAAAGATGTCAGGTGCCAGCTGGATTTATTCTTGCTATGCATAGTAGGTTGAGCAGAAAGGAAACTTCTGCATGAAGCAAAACATTCAATAGCCCAAGAAAATGAAATATCCCCAGTGAGCCAACCATTATATGTCCATGGATCCATGAATGATGGGCAATTGGCTTCCCATAACTTTATTTTGGGAAATGTATCTGTGGGAAGAATGTAGACAGATGTTTGGAATAGTCTTTTCTAACTCAGTTTAGACAATTACAGAGTAAAGATTACATACATTCATCTCTTTGCCAAAAAATTGTTTATACTGGCAAACTCAGTGTGACCTCCCATTTTCTTCATATTTTCCTGTGGAGTATTCAGAGGGGAAAAACTTCCCTGTTAGAAAGCAATCTGCTGTTTTGTAACTGTTGCCCCAGTAGAAGCACTTACTTAGAACAGGCTGACCTAAAAATGTTTGAGCATCATTAACAAATTGACACTGTCACCACTGACTCCACAGAAAAAGATATTAAACAGCACGATTTATGTGCTCTAAGATAATTTTAATGTCTTGTGCTGCAATGAGCTCATCCCGTGAAACAAGCTTGAACTGGAGTTTGAAAAGTAACAAGGAATATCTGGAGGAGCAATGAGAAAAGTCTCCAGAACGTACAAGCAGAGAGACTTCAGTTTTAGGAAAGGGAAAATGTGTGTGGACCATCCAAGATCACAGAGTTTGAAAGCATCCTAAAACTGTACAGTACAAAATATGGCTGTATCAGCCAGAAGCTGGGTAGCAAAACCAGTATCAGTTCCAGCTGCCAGACAAGAGCAGACTGCTTTGGCAGAGCTTTTACTTTACAAGTGGCCTTGTTCTGCATTTGCTTATCTCCTTTTCAGCCATGGCTTTGAAATTAAAAGGAAGATACATTTTTGTCCTCTTACCCTCTTGGGGATGTTCTTCCATGCTGTGCATAAAAAGTAAAGAAAAACTTAAAAACTTCACTTATTTGTTTGTTTAGTTGTGGTGGTTTTTCCCCATGGCAAGAACAGTGCAAATTTCATCAAGTTCTTCAATATTATCTTGGAGCTTGCAGATATAAATCTGCATTTTCAAGTTTCCTGAGTTTTCTGTTTCTGTTCCAACAGAGAGAATTTTGACTTAAAACAACTTTTAATTTTTAAATTCCAATGATATTTAATTTCTTTAATCTGAAACAATTGGCTTGACCTAATATCTACTCTTCTCTGGAGTTGGCAATTAATTGATGAAGTAATGTATCCCTATTTCCCTTAAATAGCAATTTTCCCACATATCAAGTTTTCACAGCTATTTCTCTCTTGCTCTGAATTTCTGAGTTGGTCACTTTATTTTCCAACAATCAATTTTTCTGCTTGAAATCCATATTAAGTACTCTCATTTTGCAATTGTTATGTAAATAAGCTTATTTAGATCCAATATGGAAAAGACTCTGGTGAGATATTAATATATCAATTAATTTCCTGCACTACAGTCTTGAACCATCACTTCAAATGGTGTGTCTGGGAATTTTCAGTCTAGAATATGACAGCCAAGATGGTCAGAGACCTAAAGGAGAAGACACCGAGGGAGCTGGGCTGCTCTCAGTCCACTCTTGCCAGTGGTAGCAGAGGGTAAAACAATGGGCAGAAGCCACAAAATATATCTGGGTAGGTTCTGAACACAACTTCTTTGGTGACAGAGCAATGCAGCACCAGGACAGGTGACCAGGGAGCTCTGGGTTCTCCATCCTCATGTGTTGCACTCACACCTCCCCAGGGCACGGACACCTCACAACCCTGGCAGCCTGTGCATGCACACCTTGCCAATTCCACATGTGGAAAATGCCTGCAAACCCAAACCACCTGCAAGGGCATCTTCCCCAGTTCAGTTCTGCACTGTGCCACCTAAAGTCTGCTTCTGGCTCAGGGAATAAAAACTGATCTATTTGTTAAATGGTGCATATAATGCAGACAAAAGAATTCTATTATTCAGGACCATCCCATCTCCTATCATAAACCCAGCCAAACAAAAGCTATTTGACAGATTATTATTATTTTATTTGATAACAGGAAACATACCATAAATCTGGTTTTGTAGCTGGAAGATTTCAAGATAACAGAAGGAAAAAGAAGCTGCTGTTACTGCTACTTTAACGGCCCCTTTGGAACACATGGCATGCATGGCTTCATCCAAAAAACATAGCTGCCATTTAATACAGTGTTGTGTCATTATATCAAAGCCACCTCAGGACTCTCAATGAAAGATGAGCAGCTTTTGCACTGCTACATCCCTGTGGTTAAGTAAAAAACAGATGGAGCCTACTACTTGTCTGAATAAACAGCAGCATTCCCAGATATAGTCCCCTCATGAAAGGATATTTTGTGCCAAGTGTGGCATATTTTGGTAACTGTGGCTCATAGTATGTTATGAGATCTGCTAGACAGAGAATACAGATGGAATACATAGGTCAGCAACATCCTTAGGGACAATAGAAGGTGCCAGACTTCTGCATATTTGAGGAGAACCTGAAACTAATCCAGTCTGATTGCAGAACATTGTGATCCAGCTTGAAGTGGTATGTGTTATCTCACCCTTTGCCAGGCAAAATCATGGCAAAAGTCTCTTGTAGCATCTGAAGTGAGCTGGTTCTGGGCGTGCAAAAGGATCAGTAAAGCAGCATTTGTACATTTGAAGCAAAGGCATCCACAGCACAGTGGAGGGTTGCCTGATCTGGGTGTGGTCTGGCCATAGTTCTGTGAGGAAAGCAGCTTCTCTTCACAGAGTCATGGAATCCAAATTCAACCAGACTTTAACTAGTGCCTGTGGCTCTTTCTAGAAAACCAGATCAGGAAAGCAGTGAAACATAGAGTCGTAAATGGGTATCATTAGATTTTATCTTACACCAAGCAGGGGAAAAGAATAATGGCAAGGGTGCAATTCCAAGTACCAGCAATGACAAACCCCAACCACATGATTGCTGTGTTGTGCTTGCAAGGACAAGACTTGCACCTTGGTCTCCATAGCTCAGCTCAGCTTGTGATACTTTCTCTATTGTGAAAAATTCAGCTGATATCCCCCAGCATGAGTTCCTCTGAGAAAAAAACCTATTCAATTCCAAAGATAAAATGGAATAGTATTTCAATTAAAGAAGGGAAACACGACTTGAAGATGCATCCAGACAGCAAGAGGTTTGACTGATGTTCTGAACAAGCACCAGACATCTGGAAATACCTGAAAACAGGACTGTGGCAGTGCTAGGACATCTGGGAAGTACATGAGTGTTGTCATTACACCCAGAGTGCAGAGGAAAAAGAGACTCACACACAAGACAAACCACAACACCTCCCTGTGAGCTAAAGTCATATGACCTACATGGTTAAAGCAGGGTGAGAGACAAACCATAAACATGAGGTAACTGGAGTGCCCAGGTTGTCACAAAGAGGAAAAGGGAAACTCAGCATCTTCTACCTTTTCCCACATCACCCTCTGGGGCATCTGATCATACTGACAGCAGGACAGAAAACAGCACCATGGACTATGCTGCTTCCAAGAGTTGCATTTTCTGCCTTCACTGTTATATAAGTCACAGAATCACAGAAGATAAGGGGCTAATGTGGATGTGTCAAACACCAAAAGGGAAATAGCTGTGGAGCCAACCAAGGGTGTTGGTAATAACACACTGTAAGGGAGAACAGGATGTGACTGGAGAAGGGATCATAAGCAGGTAGAAGCAGTAAATTTCTGGGATAAATGTCCTTGTTCTGGCTGCTGGAGATGAACACAATGAAGTACAGCACACGGGCAGGGATGAGGCTGAGGAACAGCCATGGAGTGTAGGGGGAAACAAGAGCACTAAATACCCCCAAAGCCTCCGACACATTTACAGAAAAGTCAAGAAGAACAGACTATCTGTGCATGCTACATAATTTCCATAGAAAATTAGGAACTTATCTCCAGGGCAGGGAAGATTTATCAATAAAATAACACCCCATGAAGCCCTGGTGTGTGTGTGCTCCCCAGGAACCTGGACACACTGTCAGATGGATCACTAGGACTGTGATGTCTCTCTTCCCTCCTCTCTTCCTTTTTATCTTTCTCCCCTCCTTTAATCTAATCCATCTCCCTCTCTTTTCTCTATCACCCTATCCCTTTACCCAAATCCCCCTGCTGTGTGCTTACACTAGGAGAACAGAGACTAACTTATACCAATTTTCAAACAAAGTGAATAATTTACCAATAAAATTTTCAACTTTCATGGACCCTTTGACTTTTCTTCATTGTTTTCCAACATGAACACCTAAGAATCTTGGGTGCTCCCCTTTCTTTGAAGGGTGGGACACCATGTAAGTCCCTTCTGCTTCTTTCAGAATCCCAGACAGTATTCCCATGACATTTCTCTATACTATACTGTGAAATGATTCATTCAGACACACATCTAAATAATCTTTAGTTCAGGGATCTGAAAGAAAGTATAAAACGATACAGAGCACAGAGCAGATGCTGCTTTAAATCACATCCTTGAGGAACTGAAGTAGAGAATTCCCTGGGGAGACATTATCTTCCTAATCTGTTTTCTTCCTAAAGCTAGTATAAAGCTTTTATCCTTATCACAGGGTACCAATGTCAAACAACTGCCTCTTAAAATACCCCCGACAGATTTAAGTATGTATTTTGTCACTGTGCTTTAGAAAGTGCAGAAAAGGTTCTCCAAAGGAAAGCTGAAGTCCTTTGCAGCAGTGACACCTGATGCCTGAAAAGAGGAGCAAGCAGCAGAATGCTAACACCAGCCTTCTGAGCATTTTTTCTTCTGACTTGAGAAGCAAAAATCTATAAAACAACAGCACACACATGCAAAAATAGACTTAAGACTTTTAAATAAAACCACTAAATTCAGTATAAATGTAGTTGCAAGCTCTGCACAAGATCAAATGTACAGAAAACCATGGTTGGAAGGGAGTCTGCACCCATGCACAGCAGGTAGGCAGCAAGCCAGACTCAGGGTGGTCCATAAGCTACAGAAATGATGAATTGCCGTAAGCTCATTTTAGAAGTTAAACTGAGATCAGCACAGACAACCTTGCCAATTTTATGGTGAGATCATTTAGCAGGAGCAGAGTGATTAGCCAGAGGCCTGCTTTTCCCAAGCTTTACTGAGCTTATCTGCCTAAATCCCTGGAACAAGCCCAGCCTATCTGAAGAAACTTACAAGCTCAACATGTGAAGCAGAGACGTTATATGCCAAAACGTGAACACAATGACCTTCCCAATGATGATATCAAAGAGCATTAGGCCTAAAGCTATGAGAATGGAAAGGAACACTAAAGAAATCTGTAATTTGTTAACTTTTCTAGATGGTAGTTGAGACACTGAAGTAAATTGGAGTACAGGTTTTGTAAGCAGAAAGGAGGAGACTGTAAATTTCAGATACTCAATGTACTCATCACCAGATGTACCAGGTCCAGGACAGCCCTGTACTCAGTTTTTTATGATGTGTTACAAGTGACAAACCTGCACAGGTAGTTTGTAGTCTACCAAAATAGACAATATTGCAAAGAAGCATCCTCTTTCTTTGAAATCTAGGAAAACAGATCTTACCCAGCTGCTCAGCTCGGTCTCAGTGCTGGTCAGGTGTGAAATGCTGTAAAGTACCAGAATTAAGAAGTCTGCAAAAGGACATCAGAAGCCCATAGACTGAATGCCATATAGAACAAAACATCTCTTGGCATCAATCTGAGACAGATGTGTTCTTCATAACAGACTTTAACTAATCTGGGAATCATGCTAGAAATCAACATCAGTACTGCATTTCCAAGAAAATTTTATGTGTAAAACATGAATTGTTTTTATGTATATTATTAGTTTTCTTAATGTTGTCATAAATTTCATGTAAGCTACAAGCCCAACCACAAGCAGACTAACCACCAGCTTTTCTTTAAGAAAGGAAAAGATAATCTGCTTTCAAGATAAGCCCATCAGGAGGGAAAAGTTTTGGGGCATACAGTCTTTTGAGGATCAATTTATCCCATTAAAGGTAGAAAATAAACATTTTTCTTCTCTGTGAATGTAGAAGCTACTCATTTTTTACACATCCAAGAGGATATCTGACCAGATTTCCCCCAGAAAAGGCAAGAATCAACTAGATCAGGTTGCTCAGAGCCCCCTCCTTGAAGACTTCCAGAGATGGTGCATCCAAAATTTCTCTGGGCAGCTGTGCCAGTTGCCTTACCACTGTCACAGTAAAGGATTTCTTCCTAATATCTAACGTAAATGTCTTCTCTTCTGATTTAAAACTCTTCCCCCTTGTCCTGACACTATCTGCCCATGTAAAAAGTCTCTTTCTTTTTTATAAGCTGCTTTTATAGGTAATGGAAGGCCACAATGATTCCAGCTTGAAGCTTTCTCTTTTCTAGGCTGAACAACCCAAAATCTTTCAGCTGGAGAGAGGAGAAGAAGGGAGGAAATCAGTTTTGATTGGGACCTGGAGATGCCCATGCAGTAAGACACAGCTACAAATAAGGCTACAAAAGAGAAGTTCCTTTTCTAGTGTAGACCACAGAGCCACATGGTTATTGCACATGGATGTATCTTGTTCACTTCTCACAATCCCTGCAAAGGATAAATGACAGGCAGAACAGCATGACTAAAATATCAACACCTAAAAAGAATATTTATGCTAATAAAAGTCAGATAATTTGCAAAGACAAATTAATTTGATCTAGTCCACAAATAAATCCCCCTGGAAGTCAAATGTATGAGAATTTCGGCTCCAAAAAATGTGCTGGAGCAAGTCACCCTCTCTCTGTGCAGGGCTGTAGAGGATTTCAGATTTGGTTATAAGCAGTAACCACACTTGTGAGACACTCAGTATATCACTGGGATCTCTGGCACTGGTGAAATTATACATCAAAACCCACCCATTCTCCTCAGCTGCTCTGAGCAAGGAGCTGCATTCACAGCTGCTGGGTGCAAGCCCTGGGCCCCTCTCTGCTTACTGCAGAGGGGATCATTGCACTGACCTCACAGGACACTTGACAACTCTGCATAAAGTGCCTGATTTTAATGCAGCCAAAGGTAGAGAACATAAACTCTACTTTGGAAGAGTAGAGTTTTCTGTTTGAACTCAGCTTTAACCTCTCTGTGTCTGCAGAACAGCAGTGGTAATAATTCTTTTGCTATAAGAAATAAACTAAAGACTGTGAGTTGCCCAGGCTATGGAGGAACGTGCAGCTGCCAGGGAGAAGGCAATCAAAGGAGATATCAAGAGTTCCCTATTGAAATATCAGTATGGATAGGGAGAGGTAGGAAACCCAGAGCTGCTACAAGGGCTACAACCCCAGGGCTTTGCTGGTGCTGCACCTGGGAAGAACAAAACTCTATCCACTCACCGATAGAAATATCCTTATTCAGCTTTTAGCATGCGAATTTTTCTGAATATGACTTTCAGATGTGTCTGGAAGACTTCAAATATGGTGGAGCACCACAGTTGAGCACCTTCAACAAATCTCCTTTAGAAATAAAAGGTTTCTCTATTTTGTTCACATAAGGGGAACAGTGATATGGCATATTCCTCGGGCTGGATATGCCTGTAGCTCCAGTAACAGAGAGGTTTCACTCAGGATGGCACAATCAGATGCAATCAGGTCCTCAGCAATGGGTATGACATCACCAATGCCATCAATTAAATAAGGTGTGATACCCCCACTGCCATCTATTAAATCGTGCACAGACCCAGAATGAAAACAGACACAGGTGAAGATTTTGTTCTGGTATGAAGGACTGAGACCTCTGGAATGTAATTTATCCCAAGCTGAGATCTACTAGTCACTTTCTCATCTCATGCACTAAAAATTATCTTTACAGAATTCTGGTACATAGTTTTCTGCTGGTGCTCTTGCCAGGGAATTTAATTATTTCAATTACTGTAGATTAAACTTAGAAGATATAATTTTTTCCCCTCCACAAAAACAACATGACAAAGTGGAGATTGTAAAACATAGAGGTGTTTTCACCAACAGCAGGAGGAAATTTTGTTCCTTTTGAATGGAGTGTTAAGCTACAACAGGATGTGTAATGTATGGGGATATGAAAAAGAAGAAGGAAAAAAGAAAGGATGCTCTGGACAGACAAGGTAGGAAATTTCTTTTAAGGAGAGAAACTGGTGATCCTGAAGTAACATAACTGCAAGATCTGAAGGGTTAAACTGTGTGTTTACAGAGCCATCCAGTAGGAAACACAGCTGTATCAACAGGAAGAGGAATCTGGAGTCAGAAGTGCATTTTTATATTTGTCCTTTTCTTTCTCAAACCTACCAAGGAGATTAACAGTGGAGATTTAATACAAAAAAGAAAGCCCTCAAGTGTGCAAACTCTGCATCAACAAAGGACAGAGAGGGGAGAGGGCAGGTTCCAGTGTGCTGGCACAGCACTTATTTGCAGTAGCATCCACTTTCCAGCCCACCATGAAGACATAAAGCCTATTCAAGACTTAAGGAAGTCTCACATGATGGGAATTTACTGACATGAGCATGACTGACAAGCTTTTGTGTTGAGTTGAGCCAGAAGCAGGCAAAGTGCTGTGCCCATCTCTCAGCATACATCCCCACATTTTGTCTGGTCTCCAGGCCACTTTTCTCCTCTCTCCCCCACTCTCTGTGGTTGAATAGCTTTAAGAAGTTATCATTTCAATTTCCTACTTCTCAATTCCTTCAGCCAAACTCCCAGCCTCAGAGGAGTATCCAACTCTCATTGATTTCAATATAAAACTCAAATACAAAGTAGAGAAAAATAAAGAGATGTTGGAACATTAGTGTGGTCATTTCAGGTTCCTGACCCTACATAGAGCTCCCATTACCTTTCCAAGAAAACAGTTGAATTCAGTATTTCAACTGTAACAGAAAAGGACTTTTCTTCCTGTTCCCCCTCTTCTCCCACACCCCATTTCTGATACAGTTCGTCAGAACTCTACAAAAATGGCAGGAAGTGCATTTACATCTTTATCAGAAGGTGAGTAAAAAAACTGCAAATTTTGTTACATGGCACTTGGAGTGTCCTTCCTACTCAGTTTCTTTTATTAGAAAAAACAAACCACAGACACACAAGCAAGCCAACCTGTTACAAAGAGAATGATGCAAATTGAGAAGGAACAACATTTTATTTTTCCAAATACACTCATTTTGCAAGCCAAGAATTCATAATTTCAAGTCTGCTACAAACTGCATGGTGGTTGGGGGAAGTTTAAGCCTGACCTTTAGGACCAGTCTCAACCCCGTGTTCACAGACCCACAACCATTAACCTCCCAGGTCAGAAGAGAAAACAGATACTGCCTGCTTGGTTGTGGCCATGGAGAGAGGATGCCTGGGTTTCACATTCACTCTGTTACGTTTTTACCTTATTTTCAATCATTAAGAGGGATTCAGATCCATATCCTGTTTGTTTGGGGGTTTTATTTCAGGTAATTACTCAACTCATGGTAAATGGTGATGTATCTTCTCATGCCATAGATTTTAATAGCATCAAATAATCCACATAGATTGAATAAACAACAACAAAAACAAAACAAAACAACGACCAAAAAAAAACCTACAAAAAACAAACATTGTCTTACACTTTACTTACACTTTAAACGCATCAAAGGGAAATAAGACGATCACAAAATATTATGAGATTTAAAATATACCAAAAAAGTACCAGGGGTTTCCACTGGCAGAGGCTGAAAATCCAGGACAACTGCCGGGAGGCAGCAGGTATGTTCACAACATTAAGATCATTCAGAATGTCTGCTATTCAAATACCTCAGAAAGATTTATTCAACTTTCGTGAGAAGGGAATAAAATAATGGTTTTGTTCCAAAACAGTGTTTCCTCAGCACTGAACTGGGGATCATGAGGAAGTTCCCATCAACAGATATTCTGAGATCGTCTCTGCATCTCAGGTTTAAGGGAAATATCTTTTTAATAGTTTGGCTACTTGATAGCATTCTTTAAAGAAAACATTGAATTCAGATTCAAAATTTTCACCTTGATGTTCTCTCAGATTTGTAAAGTTTTCTAACTTTATCATGGGCAATTTATCCACATCTGGTCCTTGTTGGTCTGGATTTCCAGAGAGCTCACATTTAAAATTCAACAGACCTGGCATAGGAAAGTTCCTCCTCTTGGCTGCTAGGTCATGGCTAGGAAAATAATTCTTTCCCATTCTGAAAATCAGCAGCACTTGGCGGAGAATATTTGGCATGCAAGGCTTGGGTAAAGCTGGTTAAGCCCTGGTGTCAGCTCACAGAGCCATTGCATTGTGACAGCTCTGAACCAGGTGAGTCTGGAGCCCACGTCAGATTGGAGCTGTCACATATTGGGGTTTATCTGCCACACGTGGCCCTGGAGGTAAAGAGTCCCTGGTGCTGGCAGGACAACACCACGGGGTTCTCTCAGCCACGTCCTGGCTGCCCAGAGCAGCAGCTGAGCAGAGCATCAGGGATGAGAAACCAGCAGGGAGACATAGCCAAAGGGAGCTTGGAGAGAAGATCACCTGGATAAGTCTCCATGTGAGGCCTGGGAGATGGGCTGATCCAAACAATTATTCTAAGGGATATTTTTTTCTTTTCAGTGAGAGCTGCTCTGGAGGAGCAGTCAGCAGAGTGATGGGCAGCATCTTGTCCCATGTGCTGAGAAGGAGAAGGAAGTGGGGCTGATGAGTCCCTGAACAGGGAGAACAGGCTGTGCCTGAAGATCTGACCCAGAAACAGCAAAACCAGCAAATCTGTGCAGTGGGAATGAGGGGGCTTGGAAGAAGCCAGACCCAGCTCTTGAGCCAGCCTGGGCTTTGCACTACAGACTTTATTCCAGATATGCTGGAAGCTCAGATCCTCTTTTAATGCACAACAGAAAGCCTCAAAAAGCAGCTGTACCTTCCCTACCACCCCTACCAAAAGCTGACACATTGCAAATGTAGAAGAAAGAAAATAGAGAGAGGCCTTGGCTTTTACAAGACTTTGGGGACAAAACCATAACTTTTGAGTAAAATACAATGGAAACTACAAGTAAGGAAAAGAGAACACTTCCTGGCACAAGTACACTAAGAAAAGAAAAAAAAGAAAAAGAAAAGGAGTGAAATTATAAATATAGAAAAAAAATTAATTGAGCTGGAGAAGTAATCCCGTGGATCCCAAAGTCAGTGGATACAGAATTGAAATTCAGAGCTTTGGTGAAAAGAGACATCAGAGAATGAACCTAAAAAACTGATGCAAGAATTAAATATGAAAACTGATATACTTAAAGTTGTCAGATCTCCAACCCGGAATGCACACATATCACATGCACAAGCAAGAAGAGTATGTCACATTCTGTTTCTCGGAGGGATAACTCATGGTGGAAAGAAGCAACTTTCATGAAGGTGATATTATTGAATGATCCTGTTTTAATCTGGCGCCCCAGAGATGACTGTCCCAAAGGCAGACATGATATTTGTGGCAGAGCCAGAAATAGCAGTTAAATTTTTTATTCCTACACTGTAACCATATCATGACCCGTCCTCCTACACACAGCTAATAAGCTAAGTCACTGAGTTCTTACTGGATGCAAAAAAGGTGTTTTTCAGTTGTTGTCAGCTCAACAAAGCCAGTTTCTTAATGTTTGTCTATCAATCCTCACATGCACCTGATGCCTGCAAAAGGACAGAATGCTTTCACCTCTTCAACACCTTCAAATCCCACACATCAGTGGTGATCAGCAGTTTCTGTGTTTTTATGGATCTGTGCAAAGTGATGAAATGGGTCTTTCACACATGCCTCTTGCTTGCAGGCAGCTCTGATACTGCTGGGGTCCAGGACTAAACCAAGCAGGTGACAAAATCCCTGTTTGTGATCCAGAGACCTGCTGACACTGTGAATGGCATGACACAGAACAAAACAAAGCAAAACAAAATAGAGCTTTGCTCAGGCCAGGGTATTGCTGCCACTTGCCCATCCCAAACAATGCCAGCCTGGAAAGTGTCAGTATCTCAGCTCTTAAAGAGTTAACGCTGCTGCTTCCACCCATAGAGGAGGACAGCAGCGGTGTGGTTTTTCTCTCGGGGGATAAATCATGGCTAATGATGTGGTTGCTAACATTTTGGTGTCCCGCAGCCCCGACACTCGAGGGCAGTGTTGGTGCACAAATGATGCTCCCCAGCAGCCCTGCACAGAGCTCTGCTTCTGCCGAGCATCCCCCGGGCCAAGGCTGCTCCACGGACACCACTGGTACCAGAAAAACCACATTTGAGTAGCGTATGGGGAGGGGGCGGGAGGTGTTGAGCCAGGATATTTATATCCTGTCAGCTCCCACTGCAGAGACAGCTTTTCTAAGGAAGTTTCCCTTGTATGTTAGAGGGTGAACAATGAAACCACGATCAACCCCTTTATAGTTATATAGTCACATGGGAATGAAACAAATTCAATTATTTAATAATTGCTCTGTAAAATGTAACAGTTATCAAGGATGCAGATGGTTTAAAGGAATCTCAACTCTGCTGCTGTAGTATCTATTTACTCCTCTAATCAAATACTCCAGCCTCCCAGATGACAATCTGGCAAGCATTTTAATATAGCTGAGACAGGGAGAAACAGTGAAAAATATGGCACAAACATCCCCTCAAGTGCAAGCAGACTTTGGTATGTATGGAAAAACTAACACAAACCAAAGGGAGTGGGGAGGAGGAGTATATGCATAGATGTACTATATATATATACATACACACACACATGTAAACCACACAGAATTAAGCATATCATCTTTAAATAGCAGAAATATCTTATTTGAGCTTGAAACTAGGCATGCAATACATTGTTCCACCACAAACCCAGGAGCTCACCCACACCCAGGCAACTTTGGTGGGCAAGGAATTCAGAAGCCTTCCTAAGCAGGATCACACCACCTCCATGCAGAACCCCAGTACACTGAGCAAAACTAGCACAGGTTCTGATGTAAAATCTGGAAATGTAAGTCAAGCAGCCTCCAGAATTCCTATTCCACTACCTATGACCCCTTTGTCAGGCTCACAGACTGCTGTGCCTCATAGAAATGTTCGAATAAATGTAATTTTAAAAATGTGCCCTTGGGACTCTCCTAGAACAGTGAAAATTAATAGTGAACAGTCTCTATAAATGAACTGCAGTGTTAAATAGCAGGGATGTCATTTTATATTTAACTACTAGGGTCAAATATGGAAATAAAACTCACAGAAAGGAGCCAAATGAATTTGTCCTCATTCTCTTACATCAATGTTTATCAGCCCACACAGAGATGATGTGGGTATGATCCAGTCCTGTAAGTCCAAGATCCTGCAGGAACTATTGCCAGCAGTACTTATCAATAAATCACCTGCTGAATGGCCAAACTAGTTAATGAAACCTGGATATTTTCCTGATTATTGTTTTCCACCATTTTTTCCCCCCTCATTAAAATGTAACCAAAGAGTTTTATAGTGTAATCCACTTGCAGATTCTTAGCACTGGCTGCAGTTTTTGCGGTTTGGTGCTTCCTTGCTAAACAGCTAAAATGACCCAGCTGTTAGTCTAAACCCAGGGAACTGGTAGCCTGGGGGCAGCCAGGAACATGTGCCAGCCATTCAGAGGGGAACTTAATTCTCCCTGTATGGATTTCAGTGTCTTTGCCTCCTTATCAGCCCAGATACTGAGCTCCCTGTGTCACAGCTAATATAAGCTGGTGATCATAAATGTGAGCTACAGCCTTCTAGGTCATTACATACACCCAGGAATATACTGATGGACTTGAAAAAAAACATAAAGGAGGATTTGTAAGTCAAAAAAACCTGAATACAGAGTGACTTCATGTACCCACAGCTATGAGAATGCAAAGGACACATCAGGCATGGCAGTGATAATGACACAGGAGTGTAGAGCACAGCCAGGAGATGCTGTAGGATAGTCATGGCACTTTCTGTGAAGTTTCCAGTCTCTCTGCAGAGCCCTGGGATATTATTGCCCAGCCAGTGCAAGAAGGCTGGTCCCTACATGGATAGAACAAGTTCACCAGAGTCACTGCTTTGGGTGATGAGTGTTGTCCCCAAAAGGCACCAAATTCTGTTTCAGCAAAGCCATGCTCCATTTTTTTCTCTATATTCTTCTTTTCACAGGCCAAGGATATGTGTGTGGGGAAGAGGAAACTTCAGTAGGAGAAAAAAAAACAACAAAAAACCTTACCCATCCTGCCATCACTTGTAACTCAAAAAGCTTCAGTAAGAAAACAACAAAAAGAAAAGCCTGAGTGTGGAAAACTGGTGGAGCACAGAAAGAATCAAAACTTTTAAGCCACTCAGAAATTAAAGTGTGAATTAAAATTAAAATTAAAGCATTTACAAATTCTAGAAAAGGGAAAGTTCAACAGTTCATGCAGCCATAAATTATTGCTACCTTCTAATGAAAATAAAAAAAGAAATGTTTAATAATGATAATCTGTGAGTCATTCAGAGCAATTTTGGTCAAAGCTGTGAAGCCTGTGTGGGCTGCACTGTTCCTGGTGGCATATAGCGAATTTTCTGTCAGGTATTGTAGAGAATTACAAAGTTGGTTACCACTCCTGACTTTACTGTGGTCTTTTCCTTATATTCAGATACTGCAAGGATGCAAGGGGTAATGGTTTTAAACTGAAGAAGGGTCAATTTAGATTAGACATAAGGAAGATTTTTGGAAGGGTGGTTGAACACTGGCACTGGTTGCCCAGCAAGGTGGTGGATGCTCCTTCCCTGAAAAGTCAGGTTGGAGAGCTCTGAGCAATTTGTTTGAGTTGAAGATGCCCCTGCTCATTGCAGCAGGGTTGGACAGTATTTAAAAAATACTTTAAAAATTACTTTAAAAGTCCTATCCAATCCAAACCATTCTATAATTCTATGACTACACATAATATTTACATATTTCTGAATCTAATGTAAATACTAACTGAGTCAAGCTACACAGTTGCATGTTAGAGATGTAATAATGAAACCAATCCATCATATCTACCTGGAAGCCTTTCACTGGAGATTATTTCAATATGTTTGGAAGGGAAAGGGCAAGTTTACTTTGAGTAGGAGGAGTTTGTTTCAGCTCTAAGCAAAAGGTATAAAAGCAGCCAAACACTACAGTTCTTGTGAGTTCTGCACATCTGAGAGTCAGTGAAATGCTGGTCCAAGAGATCTTGCTGTGCCTTCCCATCACCAAGCATGATATTTTTTTTCCTAGGAAATCTTGTGAGTTTGCAAGGCAAGCTCATAGAATAAGGCCCTTTTGCACTGTTGGAATTGCTCCATGACAGCAAAGACTTAACTGTGCAGGTGTCCAGCAACATCAGGATCCAGGTGACTCATAACCCTCTGGATGAGCCCACAATTATTTCTGCAAATACCTCTCAGGTTTCCTTTTGGGCTCATTGCACACCATCCTGGATTTCATGAAACTTGGCCTTCCAGCTTGCTCATCTCTCGTTTGCTTTATAGGTTAAGTGGAATGACAGACCCAGACTAATAAAACAGGAGAACAACGTGGGATCTTTTGAGAAAGAGAAGAGGAACTGAGATGACCACACAGTCCTGGAATGCATTACCAACCCAAGTATTAGAAATTCATTATTTGAGTTGTGCCACAAAGCTCAGCTTAAGTGCTATCTTCTTCCACAGCTGTTTCAGCCTAAAGGCTCTCCTTTCCTTCCCCAACCACAAGAATATTTACTTGTGGGACAGAGCCAGTGGTTGGCACCCACAGAGGTAAAAAAGCATTTTCTCCCTTATATTTTCCCACACCTAGCCCTGATGCAAGGACTACAAAGCCCAGCAGCAGTCTATGAGAAGGTACAAGGGAATGAAAGGACTCCAGAAGCTTCACCCAGGATGCCAGAGCACACATAAGGTTTCAGTATGGATGCAGTAAATAGCAGAGCACCAGCAGAGGTACCTCCCAAAGCTGGGAGACCACCAGGCTATAGGAGAACCCGTGATCCTCACCCATAGCTAGGAAACTCAGAGCATCACTGGAGAGCTCCTGAAGCAGCAGACAGTCCCCTGACCCTGTGACACATCTGTAAAAATCAGATCTGTGATCTCCTGCCAACCTGCAGCAATGAGAAGCCAAAGACAACTCAGGATGCAGCAAACCCTGGGTGGCACAACACATGGAGAGGGAATGATGGGGAAACTGGGTGCTGGAAGACCTGTCCAGCTTGGTGGACATCAGAACACAGAAAGGAAACAAATGGGTAGAATTTCTTTGGGCCTATCAACTACCAGTCAATGTTTGTACTCAACAGAAAAGGAAAAATGTGCTTTTAAGATGAGGACCATAGGAATGAGGATGCTTGAACTATAACATGAAAGCAAAGGGGCAAGCAGGAGGAACCACTTGATCCAGGATACCTACTCAAACCTCCTACTGACAAATTTGAAAGACTGAGTAAAATCTCACCCTGCTTTCTGGCCCACACCATGAGACACTGTCAGGTTCAATATTCAAATGTATTTTCAGCTGAAGCTGTGGGTGTCCAGCTTTTGCCAGGCCACAGCTGCCAAGGTTCACACACATGATATTATTTCTTGGGTTTATAAACAGCTTCAATTCCTCTCATGCATGAGAACCAGGGCTGTCCAGACAGGAATGCTCAAGACCCTTCTGGGACACAGAGACATCCAAAACGAGCAGCTCTCAGTAAGCTGAGCCCTGGAAAGATGCTAAAGCAACTCTTAACATCCTAACATGGGAGCCCAGAGCTTCTGAAGAAAGAAGACAAATATCTCATGTGGGTATAGAGGACTTGTGAATTTTTTGACCATAGCATCTGGGGAAGGCAGGAGAAACTAAACATCCAGGAGTCTTTGTAAGGACAGACACACAGAATCATCATATAAATCTCACACTTTTGCTAAAATCCATAGCTATCACTTTTAACTAATACCTTCTCCTGGAGAAGCCTCACCTGAGGGCAGGACTGCTGCAGTGTGGAATGGGGACAGGAGCTGCCCCAGGGGACATAAACAGGCAGTGTCACAACTGTGAGCAGGGTGAGGAAGCTAATCCCTGTCCAGAGCTCTGTTGTGCTTGATGCTGGAAAAGATATTGTTTCACACTACTAAAGCAAATTCAGACACTTACAGGAGAAATTATGAAAGAAAATGCATCAGTCCTGCTTCTCTCAGCAGAAACTGTGTGTCTGTGTGTGTGCGTGTGTGTACTTAGGAAGAATCTTCATCAGAAACAGACTTGGGTGTGGGCTCTGATCTGTGTGAAGAACATTCAGTGCTACCTTCAGGATGTTGCCCTAGCAATGATTTCATTCTGCAAGTGGATGTGTGAGTGGGGACTGCCAAATGAAAGATCAGCTTTGGGAAGGCCCTGTGCACAATGCAACCATAGCCATGGGAGCTGTGTCTGCCAGCTTCAAGCCTCAAGATGTTAATTTTCATAGCTGAATCTTCAGCTGCCATAACCAGAGCAATTTTAATTGTCATCTACAATTTATGGAAGTGTAGGATAAGAACCCTTCTACAGAAAAGTGTATCCAGTCTATCTCTGGTAACCAGATGTTGTCAAGCAAGAGGGAATAGTGGGAATGTTAGAAGGACAAGGCACAGCAACTTGAACCTGTGAGGCCTGAGATTATCTGTGCATCATTAACCATGGTGCGAACCAGGTGCCTTCTGTTAAGAAGCCTTTAACAGGTAAACCTCAGCTCACCCTCTCTTGAGAGCCATGGGAATTTTGCAGGGAAGAATAAAGGTGTCACTTTTTCTCTTCCATGTGTTTCTGTTTTGCTTTGTTTTGATTTTCTGTTTATGTTTGGTCAGAATATGTTTTTTCCTGGAAGAGCCCAAATAAATTTAATAATTTTTTCCCTGCTACCAAATCCAAATATTTTAAAGACTAAATTCTTGGCTTTATATCTGTAAGATAAATCTCATAAAATATGGAAAAAGAACACATTGTGGTTCTTAACAAGCAGCCTGAGGCAGCCCTGAGCCTGGGTCATTATCAGTTACTATGGAGTGAAATACGTGTCCACAAAGGAGATGGTGCCAAATAAAACTATCTTTGAGTATCTCTCTCCTCCTCCCCACCCACCAAAACCAAAAGCTTTGTGTTTGTGTGCCATGACTGTCATCACATCAGATTAATCAATACCTGCCTACTAGTAGATGTGATGAAGAACTTGATTTTTTGCTGTCTTTCTCTATTTGAGAAGTCTCTAGGTTTGCATTCACCCTATTATTTTTTATTTTAGATTGTCAGATCCACACACCACCCAGTCCTCCACTTGTTTTAGAAACCTCCAATACGGTTCTTCCTACATAAGCTCCTTTACTAATGTTCTACAAAGTGCAGAATAGTTTCTTTAATCATTGCCCTGGTTTAGGACATTTTGTCCTTTCTGAATAAGTGGTCTCACACTTCTGAGTCACAAGGACAAGAGACTGAAGATTCTGGCTCTGACTCCTCAATGTGCAACACTGGAAGGAGCCAAGGCATCCAGTTTTAAAGTCATTGCTGCAAAAATGACTCAGGCACTGAGGAATCTCAGCCTGGTTGAAGGGACTTAGGCTCCCATGGTCTCTGTCTTTTATATCTATGTTTAAAAAAAAAATAAAAAAGTATTTCAAGAAATTTTTCAAAACTTATGCCTAAAATTCCAGCTATGTTCAGTAATTTTTTCTTCACAAGCCCATCACCTGTGCAGTTTTTCCCTAATAAAAAACTGTTGATAAAACTCTTTAAGAACTTAATAACAGCTTGTAGTTTCAAACAGTACTAAGAGACGTAGAACCTGAGACCTGCCTTCTGAAATGCCTTTAAGATCTGCCTGACCTTCCCATATTATCTCCTCTGCCTTTCTCCCTGGAACAATATTATATCTAACCCAGAGGGTCACCCCTCTTCTTTTCCAGTGGAACATCTTTTTCTGTCCATAGTTTTTCCTATATGTGAAGGGTGACAAGTCTCCAGGGAGACCACAGGTCTTTGCACAGTGACCTGCCTGGTGCTACCATTCCATGGATGTCTCTGCAGAGTTAGAAAGATCTTTATTATTGTTGTGATTATGCCAGCAAAGACAAAGACTATGGATGATGAGGTGGGGCAGTGTCAGAGCTTTATCAGGACTCCTCTGTTATGACTCTCATGACTTAACTAAAATATCTCATGAGCAGGGTGGCCATGTTATTATTCACAATTCCCCCAAATAACTGCAATATTCCTTGCTTCTTCATACAGCACCCTTAATCAGACCAAACTAAGCCTTCTTTGCTCCCAAGAGTCCTTTAAATACTACAAAGGTTATTACAGATGCTCTTCCCACCCCCTCTCACTGATCCATGCTGTACACTTTTTTCATCCCTGTTTTCCCACTCCCTTGTATATGACAAACAGAAACCTGCTTTTCGTCAGCCTACCAATCCCCCATCACATCCCAGTTCAGGCAGGGAGAGGGTCCAGAGAAAGCCAGTTCATTACTGGGGAGAAATTATCCCCACTCAGTGGTTTCTAAGCACAGCTTTCCAAATTCCAACTCCATGGGTGTTTTCAGGAGGTGACAATGCCCCGAATGCTCCAAGGAGCTTCACCTGCTCTCTTCAGTGGAGAGCCTGAGCTGGAACTGTTGAGACCCAGGAGACTTTTTAGGCTATTTTTTACACTGTTTTGAACTCCTTTTAGATACTCTTTAGACCAAACATGCTGCAAGCAATATCTAGATTGCACTCACCTGCCTATCCCCTCAGCAAGTGCCTGCATGCACTCACACACTCACACAGATTTTCATGCCACAACAGGTTTTTTACAAAAATCTTTGCTACCAAGGGAACCCAGGACAGCCACTGCTCAATTTACAAGGCTCACACAGATTTCCTCTAGTGACAGTGTTTGGGGGGTGGGGGGCACCTCCTCTGTCTGATTTTTTCCTTGCTGAACAAAAATCATCTGTGGTGAGAACCAACTTCCCGCAGGAGCACAAGAGGTGCCGTTTGTTTGTTGGCAGTTCTGTGGTGTGTTTTATTTTACAGAAGAGGCCCTGTTATCAGCATCCACGCAGGGCTTATCTCTGTGCCATCTGGGGTCACACAGGTGTGCCTGGTGTGCGCACCACGCGTGCTGCTTTCCTGGTTTAAAGTCTATCTCACAAAACCCGAGCCAGCCCCTGATGCCAGCAGCCCTGCCACGAGAAATCCCCTGTGCAGAGCAGCTGATGTCACCCCGCTCCCAGCACAGGGATGCTCAGACACAGCTTACCCGTGTCTGGCTCCGGGAATACCCCACCTCAAGCTGGGTTGCCCAAATAACATCCCACTCACTCCCAGGGTCCGCAGGGCTCGCTGAGCCCCCAGAGCAGCGGTCCCCAAGGCTTTGGGATGGGGGGACAGGGGATCGCTCATCCTCCCAGGACAGGCGCTGCTCCTCCCGTCGGACCCTCGCCGCTTCCCACGGCTGCTCTCAATCCCGCCCTCTCTCCCGGGAATTCCACCCAAGCTGCGGGCACGCACCGGGACAAACAAACCAAAACTCCGGCACCTTTGGGGAATAAGCGGCTTCCCCGGACCGGCTTTTCCAAGGGGGAGGGGGAGGAAAGCGGCTGCTGCTGCGTGGAGCAGCAGCTCCAGGATATCGGGAGAGAGATCAATCCCTCAAGCCTCGGGAGCGGCTCCACCTGCGGGAGCGCCCGGCGGCACCTCCGGGACCCGGCCCCGGTCCCGGTTCCGTCACGGCTTCGCCCCGCCCGGTACCGGCACCGCCGCGCCTCGGGAGCTCTTCCCCCTCCACACCGGTACCCTGAGAGCCCAGCAGTGGGGAATCTCCTCATCCTTCTTTTGCTCCATGGCACAAATAGTAACAATACAAAGGAAAAAAACAAACAAACAAACAAAACAAAACAAAAAAACCCTACGGTTTTCTGTGCTGATCCACCTGGATGCTGAGAAGAGCTCGACTCTGAGACACTTCTGCATCCTTTCCTTTCCTTTCCTTTCCTTTCCTTTCCTTTCCTTTCCTTTCCTTTCCTTTCCTTTCCTTTCCTTTCCTTTCCTTTCCTTTCCTTTCCTTTCCTTTCCTTTCCTCCCACCTCCCCAAATCTTTCCAGTGCCCACCTTTCCCACACGCAGCGCACTCGGCTCTCCCAGCCCACCCTGCATTAAACCTCAGTGTTTGCAGACAGGTCTCCCCGGCAGTTTCCAAACTCACCTGCAAAATGCTGCTTGCTGCTAGAATCCAGGGCAAAAGCCACCTCATCCCTGGAAGCCGGGATTAAATACATTTGATTGAACCCAGATTTAGAGCCGTTTTGAACAAAAACACCACTTTGGGGAATGCAGAGCAATCCTGAACTGGCAACCTAGCCTAGGCACTCTGCCTTTTTCTCTTGGCTCTTTGGGGATTTTATTAAAGACAGATCTGACGTCACAGTGAAGGACAAGCCCTGCATTTTTCCTCTGGAGAAACTTTTCCTGCCTTCACTTCTTCATTTTTGTGTGTGGTGTTGTCCCACCTCCTGCATTTCAGTGCATCGCCGTGAGCCAAAGGGCTCTTAAAGGGAAAGCTGCAGCGCCGGGGTCCAGCACGCTGCGATTTCAGCACAGCTCCGAACGGCTCGGAGCTCGTCCCTCACGGTGCTGAAGGGCTCAGACTCCTGCAGTGTAGCTAGTACATCAAGAAACTGATCTGCATTTACTGCTTACAATCAGTGGCATGACACGTATACACATTATTATTCACAGATGTTTGATTTAGTTGATTTTTAGAAAGAGTGACTTCATTTGAAGAGCAAAAGGACATTTGTCCTACACACCCTGTGGGAAGCAGTCTGACTGAGACTCCCCTCTTTACAGAGCAGCCCTAGATCACACAATCCCCTGCCATGCCACACATCCTTTCCCTGATTTCAGAGTTCAGGAGTGTGCATAAGCCCTGGGCCCAGTTACACTTCTATCCTGTGTCAGCAGTGGGCATGACAAATATCGTCCAGGCACATGGGAGTGCAAACCCCACCCTGAACTCAAACCTCACCCCAAACTCTCTGGCCACCTGTATCCTGCTAATGTTTGCCCTGATTTTAGCTGAGAAATGTCTAATGTATTTTTCTCCTTTGACTTAGGCACAGGACTAAGTTTTCCCCCAACCATTCTAAATCTGAATTTAAAAGAATTTAAAGTCTCTTTCATCCCTAAACTGAAATAGAATATTATAAGGAAAATGAGTGCTAGCAAAGGGAAGGAAAACCCTGTTAAATAGCTTCATAGGTCTTAAATTAAAGAGTTTATTCATGGGCTAAAATAAGTGTCCAGGTAAACTTAAAAGTAGGCAAACTTTTCTTCTTGATGTGACAGACTGGGCAGTGATGGGTGTGTGAATCATTCTGATGGCCAAACTAGGACTGAGATGTTTCCTTAACCTCTGCTCAGCTTTGGTTACCACCTGGAACTCAGGTGTGCCAGGTTGGGTTGGGATGAGCCACTCCCAGCCCCTCACCCTAAGCAGCCATCCAACATAAGAAGGACATGGAGCTGTTAAAGTGGGTCCAGAGGAGGCCACTAAGATGATCAGAGGGATGGGGTACCCCTCCTGTGAGGAATGACTGACAGAGTTGGAGTTGTTCAACCTGGAGAAGAAAAGGTACCCAGAAGACTTTAAAGCATCCTCCAGTGCATAGAGGAGCTCCAAGAGAGCAGGGAAGGGTCCCTTGGCCTTCTTGTAGTGACTGGACAAGGAGAAATATCTCTATGCTGAAAGAGGCTAGATTTAGATTAGACATAGGAAGAAATCCTTCCCTGTGAGAATTGTGGAAGACTGGAACAAGTTCTCCTTAGAAACTGTGAGTTCCTTGTCTCTGGAAGAGTTCAAGACCAGGATCTCTGGTCTTGGATGGGGCTCTGAGCAACCTGGTCTAGTGGAAGATGTCCCTGCCCAGAGAAGGGAAGTTAGAACTAGCTGATCTTTAAAGTCCCTTCCTACCCAAACTATTCTGATTCTATCCCAGCCCCCCTGGGTATCTGGTGCTGTGTGGGGTTTGCTCCACAGACTTGGCACAGCTGCATGCTCAAGTCTGGGGCTGATAGTGTGTGGGGTGAGAAACCTGCTCCAGTAACTTCTGGTCACACAGCAGCTTCTGTCCCTTCATGCTGTGTGACATGACGTGGGAAGTTTAATAGTTTCACACCAGCTGGACCAGGGAGCTCTAAAAGATCAGTTTGTGTGATAGTCTGGACAGACAGCTGCTCTGAGAGATGATTCAAACAGAATTAAATGCAAACTGAAGGAAGTTCCATGAGCTATCTTCTTCCTCCAGTACCTTCATCCCTACCACAGCCCCTTCCCAGCACTCACAACCGTGAAGACCAGGCTCAGGATTGTGTTTTCTGTCAGATTCCCCCAGAACTCTGTCTATTTTCTCTCCTCTATATCCTCCTCCTTTTTCCTCACTTCCTCCTCTGTTTGTTCATTCCATCCTTTTCTATTTCAATGTTTCCCTTTCACCCTGCTGTCGCCAGCACATCTTTCCTTGTACACTGTTGATATTCCGCTGGGGAATGTAGAACAAACCCTGCTCTCTTCTTGTCACCACACAGGTGGTATTCACCTGCATGTGCATCCCACTGAGTGCCAGATTTTGGAGTCCAAACCTTTAACACTTTGCTAAGTGCAAGCAGCATTTTGAGAGTTCAATTCCCCTGACCTAGGTGAAATGGCCTTTAAAAAAAAAAAAAAAAGTGAAACTATTTGGGTTAGCATAGGGTAAAAGGCTCAGATGTAAATCTTATTGCTAATATTTCATACAAATTGTGATTGCTGGCTTGGAGATGGAGCCATGATAGCAGGTCTGGCAAAAATTACTTTCCAAATGAAGGAAGAACAAAAGTTCAAAGCTCCTGCTGTATCAGACTACAACATCAAGGGAAAGAGCACTTTAGAAATGACATAAAAATGGCATTGTTTTGGTTTGGATTTTTTCCCAAGAACATTTGGTTATCTCTCTCTCTTTGAGTATTTCCTCAGCATATTTCATGGCCTCAGTTAATTCCTTAGCAAATGCTGTGGTCAAGTGTGTCAGCAAGGATGAAGTCATTGAGATGTGGACATCTGGCTGTTTGAGGCTCCACAGCCCACCTCAGCTGGCTTGTGAGAGTTTGACATGTGATCATAAACCAGAACTGCCTTAGCTTGGAAGGACAGGGCTCAAGGACTGCAGCCCCAGGGCAGGGGTGCTGAGACACCCAGGTGCCTGAGCAGCCTTTGTGACAGTGATTGCTGTGTGGATATGGCACACTGGGGCACTGACAGGTGTGTCTGGGTGTAATATTATTAAATCCCAAATGACAGGGATATTTCAGCTCTTGTTGAACTCCTTGATAGTAGCAGCCCAAACCTGGGTTTCTGTGAGCTCTCAGATCCCTTGAAGGATGACAATGCTAAAAGACACCATTGCAATCCTGTGTCACCTTGGCCTGATCCTGGGGAGTCTTGTACTGACCCCAGTAAATAAAGGCTCTAAAGACACTTCTCTGTCTAATTCAAAGACTTCAATTGAAGATCTTCAAATGATGGAAAATCCACTTCATGTTTTGATGAGTTCAGTTACATTCACTATTTAACATTTGTGCCATATTTCAGTCTGAGTTTGCTGGTTTCATCTTTCTGCCAATGTCTGCTTGGCTGATGAGAATTCAGCACCTTCTTCCAACATATAAATATTCAAAGGTTCCATAAATCACTGCTGACTCTTTAACAAAATAAGGACGCCACATTGCTTTTAATTCCCACTGTCAAGTTGGTTTTTTTTGGAACTTGAATGTAATAGTTTTATGCCTTTTATCTCTTTACCCTTCCCTTTCCATGGACATTATATCTGTGAATGCCACTATCCATCAATCTACAGCTACCCAGAGTGAACAGGAAATAGGCAGCATATCCCAGTTCAAGCTAGGTCTGATTCTGTCAAGCTAATGCTTTAATATCACTTCTTCCTCAATGCATCCCTTATGCCTCTCAGCCACATAAACAGGTTTCTCAATTTTACTTCATTTACAGTCTTCTTAGAACAAATAAACTGGGAAATAGATTGATTTATTTTATACTGTTTGATTTGTCTGACACTTTTATTGAAGGCTGTAGCCAGCCAAAGAATACAGGGACTACTAAGAACAGAAAAAGGGCTCAGGAAGGAGGAGTGCTGTTTTCTCTTTCAAATGCATGGCAGGAATAGCTCCTTACCTGTAGCTGATTTCCTTTGTAAATAAGTGAGATCAGAGTTTACCTACAAGTCCAAGGAAAAAAAAAGAACGCCTTGGACTTTCCTGACTCATAAAAGGTAAAGGCTAATTCATGAACCTGACTTTTAAATGAACCAAACCACTAGTTATGTTAGTTTCCTATCAGGGTGCTTTTTCTTCTGCTTTTCTCTGTGATGAAGGTGACATCCATTTCAACCAGCAGAAAGGCTGGGATTCAAGAAGCACATACTGAAATGGAAAGGGAGGTGGAGGAGTTAAACTGCATAATCAATTATTGTTGTTGTTATTGACACTACTTAGGTAATAGGAAGGAGAATTACATCAGCCTGGGCCTTTGAAACATCAAAGCTTTTAAAACAACAGTATGAGAACATCTGTTTTAGCTGACTCTCGATAACATCGAGCATCTGAACACTCAGCCCCACTCCAGCACAGGTGAATCTCATTTTCAGAGTTGCTGCCCTTTGCAGATGAGACCTGAGACCTGAGTGAA
Organism: Acridotheres tristis; assembly: GCA_037013685.1. NCBI lineage: Eukaryota > Metazoa > Chordata > Aves > Passeriformes > Sturnidae > Acridotheres > Acridotheres tristis. The sequence continues at coordinate 142,159,616 of CM072886.1, read as the reverse complement.
AGAAACTGCAATACTACAGCAAGATTCAGCCTTTTGCTGTCTAAAGAGTCTTTCCTAAGAAGATGGACAGGAATCCCACTGTAGATAAAGAGCCAAATGCTCCTTTGCTCCTGTTCAGCCTCGTGTCCCTCTGATAGTGATGCAGTACCAGGAGCTAAGCTGGAAAATCCAAAACTGAATTCCCTCAGTCCTTTAGAAAATGCCAGATGAAGGGATTTACCTTGGAATGTTACTCAGCCCAGGTTTCCATTACTGAGTATGTATGCACCATGCTGTGTGACTTGAACTCCTTATGCCAGAATATTTGTGAGGCTGATCACACACTCAGCTGCTAAACAGAAAATCAGCTGGACCAGGTAAACCAGCCTGACTGTCAGCACTCCAGGACCAACTGGTCATTTCTCCAAAGAGCTGGTGTAAATCAGCTCCACTGATTTAGATGAGGCAGCAGCCAAGTATGAAAAATGAAACATTCAATATTTAATTCATTCATGCAGCCAAAACAATTTATTCCCACCATTTGAGCAGGACTATTGCCTTTGAGGAGACATGACTGTGGTTTCATTCCCCATAAATAAAGTCAGATTTATTAGGACAGGTTTTCAGCTGGTGTCAATCTGTGTGGCTCCTTTGATTTCAGCAGTACTAATCTGGCTGACAGCAACTGAGCTGTTCCACTCTGAGCAAAAATGTACACACACCAATGACAGTAGCTAAGAAACAAGTCATTAAAATACTGTTTTCTGTAATTTCCCATATAAAAGATTATAGAACTTTATATCAATTTTCAAATCTGTGTTACATTAGATTTTCACTTACTGATGACAGCTACACTGTATTTTCTTCATTGCCCTCAATAACAATGGCCTCACTACTGTGTTCATCCATTCTTAAACTCTCATAATTTCCCGATGGACATTTATGGAGGCAAAACACATACTCTGATGGTTTTGAACCACTACCAGGCATCTGTAACAACAACAACAGTACTCTAGGGTATCCAGTGTTTTTCATGAGTAATTGTCTGTCTTAATATCTGCACTCAAACCCTCACCAATTACCTAATTAAAGCTTTCAAATGGAACTTTGAATAAAAATTAATAACAATGATTTTTTAAAAATCAAACACAAAACATCACACAAATAATATACCAAGCTCTAAAATTAATTAATGAACCAAAATGAACAGGCCATAAAGAATGAGGAAAATGCCAGAAATACGAACAAACTCTTAATAATTCTTTACTGTAGAAAAGTAGTCTTCTGGAAATAAAGATTTACATAATATTTACTAACCATTAAAAGAAGCTGGCTTAATAATACATATTGAGTCTGAGCCTCAGCTGGTTTAAGTATGAAGTACTTGGAGTTGCATTGATTTGTAGCATTCATGGGTGCAATGCATTATTCATAAATATTAGTTCAACTATTTGAACAAATGCAGGAAGTGCATGAGAGGAATTAATCTTTGGGCTTGCCTCCTGCAGATTTTTTTCTTGATGCCCATTAAAAGAGAGGAAAATATATTGGCTAAAAAACTATGAAAGGTTGAAGAATACTAACAAATATCTCACCTGTTCCTGAAATGGCACAGCTTGCTCTCTTTTTAGCTTTGTCAGCTTCATATCCTGGACAAGTAATTTTATGACATGCTCCAAAAAATGATGTCACCCACTGCAGATAATGTCCACATGTTGACAATTCTGTCCTCTAGATCAGTGACCACAGAACCGCAAAATCATATATTAATCTTGCCCCTTTTTTATTTCTACTAGTGCTGCAATATTCTGCAGTCTCTGGGGTGGAGTTGGCTACACAAGGAGGGAAATCTCCTCTGTTCTCCTAGAAATTGTATTCTGGAGAAGACTAGACTTAGATTTGAACTTTTCAGTCACACACTGAGGCTTCCCAGCACTTTAGAGATGTCTTTGAATCTCCAAGACTGGATTATATTACATTACATATATATTTGATTGGGAAAAATCCTAACCAAAAAAGCCCATGAAATTGCCTTTAATTTACAAGAAGTAAATGAAGTTTATTAAGCAGAACCATCTCCTGTCAGAGATGGCCTTGTTTTTTTGTTGGAAAGTAGGTCTGCTCTTCTAGCACAAGTGTTGTTTTAAAAATATTTTTTAATAAATGCAGACAAATCGTGTACTGTTTTCTTATTAAAGAAAATAAGAATGAAACCTTGTGAGATGTTTGGAAAAGTAATGAATAAATTCTCAAGAGATCAAATCTGTTTGAAACATGAAATATTTGAGGACCAAATATTTTCCCTCCATGGCCGAAGTATCCAAATTCTGCATTCTAACTCTGGTAACATTTTATTCAAAGTTTCCTGTGGTATTTGGTTAGTAAACGTTTCCCTTTCAACAGAGCTGCTTTCAGTCTGTGTTTCCTGGGGAAATGGAGCTTATGCAATCACTTTTTACATTTTCATGTCTGTCTGTGTGCCTTTGCAGTAATTTCTGAGCCTTTTGGGCAAAACCAAGACAAATTTTGTCAGAAAGATGAGTATCTCACTGATGACGGCATTCCTGCACTTTGTGAAAGGAGGCACTGAGGAAGACAAGAGAAGCCACTGGAGTATCACACTTTTGGGAAAAGTGAGGTGTTTATTCACACACTATTAGAGCCAGAGAAGCCACACAGCTGAGACCTGTCAGACTGCAGGAAAACAGCTTCAGCTGAAGTTTGTAGTCAGCCACCAGACACAAATCTGTGGGGAAAGTAGCTTTTATTGATGTAATCCTCACAAAAATACTGCTACTTTAGGCACAAATGGTCCACATGCTGTCAAGTCTCATATTTTTATTTTTTATTTCTTGCAAACAGAAATTTACACCTCCTCGCACCCCATGCCAATAGTTGTTGTTAATTTGATCTTGGTATAAAAGCAAAAGAGTTGAAAACAAAGGTATCAATTTTCACACTACCACCTTAGGAAGTAAAATAATAAATGTATTCCAAATTCCTGCCTGGATGCTTTCAAAGTGCAAAGATACAGTCATTTTCCAGTAGACAGGGAGAGGGTCTGTCTAAAGAGAAGGAAAAAATTGAGGGTCTGATGCTATGAGCTCTTTTAAATCTCTTCTCAGCAGAGGGAGGTCTAAAATGAGTGCATTCAGAATATACACATTTGTATTACCATTGATAATTGTATTTGAAGCATTTAAAAATATGACAATGAAGACAATAAACTACGTTTCCATGCTCTGGAAGGTTCTCGCCACAATGTCTGCTAGCATTCGATATCAGTTTTACAAAATTGGGAGCATTATGACTTTGTTCCCTAATTTCATTTGGACACTGTTGCCAACACAACAATGCCAGTGCAAAGGAAGGAACCAGGGCACAGGAGCTGATGTATCACACCTGGAGTGCCAGAGCAGAATCACTGCCCTAAGCTCTCATCTTTGTCCATCCCTTTTTCCAATCCCTACCTAGTGTGATAAAACTTTCTATCTTCTCCTGGTCTGAGGGCACCACACACAGTGATCACTGTTTCCCTATGGATTTATTTTTCCTTCCTCTTCTCCTGTCACCCCTTTGGAGCACATGATACAGACTTGTATTCAACTTGAGGGAAAAGGACAAGATCAGGCTGGATCAAAGCACTGACCCCACATGTTGGTAAAGGTTGGTACAGTTGATGTCTACCTTGATCCAGCAAATGTTTTTCTTCTTCATCAAGTTAAAAAAGGGTTTCCTGGGTTCTGTCAGTACTTCCTTCCCTGTAATATGGCTTTAGTCCATCTCCCTTTAATCTCCCTTTTCAGTCCCTTAGGAAGGCTGGGCTGCACATGTTCAGCCAGGACAGGCTTCCAAAAATAAATTTGGACAAGAAAGATGTATTTTGGGACACTATGGGAGATCTCATAGGGGATCCACAACACTGTGCTTCTTAGGCTTCATTAGTTATTCCTGGGTTTAAGCATCAGAAAAATATACAGAGGGCAAAGCCTGTAGTTCTCATATTGAGCAAAAATTGTAGCCAGTATGGTGTCTGTCTGTTAGTTAGTTAGTTTGTTTGTTTTTCCCCAGGAAAACCCCTCTTTTCTTTGCACAGTGGGGACTGTTGTTTTCATCTTCCGTCACCTCCCAAAGGCAACCCAGGAAGAAAAGTATTTGACCAATTTGAGGCTTAAAGCACTTGCTGAGATTACGGGTAAGGTGTCTAAGTTAGGAGAGCTTTCATGTGTTAAAAACCTCTTGGCCTTATTTATTCACCGTGTGCTGGGTCAGGGTTCTTGAAATGTGCCCAGAGAAAGTGTCCACAGAGGTGATGGAGAGGCCTGGCTTCCATCAGGGTACCAGGGATGGAGTACAGCTCCTGCCAAGGAACCTCCTCAGGTGGGAGCCATCACAACCTCTCCTGTCTCAGGACTCCAGATTTTTTTGGAGCAGGAAAGGATATGGGCTGAGAGCAGGGGCAAGGTTCTGAGCCTCTAGTGAGCTGACTCCAGAGATGAAGAGGAAAAATGAGAGGGAGGCACGGGAAGACATCTGAGTACATAGTCATAAGATACTAAAGGGTCCTTCTCATGTCTCCCCTTCCCCAAGCACAGCCTGCATTAACTAAACTCTTACTGACAGATGCTTGTCTAACCTTGCCTGTGATGAGTATGGCTCCTCCCCTCTACTTTCTCTGTAGTGCAGTTACGTGTTCCTGTTTTCCTCTCTTCAGAGAATTAAGCCCAATCTCTACTTGAAATCTCTCTTGCTGCAGTGTAGGTCCATTGCTTCTTGGGCACACTGGAAAAAACATCTTTTCTTTGATCTTCATTGCAGAATTTAATGAGTTTAAAGGCAACATACATTTGTTCACTGCAGCCTTTTTTCTTTTCCTTTGAGGTGCCCCAAACAGAGCTAGCACTGGGACTAGACAGAGAGCCACTCTTTCTTTTTCCTAGTGCTCATTTCCCACTTCCTTCTTCATGACCTTGATTATTTCTGCAGGAAGACACCTATTCCCACTGTAGTGGTTGCTCCCTCTGAGATCAGTGACTACCAAGCCAAAACAGACCCCAGCTGTACAGCCACAGCCCTGTTGTTCACATCTGGGAGAGCCATTCTGGTCACCACTGATGTGGAAGAGGGAGGATATCTGCAACACCACTTAAATCTGCTGGGATAAAATCGTTGACAAAAGCAACATCTCAGCATCAGCAGCCATCCTCAGATATGCCCTGGCAGGATGAATAGCCTGCAGGGCTTTACTTCTTCCCCTCTGCTAGATTTCATGTGATAAATATGAATCCTGTTAATGCATCCTTGGAGAAAATAACTGTCAGTGTGGTTGATACAGCTGAGGAGCCTGAGACAACTCCATGCCTGCTGTTGTCCTGAATGCTTTTATGAAATAATTATTTCAAAGACCTACATGGGATCCTTTATTTTCAAACCTAGACTTGCATTATCAGTGGATGTAGCCCCTCTGTGCTGCTGTTCAAGACAGAAAGATTTTTAAAGACCTCGGGCTACATTCCAAAGCCCCACTCCAGCTTTTCCTCCAGGACAAAAGGGCAGCACAGATAACCCCTGCTGAGGATAACTCTCCTACTAGATAGTCATCCACATTATAGGATAGAATTTGGGTTGGATTCTCAATTCACTTAGCAAATTTCATGTGAAATAGTGGTAAAAGCCTTCCTACAGTCAAGGTGAAATTATAGCACAGCAACTTCACCCTCTTCTACAGTACATACTCTATCTCCCACGCCTTCAAGATCTGTCAAGTCTGGTATTCCTTTAACCATTATTTGATTTTCATAGTGTTCCAAAATGGTCTGTTCCACTTGTTTCAATGTTTTTTCTAGGTGTTGACACTATGCAGATTGGTTGATAATTCCCTAGCTCTTCCCTTTCCTTCAGAACATCAGACCCATACCTGCTCTTTTCTCTCCCTCCTAGTTCTCACATGTCCTTCAAGAGAGTGGCTAGCCTGTTTTGCAATTTGAACCAAAACAAAAAAAAAAAAAATTCTGTGTTTTTAATGAAATCCCTTAGCCTGTCTTTTGTCTGCTGTCAGTTGAATTGCTCCTCCACCCACTGGCATTACCACGTTAGTTACAGGCTCATTGCAGTTTTAGTGAAGGCTGAAAGGTGAAAGGCATTAACCCTCCAGGATTATCAGCTTTCCTTCCTCACTAAGTGAAAGACCAGCTTCTTCCTTCATCTTCCTCCTTCTGCTGAAATATTAATAGGGAGCTCTTTGCTATCTTTCACATCCCTTGCTAGTTGTGTTTTGTTTTGTGCTTTGGCCTTTATGATTTTGTCCCAACATGCTCCAGCAATTTTTTTATAGGCATCTTTAGGAAACTGACCTAGTTTCTACTTCTTGCATGTCCTCATAGAGCATTTGTCTGATGGCTGGAATTGCCAGTCCATACCAGTGTAGACTGTGATTCACTTCCAAGCTGGAGATTGGGGGAAACCACAATCCTCTACCAAATCATTTCCACCAGGATGAGGTTGCTAAGAAGAAATATTCCAGGATCATCTCTTCTGTGAGCAGAGAGAAACCTCAGTATTGCACTGGATTGAGAAGCAGGTGCCTAACAAAGACTTGTGCCATCAAATGGCCAAAGGTGTCAACCCTCTTTATTCAATTATAGATGTCTCTTTTTTACATTCTCCTTGGAAAGTGATATATGGGAATTTTAAAGAGAAGTAGGATATTGAATGGTCTCAAATTCACATCTCTGTGCATGAATTCCCTCCCACATTTTCTTAAAATTTTGCTCTTTTGCTCTAGAAAAAGTCAGAATGACAACACATCCTCACCAACAAGCCCAAATCTGGCATTTGTTGTGTCATCTCCCCTGGGAGCTGCAAGTACTTGCTGAAGGATAGCTGTTTCCACTGTGCGTTCCTGTGAAGAAGTGTGGTGAAGAAAGTGCTGGAGTAAATTATCTGCTGTTTGAATTATTGTCATGAATGATAAAACAGATGTTCCTTATGCATGAACTTTTCATGATCTTGGGCTGCAGGCTGGTGGGATAATCAAATATTACAGCATGGAACAAGGAGTTGTAATGGGCATATAAATCCCAAATCTAGCTCCTGATGATATAGTTTTTTCCACAGCTTATCCCTTAAACCACACACGTGCTAGTTCTTGCACATCCAGCAGCATTTTCTGTACCAGTTCTTAGCTGGAAGTGAGACTTTTGGCAAATTATTTGGAAAACTCCATAAAATGTATACTCTTGCTTCCTCAGCTAATGCTAAACTCAGTGCCCTTCAATGCTCGAGGTCTCTGGAAGGTTCTTGGGCATGATTGTTTCTGTTGCCTAGTCCCAGGTGAGAATGTCTATTCTTACACTCACCATTAGCATGTCCTGGGCTTTGCAGGAGAAAATGCATCAAAGCCCTTTGCAGTGCCCCAGGGACACAAAGCAGCTATAAAGCAAGTTAAAGCAGTTAATTGCTCTGCTTCCCTAATGCAGCATAAGGGAGTTGGAGCTCCCTGGAGAATCCAGCATTTAGAGAGTAATTTCTGTTGTTTGAAAGGCACAACTCTTAAAATCACAGACATAATGCTCAAAGGGATTTTAGATCACACAGTCCAACTTTTCCCACTGAGGTGGGCTCAGGGTTAGAGGCAGGTTACAGCTGATGATGTTTGCTTACACCTCTTTATGGACTGAAGGTGTTTATACAATAAGTGTCTGGAGACAGCTTTGTGTCCCCCCGTGCAGAATGGCTGAGCTCTCAGAAGAGATTTGCACACCAAATCCTCAGCCTGTTCCTTCTGTCTGCTGTGCAGTTTTCATACCTACTGTAGAGCAGCTGACAGGAACCAGCACTGGACACAGCAGCAGAATTCTCCTCTTCCAGTAGCCCCTGGCACTTGAGCCTGGACTCAAACTTGTCACCATATGGACGACTGTGACTCTGCATTTGGGATCCAGGCCAAGCCCTCCTCCAGCTGCACTGCTGGCAGACAGCAGTGCCCTGTTGAGAGCTGCTTTTCCAGTCAGATTCAGTACATGCAGCAGAGCTGAATATCCCTGACATTCTGCACATTGATCTGAGGTCAGCTCTAGATTATGTGACTGCCACGTTCTCTTGTTCTAAACAGAGGGAAAAAAAAGGACTTTTTGTATAAATTACTCTCATCTTTAGCAATTTCTTGCAGCACTTCCTTGCACTCACCCTACTAACCATGAGGTTAAGGAAATACTGCTAGAAAGATGTGGTAATGACTTGGAACCCAGCATAAGCAGTAAAAAAAATTGCACTGCTTTGGGAAATATTGTCATTATCTTTTAAATACAGCATATCTGCATAGTCTGTCTTAGAACATATGGACCACAGAGAGGAAAATATATTACATCATCACATTATGATGTGCAGTTGGCCAGAATTTTGGGAGCTGTTACTTAACTCCAGGATCAGATGAGAGCAAAAAAGAAAAAGAAATAAGTGACAGGTAGACCTGCATCAAGGTAGAATGTTCAATTTTTTAAAATAATTTTTCATCTGAGACAGTTTTACAGTGGTAGAGCTATAAATCCATTTTCTCCCAATTTGGTCAAAGTTTCTATGGAATGAAGTTCTTTTCATGCAGCTTATTCATGTGTTGAAGTAATTTTCTTGGCTGTATCCTAAAATAGCAGAGAAGTCTATTTTCCTTTACCATATGAAATAAGAGTAATTGCAACACAGGCAAGAGCAATGCACTCAGTTTGGGTCTCCATGGTGCTCATATCAAACCCTCAGCAATAGGGAAGATCTATAGGATGGATAAAAGTGGATTCATAACATCTGCCATGGTAGGAGGCACACCTGAGCTGGTCTGCAGTCGCAGCCAGCTGAGCCAGTGGAGTTCATGGCTTAGTTTATCCACACACACACTTCTGAAGGTGAACCGTCCCCTCAACCCCAATTACTGCTTGGTTGTCCATGGAATCACAGTTGTAGAATCACAGAATGGTTTGGGTTGGAAGGCTCCTCAAAGATCATCAAATCCCAACCCCTCTGGGCAGGGACATCTTCCACTAGAGCAGGTGGCTCAGTTTGCCCACACAAGGAACCTGCATTGGTTTGGTCACATACAGAGCTGTCAATTAGATCTCAGAACTACTCACTGTCTTCTGTAGGAATCTGCAGAAGTCTCTCTTCCATGGAATTGAATGGTTTGGGGGTTTGGATTTGTTTGGTTTTTTCCATGAGGAAATTTGCTATGTGGTGGAAATGACTCATTGATGGGTATGCAATGCCAAATACATACATGGGAATCTGAGCTAGCAGCCAGCTTTGACATGCTTGATTTCTACCAAAAAATGAAGAAAAAACAGGTCAAAAAGAACAGATAAAATTTGGGGAACTCATAATCCTTTGTTAAAAACCAAGATATGCCTACACATATGAAATAAGTGGGCTCTGAAATCTCTGTACAGTAACATATAGATATACCTTATGCATTATCTGCTCAGAGCAGGGCCATATTTACAGGATTCAAGACCACCTTTCTTGCATCCTGTAGATTGTAAGTCACAGAATATTATCCAGCTGTGATACATGGAAAAGATTCTCTAACTTGTAAGACACGAGAGTTATAAAGTAGGTATGCATTTGTTCAGCGCTGAGGTGAACGAGGATAATTCCTCCCAGAGCATTGCACACCGAAACTTCAAACTACTGCTCTATTTATTCCCTAAAAGCCTAGGATGACACAATACGCCTAATGCATATTCATGTCCTAGCCCCGCCCACCCTCGCTTTGTATTCAAATGAGCCAAAAGTCCTTTTGTGCTTGCACCTCCCCAATTCAGGGGTCGTCGGGGGTCTCTGATGAAGGCTTCCAAACTCTTCATCACACTTGAACTTTTCAACTTTGTCTCTGGAGCATGGGTCTTAGCCATTTGGGCACATTCTAGACATTGAGATTAGTTCTTGCTGGTTTAGGGTTTTGGATTTATCACTTATTACTGGTAGCCTTGTACCCCTCATCCTGTTTGCAAGTCCTGGCTCCATTTATCACAAAGCAGTCTGCCTCTCCTCTTGATTTTTGCAAGTATAGTAAATGTCAGGCATTCTTCTTTGCCTTGGTTTTTGATGAACTATTCCTTACTTTTCAATTTCCTGTCTCACTTGCCTGCAATCAGATCATGCTAAAAGATTATCTTGAAAAACCTCCATCCATGGCTGAAACAGCAGGAGACTGAGCAGCCACCACTCCTCTTGCTGAGTTATTTCAGCAATCTAATCAGTCTGCCTTTGCAGAGACTGGGAGATCTTGCCTCAACCCTACACTTGTCTCATGTTAACTGATAATTTTTATATTCTGCACAACTTCTGTTGGTGTTTTCTCCATGCCTCCAAGAAGCTTCTCATTCTTCTTTCCTAGTAGCTTACAGAAACTAAATTTTCTAATAACTTGCTTTTGTGGGATATTTTCTTGCTGCTCTATTGTTTTTAGGGTTTTTTTCCTATGGCTTTTCTCTGCTTCCTGTGCAATTTTTCAGCATCCCTTAAAAAACAGAGTTGTCAGGCCAAGGTGTAGTACTCCAGTACATGCTGCTGCTACAAAACCAGGTAGAAATCACATCCTTTCTCTTAGTCACTTTCCTCCCCTGTGTAACTCTGACAGTCACATCAATTATATAATTTCCCCCAGCATTATTCTTAAGGTTCAAATTCATCTGTGCATCCAATACCATCTTCAGGTCTGCTTTGGTCTGTGCTTTTAGGACTCAGCTGCCACCTTTATTCACTCGTATTTACTTTGAATGGCCCTAATTTACAAAATGTTTCATCATCTCTTTATTATTGCCTAAGCACGGGAAAAATTTAGGAGTTTGACAAGATTTATGCCATTGGGAATATCTAGTTTCAACCCCAAAGTTGCTGATAAAAACTTGGGTTTGGACCAATCTCTGTGAAATCCACTAAGAGATCTATTGCTTGATAAAATCTACTCACTAATAAAAGTAAATAAATTTATAACTGCCAGTTAAATGGTTCTTTAATCCATTAATATTTGTGCTTCAGTGCTGTACAGGGCATATTTTATCACAGTTTATTTAGAAAATTATGTGATACTAAATTCCTAATATATCTAGAACATGTTCAAGCTATGCAGTCTCCTTATTCAGTTTATTGCTATATACAAAGTATCAGTTTTGTTAAATAAGAGTAATTTTCATATTAACATGTAATTAACAGTTATTAACTGCAGTCCTAGCCTTGAGCCTTATTGTTGATTTACGAACATGTCTCTCTTAAATACAAACAGCTTGTTGGCCTCAAGCCTATCTTTGCATTGTCTTGTTTGTCTTCAACAAACATTGGCAGAGAATTCGTATTTTTCCAGTCATTTGTAGTTTCCCCAGTACTGTGAGATTAAAAGGAAACATCAGGGAACCAGACACGACATCAGCTTCACTTTAAGATGCCTGGGCCAAAGCTATCCAGACCTGCTGTTGTTTCTTGCTCTCTGAACCACTGCAGGCTCACAAGGTAGTTTGTCCCTTTGTCCCTTTGTCCCTTTGTCCCTTTTTCCCTTTGTCCTCCTCATGTGATCTCAGTTCATCACCCTTCTTGCTCCCAAATAAGCACTGGAAGCACACTGCCTTCATTGTTACTGGCACTGGAGTTCTTCCTGATATACCTAAAAAACCCTCCTTCTTCTTGGCTTTGGTCCTTCTAACTCTGGATAGTGTCCAGCTTCTCTTATCAACCACCTAAGTAGAGAGAAATCCCACAACATATTCCCAACCTTTTCATTTGTAATATTGTATGTTTTTTTTAATTGCTTGCACTTATTGCTTTTGCTTGCCAATCGTACTTCTAACTAAAACTAGTGCAGCTTTTTTTTCCTTTTCTGATGTTTTGACACCTTTTTTATTAATAAAGTCCAACTGCTATCCCTGATGACTCTTGCTTTTCTTTCTTTTAGTGCATTTTTAGTTATGATAGTTGAATTTATGGGCAAACCTCACTGTTTCCATTTCTGCTTTGAGGAATGCCAAAAAAGTGATAAAAAGAGTTTGAAACTTCAGGAGGAGACTCCCAGCATACAGACACATAGAGCATCCAAATATAATAGCTAAAAAATATAAATCAGTACAAGCAATCTATTGGTGGTTTTATTAAAGCATCTACCAGATGGCATCAGAGCAGTGCACAGAGTATTGCTTTGGTAATTGGGATAATTAGGCTGACTTCTGACACCACCTGGTTGTGTGACCTTTTTCAGCTTTTTCTCTGCATTTTTTCTTTGAAAATGAGCAGATAACATTAAATAAATTGAGTAATAAATATCCATGTTTAAGAAGAGTTCAGTGAAGACTGCAGATGCAATCATAAATCTGATGTTCTTAACTGCTGGAAAACCTAACTAGCAATGAAAAAAATTTTCATCTGCATATTTCCCCTTGTTTGTTTGCTTTTTTAATATGCAGTTTCCCAGGAATTTGTTGGGGTTTTTTGTGTTTTTTTTTTTACTGAAGGAAGAAAGCAGCTTTCTTTTCATACATTGCTGTTTGTTTGCTTGGTTTTCTAATGCCGCTCCCACGAAATTATCTTTTTTTTTATGGTAGGGAAGAATCCCACAATGTTTTTGCATCATTCTCCACACTCAGCAGCAGCAGCACAGCTCCAGAGCACACACAGAGCTGGTCTGAAGCCCTTGCAGGAAACCTCTGAGCCACAGCCTGCAGGTGTTGAGTAGTGCTGTGCTGCAGAGCCTGATGTGGTGGGCACAGGTGAGTTCACACAGAGATCTTGTCTTTTTTTGCCTCCTGCTTTTGTGTCTCTGTACTCCTGTCAGTGGGGTTTTACTAACATAGGTCATGCTGTGTAAAACATGAATATATGTGGCCACACATTCATGTTCCAGCATTGTTAACAGGCTCACAGAATTTTCAAGAGAATCACCTGTGACAATAAAGGCTGGTTTTATGACTAAAGTGCAGCTCAGGTGAATACATCTGGAATTCCACAAAATAAAAAAAAAAAGGCAAATCTCTTAAACCTAGCTTTCCTTGCAGTGAAACTTTTAAGGCCAGCAGACAGAAAGGCTCTTCTTGCATTTCTCAGAAAGATTAGAATAGTGCAGGAAGTCTGACAAATGTCTCTATAACTCTCCCTATGCTATGACAAGGTTAAGTTAAATATTTGTGCATCACCACTGAGGCTGTTGCTGAGCACATTGTGATCTACCAGCTGTGAAGGCAGTGCAGGACACACAGGGAACAGAGGAGGCTACTGAAATCTGTGGAGGATTTCTTTGCAGATGATGGGATTACTCCTGGCAGGGCATGCTCCTCTCCATAAAGCTATCACTGGCTGATCTTTCAAGGGCTGAGTGCCACCAGCTGTGATCTTCTACTCTGGAATATTTTAGGAAACAACTAGAAAAAGTGATTTCTTTAGTCATTCAAATTAACTACAGATTGAATATTTGTATAGGAAGCTTAAACTCATGGCTGTATTTCCTTACTGCCCTCAGAATTTTTTTTTTTAATGGGTCTTGTTCTGAAAATGCTGGAAAATATGATTTATTAGAAATTCTCTTGAAGAGTTGCAAACAACATGTTATCAACTCAAAGTTCTGTGTTTGTCTCTGTTTTTTTCTTTTTTTTGCTGAGGCCACTTACTAGTTCCACACTCAAGTTTTTGCTTTTATGATTTCAGCTTGCACAATGCAAAATATGAATGATACTGGCAAGAGCAACCTGACCTATTGGTTGACCTCAAGTGAGATACTTGTCTGTTCCCACTCTTCTTTACTGAATGTTGGGGGATACAGTCCCTCTGTCAGATAAAGCCACCAAGTCCACTCCCTTGATCATTCACTTTGACTTAATACTGATTGTAACTTGTACTTTCTTTTGGAGTGAACTGTCTCTTCCTGCAAAACAAAACCTGCCAAGGGGCACAATTCAGCTAAAAGGTCCTTCCCACTAAACAGGACAAGTAAGCCTGCAATGCACACAGCTCCAGCCCTCCAGCCCTGCATCCCCCAACACAAGCACTCCCCCAAGGCAGGCCCTGTAGTCTGATGTCCCACTCCATCAGAACACCCTGCTCCACACAGTGCTCCACAAACTGCTTCAAACAGCTGAGGCAGAGCTAAAGCACCTATGTTGGTAAAGATTTCTCAGAGGCACAGAGCACCTGATGCCAGGACAACACCAGTGCCAACTGCTGTGCACTGTGACAACTCCTGTGCCAGCACTGAATGATGTGGGCACAAGAGTTCTGCACCATTTGGCTCAGGGCCCATACTCACCTTTGAATGGCTATAATAAATACATTTAATATAGGTTCAGCCTGAAATGTCCTTGCTCATGCAACTTATGAAGTCTTCCCATTTGAGTCTTCTGTGTCTACTTCTCCTGGCTTAAGAGAGATTTAATCTTTTCATTCATAATAAATTATTCATAGTAAAGATTTTAAAAGTTGAAATAACCAAACAACATATTTTAATCCATGTCTAACACATGCTAATAACCCACTTCATCTTTCACTAAGCAGCCACCTCCAGTAGTGTAGAATATACCAGTATCCATAAATGGTGAAAGAACCCTGGAATCCCCAATAGCCATCCAAACAACAATAAAAAAAAGACTGTTATTTTCACAATGTGTAATGGGAAAGCTATTTGAGATGCATCATACTCTTTACACACTGCAAGAAGCATTCTCTGTTACTTGAATCCCATCATTTCCCCTGGAAAGGGTCATGGAAACGAAACCCACAAACCTTATGTTTAAATAACATTGTAGGCCTGGCTGCAACCCATGACCATAATGTAAATGCCTAATTAAGGTTTCCAGTTCACCCCTAATTCACTCCACATTGCTCAAATATTACAGCATATGTCTCATGTTGTGCTTACAGTGAGATCCCTCAGGGTCTGAAGAGTCCCTCCACACCCAGGCAGTTTGGGTCAATCCAAAAGTATTTTATTAGCTCTGAGTGATCTTTAATGTTATTTGAGTACTGCAGCCTGGGTAGTAGACTCTAGCTTTAACAATAACATTCAAATAATTCAAGGGCAGCCTAAATATGGCAATGTTATTAGCAAAGCTGTTAAACGTTACTGCTGGATTTTTTCCTTCTACCACTAAAACATACAAGATAAAGCACTAAACAAAGGTCTTAGGAGACAGGACTTTCTTACAAGGTTTCTAGGTGACTTGGAGCTATCACTTAGGTCCACATTTAACCCACCTAAATTTGATTTGAGGCTATCTACCTCGTCAAAGGATGAGAAAGACACAGAGGAAGTTAAAAAAGCAGTAGAAGCTTTCAGAAAGAAGCCCATTATGCATTAATGAGGATTGCCCAGGTGACTGACCTTCTTTGAAAGTTGCAGGAACCTTGGCCAGCTGTTTTTCTGCTTGAGGATGTTCAGTCCAGGAAGTAAACTAAATAAAAGATATTAGAGCATATCTGTCCAGGCAGCAGATCTGTAACTGGTAAACATTTGCCTTTGTGTAATGGGGAGCATTGCAAAAAATATTCCCTAGAGATCAAGAGATGCTGCATCCACAGTAGCTCAGCTGCTCCAGTGTAGGACATGATATGCATATGATCCTGAAACTCACACAGAGTGTACACTTTTCCCTGGCCTGTGTGCATTACTTTCATAGGGTGAGAGCTCAGACCAGTTTAAATTGAAAGAGGGTAAATTCAGATTAGATATTAAGAAGGAACTCTTTACTGTGAGAGTGGTGAGACACTGGCACATGTTGCCCAGAGAAGCTGTGGATGCCCCAGCCCTGGAGGTGTTCAACACCAGATTGCACAACCTGGTCTAGTGGGAGGCGTCCCTGCCCAAGGTGGGAGGGGTTGGAGCAAAGAGATCCTTCGGTTCCACCTCAAACTGCTCTATGACTCCAGGATGAACAGCCTGACCCTGGCATTGCTCTGGTGAACAGCACATCCCTGAGAAGCACAGCAGAACAGCTGATGAAGAGCTGAAGCTTTGCTCTTGCTGTTCTTGTTCGTGCCTGGTTCATCTGGCCTTGTCCAAGATTATCCACTGACATCCTGCTGCTCATTGTAATTGGTATTTACCACACACACACTTTAAGATGAACCCAAGTTTATGGCAAATTGAATACCATCTAAATGTGAAATGTTTGGATTTGTAAATTTGCTTCTGCTATTTTAGCTTTTATTGACAATTGTATTTATTTTTACAGAGACAGTGTTTTTCTTTTCCCATGTCTTGCAACATGACTAAGAGAGACACAGAGGATTAACCCTTCTACATCCAGACCACTAAAATCCAAAGCACACCCAGCCAAGCTACAGAAATGTAGACAGACTGCTCATGGGAAAACCACTATACCTGTGAGGGTTCCCAAAACCAAGGGCATCTTTGTACAGAAAGTTCATTTTGCTAGAAATCTGTGCCATTAGTGAACCCAATGTAAAAAGCTATTATTATAACCAAGTTATGATATCTTGGTTCTGGCAACTTCCTCAGTGAGTGGCTTTTCCTGCCACAGACCTACTGAGCCTAGAAACAATTTCATTTTTGAAGCTAATTTCCATTTTGAAGGTGTCTGTAAGCTATGTCTACATCAAGTGACAACCACATAGTCTGTAGTTACTCAGATATGCTTTAAACTGACTAGGACAAGGAGCAACAACCCAGAGCTTTAATGCGGATTTGTTTCCTGAGGCAGATAAACCAGCCTACCCCTAGGCCATCAAGAGGGTGCTACTAACACCTGAAGAGGAATGCTGGTTGGCATGGGACAAAAATGGAATCGCTTTGGTGCTGGCAATTAAGCTTTAGGTATGACCACAGTTAGGTCTATTTCCCTATTTTAACACTACAGCTGTAGCCACACAAACAAGTCCGAATACAGCTTGATGTTCTTAATCCCGATGAATGCCTGCAAGTTAGCATAAACACTAAAAATTCCAGAGGGTAGTACTTTATTAAGACCTCCTGTTATTTCATGAGGCAGTGTTATTTCATGGCAGTTGAGGCTCACATTTTTACAAGACATAAGACAAAGAGAGGTTGGTTTGCCAGGAAAGGATGTATTCATTCCCCCTCATATATGTATCACAGATGTCTCACAAGACAAAAAGCTAAGACTGCTCTGCAGCAGCACAGATAATTTATGTTCCTCTTCCACAGCTAACTGTCCTTCCATGATTACAAAATATTTCCTTCTCTTTCTTCCTAAAAAAAAAAAAAAAATAGAAAAAAGCACTGGTTGGGATGCTTGGTGGGATGATGGAATGTCTGTTACATTGAAATAAGGGACTGTGCTGGCTAAATATTGATGTGTGGAGTGTAACTTTTATGTAAGTTGCCATCTCTAAACTTTCAGCATCTGCTCCTCACATAAGATGTCCTCTGTCCCTGCAGAGTGAACACACAACAAAGACTGTGATGCTGAAATATTTTGTTTTCTGGGATTTATAATGTCTCTTCTCTTAGAGGAGGATGTAATAATAAATTAACCTACGGATGATTAGGAAGTGTTTAACAAGGGTGGGAAGGCAGGCAATGTTTTCTTACTCAACTGAAGCCCCACGATGGCTAAAATAAGCTTTCATTCTGAAATGAAATACAGACTTGAAGTTCAAAAGTAGAACCTGTGTTGCCAACTTGCAATTCTGAGACAATATTATGGGGGTTTACTGGAACTAAAGCAGCTCATGTCTTCCAAAATAAAGCACAAGCCCAGTCATGGGATGAGAAGTCCATCACAGACTGAAACCATGAAAGATCCAACCATCAGATGTGATGACAAGGAAAAACATCCAAGGGTCGATCTCTTTTTCAGTAAAAGTTTCTCTTTTTTTCTCATTATAAGACTATCTAAGGGCAAATCTTTTTTGTCCTCTTTTTATTTTTGTTTTTGGATCATTGTTTATAGGGAACAGGATGGAGAGGTTTTATATATGATTCTATGATTTATTGCTCTTGGATTTGAATTTTTTTGGGCATCATTTATTCATCTGTGACTAATTATATTTGCCTATATATTGCCTCTCCAGAATCTCACAGTTCTTGTTACTGAATATATATGGATCAAAAAAATTTCCTCAATAACTAGGATTAAAATCATCCTTAGCTAATTAATCACATAAAGCCAAAAAATAAAAGAAGATATGACTGCAATCTGCATTGTTGTCCATGCTCCAAGTGCTGTTCTTTAATAACACAGTATATTTAATAGCACAGTATCTCAGTTGTGGCAGGGAGGATGAGCTGATTCAAAAGCTACAGCACAAGGCTAACATTAATATTACTCCACACTCAGAATTAGAACTGTTCCATTTGCCTGCCACATTTTTACACCAACAAATTTGCCTTTTCCACCAAACCACGAGGGTTAGAAAAGTACTTTTATTTAAAAGAACAGGCAAAGCCTTTCAAAATCACATGACCTCAAAGCTGGCTTTTGAAAGAAAACAAAAATTATGGGTCTTTTAAGGATATCATTGTTCTTCCATGTCTATCCTTACCAGTTTGACAGTCTGGTCCTGCCACTCTTGCTAAATATGACAACAGATGGAGATCAAGGCAGAGTTCATCAATCTGGCTACATAAAAGTTAAGATGTCTGAGCTAACATAATCATCCTGTGTTGACATTCCAGAGTCACCAGGAGAAGACAGGGATTGGGGATTGAGCCAATTTATTTTAAATACCTATTTTAGTATGAGAACAATTTTCCCCTGGGATTGACTGAAGAGGGCATGTAGCTCACCATGTGGAATACAGGCATAACAGATGCATAATCTAATTATTGTAGGTGACCTAAATTATATTCTATATGCCCTCAACAGAGCCCCCACAAGTTAGGGAGTGCCTTTCAACATAAAAATGTTCTGAGAAAATACCAAGGTTTGCTAAAGGCCAGAGCAGGCACCATACATAAAAGAGTGCTCCAAAATAGCATTGAACTGGACATAAACAATGTGTGTCCTCTGTGCAAGGACAAATTCCACCATCTCATTCCTGTCCTGTTCCCGAACTTTGGATGTTAAGGCCCTCTGGGATCTGATAATGAGGTTAAAATATTTCACTTATGAAATTAGCTCTTATAACACACATGGTCATCTTAAAAGAGTCCAGTGCTGGAGCAGTACCGGAAGGGAAGTATATCCACAATGGAAATACCTCCTAAAACTGAGGATTGTTTTTTTCCCCATGCAAGAGATTGCTTGCAGTACATATATATGCCATTATCTTTGGAAAACAGAAACCCACTGAAAATCTTCACCACAATCTCCCCTGTCTGATGCTGAGGTATAAATAGAACATATGCTTTCTTTCCTCAGGCCAAGCCACAACAATACACAGTAATGGGTGCTTTCTATGTTATTCTTGCTGTGGGACAGACAGAGTCTAGCTCAGAAGCACCATGGTGAGAAAGCACAACCCTAATTGCCTTGAAATTGGGTCTAGAGGGAGCAGTTTCCTGTCTAAACCTGCTGTGCTAATAATAGTCCTGCAAAATGAACATGAACTCTGACCCATGTTTGCAGACATAGCTCAAAGACACCCTTGGCCAGGATCCAGTGGCAATCTCCAGGCAGTGGGTCCCAGAGCTCATGAATCACCAGGAAAGCAGATCCTCCATGTGTACATTGACAGAGGTGAAAAAAATGTTGGCTGGACAAAGAAATTATAAACAAAATTTGTAACACAAACAAGGTGGGTGGAAATTCAAGAAGAGTAAAGATGGCAAATGAACCTTGTGAAAGTATATTTGTCTAAGCACAGCCTGGAAAATAAAGATTGTTTTATAATTGAGATAAGAAATTGAAGGGAGTCCAAGTTCAGACTTCGGTTCCTGTAGACACTTGTTTCATATTTTTCATCATGTCACTGATTCTGTGCTTCAGAGCTTAGAAAAGGCTTTGAAGAGCAATGTGCCAGGTGCCCTTCTCTCTGCAAATGGGAAACTTGTAATTCCTTTCTATATGTCTCATTTTTTGTAGGAGCCCTTCCCCCTCCCCCTCATGAAGGATAGTTCAAAGATGCAGACAAAGCTACCGACTTCATATTCAGAACTTGTAAACAGAGATTGCCAAAAAACTCTAGGTTCTGAAGGAAAGAAAATCTATGAATAATAACTTGAAAAAGTCATTTAAATGCGTCCAAAGGTTAATTTCCTGGGGGTTTTTCAGGAATGGCAAAGTGAGCTGAGCCTTCTTGGATCCTTGGTAATTATCAGGCAACCTGAAACCATAGTTTGCTTGATGATTTAGATCCTATAACTGAGATTCTATACTTGAGATATAAATAGAAATTATGTTGTTTAAAAATTTGAATGCAAAAAATAATATCTTAGAGGGTATAAATGAATGGAGTGTCTGTCAATCCATATGAATCGTGTCTTTCCACGTGGATGAGTAGTGGCATGTAAACTATCCTCAGGAAGTTTTCCTGGAAAGGCATAGCAGAGAAATAAATCATTGGACCTGTTCACTAGGATCTTGGGGAGTAGAAGCACTTCCAATAGAACCATAGAATCATATCTTGAGTTGGAAGGGACCCACGAGGGCCAATAAAATCCTGGCCCTGCACAGAACACCCTGACAATCCCATCATGTGCCTGAGAACGTTGTCCAAACATTTCTTGAACTCTTTCATATATGATTGAAAGTGGGGCTGTGACCACCTCCCCGAGCCTGTTGCACTGCCCAACCACCCTCTGGGTGAAAAAACTGTTCCTGATATCCAACCTAAACTTCCCCTGACTTTTCTTCAGGCCATTCCCTTGAGTTCTGTCACTGGTCACCAGAGATAAGAGATCAGTGTCTGCCTCTCTGCTTCCCCTCCTGAGGAAGTTGCAGACTGCAATGAGGTCGCCCCTGAGTCTCATTCAGGCTGAACAAACCAAGACCTCAGCTGTTCCTCCTCTGGCTTCCTCTCCAGACCTTCCACTATCCTCACAGCCCTTGGGATACTCTCTAATAGCCCTATATCCTTCCTACATTGCAGCACCTGGAACTGCTCACTTTTTAAAAAAAACATTTTTAAGTAGGTCAATTAATCTACTGCAGTCAGTTGCAAATCCCATTTAGTTTTCCTTCTAAGCCTGGAAGAAGGCATTGTAGCCAAGGTTGCATGATTAGACATTAAGTGTTTAAGGACAGTAGGCTTTTCATTAGGAGGGTTTTCAAAAGCATCCAATTTCAAAAGTGTTGTTGAGTGTCATAGCTAAATCTAAAATGCCTAAAGCATGTGTAGGATCATGCTTCATTGATTAATTTATTTCAGACAGAAGTAATGAATGGAACATGTTAAATCAAAATGAGAGCCTGGCCTAAAATTCTTCAGTCTCTAGTAAGGAGGGTTGATGATTTTGTCTTCAGCCTCAGAAGGGTAATTGTTTTCAGTTCAAAAACTCTTTACCCTGACAAATCTGAGCACTGTTTATCAATTCACTCAACTAAATACATCTGACAGCAGCACGAGGTTCTGAAAGGTTTTGCAGCCAGGATGGGATTAGTGGTGTCTCGCCTGTTACCAAAGGTAACTGGGTACAGCCATCAACACTGGTGACGTGATGACAAGGGGATACATCCAAGAGTTGACTGCTGTTTTGCTAAAAGTTTCTCTGAACCTGGCTATGTGAAAAATTGGAGTACAGGGAATGTTCAGCTTCCAGGTTTCCACGTTATGTTAGTCACACTGGAATTAATAACACTTAGAAATAAAATGCCTTCTTGCAAAAATACAAAGCTAACTCTGGCAGAAATGAAAATCTTTTCATTAATGCAGGCACTGAACATAATTGAGAATACATCTGTTTTTATCACATGAGAAGCCCACAAAGCATCCAGTATTTCCAGGATTAGGGAACAAAAAGAGTACACAGCCATCGGCACGATGGAATTTCCATCACAGCAGACAAGAAAACCATGTTTTCACATCTCAACACGAAAGAAAAAATGCATGCCTTGGAATTATGAAACTGTGGTTGAATTTCCAAGAAATCTTAGCAGCTGTGATTGAGCCAAATGCCTCAAGCCAGGAATCCTGATGTGAGAACATTAGATGAGGAGAGAGTGTTTGGGATGCTTGTGGCAAGGAACATCTTCAGGCTGAGAGAGGTCAGAGGAGCTGCTCAGAGAGCAGGTCAGGCTACTGTGCTGGTGAGAACAATGTGAAACCAGGGCTTCTCTCAAAGGGATAACAGTGGAAAACTAAAGAAAATAAGAACTCCTTGATATTGTGCATTCATAACTGGCTGATGTTTCTGAGCTCTAGGGGAATCAGGTAATAGAGAATCTTCATTCTGAAGAAGGGACTCCAAAACTGACCTTCAAGAGAAACCCTGAGAAGGAAATTTATCTTTCAGCTGTGTTTTCTGCAATTCCTTGCCCCTTTCTTAGCTCTTTTTCTGTCTCAGACACTCAGATATAGCTCAAAGGAAAAACAACTTTTCATATTAAAAACAAGACTAAGATGAAAAGATCAAATCCAGATAAACCAGTCATTTCAAAGTTTTATTCAATATGTATTCAAATCTCAGTCTTCAGGAGAGTAAAGGAAGGGGGAACTGGAGATAGGTAACATTTTGATTGGCATGTGCACAGTCCATACAGCAGATGGGACTGTTAGGATTTCATTTTGATAATTCATCCCAAGAGAGACAAATGAGCTGGGAAGTCCCTTGCTCACAGGAATATTTTAAGATCATGTAAAACTCCTCAAGCCATACTGGGGTGTCTCATAAGAATCCATTAGGAGCTAATCAGGTTTTAGATTTTTAGGCCTGATGAAACACCTGATCCAAGAGGTGCATCAGCCCTGGAAGAAATCCTCAGTCTATGCCCTGAGCTGCTCTGTCTCTCCTGCAGGGGAATGCTGAGCTGGAGGCACATCCTCTGCCAACACCTGTGGTGGTCATCTCCTTCAAAAGGCTCCAGAAAAACTTACTCCTGACATTTTGTGAATTACAGGGGGAAAAAAATGAGATGTTATTAGAAAATACAGTTTTCTGTAGCTACTTTCCATTATCTACAGTGGCTACAGCTGTATTAGTGAATTAAATAAAGCTGGAACTTATCTCTGACCTCCTACCCTTGATGAATCCTCTGTGCAAGACAGGCAATTTCTCCCATGTTTTCTGGCCCTGGATTGTCACCATCACTTCACATTGTCTTCCCCGTCAGAATGATTAGTTCTGAAGGACAATAAATAATATCAGGGAACACATGAAGAGACATCATAACTATTTTTTGGTCAGGATGAAACATTACAAATTACTCTGTCAATGAAGATCAGAAAGGATTGAAGTCATCCAGACATTTGGAGTTGTAGTGAAACACCTGGCCCCAGATTGATGGTGATTTCTTGAGGGATGGTGAAATAAGGACCTTTGAGTAGCTTCCAAAAGCAAATGATACAGAGAGTCCTGTTTGCTGGAGAGACATTTTCCCCCAATCAATTAAAGAGAAAAAAAAAAAAAAGAAAAGAAACTCACATTTTCTATTGTGCTTTTTGCTCTTTGGAACTGAAAGCAGAAAATACTCTACTATTTCAAATCAATAGTCTGAAGACTGAAAATTTCTGCCTTGGTCTTTGTGGTGCAAGAGTGACTGCATCCTCTACAACAGAATCTCCCCAGTCAGTCAAGGCCTTATACAAGAAGGAATATATTGCCATATCCTTCCTCTTTTTTTTTTTTTTCTCTTCTCTGCATTTTGTGCAGCAGTTGGTTCTATCAACACTTCATTTTTCTTCATTGAGAATCAACCTTTCATCCCAAAGGAACCCTGAATGGTAGCCTGAGCCTTTTCAGAGTTTTAAATGTTTGGATTCCTTCAGCAGAGAAGAAAAATGAAAGAAAACTTCAGCTCTTCATCTGAAGGCTGTGTCTGACTCACCAGCTACTGGATGACAATCTGGAAAGTTTTAAACTCTCCTGACAGTTTTGACCATTAATAACTGAGATGATATATGCTTTTTTGAGACTGCCAACAACCTCTTCTGACCATACTTTAGTCACAACTCTGTTTATTATTTTTACATCACTTAACACATTCATTTAATAAAGTTGTTCACAAGAAGACTCTGGAAGGTAGTAAGAAAACTCAGCAGATGTCTGTGGAAGGATATTTGGCTCCATAGCCCTTATCAGCTCACCCCAGCACTGGTGAAGAGCCTCTCAGTTCTTTTACTGGGATTTTGTTGTGGACCCATGAATCTCTGTGGCACCTGCAATTTCCACAGGCATAAGCAAGTAGAATAGTGCTGTCTAGAACAGTGACAAAGAAACCTGACATTGCTAAATGCTTTTAAAGTTTCCCTTCAGCTACCAATGGTACTCTGTATTTTGGGATTTTAAGATAAGAGGTCTTGATGCAGCTCTCAACATCAACAATTTATTTCTGTACTCATCATTTTTTGTTGCCTGTTTGCAGGGATTGACCCAGAGCTGTAATAAGAATTAATGTTCCTCACATGCCACTGACTGTACAGGTTCAGACAACAGCCAGAAAGAACAGTGCCCAGTGAAGGCTGCAGCCACTGAGGGAAAACAAATATATGAGAGTAAAGTTGTTGATCTGACATTGTGAAAGATGAGGAGATGATGCCCCACAAGAGAAAGCCTTCAGAGTGTTTTTGAGCTGTTGGCTGGGCATTTAAGAGTGGAGTAAAGACTTCACAGTCATGAGGACCAATTAACAACATACCTTAATAAGGTGACAAAATATTGTGGGTATGAGTGTCTATGTAAAATGTACTGTTTCCTAACAGAGACTAGTGCACCGTTCCTGCCCAAGAATTGCTGATAATGGTCTGCCTTGGCCTTTTGTTCAAAAGTTACTAACAAGTAGCATGGAACATGCCTGTTGCACATTGCATTTGGGGGAAGACTTGGAAAATAGCTAATTATTCACATCTCCCTGCATAATCATAGCAATATTTCAGTTACATTGAGTCTCTGGTTTGTCTCATGATGCACACCTCTGGAAGAAGACTTGCACTGACAGAGGGAGCATTTTGTGTTTAACTGCTCACCCTGCTGAACCCTGGCCCTCCTTCTTCTCCTTCTCCCCAGCATCACATGCTCTACTCATTCCCTGAGTGTGGACATCTGTCCCTCTCTCACTGTCCCTGTAGATCTCTGGTCCTTCTTGCAAAAAGTCAACACCTAAGTTAGTAATCAGATATCATGGTCTGATATTTGATGCTTTTACATCTTGCCCTGGTTCTGCGTGCACTGCAGCCCACAGGGTGTTGGGGTGGGTTGGAATTTTGCCTCAGCTGTTTGTAAACTAGCCATGTTCAGGCTCAGCCCTGCCCCCCTTTCTAAGGCTGGGGCTTCGTGGTCTTGCAGTGTCAGCAAGTTTTTTTAATCTTCCTTGTCTATTGCTCTCATCAGGGAAGACATATTTGAAGCCAGAGAGATTTTAGCTTTAGTGGTCTTCAGTGGGAGAAGACCTCAGCTTGTTATCTGTAGAAATACAGCTGGAGAGCAGAGTTCAGAGTACTGCTCAACTCATGACTGAAGTGGATGTACTAAGTTTGGTAGGCCACAAGCCTTGGCAAGCTGAGGCAGAACCTTGAATGGAAAAGCAAGAGGTGTGTTTAGTGTGCTTTGTTTTAGATAAATCATGCAAGACCATGTACGTGCCTATGCCGTTCTGTACAGGTCTGTGCAGAGCTCTGATTAAGTAATATTACCTAGAAACACCAATCATGTGCCTGTGCTATTTTTAGGTATAGTTGAAAAGATATATATACTGATGTGTGAAATCAATAAATCGGCTTCATGCTTGCATCAATTGGGGGTCTTGTCTCTTCGTTCTGCAAGTGGGAGTCCCATGTCTTTGTTGGCTGCTGTTAGTTACAGTGTGATGGATTGATTCTCACATTTAAGGGATTAATATTGTCTGTATGTTAAGATAAATTTTACTGATGTGTGGTTATGTTATTGTAGTCTTGTTGCTTAGACATGCTCTGTTCTCCCCACTGTCCCCAGCCTCGGTGTGAAAGGCCTGTGCAGGGAGGGCGTGCACAGACACCCCTTGCATGGGCCAGCTGGGATGGGAATAGGGGCGTGGCATGACAACACCTGCCCTCCAATCACGGTGCAGGAGAGTGATTTCCACCAATGGACAGCGAAGGAGAGTTGACTGACAGGCTCTGGGCAGGGCCAGGATTGGCTGACACAACCCCCAGCGGTATAAAAGGCGGAGCAGCCATTTTGTAGGCGAGGACGTGGCGGCAGGTCACAGGCTCTCAGAGCTCTGCCTTTTTCCTTATTCAGTCCCCGGTTGTATTTGTAAAGGTTTAATAAGCCTTTGAAAGTTTAAAAGTGAGAGGACGTTTCTCACAAATTCTATTTGATTTTCTGTTTTCTTTCAAGTACTAAGAACTTCAGGCTTCTTCCAGGGCCAGATGCTTTCCTGGCCAATTGCAGGAAGCGTTCCTGATCTGGCTGCAGTACAAGTGGCCAGAATTTCACTTGGATGAATTGTTCTTGTTGGAAACAACGTCTCCAATGTATTAGGCAAAAAAAAAAGACTTTTCTTTTGATGTCAGCTGTTATGCAGGTTCTTTCATCTCAGCAGACTTTCATTCACAGATCTATTTACTGTGGTGGTTGAATGAAAATGCTGAATGGGAATGAAAGATATTGTTTCTCAGGCAGCCCTGCACTGCAGTTTGAATTTATTTCTTTTTCTTTTCTTTATACTATTGCCATTAGATTTTATGTACCACTCCTAAATGTTGCACTTAGGTGCTGTGAATCACGTCCCCAAGCACCTTCTAACATTAAAAACACTATATTAATTTAAATTCTCTTACTCCTTCTATTTTATTTTTTATTCACAATCATCATGAAATGTGAAGTAAATCTCACGAAAAATGGAGGTAGAATAGGTCCAAGCTCCCCACAGCAGAAGCACAACAAGCTTCTACTCACAGCAGGTAAAAGCATTCTATTAGGGTTTGCTGCAGTTAAGGGCAGAATCACAGCACAGAAACCAGAATGGGCAGAGACTGGAGTCCTTGCAAAGTGAGGAGTCTCCCCTGGAGAGCACAGGGATACCTTGATGGAACTCTGCTGTGCATCCCAGCTGTTGGTTTTGCATCAGAGGCTCAGCTTGAAGGTGAGGGAGAAGAGTTGTCTGAAATCAATATAGACAGTGAGAAGAAACAGGATAGAGTGGAAATAAATAATTAGGGGTTAAAGAGAAGAGCAAAAGCAGCTGCAGAGGGCAGGAGAAAGAGCAGGCAGGAAAGGGGCTCAGGCTCAGCAGCCCAGGAAGGGCTGTGGATATGGAGCAGGACTCTTCCAGGACAGCATTTTCTGTTGGCTCAGGGGCTGTGATGAAACCGAAATCAGTTGGGGAATGTGGATTTCTTGATACACTTCTGTGCTGGGAAAAGCATCACCATTATAGATGAAAAGAGCCCCTTTTTTTGAGTTTCACAAGCAATAGGACTGCTCCTCCACTGGTGTAAACTGATTTGTGCAGAAAGACCTGTCTGGAATAACTACCCCAGTTCCAGTGTCCTCACAAAGATTTTTGTCACACAAACCTGACCTATGGCAACAACATAAGCAGGGTAGGGATGTGGTCCCTAATTTACCTTTTCCTGAGGGTAATTTCTCACACTGCTGTACCTTAAAATCTTCCTGCCCTTCTACTCCACCCCCATCTTGCAGCCCTAATGCGGTGAGAGAAAAAGAGAATTTAAGCAAATGATAAAAGAAACCCATGTAGATGTGTTTGGGTGCTTACATTGGAAAGCCAGCCTTTCATGGGTGCTGAAATGAAGCTAAACCACTGTCACCAGCTTTGGGTCACTGACAGGTACACACAAAGGGGAGCATGAGGTCCTCCAGCAGAACCAGCAGTGGAAAGGAAAGAGAATAATAACA
Source organism: Acridotheres tristis (assembly GCA_037013685.1). Taxonomy (NCBI): domain Eukaryota; kingdom Metazoa; phylum Chordata; class Aves; order Passeriformes; family Sturnidae; genus Acridotheres; species Acridotheres tristis. The sequence continues at coordinate 142,131,757 of CM072886.1, read as the reverse complement.
GGAAAGGCAAATTTCACCCAAAATAAAAGGTGATGGATTAAAGAAGTATGTTAGATTTGTCTGGGCAGATCCCAAGCATCTGATCCCTGGGAGTCATACTCAAAATTTAGCTTTCTAGTCTTCCATCAAGCTTCATAGAGCTCCAGTCTGTGAGACAATGGCCTTACTGAGAGCTAAGCATAGCCCAAGGGATCTATTTTTAGCATGCTTAAATATTCCAAAAAAGGTGATAAAAAGGGTGTAAATCTGCAGCTGGACTCCAGAGTAGAAGGTTGTGGGGAGGGGGTTGATGAGAAATGGTTTCTCAGAGAAAGTGCTCCTTTTGGAGCACTTGTGGCATCTTGGCAAAGTAATAATCCATTCCCTCATCAACAGTCAGCACTCTGAGTGCCACTGCTCTGAATCAGTGTGGCTTGCAGCCTCTGGCTCTGATGGCATTTTTGACTTCAACTGAAAGGCAGGCCCATGGCTTTTGAGAGAATGATCACTGCCAAATTCAAGAGCCTCAGTCCTTGTTGAGACGTTTATTACCAGGCATGAAAGGAGCAAACTGCCATGTAAGTGATCTGAAGCAAACACGTCTGTCAGAGTTTGCCTTCTCTCCTGCCAGCCAACTGCTGTCTTTGAAAGCAGTCAGGCTAGTGACAGTGTTTTTTGACTGTGTTGGCTGAGCCAAAACCAGGATGATGTTTTTCAGGATGATGTTTTAACAGATATGGGAGCCTCTCTCCTGAGAGTGCTTGTCTTTGAGGATTCCCTTGGGTGGGCATGCAGCCCTTGCATCATCTTGTCCAAGTGATTCAACCTTCTCACAGCCACAAGTTCTGACAGCCTGGGAGGCTGCAACAAAAACTGTGAGAAAACAGAGCTTTGGAGTCATAGAAACAAGGTTGGCAGGCACAGCTCTTGAAAATCTTATTCCATACCCGCATCTTGTAGGACAAAAATGAAGGATAGGACAGCAGGTGTTAGGCTTAGCTCCCAAGGTGCTAAGTTAGGTGCCTAAATAGCTTTGTGAATTTGGATAAAATGGGGAGATGACATGGGGCTCTCTTCAGCACATGGTGGGAAATGACTGCTTCCTTTTGGGATGAAAAGAAGAGTCAGGTTGAGGTCCATCCTTCCCCTGTGGTGAATATTGCTGCAAGCACCTCTACTACTTCTGAACAAAGTGCTGTTGGTCACCACCCCAGGCTGATCTACACCCTGTGAAACAGGATCTGACTTGTGTAACTGCCCTGCACCTTGCTCTGCTACAAGGTAGCATTTTTAATGAACACTCATCATTATTTTTTTGCACTTTAGGCTGATCTGAGATGCTGAATTTAAATGATACTGCTTTGGCCTCTTGCTACGATAAACCAAGCAGTTAATTGTTAGTTATTTGAGCCCTTAACATGGGCTTTACCTCTGAGATTACTGTCCCAGGTAGCTAGCATTCAGCCACTAACTTTTGAATTGCAGCTATCAATTCACACTTATTCCCTGTGTTTTAGGATCCAAGTACTGAGTAAACTCTTTAGGGTCAGAATAAATCCTTGCCTTACCTAGGTATCCTGTTTTTGAGGTATCCAGACAAAATCTTTTAAACAAAAGACTTTTCACTTAAAAATCATCCTTCTATTATTTAAAATTGACATATCTGAGCAATTGTAATTGCATAATGTAGAACATCAAGTCTCTTTGCTCTTGAATTTGGGCTCTCATTTCACTTAAGCCGACACATGCGGAGCAGATCACTGCTTTCAGTGGTACGTATATTAAATGTTGCAGTAAACTGATTATGACTCTTCTGAAATCTTTCCTGAATTTAGAACAGGGATATGTGGGTCTCTTTGGAGGTATGCATTACTTTTTTGTGTAAGACAGTACCTTTATGCTAATAATGGACATGAAAATGCTGCCCCTGAAAACTGGTCACTGTCTTATTCACATGAAACAAAAAAAAAAAAAAATTTAACTTTTTTGGTCTGTCTTGCTAAAAATCTCAGTCTGAACCAGGGAAGCTAAACAACAAGCTAAATTCTCCCCTTGTGAGTCAATGAACTGCTGCCAATTGCAATGGTGCTTTTGTCTATGGCCATCGGCTCATCATGAAAGGGAAAAGGCTCCTCAATGGGCACTGACCATTGCACAGATGTTGGGTGGGGTTTTCAAAGCCATAATGAGAACCGGGCATCCAAATTCCCTACAGGTTAGCGGGATCTGACTTACAAAGTTTCTTAGTCAGCTTTGAAGAACAGCTGTAATGTTTAAAAATATCCAGTCCCATCTGACTTCGATCAGAGGCCTAGAAGATACTATCAGTTAGATTGACTTGTGCTCACCAGACTGTCTGTAGAGTGATTGTGTAAGAAGCAGGAAAGATAACTCCTGAGGCATTACCTCTCATGCCATGATAGCAGAATATTTAAGAAATAACAACAAGAAGGAAAAGGAGGTCTCCTTAAAACAAGAAATAAGAGCTTTTGCAATGATCTAAAATCGGTGCTGTGAAACACAACATTCTCAACCCCCAGTCATACACCAGCATCTCAAAGAGCGAGTAGATTTGTCAGGAATCCTGATGCAAAACTGTCTTAATTGTCCTTGAGGGCACATGAGCTCTCAGCTGAAGTTCACTGAGTTTTAGCCAGTGCTGGAAACAAAGAGTCTTCCCTGGGCAGCTGGAGAACCAGAGAAGGAGCAAACATCATCACGACCAAAAGCCATGCTAGAGGATTCACATCTGCAGGAGCAGGAAGTAGCAACCCCTCAGCTTTGGGCCAGATCAGCCTCATATAAAAACAGAAGAAAATAGAAAAAGTTGAAAGCCCTGGCTATCACACTTCCAGTTAACCAAATTCTCTCACACCTGAAATGTGTCTAAAATCCCGGCCAGGCCCATGTCTGTGTTTCAAAGACCAAATGAGAACCATTTGGAGGATCTTCAGCTTTATTTATTTTATTTTTTTTTGCCTCACATAGGGAGAAGAAATGGCCCATAAATATTTAATTACTACTATATATGCCACTGCTACAGAGTGTAGTTAGAGCAAATTAGAGAGAATGTGAGTACTTAAGTAATACATAACATTGACTATGATGCTGCTATGGTGAAAGACTGAGTCCTCAATTTTAACCAAGGGAATTATATGATGTGGGTAATAGCAGGGTGACAACTGTTATGTTACAGCTCTATGTGTCAAGTACTTATGAAAACAATCAATGTTCCAGCATTGCCATTTAGTCAGTTGTTTTCTTTCCAACTCTGCATGGTAAAATATTTCTAATACTCCACATTTTTTCTCTGTTGCCTAATATCTCCTGTGTGAAAGAATCACACAAGATGCTGTAGGTTAGATATTCAAGTATTAAAAGCAACACATACAGAAATGTTCTGATGGCTTGTCTTTCAAAAAGTTCATATTAAATAACTTAAATGATATTAACTTGAGTTGTCTGTGAGTGTGCTCACAGAAAGTTTTAAAGAATGCTTCACTTTAAAATAATTATAGCCATTTCCAGTAGGAAGGAGGAAAGCATTGCTCTAGTGGTTGTGCTTCTGTGCATTGCTTCAGTACCAGATCACTGCAGGCTTTGGTATTTCAGTTTAAAGTGCAATGACCTAAATAGTCTGGGAATGTATTTTTCTTACTAGGAATTATATGTGGGAGCAGACTTGGCCTCTCAGTATCACTAAGGCTAAAGTTTCCTGACCACTGTCAGTCAGTCCACATGTGTGCTTTTCTAATTAAATCTCCTGTAGGATTTGACCAGGATATTTCTAACAGTGTGGTTCCCCATAAGAAAGGGGAGTAAAGTCAGTAAGATGATGAGACTCACAGCCAAAAAGACTGAACTACTTGTGCTGATGTAAAAGTTGTCTCAGAAATCAAAGATGTTTGAGCTTAAGGATATGGGACAGAAGATGTGGGAAGATGAGGAGATGTGGAATTACAGGAACACAAGAGATTATGAGACTGCATTTGTCTGCATCAAAATGTGCCTTGACAGAAGCAACTTTAAAGAAGCATGGAGATGAGCAGGACAAGCATCAGAGAAGAGGATGGTGCAGAGAACTGCGGAAGAATATATTCATGCTTTTTAATTGAAGAAAGTAACACTGGACTATAGAAAAGAGGCTTCTAGGAAACCTGGAGAGAGACAGAACAGTCTAAAGAGCTGCATCCACTGTAACAGGGGGTGTGTGGGGCAGTCAGTAATGAAATAAAGATGTTTACAAAAAATCCATTCTTAAAGAGTCTCTTTTACCAAACTGGTAATCAAGCTGGATATCTCAGGAGGGATGACTGACCCAGTCAGACATGCCTATCTACCAGATGGCCAAGACTGTAATTAGAAGCCTACAAGGCTAAGCTGCTGCATTCCTAGCTCAAAATGAAAACCTTTTCTCAAATTCCTGAGACATCTCTGGGCTCAAGGTGGAGCTGAATAGTGAGTGGGAAAAGATTATATATTTGGCTTTTATTAACATGAGTCAGCTCTGAATCCTTTTAAATCTGTCCTCTGTTTACCAGTTCCATGGGCAGCAGAATAATACTGGAGTTGCTGTGACCAGCAATTAGCTCTCAAATAGGGCAAAAATAAGCCAAATCTTGCCCAAAGAATCAGAGCTGCTGTATCTATAGTTACTGCAAAGAAAGTATCCTTTGTTGAGATACATGGTTAAGATCCTGGCTTTTTAAAAAGCTCTTAAATCGTTTTGGTTTGCTTTTTTTTGTTTGTTTGTTTTTTGGGGCTTTTTTTCCTTTACCAGTTAGCTAGTTTGGGTATAGCTAATGATAGAAAAGAGAGTTTGAGTTCTCCATCTTTACTCTTTTATATTTAGCCAGTTAACAAGCTTCTTGATTCTTCCAGTCTTTTACTGTTTATTGAACATGATATAAGTATAAGAGCCAGGAATGTTACAGAGTTTTTCTTCTATCTTGGTAAAACCTTTGGAAACCTGGATACACGGCAGACAGCAGTATTAGCTCATGTGCTGTCAAAGGGATCAAGCAGGAGATAAAACCTTATTAGTTGTTTTACTAAATCATTTCAGCACTGCACAAGAAATTTGTATCTTACTAGGCAACTTGATTTTACTTTTTTGTGAAGTCTCATGGACATGTGTATGATATACTGTCAACTGAATATTATCTATTGCCAAAAGGTCCCAGCAATAAAGTAACAACTTAATCAAAAATACCTTCAGAGCCATTAGAGGTATCTTATGATTTTCCTTAAGATTCCAAAACTATTGTATATCTCACCTTCTTCTTTAAAAAGATAAATGTTCCAAGGATGACATGATCTAAGATTTAATTAACATATTTTTTGCATTATCTCTTCTGTGTACTCTGCCTGATCCAAATAGTCTTATACATAATTTCACAAGGGATCATGAATATAACATGTGCATGACTTCATGTGAACACGTTCAATGCATACTCTTGATTCCCTTCTTAAATTGTTCTTCCTTCCCATTTTAGAGTTATTTAGTTTTCTCCAGGATGCCAAATCAGGCTCTCTCACCTATCAGCAGCTTGTAATAGGATGAGTAATAAAAAAGGACCAGACAGATACGGCATTTAACAAATCTGAGCCTCTCCAATGAGGGGCTTCTGATTGTTTAGATGTATGTCCTTTTCTGGCTGGTGGTACTACAATATCCTGGCATTTGTGTAATTGCAAGAAATAAAGACCAAGTGTATTTGTTTTGGTTTTGCAGTTTTCATTGATACTTTATTTTTTTCAAATTACAATCTCTTTTGATTTAAAACAATAGCTGTAGTGCTTAGTTTGTGCCATATAAATCAATTTTCTTGAAAACTACTTTATTGAAAGGTTTATTTTATTTGTTGAGAAAGTTAACTAAAGGAAGTGTTGCTCATCTGGTATGAGATGGTTGTGTGGATGTACAATTGTGTGACAAATCCACCCCACAGCCCTGTGATTCCCTATCTGCTGTAAGCCACCTCATCCCCCAGGGGCTGGCTCTCCAGGGAGGGAACTTCACTTGGAGTTTCACCAGAACTGTTTTCTGCAGATAGAGCTCCACCACTTGCACTTCCTGAAAAGACAATACAATTAAGATTAAAATAGATGTCATATACCTGAGGCAGCCAGCTACAAGTTACACATTTTGTCAATCACACCTAAAAACCTTTTATGCAGCTAAAAATGTTCAGAAAACTGTTTTTCTCAGTTGGCAATCCATTTGCTTTAGAGTAATGGCAGATCACCTCATGGTAATTAAGTACTGTCCTTTAAATAACTGTCATTAGAATACATAATAGGTTTTTCTCCACTCATGGAAGACTTTATTTTTCTATTATCTCCTGAAAATTCCCTGCCAGGTAGGAAGTGTGGGCAACATTAATATTTTGTCTGTCTGTGAATATAAATCTAAGGAATTGTAATATAAAAAAGCCTCAAGCACCCACCTCCAAATCTCTTCTTTGTTATCTTTTACCTTCTGTGTCTTCAACCATATTTCATTGATGCAGTTGCCTCAACACCACCAAGCTGTGTCAAGAAAGTGTACTGAGGGTGTTTATTTAATGTCTCATAGCCAGAGTGCTCTCACTGCTGCACAGATGTCCCTCATACAAAGGAATGTTTTCTATTTGATATTTTCAAAAAGAAGGTGTGACTAGAAAGGATAAAAGTTGAATGCTAACCACAACATTCCTGATTCAAGTCTGAAGTCTTAACACTCTTTCTTTATTTGGACTCTTGTTTGGCTACACATGGCATCCCAGAGTTCATGGAGAAGGTTCCAGGTTTGCTACCTGTTGAATTTTCTACAGATAAAGCCCAATCTGGCTAACTTGGGCATGAAAAATATGCCTAAAAGTCAAAATTTAGGCACACGAATTGGACAGACAAGATTTCATCGTGAGACACTAAAGGTATCTCTTTCTCCCCAGCTGCAAGACTGCTTACAGAGACACTTACTTTAGGAGGATTGGTTCTGTTTAGATACCAGCTAGAGGAGTAAGAGATGTTGACTGGATCCAACGCCACCTGTTTGGGATGCAGTGAGAGGCTCCTTATAAAGGGATTTACTGTTGGACACACAGTCCACCCCACTATGTAAGGGGAATGTTAGCATTCACACATCTGTCTGAATATACATAAACATTCTGGAGCTCCTGTTTTTAACTGAATTTTAAACTGAATTTCAAGTTACTAACACATTCCCTGGAAAAAGCCATCCACAGCTCCTTTTTTCCACAACTGCCACTCTTCTTGTTTCTCATTTTGATGTTTCCTATGGTAACCGTCATAATTCAAAATATTAAACATGTCTTTGAAATGCAACCATGGGAACTCCAAACCTCTTCAAGCACCACCACTTTCATAATTCCCCAAGCAAACTGCTCCCTAAAATGTCAACTTTAGAAACTGGTCTCAAATAAAATTTCAAGAGATTATTAGTTTATCTGCAATGAAACAGATTCCTACTTCCCTCCATAGCTTGTAATGGCACTGCCAGCAACCATTATGATGAATCATTGCATTTATTACATGGATTTTAAAGAATTATCTTCAAATGCAACAACATACATTCCATTTATGTGCCAGGGACAAATGATACATTCTGTCATTAAATATTTTGGTCTGATCACAAAATTAAATACCAACTTGGACAATTTTTTTTTTACTAAATGGAAAGAAAATTACAGGTAATAGTTAAGATAAACAACAGCTTCTAGATCCAGCAGTGAATAACCTAAAAGACATCTCAGATTTTTAATATGAGAGATTTTATTCCAGAAGCTGAAATTTATGAGTTTAGCTTAAACCACAGCAAGGAATATCTCAGTTTACTGTTGGACGAAGATATTGAGCTTTGAGCCTTTAGTCATCCCTAATTTGACATTTCCAAGTCAAGACATTTCCCATGGCAGTATACAAAGAATCAAGAAAAATGTTTAAAATGCCAGTTCAAGTTATATTTTATGATCATTGGTTTGTCCAGTTCTTCCCCATTTTATTTAAATATATTGAGGATTTTTTTGCTTATAGATTCCAGATGGTATATGAGGCTGGAAAGTATTGATTTCAAAGAAAAGATGAGATGAACAAAACAGGATTCATCACAGTTGGTTGAGATTGCATCATGCTAGACCCTGTACACCTTTATACTTAGGTGTGAAGACTGGAAGGTTTCATTATCTGTTCTTCTGACTGGCACACTTGTAAATTCCATCTGCTTGGCATGAGGCCACAAATTGCAACCCCCAACAGCAATACAAGAACACTATCATGAACAATGATAATTTTTGAAAGGCAGAAAAGTGTTAGATTGGATCTCAGGGTAGCTGACAGAGAAATAGATGCACCTCAGGAAGTAGTACAAGGTACAACATCCAAAAATGGTTTGCAGCATTGTTCTCTCAAATGTGGTGTTCAGCACATGCCAAGGTCCCACAGGACAGCCTGACAGCACTCCAGGAGCAGTCAGAGAACACAGAGGTGCAGTGCTTCAGTTCTGAAGGGAGCTACAGCAAACTCCTTCAGGTGCAAGGACATACATCATGATGCATATTGATTCAGTTCTTGCAGAATCTGATTTTTGGGAGCAATGCATGTGATGCAAGTGGTGAACTTGTACAGGTGGACTGACACTGCTTTGGCATGAATTTCAGCACAACACACTCTCAAAAATAAATTTAGGGTGCTCAGCCATCACCATTTGAGTTTTGTGTAACCTTTCTAACTGACTTGATGAACATTAGAATTTTTTATTAGAACCTGGGCTCAGATTGTTATCAAGAGACTCACAGGATCTATAAGTTACCATCCCAGGCTAAGGGGTCTGTAGCAGAAAAGGGTTTGATGTGATGCCTATTTAAGGTCTATGAGAAAGTTTAGTATTCAAGAAAGAGAACAGATTAAAAATGCCTATCAAAACAAAGTGTCAAGCCAACATTTTTGTGAGATGGAATTTAACAGAAATCAGCTGTATAACTGCATTACCATGGTGCTGAGGCCAAGCAAATACTGGCTTAAAGAGCCAGCTGCATGTACTCAGTTCTGCTTGAAGATTAACATGTACTTTTGATATGTACTTTTTAAACCTTTTCTTGACAATCCATACTCCATAAATTTCACACTTTTTGGCTTATTTTCAAAAATTTTACTCAACTTTGTGAATTCTTTAAGTGTGTTCTTCTCTCCCTCCCTGTATTTTTAACATTCAAGTATTTGGCTTTGGCCATGGACAAGAGCAGGATATTGAGCTAGACAGATCATTGGACTAATCTATACAGGAATTTTGTGTTCCTATGCCACTTTGGATAGTTTTAAATCTTGTCTATGTCAAAACCAATATGTCCTGGTGAATATTTTTCCCCTTTTGGGGGGAATTTCCATAGGTGCTAGGAACAGTCTCTGTCCATGGTGCCTGGTCAGCAGTCATTGTACCAGAGCTGTGACTTCAGCCCAGTCTGGCATTACACAGCCACAGTGCTCTGATGAGGTCCAAAAAGATCTAGAAGTTATTGCCAGGACTGTTTATCAGAATAAAGCTGTGATAATTAGCAATATCTCAATCAGCACAAAGCCATTGGAGAGATCAAAGTATCCCCTCTGAACTTGAAAGACATTGAGGGATACCAGGAAACTGATGAAAAGGCTGACAACAAAATCTTGACTCCATTTTGGAAGAAAGTCCATGAGAAAAGATTGAGACTGTCTATTGAATGAGAGAATTGATGCTCTGTGTTTTCATCAGAACCCCCAGCTTGATGGTTCTGAGACATTGTAGTTTCGTGTCACTCAAACATCAGCCTCAGCCCATTTGAGGTCTTGTGTCAGGCACAGATAGCCTGGGTAGCTTGGTGTCTTGAAAAGTACATTTTATTCTCAGAAATTCAACTGAGCAAAGCAGAGAGAGCCTGAATTGTGTTCACTATGAAGATGAATCCTTAGGACATAAAAAACACATGCAAACTTGCAGGCCTCCAAGAACAATTCAAAACATCTCTGCCTGCCAAAAAGGGATGGTTTTGTTTGCTTTGCTTGAGGCTATCCATATTTCTTTACAAGATACACAGATATGAAGGGGAGTTTATTTACTAGAATAAATTCAGGACAGGCAGCAGATTGAAATCTAAGCAGAATTGGTTTTACTGTTTTAAGCAGTAAGAAAAAATTGAAGGGCTCTCATAGCTGCAATGAAATTTATGGCAAATATAAAAGGAGACATGTAAGGGGCATAATCACCACAGCTGTAAAAAAAGTCGAAGGAACTAATCTAGTGAGAAGTTAAAGCATGTAGGAATCATAGTAACATACAAAGCCTCAGCTGCAACTTTACACTGGATGGCAATGATTTGTGCTCCTCCTAAGCCATAGGAGTCTCAACATTCTCATGTTAGGTGCTTCCAGCAGACAAAAGATGCTGTATACACAGCCTTCCAGTTTACCTAGAGTCTATATTATGACTGTAAATAGGGAGCAAGCTCTCTATATGGCTTTGTCACATCTTCTATCATCACACAAGAAGACTTCTCTGGCTGGTTAAACTCCAGGACAATTAAATTTTATTACACATTATATACTAGAAAGTAAATTTATTTAGTGTTACATTCTTAACTATATACCCTGGACACTGCAAGATGTTTAATTTGTGAAAAGTGCTTTTCCACAGTGATGTAACAGCACCACAGTCGCTGAAAACATTTAGCAGAAAATTTAGGCTTTATTTAATGTCACAAAACACTCTTCTCACCTGTGGATGCTTTCAGCCTTCTGATATAATCAGACCAAAAGGAACAATCTGCTTTTTTCAGTCCTTTAAGAGTCGGCAAAGAAACAGTGAATTCCTTGTAGTTATCACCATCATCACTTGACAGATACATGGGCCAGGCAGGGATCACCCCCAACATTCTTCTCGAGAAACTGTGCAGGTAGTTTGGATTTCTAAGGGAGTGGGAGACATTATCATTAGAAAAGAATGTCATGAACAGTAAAATGATAAGAAGATTGGCTAGGTCAGAGAAATATGTATTCAGTCCCTCTGACCAGCAGGGGTCAAATTCAGTCCAGACTGGTGAATCATTCATGGTGCCTCATCTGACAGTACCCTTTCAGTTTGGTTCACTTCCTAAGGAACAGGTACACAGACAGACATAAGCTGTATAGACACAGGCTTATGGGCTGGGATTGAGGGCTATTGAGGATGTTCATAAACCCAACCCAACCCAAGATACTGTAAAAAGCACATTAAGTCACTGTTCCCACCATTCCCATACTAGGTTTCCAGAGATACTCCTCATTCTCAAGCATGGCCACAGCACAGTAGCCAGAATGATGTTCGCAGAATAGTTGGTAAAGGGTATACTGTGTCTTTTTGTGCCTTCCCTTTTCTTATGGGAAAAAGAGAACTCTTAGCCAAGAGGTTTCAGAATTGGCGTCCTAGAACTAAGCTCTGGAGGCAACACCAAGGACTTTGAAACCCACATGTACTTTAGTAGAATTTGCAGCTGGTCAAGGGAGACAAAATATCTATTCCTCCTAGCTAAGTCTCTACTATAAACCTTTGGTGGCTTCTCTGCTTGGCAACTTGGCCATGACTTTCCAACAGTGTGGATCAAATCCCACTGTAGATTTACAGACTGTAAAAGAAATGGAGAATGATTAAGTGAGGGCAGGGTCTGCACTGACTACACTCCCTCTACTTCTCACCATCTCTTCAGTCACAGCAATTCTTAAATATCCCACACTTACCCAGAGTTTATGAAATTGGAGATATACTGCATAATTTTCAACGAAAGGCCCTTTTCTTCCTCAGTAAATTGTACTTCATACTTCGGGTAAAAGGGTAGACCAAATGCATACTGAACATCCAACAGGAACTCCTGACCTGAGCTAAACCAAATATTTATAGAAAGATAATTAAAACCATCATTTATTTATTTGTGGGGCAAAGGGAAATAAATTAATTCAGAGAATAAAGAAAGTTTGTAAATAATTAATGACCATTAATTAGAGTGTGGTGAGCTGTGGGACTTTTTCAATCCAAAACATAAAAGAAGAACAAGCAATAACAAGGAGAATTTTCCATTATGTTAGTGCAGGGTCTTTAACATTTATTACAAAAGAAAATTGTAGAAGGTGCTAGGACACATTTTCTAAATTAATTGGGTGTATAAGAGAGAGTGATAGAGGGAGAAAGTCACTTGGCTATTCCTCAAATGCCTCTTAAGTTTTGGACAGATTTGGACTAAAATTAAATTCAGAAAGTGGAAGCAAGTGGTGACATGGATGCTGGCAGCCACAACGGAAGGTTAATTATGGCTTATTTCACAGACTTGGAATCAAATTCTGGCCTTTCTTAGCAGCAACTGGAGTTTTTCCATTGACTTCATTGTGGGCCAGGATTCTGGATAAGAAAAGATGTAACAGGAGATGTTTATGAAGATTTCTCTTAGACATAGTTTTAATCTAATTTCTCTGCTGGCTGGGTGGTTTTGGTTCATACACTCTGTTCTCCTCTGGTTTTATATGGCAGACAAGTCAAAACAGCTTGAGATAATCACCTAGACCAGATTTAAGAAAGAACAACTGCTGTGTAGCTCCACATAGTATTTATTATAAGGAATATTTCAGCAATTCAGAGCCAAGACTGGCCAGGTGAGACTTGCAGGACCTAACTGCAAAGGTTACATACATCAACATTTTCAAGTCCAGAAAAGCAGGCCAACTTCTACTAATAAAATTATAACTAAACTATGTTCTACACATAGCTTTGAACCACTCAGGAGGAGATATTTCAGGACTGTCCAATTGCATTTTCCATATCCCCATTTGGACAAAGGTCTTATCGACTTGGTTAATGCTGCATGAAGGGAGACGGCATCAGGGGACCTGGGACAAGGAACAGATGTCTGTGAGGCAAGAATAAACAAATCCCAGATCCACTCAACAAGATTTCATCTGCAGTGGCATTTGTCAAAAGGTAGCACAACTGAAACTGTTTTATCTTTGGACATGAAGTGCAGCAGCACTGGTACTGCCTGATACTGCCTCCAATGGAACAAGGAGTGTTCCACCACCATTATGGGCAGGTGGTCTAAAAGCAAGATGACTGCTTTACATTTTACGAGTGGTGGCACCAAAGCCTCTATATTGAAAAGCACACAGCCCTCTAAATGAAATACATCTTGGGTTGTGTTTTCCTTAGTCTTATCATAATACCTCAGTAATACTTTGCATCTGGAAAGTGCATTATTCACAGATTATTCACCAAAAAAATGTAGAACTGAAACAACATTAAAGCATATTTTTCTTCCCCAAATATTTATAAAAGGATTAAGCAAGATCATAGTTTAATAATTTTGCCTTAAAAATAATTTGCTTGGCCCAGTACATAACAGCAATTTCTAGTGTCAGTATTGCAGCAAAAGTACAATATACTTAAAGAGGCAATTTTCTTGGCAAAGAAGAGTCACTTTAGATTAGATTAGAGCACATGAAATTAGCTGAGGTGCAGTGAAGAGACAAATGTACTCATTTAGGGACTGAGTAGCAGAGGTGAACTTAGCTGTGAAGCTAAAACAAGTAAGCTGAGACTGAGGGTTTCCCTCCAAATATTCTTAGCCTTCATGTTTCTAGAGGTGAAAACTGTTGTGGTCACAGCCCAGACTAAAAATTCAGCAATCTCATAAATAGAGAGTTTATTTGATTTGGAATGATTTGTATGACTGTACTTGATTTGATACAGACATAAAGTGGTACAAAACCTTACAATTTCACAAGCTGTTTTCAATATTTTTGGTTGATGAGAAAGAAAACATGAGGATGAGAAAAAACCTGCTAAGCTTAAGAGGGAAAAGAAGCACATATAAAAATGCACAGAAGAGCAGGAAAAACAACTGGGAAACATCTAGATGGCAGCTGGATGGAAAATATCAGGAGAATATTTGTCTCCTTCCTCAAACCCTAATCATACAATCATGATCATAGAATCACAGAATCGTAGAATAACAGAAGCATAGAATGGTTTGGGTCAGAAAAGACCAGAGGGAAGTGCAAAATGCCCAGAAATACCCAAGCAAGGATTTTGGAGTTATGCAGGAACTCTGAGCATACTTAAGGTAACACCAGGTAGCGACAATGTTTTCACTGGAAGAAAAGCGGAGTGAGAGAAAGAAAGGAGAAACAAATAAGTATTTATTGTTTTGATGTTGTAAACTGCCAACTCTGAAGGGAGGTTTTTATTTCCTGAGCTGCTCCAAAGTGCACTCACAGGTTACCAAGCATGTGTTCAACAGCAGCAGCTCTAAATGGGGATGTGAAGGCCCCAAAAGTGTTGGACTTGAGAGGACAATTTGACAAATGGGAGGACTGCAGAGACAAGGGCAAAAGGGGTTTTTAAGGAAACCAAAGAGCAACTAACTTTCTCTACAGAAGTCCCTTTTCAAGGAACAGATCTGTTATTTTAATGACAGCAGTGAATGTAATTATGTGTAAGGATGAAATCTTGGCTTTCGTGACTTTACAGGAGTAGTACTCTGTGTAAAGGTGACTCTTCAGATCTTCTCTGTATAGCTTTGCTTTTCAAGATGTTAATATTTTAAAAAACAGATTCACAGCTCTTTTTATTTGGCAGACCAGTAAATTAAGCCATGGGGAAGACAGAAGCCAGATCCTAAAACTTTTTTCACACTAAAATGAGCACTCCATGGGGAATTCTTACTTAACCTCAGAAGGAGGTGCTACTGGAGTCCAGTGTACAGAAAAATAGATGGTAAAATCAGAAACTTTGTGACATTCATAACCAATGATTTAACAGCAGACCCTGAAATATCATTTACTGGAAATTTTTATTATCCAATGCCAAGCCATTTAAGTGGGAAGTATAGATTCAGATAAAATTTTCCTTAAACCTAAGATGGAGTTTCCATTTAAATTTCCAAGTAGGAAAGACAGAAAAAAGATTACTCAGCCATCAGATACTCCACTTCTCTCTCTATAGAGTCATGGCTACTTTCACACAAAGGACAGCTTCAACAGGGAAGAGTAAAAGATGAGTAGATCAGAGTTTAGAACAAAACCACTCTGGTTATGGTTGATTTGGTTTAAATTCTGGTTCCAAATCAAACAGAGCACAGATATAAGCACCCATGTCCAAGAGCCGAAGTTAACATTTTAATCACAAGCTTTGGAATAGAAAAAAAACTCAAGCCAAATCAACAACTAGCAAATAAAACCAGACAAAAAAACCCAAACCAAATTGCCTCACCATCGCCACCTCAATTCAAAAATTTTGTTTGCAAAATGGAATGGCCATGACTGGCAATCCATAATGAGGGCAGTCAGAACAGAAGAATATGAGCTGGCAGACTACTGTGCTATGTTAGGACTGAAAGCACAACTCAGAGCTGGGGTTGCAGGGACCTCACAGTGCAATCCATAGTAAATTAGGACATGGATCATTTTGAACCTTGTCCTTGTTCTAGGTCTGGCTAATTATTTCATACTGGAAACTCATTTTGATGATTAATGACTTACTCTAGCCTAATATTTCTCCTTTTCCTTTCATTTAAAAATAGTCCTTACTCTCCATTCCAACTAATATCGATTAATCTCAAAACATTTTGACTCACAGCTTTCTATTCTTAGTTGCCTTAATGTAGTTTTTGGTTCTTTTTTAAATCTCCACACACAGACAGAAGCCAACGTAAATTAGCTCAAGATTCTAATGATATTCTATATGATACCAAAGCACCAAACTTCCCACTGCTATTCAATCATTGAAATTTTAAAATAACAAGAAAAGTATAACTAGCTAGAGTTCAGCCAGAATTACCAGTGATCATCTGAGAAATGCAGAAGAAATATTGTACTCAAACTCATGTCAGTCACCAAATACAGCAGATGTTGGCAATCTGCGACAGACTGGTGAGATAAGGAAACCATTTATCCTTTAATGTCAACTTTTGTAAGAATAACTGCTCATTCTAACAATTCTGTGAAAGATTTTGTGTTAGAGAAGAGTTCATGGCTTTGACTTCCCAGCCTCACAATCAAGGCCCTATTCAGTATCCCATTGGCAAGGACATGGCTATCATGGGGAAAGTAAAACCTCCACCTCTTCAATGTCACTTGGCTTTGCTGAGAACAAGTTATTTGCATGCTTTACATGAGTGAGCTGAACAGCACAGATGAAATCCAGACTCTTAGTTTGCTCATACATCTCCTGCTGATTTGAGTTGAAATAGGATTTCATAACAACCCTGTCCCAGGAGAAGAAATTATTTACCTAAAATGTGCCACTGCCTTTGTGTTCTTCTGCCCCCATTCTGTGTTTATTTTCAGTAAATGAATTTAAAGTTATTTTTGTGAGAATTATTGGAAATATTAAATGTGCTTATTTGCATCCATCTGCATTATCTTCACATTAATACTAGCAGATTTTTCCGGAATATTTTTGTATATCCAGTATGCTGAAGAGCCATTGTCTCATCCATGCCATGGGAGAGGAACAGCCTACCAACCCTGCACTTTGTCTGAACTGAAATGTTCATTTGTATGCCAAGCAAAAATAATTTTAAAAATTATATGCAGCCACACATTTTATGAAAGGAAATGGTATGTGATTGCAGGGAGAAAAAAATAATCAAAGAATAGCTGGATATTTATAGCAATTCAGTGAGCCAATGTGAGGCCTGGTGTGACCTCTGCAGTTCTAGGGATGCATTTGGCTCACTCTGTCTCCTCTCATTATGAGCTCCTGCCAAACAAATGAGGGAAAGGATGTGAAAAACAGATGAACATTTTTGCTTTCTTCTTTTCAGGAAAATCAGGACATATGGAAAAAGCTTAACTCCTAACAGGATTAAACTGCCAAGTTTATCCACCTTTGTACCAAAAAAGCCCTATAGATACATGGGACTTGCAAAAGTATTCTAGAGTTTGCTGTGTCTTTTCCATTTGAATTACTCCCAACACACACAATGTTCCACTCTGCATTATAGCTGTTCCAATTAAAGAAAATAAAACTGAAATAGCAGATAGTAAATTCAAGAGCCTGAAAGCTCACACTAATTGAAAAAAAAAATAATGGATCTTAAGGCAGGAAGAAAGAAAGAAAGAAAGCACTTTTGTCAACTTGTCAGAACTCCTAAAGAACATAGATTGCACAAATCTGTCAGGGAATTACTGTATTTAAGATCTAGTAATAGGCATGCTTACACTTAATTGAACATTTGGGAGAGAGAAATTCATGTATTTGTTCAGTATGGATACTCTTAAGCTGAATGAATGGATGAATTTCCAGAAAAAGGTGATATGTGCATCTAAAGACCCCAGAGCACCAAGGAAAACATAGTGCTCAGTATACATCAATTTTGTGCTTATCCTGTAGATTACATTCGATGGGAACTGCCAGTGCAGCACATGCAACGCCAAAATTGCTTTGTCCTTTCCTGCATCTTTCAGATGAATTTTGATTCTTTTAAAGATGTTTTCTGTTTTTTCTGAGCTGGTTGCTTTGCCTTTGCATATTTATTGCTAATTTAATAGATCTGGAAAATCTACTGAATTACAAAGGCCTCTAAACTACTTCACAGGAATAAAACCAAATTGTCCAGATCCCAAGCCTTTAGAAGCAGAGAAATTTTGCAAAGAGTTGAGAATGGCATGATGTGGCTGTATCAGTGGGACAGTGTTTTCATAGCTGCATCTGGCACAAAGCAATGGATAAGGCCAAAGGAATGAGAGGCACTTCCAAAACAACAACTTTTAGGAGGTAACTGGGAGTGGAGACAGGGATAGATGCACAATGACAAGCTGTTGTTGCAGCAAGTGAACATAACTACCTAGGGCAATTGTGGTGCTTGCCCAGCTACACAGCAACATCCATCTTGTCACCACCCCACTGGTAATTTATTTGCCTTCTGTTTTTAGATCATTTATTTGAAGCCCAGAAGCAACCTCCTGTCTGCCTGCACAGCACCCAGTTTAGACGGTGTCCCCAGGCTGTGAGGTGTTGGTACTCATGGAGTAACAGCTAGAAACAGGAGGAGAACATGAAGTGGACAGCAAGAGGTAAATGGGTTAAAGGACAAATGATATAATTGTAGTGAAATGAAGAGTGGAAAATCTCCTTAAATTAAGGAGATATTAAGTATAGCCAGAATTCCTGCAGCATCCATAATAAATAGAAATCAAGAATACTTCACATAGTTGAATGGGTTTATACATAAACATTTTTTGTTTTATCAGTCAGGAGTTCTTGCCTTCTTAAGAAGTGTCACCAAAACCCAGCCAACTATGTCAGCCTTGGCACACAGCAGCCTTTTAACAACTCACACCAATGTACTCCAGAGTGCAGTCAGGAGGTAAAGACAGCCCCAACCAAAATGACTCAAAAAGGTCAGCACCTCATTAACCTTGGGTGAATCTCCCATGCAAAATTAAAAGTTTTTTATGATGATTACTATGGTCATGTTAATGACTAGAAGATAAAGCCTCATTAAGTCTCAGTTTGATGTTTTCCATCCTGCTGCTGATGATGATCAGCCCCCTTCATTGGGCAGAGTACTGAATTTTAACCACTATCTTTAAGACAGAACTTCTGGCACCAAAATGTGACTTGGAAACTGTGCTGGCATGGCAAGCAGTGCTTCTTCAATATATTATGCAAAAATAACCCAGAAATCTCTTGAAGGGTTAACAAGGCAAATCTTTGTACAGTTAATAATATTATCCTTGTCAAAACATACTTCTCCTATCACACATTTCTTTACCATACCTAAAGCTATCCTCCAGTCCTCCCTGCTAATCCTAGGCAGTGCTGAGCAGTCACATTCCTCCTGCATTATTTGGAATAAATGTTTACTCCAAGGCCTAAGTGTTCTCAAAGAGGGAGTGAGAAAATGGCAGCTGGGTCATGTATATATTTTTACCACAGATTATTAATGTGGGAGTTGGCTCCTCATTCAAATGGGAACTGAAGACTAAAGCAGACATGGTGTCATGCCAAGCTCAGGAGAATGCTACCACGTGGAAGGAGATATTATTCTTCTCTCTGCAAGATCCATTCATCTATACAAAAACTGTCAGTTCATGGTTTTATGTGATTTTCCACATATGTCATAGGCATCAACTTAGAGCAGACTTTTTAACCCTACACATGCTTGAATGTGTGTGTATGTGTATACATTTTAGAAACACCCAGCTGAGAGACAAACTTTGGCTAGTTGACTTTTACTGGCAAAAATTCCTCCCTGTTTAATAATTTTTTGTCTACTTTGCATCATTGTGGTTGAGTCTGTCTTTACTTGCTGACTTCTCCCTCCCTCTTGTTTATCTTGCTGTTAGTTATTATGTGAAACAAGAGGAAATATCAGTACTTTTTCATCCCTGCATTTTAACTCTTTTCTGTTAGCATTTTGGGAGACACATAAAGTGGGAGAGGTGACAAAGTAGAAATTGAAGAATGTATTGCTATATGGTGCCTTATCTAATTAGTGAATGGCTATTTCCTCAGACAGAATATTTTGTCCAAGAATAAATAGTCTTCCACTGTTGTAGTTATCTGAACATTATTTTAATGTACTCTTTCCAATACTCCTGTGGAGTAGCAATTAGCAGTTATTATAGATTAGATATAATTATATTATTATCATCTTTATGATACAGATTGGAAACACAGACAGAAGGTCCATCTCCTGTGTAAACTGACTTCTTAGAAACAATATAAGCACCAAAGTAAAAAAACCCTCATTATTTTATCTTTTATGTTATTCATGTTATGGACACGATACTACAAAAATTCCCCTTTTTACAAAGGAAGGTTTATATCTCAGCAAACTAGTTGAAAAATTGTTATTCTATCAAAAGCCTACAAGTGATCAGGAATGTCTAATGAGGTTTTCCTCCAGCTACAAAGCACGAGGGGGGATCAGATTTAGTGTGTGCACTCACATAATACCCTGTACATGACTACTGTGTGCGAGTCATACTTTGGCTATTGCATTCATTCACACAAAGAAATGGCTGTAACAGGGTTATTCTATTCAGGCCTTTAATAGAATGTTTGCAGGGTTCAATCCTCATTTCTGCTGAGCAAGTCCACAAGTCCTGCCTTCCAGCCTAAGCTGTAGATTATCTGGGAGAGTACACACTTCTGCTCCCCCTCCTAGGAGTCACAGTTTTCAAAGAACCTGAGAACTGTCAGATCTCAGTTCCAGTGGTTACAGAAGTCTCTTGGAAAGTGTGGACATGGTTACCAGATCTTTCCCCAAGATAAGCTTATATATTCTACTTGAAGGCTGTTTCATGGATATAATTGGTTTTATGGATTTATTGGTTTTAGTCTGGTAAGATAAATAGCCGATAATATTCCCAAGAACTGTTTTACTGGTTCCAGATTCTTGACGGTTTCCCATTTTCAGGAGTCAAAACCACTCTCCCATTTGAAGCTCTTTCCCTCAACAGCATCACAGCACTGGTGTGAGTGGGGCTGCAATGCACCTACACTGCATGGAGAAGGGAACGCTGTAGAGAAGGTGACATGGCAAAAGTGGGATGAAGAATAAAGGAAGATTCATTTAGGAATGAATGATTGAATGAATGAATGAATGAATGAATGAATGAATGACAATATTTAAACAAAATACTTGCAGTATATTCAGCAGAGGACTCAGTGAGGGGTCCCTTGGGAAAACAAGAGTTTCACTTCATAAACAGACACCTTGTAGTGCCAAATGAGATCCTCTCATACACAGAAAAGCTGGATGCTGCAACTTCTGTTAAAGTGCTTGCTTTACCTGAATAGCATTTATTTTAATGGCACTTAAGGATAAAGACAAAAGGAGCAAGAATGCCATGCAGCATGCCAAGTTGGGCGATTTCTCCTTGCAAGGAGCTTAACTTAAGGCAATTGAGCCTCTACCTCACGTTCTTGCAACTTTCAGACAGCTTTTTGGCTTTGTTTGTTCTTTTAAAGAGGGTTATGAAAAAGCAAACCAATAACTTTTGCACTAAAGTTAAAATAATTAGCCTAGAACACCAGTGTCAACATAAATATGATTAAAATGTGTAGCTATATGCTATGTAAACTATTGCTGAGTGGAAGAGCTGTGAGGAGAGCTGAATAACATGAGTACAAGAGAAATCTTAAATAGGGCTTGATAGAAGAGAAAATTCTTATCAATTCAAAATCACTGCCTCAAAGCCAGTGAGTCAAAGCTGTATAAGTACTATTTAATCTACCTACAAATAAGATCTAATCATAGGTGGCTGGGCATATCATTCTCCAAAGCAAGAGAAAACTTGCTAGCTCATTTGAGAACACAGCTTTTCTTTTTGTGCTGCTGGATTTTTGGCATACCATAGCTGAGCCCTGTTTGGAGCCTTGTAAAAATCACTTATCTGGGCCTATCAGTAGCCAAATGGAACACTGTGAACATTCCCGCTGGAGCTGCCAGAGAAATAACAGCTCCCTGAGGATTAACTTCTCAGTTAGAAAGAAAGCAAGCCTGTGTTACCACAGCATAATGGCCTTCATCTGTAACCTAGATCTGGGCTGGCTTCTTTCAAATGCTTTTTCACTCTGCTATCAGGAAGGGAAAAAACCCGTGTAGTTTGCAGGGAACTTCACAGGATCAAATGGTCCCAGTAGGAACCCACCATCCCTCCCCTGAGCCCTTTTGGAGGAAGCCTGAGAACAAGGAAAAGGTCTCAAAAAGCCTTCCTGGAGAGAGGTGAGGGGCAGTCCAGAGGGCAGGGAGCAAGCATGGCTTCCTCATAAGGAAACAGATGAGGATAAGCATCCCTGTGTGCTTCCCTGCCCTGGAGTGTGGATTCAGGGAACAGAAGGGGCGACGGTCACTGCAGTTTCTGGTCACTAAGCCTTTGAGAGCAGGAGCCACTCTGGTGAGTCACAGGGCAGCCCAAAGTGCTGACCACTGCCTGCAAACATCAGCACCTCTTCCTGACTTCTGCGAAGGGCTGGTCTAAAATAAAGCCAGGGAAGGTCGCCTTAAAGGCCTCGGCCTAACAGATTGTTCTGTGCCTGACAAGACATTGCATCTCCCTCAGCCACTTAGGCCTTTCTGCCTAAAATATAATACAGCTTGTCCTGCTGACAATCTTTCAAGTCAGCTTCTAAAATGAAGGATGACACAGAGCCTGAGTCCACCAATGCTTGTGTGCAAAAATATTTTTCTTCCCTTGAGACAGTCTGTCGGCAGAACACCAGTCAGTGCTGGAGCAGGAAGGAATAAATCCCTGAGCTCATCCACACTGAAAGCAAGTCAGTACAACTGGGGTACAACTGCACTGACCTCAAAAAGTGCAGTGTTGAATTAATGTTGAGTAATTAGAAAATGATACCACATTTATCTTGAGAGCCATGGACCCTGATGACTTGGACCACATTCTGATTCTTTGTGGGAGGTTTATCAGATGCAGAGTAGGAATCTGAAGGGCTAACTTTGGAACCGGTCAAGGTAGGTAAGTTGGAAAGGGGAAACTCAATTTAGACATCTAATGGGAAGTGCCTCAATTCAGAAAAAGCATTCCTGTATAGTTAAAGAACTTATTAGAGACCAATCCCTCCTTTGCTCATCTGAACCATTTATTTGACATACCTACATCTATTCATTTATTCCACAGCATGCCCAAGCAGTCAGCCCTGGTTTTACAAACTCTAAATCCAAGAAACATAATGAAATCCATCTCCTTACCTGCTCTGTGAGGGGCTCTCAGGCACGTGGTACATGAAGACATTTCCTCGAGAGGCAGCGGCCCAGTGACTTGCCATGTTTATGATGGGACACGTGATAAACTGGTCACTGATAAAACAGGAGGAGCAGAGAACAGACACAGTTGCATAAAGGAAAAAAGAGAAGAACCCCCACATGCAACAGACCTCTCTCTATCTTGATAGTTTTCTTTAATTTTCCAGCTCATATCTCTGTCTTCAAGTCGACTGAAGGAAACCACATTCACCCCCTACAAGACTAGAACTACTTAGAGTTCACTAGAAGTGCTGTTTTATAGAGTGCTGAACAATGATAGCAAACCAACCAGATCTGACACATAAGAAATATCCTGGCAAGAAAAAAACCCAAAAAAACCAAAAAACCCCAAACAAACAAAAAAAAGCCAGTCCCACTTTAGTCTAGTTTATAAGGGCTCATCCTTATAATAGTTTAAAGTTATTTCTGCCGCCACTAGGCTGTAATAGCATCTAATAAGAGATCTTGTCTATTTCCTGGCTTAAGAATTAATAATATGATTTCTGAATTTGTATCTGTGTGATTCCTTGGGTAGAGTTTCCAGAACTGGAAGAGATAGGAGACCACTTTTGAAGATAACCTGCAGGGCTCATCAATATGGAATTTCTGGTGCAATGTGTCTGGGAGAGAAAGATTAACTTATAAGAGTCCAATGAGGAAGTCAAATGATCAATTTAACACCAGGTCTAAAAGGTACAAGTGAAGCAAATGTATCCAAACCTTCCTACCTTCCTTTGCCCCAAGAAGAGGGGCTGGAAGGTGGGGTGAGCGGTTCAAGAGGGGCAGGTAGAAGAGAGGAGACCTTACTGCAATCTCATATCTCACTATGATTCCTCAAGGCAATGCTATTTGCACATGTATCACCACTCCCCATTCTTCATGTGCCTGAGGAATCAGCACATGCTTTGGGCGTTTATACACCTTTACCTAGATGAGTGCACACAGAAATATCTGCTGAGGAAGTGGGGGGTTTCGATTCTCAGTTTAGTGAATCTGAAACAGCAGCTTCTCCTTCAGACTTGATAGGTTAAAAAAAAAACAAAACTAGTGAAAGAACGAACAGTGTCAGAGAACATAAAAACATGTTGCTATTTTTAACTGGTATGGTTATGAAAGGCACTGTTTGGGTAGCTGTCTTGGTTCAGCAGAGTTTATTTTAAGCTCATCTGTGAGACCACAAGCTTTGGGCTGACTGACCACAGGGCTCTTTGACAGTTATGGTTGACAACACCCAAATGAAACAAAAATTACTGCTTTTCACATGCCTTACCAGCATGGGGCTTTAGAGGAGGAGATGGTCTTTGAAAACTAGGGAGTCTGGGGAGAGCAATAGCTCTTAAGAAATGCTTTGAGATACATTTCACCATTCAAAATGGATTTTCAGTTGGTACCTTGGCAGGGGGGGAAAGTCAGCTCTTCTGAGGAAGTAGAAAAAAACCTAAATGCATAATAACCACAGTAAAATGAAACAGCCATCTCTTACAGGCATGGAATTCCAGAGTTAAAAAAAAAAAAGTAAAGAGAAAGAAAATTAAACTAATTTTACACTTGGGTAAAAATACCAGAAAATTGCAGCTAAAACAAATTTAAAGTAGAATTATTTTAAAACCACAAAATATGCACAATGTATGTAGTTTAAACAACCACTTGTGTTCCTTTATCACACATTGTAATACTGTTAAAACTTTAGCAGTTAGTTCCTGACATAAAACTTTTCTTGGCTTACACATCTATACTGGTAGTAAGTTTTTCGTTAAAAAGAAACAAAAGTAAGGAGAAGAAAAACAAAACCAAACATCAAAAAGCCAGAACCAATCCACCATGCATGTGATGCTGATATAGGTGACTCTCATTCTGTACCTACTGTTTCACTTGACTATCTGCTGTAGCTGAAGTAATTTCCAAAGTGTTTGAAGCAAAGTATTATCATCAGATGCTCTGGTCTCACTAATCACCCTTTTGCTTGGCCAGGAATAAGCCGTTCACTTCTTTCCTTTGCCAGGGTATTTGCCTCATATTGTAAAGAAGCAGGTAATCCCTACACCCAGGAGGCTGCTGAGCCTGAGGAGCTGTTGGTGAATCCCATTCCTGCTGGAAATGTATGGTGGGCCAGCCCTTGCAGCTTTGCAAAAGTCAGGGTTTGCACCACACTGAGCCTTGGGCTGAATGCCAGTGATCAAATGTGACAGCCCTGTGTTTTAACAGCTCGTTATAGAGGGGTCTCTGGATGAGAAGAATGGTTAAAATGTAAGTCCTGCAGTGGTTTATTATGGCTTAAAACCTCACTGATCTAAAGAATTACCCCCCAGGGGTAACAGGGGTGATGGAAGGAGACTGAAGACAAGTTCTGGCTTTGATGCCCATGAACTACAGTGCTTCTACTTGTACTGCAGGCAATGGCCCCAGATGTCATGGTGATGGGAGGGACAGGCTGGGACAGGCTACAGAGGAGGACGAATGTGGCAAGATGTGTGAGTTGATAAATGGCACAAAGCTCAGCCCACAACCCTCTGGCTTGTTTCCTCCATGGCCTCAGTGCACCAGCACACCTGGACCACCCAGAAACTACTGTCCACTTCTTGAATCAGATGTTTCCAAGAGAATCTTGGCTCCTGTTCATCTCCTGCTCCCTAAGGCTCTCCTAGAGCAATGTTCTGCAGCTCTGATGGAGGAATAAAAGGAAAATCCTGTCTCTGAGGTGTTGTGGAGAGGCCCACAGAAAACACCGAGAGTGCAGATACCAGGAGCTTGTAGCTATGGATGTCTCACTTCAGAACACAGCTGGGACATCTTGGACAGGCCCATTAGGACTCAAGTCACCAATTTGTAAGCCACATCACATTTAGAAAAGTAGGAGTTTTCACAATGAAGCTGCTCATAAAGCAGAGACAGGAATGGGGAAATAGTTTTTTGATTAATTTCTGGAAACATTAAACATCTACTTAAACATTTGGTCCCTGAATTTGCTCAGAGGCAGAAAACAGGAAGTTTTCAACTTCCACCTCCCAAAGGTCCATGCAGTGTTTCAATGCAAAGGATAGGAGTGCATTTACTGGAGGCAAGTTGCTCATTCCTCTGCTGACATGCATGAGATGCTGGAGCCTGTCCAGAGCATGGCTATGGAGTGGGGAAAGTTCTGGAGCACAAGTCTGATGAGAAGCAGCTGAAGGAGCTGGGGCTGTTTAGCCTGTAGAAAAAAAAGGCTCAGGGGGAAGTTTATTGCTCTTTGCAACTGCCTGAAAGGAGGTTATAGTGAGGTGAAGATTAGTTTCTTCTCCAAAGTAACAAGCAAGGGGAAATGGCTTCAAGTCATGCCTGATATTGTGAATAAATGTATTTTGAAGGTTTCATAATAATAATAATTTTTAAAAATGTAATTGCTGAAATTAAAGTTTTCAAATTTGACCACCAGAATAAAGTATCTGACTGTATAATTAGGGGACTGGGAATAAAAGGCAGACTATTAATTCTACTGTCACAGGGATGACAACTCAAGGAACTGCTGATACACAGTGTGCAAGCCACCCAGGCATCTATGACATGAAAATGCAAAAAGAAGCATTAGTAGTCTGAACTCAATATCCAGTTCTAGAAAGACATGTCAAACTTTTCACAAGGCATAAAAATCAGTTCCATTTCTGTTTACCAATGACATTGGAAACCTCACAGAAAATGAAATCATATTCCCCTTTTTCTGTTCATTTACATAAGAATTTCTCAAGTTTTTCAGAATAGAAATGCATACTTTAGATAAGCAAAACAAACCTTGCTCAACTCCGATCACAGAGTTGTACTAGGATGACTTGCTTACCGGGTGGCGTTTTCCAACGCCCTGGAAAAGGATGAATAATCATCAGTTGAGTGTTCCAGGGAGTAATACCACGTAGCTGCATCTTCAATGAACGAGTTGGATTCTTCTCCTCCTAGAGAATTTTGCAGAGCCTGATAAAAGGCTGTTTTGCTGTTGGCTCTCCCTTGGCTTTCTTCAAATTTCTGAGAAAAAAGTGCATACATGGAATTCAGAAACAAAACCTAAAGTTTTTAGTGGAACAATGTAGGCTCAGATCTCCCTCTGCTGGAACAAGTCCTCTCTGCTGTGATCTCTGATTCCTAGGGGATTGAGTAGGGGACAGTCCTACTTTTGCTTTCCCAAAACTGTCACCAGCAAGAAATATTGGCTTCCTCTGGACACAGCATAGTACAGAAAGCCCAATCTAGTAGGTCCAAAACATAAAGACCAATGGATCTCTAAGAGTACAGAAATCTGCTGGCTCTCACAGAAGGGGTTCTCAGGGAAAGTCTTCTACTGCATGTGTGCCCAGTGCCTTTCCGATGATCTCCATGAAGGAAAACTAGAGGGGAGAGAGGGAGTTACTTTTCTTTTCCTTTGAAAATTCCAGAAAGCAAACATGTTGTGTAGGCTATTTCATGGCTCACTCTGCCTCTTCTGGGAAAAGCTACAAAGGAGCATTGCTGCTCCAAGTTCTGTATTTAGGTCCCTTCTGGAATAATATCTGCCTTAAATCTGGAAGAGAAATTTCATTCCTCCAAATACAAATGCAGGGAATAGCCATGATCTTCAAACTTTATCACCCTTAGGACGTTTCAGATAAATCAACAGGAAAATGCCATTTTTCCTGAGATCTGTGATCTGAAACCTTTCCTTACATAAAGGCAGGTTCTCCAGAGCAAAGTTCCCATGTCACATTGACCACCTTATATGTCAGACCGTGTATCCAAACATATTTTTACCAAAGCTAAAGACTGCTGGAATTTTCCAACATATCTTTCTTTGAGGAAGTTTTCTATGTTGTGAACTGAAACTTTTCACTTAAAAAAATTTGTTTCAATTTCAGAAACAAAACAACATCATGAAAAAAGGTATCTACCCTGACCTTTCCTGTGTATCAAATCCTTTCTAATGAGGGCACTATACAGGTGCATAATGGTTGAAACTTGGATAAGACCTCCAGAGAAAAAGATCTATTAAACCACCTCTATTATTTTGGGCAGTCAGTCTGATGCAAACTAGGCCATTGTCTGCCCAGTTTAGTTACTGTAGATGCTTTACTTTATATATTATTTTGATGGCACACAGCTGTTTTTCATCATGCTGCTAGAAGGTCTTTCCACAACCCTATACAGAAAGTACAGATGGATTAATAACTTTTCAGTAGATTCACAGAAATGAAAGATGGAAAATAAGTTCCCATGTGCTGAGGCTGAGGTTTGTCCTTAGCATTCTAATGCTCTGTGCATTTTGAATAAGTGACTTTAAAGGACTTGAAAACTCTACCAAGTATCCCAAGGTCCAAGAAGATCTTGGCAATTTTCCTTGTCTTTTTAATAGATTCTTCTTTTGCTGGATTTTGGCCCATGCAATGTGAAAGAGTCATGTGGTGCTAGCTTTAGTAGTACAGCTGTGCTTTGAAAAAGATGGGGGTCTCACTCCTGACACATCACTTCATGTGCACAAATGCCACATATCAAACTGCACAGCACTCTTGCCTGCTAAAAATCATCAGCTTAAACCCAGAAAGGACACACATATTCTTCTGGAGGAAATAGAAATGATCACTGAAGATCTGGCTGCAAGTTGTCTGAATTCAGAAGCAACTTTTCCATCACAGCTTCGGCATACATCAGTTCAGGTTCCTACCAACAACAGAAGCATTGCTTTGTTTAGTTAAGAATCTCTCATTTGAAGACTGGAGCTAGAAGTTGTGATTAAGAAAAGATACTTTTCCATGGCAGAGCAAAGTCCGATCTCTTGTGTATAAATCAACCCATACAAGCAACTTTAATGCAGTGCTTTCATTTTGTTGGCTTTTTAAAAGAGATTTGTTAACTTGTTCTACTCTTGTCATGGATACTTAAACCAGAGAGAAACTTTTTCAAAGTGAAAAAGCCTTAGGATATTGATTATGTAACATAGGAACTGATCCATTACTGTCTCATCAATGGTCAAGTATCAAATAAAGGTTATGGTTGAAAACCACAGAAAAGGAGATGGATCATCATACATCAGCATATGGTTAAGGTGACTATCTCCCTGCCAAATGTTTTTGTAAATGCCAAAAATTGGTGAAAATGAAGTTTCAGGAATGAGTTTTTAAATTTCAAAAAAAATTAAAATCAAAATCATTTAGTAGTTATTAAATACAGAAACAACAGTTCAGCATAGGAAGTCCCTGAGCTGTAAAGTGCTAGAGGTCTGGGGAGCTTTTACCAGAAGAATCAGATCTGCTTCCCCTATTCTTACAAACTGTCTCTTTTAACCACTGGTGAAAACAACATTTTGTGCTGAACAGCCCTTTGATCTGACTCAGTGTGGTCAGCCTTAGGTATTTAATGCAAGAAGCCAATGAGAAGAGGCAGAAGGCTGGCTTGGCAGGACAGGGCTCTTCTCTTAGAAATAAGGCAAAAAAAGGAAGGGTAGGCCCAGTTAAAGCAAGGTCAGGTGACATGGGAAGAATACAGAAATGCTGCTTGCCACTGTAGGGAGGGAATTCATTTGGCCAAAGCTCAAGTGGAGGTGAAGCTGCCAGAAATGTGAGGGGCAATAAAAAGTTTTTTCAAATATATTGATTAAAAAAGACAGTGTAGAAAGAACCCTTTCCAGAATAAATATGATCACTTCCCCCACAGGGACATGGACAAGGCAGAGATGTTGTTCAATACATTCTTTGCCTCTGTCTTCAACACTGATGATGGACTGTGAGGGGCTCAGTGTCCTGAGCTGCAAGACCATGACTGTGAGAATGATCAACTCCCAGTCAGCTCTGTGGGATCTGCTGCTCCAGCTGGATCCCTGCAAATCTACGGGGCCTGATGGGATCCAGCTGAAAATCCTCAGTGAGCTGGCTCATGTCTTTCCAAAGCCTCTCTCCATGATTTATGAGCAGTCTTGGGAATCAGGAGAGGACAGGACTCAAGGGAATGGCCTGAAACTGTGTCTGGGGAGGTTTAGGTTAAATGTCAGGAAAAGGTTCTTCACCCAGAGGGTGCTTGGGCATTGGAACAGGCTCCACATGGCAGCACCAAGCCTGTCTGATTTCAAGAAGTATTTGCACAATTCTCTCAGGCACAGGGTGGGATTCTTGGGCTGTTCTGTGCAGGGACACCAGTTGGAATCACTGACCTTAAAGGGTCCCTTCCAACTCAGTGTATTCTGTGATTATGTTCTACGATTCTATGATTAACTGAGCCTATGTACGGGTTTCTGTGGCCTTCAAAATGCCCCCAAAACTCTGCAATTTTCAGAGTTTTCTTGTCAATAATTTATAATATTGTGGGGCCCTCAAGATGTATTCAGATGAAAAAGGGCTCAACAGGCAGAGATGGATGACAAACAGAACTAGCATTTGTAAGATGGTAAGAATTTTCATCCCTCAAACAGCACTAAAATAGAACAACCTGAAACAATTTCTCAAGCATTGCTTTGGCTACAGTATAATTTAAACATCTGACTT
The DNA here is from genome assembly GCA_037013685.1 of Acridotheres tristis. Classification (NCBI taxonomy): domain Eukaryota; kingdom Metazoa; phylum Chordata; class Aves; order Passeriformes; family Sturnidae; genus Acridotheres; species Acridotheres tristis. Next base: position 142,101,537 of record CM072886.1, on the reverse strand, counting down.
AAACATGAAAGCCAAAACCAAAGCAATATGTTCAAAACAAAATTCATTAAACATTAAAAGAAAAAATATTTTAACTTCTCAGAAACTGATTCAATTCAACCGATTTTCCATGTCAAACATATGTTCCCATTAGAAAATATATGACCAAGGAACAATTTTCAAATCACAGTAGATACAACAGCTGCTAGCAGATTAATAGAAACAGCTGCACATCATGTAAAATAATTTACATTTTGCTAACCTTCAAAGAGGCATTAGGAATTGGCCTCAGAGTTGTAGTGGAGTTTTCTAAGAAAGTATTTAAGAAAATAATTAAAGGCAGCAGGTGCACCCCTTTCTACTCTTCTGATGATTCAAAAACATCATAAACATTGCCTAAATAATGAGCTAAATACTGCTTACTGTTCTTGTTGCTGCAGGGTGTCTTATGGAGCCTATGAGTGAAACTGGCCCAGTGTTTTACTTAAAAAGAAATCGTAGCAGTAGGTAGACCAAATATTTACATCTTCCAAGGGGCAAAATGTACTTTTCCAACAAATTGAAACAGTAATAATGCTAACAGTACAGATCTCAGGCCTTAAATGGCTTTTGACAAGCACTGTCACAAAAGATGGTGAAAGATCTGCCACTATTCAGCAGAGTATTCCAAGAATTCTGACTAATTTCAATATGAAGTAAAGAGTTCAACCCATTCTCCTCACTGATGGCATTTCTGGAGACACTTCTACCCTGGTCATCACAATAAATATACACATATCTACCACCTGTTGTATATAGCTGAATACCTTTCTTCATAAAGAAATTAACTGACTGTAATAAAGTGCAGGGTAGTAGTTCTGTTCTGCACAGATCAGTTTACTTATAGGAGGTAAATAAACTAGATTTCTATCTACACACTTCCCTAGGTCCTGGAATTGGGTTCTGCATCCAACTAGATTGTACTAAGGATTGTACATGAAATATAACCTTAGTCTTTCAACTAAATTCTTACAATGTCACGATTACACAGTAGGCACTTAACATATGGAGGATACAGACTGGGCTATACTGACCTGCATGCATATAGAGATAGACACAGACATAGAGCAGCATGAGAGAATCCATACATTTAATGCCATTAGGTCCTTCCATCTGAGCATCACATACAGGACAGGGATAAAATTTTATCCCGCTGGGAATTGAAATCAACATTTTTAGAGGTTTTTTCTCAGCTGCCCTAATCTATGACTGCTCAAAGCTAATATTCCCTGAAGGTCTGCCATGGGAATTGCAGTGAATGAGTTCAGGCTTAACCACTCTATATGTCACATAATAGTGCATTATGGTACCACTTGCCATTCCCTCAACAAACTCTGCTTTGTTTCTCACTTAGTTTCAACCTTGTGATGGCTGCACTGAGGATGAGTAGGAAGTGCTCCAGGAAGTGATGGATCTGTCTCAGTTCATAAAAATAGGCATTACAGTGAATGTCATAAAATGGACATTTCATGGGCATACTCTCTGCTGCAAACATCACTGAGAGACCTCAGCCTTTAATTGTAAGCAAATCGAACATAAATGTTTTGCTAGTAGCTAAGTGGTGCCTTCTGTCTGTCTGTCTGTTTCATTTTTAATAGAAAAGACCTTAATAGGCACAAGCACAGTGTTGCAGTGGGAGTACAGAGACACCCAATGCAACCCAAGGCCAGTAAGATCCCACAGAACAACATGGTGCCAACTGGATTTTCCACCTTCTGGTCTGGTTGCAGTCTAGAGGGTTCGCTCTCACTTCTATGTGAAGAGTGCAAAGAGTTTATAACACTTGCATGCAACTTCATTCTAAGGTGATAAGATCTGCATCATGTCTCAAGCTTGCTTATATCCAAATGGCTAAAAGTGTCTCCTTACCATTTATAGGATCAGTATTAAGAGAAATCAGGATTAATAGAGCAAGTCCTTGACTAAATTGCCCAGCACAGTTATTCCCAGGAACTGGTGGAGCAAGTCAGGAGGGGTTAAATGTTTTTACCCCTCACTTGTCACACTGACTACACTGAAATCAGCCATCCTAAAGAAGATGGAAATTAGGACTTTGCCAATTCCATACATTCCTCAGACCACCTTTTAGCTGTGTTTGTCTACTGAAATACATACATGGATCTTCTCTCTGCAGAGCAGGAACATAGCCATAGGTGGATTTGCACCCCAGGGAGGTTTGGTTCCCTCTTTTTGGTTCCCTCTTTTCCCTGTCTTTTTAGAACATATGAAAGACTTTGGGTATAGTCAAAAGCAAACTAGTAATTATGCCTTGGTTCCCCAAGTTCAGTTCAGTGCTTCTGTACACCAGCTAAGCCTACCCACACTCCTTAGTGTAGCAGTAAAACCAGCTTTGGCTATTCCTAAGAGGTGCAAGTGAAATTTACCTCAAAGGATCCCTTAAAATTAATAATGTAGATGATTAGGATATGGCACCTCAAATCCTTTTTCATGGCCTATTGTGGAGAGAGGACATCTAGCACAGATTAAAGATCTCTTATGACATTTATGACAGAGGAAATGGGGCACAGACTCCCAAGTAACAACCACCATCTGCACTAGTTTTTGCCACTGTAGCTAAATATGTCTGTGGCTTATTCAGGACTTCATCAGCAGAGTGACTGCAAGCATACATGGTCATGGATAGCACAGAAATGCTGCTGAGGACCTGGAGAATGCACATTCTTAAATAACTCAGTGATGAAAAGAGTGTTACAGTTTCCCAGTAATTAATAGTCTGTGTCAACAAGGGAGAAATCAGAAAACTTCAACCTTGCATCAAGGCTTCAAGAAAACAACCCAGACAGGAACGCAGACTGAGCAAACAATTCATATTCCCTCAAGTCCTAAAACCTGAAGCCTCAGGAAAATGGAAATAGAGGAAAATGTGCATTTAAAAAAATCATCAGTAGATATGACCCTTTCTTATGGTTGAGTTGCACCAACATACTGAGTTCCCTTCCAATCTTATTTTCTGCAAAGCTTTAAATAAAAAAGATATTTCAGATTTTATTTTTGGACAGGCAACATTTTTCTACTGAACTCTCAGTTGTAAGTATTTTTTCTTTTCATTTCAATCTGACAGTGCTGGGATTTAGCACTTGTGCCTTCCATCAACACCATGATTTGTTGCAAAATTTTTAATACAACATGGAATTTCATCTCAATTTTGCAGACAACTGTCATATGCAGAAACAGTGGTAAAGGAAAGAATTTCACTTCCTATTCTTCATCACAAGACTTGTAATGAGGTCACTGAGGTTTATTCCCCTCTCACAACGTCTGGATCATTATCTGCAGACCTCCAGCATCACATTATATCTTCAGTGCCTTTCTCCTATGACTTCCTCTTGAAATTTATTCCAAAAGAGAAAAAGACATGAAAAAAGAGCAGAAAAGTTCTGGTAGAGAGTAAACAAGTAATATGAACTTAATTCAGGTAGGCCATTAATTCTGAATTAAATTGGTCTATGTGCTATTGGCTACCAGCAAAGAGAAGCTGGAACTGACATTTCACTGCCTTCTAAGAGGTGAAATCCACAGTTATTGCAAGATAGCAACAGAAAGTACAGCATGGACTCAGTTCTGTTTGTTTTCACAAGTTTCTGTCCAGACACCTCAGACCACATATCAGGCCACTAATAACACTTGTTGTTACAGCTATCCATTATCAGAATCATCTTTACAGGAAAATGTACTGCTAGGAGACAACAGAGGACAAGGTTGCTAAAAAAACCTCAAAATGATGACTTAATCCTACTGCACAGGGATGAAATTTATAATTAAGTTGCTCTCTTCTTTGTGAGATAGTATGGAGATTATAATATAAATAGGATTTTAAAGACAGTAGAACATAAATGCTAAATCACCTCTGGTCTGTTGTCTTCTTGTATCACCCACAGAAATGTTAATCAACACATATAATTATGCCATTAGTCATCCTGACCAAGACTGGCTGGAGAATGACAATGCATTTTCACATTTCTATGGAGAATAATTCACAACTTGCAGAAATCAAAAAGCATCTCTCCAGGCTGCTTATGATTACTGCCATCATTGTAATCACAGTGAGACCATCAGTTCATTAACAGTGAGTGTCTTCCTACCTTAATTGCCTTGGCTCTGCTGATGAGACCATCTTGTTGAGCACTTCCAATGAGCAGATCTACTTTCCGAAGCCGAGGGCTCTGCAGGGCTTTAGCCAAAGGTTCCCGGAGGTAAATTCCATCCATCACTGGACCCCAGTACTGGAATGGGCCACTTATAGCTAGCAGCTATGTTGGCAAAATAAAAGAGCAAGAATTGTGCAGTTAATTCAGCTTACCATTTAAATTCTATTTTATTAATGCTTAATTCAACTGATCTTATTTCCTTCAAGTGAAGAAGTGACCAGGCAATATAAATGCAAACTCATTATTGGCAGGAAATAATGATTTTGCTGACAGTCTCAGTAGGTGAAATAAACTGAAGAGGACAAGAGAAATGATGGTCTTATAGTCATAAAAATGTTGTTTTAAACTAGAGATTGACTCCATGCTGGTCCCCACTGGAAAATTTATTGCTGGTGGATGTTTTAATTTGTAGGTAAAGGATCCATCCATCTCCAGAATTATTTATACTGCAGCTTTCACAAGAATCTCACTCCAAATACAGAACACTGGCATCCCATCCTGCTTCATTTTCTGCATAAGTTCTGTTGTTAAAGACATTTGACTCTCCTCTAGAGTAATACCCAGGGGCAGGCAAGAGGGAACTGAAAGAAGGCAAAAGCAATATTTAGATTTATTTTAGAAGACATGATTAAAGCAGAGTAAAAGGAATTTAGTCTAAAGGAGAATGAAATGGTGAGTATTCATAACTCAGAGCAGGATGTTATGGACAACTTCCTTCCACCAAAAATAGTCCAGTTCCTCTTTCACATGGATTCAGACTAAATGATTTTTTAAGCTTTCTCACAGCTTTGTGTGAATGGAAACTTTCTGATTTCTTGCCAGTGGTATATGTTTTGCTATGTACCTTAGTTTGAGCATCATTGAGGACACGAGCAGGCAACTGGCGAAGGCAGGCTACAATTTCCTCACTCGTGGATGAAGGACATCCAACATCTTCAGCCAGGGCTGCTGCTTGGATCTGTGCTTTCCTTGTAGTAATTATAGATGCTGGAGAAAAAGCTGAGCCTCCCTAGAAAAAATCCACAATATCAGTCAACACATGTTGTCAGAACACCTGGTTCCCTGGTGCAGGTAAAAAAGATGAGAAGAATCTGTCCACCTGCAGAACATAAACCCCTGGCTTTCAAATTAAAATAAGAGACTTCTAAAGATCAAAGCTAAGGGGTGAAGGGTCAGTTAGGCTGTTTCCAGCTCTGCCACAGTTATTTTAGAAAAGCTCTAAATGTCTATATTGTCTCTAACCAAATCACAAAACTTTGGTGGAATGAGAGACAGGAGCAGATATAAAGGTGCTGTGAGGCACATGAGGGATTGGAAAGCCCATTTTACAAAAGGAGACTAAATAGAGTTTTGTCATAGTTCTGATAAACAAGGACTGAGAGCAGGTGTGATGCCCATAAAGAAGAGCCATTTCTACCTTGGGACAATGAGCCCTAAGCATTCACATTGAGTGTAAATTAACTTCAGCTAGAAACCAAAGATAACTAGCACAAGGAGCAGTGATGGTCTGGAAGTGCTATGAACTGAGGAAGTAGGAAAAAAAGACTAAAGGAAACTGCAGAAGATTAACCAGAGCATAAAGATCAAAACCAGAGCACAGACTACAGTCCAGTCTGTACCCCAGACTCTTCATATTCTTCTTACAGCTGTGCCAACATAACAAATGTTCTTAACAAGAAAGGATGGCACAACATTTTTTAGTAAACATGAAAACTACTTGTTAAAAATGCAGATAAAATAGCTTAAATCTGATAAGATCTGACTTAGAACAGAAAGGTTGGAATGGCTATGGTATGGTTCAAATTACTAATTTCCAAACATTTGCATCAGTTTATTAATAATAGCTGCCAAATTTAGCTTCTGTCCTCTGAAAAACCTCATAACCTAGATGCATGATATGAAAGACTCTGATCTGTTGAACTGATTAACATCTCACTGAATTTGCTCAAAGCATAACTACAAGTCTTGAAAATCAAGTTAAAAAGAAACAGAAAACAAACAGCAAATCTTTAAATTGAAATTGTCTCCAACCTCTGAGCCCAAAGAACTCTGTGATGCCCTGGCCAGTGCCCAGGACGTTTTTTTTTTATTTCATACAAGCAGAGTCATTGATCTAATGGGATACCATTGCTCACAACTGGAGAAATTGTTTTCCAAAAATAGTGAGAAAGAGGTTATTGTTTGGGTGTAGAGACAGTCTTTTTAGTTTACTGCATGCAGAATGTCCAATGCTAATCCCCTCCTGAAAGGTTTCTCTTCTTTTTTAACAGATCTGGAAAACAAGCTCTGTTATTAATGATGGAGATGAAGATGGTTGCAGACAAGCAAAGGAAAAACCAAAATTTTTAGTCTGAACCACTATAAGAGCCAACTTCAGTTTTAAGAGGGTGAAAGAACTAAAGAGGAAGAAATAAACACTATTTGGTCTTACTCCTCACTTCCACACTCAATTTAGAGGAGAACTCGAGTGACCAATGGGCTTTATTCTCTCATGGGATTTGCAGTGGCCCATTTTGTGTTTGTAAGGCACAATATTTGCCAGATGCTGACTAGGTGCACTGACTCAGCTGGTCATGAGAGAGAAAGAAAAATATCTTTGATGAGACTGTCTTGTCTGTGGGTGGGTTCCCAGCACACAGAGTGAGAACCACGTTTTTTAATCTGGCCTTTGGGAGAGCATGCTCATCACAGCTATGATGAGTGAGACTAGAGAAGGCATAACACACCATGTCAGCTTCCCTCAGAAGAGGAGTTTCCTTGCATTTCATGTGGAATAAGGAATTATGAGCCCCCTCAATATAGCAGAAAAATTAAATCCAGGACTGAACAATATTTACCCACTAATCTGGCAAACATATTCTTCCACATCAGATCTGAACGTGCTCAGCATGCTTTATCAAGTATCCACTACTCCAAATGGCATTCATTTAAAACAAGGCAAAACAAAATCATAAAAAATTAAAGGGCTTCAGTTTCCTGAACTCCAAAATTCACAAATTTTGAGTGTGTCAGTTTCTGTGGAAATTCTGAAGTTGCCCTGTTAAAAGGCCAAGTTTGGTAGAGAAAGAGTACTAAAATCAGATGATATAGGGAATCCAAAAATTAACTGGGACCAAGCAAAACATCCTCGTTTGTGCTTGATTTTGAACACGTTTCCTCCCGGAGATTTAAAAAGCTGTGCAAAGTTTCCCTGTCTCAGTTATCTACAACCTGAAAGATTGCTCTGAGGTCATGTACTGAGTAAAACAAAGACTGCAAAAGGTTCTGAATAGAAGTGTCCCACAAGTTCTCTACTGCAGGGGCAGGACTGAAAGCCTGGGCAGGCAAATCTCATGTCACAGCATGGGATGTGTATGGGCTGGCAGTAGATACAGTCAAAACTCAATGAGTAAAACAAAACCCCCGAACTTCTGCAAATACATTTCTGAGACGAGGAGAGCTTGATGGAGCCTCAGTCTGGCTGTGGATATTTTCACTTCTTTCTGTGAGTGGTTACAACAGGTTTATTTGCTCTTTATTCTGTACATTTTCTTCCATTTTCCATGTTAATTGCCACTTCCTCATTTTGTTTGTTTTTTTTTTGTAAAACCCATATTCAGGAAACAAATCTTGCATCTGGGGTTTGAAAGAGACCAAATCTTTGAGATTTGAAAAAGATGTGGTATCTACTACTTTTAATCATGTTTAATTTTTTACTAGGCCTGGAAGCAGGGGATAGAGAAACATGAGGCAGGGATAGAAATACAAGGCATCATTCAAAGAGTATTTGAAAACAATACCATTATGTTTCCTTCTCAAGTGTATACAAAATATGTTCCAGCCTTTAGAAACATGGCTCCTCTTAGGGCAGAAGTCATGCAAGTAAAACTGTACCAGTTCTCTGCTTTAAAAATTCACATTAAAATTCAGGGTCACTCTTTCTTCATTATTGCCCAAAAAAACCCCAAGCCCTTCAGGAACAAATAAGTGAGAACATGAGATGGCATTGCCCAAAACTAATTTTCTTTCTTTTTTGATGCTGCAATTTTCACATTGAACAGAAATCTCCTCTAAACACTGAATCCACATTACAGGTATGGCTCAGGAAAACCAAAGAATAACAGAGCTACTCTTAGCAGTTCCCTCTTTTCCTATAAAACTATAATTTATTTGTGTGATTAGTCCCAACAACCAGTAATGGAGGACTTGTGTACTTTAAAAAATAGGACTACTTAGGCAGAAATAGTGGAAGGCCTGTTTATTTCCATTACATGACACCCATATTACCATCAGCATGACAGAATCATGAATCAGAAAACCAAAAATCATGAGATCAGCTCAAGAATAACAAACACTGTGTTCTTTTTGTTAGTCCAATATTTTTTAATTCTCCAGGAATTCTCCTGTACCTATGAACACAGGAGCTAAAAAATCTATTTTGAAAACTAACAAGTGAAATCTTCAGATATTCCAGCAGAGTTGTTTTTTGAAAGTGAACCTCTGAAAAATGACATATACATTAAAATTGTAGTCATTAGCCACCTTATCATCACTGGGGACATCAGTGCATGTCATCACATCATTTAGGAGGTATTTACAGGGAACTGAAGCCACACACACTTCTTGTTTTAGCTGTCCTTACAGAGGGACCCACAACAAGGAGGAAGAGGAAGACAGAGGAAGTTCCATTGACATTTTTGACATCGACCCAGTTGAAAGTGTTTGAAAGTGCTAAGAAGAAGCAGTTGCAGCTGTGTTACACAATCCACAACAGCACTGTTACACAGCTCTCCAAAATCATAGTAATAGGAGGAACTTTACAGTGTTGAGCAATAGCACCTACTGCAACAAGTGAAGGCATTGAAAATGGGAGGCAAAGCCTTTGGTACTATTTAGTTCAGGGTCCAGGAGCATTGTTAGCATTTCTTAATTTCTCTTTTCAGTATTAGAGGTTCAGTTACACAGTAGAAATTAAGACACCAGGCAATGTTGCAGCTCACAATGGTGAGAAGCTGATGAATCACTATTATGTGAAGGTGAACTCTCACTTTGTTATCAGGCTGTGACCAGCTGAGCTGGGCTGATGCCTCTTGCAAACTTTTCTTTTGGGACATCATAGCTCAAATTACTTTCATTAATGCTATCCTGGCCATCCCAATTCTTCCTCCACAAGCTCTTGCTGCTGATCTAATGACATGATAAAAAAGACTATATGGACCTGTATTTGGTTTGTGTGGCCATATTTTCGTAGTGGGGGAGTTTAAATGAAATAATTAGAGCGTTGTGAGGAAAAGTGAGAGTGGAAAATCCCAGATGGTCATAATCATGCTTTACTTCTCATTATCCTGCTCTGTTTAATTGGTAATAAATTTAACTAATTAAAATAAATTAGTTTAATTTCCCTGTCTGTGATGGTAACCAGTGGGTGATCTCTCCCTGTACTTATCTTGACCCATGAGAATTTAATTTTATTTTCTCTCCCCTGGCAGCTGAGGAGGGCAGTGACAGAGCAGGTTTAGTAGGCAGCTGGTGTCCAGCCAGAGTCAACCCACTACAGTGCTATCACTGTACTCTGTACTTCTGTCTCACAACATATCTAGAAAACATAATTGCCATATAAGCTGCAGTGCTGAATGCCTTTTGACTCCTCATTTAGTTTGAAACCTCACTTCTGCAAAATTTCACAAAAATTATTCAGAACACATCTAATGATTAGAAACTTCACTGGAACTAGATTTTATCACCCACACTCTGCAAACCCAAATGCAGCTTCCTCTCTTCACATCACGACCTCTTGTTTTTTTCCAAAGTGACTTGAAAATGAAATTCTTTCTTGAGCCACATTGTCTCCTCAACACATGCACTCCCTGCAAGTGAATGTGTTTTCTCTGATGGCTGCAACCAAAGCAGGCTTTCTATGTGCCCTGAACCATGCTATAGGCAATGCAAATAGCAATTACAGTAACACCACCCAAAAAGGAGATCAAAAGACATCTAATGCAAACAGTCAGACCAAGGAAATGTCCTGAGAATTCTACTTTCCCAAAGGAGCCAGCTGCACAGCAATATTTTATTTGTTAAAAATAGGCACTCTCCAGGCTCAGACACACACAGTTCCCAGCCAGAAGTATCTGTCAGACCATCTGGTTTGACCTCCGGGATAGCCAGGGCTCTTCCATTTCCTGACTGCTGAGCTCAAGTGCTTCCTATCACTTAAACCATAGCTTGTGTTTGACTAAAGTCTGATCTTACATTTAAGCTGGGCTCAGGGACAAAGAGAAACAGATACCACAGCCTTCTCCTTGACAGTTTGTGCCTAGGGATAATCACTCCGTGGACAGGCAACAGCACCTTATTTCTGTTTCAGGGTGTCTTCAGTTTCAGTTAATGCCAGATTAAAGATATTGTTTAAATCCTGCTTTTTCTCCCCGCAAAAATAAGCCAGCTGCAACTAAGCGACCACTGACTCACTTTCCCAATGAGTTTAGGATATTATTCTTTAACAAACTGGACTTAAAATATTTCCAGAAGTTGTTTTCAATTTGGAATCTATTTGCTTCTTTCTTGCAGGGTTGTTTTTCGGTACCCCTCACTACTTTTCCTCAGATATCCAATTCCAGATCGTGACAGGTACTTAGAAGACACCAAGGTTGCAGGGCTCTATGTAAGGGTATTAAAGTCATTTTTCCAGGCTTTCATGAAGTCTGGCTTCAAGAGCTTGGAGAAGTAGAAAGCTTTGGGAACAGCTCAGGAAGTCTCTGTCACAGCTAAGACATTTGGCAGACACCTGGCAAACACCACTGCAGGGAGTGTAACAGGGAATGGCCAGGTCAGCCCAGCAATGGAAGGGTGAGACTGAGAAAGAAACATTTTTCCCTCCATAATTGTCTACTAGACTGTAATTTCCATATAAAAATGTCAGGAAGGCAAGCGTTCTCCCTCTTTCATCAAAAATAACATTGTGAAGAAGGAATATTTCTTTTTCATATATCAGCCTTTGTAAAACCCTCTTTGCTGATATCAGAGCCAACCCTGCAAGGACAATGTTCCTCTCACGAGTGACTCACAGAGTGCCTGTGTCAGGTTAGTGACTTGAATAACAGGATATGAATATTTATAAGATGACATATAAAGCTCCACTTAATTCATACAAGCACTTTCTTCCATTTAGATGTAAACACTACCTTATCAATTATCCTATTTGAAACAAGGTTTTCTCACTGAAAGGCACTGAAATGCACTGAAAGGGTAAATCAGCTCTCATCATTGCACAACAGCAGACAGCCACCAGCAACAGGCAGAAATGCCACGGAAATGGAGAATTCTACCTACCACTCTCCACTGCAAACTCATCTGTTCCTCTACAAGCACAGTACAAACAGTGTCTGAGATTTACTGTGTTTCCAGCAGATCATGTTCTATTAAGCAAGTCCACCCTCTCCTAAAGTGTGACCAATATCTCCTGCTCAGTCTGAGACCTGTCCCATTCCCAAGTGCATCTTAGGATGTAACCTCACTTCTTGTAAAGGCACAAATATGGTCAGAGGCAGCCTAAGGCAGAGGGTGGTGAGAAGGATCAGGAAAGGACTCTGCCTCTGCCTATTCCCACATGCAGATATCCCCTAACCTATGATATTTTAGTAATTCCAGAGGCATTGTTCATCAATTCAGTGAATCCCGTTGATGGGCATGCATGTCACATCCTTGTGACTTGAAGAAAGCAAGAGGATCCTAAACAATCAAAATATAACTGGCCAGAGTAACAATGGAGCTGTGCTATAGACTGATTAGCCTATCAAGGGCTAATCAAAGAGAGAGAATATTCTCCTGAAATTACCAAATTTCCAATTTTTGGCACAGCTTTGGGGATTTGATCAGTGTTCCCTGGTTTCAATAGCATTTACTCAACAGCTCCCATAAAGGCACCTACTTGGAGCTACTCTGGTGTGAAATAGGAAATCTGCTTGGGCTTGTTGGGTTATTTTGTTTTCTTGGAGTTTGTCAAGGGTTTTTTCATATTTTCCTATACTATGTTAGGGATATGAGTTTTTCAGATCCCATCTTGACTATAAAAGCAAAGAGCAAACCTTAATAAATCCCTTTGAATTATATATTCATATCCACATTATAATATTCTTCAGTGCTTTTAGTCAGGTTATTTTACAGGCCAGTATCTTGGTTCCTCCATCTCAGACCTTGAGATGAGGAAGGTCCTGAGGCTTCTGCACTTTTTACAACTAATGTGAAAATGAGCTTCACAGACTGGCTTTCGATCCATATTTCTTCATTGCTGATCTTAAGCTTCAATTATTTGCAGACAGAGGTATTTTGGGGTACAGAGTGAAGCATAAAGCAAAGGCTGCATTCCTATTTGGACTCAATAAGAGAGAAAAAAATGTTTTGTGCCTCTTCCCGTCTGTCAGAAAAAAAATAGCAAAAGTGCATAAAAGAAAACAGTTGGAGAATGAGCATTACTGGATAAATAAATTCGTAAGAAGAAGGAAAAAAAATAAACCCTTTTTGTGTAAGTAATGTAAACCGGGTTATTTCCCTCATTTTTTATATCTGCTGAAACCAGCCCTGATGCAATACATTGAAAACCTCCCTGTTTTTCTCAGCCCATAGATAAAATGTGCCTTCAGTAGTGACTTGCAACAGGAACCTCATCTGTTGCAAACACTTTGAGCCTTCCTTATTTCTCAGAGAGGAAGTATGTGGCCTGTTTGGCAAATGCTGCTCTACATGACAGCGTGAACTTCACAACACACTCATTCGACCGGCTGCTCCTCGACTTGATCAGCTAAACCTTGCTGGCAGCATGAGAGCAGTACTATGACTACGGCTTTTTTCAGAAATACTGCAACCTGGAATGCCATGCCTAGCATTTAAAGGTAATCACTGCTGTGATATATTTTACATTATCTGCGTACGAGACCAAATGTTTCAATTTTATTTATATGCAAGGGTGTTCTATTTCATTAACAATGACAGTGCTCAGACGTGGATTTTAAGTACCATCAAAGGCATAAATAGAAGAGCCTGCCTTGATCCTTTTCATAAGGAGTGGTACTAAAGATAGACAGGACAAGGAGTATTTCTACTGAAACCTAAGAGTAAGATAGATGCTTAAGATCTTATGCTAAAGCAAACTGCATTTCACTATAACCAAAATATGAGTCCACAGATTAGTGGGCTTTTTATTCAAAGTGTTAGAAGTGTGCATAGTGTGGTATTTCTGTGTTGTTTCATGTATGCATGTGTCTATGAATTACTTTGATGAGAGTATCATGTTATTCTTTCTAAGTGCAAAGGTACAACTGCCTCAAAGCTGAAAGGATATTCATTTTGATTAATGATAAATTAAGGTAAATTCACAAAAAAAATTACAGTTTCTGAAATCTAAGTTGTTTTGCTTTTTCTTTCCACACATGAAAAATAACAGGATGCCAGTGCTTTAATTTTCAAGCGAAATGAGATTCAGATATTACCTGTGAACTTTATTGAGAATTAAATTGTCAGACCTTGGCAATATAGATGTGAATATTAGGAAACAAAAATAAAATATGGTATAGCATCTCAGGAATGATAAATGTTCTAATTTTACTAGTCTATGGTATTCATTGTAGGAGGGCTCTATTCTTGTGCTTATCTTGCCTTTTTATTCCTCTTATTACTTTCATTTCTTTATATTAAGTAATTCTCAATCATATTAAATATAACTTTGAAAATGTTCTCACCACGTAGCAGAAATTCTTGTGTTCTATGCTATTTAATTGCTGCAGAAGCATGTTTTCTCAGAGAACAAATTCTGCAAGAGGAAGTTATTGCTACATGTGCTGCACACAGGAACGGAAAGGGAAAATTGTACCACAGGTTTTGGGGTCACACGATGTAGGTCAGTGGGATTCCAGTCTTGACAGGTAAAGAATTCATATCTGCTGAGAGTTCTGATAAATAGGACACAAAGCAGGACTGGGACTGTGGATGTTTCCTCACATTCCTTTTGGCAGAAAAGATCACTAAGCCCTAATAACTGTGTGTGCAAACATCTTTCCTTGGACACTGCACAAGTGGAAAGGGAAGAGGAGGAAAGACCAATGCTTGGAACGCTGTAAATGTGATCTTAATAGATAAAAACCAAAGTTTCATGCAAGCCTGAGGAGGTGACTGGTGAGCAGGAGAGCTGTAGGTAGATTTTGCTTCCCAGCAGCCCAGTGGTTCCTCTGAGCTGAACAGCAGCTGCACTCCATGCAGGGTTGGGGTAGATAAGACACAGTGAGTTTAGAGTCTATAATTTCTCTTTAGTTCTTCCTGCATCAGTCTCAGGGAATTATTTTCTTTGGATCTGGCATAATTATCTGCTTCTGTGATGGAAGGATGGCACTTCTACTTGTATCCTAAACTCTGTCATCAAGATTAGATATAAGAAACAAAGTTTTTACAATGAGGGAGGTGAAACACAGTTTGCCCAGAGAGGTGTTAGATACCCCATCTTTGTAAACATTCAACGCCAGGTTGGACAAGGCTCTGAGCAAGCTGATCTCATTGCAAATGCCGCTGTCCATGGAGGGAGGATTGGACTTGATGGCCTATAAATGTCCCTTCCAACCCAAATTATTCTATGATTCAATAAGGTCAAGTGAGATGCAGTACCTGTAGCAAATTTGCCATTTCAGAAGATTATAATCTATAAAATTGTTACTGTTCTTCTATTGGTTTAAATGAAAATAATTGGTTCACGAGATCTTTAAAGCTTCCAGTAAGTCTAGTTTTGCAGAGTGTCTCAAAATTTCAGAACACCACACAAGAATTTGTCATGCGGCGATGGAATGGATTTGTATTGTGCTGACAAAAACTCAACACAAGCCCAAGCTACTTAAGCCATCAGGTTCTATCATTCACTTGAGAGTAAAGCGCACTGTTGTTTTAGAAATATGACTAATTTGTACATTCTTACTCTTGAAACAGTGATATGCCATTGCCAGCAATCAAGTAGAAACAATTTTTGCCTGCCCTATTTCAAACAAAACTTCTATGTCCCATTTTCATCTGAATGTTGAGTCATATCTCAGAACATTCACTTCCACCACCTTTGACTGGACTACAGGAACCTTCACTCTGACCATGTGCATAATGCAGTCTTTAGCAGTAAAACCTAGTCTGATGTCTCATTTTCCTTTTATTCACTTCGGTTAAGTGAATTAACAGCAAGGGTCAGAACTTTTCATTTTTCAAATTTTTATTGAGCACTTCTGCCGTGAATCTGGAGAGCATCTTGAACTCTCTGTTCCTTTCACGACTTTATGCCACCAACAGTAGTTCCAGTAAAAGAGCACGGAAAGTGCAACGAGAAAGAGCAAACTGCCACGTTAATGACGGCAAAGCCCGGGACGTCACTGCTCGTCTCTCTACGGAAAGTGCTTCACAACGTTTGCATTTTCCACAAGTCAGATTCTTCCACATCTAAGGCCACAGCATGGAGCTGCACGTTATGCCCTGATGACTTCAGAGGTCCTTTGAGAACAGCAATGGGATGTTTTTTCTCAAAGGACCTCTGGTATGGCAGGAGGGAACCAGGCTGTGCTCTGCAAAAATACAAAGTAGGAACTTGCCTGTTGTCCAGTATTTAATCCCTCTGAACTTGACTGTGGTTTAATTGCAAACGATGTATAAGCAACCCTGCAGAAACCCTTCAGGTATTTCTAATTTTCTATTTAGAGTTTAGATCCTTAAATCCGATCTAGAAAAATGTAAGTGCCTTGGTGAAATGTGCCGTGCTTTTAGAAAGATTGAAAGCCTGAAGTAAAATTTTCAGAAGTCTTTCCACCATGCACAAATACTACGTATCACTTTCCAAAGAGGCTCAGGCCCACCTGAAATTAGGAGTAGGAAAAAGGCTACTGGTCACGAGTCTGACACTTGTAGGATGACTTGCTCTCCTGGCCCTCAAAAAGCAAAACCCAGCATGAAGTGATACTTAGAGGTAGGACTTTTTTTTTTTTTTTCAGACTTTTGGGACACAAAATTCAAGCAATTCTCATCTAAATATCAAATTCATGTGTCAAAATTATAGATGGACATAAGATGTTTATGCTGTCATTCTTGCCATCTACCTGGAATTGCACGAGATTTTTGGTAACTGCAGCTTAGATTCTACACTCTGAGCAAGATTTGAGCTGCCCTTTTAAATTACTGCAAAAATGCATCTACCAGAGCACAGAGCTCAGCAGAGATTATCAGTCCAGGTATTTATCTCACTCTCCTGGCTGACATTTTCAGCCCTGTTGAGCTCTTTGTTGCTGTGCCCAGGAAATTTTTCAGGCTAATCTGAAGATGAGCCATGAACATTGATAGTATCTGTAGCCAAAATACTGGCTGTACTATCCCTGTGGGTTTACTTCTTGCTCTTTATGGGATACAAGAAAAATGTTCAACAACTTAAAACTGGGTCTTGCAGAAAAATACTCATACTTAGATCAGAAAATTATATGATCTTGAAAGAAGACATTGCCTGACAATGTGAATTCTGGTTTCAGGTTTAGAAATTTAGGTGCATTTACATAGAGAAAGATTTTTTTTTGTTTTGTTTTCTATCAAGAGACCTTTTTCAAAAACGAGAATACCCAAGTAGTTTATTTAAATTTAAGGGTGCTGTTTTATTCAGCTTACTAGACTTCTCCTATTGGGCAACACATTTTTGTTCTTGTGAAAGCAGGTTTCAGATGCTTGTCAGAAAGACACTGGCACAGCTGCACCCTCCAGATGTGCCACAAGCCAGCTCTGAGTGCATAAAGTGAAGGGGTAATGTGCCAGTGAAATAGAGAATTCTAGCAAAGAGCCTTTGGAAGCAGCACTAAGAAGCTTGGAAAGCAGATGAGGTGGAGTCAAACTGTGCAGTACCATCTGTTCTAGCACTGAGCTCCTTGCATTCCATAAGGGACGACATTTATTTTCTTTGAATGGCATTTTATCCTGTAGGATGTCTTCCTAAACTGTCTGTAAGACGTTAAAAATTTATGGTATTAATCAACATAATGAAATCCTGCCAATCTTATTCCAAAAGACAATTAGCAATGAAGTCTTGCTGATGTCAGCAGTTTTACTTCTCAAGTTGGACATCTCTCCACCTGACCCTCATCAAGCTCTAGTATGTGTAAATGAAGAGCAGCACACCAAAGTCAGTAATCATCTTTGAAATATTTAAAAGTCCACAAGATGTAGAATACTTACACAATGCTACTAGAGCTCATGTTATCATTTTCACAGGACAATGGACAGAAATATATTTTTAAAAAATAATTACTCATCAGATGGTGGTGTTATTTTCCTTTAATGTACAGTTTTTAAATAGATATAGCTTTTTGTCTTCTGCCTCTGAAAAAATACCATAGCATGATACACCTTCCACATTCAAAATATTTATCTCTCTGTCCTTTGTCAGAATTAGGATGGCTGCAGCAAAACTATGAGAAGGAATTGTTCCCCTCACAGTATTTAGTTCCACAATTGTCTGATACTGTTTCTTTTACATCCATCAAAACTTTAAGACAGGTATCTGAAGAATTTGCACAGCTGGCTTTATGCAGGAGGACTGATTTGAAATCAAACATTTTTTTAGGCAAGGTGTTACTTTAAAAAAAAAATTGCCCACATTTGCTGAGGGCACAATTGCATCAGAAAAAAAGCCCAAACCTACCAAGCTATGTTCTTTGTGTTCAGTAGCAAACCAACATAATATACACACAGTGCTGAAAATCAGGGACGTTAGTCTAATTAGATCCTTTGTAGCCTCAGAACTCCAAATGCTGGAAAAACATTTTGTATACGAGATGCCCATTTGAGCACAGCCCTGCTGTTACTTCCTATTGTGCTGAGGTACTGGTAATGGAAACTTTTAGTGCATCATGTTCTTCTGAGCAACTTCCCTAGCTGTGGTTTTCTGCTACTCCCCTGATAAAAGCACAAAAGTGGTGAGAGTTTAGCAAGTATGTAAAACTCTTGCATGAATTTGACACCAGAGTTCTCAAAAGCAAAACTGTACGGAATTGGAGACGCCCAAACTAGGTCATTTCTCATCTGTTAGCACAGCAGGTGTTGTTGTGATGTTAAATTTCAATGTCTGCTTTGATTTAGTTCCGAAGAACTTTGACGGAATTAGCGAGCACAATGGGAAATACTGTGAAAACTCCAAGAGCACCCGAGGAAACAAACGCGCCGAGCCAAACGGGTAAGCACTCATTTCATTCCTTTCCGGAGAAAAAGATGTTCACGATACATGATAGACACAGCCATGTGTCTTTCTTCACCCTCCTGACGAGAGCAGGCAAGTGCACGGCTGCTGTGGGAGAAGGAGGGCAGCCACCAGACACTGCCTATATTTAGCTACGTTTTAGCTCGTTTTCCAAGAAGCACGTTAATTAAAAACTCCAAATGTTAAACGTATTATTTGCTGGTGCTCCTTGAAAGACGTTCCTTCCAAATCAGAAAGCACAGAACTGCTGCTTCAGAAACCAGGAATGCTGTGTTTTGACATAATTGCATGTGATATTTTATACAAATTTGTTCTTGAAATTTGGGGGTTCCTTCATTTAAGGTCAAAAGTTTTAATGATGTATTGCATTGAACCTCATTTCAGATAATTGCATTAAAAGTAGCACACAGCCAGCCTGTCACCAGATTTATCCATAAAGGCTATAGAGGAATACAAGTTTCAGAGGGCAAGCTGCCAAAAAATAATATAATGCATCTGCCCTCTGCATCCACACGTGAATAAATCAGGTTGCAAATCCCTCCCTGCCACCTCTGTAGGCTGGTAGAGGTCATGCATTGTGGGGGAAAGGAAGAGGGATTTGGTGATCAGCTACTACAAACTGTGAATGAGTGGGTAGAGAGCCAGTAGAGCCTCAGCCCTCAAGGTGCACTAACACAGGCAGCTGGCACAAGAGCTGCAATAAATCACTCCCCAAAGGTGAAGAGGAAAAAGCAGTTTTGGTTTTTTTCTTTGGGTTTGGGATGGATTTTTTTAAAGAAGGTTTTGTTGGGTTTTTGGTTTTGTTTTGTTTTGTTTTGTTTTATTTTGGGGTTTTCCCATGAAAGATTTTCTGATTGGGCTGCTCATTATTATAAGGATAGGAAATCAGCATGGTTTCATTTTTGCTGCAGGGAAACCCAGCCCTGCTCTTAGTATGATAAGGAACTCACTGAGATGGGTAGCCTTGCAGCCCCCAGTCCTAACAGCAGAGGCCAAAAGCTACTCAGCATATTGCTAATTTTTTTCTCTTAATTTTTTTTGGTGAAGAAGAGTGTCTTATGTTGATACTCCCAACAACTGCTGACACAAATACCACATAGAAACACCAAAACAGAGATATGCACTCCCTCAAAGCAGAACCTTGCTGATGAACAGGCCATGGCAGTGACCAAGTTTGTATGGTCCTGCACATGCCAGAAGTCAGGATTTAGCAGGGCTAAAAACAACTGTAACCCTTTCTGTGATGGAAATAGAACATATCCATAAAAGACAACTCTGCAAACATTGATAGCACAGTGGTTACAAGGCAAAAATATCTACCTTGTAATTCCAGACACAATCTACTTGAACTGTCCTACACATCTAGCAAGGGGTGTTGTTAGTCCTAGCTGACCTCCTGCTACCACCTGGGGAGAGGACAAATGTCCTGCAGTTGCAGTGGTGCCTGCCAAGGCTGCAAGGATGTCTCAGACACTCTCACAGCTGAAATTGCATCATATACCTATGTTTAATCATCCAAAGGCAAGGAGGTTGTCACAAAAATGATCAGTGATGGAACACCTCTCCCGTGAGAAAAGGTCTAGAGAGTTAGGGTTATTCAGCCTGGAGAAGAAAAGGCTCCAGGGAGACCTTACTGCAGTTCTCAATATTTAAAGAGGACTTATATAAAAGATGGAGATGGACTTTTTAGTTGGGCTTGTTGTGATCCAGAAAAGGATAATGGTTTTAAGCTAAGGTAGAGTAGACTTAGACTACATATAAAGAAGAAATTTCTAATAATGGGGGTGGTGCAACACCAGACCACGTAGCCCAGAGAGGTGGCAGATGCACCACCTCTAGGAACATTCAAGGTCAGGGTGGTCGGGGCTCTGAGCAACTTGAAGATGTCCCCACTCATTTCAGAGGGTTGGACTAGATGACCTTTAAAGGTTCCTTCCAACTCAAACTATTCTAGGATTTTAGGATTTATCAGCCTGAATAGCTCTTTGGATCCATTCATCTCTTAGTCTGGGTCAGACCAGCATCTTTCATGAAATGCTCCTAATGAAAGTTGGGAATACAAACTCAGTACTGTCATCCAAATCTAATGAAAAAAGGCTTCTAAAAATGAACCTGGTACCAAAGTGTGTATTGGGGTTCATCCAGTGAGCTTGTATCTGTATGTCTCCCTGAGCAGATCAAACTCCAAATCACATCACAAAACACAGAACATTTCCACTAGGCCAGGAACAGACTTGATTTAACTGGGGTAGAGGATCCAATCCATGGACTTTCAATAGTTGAAATAGTTATTAGGAGAAGTAGGTTTGACACTGGCTCATTTCAGTGAGACTGAATAAAATAAAGTACAGAAACAGAGGGGAAGGAATGAAAGAGTTTCCAACAAAAAAGGGGAAGAAAACAGGTAACTGCAGTCTGCAGACTTGATCTGCAGTGTTCATCAGACCCTTATGAGCCCCTGGTGCTGCCTGAAATTTGCATTGAAAGCAAAACCTTGTGCTTTCCTCACCACCAGTGTGCCGGTCTTGGCCCTGAGAAAAGGAGCAGTGTATAAGCTGCACTTCCCAAGGAGGCATTTGGACCCCAAAGACAACTGCACCCCACTGCCAGCACACTGTACAGCATTCCTGGCACAACCCAGGGACTGATGACAGAGCAAGCAGAACAACGAGGGGACATCAAGGGTTGTGAGCCCCTCTCTGTCCTTCTTTGGGACCCTGAATCAAGGGTTAATCCTTTTGGGCTGCACCTGCACAACTCTCAGTTCCCAAGCTGGCTGGTTTAGATCTAGCTTGGGTACCAAAGTGTGACTCTGCAGCCACACCTTGTGGTGCTGCACAGTTTCCCAGATTTACATGAGTGCCCTCCTTCACCCTCTCTGGTGCACCCCATGCCATAAATCATAATATTTCTGCTGGCCAGTAAAGCTGGATGATGCATGGAGCTCAACTCCAAACAGTTCATTCTCACTCCAGACAGGGACCACGTCAGTGCACTGCACAGCAGATTTTTGAGGGTGATGAGCTGGATCTGGATGCTCTGCCTATGCTCCCTCTACTCTGATAATGCTTCATAGTCCATTCCCAATTTATAATTTGAAGAATACAGTATTCAGTCTCCCACTTTGCGACACATGAGGGTGTAAAGGCATCTAAAATTAGCATGTATTTCACATTCATTTCCTACTCCTAAAAAAACCACCAGAATTAACACCTGATGCAGTGGAAATGATTGTGCTTCGATCTTTCCACTCTAACTTTTGAGTTGTTCCATTTCAGATGTAACCTACATTTGCACTAGGTAGGAGAGTTTGTGTTAGATAAACTCAGGCAAATCTTTTTTCTTTTATATCTTAAAAGTGTGGGGAGCTCATCAGATCAAATCTATTAGATCACTGTGAAATTTAGGCGTGGAGAAAGCTTGTAATTTGTTTAGTTCCTGTTTCCAGGCTTTTGTGTTTGTAAGGAGCTGGTATGGGTTCTGTGAAATTTTGTACAGTGTGGTGGGTATTTTGCATGACCAAAAAACCCAGTGAGGTTTGGCTTAAATACCAATCAAAATGAAGTGAAGGAGGAGGGGGTTCACTCCTTTCCTTGCACTTTAATATAACTGTATGTAGTTTAAGAGGTAACATTTGCATGGATGTAGAAGATAACACTCTCATATATTCCTTCCTTTTCAGAACTACAAATTAACATGCAAAACTGAAACCAAAATTAATATAAATATGAGAATGTAAGCAAAGTAACACACATCTTGCTGGATGCTGGAGCAGACAAAAAGTCACTTACCCCACAGTGCATAACAAAATGCAAATGACCAGTACACAAGGAAGGAGAGCAGAAAAGAACTGATTTTCCACTCTTTCACTATGGAAGCAGAATACTTCTAAATAAACAGCATAATTTTTTAAAAAAGCATTGCTAAAGGCTTTCATTGTCCTTAAGCTAAAAATAATTATATTCAATGATTCAATGTAGTATTGCATGATGTTTTATAACCTGCAACGAGAAATTAAGTGATGGCACTTTATCTTAATTTTGTTTTTTTAAAATGCATCTTCTGGCCTGTATTTCTTCTAGTAGTCCTGGTAAAGACTTTGTTTTATCAAAAAAAGCTCAAAAATCTAAAAAATTCTTAGGTGTTACTAGCCTCAGGTACTAAGTAGCTTCATAGACAGGAAGGTGCCACTAGGTTTTCCGTGCAGAACAAGGAAGCCATCAAAGGCTTAGCACAGAATTTCTTCAATAGGGTTGAATTATGTGTCTAATAAGTTGTATTAGACTAATCACAGTGGTTGGCTGTACTGGACTAGTCCAGTTTAATTCAGTGACACTTCAACCTAGAAAATCATGGCAATACCAGTATTAAAACCACTCTCAAAATAATCATAGAATGGTTTCGCTTGGAAGGGATCTTAAAGACCATCTAATACCATTCTCACTGCCATGGGCAGGGATGCCATCCCCTAGATCAAGTTGCCAGACAACATCCAACCTGGCCTTAAACACTTCCAGGGATGGAGCATCAACAACTTCTCTGGGTAACTTGTTGTGTTTCTTTTCCTCATGTTTCCTTCAGCCTTTTACTGTTACCTCTGTCAGTTGTTTCCAAAGCCCTGAGACACATAACTAAAAACACAGACCATTCATTCAGGGTGTTACAACTAGGTTTCCCCCAAAAGTTATCTTCCTTAAAGAGAAATTGGCAACAAATCTATAGTAAATGAGAAAAAACGAACAAGATACAGAAGTGTTTCTATCTCTCTATCTAATTTCTTTCTTTCCTACCCTGAATTCACACTCATTTTTGCACATGCTGGGCTGCACGGAGTGGGAAGTATGGAGATCAAACAACCTCTGCAAATGCAGTGCTAGATGGTGTTCCTAAGGATCAGGGTGCTGATGCTGGTGGAAGCAGAGGGAAGCTCTGTCTCCCTGTGAGATCATGGAGGGTGATCACACTGAGATGACTGAGATCACACACTGAGATTGCAGAAGGTAGGAACTGCTTCCAGGACAAACACAGGCAGTGTATGGAGCAATCCCTCTTGCCAGGACTTGTGACAAAGAGCCCAAAACACCCACCATGACATTTCTGAGTCTCCCAGCTGTCAGCATTTACTGGGCACCAGAGATTCCAGCAGGATGAGGAGCAGTTCATGTTTGATAGTCCCAGTCTTGTGTGAAGTGCTCCATCCTTAGAGACACAGAAGAGTGAACCTGTCCTATACAGGGTCCAAGTCCCAGATTCATCCCAGCTGATAATAAAAGGTCTTCTCATCTCTTTGCTGACCTCAGCTCTGCAAATTGCCATTGTACAATGGTTTCAACCTAAACACCCCTGTGCCTGTTTTCTTTCACTGAAGCTCTAGTACAGTCTCCATGCAATGGTGACACAGGGTGCAGTGGCTGATCATCAAGGATTAAAAAAGTGATGGAAATGGGCAGTAATGTCCACACTCTCACTGACTTTGATCTAAACTGATTTCATACCATTGAAAAGTATCAGTGGTGTAAAATCATGAAACAATTCAACATGCATCTTCCTTTTCTTAAATATAATGCTGCAGAAATTTAGCTGGAGGCAATTAGAGACAGTGGCATTACTCAAACTGGGTTACTTCCTAATACTATAAATAATTACTAATTTTTTTAGTTTCAAACTGAATATGTCCTTTAAATATGGTAATTGCTAGAAAAATTGGTCTGAATTTAGTTGCTTACAATTAACTACATGACCTTTTTCATTTCTAGTATCTTCACAGTCTTCTTATAAATCTATAGGCTCTTCTTTAGCTCCTTACATTTATTAAGTGACATTTCAGAGACTTTTTTTTTTCCCTATTTGACCTACTACATAAAATCTATCATCCTCAAAGAAAAATCCATTTTTGTCTCAGAGCTCTACCTTTAAGTGGCTTTTTCTTTCTTTTTTCACAGGTCAGGAGAGTGACTTCCTGGCTGTTCTCCATGACTATCCTTCAGCAGACATAAGCCAACCTATATTTCATGTAGGCGAAAAACTACGTGTGCTATCAGAGTAAGTTGATCAATTTCTTTTTAAAATGAGTTTTATTATAACTGAAACAAAGCTCTGTTTTATGCACCTGGGCCAAACTGGATGAAATGTAAAATGAACTGAGCTCAGAATTTTCAAGGAAAGCTGCTTAGCCATAGTGTAAATTTTTGTGTAGTTTCAGGATTTGAGATTAAAAATGTCCTTGATCCATATATTTCTCTTATGTTTCTCAAGATGGATTCAAACTCTATTCTAAAACAAGACTCAGAACAATTCTGCTTTGAAAAATGATTATGAGAAAGTATTCCCCAAATGTAATGGAAAACAGAGTCAGAGCCAAAATAGTTTGAATCAAACAGAAAAGGAAAATCACTCTGAATTTCTTTATGTCAAGTGTGTCTGTCATTAAGGCAAATGTAAAAAAAAAAAAAAAATAGGGGGGTATTTCTATTTTTTAATCAATTATGCATTTTCTTAGTGAGGAAAAAAAAAGAGCTTTCTCAGCCAGTTCCACTCAAAAAAATTAAGAGCCCCAGAAGTAAGTAGGCTTAAAAACACTAGTTCAGAATGACCTTAACCATAGTGCAACATGACCAGACATAAGAATGAGCACACATACAGAAAAATGGAAGCCAGCAGCCCTGATGTTCTTTTAGGCACAGCTTGTATCAGCACACAGTGACCTCCTGGAAGTTACTCAGGCCCACAGCCAATGTTTGCACTGCTCAAAATGAAATGAAAGATTTTTTTTGCATCTGGTTTAGCAGATGGATTCAAAGGGAGACCAGACACATTGATAGCAGAGGAATCCTTGGAGGACTTTTAAAATAATTTTTAAAGATTCTCAACCAGATAGTAAAATGGTTGGAGGAGAGAAGTACTCAAGAGAAGCATCACGGGTGACTGATGAATTCTCAGACTCCTCCAGGCCACCATGACCTGCAGTGGCCTTTGTCAGACACAGGCTGACCCAGAATGGCTGCACTTATGTTCTGCTGACACAGCGCTTTCTCTGCCTCCCTGAACCTAAGGGTCCCAAGACTCAGACAATGCCACTACATAAATTTTCTGCTGATGGAGAGCTCCTCTAAACCAGGGGAATTCTTCTCTGCTAGCTTCTAGCAGTGTAAACCTTGCTGCAGTTTGCAGAAAATACATGACATGGTACAACAACTGCTTTAGCTTGGAAATTCCAGCTTAAAGCCTCACTCTCAGATTTCATCAGCTACAGGCCCTCACACTACCAAGAACTGCCTATTCCCATCTCTTTGGGAATTACATGTGTGGTATATTGTACACATATACTGCAAAGTATCATCTAATGCAGGAACAACTTCTAAAATAATAGGCTTTGGCAGAAGAAGTTTTTGATATGTTTGTCTGCTGTGCAGTGATCAAGGGCTTCTCCTGATGGATAAATTAGATCCAAAGCAAGTCTTGATGGGAACTTTCTTCTTATTTTGAGTGAGCTTGTTCACAGAAGACAAGACAGTCCAACACTGTGCAAACCACAGTGTCCTGATGAAGGACCTGCTGGGGGTATGTGCTAATGTCAGTGGGAATTGTTTGCCTGAAGCCTCTTCCTGCTCATAAGCTGTAATTTTTTTCTGAAATCATTGAAAGAAGTAAAATACAGTAAAAAAGAAGAGTAATGTTGCATGACCAGAGAACAAGTGATGAGGAGTCACCACAGAGGAGTCAGCACAAGCAGCAGCTTGTACTGCTTTTACAACAGCAGCTTTTCAGCCTTCTACCAAAATGGTGATGTGTAGTGGCAATCAGCCCCAGCAATCCTGCCAGGAACAGGACATAAGGAACCTCCATAGGAAATCAGCTCCTCACAGATACTTGTGACTGCTCTGGGTTGGCAGAATTATATAAGCACCACTGGCAACTTCTCACTCTCCACACTGGTCAGGCACAGATAAACTGCATTTGGCTGGCAGTAGTCAAATCAAATGTCCTCTAAGATTTGCCCCAATCTACACAATTTCTGTAGCTCCTGCCCAGGAGACATGTGCTGCTCTGGGATTTTTAAATCATCATAAGGATTTTTCAGGGTTAGTTTGGAGGGAGAGAGATGACAAATCTCTGTTTGTTTTTGTTTCTTATTGCAATTCTTGGTTCTGTCTAGGAGAGTTCTGGGGAAAAAAAAGACAAAAATAACCTAAAATTCTCATAGATAAATTAATTTCATCTGGAAAAACCAAACGCAAAACTTTCAGGACCCTGAAATTTCCAGCTCTGAGCTGATACTTCCCCTTTTCCCTCAGCACAAACATTCTAGACGATGCTCCCAGCAGCTATAGCTCATGACATTCTGTGTGTGTGATTTCAACACAGCCATTTTGACACATACTGAGATTCTGATCTGAGTCTAGACATTATTTTGGAAGCATTTATATGAACATCCACAAAAACAGCATTCAAACACAAGACACAGTTATTTGGATTCAAACTCTTAAAGTGAAGGTGCAAAGAACCCATCAGTCATCAGCATCCTTGCACTACAAGTAAAGCTCTGCAGCATCCCTGTGAAAATTCTTAGTACCTTGTATTTCTGAAGGGATTCAAGAGTCAAAGCCAGTATCACAGCACTAACCTAAGGTATATTGGGGAAAACATATACCTGCAGCTTCAGCTGCAAGGTCTATTTATTGGAGTCTGGTCTGCAGCTCACGGAAGACAAGGAAAAAAGCAAACCACAAAGCAGGTTCTGTTGAACTGACAGCCTGTTCCCAAGCAGACAGGCTCCATTTCCCAGGAACCTCTACCCTGGAGTTACAGGGCTGTCCAGACACAACACACTCAGCTGTAAACTGAATATCTTGGACACCAGTATAAGTCTAGCTGTGGGAAGGCAGAGCACAGCATGGTTTAACCACTGAGTATTTATCCTTCTTCTTTCAACTACAGAAAAATATTTTATTACTTACATAATTTAAATGGAACAAATGTAGCTTATTTCTGTGTCCAAATTTAATTCTCAAGTAGGTTTAGAAACGGAACTACTCTAAATGAAACCAAACAGAGTTCCTTTCTGAATACATAGTTTCACACACAGAAGGTTGCAGGCTAATCTGTATGTCTTCACTAACTTCCAAATGATGAGAAACTCTGAAAATACATCTGAAAATGTCCCTTCTCTTGTTTTCACACAGTGAAGGAGGCTGGTGGAGAGTCCATTCTCTTACAACAGGTCGAGAAAACTATATTCCAGGAAAATATGTAGCAAAGGTTTATCATGGGTAAGTAAATGCATTTCCATAGCCTTTCAACACCACATTTTTATGTATTCTCCTCTGATTACTCACAGTCATGTTCCAAAAAATGCCAAGAGTGACTTGACAGACAAATTTTATTTACTGACAGTCTAAAATACATCTTTTGAAAATGGAGAACCTCAAATCCAAATATAAATTTAGACGAAGTGAAAAGGAAAATCCTTCTTTTAAATGCTGGAAAGAGCCAAAACCACCTCAAATCACAGATAAGATATTTAATATACATCTCTTGCATGGACTGATCTCCAACTTAAAGACATTGATGAAGAGAGGCTATTTAGAATGAATTTTTAATACTTACATAGAGTAAAATTTTAGCTAGGTTTGCTCATGGAAAACAGGTCAAAAAGAGCAAATAGAAATGCTAATAAGTCATTCAAGAATGTAAACTTTCTCACTGGAAGAACTAAGGAAATTTCAGACATTTCTTGTTACCATAGACACCACTCAGGAAAAAAAACAAAAAAAACCAACAAAACATTAAATCACATACTTAAAAGTTTTCTGGCAAATGCTTTAATACCTGTTTAATTTTAAGGATATGAACTGTGAATGTCACTGCGAACTGTGCAAGTACTTAAATTTTAACATGCTTTTACATCCTCCTGAAACAGCAATGCTTTCCCAAAGGCAGGGCACAGATGTGGGGTAATGGAAGCTACTGTCTGAAACTTCAATGACAGCAGACTGGATCAAACACAGAAGAACAACTTTAAAATAGAATGCCAGTAACTCTAGAAGAGCTGAGCAAGCCCAGATGCATGGTGAGACACTGGCTGTGGCAAAAACACAGCAGTGCACCAAGTTCTGGTGAAAATTTGTAGGGCTAATTCCGCTTTCCTTTATCCATAAAGTCCATTAACTTAAATGGTTTGACTGTCCCCTAGAAGAAGCAAAATAATTGTAACTTATTTAGGACTTATTTATGATACAATTTGGGGTTAACAAAAGTGGTTTAAATGAAAAGAGATACATAACTAATGCCACAGATGTCATCAATATATAATATGAATCTGTCCCCAGCAATACAGATCAAAGCAGCTCAAAAAGTTTTGTTTTCCCTAGTAACTCCAAACCTTTTTACTCTTCTATTAACCTCATAAAGGTTAATGGAACTCAAAATCAACAAAATTTCTCCATAAACTGGGGAAATATGCCTGAAGGTAGTTGAGAGAATAACTATAGAAAGCCACAGTGTTATTTTTGCAGTCACTTTTCCTGGCTAATGCAGCACTTTCACAGCCACATGCTGCTCACTGTCTTACTGGTGTCCAAGTTTCAGAATTTGTTTTTTCCTGCTTCACAGCTGGTTATTTGAAGGGCTGGGACGAGAAAAGGCAGAGGAACTTCTACAGCTACCCAATACCAAAGTTGGCTCCTTCATGATCAGAGAGAGTGAAACTAGGAAAGGTGAGACAATAAAATTTTTTTCCCTCTTGATCTCAGGCATTAACAGTTTTACAGCTCTTTAATTCACTCCCTGTCCTGCTTCATATGGATCAGTCCAAAACCAGAAAAGGTATATAATGGGAAGGTGAATGCACCCAGTGCAGTGTGCCAGCCTTTACCAGTCACCTACTGGAAACAGGGTTATTGATGGCCATGGAAAGTTCCACAGGCATCAGCACAAACAAGACACAGTTGTTTAAACACTATTATTTACTTTGGTTGCATGCAAACCTTATGAGGCAGTGGGACTTTCAATGAAGGAAAAGTCATAGCTTTGCCTTGGTCCACAAAGATTGATTCAAGAAGTTGCAAAATGCACACAAAGCAGTGGGAGTGGTGGATAAATGTGTTTACTATATAAACAAGGGAGATCTTTTATTTATTTTAAAAAATGACTGGCCTTCAATTTTATTTTCTTTCTTTTCCTACATGGGAATTATACTGTATCAACTTTATACTTTTATTTTCTTCAATGGGGACATAGAAACAGAATCACGAAATGTTCTGAGTTGGAAGAGACCTACAGGGATCACTGAGTCCAACTCCTGGCCCTGCACAGGACCACTCCAAGAATCCCACCATGTGCCTGAGAGCATTGTCCAAACTCTTTGTGAATTCTCTCAGGCTTGGTGCTGTGACCACTCCCCTGGGGAGCTGTTCCAGAGCCCAAGCACCCTCTGGGTGAAGAACCTTTTCCTAATATCCAGCCTAAACCTCCCCTGACACAGCTTCAGGCCATTCCCTTGGGTCCTGCCATTGGTCACCAGAGACAAGAGATTGGTGTCTGCCCCTCTGCTGCCCCTCCTGAGGAAGCTGAACACAGCAATAAGGTCTCCCCTCAGTCTGCTCTTCTCCAGGCTCATCAAATCTCCCATGTGTAACATGCTGGCTTTCTTTTCTGAAGCACCAGAACACATTCTAATATCACAATGCTACAGATAAAAGGGAATAATACATCATCTGTTCTGATCTCTTGCATACCACAGGCCAATTACTTTCTTAATATCTCTACTAAATTCAAAGAAATTTAGGATTGGCATTCAGTCCTTGCCAATAAATGCTGCAGAACAGTTCTAAACAAAGAAACAGAAAAATCCAAGCAGCCATCTCCTGCCATGACTGCATTATCAGGTCTTAGCTACTACATTACTCAAAGCAGACTACACCAGAATACCAGCCTGTGAGTCTCATCTCCCTATTCAGTGGAAAGCAAACAACTTCTGTAAAGGCCTATTTCCTTTACATCATTTCAAAAGATCCTATGCCAGCAATAATAAAAGCACACCAGAAATTTAAATTCAACCAAAATCTCAGGTCATGTTGTACCCTTTATTATATTTATGAATATATGTAAAGTATAAGTACTATACTTATAAGATAAGTATATAAGATGGCCACTCAGGGTTTTTCAGCTATTTCTAAGATGTTTTGAGTAATTGCATCACATCTTACAGATCCTCTATTCTGCTGCAGATAGCCAGCCAGAACTGCAGCCCTATGTTGGTGTAATTAGTTGTTCTGTCTCTCCAGGGTTATATTCCTTGTCAGTGAGGCACAGGCAAGTGAAGCATTACAGGATCTTCCGCCTCCCCAATAACTGGTATTACATCTCCCCACGGCAAACCTTCCAGTGCCTTGAAGACCTTGTCAATCACTACTCAGGTAAATATAAGTGCAGAAAAAACATATTTTCCACTTGCAACTGTAAAACTATCTATCAAAGGTCTAGAACAAGAAGTTTTGCCTATATCCAAGACTTGCAAATACTATCACAGAACAAGCAATGGAAAAAGTTTAGGTTTATATATTTTACTTTATTTTTCATCCTAAATAAAAATATGCTGCCCTTAACAGTAGAACTAAAATCAATACAAGAACTCAGCTAAATAAGGCCAGATAGGCTCTGTCTGTATTGGTGTTTTGTATGATATTGATGATATTGTGTAGGATATTGTATGGCCATGTCAATAACACTGTTTGAGCCAGACACCAGGGTCTAGTGGTTCCCTAGAAAACTTCCAAATGCAGTTTGGAGGTCAGCACAGGTCAGGGATTCCCAGCCCCTCTCAGAACACATCTAAAGTCAAAGTGTGAGCATACAAAAATGTTCAGCTGTACAGAAGCCATGTACTTGTAGTTCTGGGTTCCAGAGACAGATTGCAACTCCTGGCTGACTCTGTTTGCCAACATGAAGATGTCTGCCATTCATTTATTTGCCATTTAGGCAGGCAGATAGATTCAAGGCATGCAATATCAGGTTCTCTATTCATGTTTTCTAAAGAACCACTACAGTACACAATCTTATCTGCAGTAGAAAATTTTCAGAAATGTTGTAAGCTTCTTCCCTGTCACTTCAGAAGAAGTGTATGGCAGGAATTTATCAGCAGGATTTATATCAAGAGGCTCAAGCTGTTACCTCAATTGCAGAGTCAGCTGTCACCATTACTATCAGTCCAGTGGATGACACCATTTTCAATGATAGTTTTTCAGATTTACAGCAATTTAACCTGTGCCAGAAAGATAACTTGACAAATGACACAATTAAGTGGCTGCAGTTACCATGCATCATAATGACAACATTCTAAAATGAGAAAGGAAATTGCAAAAAACTAATTGCCTAAAAGTTACGAGAGAACAGTAAGTTCTGTACTTTAACAAGCAATGGGTTCTCTGTAATTTTAAAAGTGTGAAGTTTCCATACTTAAGTATTTCACAAGTAAAAGTGTGATGGCCAAAGAGTACACTGATAAACTGAGGAGAAAAGTCATTCACATTCAAAACAAGCAAATTAAACTTTCAAGTCCAATGATATAAAGAGAGGAGTAAGAACTTGGACAGGAGATATATATGTATTTACATGTTAACTAGTTGACACCTTTCACCATTTAGAACGAAGAAAACAATCAGTGCCTAAAATCTGGGCTGGAGCAGAACCCAAAACTTGCAACAATTGACATTTTTACTTGAGTTATAGGTGTAAGAGGAGACATAGTTAGATTTAGGTCTCCTCCCACCATGAGAAGATACAGAATCTCACTCTGAAATAAGACTCAGAGTCATAGAACAGCAGCATTTAGCCATGAGTTCTCTGCTGGGGCAGAAGAGTATCTGTGATGTTCCTAGTGGAGCAAGAAGAGGGTAGAGCACAGAAACACTGATGGAGGTAACATGTGAACCTCGATTCATTCCACAGCCATGTTCCACAGAAGAGAATGTACTCACACAATCCAATCTAATATTTTTGCTCTATCTGCATGGCTGAGACAATAGGAAGCAAAGCAAAACTCACTGAAGGCTCAGAAAAACTGGGTTTAAGTTTCTGCTCAGTCAAAAAATTCCTTCTAGTCTTTGAGCAAGTCACTTTCTATGTCTCAGTTCCTCACTTCTACTGTATGAAATATACTCAATGAAAAATTAAAAGGCAAAGGTATGAGGAAAGGAAAAATTAAGCCTGTGTTTCTGTGTCCTTGCTGAGAACACACAATTTTTGACTGCTACTGCTGAATCTAAAACTGTTTATTTGAGGATGCACCAGGGAAAGAAAACAGTAAGCAAAGATTGACTGTCTGTGTATTCGTTTTCCTGTTCAGAAGTTGCTGATGGTCTCTGCTGTGTCCTTACAACACCGTGTCTTACCCAGTGCACTAACAACAACACCGTGGTGGATCCAGTTCCTCCTTTGGTGATGCGGAATAAAAATTTCAACTGGAGAAACATTCACAGGTACCACATACAGCACAGGCTGCCAGAAACAACAGGGGTGTTTCCCAGCTGTGCACATACTTGTACTTGCAACACAGAAGACACAGCTATTTATTTCCTTCTCCTGAAAGCATTTTTAAATCTTGGACAATCTCACATCAGGCTAATCCATGAAAACTGAATGCCTAGCTCTCTAACTGATAATCTAGGTTTAACTTTGAAAGAAAGTATAGTTAGCATTCAATCATTTCTCCTATGCAGCTATCCATGTGTTCAGTCCCTCTGGGACTCCTGAGTCCTTTCACCAAGGGGCAGGAGTCACAAAGCCCAGTGACATCCACCCCTGCTGCTCCATCCCCACTGATGTGCAGTGGCTCACAGGTGAGCTGTGGCAGCAGAAGTGGCTCCCCCTTTTCACACACTCAGGAAGCAGCACAGGTGCAGTGAACACTTTGTCCAAGAATAAACCTTTCCTGTTGTGTCTCTCTTGACACGCAGCCCAATTCATGAGATTTCTAATATCACAACTGCCACAAGAGAAAGTAGGTCAGGTTTCAGAAGCTGGGGAAACAAACACCCTCAGAAACAAAAGCACTTTCTACCTTTGAAGAGTAAATTTCCTTCCACTACTCTTTCTTCACAAAACATTCATATGCTTACAAAGGCAAGAAAATTTTGAGTAGTACTGAGGTCATTTTTCCTACAGATTTGGAA
Source organism: Acridotheres tristis (assembly GCA_037013685.1). NCBI lineage: Eukaryota > Metazoa > Chordata > Aves > Passeriformes > Sturnidae > Acridotheres > Acridotheres tristis. The sequence goes on along the minus strand of CM072886.1, from coordinate 142,067,950 downwards.
GAGAATACAGATTATACTTCCTTTTCAAGTGTCAAAAATATTTAGATATTACTGTTGTACTGTTTTTTTGAGAAATGCTAAGTGACAGAAATGCTTAGTGATTTATGAGGCAGAAATGTTTTTATACAACAAAAATAACATTATTAGGTTTAACAACTGTTAATATTATCCCAAGAGGCTCAGTCCAGGTATCTGAAATGGTAACAAAATGTTGTTCTTTTAAAGGCTGGAGGTGACTGAAGATACCAAAAGCACCCTGGCAGCAATGGATGACTCTTGCCTCAGCTATGGCTTGAGGGAAAGCATCGCTTCCTACCTCTCCCTAACTGAGGATGACAACACTTCTTATGCAAGTGCCAGAAAGAAGAAATCCCAATCTCTCATATACACAGGAAACAAACGTAAGAGTGCCCTTCACTTGCCACCTACATTCTATGACAACTAAATATAAGACAAACAGGAAAAAGCCAAAAACTGATGAGTTAGAAGAGAAACCAGAGCAACCTGTGGTCCTGCCATCCTTCAACAGCTGGGAAATACAATCAGCTAGGCTGGTGACCAAACACCAGCAGTTCTTCTGCATTTCCTCTTCTGAATGTTAACCAGAGGCCCTCTCAAGGGTGCTATCTCAGCCATGGCATATGCTGGCATCGTCCCCAGTGCACCAGAACTGGTTCACAAGCAGGAGAAACTGAGATAGACTCTGTGTCAAAAGCCAAGTGGTGCAGGTGACTCTTCAGCAGGGGCAATGCCCAGCATTGTACAGAGGTGACTGCATAAGGAAGGACTAACTGCAGCTCGAGAACTTAAATTAAGTCTTACTCTGGTATTCTCCACAAGGCTGAAAACCTTCTTTACAGAACCTATCTACACTGAAAAAAAGGAGCATTTTTCTTCTCAATATAGACTTATCCATTGTCATCAAAATGGGTTAGAGAAACATCAAACACCTCAAGAAATTATCTAACATCGGGCATCCAATAAACACCTGATTATAGTGATTCCATACTTATATTTTAGGAGAAAAAAAATCACTGACTTTAAAATTAGCATTTAATTCACTTGCTGGCAATGGCCTGCAATGTCATAAAATAGTCACAAAATTAAGAACAGGCTTAATTCACCAAGAAAAGCAGCTCCTGCTTATACCTGAGATGGCAGTTCAGGCATATTCAAACATGTTATTCAGCTGGCCATAGTAAAGCAGATAAACAGAAAACAAAAGAGGGTTTCATTGAAAAGTAAGATGTGATGATATTGTGCCTGCTAAGGGTGGCTTGCAAAGGTGTGACCTTTTATGTGTACAGGGAGATATTTTAACTTTGACTTCTGAAGTCAGCCACATATTTATGTATAATATTTATATTAATAGCAGCTTATAAAATAATTAAACTAAGGGAACAAATCAGTAACAGTGGATGTTAGAGATTTTTCCTAATTTTTTCGTCTGACGAGAGTTATGTCAAATAGTAATTAAAGTTTCCATTAAACCACTTAAGGATTAGAGGGTTTTCTGAAATTTTATTTATTTTTTTACAGGTATGTACCCTTTTCTAAGTGATAAAAGAGCAAGTAGCATTTTCCTTTGAACCTGCTTGTGGTTGCTTTCTAGACCAAGCAATCACTCTTGTCTGAGTGTGTAAAATGCTGCAACCTATGCTCTCAAGCTGAGAAAGTTTCAATCCTATATTCTCTCGTATCTTTTTTCACAGATTTGAATAATGAAGGTTTGGTGAAATAGAGAATTGGAGAGGTTATATACATATATATAATCTCTAAACATCTTTTAGGACAAATCTATGTCCTCTTTAGATCTTGTATCAGGTCGTTTGCACTAGCAAGAAGGGTTCAGAAATAAAAATATTTCACAGCCTGTTTAAACATATTTCATCCTTCATAAAGGATGAATGTAGTTTAGCTGGCAAACATTGAACTCCAAGAAGCAAAACACACTCAGGAAGTCTAGGCATTTGTATAATCTGATTACTGTTACTGATAATCAATACATTATGGTGCCTGCATTTTATCCATGAAATGTGTGTGGGGAGCATTTCAGATTTCTAAGTCATGACTTGTATTTATTCATTAAAATAATATTCAGAAGTTACTTTGTGTTGCTTTTAGAAAATGGAAAACCCGCTGTGCAACTAGTACAGAGCACCCAGCCTTGCAATGCCAGTGCCAGAAGGAAGGAAGGTGACAAAAGAATCCCAGAGCCCACACAACTGGCAGCACTCAGACACACTCTGTGAGAAGGGGATAAGATATTCTGATAGTGACAGGTCCAACAATCACAGACCAGTTCAGTGTGGAAAGGAACCCCAGGCATCCTCTGATCCAACCCCTCCCTGCTCACCAGGGCCACCTTGAGCCATTTGCCCAGGACCATGTCCAGATGGCTTTGGAATACCTCCAGAGATGGAGACTCCACAACTTCCCTGGGTGACCTATGCAGACACTGTCATCCTCACAGTAATGGCAGGATAAAGTGAAAGAAACTAATTAAATGTGCCATAAGGATGGCTGGATTTCACAGATGGTTATGGGGAAAATCTGTGAAGTTTTTACATTTTTACACTTAACTGAAATACTTTACTGGGGACATTTTGGAAAACACGAGATTGCAAGGGATGACAGCCTCAGGTGATTTTATATAAATCTGATATTACCTATGAAATGGTATGAGAAGCACAAAATTTGGGTAGGGATGTAGTAAAACTGGTGTAATGAATAAAAGTAATCAAAAGAGGTTGTTGGTTTGTTTGAAAGGGAATGAGACTGGTAAAGGAAGGGAACAAGTAGATGGGAAAAGAGGGAAGAAAGGGGATCTAAAGAGTAGCTAATTACCAGGATCAGGGATATTTAGGGTCCATGCCAGAGAGCCCTGCACCTGACTGCAGTGGAAGAGCAATAAACTTTCTCTTGCCAGTGTTGTCTGATCTGCTCCCATGTCTTCCCCTGCACTGGGTGGAAGAAGGCTGGAAGCTGCCCTTGACACCAGGAATGCCTGGAGAGGACACCCAACACAGCTGCCCTCTGCAGCCTCCTGCAATCCATACCATTGATCCAGTCATCTACATCGAAATTGCACTGGTAAATTAATTGAGTGATCAAAATATGAAGTCAAATGCCAGGCTAATGCTCTTAAACCATTTAAAACAAGACCATAATCACTGATATCACTTATTTCTAATCATACCACCGATGATTAAATAAATAAGTGAAATAAATAGATAATAAATAGATTAAATAAATTCTAAAATATCCCCATGATAGCTTTGCACTGATTTTGTACAGTCTGTTTTCAGATTTGTCCAAAACAAAAGCTATTATAGGGCAGACACAGGAAAATCAAAAGCATTTTGCTATTTCAGGTGCACATTTTCTAGTAAAGAAAGTTTAATACACCCCACTTCTCTGCATGCTCAGGAACAGCATGGTTTTATCATGCATAACAAATACAGAAACAACGCTGACTTTTGCAGAAGATATCTATTGCTTCATTGAGGGCTTTTCCTTCAGGAAAAGTATACCTGGTATATATTCTCAGTTTCATGATTCTAGTCTGTGCACCATCTTTTTAAAGTAAAATTAAAAGTACTCAATGATTTTGGTGTCTTCAAGCAAAGGCAAGACACAACACAACAGGAGATGTGAGAAACCAAATTTAGCACCACTTTAAAAAAAAAGAGCAATTATATTTTTAAGCTACAAGCTACTGCTATTGTTGCTTGATTTTCATTTTGTCAGTGTATTTCACAAGAAAACTAAATCCAGTGTGAGGCTGTCAGGATAAGTAATGAACACTACTCTGAAATCTGAACTTAACACTATTCTGAACTCAGTGGAGATGCTGCTTTTGCCAAGACAGTTGCCTGCACAGTCCCAGGAAGAAAATTGATATAAGCACTAGAAAAGTGAGAAGAATTGCACCTATCTTCTCATTGCATTTGCCACTGTTTCCCATTATTCATTGTTCTGTAGGAGAAAGAACGAGTTTAAACTATTTTTTTTAAAAGAAAAGATATAATGCGGAAGTACTCTCCAGAAGAACAATAAGCAAAGTGATCCTTGCATTTATTTCCCTTCCCTAAGTAGCTCAGCTGTTAAATTTCACTGTGTCCTGTCACAGCTTTCACAGGGCCCCATCCTCAGCCACATCACTAAAGGGTTTGTGGCTTCAAATTAGAAAGAAACTGAGAGAAAAGGACTCTAACAAATTAAATTCTATGCTAAGAGTTGACTAAAAATCTAGGAACTGTGTGAGGAATTATCTGATAATGACACAAAAACCCCAGTTAATGAGCAGCAATATTCAAAAACTTTCCTTGCCTTCCCTACTGGAGCAATGCAATTAAAATAAACTTGTTTAGCCACGGGGATGCAAAAGACAAGTTATGTTTCCTGAAGCAAGGGCACAGTGAAGAACAATTAGGTACTGAATTAAGATGCCATTATTTTCAAGGCAACATTTTATTTAACTGGGCCCTCAGCTTCCTGAACCAAGAATTTTATCCCACTGTTTACTGTTCCAAGGCAACACTGCTAGCAGAGATAATTTTGTCCAAGTATCATTTCTGCTGGGTGTATAAACCTCCTCTGGTGATTAAACCTCATTTCAGAGCACACTGACTTTATCTGAGGCTGTGAAGATAAATGGCAGTATTGATGCTGACAAAACTGATCTCAGAGTCCCGAGACTGAACACAGGAAAGGTTGTAAGGATATAGATCACTTGGAGTGACTGAGAAAATAGTCTAAGCTGATGGGAAACAAAGCCATCTGTAAACCAATTTTTATTTTCTGAAACTTGGTTTTTCTTTTAAATGAAATCTGTCATATTATCCGATAAAAAGGCTGGATACTTTAACATGTGGGAGTTTGGCTCATCAGTTTCAGGGTCTAAAAGCTGCTGACCAACAATTGTATTTATGGAATGGAAACTAAGCTGTTGTACCTATAGGTTACGAAACAAGGTTATTTATATAATACACAAAAAACCACAGTGACGAAAACTGGATTCTTACTATGAGTAAATCAAACACCAAAGTGCATCTCTTGTACATCCTGGTGAAGCATCCAGCTCCTCGAGATAACAATCACAGGTGAGATGAAAAATAACTGCAGCAATAACAGCCCTGTCAAGGTACGGATGAAACAAAACCAGCACCCACACACTGCAGCATCCTCATCTCTGTAGCAGCATCCTTTCACAGTGCAGGAGATGCTGAAGCAGGAATGGAACTTACCATCAGGAGCAGCCTCCGGAACAGGTCTGGGGCTGCTGTGTCTGAGAGCAGGTGGATGCTGGTGGCGTCCGCGCCGCCGCGCTCAGATCCCAGCGACACGCGGCCGGGGTTGCCCCCGAAGCTGGCAATGTTCTCCTGCACCCACCTCAGAGCTGCCAGCTGGTCCCAAAGGCCAGCATTCCCACTGGCCTCGGCGGAGCCTGTGGGGGGAACAAAACACGGCTGAGAACCATAAACATTGAAGGCTGGAGTAAATGTTGCATTTTTAGCAGCTCTTGCAGGTGGAGCTTGACAAAACTGATACCAGAGTTTAAAAGTCTGGTCCCTTCCAAGGTGGTCACTTCACACAGTGACTTCGTTTCAGTTTTTACCACCCCACAGGGCAGCCCTGCGGGTGCTGCTTTGTCCCAGTGGTAGAAAAATAACACCTGAACTTCTAAGCTTCATTAGGGCACATCATGGCAGGAGACAAATCCAGGCTCAAGTATCCATAGATTTAGCCATAAGATTCTTTTTCTACATAAGTGGCTTGATCTTAAAATGAATTAAAAACAAAGAAACAAAAAAAATCTGTGTTTTTGCCAAGTTCTCAAGCTGGAAGGGATCTATAAGAATTACTGTTTCCCTGGAGTACACCCGACTGTATATTCCCTTCCTACATACCTCTTACATTTGCCCTGCCTGACCGATCATTAAATCACAACATTTTGAGTTTCTTTACACTCTTCTAGATATTATTTTAAAATTTATAATACTTCTGTGTATATTCTTTGAGATTGTCCCATGTCTATCCAATAGAAATCTGATATAAATATATATATTTGTAAATATAAAAACAAATAATCATGTGTTTCTCATGCCTAAGTATGAGCTTCTCCTTTTCAACACCAGAAAGTCATAACCTGATACTTTGATTAATAAGAAACTAATGTTTAAAGCATCTAATGATGCAGCCATGTAGGTAAGCTTGATTTTATGTCAACAAAAGCAGAAATAAGTAATTCCTCCATGGTTTGTAAAAAAGGAATAGAAAATTATTATTCACTGTCTACTTCTTTTTAATCCACAATGAGCCATTCATTTTCAAAGTTTGAAAATTCTTCATATTGAAAACTTGGAAAAAACCAAAAACCCACAGGATAAAACAGAAAAGCCATGAATAGAAAAGCAGCTGAAACTATTTGTTTCTTCCATTGCCAAGACCAAATAGTACAAGCTAAAAATAAGGGTAGGTTCAGAAACTAGTGAATTAAAATCAAAATAGATTGGAATAAAAAGATACCACTTTGTGGACAGGTCTTGGACAAAGAGCAATTAAAGTGTGCATCCTTTACACTGCTGTAGTGATTTGCTGAGGTATCAAACACACCAGTTTACACAGCAGAATAAACATAGAGGAGAACAGATTAATGGTAACCTTGTAGGGCTTAGAGATGCCCACACTACAACAGCCATTGTTAGGAACAGCCTTTCAGTAGGGCAGGCAAAAACTGAAAGGCCAAAAAAATATGACCTATAGCATTTGTTTTAGATGACCAGTCCAAGCCCCATCAGTGAAGCAATGGAGGAAATATTTTCCCTACTTAGCTTTTTTGGTTTTGTGATTTGTTTTTTTGGGTGTTTTTAGTTTGTTCTGCACACGATGACCAGATCCCAGAGTTCTCAATTCAGCAATAAACCCACTCTTTAAAAATGAAATCTCATTTTAGAGGCCTGCTCCATCCCCACTGACACCACTCCAAAGGAAGTGAAATCATAGAATCACTCAGGTTGGAAGAGACCCTTAAGATCATTGAGCCCAACTGTTAACCCTCTACTGCCAAGTTCACCACTCAACCATGTCCTCAAGTGCCACAGCTACATGCTTTTCAATTTTTCCAGGGATGGTGACTCCACCATTGCCCTGGGCAGCCTATTCCAATGTTGTACAATCCTTTTGGTGAAGAAATGTTTATATGCAGATCCATGTAAATGTTTTAGTCACACAATCTGCCTTGTTTTCACTATACTAACCAATAAGACCTAAGAAGGAAATATAACCAGTTCCTTTTTCCCTGGCGGAAACCAAAACTGAGTTATGAAATGCACCACACTGGAGAACAGATGCATGCAGGGACATTCACAGGAGTTAGACTGATAGAAACATATCTGCCAGGAATCTTTTCCACTGCCTTTTTGTAGGAAAAGATCACATTCCTGAGGACCACAGGAAACTGAAAAGAAACCAGAGTCCTTGTGTGCTTCCTTCTCTTATTACTAAACAGAAGAAGAACAATAGCTCTAAATTAAAGCATGAAAATCATTCTGATTTATACGACTTCATGGAATCTTAAAAGAATAAAACCTAACAACATGACTGTCTTCTCCATACTCTTGCCATCCGTATCACTGCCAATTATCTGGATGCAAAGGCAGAAGTGAAGACACTAGTAAGAATGTGAATCACTTTTTGCAATATTAATGGGTGATAGCAAATTTAGTTAAACATCTTTTATGCTTAGAAGAAAGAGTGCTCTTTCACTTCTTGCAAAAGCCCGGCCACTGAGAGACCAGAAGAACTGTAGAACTAACAAAAACTCCATCCACACAAAAGGAATTCTTCTGTTTTCACTACCCTTCGAGTCCCTAAAAATTCATTTAACTCTTTCCTTTCTAGTTTTGTAATTTATAACAAGTCAACTTGAGAGGATTCAGCACTTTGCTTTGTTGGACAATCAAACTAATATTACTCACAAGTTCATAACTTTTATTCTAACTGTAGGGCCTTCTAAGAGTCCTGCTCTGAAGCCCTAAGGATGAACTCCTGCTCCCTTTGAAACTAAAAGTTCCAAAGACCAGGTGCAGGAGACTGGAATGTTAATGGTTAATGACTTAAATAATCACCCATTTGTTGCCACAGCACCAAGCCTGACAGAGTTCAAGGTGTGTTTGGACAACATTCTCAGGCATATGTTGGGATTCCTGGGGTGTCCTGTGCAGGGCCAGGAGCTGGACTTCAATGATTCTTGTGAATCCCTTTCCATTTAAGATATTTTGTGAGTCTAGGACTGCACAATTTTCCCAAATACATAACATGGACTTCCCAAAGAGGAAGAGGCCAGGAAAGACTGAAGTTTTCCCTGACCACAGCTCCACAGTACAGAGGAGCAGGAGAAAGTTCCCAAAAAGTCCCTGCCTGGAATGAACTGCCTCTATATGAAGCTTTGCAGGAATGCCAACCAGGCACACCAAGTCCATGTATTGACATTTTGGGACGTGCAGGCAGAACCCTGTGAAACATAGACAAAATAATTTTCCTTATCCCTAAATTATGCATCATCATATAAATACTGCAGCATAATATTCAGCCCAATCATCATTTTCCACTTAGGATGAAACCAAGGTGAGTTTCACAGGGCTGAAGGAGGGTGGTGAGTAACATGTGGGCAGTGCTGTGCACTGGAAGCTCCACAGAACATATCCACACTGCATTTGGCTCCAGACAAAATGAAATGATGGTATCACTTTCATAAACATTGGGTTTGCACTGATGAAAACAGTTGTTTTTTTTTTCTCCAGATACACCTATAACCAAATTCTTACCTAAATAAGTAAGGATCCATAGTGACAGCTCTCTATTTACAGAAATGAAACAAATGAAAAGAGAATGAAAGAGACTTTGCTCTGAGTGAGCTTTGAACAAAGCAGCAGAGAAGGGGAAAAAATAACCAACAACTGCAGCTATAACCTCAAACTAGGCAAAATCCACCCAACATCAGCAGCAGTGAACACTCAAAAGGATCATGAGGCGAAGTATGTAGGTCAGATATTTGCAAACATGGCAAATATGACATCCTAAAATTTAAAAATTTATTAAAATGCCCATTAAAGAGACCAAGGATTGCCACCAGACTCTGAAAGAGATAGAGCTGCACTTGCAGCTGTTGCATTTTCTCTCAATGGCTCTCTACCTTAAGTTCCCCTGCCCCAGGTAGACGTGAAAGATGGTAAAAAGAAAAGTGTTCCCTACTTGCTTAAAAAGGCAAGGCTAAAAAAAGTCAAAATAAAAAAAAATATCCCTAAGACCAGATGGCACTACCCCGAAGATTTAGGGAGATTGGATGTGTGTTTTCATACCTCTTTACACAAGACAAAATCAGTTTGTAATGGGAATTCGTATAATTTTTAATGGCAATTGGTATTAGGAGGCAATAGGAGAGCAAAAATCCTTTACACTGGAACATGGGGAAAGGTTGCAACACAGAACATGTAAATGTTCAGTCACATCCAGGTCAGTACACTCTCAGATTAAATGGGGCAAGTCCTTCAGAGAAGTCAGGCTGAGTTGTTAAGGAACCAAGCAATTACCTTTGTGCCACACTTCCCATCCTCTCACATCCTTCTTACCATGAACCTGCAGTTATCTGTCTCTGCCTCTTCCTCACTCTGACATGGGCACAAGAGAGCATCAGCAAAATTTCATGGATGGAACAGGTTGGAAGTTGGAATCATTGAAAACTCTACCCACAATGGTAGGCCACTGGAATTAGTAGGAATTTTAGTACTAACCTATCTTCACATGTGCAAAACTCAATATCCAGAATCTCATCTGCAAGCACAAGTCTAACCAGTGTTTTGATACTGAGTTAGGTTTGTTGCTGCCCCTGTTCCCCCAACCTCTCCCCTTTCTCTTCAGATCGTCTCCACTACTTCTTGGCCATTTTATTTTTCACAATAATTAAAAAAAAATCAGTGAAAGATACAGTTTACTCAAGTTAAAAAATAACTTGAAAAATTAAAAATCAGCAACAGAAGAGTTAGAGAATGCAGAATTGTGTTTGCTCTGGAAATCCATGACTTACCAGTGCTCAGGAAGCCAAAGACACCGACCCGGTAGTTTGCCGTCACGACGATGACGTTACCAATGGCAGCCAGGTATGACCCATCCAGGGTGGTCTTTCCCTCCTCAGCATTGTAACTCCCTCCATTGTGGAAGAACAGCAACACTGACATGTTTTTGACCTGCCATTACAACGACCAGATTAATATTCCTGTTGCCAGCTGCTTTGGTAGGTCACTGATGAGAACACAAGCAGCTCCCTCATGAACGTTATCTAAGCCATTTACAGCTCTTTAAGAGTGACCATAAAGAGGGAATACCTGCCTAGCTGTCTGCAATTGAATGGGTGTTGTCCACAATTGTCCACAAATTGCCTGCAATGACCTGTATATCATAAAGAGGGCACTATCTCCAGTATAAAGTAGATCTAACAGCCCCACCACATTCCACCAGCCAAAATTTCCTCTGGGCCAGCTCCTGCTGCCTTGGCCACTGAGCATGTGGTGTGCTTATCTTTGCTAGAGCACATCTGCTTTACACAAAAATGCAGGAAAAGTTCAAACAAGTGGGAAATGGGAGAAGGAAAAGGCCTGTTGGGTTGCTCCATCTTGAATGAGACTAACTCATAGCTGTGCACAGCTGCTTCCTGCTCTCAAGTCTTCAGCACTCAAACACTGCCTAGTCTCAAAAATGCCACTTGATACTGATAACACTCCTCATTATTATATTATATTATATTATATTATATTATATTATATTATATTATATTATATTATATTATATTATATTATATTATATTATATTATATTATATTATATTATATTATATTATATTATATTATATTATATTATATTGATATATATTATATTGATATTGATATATTATATTATATCGATAATTCTCCTTCAGTCCTCATGGAAATTTCCTCCTACCAGACACATAGAGGGATCCTGCAGAGAGAACTTTGTCTCTGAAGAGGAGAGACTCACATCTCACAAGGTACAGAGGGACTCTGTCCCAAAAGAGCCCAACAGGATTCCTGGGATGGCAATGAGTCCCAATCTGTACCCATGTTAACACTCCTGGCAGAACCACCTGATTTTGCACAGAAACAGAAGCTTTTTCCCAAAGCAGCATCAGGTATGGATCCTCTCTGCACACACACAGCAGGACTGCAGCCAGGCTGCTGCTGCATGAACAGGAAAAAGGCAGAACAGCCCCAGGACACCTCAGCACTCACCAGCAGATTAGACACTCAAAAGAAACATCTTTCAGTGAACATGAGAGGGAAGGTTAGTTTGGCGTTTGGCTTTTTGTTTTTTTTAATTTTTTTTCTTTCCTGTAGCAGCATCAAAGTACATCTGGGGTTGGTTTTCCTTTCACCTAGAGGGCAATGGGCTCTGTTGCTGTTATTTTCTGGATGGAGCTTAGCTAAACACAGCAGTCCCATCTGTTCTGGCAAAGAATGTCTCACAAATGGCTATATGGGAGAAGCAGCAAAGTGAGCAATGGCTGCAGCATTCTGCAAAATTACAGGTCAGCAGGCAAACTACCTCAAGGGCCCTTAATATGCACACAATTGTGTGCACTCCTCACGTATCTCTCTGATGAATCAGTTCAGGGGCTTCTTGTGAACATAACAATATTGCCAAGAAAACACAAGACATTACAAGAACTGAGACAGTTGGTTTTTTGTCATGAACTTCTCTTGAACTGAAACTGCCTAACTTGCAGTGCCTTGTCCCTGGTTCCCATTTCTGCATTGCATGCAACACAGAGAGAGATGGGGGTGAAGAAAAGAATGAAATCATATGTTTTCACCTGGAAATTCATGCTGAAATACAACCACACCGAGCTGTGTCAGTTAAAATAGTATTAACAATTATATTGAGCCTGCTCCATCCCCTCAGCTCAGCATGGTTAAGCCTGAGGCTCATACTAAGCATTTCCCACACATCCACAGTCTCCATAGCACCATGACCTCCAGCTGCCCTGTAAATTGCATATTACATAATTCTGAGTGACTTTACACAATAAAAAGCTTAAGCTTCTTAAAAGGGCAATGATGTGCAGTAAAATTTGGAAATGGCAAACCAAAGCCATTTACAACAACTGCAATGGATATGGAGTAATTCAGGGGAAGATTTAGCACTGGGACTATGCACAGTGCTGAGTGTATGGATGTAGAATTCCTATTTCTTTTTCTGCACCAAGCAATGGGAAGCCCCATCATGGTCTCATGGCTGCAGGGGCTTAGGTCCCATGTGCAAACCTTAATGGGGTAATGAAGTTCAGCAGCCACCAGGACGCTACAAGTCAGCTGGAAGTCTGAGAAGCTTCATAATATTCACAAGCATCTTCTCCATCACAGAATGACAGAATGGTTAACCTTGGGAGGGAACAGTTGGGGCCATCTGGTCCAACCTCCCTGCTCATCCTTCTGTAAAACACTTGATGAACTACTTGACAGGGGTAGATCTAAACTCGACCAAGACAGGCAAGCTTCAGTCCTTTTACTGCTGTACAGTGTTGCTCTGTAAAGAATTGAGTGCAATGGGGACAATGCACTAAGGATGAGAATGTGCAGGAAATGGAGTGGGAAGAGAGAGGGTTTCTATTCCTATTTAATGGAGATTTTTAAGTCTTGATCTTACAATTGAACCCTTTCTAAATAAAGGCAAAGCACAGCTTTGCTGAGTTAATGTGACAGGTGGTGATGATTATAGGTGGAAAAAAGTCAGAAGTGCCAGTTTAACTGTGGTACATGTAGCTATAGAAACAAAATTATGTCATTCACCTTCCTCACTGCTGGGCACTTTGAGAGTTTTTGGTGGCAGGCAGCAGTCCCTGCACTGTGTTTTTTGAGGCTCAAAATGCTTCTGAATGACCTCTGCATTTGCTCCTCTCTGGGAGATTTTATATTCCATGTTTGCTAGCTAATTTAACTTTCCACAGGCTGAACGTATATAACTATCTCTCTGCATATGAGTAAAAAATAGAGCTTGCCACAAAAAAGAGAGGAAAATGCAATGCCTTCTGTTCCCAGTTACTTCTGCAAAACCAGAAATTTTAGTTCTCTCCTGGACTAGACTTATGCATGTGAAACTGATTTTCTTGATTGGACCTAGTTCTACCTTACACAGCTACAAAAGACAGGAGAGATTCAGTTCACAGGACTGACAAGGAGAAGAGACAAGCCTATTTAGTCTGGTGGAAAATACAATGCTTTCAAATGAACTATCTTGAAAGCAGCTCTTAAGCATAGATGGCAAACTGCCTGGGACAGTGACCTGATGTTTTCAATATGTGACTGACTGCACTCAAGGCAAAATGACAGCCTCATGCTGCAGGGAGAAGAGAGTCTGCTGGTCTCTCTGATGATTTAAATGGGCCTGCAAGGGACTCTGTGCTGCTGTCAGATTACTAAACCAGCTCTTTCCAGACATGCAGTATGACAGACTCATAAATTTCTATTACAGCTACCATCACCTTCTGAAAATTGTGAGCACTGTGGAAAGAAAAAGTTCCTGTCTCTGGGCCCACTATTCAATGGGATTCACATGTTATTCAGCATCTTCATCCCCAGCCCTCCAGGGGCTGGCCAATCATTTTAGCTTGGATTTAACTTGCAGCTTTCTTTTATATCTGTTTAGAATGAGAAAATCAAGAACTTTCAAATGAAAATTCCTTACTTTTACCAGCGGCCCAGTCATTTTTGAAACATCTATTTTTAAGCTCTGTGAGCTGGCCACAAATCTACCATTGCCTGCTACTCCCATTTCCCAACAGACCTCCCACAGGTGTCAACAGGGGAACAGGAAAGATGAGGCTGAAAAAATCCATCAGCAGCTCCCTGTCTGGTGGCAAATGTTGATGTATTGTATTGCATTATTGTCTCCTGCACAGATGGTCTGCTTGCAGGAACACTGCCATCTCTGTCCTTAATTTCTCCTTTGCTGTCACCTTCCTCTTGTGTTTTGTTTCCCTCTTTGTCTCTCTCTTATTTCGAGCTTTTTAGTATGCTGTTCTCCTAGCCACCCAACACTGCTCACACAAAGCCTGTAGGGAATACTCTTGTACCAGTAAAGACAACAGAGTGCCTAATTTAACTTTCCAGGCTTTGTGAACAACCCAGGAAAAACAGCCATCCATGCCAATTAAAAGCACTTTGGAAAGAGACAATCTTCAGCTACAAAAAAAATCGATTTTAATGACACCTCTTACTTACAGTGGTGGCAGGAACAAAGATGTGCAGATACAGACAGTCTTCACTGACAGACTGTGATGGGGCCTCTCCATCTCCTGGCTGCCAACATGCTGCCCTAGAGACACAGATGGAGAAAGTTCCAATAAAAAAGGCTTGTACTCTTCTTCCATTGCTGCTACCTCCTTATATTTTGATGCATCACGTTAACAAAATCTTTAAACCTGTAAATCTTGATCTCATTTAAAATTGTGCCCACCTATAAGTTAGCAACAGCCATGTGGGTTTGTATACACACACATAATGCATTGCATTTGTGTGCCTAGAACCCCTCCTCATTTTAAAAATCTTAAAGCTTGAAAATATGCTTTCAAAAAACCCATACTTCATGTAAACTACACAAAATTAGCACCAGCTGTAAAGGGAGCAGGACTGGGGCTTACAGGCACAGTCTCCCCTACAAAATCCACTCTTACTGAAATGCTGGTTATTTATTTAAATTTCTAATAATCTGTGGGCTACCTACATTTTGATTTATTTCCTTGTGGTCTGTGGGCTACATTTTATTTTGTTTAATTTAATTTCTGATGGTTTGTGGGAAAATTTGGAAACTTCAAAATTTTAATGCATCTTTAAAATCTCTTTGTTCTAAGTATCATAGCAGACCATTAACAGTGTCAATTAATGTTAAAAGTACCCTTTCAATAAGAATTCAGCAGCCAACCACATAAAGAAAAATATTTTCTGGCCATCATTGGAATGAGATTCATCTGCTCAAGCATATCAAGCCTGAATCAGGTGGGTGATTTTTACTGTTCAGTGGTAACCTACTTTGAAGCCAGTTCCTTCTATTTCACAGTGTTATCCATACCACACAATGAGTCATGGAAAAAAACTCACAATTTATGAGTGAAGAAGCCAAAAGAGGCTTTGGAAAATATGGTAATAGCTGAGAGAATTATTTCTAAATTTTCATTTTTAACGTTGCTATAAAGTTTTGTCCAAAGGTGTGCAGAAATTATTAGAAAACTACAAGGAAAAGGACTAGACCTAATGGAATTCTACTTTTTTTTTTTCCATAAGGGGGAAATTCCTAGGATGTTGATGTCACTCAACAACTTTCACACTGACACAGTGAAGCACATCATCTCCCAAACAAAGAAAACTGCCAAAGCCATTTTTGGTAGGAAAAAATACAAATTCTTCTACAATACAAGAAGCCTGCCAGGACAATAAGTATTACACTATTAATCACAGGGCAGCAGGGATCATCACCTGTGATCATGGCTTTTTTTCTCCAGCTCCCAGGAGAAAGGCTGCCACCTGCTGAAGCAAGTCCACAGCTCTTCCAGGAGCTGAAGACTCCAATAGCTGTCTGGTGGTTTTGGTTGAGTTGGTTTGGGTTGATTTTTTTAAGGTTTTAAAGTCTTTTATCAAATCCAAGAGAAATAAATATTAAATAAATATTTATTTTATTTAAAATTAATATATTTTTAACATTAATTAAAGAAATAATTCTCTTCCATCAGTAATGGCACTGTGCTAATGTGAATTTTTTGTATATAAATGTTTAGCAACATCAATATAGAATATCTAGAATCTTGAAAAAAATCAACAGTTTCTATACATAAAGTGAGATCTCTCCAATTCCCCAAGCATAAACTCAAATAATTGGGTTTTTTTAAACCTTAAATTAATAATAGAAGATAATGGCAATATTTTTCGCTGGACTAAGCAAGAACTGTGGATTCAAAGGACAGGAACAGATTGACAAAGGTCCCCAAATTCCCTTGAAAACCTCAGCCAGGCTGCTCATTGGAACCCCAGGTGTTCAAGGGCAGATCTCAGAGGCAGGTGTGTGTAACTAAGCCCCACAAGACACCACAGTGTGCACAGACACCTCGAGCTGTGTGTGCTAAACCAACACCACTGCACACCTGAGGAAACAAAGTCACATCCCACCAGGTCCCTGCAGGGCACCCGAGGCTGTGGCTTCACCCTCCACAGCTCAGGTGCATCCTGAAGGACAGGATCACCAAAGGCCAAATAGATTTTCAACTCCCCAAGTATTTGCCTTTTAATAGGTTTTGGACAGAAGAAATTGATTTTCTGGGCTCTTCAGCCTGATCTCTTGGACACCACTAGACAGAGAATTTCTATATGAGGCCCACAGCTTCTGGTTACATCAGTGTTTAAGTGCCCTTCTTGGATTAAATGTGTACAAATTTATGGCTCAGCAGGAGCAAAACGTATTTGTATAAATATAATAAATGCCTGTATAAATAATATTCAGAATGAAAATGGACTGATAGCAGATGGTGTGGGAGTTCTGCAGAGATTCAAGACAACGGAGTGTACAGGAATTGCCTTTTCTCTTGAGGTGCTTGCATGCTTTAACATAGAGACTGAGAAATTATTCCCTTTGCTGATCAAATTTCAGACTTCTATCCATCTATAGGTTGCTTTGCAAGAAAGGACATGAATATTGGTGTCACCACTGCAGCAGCCCCCACCTTGTCCCTGGCTGGACAAGCATTCCTGCAGGTGCCCAGGGGGGTTCCTTACCGAGCCACCGTGGCATTCCAGCTTTCCACCCCAGCAAAGGGCTCTGGGGGGCTGAAGCGCCTCTCCCCAAGGGGAGGGGCAGCATAAGGGATCCCCAGGAACTGGCTGATGTTCCTCCACTCCGAGCCAATGTGGATCACCTGGGATTTGCCCATCAGATATCCGTGGGATGGGATGTACACTGTTGGGGTTGAATCCGATTCAGAAATGGGCAGGAGTAAATCTATCAGAGGGGGAGCAGAGGAAAAATAATTTGTTTTTTCAAGTCAGGACCATTTCAGAAATTAAAATTAGTCCCATTTCCCATAGTTTTAAACTGTTAAGTGTCCACTTCTTTAAATGAAACAGATAAATTTACTGTTTACTGTTACTATTTTCCTATAAAATCGTTCATTAAAACACAGCTTAGTGACATCTCCTGCTATTTTTCCCCTTAAAAAATGTATTTGATAGGCAGGAACAAAATTTAAAATCACAGGACTAAAACCAAACATGTAATGAACAATAAACACAAAAGTCTACCTTTATGTCTCAGTTTCTGATTTTATTTTACTTGGCAATGATAAACTGTTTTTTCTCTCATTGAGTTTCAACCTAGAAGGTTCTCAATTGACTTCACAATTTCAGAATTTCAGGGAAAAGAAAAAAATTTATTCCCTT
The DNA here is from genome assembly GCA_037013685.1 of Acridotheres tristis. NCBI lineage: Eukaryota > Metazoa > Chordata > Aves > Passeriformes > Sturnidae > Acridotheres > Acridotheres tristis. The sequence goes on along the minus strand of CM072886.1, from coordinate 142,050,453 downwards.
CCCCCCTATTGTTACCTGGGTTCTAATTACCTTTACTAAATAAAATTACCTTTAGTAACATAAAAAGAAAGCAATCTCTTTAAAAATCAAGGGGAATAAACCCAATAAAACTTATACTTTCAAATAAATATATAACCAAACAACAGATTTTTTACTTATCTACACTGACTACACAACTTCTTTTCCTCTTTTAAGTAATATTCACTTCTTTAAAATATGATTTCATCCTGTTTAGGGAGCAGGGATATCTGTTTGTTTTTTTTGTTTTCTCTAGACATTGTCCTTAATACATTCAATTGACAGTGGCTTTTCAACACTCCTAGTGTTATTCTCCAAGCTCAAAAGGAAGAGCATATCAAAGCATCTTCTGCAGATGAAAAGCCAAGAGCTGGACTTGCATTACTGTTGTTGTTTGATTTTACAATTCTGCACTTTCAAAATACCTTTCATAAATTAGACTTCCTCTGTTATGCCTGCTTCAACAGCAGAGGGTAACACTACAATTTCATGCATTTTAAAAATAGTATTTGGGGACATTTTCCTCATCCTCTTGGCTGTAACTCCTCTGAAACAGCCATGGACAAGTGTCTAGGAGAATCCATACTGCTTTGGGAGGTGAGGAATTCCTCAGTCCTGCACTCACAAGAATTGTGCACAATTCCTCCACAGCTTTAACCTGTTCTTACCTTGTCTCCTGTAGATATAGGCAGCAGGTTCTTTGAGTAAAACCCAGCAGCTGTGCCCTTGCAGGCTGTGTGTGCATATCTGTGTATCAGGGTAGAAAATGCACCTTATGGCTGAAGGCTGGAATTCCAGTGTAACCACTGTACATGACTGGTTCTTTGAGCAAGCTGTGAGGTGAAGCATGAAGAAAAGGAGCAGGTAAAAATGTGTTCTCAAAGTATTTTGCATGACAGTGTTACACTGTTCTTAAAAGAAAGGTTTTACAACAGGTGAAGCAACAAGGATATGATGTAATTCAGAGTAATGGGACATAAATGTCCTCAAATGCCCAGAACATTACCCAAAGAGACAAAGGATAGAAGGTTATATTTGGCTTTAAAATTTAATAATGCAGCAAAAGAACTATTATCACAGGTTTTAGAAGGAGAAAAACATCATCTAGTGAAGTGCTGATAACCTCATCTGAATTCCAACAGTCCCCAGTGAGTAAGTGGGAACTTTCCCTTATTTCTACCACTCTGTGGCATTGAGGATTTCCCAGTCATGTGAAATTAAAGGATTCTTTTCTATCTAGTCAGGCTGTAGATTAAAGCAATTCTTTTTGCTATTATTACAGCTCAATCCTCCCAGCTCTCAGTTAAGCCTCTCTCACACATCACTGCCACAGGTTGTTTAGGTATGGGCATGTGGGTTTAGAAAATGGCAGTGGCTCTTTAGAAAAACAAGAAATCATTGCTTTAATTATTTACTATAATATTCTCCCAGCTATACAATGCCTGGAGAAATAAGAGATCTCTGTGCCCAAGAGGTGTAAAATTACCTAATTACTGTACAGCATTTTATATCTATTGCATCTTTCTTTAGCTAAACTACTTCAGAACCCCTCTCAGATTAGGAAACACTGGGATAGTTTTTATAAACAAGTAAAATCAGTGTATCTATGTCAGAAGTGGGAAAGCTGTTCTTGGTTTTCAGGCTCACAAGTCAGTATTTTCTGTAAAGCTGTGAATGACCATTTCTTACCAGATAGGCAAAAATCTCTGGCAGTGGAGAAGTCATTGGATATATCTCTGCTAACATGTACAACTTCAAAGTTGGAGATGGATGAATCCATGAGAACAGATGACACATTTAAAGGTTGCCATGCATCCATATACTCTGTAAAATGAATCATAAAAAAATAATATGACTAGAAGGAGCAATAAAAATTTCAGAGAAAACTAATATAGAGTTAAAAGCATTGGGGAGTTTCTCAATGAAAAAGTGTCACCTTCCTTTCCATAAACTGAGAATAAATTAAATATTCAAAGGCCTTTGACTTTAAGGTTCAGAGGTCAGATATTAATTGGTTTACAAAGGTATTTAATAAGGAAATAGGCAAATCCAGAGCAGCTTTATCCAGGCTTGGAGGTAAATCCAACTGATTTAAATAAAAGGTTTCTGAACAGCCCTAATTATATTAAAGGGCATGGGTTATAATGCTTGCACACAAGTTCTTGAACAGGTGCAGCCATTAATTCTTGGAAAGTAAATGGAGGTTAATTTGATCATTTTAACTTGATTTGGTGGACAGAATTATATTAAATTCTATGAACACTTTTAATGTCATGTAACTTCTACATAATGATTTCACTCGATTTCACAAATATGTGCATATGTGTAAGTATAATCATGTGTATTACATATATGTATATTCCCATATATACATTTAACATCCATGCACTTGTGTGAGCATGAGTATACACATATTTACTAACTCTAGTATTCCTCAAGAATTGTCCCTCTGTCTCAAACTATATTAAAAAAAAATACCACAAACATTCTTTTCTCATACACAAACAGACAAAAATATCTGAGAACTCTCAATATTGCACACAGAAGACAAAAAAAGAAGGATTTGGACAGAACAGGCCTTTAATTACTTTAGTTCCTTTCAGAAGTGCAATATGTTTTAAAAGCAAAAAGCCCTACTGCGACCACTGAGTCCTAAAGAGCAGGTTGGTGTTGCCCTGTCCGTGTAATTGTAGGGTGAGGACAGAGCAAAGTCAGCTGTTCCTTTGCTATTCCTAGCGAGCAGGAATCTCTTGCCCTTGAGTTCACTGACCCACACAGATGCAAAAGTCATGACCTGTCATTTCATTAAACATTTCTTCTATTCTACTGAGAAATCTGTCAAAGATGGCCGAAGTTTCCTTTTCCCCTTCTCATAGAAAGACAGTTTGACCACAGCATTCAACATCAGACCTGAGGCTGAGGTCTGGGGTCCCTACAATCAACTTGAAAGTCCTGGTGTTGACATTCTTGTCCAGTTGATGAAAACCCAAGACTCAAACACACCACAGACAAGGCTGGTTGCATCCTTCCTTGAGCAAATAGGCAGGGAATAGCAGTGACTAAATTCGATTTCATAACTATTGTATAATTCATGGCAACACAGAGTAACTGCCACAATTCAGGACTCTACAATGATGCAAAAACTCTTTTCTTCTGTAGGGTTAATCTTTCCCTAGGAAGTGTAAACCTTAAGCATGAGTTATTTCACGAAGGACAAGCTGATAAAAACTGATGTGCTACCACCATTTACCAAGCTTGTTATGTTAGGACTTGGTTCCTTTGCCATCCCCCTTGCTGAAGAAAGCATCTGATGGATGCACAGTGATGAACTGGCCTTCTGTATTCCATGGAACTTCACAAAGTTCAGGTTTTGAACTAGAGGCAAGGAAGCAAGACTGGGCTCCACCGGTCCTTTACAACTAAAATCATTCCATTCCTCTTATAGTTGTGAGCAACTTTTCTAAGAGAGAGAGGCTGAAAATCTCCAGCTAAGTAGAAATGAAGGTTAATTTGGTGTTGCAGTTTTATGTTAACACCCCAAGCTTACTTGAGTCACAGAGAGGCAAAGTCATCACCAGTGCTGCATTCAGAGGGGATCTGAATTAGTCAGGAGCAGTGACCCTGCAGTCACAGCTTGACTTGTGTAACAGACTCGCTGCACTGGATTTTTTCTTCCCTTTAAGGACTGATGATTCAATTATTTTAGAGGAACAGAGTGATTTTAGCCATGTGGAAATTACTATTTTTCATATTATCAATGGTTTCTCTCTTTTAAAAACATCTACTATGAGCTGTTTCATGACCTATGTTAGAAAACTTCAGGCTCTGTATCTAGGGTGATAGTTTGTGGCACTTCTTAAGAAAGATAGTTAAAAATAGACATCAATTTTAAGTGATAGAGAATTAACCATTACATCCTCTCCAGAGATTTTCTGCCTGCATTACTAGATCCCCTAGGTCTTTCTTTTGCAGATTGAATCTTACCAATTTATATTTTCAGTTTGTGGGTTTTTTTGTTTTGTTTTATGTTTTTGGTTTGTTTGGGGGTGTTTTTTGTTTGTTTTTTATTTTGTTTTGTTTTTCGTTTTTTCTGAAGAACAAGAAAATTTCTTTTATCAACATGGCTCAAAATTTGTTTTTACCTAAGACCAATATTGCCATCCTGTGCTGTCTACAGTACCAGCAGCTGAGTACTACTGGAACAAGCAAAATCTCTCTAGGTTCAAATACAAAAATTCTAATTACCAGCTGTGGTTCTTTCAAAAGAGAATCTTGTCTGGATTCCACTGTAACACAAAAAGTCTGGGTTCACCAGTAGTTTTGGAAGATATTTCCCCAGACTCTCTTTCCATAGCTTCCCTGACTCACCAAGTGACCTCGGGCAAGTCTCATTATCCTCATTTGTCTCCATTCCCACAGGCAAACATTCAGAGAGGTCCTTGCTCTCTTCACACCTCTGCCACTTGAATTTTGCCTCCTATACTTATTTCACAAGCTAAAGTACTTCTACATTAGAGATTTATTTTACCCCTTTATGTGGGATAGAGTCAAGTCAGGAGCATACCTTTTATATACCCACGAGGCACACTGGGCACTTTGCAGCCTGTGCTAGGCGTGGCAGAGAGATCACTCATGATGCAAACCTCCACAGCTCATACATTTCTATCTAAACTGACCATTTTTCCCCAAATCTCACAGAATTGACCTTTGCCATCTCCCACGTGGGAGGTTCTTTGGGATGGGTTGGGGTTTAGGTTGTTTTTTTTTCATCCTCCATCCTGGATGAAGCATTCATGACCTCAGGTCAGATGTAAATGCTGAGACTCCCAGTTTTTTCTTTTTCCCTTTTTCTGCCCAGCTGGCCCCAGATGCAGAGAGGTGCAGAAGCATTAATGATTATTTTAACTCTTTAACCCAGAGCCATGCATAGCACCACTGTGGACATTGACAGTCAGCACTAAGCTGCTAAAGGGATTTTGGATATCAGTTGGTTCTTCCCTTCTGAAAGCAGATCCAGCAACGCCCACAGCCATGCACACCCACTTCATTCCATGAGCAAAACACAACTTTCCATGGCTGATCTAAACTTGTTTAATGCAGAAACTGCTCTCACAAGGCAGAGCTAAGACTGGCCCTGTGCTGCTGGCAATGCACAGTGCACCTGATGGGCTGGAAGACATTTCTGATTTATATATAGGTTAAGAACTGACCTTCCAACCCACATTTTGGCAAAGGCTTTCATTGTATAATTACAGCCCTCTGAATCCAGCCATCCCTGTAACTCTTATTGCAAAATTATAGATGTCCCATATAGAGAGCCTCTCTCTTCCAGATGTTCTTGTTTGGGTAAGCAAGGTTTAAGATTGGATTTGCAAAAAGACTCAGACTGGCCTTACTCTGTTCCCACTCCAGTCACAAGATCACAAGACTTGAATAGATTTCCTGGCAATGAGATTATAAAATACTTGTCATAAACTCAACAAAAGTTTCATCACTGACTTCAGTGAAGAAAAGAGGCAGCAATTATGAGTTTGCTGCAAAATTTAAAACTTGATATAAGGAAACAGAGATACAGAAGTGCATTAAAATAACAAGTTAAATTTAAAAGAAAACTTGTGAAGTTGAGGAGGTCAATATGAGGCTTAGGAGATCCATAAATCAGACCTCCGGGTTCAGTATGCCTGATCTATGTTTGAAAGACAAATACTGATCTTAATTCTGAAATTTAGTATTTAGTAGCCCTGACTCAAACACAAAACATGTTTACAGACTGAACTCACTGCTTTATAATCCTAATTTTTAGAGGTTTTTTTCAACAGACTGCTAACCTGTGTGTATACTAACAATCTTCAAAGCCAGCAAATCATCAACTCAGAGTGGACCTTCAGAAAATATACTCTTCCTAAAATATAACTACTTCTCATTTTTGCTAATCCATTGAGATTTATATAATTCAAAATGAGTGATTTTCTTTAAACTGCTGCATAATAACTGTAATCACACCTCAGACAAGTCTCAAAAATAACAGCTGAGTATTTATGGCCTTTAGCAGGGAGCAATCTCACTATGTCCCTGTTAAATACAAGATTTCAGTCTACTTCAGGGGTGTCAATTATAGCAAATGATATAGTAAGGGATATAAAAAATGTACTAGGCATTTATCCAGGTTTAAAATAAGCTGTTTCCAAAAGGTTAAAATCCTCATATTTACAAACAATAAAAATCAAACTTAAGACCAAAGACAGAGTAATTCCACCTCAGAGATAAATTTGCTGTGTGAGAGCATGGTAAAACAGTTCCCAAAAATAGATAAAATATGGCTTTGTTTCACACCAAGGATATCTCTGACAAATACTCAGCATTGTGGGAAACAGGAATATAAATTATATCATTAATCACCACAGCCAGCGACATCAGCACTTGTACTGCCATCAGCATCTCTCTCGAGAATGGAAATGCCCCATGTGCCCGGTGGGAAATTTATTCCCATGTTGGAATATCCTGTAGCCACTGCTCTGCTCAGTCCTGCCTCAAGGGAATGACTATAAATCAGTAGGGGATCACAGGAGGCAGGAACAGAAAGGGTCTAACAGATCATTACATCCACATGCTTCAATGGTTTTTTCAATTAATTACTCAATTGCCACTACCCACAAATTATTTATATTTTTGGCCCAATAACTAGATTTCCATGACCCTTAGAGTGACACTGACTGACCAACCAGAACCTACTACCTGAAAACCAAGAAGAAAGATGAACAAAAAAAAGAGACAACGCCCAAAAACCTCCATGTTGCCCCATACCTATTACTGTGCTATAAAAACCCCAGATTTAAAACTCATCACCCTGTGAAAGCACACACTTCTAATTCACTACACACTTGTCACACTTGTGACTTTTATTTCATCACTCATATTTAGAAGCCATCTCCTAGGCTTCAGATCAAAAGCAGTGTTTTCCAGGGGGTCTGTGCCAGAAAGCACAGAAAGCTTAAAAACCCAAATTTCTGGGATCCAACACTCAATTTGCATGGAGTGGGAGCAGTGTCCAAATGATCTGTATGTAATCCACAGGGCCATGCAGGAACCACCCTGTAAGAGCCACTGCCTCCTAACAGCTGCCAAATCTAAGATAAACAGACATGTTCTAATTAGAACTGAAGACAAAAATATTCATTACAATTTAGGTAATTACTGCATACAATTAATAAGTCCCGTAACAAAGTCAAAAGTCATCAGGGTTGCTCCTCCCACACACACAGGAGTATTGTCACTCTCTCCAGTCTGCTTTAAGCATAAGTACTTCTTCTATAAATTCAGGTCATATGTCTCATAGATTGTTTTGCTTCTTTCAGACTAATTTGCAAACGCATAAAAATTTCCCACACTCAAACCCTTGTGCATGAACTGTTTGAGTAACAGCCCAGCATATTTGTAAAATAACAAAACAAAATTATATCATTTAAAAAAACATTTTCTTATCTCCCCTAGCTGGCTGCAGAAAGTTCCATCTCACACCTAGTTACGAGACCTGGCTGTTTTCTCTTTATAAGACAGTCTACCACATTCACACAACTGAGCAGATTTGTTATTTAAATACCAGCCTAAGTAAACCAAGACTGCAGGATGACATATGAGCATTTTCAGCATGGGCAGTCTTAAAATAACATCTGTTCTCCCATGGTTAAAGGTCACAGATTGTACCTGAAACTCCCCACAGATGGTTCCATACTCAGTGACATCACAGCACATGAACTTCTACAGGGGAAAAAATGCTCCAAACATAACAAGTCAGACTTTCCCAGTCAGTTCAGGCTATCAGTTTTTCAAGCACCACTTCTCAGATCACAGAAACCATGTGGAAATCACAACAGACCAGCAGGAGCATGCTCTGCTCCATGCAATAGATGTACAGAAGTAAATGGAAGTATTCATTCAGTTAAATATGAAAACCACACATTCAGGTAAACACACTACAGCTGGAGATGACTTGGAGACTTTAGCCTTGCAGCAGAAAGGCTTTTGCAAGTAGGTAAAACTTGCTAAAGCAACAACAAATCAATGAGAATTCAGGTAAAAGACATTGTGCAGTTCACCTCCCTCCTGCTAGAGAGTAGTGGGCTTCAGGCACTACAGAGAAATAATTCCCCTTTTTCACAGGCTAATGGGGTATCTAGTGAACGTTAGAAACACACAGCAGTGTTGTTTATAAGGGCAATAATTTGGGAAAAGCCCACTGGAGAAATCACAGGGTTGCAATGGGCTGCTGGATGAACATTCTGGTACAAGACAAAGAACAGGAAGAGCCCTGACCCTCTCCTTTTGCTGTGTCTCTCTCAGGATTTGCCTTACATAGGGGAGGGTATTTTCTTGCATCTCCCTAGTGGCTGAAGGCTGCTATATGACTAGACATGAAAAGAAGTTGCTCCCAAAAATTATTTTTGTCATTGCAGATTCAAAAGTCTAGGCATTTTATGGTGTTTACTGCTGATGAATTTCTTCAAAAGCCCAGGCCAGGGAACAGAATAAAAATAAATACCTCCCCCATCACCTTCAAAGGTATTTGAGAGTGGCTTCAGAATGGCATTAACCAGCTCCCTCTGCATTCCTGGATTTGTATTTCCAGCTTGGTCCCTGAACTGATCCTCCTTCTCTAAAGCTAGAACTTCCTTGCTGCAGTCTTCCTCCTGGTCTGGATATCCTGAAGGCTGGACTTGCCAGCAAAGACTGAGGTGAAGAAGGCACCTTGTCCTTTTCCATCTCCTTTGTCATCAGGTCTCCTGTCCCATTCAGCAGCCCCACATTTTCCCTACTCTTCATTTTGCTATCCAGGTACTTGTAAAAAGGCTTCCTGTTGAGATCTTTCTGTTGTTTTATGGTCCTACAATGCCTCTACCCTCTCGTTGAGAAGAAACAATGAGCAAAACAGGCAAAGCATCTACTTCCCACCAAGCTGAAAATAAATCTGCTCATCTGGGCTTCTTCACAACCCATTGGGGCTGCAAACACCACAGATTTTGAATGGAGCAGCATCCTGACTGCAAATGGGAGGAAGCAAAGTGCTGGGCACTCCATCCTGAGCACTGCAAACTGGCTGACTAGGACATGAGGCAGTCAAAGTATTAACTTCTGATGAAATGTAGGCCTTAATAGAGCTCCAGTTAACTCAGGCTCTAGATTGGACATAAAATTAACTTCATGATTTTGCAGAGCCTTCTGGCAAAGTAAGCAAATTTAAGTATTTTTCTGATCTTTCGATGGAAAAATTATATTTTTTATATGTGTAGATATGCTTACATTCACACACACACATATCTACTCATGGCAGTGCCCTTTAAATAGTGACATTTTCTCACACTCACCATCTGGCTACCACGGAGCAGCCACAGTAATTTTTTATCCCCATGTAAAAGCATTACCTCAATGTACAAAATTCAGTAAATGCTAGTTTTTGCGTGATGCCCAACTCTAAAACATTTAGTCCTCTATAGCACATATTAATTAAACATACAATCATAAAGTGCTTGGAAACAATTTTTTGAAAATTTTCTAAAACCTCTGACCACGCAGCCCAGATAATAATCTGCTCTAAATAACCAGTCTGGTACTTTTACTATCGAAATGAGGCAGAACATAAGGACAGATGGTGTCCAGTTGCATTTTGAATGTGCTGCTCCAGTGGTGTCAGAGCCCCAAAGTGTCCAGGAAACCAGTGTTAATTTGACTTCCAGCCTTGCTGTGCTCTGTAATTGAGTGACTGCTCCTAACCACTGTCAGTTCCCAGGACAACCACTGTAACCCAGAATTCTGCATCCTTGTGGGATGCTCTGCTTGCTTGGGCTGCTTAACCAGATCTCTGCAAACCAGAGACATCCCTAGCTGCTCTGAGTTTGGAAAGATGGCCTGGGAATGGGTGTGACAGATCAGGGCTCTTACAAAAGATGAGCACCTCACTTGCTGGGACTACTGTTCTGGGCAGCCTTTAGAGTTGAAAGCAAACAGCAGAAAGATCTAATTCCCTGATTTTCTTAAATGCTGCTTAGGTCACTGTTTTCCTAATTCAAGCAAGCAAGAAAAATATAAAAAGAAAATTACAAAAGTACTACCGAGCTTCACTCTGGGAGGAAGAAAGCTTTAGTGAAGTTGTTTTTCACATCCCATAGGAAAACAGTTTGCAAACGAGTTGAATTGCCCAACCTACATGCCAGGCCTACCCCACCACCTCCTCAAAGTGTTTCACATAAAAATTATTTCTGCTTACCTACAAAGATATTTTTCCTTCTATTGCATTAAAATGATCATTTAAAAAGCAAAAATTCTACTAAAAATACACCAAACTTGATCATGACTGGTGGTTATGGATATGATTATAACACAGATCATAATAAATTCTGAACGGAGTATTGAAAATTCTTTGCAAATATCAAGTCTCCTGCATGCTCAGTTGCATATTGTTTAAAGAAAGACAGATTCAATCAGATTAAATATTTGTTCAGATCAAAAAGAAAATCAAAGGCAGAGATGGAAGTGACTTCTCAATTTTAGTATAATTAGAGGGTTAAATTGAGTTTTCTAATAACCAGTCCACCCCTCTTCCTTTCTGTTACACACAGCATTTCAGAGCTATGTAGTGTATTTCTGGAAAGGACACTTCAGGGAAGCCTGTAGCTGCTGACAATTTGCATGTACTTTCAGGGGTCGTTAGACACAAAACCCTGAATTGACAGCAGTTAAGTTTCATTTACTAAAAAGATCCACCCACTTTTAAAATAACGCATGTGATATTATCATAAGATTCATTGTATCTGGAAAGTGATGCAACATCCACACTCATAAATAAATTTTTTCATCAGTCCTGCCAAATATCTTGTCTCAGTGTCCTCATGAGGCAGAGAGTGTGAGAAATTAGGTCAGCATTATGGACATGACAGTTCTTTCATTTAAATAATACAATTAATGAAAATTACTAAACACCTAAATGAGTAACCTCATGGGGACACTTTCATTATAGTGTTATCTTTCAGCAATATGTACAAAATAGAGGATGAGAGGATTTTTACTGCTCCTTTTTTTTTTTTTGTTTGTTTTTTTTGAATGGTTTCGTTTTGGGTCAATTCATAAATACACTTACCATTTTCTGGCCTGAGAGGTAAACTAACAGGTGGACACAGGTTGGGAATGGTGCTCTTCAAGTCAGCTAAAAGCAGAAGAAAACCAAAACAGTTGAAAACAATAATACTTGAAAGTTTAAAATGCAATTGATACTCAATATTTCCAGCATTACTTCTCGGATCTGGATGTTGCATCTTCTCCCCACAAACACCAAGAGTAAAGATGCAAGGCTGCTTTGCTATGTAATCCTCTTGAGCTTGTACATGAAACCAGACTTCCCTAATTTTCTGTATTTATAAACATTTCTACAAGCACTTTTTGAGATGCAGTTATGAAAAACTCATTTCAGTATTCCTGTGTTTTTTTCTATGCCCCTCTCTGTATTCAGGTTTCTGCATCAGGAGAGACACGAGATTCTATTTGCTTCCAGCAAACTGGAATTTCTCAGAAATACGAATTAGAAACACGGCATTTTCCAGCACAATACATTCCGAATTGAAGTTCAAATAAGAATTCATCATACACGGAACTTCATATTCATTTCCGTACAAAAAGCTTCTCATTTGCTAATACTTCCCATAAATATTTTGTAACCACAAATAATAAAAATGAAGTTTCTCCTGCGCATTCATATTTTGTAAAACACTTTAGCTAGTCAAACCAGTTATAAATTCTCCACTAAGACATAATAAATGACCACGCCTACAGAAGATGAAGACAGATCAGATTTTCTGTTAACTACTTCCAGTATGTATTTCCCATGCATGTGACTGAAAGATGTTTCTAAAAACTCAGAAGTTTTTCCATTCACAGCAGTGAAGGAATGGACCTATCCAAAACTCTTTGAAATGCTACTCTGTGTTCCTTTTTGACTGAGCTGCAGGTCTGACTATACAAAATCAAATTGCTCATGAGCAGAGCTGTGCAGCAAACAGCTCACACATGACCTTAGCCTGCTATGAAACACAGAAGTGCCTTCCTCAAACAAGACTGTGGAATACAGCCAGAGACCCTGTATCATGCTAATATCCCACTGCCTACAATAAATCACTTCTTCATATTTTACTCATTTCCCTTTTTAGCCTCAGAACCTTTTTGTTCCTTTTCCTGATTCCCAGACCTTCAACACAACAGCACAACCTATACAAATTTTTGTCTGTAAATATCTTCATTTGCATAAACATCTGTGCCTTGCTGTGCGTTACGGTGGAAACACATCTGTAGCTCCCTTGATGCATAAGGAAATGTCACTGTGTCTCTTAACATTCCCTACTTTGCATACACCCCAGGCTCCTCTTCATCATCCCTCTGTCTGTCACGTGAGAAACAGCTTTTATTTTTTGTGGGTTCTTTGCCAACAAGGGGAAAACAATTCGAAGAGGTGGAAGTCTATCTACACCTCTGCTGTCCCCTCTTCACTCCACCTTTCTTCTCTTCTTCACTCATAGCCCTGTCTGCATCTCAGCTTCCCCTGTGGGCACAGGGAGAGTGCAAGTCTTGAAAAGCTCAACATTGAGTTCATATTTCAGACACTTAGTGTGTGAATGAAGGTTTTATTTATCAACACTGTATAATGTATTGCCACAATATCTGATCCATCTCTACATAGCTTCAACTGGATTATCCTTCTATCTCATTCTCTGGACAATATACATCCATGCTTTGTGCTCCCCTCTCCTCTCAGCTATCAGCCCTTCTCTACTCAGCAAGAAGTATGGGAGTATAAAAGCAGAAAAAAGTATTCCTTATTCAAAATCGTTCCCAAAATTCCCAAAAACATCACCAGATCTGCCCCAATGGGGGCTCTCTGCTCTGATGTCATGCCTGTGTGACCAAGAAACAGGCTGTCCTCCCATAAAGGGAGACAAGCTCAGGCACGGAATTGTTTTCCTTATTCTTTCAGTTATGCGAAATCAGAGCTTAACAAAGCAGAACTAGACCTGCCCAAAAGGAGTTTGACAAATGGCAAACCCACTTAAAGTTTTCAACAAAGCAATGAAGCTTTTGTTTCTCCACAGAAAATAAAATCCATCTTGACCAGGAGTGGTTTTGATTCCTCCAAAGAAACAACGCAACATCTCATAACTGCTCTTCTGTTTAAACACCTGATGGATTCTTACTACTTGAAAAATACAGGTCTACTTTGGAATTTGGTCTTGGTCTTTTCTTTACCAAAACAACCAAAATTTAATTTTAAATTCTGTAGCAAACCAAGCCGTTTGAGTTTATGCATCCACACGGATGGTAACACCATAAGCCCAGGAGTGAGAAGCAAAGAATGATTTCCTGACAAGGACTGCACAGTGAGGCAAAATATATTTGAATTCTGACATTTGCCACAAGTTCCTGATAGAATCTAAGAAATTAAATCATATATCATTGAGGTATTGCTATTCCTTTGCTATGAAAATGGATATTAAATGGCACCTTTCTCTCTTTTGCACACACTTGTTTGCCTTATCTATTTGTGGTTCTTCCAAATGGGTCCTACAGCTGGAAGTTGGCATTTTTATACCTCAATGTGCAGAAACCCATTAGAAAGGTCATGTCTCCTGCATCACTTACCAGGCTTTTGATACCAGCCAAATGGGTGTATTTTCACTTCAGCATCTGGTGAACTGCAATTTGAAATGTACCAAGCACTTCTGGTTTCCTCAGCACATGTCTGGATTCCAAGGCTGTTCAGAGTCACACACACAATCTTTCCACCTGCCAAGGATGCACGTGGTTATAGAAATAAGGAGGAAAATTTTCCTTTTCTAGACAGTGTTGTGAGAAAAAAAGAACACAGCACGATTCCATTGAGTGTTAAATGAAATTCAATTGAATTCTGACTTAGAAGTCGAAGGAAATACCTGAAATGAGCCAAGGGATTGAAACTAGTGCTGAAAAATCCCATTGAATTCAATGTGAGGGAAGGTGGATAACAGCATTAAAATCCATTATAATCCAAAGTTACAGAGAATTTCACTGAGCAAAGGCCAGGACTCTTTGAGCAAGCAGCCCTTTCATGTTAATGTAATTAAAAATTGGCATGTATGTCAAAACATGTCCCCTGCTTACATCAAGATAAAAATTATTTCAAAGCCTAAGTGTAAATAATTTTGTTCCTGAAAAATAAGGAGGGTTTGAAACACAGTTTCATTGAAGATTTCAGCTCATGTTAAAATCACTGCTGAAAGTTCTCTTGACTATATGAGTTCCAAGCCTGGATGTGTGAAATGTCATAGATATTAAATATTAATCAGATAAACTAAAAATGAGTCCATTTTGCATGTTGGGTGCCTTAAATTTTTAAATTTATTTTAGAACTAGTTAAAGAAATTCAAAGTCATATTCAATTAAGACTTCAAATTTCATATGATCAAAAGAAGGTATGAAAACTGTCAACTGTTTTTTATTTGCATATTAATTCTTATCTAAACTATACTGGATTAATTTTCTAAGCTACTAATTTTTGACTAAGTGAAAATTTTGTCTGCTCAACAAAAAAAAGGAATTAAAAATTTGTATCTCTGAAGTGTTTCAAATTCCAAAATGCATTATAAAAACAGCACATCCCAATGACCTCAAGGAGAGTTGATTAGCACATGATTCCACCAAAAACAAATTTACACATTTCAGTAAATCTGAATTTGTAATAACATATTAAAATCTATTTTGTTGAATTTGAGCTGGGTGATATCCAATTTTAAACACCAACTGGAGACTTTCTTCCTCAAGCAGAAGACTAAAATTTGGGAGCAGAGAAGGTCAGACAACCAAGAAAACCAAAAGGCTAAACTTCGAGTATCCACAGGCATTATGTGCTTGCATACATCTAATTTAAGTAATATTTAGGTTTCAGAGTCCTTTAGACTTTAAAAAATGAAACAACATAAAAGGGGAAAAAATTGCTAAAAGAAGTCAAGCAACACTTTTGAAGAGAGGTTGATGGATGAGAAAAAACTGGAGTTTTATCAGTTTGAATTTTATGCAGTTGGAACTGCAGCCTCTTAAGGACTCGTTCTCATGAAGTTTTCTTAACAATTTCTGAAATGTGGAATGTGTCATTGGGCTGGACTAGAAATGGTTATGGTTACTCAAAAAGGTGCTGAAGAGAAGTGCATGAGATCTGAAAGTGCCTTTAAAGTGCACTTCAGAGCAAAAGAAGAGTAAAATTTGGATAACAAAGGAAGGCTGAAGTTATTTTAAAAATAAAAACATGGGGGAAATACCTGACAGCTGGGAGTCATTAAAAAAGCCAAATCCTGTGCAACAGGGGTCAGCATCACACCAACGCTCACACTCAAAAAACCTAAGGAAGAAAAAATATTATCCATGGTATCATTAGACATATTAGACACTGAAAACCTGTGGAGATGCCTTTCACAATAAGGCTGAAGAACCAGTACGCATGCACACTTCCATACATTTTCTTTATGTAGATGAAATTATGCTTGGTTAGTATACACCTGTCAGACTACATCTATTAATTCAGATTATTATTTTGATATCTGCCCTAAAAATATCAGCCTAAATTGATTTGCTGTATCATTGCTGAGAGATTTAACTGGCCAACTAGTAATTAGTAGCATTATAAGTAACAATTTTCATGTCTGTAATGAATAATTGTATAGATTATTATTTATAACTCAATTATAAATCTCCTTTAAACCATATGTTGTCTTTACTTCATTAAATACTCTCAAACAATACAATTCTTGGATTATACTTCTGATTTCCTTTATCTGCATAACACGGCCTTGGAATTCAGACATGGGTAAAATTCCAGGGAGAACAAAGGAACATTCATATCCTACCCATCGGAAACAGCTTTTCTGCTCATGTCAGTCTTATTTCTCACTGAGATTTCTGTTACTTTCTGGAATGGTACACGTGTGTAGAAGCTCTTCACAGAACTTTTAAGAGTGACTAGAAGGGAAAAGAAAAATAAAATTGGAAAAATTAGTTTCATTTTGTCGTATACAAATACTGGTGAAGTAATCAAATGGTAGGGGTCCAGTCTATGCCTTTGTGCTGAGCTCTGGTGGATTAAAAGATACTTTTATGTAATCACAGCAAAATTTTGATAGTTAAGCCTGGAGATGAATAAAAATTCACCAAGTGAAGGCTCTGAAAGCTTATCAAATTCCATCACCAAGGAAAGACTTCCAGCCAGGCTCTTTGTTTCTGAGACCTGTATTGATGCTACTTCTTCTACAAGGCCTTAAACTGGAATACAGATCCAGATTGGAAGACTCCAGGGTCCTCATGCACCTGCTGCCCTTTGGGCTCCCCAAAATGACATGATTTAATAGCTCAGTTCAGTGGACCTTTGTATTTGTTACAGCAAAATTACATGTTCCTGTACAGTGAAAACAGGTTTGTTTGTCCAGCTTCCTTACATGTGCCCTAGGAGAAAAACACTGAACTTCCCAAGTATTCAAAGAGCCAAGGTCAAAATTCATGTCTATAGCTCTGCATTTCCTAAAAAAAATTTTTTTTAAAATTAAAATTGCACTCAGTGCTTTCAATTTTTGCATTATTTAGCCACTATAGAAATTTTAGATTCTGACATTACAATGGCGTTCCTATTTCACCCACAGTATAAAAAGGGCAAAAAGCTGATATACAAATTTGAGATCCACTTGGCCTCTCTGACTTAGGAATGGCTGAGGTGGACAGAGTGAAATTCCTTGTTAATATCTTCCCATTCTGAACTGAAAATTAAAAACCGTATCCCAGACAGCCTGAACTGCCCGTGCACCATCACATCCCAAGACTCATTCGTACATGCAGACCTTTTATCTCAGAACCAGGAGCCAAAACACTGGCTTGCATTACCAGGGTTAGAGCAGGCATTGTCTATGCAAATACCAAAACTTGCCTATTTTATGGAACAGTGTCTGTGGTTGCCAGGGTAGCACAGTTGCACAGTTTCCTGGTATTTGGTCGAGGCTGCTGTCACAAATCTGTGCCTCTGGATAGAGGGTACACACAAAGTATTTGTCTGTGGCATTTTGCAGATCTGCCATTCGACAAAACTCTTCCTCTTCTGCACAGCCTAGGAAGCAAAGTCATGAACAGTTACACACAGGAGGGTTCCCTTCCCTTTCCTCTTCATGTTTTCAGAGCAAAGCTATTCATCAGCATACAACTAAAAGTGAGAATTTCAATATTATCCTACTAATCGTGCAAATTAATTAATTTAATTAATTAAAAGTGCAAAAGAAAGAGGGACACATTCTGGCTCTAGTGGCACTGAAGAGCAGGTTTACCTGGAGAGCACAGTAGAGGAGTTACAGCACAGCTAATTGGGAAGAAAAATTCCTCAGCTGTGACAAGCATTACTCCAGTGTATTGGTCTCTCTTTAATATTTTAATTCATAAAGATCTCTTTCTTTTTTAGTAAATCTGACATACAAATTTTATAACCATAAGAGAATTCTGCAGTCATGGTCTCTGACAAATAAAAATGACAATAATGCTTACAATGTCTTAGTAAGTTTTTACAGAAAATATTTCTGAAGCATTCAAGCATCACACAAAATTAAACGTAACTTTCCCAGAATCAACTGTCCAAGACATTTGCTTGTAGCAATTTGTTCTGAAGTTTGTCCCGGGGTAAGAGCACACCTTCAGAAAAGAACCAAAGCTGTCAAAGTCATTATCTAATTACCATGGCAATGGCTCCTGTAAACATGTGTGTCAATGCTGAATTTTAAAGAGGAAAAGCTCTACTGACCTCTTACAGTGATGTTTGTGCACTGTTTGGTACTCATAGTTCTTACTTCCTGATAGAGCTAGAAATTTCTCTCCCTTTACTGCATCAAGGTGTAATTTATCATTAGCCCAGATTATCTGCATTTTACCTTCTTTTACCACTATTGCCATCTCTCTTTGGAGTGGTACACTTCAAGAACAGCAGGGCATTGCCCAGGCTGTACCTTTGAATTCTCTTGCTCATGACAGGAGCACCCTGCTGGTGAATCATGGGCATCCCTTCTGCCATGGCAGGCAAGGACTTCAAGAAACAGGTGGCTCCACTGGCAATTTCCATGAAAATTTTAGGAGTTGTCTACAAAAAAATCTCAAAGTCTAGAGTTTGTACTCATCATTATTACAACACCTATTAAAAGATTTTAGTTAGTTATTCTTCTCTACAGAATTAGAGTCTCCATGATGTCTTACGTGTGAGACACCAAAGCAGAGCTTCCTCAGCTGAGTACTTCTGCCTGAAGACCCAATACTGCTGGTAAGGGAGGGAATAGTTCTGGTCACTTTGTATCTGGCTGTTGTCCATTTGGTAGAAAAGATCCTTTGTGGAATCTGAGATACAAATAAACAAAGAATGCCACAAAAAATTAACTATGATCTGGAATTAATTAAATTTATTTATATATAAAATTCTGCCTTTCACAGTAAAACAGCTGCAATCACTTTTTAGGGCTAGAATACAGCAAAGCTTGCTTTTAATAACAGCATTGTCCACCCACAGTGATTCTCCTGTAGTGCACTGCAAAAAATAGCACTGACAGATATTCCAACTGGATATTTCCAACATCCAAAAACTAGATGAAAATTCTAGAAATTAGAGGGTTCACTCTACTCTGTCGTGGAACACAATATCACAACAGTGAAATACGAGAATTCAGAGGCTGTAAGTATGAGGATTCAGAGGATGCTTTCAGTTCCTTAATTGATGTAGGTTTGTTAATTCAAAATGCAGTAGTTTCCTTATATTCCCTTGAGAAGCTTTTACACCTCTTAGTCTTAAAAGTTTTCTTGACAAGCTTAATACCTATTTCAGTCATTTAAGCCCATTTCTCTGAATTTATGCTCCCACAGACCACATTAAATAACTCATTTCTGTCACCTGCCTGTGACCTTGAGACATGTATGCAATGATTTATATCTCCTGAGCTCCCTCTGAAACAATCAATCACAGCTATTTTCTTCTTTCCAAATTTATCCCCTTAAATAAGGGTCCAGTATTAAAAGAAATGGACACTCCTCACTGATCTCCTACAAATTTCTTCATAAACACTTATTTATCAAATGTCATCAGCAGGTCTCATCCCCAGATCCAAAATTGTGAGACATTGTGTTACTTAATCTTACATGCAATGAAAAAATCAGACAATAATGAAAACAAGGAGAAGTAAAGACATGCTGATGATTGCTGAAGTGCTGAAGCACCTATTGACATGCAGAAAGTACACTGTAGCTTTGAATTTTCTATCAGAAACTAGATATGTTACTCTGTGCTTTACAAATTATTATCAAGTGATAATAGTTCTGTAGACATTTTCCCAGATGTATTCATGACTTCCTAAACAAGGTAACCTATAATTGCTGCTACCTCTCAAGTCATAACTTCAACCTTCAGTTTCTCTTAAATAGATGGTGTCGAGACTAAGATTTAGGGATGGAGGTAAAAACTGCATTCCTTGCATAACTGCAAGTTTTCATGATATCATCAGCCCCAGCAAGGTAACTGAAGAACCCTGAGGGCTGCACTCATGCCTTGGCAGGTAAATGTAAGATAATTTCAATCACCATAGTAAGTGCATTTTTTTCTTCTCTCTGTTTAAGTCCAGACTTTAAAATATCCCTAACTATATAGGAGCACTGCTACATAAATGGGCGTTTTTGGTTTTTTTTTAATTAGTTCAGTTTACTTTCCTTTCTAATTCTATAAGCAAAACCAGCAATTCACTTCCTTTTAGGATTTTGCACATATTAAATCACGTTCTCAGACATTCATCAAGACTACTCAGCAAAGATTATAATTCATTAAAAATGAATCAAGGTGCTCTCAGCCAACTCCACTGCTCATTTTCTCTTAGGATTATGGTGGTGAAGGCCCAAATGAACTCCAGTAACTTCCTACAAATTACTGTTGACCCATACATGACTTCATAAAAGAGCAAATCCTGGAATAACAAAGGAGCTAAGAGAAGTTCACAGGTCCCTCACTGTCATCATGCATGGAAGAAACACTTGTGACTGCAGTTTCATCCTGGGATTCTCTATGGCCCACATTTATAGGTGTCAATAGCAGTAAAGATGTCCAGGTACCCAGGGCAAGGGTTATGTGAAATTTTTTTCTCAGCCAAATAACATTTCCTGTGCCTCTTCAGCTCAGAAAGTGTGAAAGAACAAGTTTCACAGTAAACATTTTAACACTTTAATTTCCAGCCTGGCCTGGCAAGGTAAGAATCATAAACCCAGGCCTACGTTTTGAACATCTTTCTCAAAACCTGTATCAGACATCCCACTTCAGAGAAATCCTCTGGCCTTTACAATACCTATACCATAATAAACATATATATAGCAATATATAATATTTTCTGGTTAAATTCTGCACCCTCTCTCTGCTCTCTTCTATTGCCTGCTCTGTCTGCTATTGTGTAATACCTGATAACACGAGATCATCCTTTGTCTTCAAAACAGCAGCCTCACACAAAGAGGTTTTCATCCGGGTGACCATATCAGAGTCTGGAATGAATCAAAGAGCAGAGCAATTCCCTTTATCTTTCTTTCACAAGAAAAGATAATTCTCAGTTCCCAAAATTGAACAAATATATGAAATGCACCACTTAGGAAAATTCCTTTGGTAGCTCCTCCGAACGTTGAATCAAGAGTGGGTAAAACCATCTCTATATATTGTTTTGGATTGTTTGGATGACAAAAGTAAATTTCATATCCACAGTCACTCTGTATTCAGCATGAGCACTCTGAAGGCTTTGTGCACTTATAAAGCATTATTACAAATCATTTGTGCAGGTTGTGCCAGGTATATGGTGAGATTCAGAAAGAAAAAAAATAATACAGTTACTCTACAAATAAATATAACCCATGTAATTAGGCATAAAGTGCCAAATTATTGTGGTACTTGGACATTGATAGGACAAAGACAGGTAACTTCATGATGTCATTTTCAAGAGTATTAAAAGTTATAAATCATGTTCTCACACACAAGAATTTACCCAAATTTCATTAAACTGGCAGTAGAATTACTCCAGATTACACATCCCTGCTTCTGAGTTGTGTCTTAATTTGGATAGCACGAAATGAAGTGACAATAACATTTCCATTATAAAATAGACATATGCCACACCCTACAGTTCATCATAAGTTTTTGCAAGAAATTCTGTGAGACAACTTACCTCTCCACAGGTAAATTTCCTGAAAGGTAGCGAAATTTCTTTCTGCCTCTTCCATCAACTGAGAAGCTAGTAAAGAAAAAGATTTGTTAGAATAGCTGTTTAAATTAACCATATTTTTAAAATGCTCAGAAGTTGCATAGAATACACATCACTAAACAATGAACACCTTCTTTACAATATAAAAGTCTAAGGAAAAAGGTCGCAGGTGTCATGGGGCTAGTCTGGGTCCAGAGTGCCAAAATTTACTCAATTTCCAATCACTGCTTTTACCACGTAGGTCTGGGCATCTCCCTTTTTATCTTTGCTCCAGACTTTACCTTTCTTTAAGATTTTTGGCTTGGATCTGCCTGAATTAAATGCTTCCAGTATTACAGAGTGACATATTAAACACAGTCTCAACTTTCATAAATGTTCATGTGGCAAAATGTGAGAGGTGCATCTATCTAGCAATGCATCCAGTCAGAGAATTCTTACTCTCTTGTGGTATGGATTTACTTGAAAAAAAGCATTGGAGTACAGGAGCAGGCTGGTGAACAAGATAGAGTCTATACTACAATTAAAGAGAACTAATGGAAATTGAGGTAATTCACTGACATACTTCCACTGAACACTTGTCCTCCCAGGGTGAAGGAAAACTTCTTCTCCTCGTCATAGCTCACACCATTACACATCCCAGCCATGGCTGAGGCTGGTGTTGGACTCCAGCCTTTGGCATTGCAGATCAGCACGTCTGGGGAGCTCAGCAAACTGCACAGAATTGTCCCTAGGGGCAGGAAAAGACACAGAAAAGACACAGCTGCATCACTACACTGATGCTCTGCACCTACCCAAGCCCCAATACTTTCTCAAGAGAGATATCCTCCAGTATTGCTACCAAAAAAAAAAAAAAAAAAAAAGGCAAGCAAATTAGAATCACATGTTCAAATTTATGTGCTAAGGTTAGCTACTCACACCCAAACTAAACATTTGTAGCCTGTTTGTCAGAGATTTCAGGCACATACTATTATCACCTAATAAAATATTACTATTATCTGGTAATACCCAACAATGTTCTCAGCACTTCATAGCACCAGAGAGACACAGCCAATCCTTTGTTGGTCTTACACTCTCAGATTCTGAACCAAAAAAAAAAAAGCACTTACATATTTTTGCTGCAATGATTTCCTGAACTGGTGCCTGATCTCAGTCATCCCAGGCCTGAGTCTCCCCCCAGGACTGTGATGGGAGTTGGGGGACCTGAGTGTTTAGGGCCACATATTCTGGCACCAAACTGTTACTATAAATTCTAGACAATACTCAGCTCTTGCTTTGCACTTGGTGTCACAGCTCAGGCATTTCTAAGGTTTTCCAATGCCCTATATTTTGTTTTTATGGACTGGGTATGTGAGATATTGAATATGCTACCTTTTCCTTCTTTTTAAGCAAAATGCCAGTCCAAGTAGTGCATTGACCTGTAGAACTGATCCAAATAGTCACCCCAACCAAACAGATATTCACCTTCTACACTCACAAGTAGAGAGAACCCAAAAGTTGCAAAATTTGGTGGTAAATGTATAGAGAATTCGACTTTACAAGATCATTTAGAATACTGTGATAAAATAAAAAACAAAAAACAAACAAACAAAAAAAAAACCACAAAAAAATCCAAACCAAAACAAACAAACAAACAAAAAAACCCAACAACAACAAGAGAGCTGCTAAAGAAGAGAGATGCCAAAACAGAGAAAAATTTTCTGGAAACGTTTTCTTGACAATTTTCACAGATAATTTGCGACAGATTTTCATAGATTTTTGCAAATCTAGGATCAGTTTCCATCCCAAAAAGGAAAAGTGCTTGTCACATAGCAACAACTAGCATGACTGGATTTCACAGAATCATAGAATATCCTGAGTTGGAAAAGACCCACAAAAATCATCAAGTCCAACTCCTGGCTATTGATAGAGCTTGTCTTTTAATACTTGAGGCATGTAATTTAAAACTTCACAGTTCCTACAGGAAATGCATCTCCAAGGGGAAAATCAATATCATGTGAGCTTGAAACTAAACTGCAAAAAGTAAGCACTGGCATAAAGTGCTCGAACTTTTTGGGAAGAACCTGTTTGTGCCAAAGTCCCACCTCTGCCAGACTCCATCCATCCCACTACCACTAGCTCTCCTAGACAGACATCCAGACCTGGGAGGTTTTAGCATTTCTGCATGTAATAAAATAACATAATTCTGTTTAGCATAATTTTCTCCTGCTCTTAAAAGGAAATAGATTCTCATTTTCACTACAAGAATTCTGTCTGGAGGCAACTTCTTAGTTCCTGCATCAGCTGAAAGGCACCAACTTCTGGCACCCAAGCTGTGCTATGTATGGAGAGAGGTTTTCAGAACAATTTATCTCATCCAGATGGACATGTCACACAGAGAACGGGCTGAGCTGGAAGTGACCCACAAGGATCAGTGAGTCCAATTCCTGGCCCTGCACAGGACATCCCCAAGAGTCACACCATCTTCCCAAGAGCATTGCCCAAACACTGCTGGAATTCTGCCAGGTTTTTCCCTTCAAAATATCCATTTTGTTCCAAGAGAAAATTTCTACCTCAGGTCTTTACTGCTCCAAACCAAGTCTTGGGCATTACTCAAACCTTCACAACACCAAAAAAAGTCAGTGATGTAGAGACAGGCTGCTCACACAGCTATGATGCAGAGGTATGTGTGCTGTTCTACTCATGTAGCTTTGGTTTCCTACTGCAGAACTCCTTCCTGTGCAGGCAGGCAGTACCTCCATCCAGCAGGAGCTGGCTCAGGATGAATCCATCACAGCAGGAGTCCTGGCTGCACTCTTGTCTGCAGAGCAGCTGAGCATCAGTCTGGGATGTGCTGGCTGCAGGGAGCACCATGGAGCGATACACTCCCGACTGCACGTTCTGGAAACCAGTCCTCTCAAACGCCTTGAGTCCAGAGGAGCTGAATTCCTGTCCTGGGTAGACAGAGAGGGAGAGGAGCTCAAGGAGAGCTCAAGGAATGTTTTTGAATTACCTGCAGACTGGAACTGGTTGAAAGCTTTATGATCAAAACTCAGTTTTAAAAGTCCTTTTCTGGACTTTGATTTTCAGAAGCAAGATAAGATCATCAAATGATGTGGTGCCATTATTCCTGAGTAGCTGGTTATAATGCACTGCCAGCAAACAGCTCCTAAACTGATCTATGCAGTAAGATTGGTAATATTCCACCTTCAGGAACTCAGTTACACTGTTAGGAACTCCCAGATAGAAATAAAACAAATTTATCTCATTTAAAAAGTAAAATGTGTAATTTGGCCAGCATAACAGTATCTGCAATTAAGACTTCTGCTAATAATTAGGAGGGCATTATTAATAGAATTTTGGATCTAGAAAACTAGAATAGATCTGGTGTTAACAAGATTATACCAATCACAATGAGCTCAGGGATCTTGATTTATTTTCAGGTGAGCCAGATCTTTTTTCTTTATTAATATTAATAAATAGTGACTCAGAGGTTTGGATAGAGTACAAAGAATATGGCAAGATCAGAGAGTTTTGACTCAAACCCTGCAGCATTTGGTTATCTTGCTTCCAGTTTGGCATGACACTTAAAGCTGGACACACAATGGATGTGGTGCTATCAGCCACACTCAGGCCATAAATAAATAAATACATAAATACATAAATAAACAAATAACATAGGTCTCATGCATTCATTAGTTCAGCTGAAATATTTTTGCATTCATGGAGAGCACTTTACTTCTTGGTTGGTATATTACCAGTACAATTCACAATCAAAGGTAAAGTGAACTTAAATTATGTACAGGCTGGTCATTAAGAATGCCTTATGTGTTCAAATAAGAAATTGCTTAGTGAAGAGAAGAAGAACAGAATAGGAAAATACATAGGTTAGATTTGGAGGTTTTATGGGACTAGTTTCTGGCAAAAATCATCAAAATTTACAAAGGTATTCCTAATTTCTAGGGAACAAGATATGAAAGAAAGATTTGCTGAAGCTTCTGGACTGTCACTTAATATTGAGTTCTTTAAAGTATTATGTCTTCTTAATTTAGTCATTACCCTCTACAGAAAAAACTACCAGCTTGGACACAGAGTCAGATTTAGGTGAGTGATTCACATCTGGTACCTCTCTTCAAATACACCATCAGTGCATCTCCCTCTGGATTCCTGACACGAAGCAAGCAGCTGAGGCCACTGATGCTAGTGGCAGCAGGGTTCCCCAAGACACCTTGGACCTAAGACACAAAACAGGCAAGCAAAATAAATACAACCTAATGGATTTCCTCTCCTAAAATAGATTTTCTTTATTAAAAAAATCATGGGGAGCAATGAGCAACACAAAAGGTTATCACAGCATAACTCCATGTGGACATTTTTTATTCTTTCTCATATGGATAATTTTTGTACTATCAAACTGAGATCTCAGCTCCTCAATGCCACATTGCTGCTTAAAGTAGTGAATAGGAAAACAGTACAGTGATAAAGAGCACACAGTTCAAACCCTGGGCTAGAGGAAGGGACTCAGAAAGTATGATTGTTCCAGGTGACCTGATTACCAACCTGGCTACTTCTAGTTTGGACTATCCAGATTAACTCTCTTTTTAAATCAACCTGATAACCTATCTGCAGGTGCTCAGCATGTTTTAGGGACAACAGTGCTGTGTGATGCTTCAACCAAACACTGGAGCATTCAGATGTAATTTTTGGAAATATCTGGGTGTAGCTTCTGTACCAACCTGCGTTGAGTTGGTTATCTATTTATTTAGGGATTTATTACTGCTATAGAGAATAGCAGTGCCCATGGGGTCAGGTAACAGCCTGCCTTTCTTGTGTGGTCTTGTCTATTTACATGGAACACACAGCACTTTGATAACCATGTATTTTAAAATATGATCATTCTTACCAATCCAGAGGTGGTGCAGTTGAAGTTGGCTTCAGCAGCACTGTACAATGCACAGAGCACTTCAGTACCAGCAGGACTTACAGTTGCAAAGCCACAGGCATCTTCCCTCTCACAGTCTGAAAAACAGGAAAGAAATTTTAAGTTTCCTAGGACTCCACATGCAAAATGGTTGCTACAATTCCACTGCTTACTGCCACTTATGTAGGTTTCCATATGTCTATCAGACATGAATTTAATTAGCCAAATGAACTTTAGTACTCAACTATTTTAGTAGAGAGTTAAGGATTTTAAATTGAATTAAATTCATCTAGAAAGTTGTTCATCACCTGATGATATAAACATCTGAAACAGGTCTGACCACACACCCAAACATTTAAAGTCTACTGGATAATTTTGGCAGAGGCAGGACTCTCATGAACCACTTTGCCAGCACGTCACATCTGCCTGATACACTAAGCCCATGGCAAAGAGGTTGTGACAAATAGAGTGATGGGAAGGAGGGAAACATCAAATTCTTCAATCATGTTGGCTGCCCCTGCAGCAATCCTCTGGCCACTGCAAGGGAGAAACAGCATCCTCTCCTCACCCCTCAATGAGAACTGCAACATATTTTGTAGCTGTGCTGCCATTTACATAACTTATAAAGAAAATACATCTGTGAGAGAGATGGAATCAGACTGGTTGACAAGGGGCATGATTTCCTCCCCAGGTTTGTTCTCAGGCTCTCTCAGTTCAGTGTCTTGCTTTTGAAGGTCTCCATTTTCAAGGGAAAGTGCAAGAAACCTTAAAGTATGCAGCCAGGATGAACTCCTGCAGGAAAATCATTCCAGTAATAATTCATAAT
Organism: Acridotheres tristis; assembly: GCA_037013685.1. Classification (NCBI taxonomy): domain Eukaryota; kingdom Metazoa; phylum Chordata; class Aves; order Passeriformes; family Sturnidae; genus Acridotheres; species Acridotheres tristis. The sequence continues at coordinate 142,023,410 of CM072886.1, read as the reverse complement.
AATTCAGTAATAACTCACGTATTCTGTTCTTAGTATGAGAGGTGATTGCTCCAACTAGACTGTGGCATGTGACACAAAGCCACCGATTTATCAGAATTTTGGTATGTACCTCACAAACAGGATATCTATCTTATTACTGCCAGAAAGTTTTTTATTTTGAACATATCCCTCTGCCTCCTTTCACAGCCTGACACAAAGTGAGACTGACTCAAGGCACCCTGAAAGTAGTGTGGTGACTCCTCTGGGTTTTAGATGATTCTGAACCAACTTAAACCAGGTGCAATTTAGTATATAAACTTCAAGACTTGGCAGAGGAATATCTCTGAACTCCTTATAATACCCTTCTGACGTAAGCAAGAATGATTATTCCTACTGTATGTGCCAATCAGGTAATTGGTGAAGAGGTAAAAGTTGCTTTTCATATGTCCTGAACACCTAATCCTTCTTCTGTCTGCACATCTGCACAGTCTGATGAATGTTTCCTGGTTTAAATCTCAATTCTCATTCGTATTGCAAACTACATCAGCTGGCTTTAAAGTCAGATGACTTGTCTGAAGTAGTAAATAAAGTCAGAAGACTTATTTCTGAAAGAAACATCAATCTCTTCCCTGAACCAAGGGCACCAAAAGTTGTAAATATCTTGCAGTGAATTGGTACCGAACTGCAGAACATATAGTTCATCCAGGAACTTAACTACAAACTTATCAGATGAAAATATTATTTTCCACAATTGATAGTGTTGTCTCTACAGCTTTTTTCAGTTTTCTCACCTGAAATGCACTGAAAATATGTACTTTGCAGGTCTCCCCCAAATGACTGAAACTGAAGAATTTGAGCTTCTTCTGATCCATAAATCAGGTTGGAGGCAGGAACTCTTTCAAATTTTCTGAGCACTAAAAAAAAGACAACAAAAAACCCCAACCAAGTAGTACTATCAGTTTCCATGCTGCAAACAGACAAAGACTTTAGGTAGAAATTAAGCTTGAAGAATTCTGTGGGGAGAGAGGTTTGCTCATTAAATGATGTACCATAACCTCACAGATAATTCAGGAGACAGCTGGCGTGAGGGTAGAATTTCAGCTTTGAAATAAAAAGTGTCACAAGATGTTTTAAAAACCAGTTAGCCAAGAGTGGGCTGGGATTTTACTTTCCAGTGAGGCTTCTCTTCCAGCAGCAGACCTGCCATCTCTCATTACTTGTTCATGGCATTGAACCAACTATAGAGTCATAGGGGGAACCAACTTTCTGCCAACCAGTCACAGAAACAAGAGCCAGATCCAACAGCACTTGGTTAGACAGGAAATCCAGAAACACAACAGCCTGATCTCCACTAACTTCAGCCCAAGGCTGTATCCAAGGTATTATGTCCTACATGCTGCTTTATTACTCCTCCATTCCACTTTTAACACCTGACTGTCATTTACTGACCAAACCCTTTTATCTGCTCCTCTGCACTGGACCTGCTCACCTGTGTGTGAGGAGTCTGACAAGCAGCACTGTTCACACACTGGGAAAAGCTCATGGGGTCTAGAGATGCAAACCCCAAAGGTCACTAAATGGGGTGAGGACTCTCATCCAGGCTCCAGAAGGTTTGGCTCTGTCTGTGCCCTGAAGGGGATTACAGATGGAGAGGACACACAGTGCCACCACCACCCTGCTGAGGTTGGTACTACCTGTATTAGGTTGGTACTACCTGTATTAGGTTGGTACTACCTGTATTACCAAGGGCTTGGGCACAGTGTGACCACAGGTTGATGCACCAGAGCATTTGGGTGAGCACAGCACATTATCCCTGCCCATGGCAGGGGGGCTGGAAGCAGAGGATCTTTAAGATCCTTTCCAACCCAAACCATTATGTGGTTAAGAGAAGAACGTGGTGACTTAGCATCATCCCTTGCTGACCAAACTTCTCTAAAGGCCTCAGGTGAAGGCAAACCTTGGGCTCCTTGCAGCCAACACCAAGCCTAGACCTAAAAGAGGTAAAAGCAGGAGCTCTGGTGTGATCCCAGCTGTGGGAAGAGCTGGAAACTCAGCCCCTCTTTCCCCTGGGCTCATGGGCACAACAGTCAAGCCAGAGGATCACAGTCCTCTCTCCCTGAAATGTCTGGATAAACCATGAAATAAAAGTCAGGGATAAGTTCTTAAAAATAATCATTTGCACTCTTACAGTAAAAGAGTCAGAGCTAAATCAGAAGCAAATGTCCACTGCTGTCAGGGCTGAGCTAGCAGGTGCTTTTGATAAAACCATCATTTCTGCTCAGGAAAAAACCCACATGAGTTTGTCAAATGCTTAGCATAAGAAAATCCTTGCACTCCAGTTAAGATGGGGACAAGGAAGAAATATGGAGCAAGAAGAAGTTTTTCTTCCTTTCTAGAAATACAGGGCACAAAAATGCAAGCATTAGATAACTTCTGCACAAAACTGAATCCCTTCTGCATCTGCAACTTGCAGTGATGCCTGGTTAAAAGCTGCCCTCATTTCTATTCCAATATTCAAATTTTAAAAATAACAATCTCAAATGTTTTTCTTTTCTTATGAATTTCCCCCCTAATTCTGGCTTCATCCCACCCCTCCATTTTCACGAGAAAAATATTTTTTCTCTATTTTTCTCCCATATTATTGAATACAATATTATTGAATACCATATGCATTTAATACAAGAATATGAGAGAAAAGTAGAGAGAAGATAGAAAGTATAATGAAACAGCAAACTGAAAACATTGAAAAATGCTAGAAAAAACTGCCCTTTTAAAATTTTTGAATTTTGTTTTTTAGTAAAAAGAAAGGTAAAAAGTTGCAGTCATAAAATCATTTCACAGGCTTAGTGCAGAGCAGAAATTCTCTATCTCACTTACTACTAGAGCAAAGCTCTAGGTCCTTCTGTTGCTGTAATTCCAGAATCATAGAATGGATTAGGTTGGAAAGGACCTTCAAGATCACCTAGTCCCAATCCCCATATAATAAATGTTGAGTAACAAATGTTAAGTGTAAATGTTAAGTGGCCTATAATATACCGAGAGAGAGAACGATAATAACAAGCAATGGCTGTTACAGCTTATTCCTCTGCATTCATACAAGGCAATTTTTCTGTCTGAAGACTCAAAAACCAAACACCAGCTGGGTTTTGGTGACCCTTCCCAAATGCCTGCCTCTTGTCAAAGCAAGATCAGCCTTCAGCCCCTACTGTCTTGCTGTGTGCTGAATTCAGTTAAGGGAAATAATAGAGGCAGGTGAAAAAGCAAAAATAGAGATAAACTGTTTCATTTCACATTATGCTTTCTGCAAATGAAGCATGATCTTTAAAGAAAAAAAAATTAAATAAGCCAGAAAATTATTATTTAACAACCCAAGCAAGTAAATAGATCTCTTAGGTGTTCAAGGGATCCTGAGCAACCTGATCTTTTAGGTGACATCCTTGCCCATGGCAGGGGTGCTGGAACAAGATGGTCTTCCAGGCTCCTTCCAACACAAACCATTCTCTGATTCTATGACACATTGTTGCTGTATTTTTAAATAGTCATAAATTAATTTTCAACAGTCATAAATATAAATATACATCTTCTAGCATGACCCACAAAACGAAGCACAAATATCTACAGCTGCTCCATCCTGGACAGTCAGAAATTCCCAAGCAGGTAAGGAAGGCTCATGGTAACAGAAGAATTAAGATCCTGAGTTCTCTCCACAGAGAAACATCCCAGCTACCCTGTGATTGAGACCAACAGAGCCTTTACCTCATGTTCATAACTGTGATCAGTCTCTAAGTATGCTCAGAGGAAAAAAAGATATATTTATCTGAATATAGTTTTGCAACCTCTTCATAACTGGGACTTTACTTTTCACAGTGCTTCCACTGATCACACTTGTCATAAGACATTGCCTAATTCAAAGCACATCATGATATCAGTTTGTAAGCAGAATATTCCATTAAATTCAATACCAATCATATAATGAGCATATAAAAACTGCTGGGGAAAAAGCAAAAGCTTTGAGGCTGAGAGGCATAATTAGACCTTACTGCAGGCAGTCTGGGGACTGTTTGATAGATGACTTTCTTTGTTTTTTCAAGTTTTTCATCCTTGAAAGCCAGCATTTTGCAGCTGTATTCAAGCACAAGTAACCTCCTCCAGCCTGCAAGGATGTGTTCCCCACGTCAGATACCTTACAGCAGGGGCCCAGAGGGTGATGTTATGTTGTGGCTGTGAGGTCATTGCTGAAAATAGTCTATTTCCCATGAATACACAGATGAGGGATAATTTTACAAAGAAATAAATAATTCTGCTTCTTTCTCATTAGCCTTCTCATTATTCTTTTGGGTTTCCAAGCAGAGAGCACAAGGTCAGCACACATCAAAAGCTGGCAGCCATCTGAGAGTGCAAGAAACCTGCTTCACTCTTTTCCCTTACCAGAAATAACTTCCCAGAGTAGTCAAGAAATGCAAAACTAAGGAGGAATGTGGCTTAATGCAGAGGCCACAAGTAGGGGAAAGTGAATAACTATGGGACAGTGAATCCCCATAAGCTGTGGAATGATTATTCTCTTCATAAAGAAGTTTCACCTATGTGGGGTGAAAGCATATCCAAAATATCCTTCTGCCACTTACCCAAGCACTGGTCATCTGTCAGGAGATCCTCTGTTTCCGTCCAGCCCAGTGCTGCTCCAGAGCTGTCGACACAGAGGGATTTCTTGGTGTCAGGGTCTTGCTGGGCAGGTCTGTACTGGCCATCTTCATCACACTGCAGGCCCTGCTCACTGCTCTGGCAGGGTGTGACACCTGGTACAAGAGAGCAAGAGAAGGGAAAAAGGAGCTTTGGTAATGCTGTCACTGTCACAATTCCTCTCTGTGAATTCAGAGCCTGGACAGGACCTCTGCAGGTCATAAGGTCAGAGCCCCTTGCTCAGGCAGGGCCACCTAGAGCTGGCTGCCCAGGACCTTCTCCAGATGGCTTTTACCCATCTCCAAGGTCTCCAGAACCTCCCTGGGCAACCTGAGCCAGTGCTTGGTTGTCCTCACAGCAAAAACATTTTCTGATGTGCAGCCACTGGTCCTGTCAATGCTGTAGGACAATGTTTCAGTGCTGTGGGACAAAAGTCTCCTTAGCACAGCAGAGACTTTACTGAAAATTAAACTAAGATTTGCACAGTGTTACATGCTCTGAAGCATGGTAGTTTCATTGCTTTGTTGTTACTTGAATTTGTGTTTCAAACATTTTTTAGATTCTCTGTCATGCATCAAATCTCTGTTGATGTATTTCCAGTACTGCAAAGCAAAGTACAGAGAAGGAACTGTACTTTGATACAGATTTGTTCAATGACTGCTCAGTGGATCTGTGAAATGTTGTGAGCAGTGAGAAGAGCTATCATACCAATTAATTCAGAAAAACTCTTCACACTCTGCCAGGAGACAGCAGGGAATGAAAGCAAGTAGGAAGATAATGTGAAACCTGGCCTTTTGGAGAGGGCTGGCACTGAGGTGCAGCACAAAGGAAAAGTGGAAACCAGGCAGGGAGCAAGTTTAGTAAAGAAAATTGAAAGTGCAAGTTTTTAAACCCTAAGGAGCAAACTCTTAAGGACACAAGTCCAATACCTACCCAGGGAACACACATGGAAAAGAATGACAACTGTAGGCAAAAGCTAATTGATGTTGGGATGCATTACAATAAAAATGGGAGGTTTATCCCACCTAAGAGAACAAATAGGTTGAAAGAGCACAAAGTAGACCATATAATAAATGCCACTTCCCAAGAAGCCCATTCTTGGTACTCTCATTTGTATCTTATTTTATATAAGATATAAATATAAATATAATTCTGTAGACGAAACTGAATTTGTACCTAATAACTGATTTTCTCTATAGAACTGCATGAAAAAAACAAATCATTTAAGCTGATTTCACCATCATTAGTGAACATTTCAATAGTTGCTGTGTGAGAAGGATTTGTATTTGCAGGGGAAAGTGCTGCCCAAAACAAGACTATTTTAGTGTTCATGAAAGTGACAATAAATGAAGTTCATAAGAAGTTTCTTACTGATATTGAATACCCAAATATCATTCCTGAGGACAATGAACATGTCTAAAGGAACCACAACATCCTGGATGACACTGACCACTTGTTTCTCATGCATTTTTTGGTCAAAACACCAGACAGTTTGTACTTTGTAAAATGCTTTTGAACGTATGCAGAAGGAATCATATTCATCCAAAAACCCCCACAGGGAGGATTTAATTTTTTAAAAAAACTTAGAGATGAATAAAAAAAAACTAATAGATATTTGAAGCCAGAAAATAAAGGATATGGAAAAAATGAGTTCAACTTACAGTGATCAGCACTGACTGCCCCATAGGAGTTGGTAGTTTTGCCCACAGGACACTTGATACAGAAGGAATGTCCTGTCTGATACTGATAGTAGCCAAGAGGGCAGGGAATGCATTCATTGTCCTGGAAATAACTGCCTGGAGGACAAACAACTGCAAAGAGAACAATCACCTTATTACTCACTTGGAATTCAACCAGTTCTGGCATTTGCACACATGTGTGGGTGTATATGTATATATATATATATATATATATATACACACACATATATATATACATACATATACATACATGCATAATGTGTGTATATGTATATATATAAATAATTCTGATTGATTTGCCATAGGCTTCAAGCTCTTAATGTATGTATTTCTAAGTGGTATAACAAACTAAACACTCCTTAAGTGATCATTAAACTCATCAATGACAGGAATCTAGGATGTGATATGTTTTCTCAGGTCACCCAAAATCTGTTCTTGAATTAGAGCACAAGAAGCTCTTTGGAAACACCAAGTCCAGGCCAGATTTCCAGCTAACAAATCCGTTTGTAATAAGATAATGCAGGTGGATGAGTTGTGAAAGAAAACAAAGGAAGACAATCTACAAAAATAGTAACTTCTAACACTACATACACAAACAGGAAGGATCTGAGGAGCAGAAACTCCAAAACATCATACAGAAATCCACCATATGGTAACACTTTTATTCAGAATTCCTGGTAAAGAAATTTTTGTTAAGCACTTCCAAACTAAACAGTAATGGCTGGATTAAAATCACAAGTTGTGCATATGACAACCCAAACACAAAACAAAAATGTGTTCCTAGTGATGTTCTTAGTCTGTATCTATATAATTTTCAAAATAATCAGGAGCAATATTTCCAGCTGACCTGTTGCATATTACAGGGAAAATTCTTTGTCTTCTGGGATATCATGGAATACTGTCTTTCCCTCAAGAGCATTCAAATGAACATTAAGGCAGAAGAGTCAAAGACATATTTGCAGGACAATATTCCTGCTTGTTATTTCACAGCTGCTTCCCAGATGTAGATTTCCTTCAAAACACTATCAAATGTATATTTTGGGACTTTGACAAGGTGCAAAACTTTATTTCTGTTCTTGCCCTGCATCCTGACAGAAGTTCAAGCTTCCATGAGAGAGAAACAGTAATGGAATATTGGCCATTCTCACTACAACCCACATGGTGAATTGCTCTTCTGGTGCCAGTACATCAGAATATAAATGAATTTAACTCATGGGAACACCTTAATTATAATAGACTAAAAAGACAGCTAATAGGAAAATTATCATATCTTCCTTCATCTGCTGTAAATAATCCAGTGGGAAGTTCTGGGTGGATACAACTGTGAGACTGAAATTTCCTCCTAGTACACATCAAGGCAGTTACTCTGGATAAAGCACATATCTAAAATCAATTACAGAATGTAAAAAATCCTGGATCAGTCAGAATTCTTCTTTCAAAAACCCATCATCTAATACACAAGAGTGTCTGATATGTTTTAAAGACATTTCCAGCACATGCACAAAGCATAATACTCATTGAACAACAGCAGAAATTAAAGTGAAATGAGAAATCCATGCCTACATTGAAGACAAAATGCAATGAATGAAGACACTAATTAAGCAATTAAAGTTTGAAAGGAAACAAATTAAGCTTTTCAAAGCATTCTCCTGGTTTTTGTAGTTTTAGTCACAATGTGAAAGAAACATCTGTGTCTTCTATTACATTTTGAACAAGAAAAATTGCCTTTCATTTCACATGTTTGATTGACAAAAAGGCACAAAGAACAGTAAAAAATATTGGTGCAGAATCACGTTTTCTAGACTCTGTAACTCTTGGAGGGACCTATCACTTCAGCTACAGGGCACACTGACACAATCACATGAAGGTTCAGTTTGACCCTGCAAGTGAGACAAACCAGTGTATTGTACTTCTTTCAAGCATTAACATTAGTACATTTTAACAACATAAGAAACTAGAGAACAAGTTTCAACCAAAATCTGAGAGTTAAGTGTTACCAGTGGGACCAAACTGTGTAACCCTAAACCAGGAAAAAATAAATTAAAATGAAAGGAAAAAAACCAAAAATAAATAAACAAACAAAACAAAACAAAAAAAAGACAAAAACAAACAAAAACAAAAAAAAACAAACAAAAAAAACAACAAAAAAAAACCAAAAAAAAGCACCCAAAAAAACACCAAAAAACCAACCAACCAACCAAACAAAAAAATCTCACCCAAGTAAATTTAATGCCTTGCTCCTGCAAATGAAATTTGGAACCTGGTCTCACTTCTAACTGGATTTGGGCCTCTGTGTATCAGGGGAACAAGCTGCAAAATCCAGGCTAAGGAGCAGCTCACTGAAGTGATTCCACAGGGATATCACCCTTCACAGAAGCCTCAGATCTCACTACACTGAGCAAGTTCTGCATCCAGGTTTCTATTCCAGGTAATGTATCATTATCTGAAGCTCTGGCTGCATTATATTTGTGAAATCCTTGTATTAAGGATCACGTGCATTACAGAATGACCTTCTATTACCAGACAGATCTAAAATGTTTTCAAACAATTTCAAAAATGCTTACAAAACTTTCTATACAATCATTAGCACTAATTGCCATCTCTCCCATTCACACTGGTGCCTCACACCTTTCAAATATGAACCTTAAACACAAGATCACTGATGACTTTCTAATTTCAGCTCTATAGTGATTCCTGACAACATCTAAGAATGGAAAGCTAAAAATGAGTCATACCACATCCTTGTGAACTGGGGCCTGCTTTTCCAGAAGATGAAATTCTTCGAAACCCGCTTCTACATCCGAGCTGCACACGGGGAGACAGATCAAACTCTTCATCCCGGGGAAAATCAATGACAGAATCTGCCTGGAACTGCTTGGAATCCAAATGCAGCAGAAAAACACCATCCTTAATCTCTTTTATAAATGCTCCAATGAGATTTTCCCCAACAATTGCGTTTTCTAAAGAGGGAAAAAAAATACAACAAAATAGCATGAAAGGCATTTCCATAATACAGGAAATTCTAACTACAGAGAAACTGATGAAGTTGAAGTTAAAAACAGAGGCAGATACAGAAATATAAGCATGTTAAAAAACAGCAGACCATAATGAATCTGTACAGTGTCTATAAAACTATAGTCTTATTTTACTCAGTCTGTTTAAATACACCCAAAGACACCTCAAACACAAGGCCTCAAAGCTGCCTTAGCAGGTAATGGAAGTTGGAACTTAATGGGACATGATGGTGCCATGACTGTACAAAGGGAGCAGGTTCTGCCCTGTCTCTTCTGAAACCATACAATCATTCCCTCAAAAAGCTATTTTTGTACTACAGGGAATTTATAGTGTAGGGAGAGTCAAAAAGATAATGCCCTCAAAGAGGAAGACTTTCAAAAGAAAAGTTGAATATAAAACCAAACACACTTATACTTTGATTCACTTTCTGCAAACTGCTTGAATATTCACAAGGGCAATGGAATATTAGATAAAATATAATTCAGATTAGATATAATTTAGATTAGATATATAAGGAAGGAGTTTTTTACAGTGATGGTGGTGAAACACTTAACCAAGTTGCCCAGAGAGGCAGCAGATGCCCCACCCCTGGAAATGTTCAAGGTCAGATTGGAAGGGACTCTGAGGAACCTGACTGAATTGAAGATGTCCCTGCCCATGGCAGGGGTGTTGGACTAGATCACCTTTAAAGTCCCTTCCAAGCCAAACATTCTATCATTCTGTCTTTAGTGCTTCCCTTAGAATATGGAACAACTGGACAGATGTAAACAGTATCAAACTGTAGATTCAGGAACTACAGACCACTGCAGCTGCTGTCTGTGTCCTGAAGGTTTTTAACTCAGTTCTGACCAAGCAAAATTGCTGTAAGACACATCTGCAAGCCCCAAAGTTAGAAGGAAGGACACATGCAGACAGAGCTGTTTCTGTTTAGTGCTGGGAACACCATTCCAAAGCAGTGAAACTGGAGAAAAGGTCACACAGGATCACCAAGGCTGGGAGAGACCTTCAACATAATCTAGTCCAACCACCAACCCAGCAGCACTATAATCACCCCTAAATGATGTCCTCAAGTGACATATCCAGATGCCCCTTGCTTGGCCAGCTTATTCTAATGTCTGACCATTCTCTCAGTGAAATAATTTCTAATATCTAATCTGAACCTCACCTGGGACAACCTGAGCCATTTCCTCTTGTCCTGTCACTTGAGATGTGGGAGAAGAGAATGAGCCCCTCCTCCTTTCAGGCAGCTGTAGAGGGCAATAAGAGCTCCCCTTTTCTCCAGACTAAACAGCCCCAGCTCCCTAAACTGCTCCATATCACACTTGAACTCCAGACCTTTCCCCAGCTCCATTGCCCTTCTCTGGATACATTCTAGAACCTCGATGTCCTTTTTGTAGTGAGAGGTCCTAAAATGAACACAGGATTCGAGCTGTGGCCTCATCAGTGCTGAGTTTGGGGGGCAATCACTGCCCTGGCCCTGCTGGCCACATTATTCTTCATACAGGCCACTGTTCTTGATATGCCCACAGAGGGCATTTGGACTTGGGATAGATTTTTAATATCTTTTATTTTGAAGGAAAATACTGACTGCTTTGAAAGTCATCTCTAACTCTCACAGAAGCCACAGCAAACATCTGCCAGTCAGTGGTCCCTGTGTAGTTGCTCTCAGACATTAGAAGTAAGGATCATTCTTTAGTGGCAAAGGTAATGCAACTAATAGAAAAAGAGGGAAAGGGGAAAAAAGAAAAATATAACTTGCAAGAAATTAGTTAACTTTTTGACAATGTGCGAATTGTGTTTCTCTGAATATAATGAATATAAACACTTTTCCACCACTGAGGACTTGTCCAATGGAAATTAACATCTGGGACAGTTCAGCTCATGCCTGATAAAGTAATTTTGAATCCTAGTTAAGGCATCTGGGAAAGGCAGTCCTATCTGAAAGAAACATTCAATTATAGCTTCTTTCCACTGTGTGGTCACAAACTGAGAAGGGAAATATATCAACACCAAAAGCTCAGAAACACAACACCAGTGTTATAGAGACAGGGAAACAAAATGAATAAAAGCAAATCAGGATTAATCCACAGAAACATCAGAGAAACAATTACCAATATCATGTAAGTCAGGGAGAGAAGCTGTGGGGATGTTTTCCAGCTGAGTCCTCCACGTGATGTTCACTCCCAGGCGATCCACGCTCAGGCATTCCACATAGACAGTGGAATCATCACACATGGACACTGAGCCAGTTTTTCCAAATGCATTTACCTCAAATTCAGAATTAAGTGAAATCACAGTTAATCATCCTGAGAACTTTCTTGGTTTTTCCTTGCCCTATTCATTTGCACTGTACTATACTCTAACACTGTCAAAAGGGACTGTAAAAACAGAAGCAAGAAAATATAATTTTATCAAGTCATACAGTCACTGTAAGGATAGTCAAAATATTCTCTTCCATTGAAACGAACTATTAACAAATATTGGGCTGGTGTGATATGACTTTTATGGCAGGAACTAAACTGATCTGATGATGTAGTGTGAGACTAAACCTCCTATTTTTCCACTCATTCATATGAGAAGTGCTGCCAATCCTGACAGATTTAATGGCATATTCCATTCTTCTAGATTTCTCAAACAGGAAAAGGTCTATGTTGTGTTTCACCTTTTTTTTTTTTTTTTTAATGCAACACAAAACCCAACCAAACAAAACAAAACCAAACAAAACAAACAAAATCCACCAACAATGGAAGAAAAGGAATTTAAATTACCTGGAGGTGACATAAACCACGAGCCTTCAACTCATCTAAAATAAATATCTGGAATGCCTGGAGTAACCCAGAGTAGTCAGAACTACATGTCTTCTCAGGAGGCAGCCGTAGCTGAAAGTGTGTTTGAGCTTGGACTGTCTGAAATAATTGGAGCTCTAAAAATGAAGTAGAGAGGACATTTAGTAACCTCACTAACGAGGAACCTGACCTTCAGAGTTACTTTGAGAAAAGACACCATTGATTTAACATTCTCATGTTGCATCAAAAGCATCTCCCCACTTTTAGATGAAAGCAGTAGAGCTGCCAGTAGTAAATAACAAGCAGCAAGACACAAGCTTGATAAATATAAATGTTGAGTATTAGAGAAAAAGCAAAGTGATACACTTGGATAATAATGAAGAGATATTTTACACTGGAGCACTCACTCACAGAAGAATAAGGACAATCTGGATCATTACTAATAATTTTTCATAAGCCTTAGTAAATAGGAAGCTCCAGAGAACTACATGGAAGCTGACATTATGCCAATACTTAGAAAAGAAACAGAAAGATCTCTCGATTTTCACTTTTCCTACATGCAATCATGAAAACACTTCTTTAAATGGTAACAGTAATTAATAGCAAACACACTTTTAGAAACCCAGCTTGTCAAACTAACTGGGACTATGTTTTAGGAGAGGAGAAATTTGCAGAATAATGGCATTGCCATGGATGTCTACAAGAGATTTCTGAATTTTTGACAGCAAACCCAAGTGATGCTAATCACACAAATTGATGACAAATCTGTGAGCTCATCAGTCAGAAAATCAAAACCTATTTAATCAGTTTTTAGCAAGAAAAAAAATATGCAAATTTCTTGTCTCCCCTGGAGTAACACTGATCCCAGGCTTCATGGCGGGTTTATTCCCTCAGGTTCAGCACAACAGTTGTGCTGTCACTCCACCTCCAAATGGAGCTGGATCTTATCCCACCAGGCTGGACAAGCAGCAGAACTCTCCCTCGTTCAGCTCCTCTGCAGGTCCTGCCTGCATCACATACAAATGTCACTGCTGGAGCACAATTCCTCATCCCTCACCCCAAAAATGAGCTTGAGAAAGCCTGGAGAGCTTCCAAGGAGAATGGCAGGCAGGACCAGAGGACACAAACCTCTGCTTCTTCCTGCAAGGCACCAAACCCCTCTCTGCTTAGTTTCTCTGAGTAAGAGAGAGTTTAAAGAGCTGATTTAACCACAGTCTCTAGATGTATAGATAAAGAACAGGAAATATGATTTTTGAGAGTGAGGATAATTATCCACTTGAACAAATTACTGAGTGTTTTGGTGAATTCTCCATTCTTGTGAGGTTTGTTCAATTGCCTTCTGATTTGTTGGGAATCTTTTCTTTCTCCTTAAAACCATGCTGTATTCCAAACACAAATTACTGGGGGAAGTCCTTGGCTTACAGTAAACTTTATAGCAGATTGCCACACACTCCTCTCTATCCCTACAAAGTTATTCCACTCTCGGGCAAACATGGAAGTTATTTCATAACATGCTGCAGAAACCTCATAAATACAATCAAAAACAGACAAAAGTTTCAGTCTGAAATTGAAAGTTTAAAAATATTTGCATTTGGAATAGAAGAGTTTAACCCATTCTGAAGACTAATTAATGGGTGTAACCTATTCTGGAAATTAAAAATAGTTGCAAACTTGGCAGGAAGACCTGCACTTCTCAAAGCTCAGCACTGCTACAAATTGCCATTTTGATCAGAATGTATGTCTTTTTAAAAATAATTGAAAAGGCCAACATCGATATCCAATTGCATGAGCTCTGAATGGACATCCAATTCTTCCAAGATTTAAAGTGCCATTTTTTTCTTGAAAGCAAAATGGTTTGAAAAATACCAGAAGTCAGCCAAAAAATACAACAGTAATCCTTAAGAACAGACTGCTGAAAAAAAGATGCAGAAGTAACAGTGACTTGATTATACAAATAAACAGTCAAGTTCAGCCACATTCAAACATCTGGTGCTCATCTGTTCTTACAGGACTAAGTAGTTCCATCAGAATCACTTATGGTGCCAGCATCTTTTAACTAACAAGAAAAATCTTCATATAGATTGAATAGCTATTTATGGCTCTATTATTACAGGCAAGAGGGACAGTTTCTGGCACAGGGGCCAGCCAAGAGCCAGAGGTGAAGATGGCAGAAGCCAGAACATATCTCCTGCACCTCAACTTAGCAACTCCCCTATAACTATGGTTGTTATTCGCACAGCAGTTCTGTGATAAAAGTCGATTTTTGCAGTGTTTAACAAAGCTCAGTTTTGCACTGAGCCCTTCCCAAGCCCCAGCAGATCAGATCAGACCAGATGAGACCAGATCAGCTCAGATCAGACATACTCTGGCAGGCGTGGAGCAGAGGGGCAGCCGAGACCCAGCGCCGCTGCCGCGTGTCACACTGGGATGAGGTGCTGGGAGTGGCACTGTGGAAGCCCTGGCGACAGATGAGCTGGCACTGCTGGACGCTTGGATCTTGCCCAGGGATGTTTTCACAAAGTACAGCCCCATTGGCAACTGCTGAGGCACCGAAAGGCAGAGCACACTGCGGACCTGCAGGCACAGGAGAAAGGGAATATGTGTTAGAGGCTATGAGGACTGCTAGGACAAAGTCCATAAACCCCTCAAATGCACAGTTTCAATAGAAAGCACTCTATGCCTTTCCCACTCATCAACTTTGACCTGGTTTGAGGTCAGCTGGGTTCAGTTTACTAAAGCTGATGGAAAGACACATATTGGCTATGATGGGTAATCAGGTCCAGAAAGGGAGGTGTGTGATTTCTAGGAACAGACACATTTTGAACAGTCATGAATAAATTTAAGCAGGAAATGAGAAGGAGATTTCTAACCAACAGCAGAACAAACCTTTACAGAAAATATCTAGTGGAAATAGGCAGGGCCAAATAAACCTCATCTCAGTTCCCTTTAGACTGAAGTTTGAGTGAAAGGTTTGAGATCAGGAACTCATGACTGTGGTGTCTTCGGTAGCACCAAGATGTTTCTAGTGACCAGTAGGGCAGAATATAGATTACATATATATATGTAAATGGTAGTATACAGATTTACAGTTGGAACAGAGTTTTCCCTATCAACTCACTCTGCATAAGCACAGTCATTCAAACCCTGCTAGCTCACTGTAACAGAATATTATAGCAGAATAATTACAGTGATAATTAATTTTTACTAATCTGTGCAAGCCAACTGCTTCACTCAATATTAGCCAAATCCCAACTTAATTACTAAATATATCCAGTAATAATAAAAGAGTTATGAGTTCCAGAGCTACAAAACATAGGAAGAAAATAAAAATTTCCTCACTTATAAATAAATACAAAGATGTTATCATATCATACAATTCACTTGCTTTTTGTGTATATATATCATTTTCCAAATTACAATGCTCAGATCAGTCCTAAACTTTCTGATCATTGAAGGGAGGCAAACACTGACAATGGCTCAGGTCTGAGCACCCTCCCTCACTCTTTCTGATGGACATATGAAGATTAATTCCATAACTAAGCAGTCACTTCATTTAAAGTATTAAATACCTAGTATTAAACTTTCAGTTAAAGTATTAAAACATTGCAGGATGAATCTGAGATCCAGTGTGTGCAGTACATCTTTGTTTTCCATCTCTGAGCATTTCAATGCCAACAAAAAAAGCTTTCATATCTGCCTCTCTGAATTGTCAAATGCATATTTTATCCAAGTCTCCTTTATAGCAACTTTTTTTGCACTAACTCTGTAAATGGGGCCACTACATTCCTTCTCTTCACTCATTGACTATGTAGCCAGACTCTTTCTCAGCAAAGGTGGAAACCTGGCATCCCTGCTTAACAAACTTCTAATAAATCTCACAAGGTTTTAGGACCAGAAGACATCTCTGTAAAAGAGATAGTAATACTTATCCTGGCCAATAAATTACAATAATATAATCTTTATACAGAGTATGCAAAAATCAGTCTGTGGCTTCTTAATTGCTTTAGCACATTCCTATGTGCAGTCTCAACTGAATGGTGCTACAATCTCTTCCTGCCCATTCCATTGAGGTTTGGTGTGTGAACCAGGGAAGTACCCAGCCCCCAAAACAGAAGTGATCAATGGTTTCCTGGTGTGGTTCAGAGGTTTCAAGTCACCATCAGTAACTTGCTTATTTATCCCTCCAGAGATGCCATTTCATTTACTAATGTTATTGTCAAGCCTGCACCATTTTGTCATTGTCCTGTTTCTTGGTCCTGTAGGAGTGAATCAGAATCCAGCTGAATACTGACACTTCTTTCATAGGCTTTTCCAAAGATTTCCACAAGGAAATTAACATCTCCAGGACCTTCTCTGGAAAGCTGTCTCTACTCAGAGTTATGGGAAGATGGGAGATGCATGTGAGGACTGCTAGGGCACTTGACATGGTCTCTCCAG
Source organism: Acridotheres tristis (assembly GCA_037013685.1). NCBI lineage: Eukaryota > Metazoa > Chordata > Aves > Passeriformes > Sturnidae > Acridotheres > Acridotheres tristis. The sequence goes on along the minus strand of CM072886.1, from coordinate 142,006,813 downwards.
TGCATGCCAGCTAGAAGAAGCTGCATTCTACCTCTGATGGAAGTGATTAAACTAATGAGAACCTCCTGGCATGTACTGGGCACTGAGTTATTACTTTCTGTTTACAGCTGTCTGTTCTGATGCTGGAGGAGAAATTTATCATATTTTCCCACCACGACAGCTTATTTTGCTGATAGACAAGATCTCCAAGGTAGCAGTATAGTACTCCATTTTCCTGAACAATTATTAGTAATTCCCAGGACTAGAGGCATAAGGCTGGGTACACTGAGGAGAAAACTAAGTTTTGATTCTTTATTTTTACACAATAACCAAGTTGTATAAAATGAAAAGTACCATTGCTGTTTCAAAATCCAGGGAAACCACTAAAGATTATTTAAATCTTTATGCAGAAAACAAATAGCTTTCAGTAAAACCAGGTTTCCACTATATTTTCAAAGCAGTTCTCCTTCTCAGCTCTGTATTTTAAAAAAGAAAGGTCATTAATCACTACTAGTTACTATTTTCTCTAGGAAAAGTACAGGATGGCAGCAGCACTGTATTTGTGGTCAGCTCTGCTTCTCTGAAGAGCTAAAAACCTGCCTTGGATGGCAACATTCAGGTGACCTCACCACTCTGCTTTGGAGCTCATCTCCTCAGAGCTCAGTTGGCATCTCCACAAAACACCATGGGGTAAATACAACCATGGGGTCTCCTTCTGGTTTCTCATAAAATCCCATCCTCAGAACTCTCTATTGCTACAAGAGAGCCTAAATAAAATTATTTCCAAGTTGGCTGGGTTACCTAGTTGACAAATACCTTGCAGGCAATTGGGTTGACACAGTCAGGTATTTACAATAAAATTGTAGAATCATTAAGTTTGGAAATGGCGTGTATGATCATTGAGTCCAGCTATCAGCCCAGCACTGTCAGCTCCACCACTAAACCACATCCTCAAGTGTCACATCTTCTGTTTGGTCAGTGGGCACAAGCCTGTGTTGATCTTTATACAGCAGAATCACAAAAGGAAACTGATACAAATTATGTGGTCTTGTTCCCCTAACTTTTTTCTACCTTTCTCCCCCAAAACAAAAAATAAAAAAAACACCAACAAAAAAACCCTATGAAAACAGCAGTGTCCTGCAGACAGCTGTTGATGGTTTTCTTTTTACATCTCCACTTTCCACTAATCATTACATTTTGGAGCCTTGTAGAAAGTTTAATTAATTTTGTTTCACTGCAGTGATGGGAAAATGCACAAAGGACATTGCAAATTAAATTTATCCAAATGCCTCCCATTTGGATATTTCACTGGAAACCATGAGTGAATTGCAGTGCTTCACAATTCTGGTCATTCAGGAAATACTCTGTGAATATGCAATGTTTTGGCACATCTCCTTCATAATTCTGGTCACAAGCCAAGAGTCAGAATGGCAGAAGCATACATTTTTCAAATTTTATTTTAGTCAACTGAATGGGTTTTAATCCCAGAGCCAGCTCAGACTGGAGCAGGTTCAAGTTTGCAGCAAGCTGTTCAGATTGGTCTTATAGCTGAGTTTCATAGCTCAAACAGTTTGATTCAACCAATTTTATGAATTAGGAAAAGTCAAGGATCCATTCCCTTCTCCTTTTTCCCTCACAAAGTACCTGAAGAAAACTGGACAGCATGCCCAGGTAGGTCTGAAATCTGCTACAACACAAAGATAAGCATGTTGCTTGAGTAAAAGTCTGTAAAGGTCTGAAGAAATAAGATTAAATTCAACTAGGGAGTGGAAAAATGTAGGATCTGGGTTAAATTTCAGGCCTGGATTTGTTCACAAGTAAAATGACTGAAGCAGGAACTCACTTGCACACTCTGGTCTTCCCCCATTCACTCGTGTCCCTGGCACCTCTTCTCCACTGCCAAAGACACACCAGCAGCTCTCCTGGTCCTGGCTGCACTGCAGGGCAGAGAAACTCCCCTTGTCCCCTTCACACTGCGGGATGTAACCTCTGGCAGCTTCTCGTGAAACAGCTCTGGACTGCAGCATGTCACAGAAACTGGGACCTTCCAAGAGAGAGAGTCTTGGCAAGATACAGAATAGAAGAAAATAAAATGACCTACAGACTTTACCAGCAGTGCTCCCAGCCTGTTTTGTTGGTAGGAAGAAAGATGAGTGACTATGAAACCATATCACTATAGGAACAGGGAGTTTTACTTCTTCTAGAAAAGCCCCACATTTTTTCTAAATATTAAAGTGCACGTAATACTGTTTTAGAAAAATAGTTGAAAAAAATGCTGTTTGTTTTTTGGTTTTTTTTTAAACAAATGTGATGGTGTATAATTTAGATGCTGGTATTTCAAAGGCAAAAATATCAAGTTAATATTTTTAGTAAAAATTTTTGATCAAGGTAATTTTAAATAAAATCATATGATCATTTACATTTTAAAATAGTTAATATGGTGGTAAGAAATCAAAGATCAAGAAATGCAGAGTGCCCATTCATAAGTTTGTCTAGACTGTTTTATTTCTGGTGTTATGAAAGCAAAGGGTAACTATTTTCAGATACCCTTTCAATGTTGCTGTGCTTTGTATGCACCCTATCACTGAGGAATTAAATTACAAGTCTCCATGTTTCACAGGCAGCATTCTGAAAAGGAAAGTACATATGCTGCCAAGCATTAGGCATCACAGGCAGGGGGCAAAGCATTACTCACATTCAGGATTGCCATCCAAGCCTTTGCTGCCACGCTGGAATATTTCTCCCGACACAGGATCCACACACCAAATATCTGTGTCAGATCTCTGCAGCACAGTGTATTCTCCTGTCTACAAAGAATCAAGGACATGTCATTACAGAGCAATGCATTTTAATACAGACACACCAAAATCCATACCCCAAAGATTGGTTAAAATGCTTTATTATATTTACACTTGTCCATTATTAAAACATATTAAAAAGAAACACAAAATGCAGTCTAACTGATTTAAAAGATAGACCAGTCCCTGAAAGAATCAAAAATCGTTCATGTTGGAAAAGACATCCAAGATCAACGAGTCCAACCATTAAGTAGGATGTAGACTAAAAGTCCATTGAGATAAAGTTCTGATAAAATCCTAGTTTGAAATGTGTTCAAAATATGTGTAGCTGTGGTGCTTAAAGATATGATTGAGTGGTGGACTCAGCAATGCTGGGGTAATAGTTGGACTTGATCTTTGCAGTCTTTTCCAACCTAAATGATTATGTGATTCTATATAAGGATTCTATTACATGAAATGTCTGTTCCCTGCCTGTCTCTATCCTGCTCACTGCCACATTTTGAGAGCATCACAGCCCCTGTTTTTTTGGGATATCTGCACCCAGCTCCCTCTCACTCTGTCATTATCTCACAGCTCAGGAGGAAAGAACCCCCCCAAATGCCAGTCAATTAAGATGTGCCTTTTAAGCACAGCTCTGCAAGAGCACCAGGCAGAGCCAGCCTGTGGGAGGGAAGCGTGGGCAGGCACAGAGCTCCTGTTCCCAGTCTCCATCTCAAAACTGTTTAAATTCTGCCTTTTGCAGGGAAGCACCAGCTGTTAGGTTTGTCTTACCCTTTTCTTTCGGGTTAATAGAAACGCACAAGGGGTGCTTAAAGAGCATGGACAGAAAGTGTACGTGACTATGGCATGGTGTAAGCAGAACTGCTCCCTCCCTCAGTCATGCCAAATCACCTCAAGGCAGCTGGGGATGAACAGATCAGCTGTAGAGGTGTCCAGCTTTGCACTGCTCTGTCTCCAGCTGGAAATTAGGGCATTGCCTCGAGATCGCTGACATGAAGTCTGGCCTGTCAGAGGGAAAACATTTTTAAAATAAAATCAACTTTCAGACCTAAGCAAGAGAAAGGGTTACATCACCAGCTCCCTCACACTTCTGCAGTCTCAGGCAGAGAATTCCTGATTGGTGTTTGATAACCACAGAATGGCTGAGATTGGAAGGCACCTCTGGAGACACCTGGCTGGACAGCTGGTCCAGTCCCCCTGCCCAGGCAGGGCCACCAACAGTAGAGGGCCCACTCTCAAATCCTGAAAGCCAAAATCACACACAACAAAATTAAATTAATTAGCAAAATAAGAATATAATTATACAATTCTTTTTACTTTTCTCTCAATGATTAGAAGAAAGCCTTACTTCATGCATATCACATTAGAATTTGCAAGAACAGGTAAAGACAAATATTTAGGAAGAAAACTCAACTGACATTTGGGAAGTTCTGCTGTGCGTGAGACCAAGGAATCCATGACATAACGCCCTCTCTCATCCACACACCAGCAATGACCTGGCCAGGAAAGAAAAGAATCCTTATTTTAGATGTGGTACTGCAGTGTGCTTTGTTGCATACCAGGAAGATTTTCACCCTCAGCAGCTCCATAGAAAGGGGTCAATAAATCTAAGTCACAGCTAACTCTGCTATCCAGGGGTCAGTAGACCACAGCTGAGAGCAGTGGTGCAAAGGGGAAGGCAGAAGCTCTGGTGAGAGCTGCAGCCCTATCACCTATTCCCAGAAATTTGGCATCATCCACAAACTTGCTGAGGGTGTGCTCCACCTCATCATCCTGGTCATGAGTGAATGCATCAAGCAATACCAGCTCCTGGACCAACCCCCAAGGAACACAACTAGCAGCAAGCAACTGAGTATCTGCTGATTTTTGAACCCCAATGAGCTGCCACTGGAGTCCAGTCAATTTACACAGATCTTGTAGACCACATCACCTTCCTCCAGTCTGACTGCTACTGGTTTTCCATATTTTAATTAGAATTCTTGGGGTTTTTTTTGTTGTTTGGCTTTTTTTATTATTAAGCCCAGAGTGTCTTGTTAGGAACTGCTCACCTGTGCTCTCATAGCACTGAGTTGGCTCCCAGTTTCCCAGGCCATCACACTGAGGGATGTAAGGGAGAAATCCCAGCTGTGCTGCTTCCCCAGAAGAACGTTTTGAAGTAAAGTGACTCTGCCAGTAGAAGTGCAGGACTATAAAAGAGAAGTAAAAGGAAGCTCTAGTGCCCAGTGCAGGATATATTAAATGCACATATTTGCAAAAATCTGAATGTTCCCTGTACTTTAGAAGACAAATTAATAAATAAATTTAAGTACATAAAGGCTGGTTAGTGCCCAGATTTTACATTTGCATTGTGTCATACATACGAGACAACAGAAATCAGTTTTTGGGGTGGCACCTCAATGACTCTGATTAATTTCATCTGCTGAGTAGCACATGCTTTTCAGCAGAGTTGCATTTGACATCAAGGGCTCTTGCACAGATTCTGGGTGTGGCTCCATCTAATTCAGCCCTCCCTTCCCTTCCACCCACCTGACCATGCAGCCAGCTGGAGAGCAGGGTCACTGCCCGACAGCAGCTGCTGGGAGAGCCCTGTCCCCAGCCCATAGGGCCCAGCAGAGTGCAGGAGGTCGCTGTCCCTGAGCTGGATCCCCTTCGCCAGCAAGAAGCTCTCTGCAAACTGGGACCCGTTTGAGGCCAGCATGAGCTGCTCTGCCTCCTCCATAAACTTCATGGCTTCCTGCTTCACACTTTCACATACACCAGGGCCTGTATAGAAAAGTGTATATATGAAGAGTATATTAATGACTTTCACCTAAATCCAGTAAATATTTGCATGTGAAAACTAACAGGTCTTTTAACTAGCATCATCTGTCTCCCTCTGAAATCAGTGTTGAATTGCATGATGAAGCAAGCAAAGGAGACTTGTTACTGCTTAGCTGTTAAACAGCAAGAGTCTTAGAATGCCATAAGTCACACAAACATTCTCCATGTCCTGAGCTAAAGGCTTGATGTTTTTAAGTAAGTCCTTACTGGTTACAAACTGAGTCAATACAACTCTACAGAACATTCCCTCAGTTGCTGCCTTAAAAAATGTGGATAATCAGAAGTGACAGTCAGAAAGGAAAATGAAGGAATATCCTTTGGCCTGGAGTGGCAGCTGACACTTGGGCTATCCTCTCCATACATCTACTGATCCATAAAGGGCAGTTCAATGCACTAAACCAGCTCCATGAAAGCTGCTCCTCCAAAATAACTCTGTTAATCTGCTTCATCCCCTTTATTCCCCACTTGCCCACAGAACTGGAATCTCCACCAGTTCATTGTCCTGTCTCTTTTTCACAGCTGGAAAAGTACTATGTGATGAGGACAATTTCAGTGATGGCATTTATAATACAGGTCATCTGCTGGAGTTACCCCAAGGAGGGCCCAGCACCTTTGCAGGAGGTGTCTAGACAGAGAGTTACTGAACTTCAGTGCTGGCCTTACTCTCCTCCTAGTCACTTACAGGGGATATCTGCTACTCTTGACCACATAATAAGAAACACTAAAGAAAATCCTTCTTGCTTCATTTTAAGGCATTCTTGGAAGTCATTTGCATTACAGTGTAATCCTGATTTTTCCATACAACTCTTCACACTTTCTAATATCCCTTACCATCTGGCTAAGTACCTTCTGCAAAACCATTATATGTCCAAAATCCGAGTTATAAAATCTACACAGACTTGATATGGAACTTTATTTCTCCTTATTCCCAAAGCTCAGCTACCACTTATTTACCAAAATGAGTCATCCTACTTCTGATGTCCAGAGATAATGGCAGTGCTGATGATCTTTCTGACAAGTTATTGTCTGCTACTCCACAGCAATTGAAAGGACTTCCCTCTCCTGTGGCATAAAAGACCAGAAAAGACTCCTACTTACATGCCAGAAATCGTTACTTACATGCTGGAACCTGGTTCACTCCTGCCTTTGTTCCTTCCAGCTCTCCTCCTTTGCTGTCAACACACCAACATTCACGAAGTTCAAAGTGGCCTAATGGAGCACTGAAATCAGAATAGGGTCCTGGGTAGTAGCTCAGCTGCTCAGTCAGAAGCTGCCAGAACGTATATGGGTCCAGCAAAATGTTCTCAGATGCACTGCTCAGGTTTCCTTTCAGCACTTGAGGTGGGAGATCCGTGAAGGAGGAATACATGGAGAACGTGGGGAAGACATTCTGGTGCCCAGCCTCATACAAAGCTTTAACAAAAGCTGAAAAGTCTCCAGAGGACGCCTCTTTATAGCCAGCTATTATGTTCAATAGGTCAGGAACAGGCAGGGGCTTGCCTTGGTTGTTCTCTGCAATCCACCTGTCGTACCACTCAAAGGCTTGCTCGGGGGGGCCACTGCACTGCACCTGCCTCCAGCCACCCCCAGCATCACACTGAGGGAGGTGAAGGCTGGACAGCTGAGGCACAGCACTTGGATCTGACAACAGGAGCTTCGCAGCCTTGAGAAACTCCTGACCAGCTGTTACTTGGCAAGCACTTGGGCCTGGGAAAAGAAAAACATGCACATCTTCAGAATGTGCTGAAGATATACAATACCCCTATCCTCTAGTACAATAAACACCACTAGTAAAACTGGGTCACTCAGCCCAATAACAACAACATTCCTGGCCTGTTACTAAGAGGGCTTAGCAATATTAAGGTCCCATGCTGAACCAGGGCAAGATTTCCAAAGGGATGTGAGCCCTCCAAGATGAATACAGATATGTTTTGTTTTTTTTAATTTGTGAGTACATTAGGTACTTGTAGTTCTTACTGGGGGGCCAGGTGCCACTAAATGCCTTCCTGAATCTGTTTACATCAATCAGGTGTTTTCGGATATACTTGGTAATCAGGTTGTTACTTGTTATTCAGCCAATCTGCAAAAGCAACCATCTGAATAGTGAGATAATATTGACTTTATTTCCCCTTGCACTGAACCAGAATCTTAATACTGCATGTCCTCTCTTCCTACACTCCACTGAACATTGCTGTTGAATACAAAAATAACATTCCTTAAAATACTGGAATAAGTTTGGTTTGGAAGCCCTTTCTGCCATCTCCAGAGCTAAATTTCACTTTGCCACCAAGCAACTCTCCAAATCCAGGCAACTATGGGAGGTCATCTTCATTTGAGTACCAGAGAATTCCGAACCTTTTTATTTATTGGATTGTACTACAGATGGGCTGTTAGATATAAATCCCCTCTCAGTTCAGATCATTACAACAAACTCCCCTTTACTTCTGCAAACTGCTATTCAAAGGACGCCTCTCATTAAGCCCCGCTCTCAACTGCTGGACACTGCTATTTCTCCCAAAACGAGAAGCAGGCTCTCCTCTTGGTCTATTCTCCCTGTCGATGTGTCGTTCTCACTTCACAGAAACTTGAAAGACAAATATTCACTGCCTATATGCTTCCTTCTTTCTTCATATTCCATAAAGAAAAGGGCAAGGAGAGGCAGTTCACAGTCTATCAAACTGATGTCAAAAGTCATTTGCAACTCACCTTTTTGGCCTGACTTTGTGAGTTATGAGAAACCTACCAGCCATTAAATCCCTCTCTTATGTTTGGAGTCTGTTTGTGATATCTTACCAATTTGAGGATATATTCTTGAGCTAAAAAGACAAAATCAAGTTCATAGTTTAAGGCACTGAAAATCTTTAGTTCTTATGAAAAGATGAGCCAGTGCCTGTGCCCAGGTAACTTGGTCTGGAAGTAAGAGTTTTTTCACTAGTCAGGGGTCACATTCAGTTCCACAGATGCTCCAGGTCTCCTGGGCATCATGGATGTTACACACGCCAGCTGCACTCTGAGGTAGAGACAATGCCAATGACATGTTCAGTAACCAGGCAAGACCTCAGGCTCCTCTGCTTTGAGTGTGCCCACACTACACCCTCAGGACACCTTCAGGACTTGGGATATCAAGGCTGACACATCACTGCATTTCCCACTATCCTCCTGCCACTGTAAAGCTGGCTTGCTTTCCTGTTAGGAGATTTGCATACATCATCCATTTATTTCCAGATGTAATCAGATATAAGAAAGAACCATGGAATTCCAATACAAAAAAAAGAATCTTTAAATTCCCAGTCCCTAAGACTTACATTGCATCGGCTTTCCAGCTTTCCCCCTTATTCCTGGAATAGTCTTGCCATTCAAATCGACACAGAAGCAATTTGTCCCATAACACTGGAGTGGCAGAAAGTCTCCATCCTCAGTACAAGAGGGAATGAAGAGATCTGATCCTGCAGGCAGGCTTTGCTTCAGGTTTTTCAGGTCTCTCCTTTGCTTCTCACACTCAGTGGGACACCTTGGGCGCTTGCCTTGACGTCTTGAGCCTGGAACCTCCTTACCTGAAGTGTCCAAACACCAGCACTCTCCTGCATAGCACTGAACTTCCTCATACCTCCCCTCCTTGGTGCATGCTGGAACAAACAGGTCCTCTGGCTCCTCACCACAGTCTCTGGATCCCAGTGCTAGTTTCACCACTTCACCTAAATCTTCAGCAACGCTTTTGGGGACAGAAATTACTTGTTGAAGAAAAGTAAAGAACTCTGGTAGTTCCAGTACAGAAGAAAGGAATTTCATCAGATTCTGATTGTCCTGCAGAGTTACTGTGCGGCCAAAGCTGCCCACAAGAGGTTTACTCAAGATGGGGCTCCCCTTTGATACCTCCAGGGAAAATTCCTCAGCTGATTGCAGAGGGCCTTGGCCATTATCCATCTCTGACACATCCTCCTGTGGGAAAAACTGGCCAATGCTGTACTTCCCACTGGTGCCAAGTACCCCTGTAAAGTTAAACTGGATCAAATTCTTCAAGAACCTTCCTCCAAAGAGGTTTTCTTGGAAACGCTTTGGATTGGCAGTGAACTGCAGTGCCACTCGGGCCAGGTCCCTCGATGGGAACATCCCTGTGATGGCTTCACTAAGGATGGTTTCCAGCTCAGGAGTCTGCCTTGGTGCAAGTGGGGATAACAACCCAGAGTCCAGAAACAGCTCCTTGAAAGAGGGAGGGCAGGGTCTTGAAAAGCCATCAATTTTGTCTGACTGCTTATCTGGTGTGGAAAACAAACTGGACTGACTGAAGTACCCAGCAGGGCCATAAAGGAGCCTGGACAAAGCCCGTCGGCGCTGGGAAATGCATGATTGCTCCTCACCTACAGGAAGATTTGAAAAAGAAAAAAGGACATTTTGGAACCTCCATAACCTGTAATTCTATTGCTCTATTTCAAGCAGCTGGGGCAAAAACAACATTAAAGTATAGATTAACCTGCTTCTCAACTATGCATCATGCACACGTTAAGGAATTTGAAATGTTAGTGCCTTTGATCTATAAATAAAGTTCTCCAGTCAAGACCCAAAATGAAAGGAAACATTCCTTCCCCACTGCTGAGTTCTCTGCTCTGTGGTCTTTTACTGGCTCTGTTGCTTCCCAATGAGATGAGAATCTCTGTTCCCATGGCTGAAAGAATGAAAAATGTCCTTTCCAAATATTTTAGCTCTCTAGTAGGATGCCTGTTGCTAATAAAAACCTGCAATGATCCAGATGAATATGGGAACCTAAGAAGGAGAAATAGACTGTGGAAGAGCAGAAAGTTATTTTAAACAATGCCCACTAATGAGGTGTTTATGGAAGTTTCCTAACTAGATCTTCAGTGAGGTGTTCATTGCAGGAGATTTGAAAATGAATTGTAAAAATTAGCAGTGATAGAGTGCTAAGGATCAGATGGCATTCATGAATGAGCTCTAAGGGAATTTCAAGAAAAACAGTGAAATGTCAACATATTGAGGGTACCAACAGTGGCTCTGGGCCCCATATCCTGGGCTAAACTGTGTCACAGGTGTAGCTGCATCCAGCCTCATCTGTACACTCATACACAGGCAGAAACGGCTCCAACTTAGGATGCAACACATCAGTAAAGAAGGACAAAGCTTACAGCTCAAAAGACAGCAAAAAAAGGAAAGACTAAATATAGGTAAATATAAAGACACCAAGAATCAGACAGACAGGATGATTATGGCACTGACTGCATCTCTGGAATGCACACAGCAGGTTAACTCACATGCCACACAGTTACCTGTCCTTGAAAAGTAGCAGAATTATAGAGAAGGGGAGGCAAAAGTATTTTGAGGACAGAACAGCTTTTCCAGTATAAAAAACATTCATCCTGGACAAAAAAAATAAATGAAAAAAAGTTTTTAAAAAACAGAATTCTCCACATCATTCATAACAGACAATTATTATTCAGTATTTCTTGCAGTACAGAGAAGTCCAGATGTAGAGCACATAATTATGATCATGAAATTTATTGCCAGAGAGTGTTAGTAAGCATAAAAGGTTAGAGGGCAATTAGGCAAATCCTTGGAAGATAACTCCATAGGGGAGGGCTGAACACAATGATCTGAACTCAGCCTCCAGTTTGGGGCATCTCACACCTGCAGGAGGATATTTGGAAGTTATGTGCATTTCCATGGTTCTCACTTTTGCTCACTCAGCACCACTACTATCCCTGTAGGGGACAAGAGGGATAAGCATCTTCAGTCTGCTCCAGCACCAGCTCTCTTGGGGTCTCCACTCCATTTCCATTTATTCCACAACCAAGCAATATGATAAAGCAGTCACAAATCCTGTTAACATTAAGGATAAAAGCTGGAAACCTAAAAAGGTGCTAAAAAGATAAGCAAGTAATCTGATGTTCTGTGATTGATGTCTTTCTCACACCTGCTTTTGCCTCCTTGTTGTGTTCTGCAGTGCCTGACAGGAGCTCAGAGTCCCTTCCCAGATGTTCCTTTGTAAAAGAACTTTCTGTAGGATGGGCCCCTTCTGTTTTCAATGTTGACTCTTGGTTAGAGGGATGAAGAACATTCCTCAGAGGGCCAATAAGTTAGTGCAAGCCACAATTCCACAAGAACAGTAATATGAAACAAATGTAGGATCACTGGTCATAAACACTCTCCCCTCCTACCCACTGTTGAAGCAAATCAAAACAGAGGAAGAGAGAATAAACACAAAGGCACTGCTGGTGTGACTCTACTGTAAAAGGTCTGAAAAGAAGCATGTTCCTGTCAGGACTGCGTGGTGCTCTGACTCCTCCAGTGTTAACACTGCTGAGTGTGAGAGCCAAAGACATTAAATAATCACAGAATCATTAAGGCTGGAAAAGATCTGTGAGGTTCTTGAGTCCAATCACTAACCCAGCACTGCCAGGCCTACCACTTAACTGTGTCCCTAAGTACCATATCTACATTGGTTTTAAACATGAAATAAAACAGAAAAGAACTGGAGACAGACACATGGCATGTAGCTGTCTGAAGACTTCAGCTATAACCTCATGAAATACCTCCTCAGGAGTTAATCTGTGAAACCTCTGCAGAAATTTTTCCCTGCTTAAATTTCCTGAGCCTGCCAATAAAAGCTGCAAGCAGCCTGAAGTCATTGCCCCCCCTTCTTCACTCCCTCTCCTCAAAAAATTATCAGGAGGGCTCAGCAAAGCATACTCAAAGAGAAAACAACCAGTCCCAACATATGGCGAGGCCTCTCAGAGGTTCCCCTGTAATATCCTTGGTGATCAGCCTCGAAGGCACGCTGAAGTTTTCATTTCACAGTAAGCCTGTGTGTGCCCAGAGTGCTCTGAGCCCCTGGAGCTGTGACACCTAGGGCAGATCCCTCCTCCTTTAGCTGCATGGGAAGCTGGGCTGTGTCTCACAGACAGAGCAGTTGCCTTCCCCCAGGGCAGCCCCCACATTAAGACCCTGTGCCCCAGCCCGTCAGCACAATCCTGAATATTTAGGTAATGCACTTCAGAGCAAAGGTTTTTAACTTTCCTCCTCCCCTCTGGCCCCTGGACAATTCTGCTGTCATTTTCATTTGGGGCACTGATTTGATGGTGGATTCTCTGCGGAATCTCTCAAAGCCCTAACCTATACACCTCTTCTGAATTGTTTGTTGGGTGGTTTTTTACAGGATTTGGCAGTTTTCATGGCAAAATATGCAATGACAGAGTTGACAAAAACAATCAGAATGGGAGATGAAATTCCACAGCATTTCACCAAAGGAAGGAGGTAAAACACAAAATCACCATCACTTGCTTCCTTATATTACCCCAGATATTCTCAGTTAACACCTCAGTTCCTGGAATCAAGAGCCAGATACCAGAGCTGCAAAGAAAAGCCTTGCTGCATGCAAAACTAAAAGGCTAAAGAAAGATTATAACAGCAAATAAAAGCAGCACGATATTTAATAATTTATTAGAACGTGACTTTGAACCACAAGGAGGTTTCAGGATCTTTGAACAGCAGAATCTGTCAGAGCAGAGAAAGGAGCTGGTCAGTTCTGTTTCCTCCTAAAGACACGGAGAGATGGGCTCATTGTTCCTTTGGCAGGTCTCATACATACCGCAGGCTGGGGGCTGTCCTCGCCTCCTCGTGCCCGGGATCTCCTGTCCCTGGGTGTCCACACACCAGCACTGTCCCCCTTGGTGGCACTGCCGGGGCTCGTAGCCCCCGCTGGCGGCACAGGACGGCACGAAGGGGTGCTGGAAATGCAGAGCTGCAGAACGCTCAGCCTCACACCTCGAGGGGCCTGCAGGGAAAACAGTTAAGCAGGGAAAGTTTAAAGTTTCACCTCTGTCTGAGCCCATTGTTTGCCTACTTGGGAAAAAAAAAAAAAATTAGGAAAAAATTTTAATTTCCTGATAGTTTACAGTGATGCATCGAGTACCAGCTCAAAATGGGAATTCTCCATCCTCTTTTCCCGTTAAGAACTTGCCCCATGGTTTTCTACTGCAGGTATTAATTTCTGAAAGCTAAACAGAAGATAAAACCTCAACACATTTTTCAGCCATAGTTGCAAGTAGGCAGAGCAGAAGTATTTCTCCCAGGGAACCATGCTGGAGGTTCAGGGAACTCTAGCCCTCAGTGCAAAAGCAAAGATGGTCAACAGGGACAATTGTACAGCTTAGGGGACTGATTCAAAGGCAAACATCGATGTGTCTGAAGAAAATAAGGCGTTGCTCCTGCAAACAGATCTGTACTTGACTGGAGATTTGGGCTGAGACCACCCCATTTCTCCATTTCCCTCTGCAGGATCTGAAGACCCTATTCCTGTCTTAAAGGCAGAGAGGGCAAAAATTCAGCAAGTATATTTTCTGGGGTATGATCTCTCCAATACAGGACCTTACCCTCTGAACAGAAATTTTGCTTATTTATATTAACCTGCAATCTGACAGCCTACACACCTCTTACCTTCAAGAACTTTCCAGCTACACCCAGCTACCTGAGTGAGGCAGCCAGAGCACCGTGTCAGAGCAACCTGTTCACCCAGGGGACAACTTTCCTAATTTGAGTGGCTTTGGGTGACAGTGTGAGAGCTGTGTAAGTCACCAGAGCAACCCCCTCGGCTGATGAACGAGGTCACATCTCCATCTTGTGGCTGCTACAGCCAGATCCAAAACCAGTGTGCAGTGCAGAGGGAAGATGCCTTCCAGACTCTCCAGAAGGATCAGCTTGTCCCAAAGCCAGAAAAACTGTGTGACTATATGGCCAGAAAACTGACTTAATATTTCTGGTGATGCAACTCCTTAGCAAGAGTCAGAAAGCAATGTCATAGGACTTTGGATGGGAGGATGAAGTATCACATAGGAGATTCAAACTCTCCCCAGCCAAGGCAGTTCGCTTTGGGCTCTGGTCTAGGAGGGAGGAGGTACTTGACCTTCTGTCCTGCAGAGTTCACTGCGTGTAAGTGGAGAAACTCTCTCCCCACATGCCTGCCCTGACTAGGGAAGGAATGGGCCCAAGGGTGGATCCAAAAGTTCAGCCTTGCTGGCCAAGGCTCTACAAACTCCTCCGTGACCTCCTGGGAATGGAGGGTGTTGTGGCCAGTGTAAAATCCTTCCTGTTTTTGAGTGTACCAACTTAAATTTGGGAATATTTTCTCAGGCTTTTAATTTAATAAATCAACAAATCCATCTTCATAATCTCAGGGCAAGAGATAAGGAGAGTTCATGGCATTTCAAACAATGTGATCTGCAGGCATATGGGAAAGCACTGATCAGGGGCCAGGTATAATCTGCTGGTAAAGAATGTACCATGCAGAGGATAAAATCCAGCTGCAATTCAGGGGCCTTGATTCTTGCATTGAAACTCTGATATTGCCTGTTTTTAGAGCAAAAGACTCCTAGAACAACTCTCCCCAACAGCAACTGTCACATAAAAGCTCCAGGACTGCCACCTGATTTACAGAGCATCTCCTGGGTGCCACTTACACCTGAACTTGCCAGAGGTAGCCAGCTGGACCCCCAGGAATCTCCTCTGCAGGATCCGAAGGATGCTGCTCTCCGTGAATGTGCGCGCAGGCTCCGGCGCGGAGAAAACCGTGTCGTAAACTTCATCAAGCAGCAGTTCCAAGCCTGGGAAAGACAGACTTTTATCAGAGGGCCTGCTCTTAATACAGAAGTCACCTTTATACAAGAGGAGCAAAACTGGGAGACTCTCAGGAAAAATAAATCCAGTTCTCTAAACAAGTCAAATGTGAAGTTATACTGCATAACCCTAGTGCATCACACCCTGCACCCAGTGCTGCGTGCCCAGGCACCACTTTTACACCTTGACACCTTCCAAAACAAGCAGGAGAAACATTCCATAACTGGCTATAGGCTGTGGTTTTGTTAGGTTCAGCCTGCAGTACAGAAATTGATAGAAGTTTGGAAACAAATGTTACCAAAACCAACTATGAGTCATTTTGGTTTCATATTAAAAACCAAGACATTCACAAGTTTCTCTGAGTACACAGATTTTTTGAGAACTTTGCTCTTTTCTAGAAATTAAATGTTGAAGTTCTCATCTATCATCTAAATTTCAAGATACTGTGTTTTGTATTTTCCCCTTTAAAAAAACAATTAAAATTAAAACCACATTATCTAAGGAAGGTCTGGAAATCTCAACCTCCTCATTCCTCCTTGCTGAAAAAAGAACATTCTTTCTTCTAAAGCATCCCATTAACTATTAACATGCCTAAATCCTGAGGTTGTGAGAGGATATCCCTGCCCATTGTAGAGAAGTTGGACTAGATGTTCTTTAAAGGTCTTTTCCAACCCAAACAATTCCATGATTCTACCTAAGCAAGAAGAAAAGATTTCATTCTTCAGGCCCTTTATATTCCCCTGGATTTGCTAATAGGACATATCAAATATGACACAGCTTTCCACAGTGTGGGCAGGAAGTGGACATTCAGAAATCCTATTTCTACATCCGAAAGAGGACAGGATTAGCTCCCAGGCACCAAGTCCACTCGCTGCTGACTGAAGCACTGCTTAAAAGGGTGGGATTTCATTAGTGAGCTCCAGCCCTTCCCATGGGCATCATATTGGTCACATTGGTCTTACCCCTTGTAAGACTGAAATTGAACTTCCAAATGAACTTGACGACTGACAGTTGTTATTGTCCTTTCCTTTGGGAATTCAACACCACCCAGATTAAAGGATGAGATGCTGGAAGGCACTTACCTGTGTCTGCTAACTCCCTCCCCAGGCTGTCCACACAGTAACAGTACCCAGAGATCTCTGGGAACGTTTCCTTGACCGAGCTGAATTTCTGGAATGCCCTTGGGAGCCTGGAAGAAAAAGTAGCATCATGTGAAGAGCCCAAGGAAGAGTCCATCGACCACAACAAAGTATCAGCTGTTTCCTTACTGATTTTTCAGGAGAAGGATGTCTGCACAGCACAAGGCCAGTACAAAACACTTTGGTCTCCTTTTGTCAACCAGGCTCTGACATGACCCAGATCACTCTTTCAGCAGGATAGCATTTTTCTAAACAAATAGGGGATAGTTTCCCTTCAAACAGATTTCTGAGCCTTCCTAAGCATGAACCCAGCATCTAACTCACTTTCAATTCTATTCTCATCTTTGGAAGCCTGTCAAAAAGTGTGAAATAGACAGGCGTTGGCTTAATGTTATTACAACACCCATTCATTAGCTCCTTCCACAAATCTGCATGAGATGGCAGAATGCCTAAAAAGTCAGGTTGCTTCCCCCTTCCTTACATGCCACGTATGATTTCTGCACTAAATTAAGTACAAAAGCTGATAAAACCCTCGCTAATATCTTTCGTTTTCAAGGCATGGCTCAACAGATTAAGGAGAAGGAGAAAGGGATTTTAATGTGCAACAAGATTGACTTTGGCTTCTGGAGATCAAAGAGATGGTTTCCAATGGAATATTCTAGGAGTGGCAACAACCAGATTCCAGCAAAGCAATTATTTAAGAAAGAAACTTAATAGGGTCCAAGTTGGAAAAACCATAATAAACGTGGTTTTAACTGACAGATATCCTAGAGTTTCTCCAAGCAAAAGAGAAGTTATCCAAATTTCAAAGTGCCAAGTTCTAAAACAATCATATTATTTTATGGACACTTGCCCTTACCCTGAAATACTATAAAGATCTGATGTCCCAGCTGCACGTGGCTTATTTGGAAAAACCTAGCAACAGGGAAATGGAATTTTCTGCTCTATACCTTCAGAGAGTTACACAAATTAGGTTTTTACAAAGGATGGACACTCAGCAATAAGAATGTTGGTGGATTAGGCACTGATTAACTGGGGAAAAGCAGTTCACAGCCAGCCTGTGAAACTGTGACCAGGCTCAATTCAGTGCCACGCTCCAGCAGTCTCAGGGATGCTCTAGAATGTGCAGCCTGAGAACAGCAATGAAATGCTTGTCTGGCTCAGAGCTGGTGCTCAGGTGAGCAGAGCAAGGGGCCTTTGCCACCTCCAAGACTTTGCCTGAATCATCAAACATTATGGGCTGGAAGGAACTTAAAGACTACCTAGTTCCAATCCCCCTGCCTTGGGCAGGGGCTGCTTCCACTAGAACGAGTTGCTCAGGGTCCCATCCAGCCTTGGCCTTCAACACTTCTAAGGATGGAGCATCCACATTTTCTGTAGGTAACCTGTGCCAGTGCCTCACTACTCTCACAGGAAAGAATTTCTTCCTAATATCTAAACCTAAACAATACCCTCTTTCAGTCCAAAGCCATTCCCCTTTGTCCTATGTGCATTTGTCAAAAGTCCTTCTCCACCTCTCTTGTGGCCCCCTTTAGATACTGGAAGGTGCTATAAAGTCTCCTGAGAACCTTCTCTTCTCCAGAGTGGACTCTCTCATCCTGTCTCCACAGAAGAGGTGATTCCTGGGAGCTCCACCACCTCCTGTCAGGAGAGCTGAAGATGTTACTGCTTTCCTTCTCAACACTAAAGTCACACGCACAATTACACTACTTTATATGGGAAGGATGTGTAGTCACATCTTGTCATTCTGGTTCTTTTTGCTCCAAGTTAAGAATAAAGCTAAATAAACAGGTATAAATTAGGCCCATAGAAACAAGAAGGCAAAACTTTTCTCACCTTATGTGGAAAACCCAATTCTTACCATATTTTTTATTTTCTCAGACTCTTTAACCACAGATATCAAGATGAGTAGCAATATCATAGAATTCCTCATTTTTCAGAGTCAGTCCAAACCAACTGTGACTACATTTAAGTTATGGATAAATTTATAGTGGGTTTATGTGTTTCAACAAGAATGCTCACACTCAAATATACAGGAAAATAAATAAATGTGAAGTTGTTTGCCTTCAAAATATAAGTCTCTGCTCTTGGCTTCCAGCAAAGAAAACTCACTACTGATTATAGCAAGAAGATAAAAAAATCTTCCTTGGTTTTTGATTTTTTGGTAATTCCCATTAATCTGCTACAGGGCACTCTATATGGGTGCCTATTTAGGCAGGACCTGGACACAGTCCATGCAAAAGAAGTAACAGCAGCCAAGCCCTCCAGGTGAGGCAGGAAATTTGGGTTCATCTTTCTTTTTGGAAGTCTTCTGTTTGGGAAAGTCTAAGCTTTAAACTTCTGAGTTTCCCCATCTGTTTGTTTGGGGGAGGTGGTTTAACATACGGGCTTATTCTTGAATATTTATTAAGGTCTAGGGAAATGATTTGGAAACAGAGTTAGGATGATATGTCTAGATTTCAAAAATCTGTCTGTGGAACCAAAGAAAGTTTCTTCATTGGCTCCATATGGACATAAAATATGGGTTAAAATCCCTGTTCAGTTACAGTCCTTTGCTGTGGAACTCATCTCTTCAACTCTGCATGCTGCCCTGGTTTGAGGAAGGAAGAATGACATTTCAGGCAAGAATAGTGTGAAAATAAATATATTAATGACCTGAAATACTCAGATATGATTGCAACAGGTTAAGCCAATGCCATAATTAGAAGGTAGACAGCTGGGACTGAAATCATCCTGCTGTGATTAATTACATGACATGGACAGAAAATAAATCCAATCTCACAGGTCTTTGCAGGCAAATCTCCCAGTGGAAGGCAAAAAATGTCAATTTAAAGCATTGATTTCTCCACTGTAATTGCTTTTTTAGCATTTCAACATTCCACAGACCAACAAACAAAAGAGCCAGATTATTTTGCTCTCACCAAAATAGCCTCTCCTGAAGCTCTGACAGATTTGCACTGTGCTTTCAGACCTGCCTTTCAGTTTTACTTAAATTAAAATAAAAGAAACCCCTCCAAAGAGCAAAACTGACATTTACAATAAAACATCTTTGCTGCTACAGAGCCACGGCACAATGAGCTGTTATGTTTATTGCACTGCCCCCTCCAGGGAAGCTGGTGCTGGCTGAGGTGCCAAGTCAGTGGCACTTCACGAGACACTGAAAGGTTTCTGAACATCTGTGACAAAACAAACTCCTGTCCCATCAGTTCCCCTTGCCCATCCCTTATGTCTCCATCACAGTACTAATTCCCAGCTCCTCCACAGAACAGCTTGCTGCCCCCACAGACAAGGATTTCATCTGGTGTTGTGAAACATTCCCCAATCCTCTGCAGCCACCTAAAGCCAGTTGTGCACCAGCACAGCTCTTCATCTTTTGCTGTTTCACCCATGTGAGCAAACCTGGCATGCCTAATATTTAGGTAGGTAAGAGGTTCTCATTATCAGCTAGAACTTAATTTTTGCATGTTATCAGTTGTCCATCTGCTTTTCTCTTCCATACAGAATTGTCTTTCCCACCTAATATATACATCCAAATCCCTCTGGTCCTTCTGCATTTATCTCATTTGCTGTTGTCTGCCTGTCTCAAAGCCAGGGCTACTTTTCCAACTATAGATCACAATGTGGTATCCAGTGCTGTGTGAGGACACACCAATTAGACTGCAGGGATGGAATACACACACACACACACATATATACATATATATATAAATATATATATTTTTTTTTTAATCATCAGATTTAATTCAGAAGAAAAAGGTTTTTTCACTTGGTTCATCCTCTAACAGAAAATATCATAATGTGCAGTTACAGAATAGAGGCTCCATGTAGCAAAAATCACAAAGAAGCAGTCAGACAGTGCCTTGAAGGGGTATGCAGGATTACCTTCCTGATTCAGAAGCTTGAACTCTTACCTGTTGTAACTATGAACAAGATCAAAAACACTCATGTCCGTTGTGTTGACAAACTTGCACTGGACAGGCAGAAACTCTCCATCTGCTGAACACTGTGGTGGGCTCTTCTCCCCAAAACCGTGCAGGATGCGACGATCTCGGATCTCACAGTTCCCTGGACCTAATGAGGAAAAGAGGTGATGTTTATTTGTGTGTTAACTTCCCACAAACAGCTGATGGCCACCCTGTTGTTGAAACGAGGGTTACATTCATCACACTGAACAGGAACACTGAGGTGCATCATTTTGTTTTTATGAAGAGCAGGGAACTGGACTCAGTAATCTTATCGGTCCCTATTCACACCAAGTCTTTCAAACCTACAAAACCCATCATTTTGTTGAATTTACTTACACTGTGCTGGCTTTCCTCTTTGTCTAGTGCCATAAATCTCCATTCCTTCTGGATCCACACACCAGCACTGCCCCAGCTCCATGTCACACTGCACCTCATCAAAAGCCCCCGAATCCAGGCACTGAGGGATGTAGGAGATGCTGCTGCCATTGATGTATCGGCTCACCAAGATCCTCTGCTTTTGCAGCTGGCAAAAGGACAAGCCTGAAGTACCAGAGAGGGGCACTGTTAGGGGAAGGTTCTTGGTGGGTACTGAATCATTTATTTGAGGCAACATCTGAGTTTTCTCAGAATTACAAGCTCTAAGTCTGCCACCCAGGTGGCACGAGCACATTGATGGACTTGAGGTTACGAAAATTGGTCCAGGGAAGCCTACCACAGATGGGGTTGAAGCTCTCCAACTCAAAAGCCATTACACTAAATCAATCTTTCATTCACAATTTGTCTTACTGGGACTTTCATAAATACAGACATCAGGTGTATCAGGTTTCCACGATAAGCCCTGAAGAAACTCCAGAGCTTCCACTAGAAGGACCTAGCAAATTACCACAAACAAGAGTCCATAGAAGTCTGGGCCATCCTTTTCTTGATTTTAGCAGTTCAAATGCAGATTTAAATGGTTCTTTACTCAATCTGAGCAAAAATAGAAACTTTTTACTTACAAGATATGGGATATCCATTCTGTTTGCTGCCAGGAACCTCAACCCCATTCTCATCTACACACCAACAGGAAAGACCATTCCCACTGCACTGGACTGTCCTGAAGAAGATCACAAGTAACATTTTATTTCACATGTGTAGATTCCTCAGTACTAGACATAAAACCACATCAAATACATTAAAATCACAAATAATCGAATTGGCATAAGTTGCTTTTCTGGTGACTCTGATCACTGGGAACCCTTAATTCTAGTAATTCTCTGAATTCTTCGAGAATTGTAGATATGTGAATTGAAGTCGTTGAGGAAGCAAGCAGGTTGGACAGAACCCTAATTCCCATTATCTGAGATTCACCAGACACTGTGAGACAGTTTCTAAGTCAAATCTAGAATGGTCACAACTGCCACCAGAGGCAAAAACAAGACAATAGAACAGAAATTACAATCTGTACGCAGCCTCAGCTTTAACTTGTTAGCTTCTTGCACTTTCAAGCAATATGCTGCTCTCTAAATCACTGTTCTCTGTGTGCTTTTTAGTTGCTTCATTGCCTTTAGAAGGAAACCTGACTGTGCCACTAACGAGGGTGGATAAGTTCTCAGTCACTTGGCTGAGCTGTGCCAGCTGGCACGCACATTCACCCATGAGCACGTGTAGGAAGACAGCAAACTGCACCACACTGCAAACTGCACCAAGTATTTGGCATGCAAATAACGCTGCCAAGATTAGCCTGTTAATCTTAGACTGACCTCTTAACCCAGAAATTACTTCCAATAACAGGGAATTCATCTGGGGGAGGATCTGCAACATGGCTCAGTGAAGTCTTTTCAAGTCTCCTGCACCCCTCATCCTCCAGTCCACTGACACTGTGGCTCTTCAAGACAGGCTAAAACTTTCATCAGCAATGAAAGGTCACATCATATGGCAGCACATGAGTAGCAGGGATGAATTACCTGAACTGGCCATCCTCTGAGCACTGAGGAACGTAGGCTTCTCCTGCTGAAAAAGCCTCTTCCCTCTGAAGTTCACAAGGACGCAGAGGCTGGGAATCGGTCTGATACTCTGAAAACAGCAAGAACATAAACACCTAAGGGTGGTCTCACCACAAACCCATCCTTATCAAAACTCTGTTGGTGCCAGGGCTGCAGGGGAACAGTGCCAGATTCAGGGGTCCTCCCTGGCTGTTTTCCAGTGTGCATTTCTGTGTGGGACAGCACAGGGAGGTACTGAACAAACCCACTGCTCTGCCAGCTGCTGGATGAGCACACAGTGGAGATGATCATGAACCACTTTTTCAGGCCTGTGTTTAGTTAGTCTCAGCTCCATTCTGTACTGGCAAGGCTATAATTTTCTGGTACCTTGGGGTTCTTTACTTCGTTGTGCCCATAACCACAAAAAGAGTCTTTTGCATAACCACACACACCACTATTAAATTTTCTGAGTAATTATCCTTTATTGAAGCTAAGTCACTATTTCACCAAAGGGAGAGGTGTTTCTTCTTAATCCCATGAAAGATTTAAAATAATCAATTTCTAGCAGTAGCATCAGACTAATTCATATTAGGAGCACTTTCAGTTTTCAATGGGGCAAATGATTAACTGCTGAAGCCACCTAGCAAATTTTTAATGCATTCAAAGCTTAATTTGCTGCTGTTTTAGATGTAGACTGTAGAATAGTGAAATTCAGTAAGCTCTTTTTTACAGAGCAGATTAGTTGATCTGACACTTTCCTCATCCTCAAAATCTGATGAATGCCATGCTCTTAATACCACAGATTAGTTTATAAAAACATAGCAAACAAAGCCACAGGTATGCCAACTTAGTCCAAACGTTTACTTAAGCCAGTATCTGGTCTAAGTGTGATCACACACTGTAGTGCAAATACATCATAAGTATTCTGAATGCTTTTCAGCCTGAAATAATTTGCAACTCACGGAACTTCGACAGCTGCAGACAGTTCCTATGCTTCTAATGCTCCTCAGTCACATCTGTTTCTGTGAGATTTTACTGTGTACCCCTAAGACCATGTGAAAATTTTCATGAGACTGCAAAATTTCAGGTGATCTCATCTATAGACAATGTCACATAGGCAAAGCTCCCCATTTTCACCTCAAACATCAGCTGTTCTGGGATGAGTGGAGATCCCTGTGTACAGTGCTAGAGAGGGTCTATCAAGACATTTGAGTTAAATGACTAATTAATTCAGTGACTCAAATCGCTGGTTGTGCAGGACTATCAAATTCAGGCCAAAGAACTGGGGCAGCACTCAGACTGCCAAATATCTTTAGGTTCAATCCTAAATTAGACAATGGCACCTACAAGTAGAAGATGTTATTGAGGAACTTCACAGCCCTGCAGCAGCACCTTTTCTTACCTATACGCCTTCTCTAGCCCTTGGAATTTTTTTTTTTCCACACAAACTCCAGGTATACAAACACAGGTAAGCCTGACTGCTGAAAGATCCTTAGTTTAGTATTGAACCAGGAGCCCAGCCTTAGTTTGCACAGCACACAATAACCAGCTAAGTGTGCTGCATGCAAGATTCAAGATCATTATAGATTTCACCAGGACAACACACAGGACAGAACAAAGATCAGTCACCCCTGGACACAGGCAGAGTAAAAGGACAAGTGTACTTACCAAATATATTGGCTGTTGCTATGCTAATGAAGCAATAGAGGGTGCAAAATGGGATGGAGCCCATCTTGCAATGGGAGAGCCCCATCCCCTTCTGTCTGTGGGGCAGCTCTGTGCACCCCACAGAGCCTTTGCTGCCCTTTTATAGCGCCCATCACGGGAATGGGTTCACTTCTGTGCTGCTGGCTGGGCACAGAATTGGGAGAATGACGCACACGATGCTCCTGAGCAAACTCCAAGAAGCTCCTTCAGCTGGAACTGCTCTCCTGGCTGCCCTCAGGCAGTTCTCATCCCTGCTCCAGGGAGCACAACGAGCCAAGTGGCAGCAGGCACAGTGGGTGGCAGGGGGGCTCAGTTATTCCAACAAGTAAATTGAGCTTATTGACCCTGGGCAGAGCTCTGGTTCTCACTTGCCCCAGGGGGCAGCCAGGCTCTGTGCTCCCTGGTGGAATTGCACATTTTTGCATTCCCAGAGTTGAGCCTGCTGAGGGACAGACTAGAGTGAGACCTCTGGGCGCTGCACATTAGGAGTGAATTTAACTCATGATGTTATTTACTAAGTGAAAAACAGGATTTACTAAGTGAAAAACGGCATCTCACTGGATAAAGTGAATGGAAGATTGGAGTCAATTACATTCCATCTTTTGCTTTCACTCCCACTTGCACCATGCACTTTAACACAGCCAAGTATCTGACAGGCACAGATTCACTTCTTGGGCTTTATCCTCCAGCTGTAAGATCAGCATGATCACGAAGCTTCTTAAGTTAAGCTTTTTGGTACTAATTACATGCAAGATCCTCAACATAGAACATACAAGAAATATTATTTCTTTGGTTCCAGAATTTCACTTGTTAATTGGCCACCTCTTGTAACGGTGAGTCAGCATTTCCCTGCATGACGAATTATGAGAACTCACCCTCACTTGTACAAAGGTGGTTGGATAAATAAGCCCCAAAAAATTGCTGAAATAACAACAGCACATGTTTGAAGCCGGATTTAACTTGATTTCAAGGACAAGTGAGAGCAGCACTCTGGTTTGTGATTCATGGGTAGTAGACAGCCTAGAAACAACTCTGCTCTCAACAACTCTCCCACACACTAAGATCATGACAGCAGTGATCCAAGCATCCTTCTGTGCTGGCTGTAGACCACTGCCATGCCACGATGTTTGATGGATATGGTAAATATGATCTCCAAGAGCAGCACAAGCTTGCTTTAGCAGGACCATGCTTTTAAAAATGAGTGGGACTGTATTTGGAATTTACTTCCAAGTAACCTATTGTGAACTTGAGCAAAGTCAACAGTCTACAGAAAGATCAAGCTGGGAAAAAATGAAGAACACGTCCAGCATAGATGACAGACCAAGAAAAAAAGGCAACCTTTAGAGGTATAAAGATGACAAATCCTGTAACAGCCCTGATCAAGCAGGCACAGAAAGAAACTGAATTTCTGGATTAGCATAGCATTTGTAGGGAAACATCCATGCAGAGTAAAAGAATCCGACTAAACAGCCAGCATTAGCACCAATGTGGCTAAATCAGGAAAGAAAAAAAGAAGAAAGGTTTGACCATAAAACGTATTTCTGACCCAAGGGTGCTTCAAGAGCCTCAGGTTTGTGTCTGAGCCCTGCACAGTGGGGCAGACACAGGAGAGCAACAAGAGAGCCCAGTCCAGTGTTACAGACACTCTGCAAGGGCAGCAGGCTTGGTGCTGGCTGTGCTGTTTCCAAGCCAATGAAATATCTCCAGAGTGTGTTGGTGGTCTGTGTGTGACACTGATTTAGTCCAATTCTCTAAAGTTATTAGAAAAGTGTCATTCAGGTTCCTTGCACAGCAAATGAGGAGCTTGTAAAGGTTGCTACTCACTTTCCTTCTTTATTCTTTGCTATAAAAGGCTGATAGTGGAATAAGGCAGACAGGAAAGCACGAAGTATCAAAGGGCTATTATTATCAAAAAGAAGCACAAACTCACAATATCTACATATTGCTGATTCCCAAGATTATGCTTATTTCCTTCAGAAACATTCAAAAAACAACCTATGAACTACTCAAATTGGGAAGAACAGCCAAGTCTTAAAAGTCTCTTAAAAAACTAAGTGAGAAAAGGAATTTTGGCAATTGGCATCACTCAAACCACTTCTAGATGTGCGTCAAACGAAGCTGTGCATCTCAGTACATGCATGTTTGAGGAGATGCAAGAGCCCGTGGACTAAAAAGGAAAAAAAAAAGTTGTTTACAAAGCAATGTGTGGAATTCACATTCATTTGAGAAAAAAAGGCACTTGTCTATCTACGGCTGGTCAAATACAAAGTAAGAAAAGCCTTGCATAACCTTCAGTGAAGGGATAATAGTATTGACCTCTATTTTTAGCAACTGAGAAAAGATGGAGTGACATCTTAAATTAGCTCACCAATGAAGAGCAGAAAAGGAGTAAGTGGCTGTACCCTTACTGTAAAAAACTATTAAAAAATCATTGCTCTAGTACTGGAAATGAGGGTTTTGTTTTGCTGTACCTACTGGCAAAGCTGCTCAGTCTATACTACAAACTACAGCTGTTGGGGGAAAGAAAAAGGTCAGTGGGATGAGACACTGAAATCACAAACCTCAAAGAAGAAGACGACATTTATTCATTGTTCCAGTTTTGCATACACTTTCTTAGCAGAAGAGACAGTTTGTGCAACTGTAACTTTACATATTGAAAGGCCCAAGGATAAAAGATTCCTGTATATAAATATACAGGTATCTGCACCCACAGAAAAGTTACTCTTGCCCCAATAAAATCTGAGCCTGAGAAGTCAACCTTAGTTTAAAAAAAGAACTGGAGAGAGCTTCCCAAATGAGGCAGAAAATTGGAAGCAAAAATTTAAAGAAAACATTGTGAAATTATACTTACATCAATCAGTTAATTAATTTCAAACAACAGATTGTTTTTCTATGTTAAATAAAGCACCAATGTCGGACAATCCTCTCACATATTTTAAGAAAGCTACATAAAAAAAGGTTAACATCATTTGTAACACTTACAGATAGAGAACCAAGGTTTACATTCAGCACATTTCTTTCCAAGACTTTGTGAAGCACTTATCTCAATATCATCTCTGATTAAGACCTCATGTGATGCAAAATTAAAAGACAACAAGATGACAGCCTCAGACAATATACTTTTCAGTGTATTCACTCTATACATTACATGTTCTCCAAATTGAAAGAATGATAGGGAAGTTTCAGTTATTTTCATGATAAATTTGGCTAGATCAGAAAAGTGAGCACAGGACTTCTCAAATTTTAAATTGTAACTTTTCATTGGGAAAAGTGCCTTTGGTGACAAAAGAACCTAAAGATGCCCATGTATGAATATTTGCATTTGCATTTGTCCCTGCAGGAATTGACCATTTATAGGGCAAATAAATTATTTTTTTTTCTTACTTATTCACTGAAAATAACAGTTTTCCTCTATCCAATAGTACCACAGTGATTCCAGGCAGAAAAACAGGTATTTTATTCTCATAATACCTGAGATGCAGATTGGTTTGAAAGCCCAAGCAGGAGCCAGGTCTGCAACCACAGTAACACACAGGATTTACAACTTGAATCAATTCAATATTTGACAAAAAAAAAAGCTGAGGCAGTGAGAGAAGTCACCACCAGTCACACACAGACAGCGACAGGGTGCCAAACTCTTGGTGTTGGTGGGACAAAACTACTTTGGGTCTTTTCAATAATGCAATATTTAACCTTCTCTGAACTAAAGGCAATGGTGAAGACCCAGTGGAGTCAGAAAGGACGTTCAAAGACAAACACAGCTCCTGCCACACAATAAAGCTGTGAATTCTGTAAGTCACCAATGAAAAAATGGATTAAACTTGAGGAGTCCATCTCTGTCAAGTGACTGATAAAACTAATGGACCCAAAAATTTTGGTCATGGAACCCTCAGTTTGCCAGAAGTGAAAGACACATTCAGGAGAAAGCCAATTTGAAGATATTTCATAGTATATTTGTACAGATCTGACATCCTGTTTCTACTGCAGACAAGACTCTGGGCTGACCAGACAGTCGGTCTGACTCAGGAAACCTCTCCTTCAAAAAGTCTGCTAATTAAAAAAAAGTGTTTCAGTGTGTTGCTCCAAGATCTGAATCTGGTCTTGTATCTTGAAAGCCTGCTTTGAGACTGTCCCTTCAACAATGATTAAAATGAATTGAAATTTTAAAGTTCATTACATTTATTATTGTATCTACTTTTTCTGTGAAAGAAAAAAAAAATTCTATGGCAGTAACTTATTGAGATTCTGTCCAATTTCATTCATCTGCTGCTTATCATTTGTGCCCTTTGTCCACAGGATATCTAAGAGAAGAACTTCCTTAGCATTGATGGCTTATTTGTTTTCTACCAAAGTAGTGTCTTGAAAAACTTGTAGATGATATTAAAATAAATTACTAAAAGCAAATTAAAATTACTTTGCAATGACATTGTACAAAGGCACATGTCTGCCCAGAAGAAGAGATTCCATCACTGTGAACACGTTTTTGAAAGACACTGACTGCAAAGAATAAAGTGCACTGCAAAACTCAAACCCTGAAATTTTTAAAACACCAAAACAATTCAGGAACGGAAATATCTTCTAATTACTTTGCCACATACATTAAGTAATTCAGTATTGTAAATAATTTACTGATTGTATCATTTGTCTATAGGCTAAAATAGAACTGAAGATTCCCTCAAGCCTTGCAATGTAGAAAAGTGAATATCAATGACTGCACATAACCTAAGGACTACAGGCTAAACATGCAACTGAAGATTCCCCAATGCTTTAAAACATATGCAAACACTCACTAGCTCACAGAAGACAAATTCATGGAAAGGGAGCCCAGGCACATAACAATCTCAACAGACCTTTATTGTGAATATTAGAATGCAGTCAACATTATTGCTATTATAAAAAACAAATCACAGCAGGAAGTATTTTGCTTCTCTCATAGAAGATTTAATCATAGTGCAGTGCTGCCTCTCTCAGAATGTTTAGTGACAATACACTGACACACGTGGCTACAGCTGAACACAGGAGGCTTGGCCAGTTTCCAGGGAAGGAAGACAGCTGTTTGAAGCAAACAGCGATTGAACTAGCTTTAGTTATCCAGCCCACAGAGTAAGGGAAGGGAACTTCTGTCCAGAATGATTTTTCATGCTAGTTCATTTTCTCCATGTGGTCTCCAATTTTTCATTTGGGTTGTTCAGGCTGGTGCAGAATTGGCTGCCAAATGCACAGTCTGCACTCGGTGCAGTGTATTTTCACCATCATTACATGCTCTGTATTTGTTTTCCATATACAAACAGATATACACATAGTGTATAATATTTATTGCTAAAGACAGACCCCCACACCCAGTGCCCAGGACATAACAAAGTATAATAGAAACCATTACTGAAGCATTTCAAACAGCCTCTGCAAAATCCTCACCTAAAGCCATATGCAATCAGTACAACAGAAAAAAAATTGTGAGCTAATAAAATGTGAGAATAGCAACGAGCATTTCAAAAATGATTAAGCCTCTGACTTTAATAAGCACTCCAAAATTAAGGTGCATATACTGAAACATTTTTAAGCAGTAGAGCGAAAACCTAAGTTCCAGTGTTCTAAACAATCCTGCTTGCAAATGAATGGCATCATTGCACACATCCCCTTTACACACCAGCACCTCCACAGAGCTACTAATAGAGCAAGGCAGCTGGGACAGCCTGACTGCTCTTCTGGCTGTGAAGGCCCTGCCTGCAGAGTCCTGCCCATCCTCCTCTTGTTGATTTTTACACCAAGCTCCAGTTCAGTTCAGGATCTGTTTCGTGCCTTTAAAAGTTCCAGTGAAGAAAAATGGTTACAGCTTCCCTTTAAATACAAAGGAAAAATAGTGTGGTTTACAACATCAAACACTTTTATAATTTTACTGTAATGTTTGAATGACTCCTTTGCATTCCAACCCTCAGTTTGGTAAGGAGTGCTGGAGCCCAACAGTGCCAAAGGGGTTTTGCTGTAATATTAATTCAAGCCTAAGTTATAAGCCAGATGGGAGCAGAGGAAGATCACCAATTGCACAAGACAGAAGAGGCTTACTTAAGAAAGGTATCAAAAACATCTGGAGATTTTGATTATGGTGCACACATTCCAACTGTACACAAGTCCCAGGACACTCTGGAGGCTGTGGACAGAAGAGCCAATGAGGCCTTTCCCCATGACTGCTTCCTACAGCAGCCAGGAAGAACTGGGCATGAGAACAGAGGAGTGACATCCTCCAGGCACCTCAGAAGCCAGAGTGCAGAAAGCTGAAGAATGAAAGGAGAAACAGATGCAAGCTGCAGAATGAACAGATGAGCACATGTAGAAGCTCACAGACAAAATTAAGAGAGATAGGTGGCTATCAGCCATACAAGATTACTGCACCCATAGAAGAATAGTTTCAATTCTTTGCCACCCAGCAAATACAGGAAATCTATCAGAAAATTGTAACCCATCTGCTTTGTCTATTTGAAAGAAAACGACAGGCTTCTACCACTGTAAACCACTCCACAGCTGAACAAAGATCTAGGCATCTAAGGCCAGAATATCCAAAATATGGGCACTATTCAACCTACAGCTACCCAAGAAAAGGGTTAACAGGAAGCATCTTCCAACCCGTTCCCTGCGATATGACCCGAAGGATGTCCATTTGTAACCAGAACGTGGCAGCCCCATCATGTCACACCAGACCACAGCACCAACACTATGTTTCGTTTATGGCTGCAGTACTGCTGTCCTGCCATCACTGCAACTGAAACACAGAATTCCTGATATAGGTGCCTTCGGTATGGTGACAAGTAGGAGCAGGCTTTGAAATGAAATCACCCTGATACTTCCATTAAACAAAAAAAAAAAAAACTTCTAACTAAACCTCAGACAAAAAGCTGGGCATTCAAAGGTTCCAAAAGTTTGCCATTTAGCTCTGTGAAATCACAAGAGGCTTCTGTAAAATGGCATTTCCCTTTTGTCTATTACTATTTAGAACTCCTATTCAGTGAAAGAAGGCTGCAAATTTAAACATTTTGCCTTTCTGTGCACGTATATCAAACAGTCCTTACATTGCCATGTACTATTTTTCCTCAGAGAGGGTCTATCCCCCCCCCATCAAACAATGCAGTCACAATTCACACCCCAATAAATGATGTTGCAAGTAGACCGAGTGTACCTCCCTGGCTTTTTTAGAGAGGAAGCAGGAAGACAGATGGAAATTATGCCTACAGGAATAAGATTCTCTCAATAAGGCCAACTAGGAAGAAATACTGGTAAGAGCCAGATCACACAGGGGTTGGCTGGCACACGAGCAAAGCAATCAACTGTAGGTTACATTCTGTGCAAAAAACACTTGGCATTTTTATGGCACTTGACTTGTATTTAAAAGAAAAACCTCCGAAGCATCCCAAACCTTCGAATATTTGAGAAACTGGGGTCAGAAACTAATGTCACATGTTACAGACCAGCACCATGACTTGAGAAAGCAAAGTCAGACAAGTTTGTGAAACATTCAAGCAGTACACAATGTATGATACACAGCATGGTCCATACGGACAATGAGATTGTATTTCTTAAAAGATATGAATGATTGCAGGAATTTTTATAATACATGACTACACAATGAACATAAAAAAAAATACTGAACAGATTGTTTTTGTAAGCACAGTCCATCCTGAACAAGGCAGGATCTTGAGGGGTGAAATTACATATCCGTGTAAATTAAGAGGTCATTACCCATACAAACAGAAGACACATTAAAGCTGCAAGGGCAACTTCAACTTTGACCTTAGAATTTCCTTTTCAGAATACCATTCCTCCATCTCTGTAGTAAGAATAAAACCTCTGTCCTCCCCCCTGAACTTTCCAAGTCCACCTTCACCTTCAGTAACATTTACAATTATATTACATCACACACATGCACACACATTGCATAATATTGCTACAGTGTATGCTGTATAAATTCTGTAAATACACTCCACTTTGTTTCAAAGTAATTCATCTGGATTTACACTTCTCTTATATAGTACACACAGTACCACATTCAAGGATATGCAGCAAGTGAATAGTCTATAAAAATGTTTCACATATCCAAAAGCAAGTAGGTCACTCAACGATTCATGTTTGAAGCAGTTATTTAAGCATCAACTATATAACACAGTTAACAGTTGCTATAAAATATCAACGACTCCACAGCTCTAAAGTTCTTTCTGCATTATGGAGTTGCCAACCATTCCATAATTCCATGTTATCACGCAGCTCTGTGACGTCTCCTACAAGCTTGATGTGGGAAGACTTTTTAAATAGCAACTGTTCTTTAACAGGGATTTACATTTTGCTTTGGCCATCAGGAGTGATAATTCACTTCAGGTATGACAGAGAGGAAAGGTCAGGGTAGGTTAACTTTAGCAATGAACCAGCCACGCTGCTTTCTTTCTTAATAATGGTTTTATCATGAAAGTTCAATGCACTGGTTGCAAAGTCTTTCCCAGATAATCCATCTTTGGCACATTTTTCAGTTGTATGCATCCTTAAAAGGCATTCCAAGATTTTTTTCATGGTCTGTACATAATAACAATCACTTCTTTTTTACATTTGTATGCAGATCAGGAAGAAAAGTGGAAAATGTAGAGTATGCAGAATAGTTTTAATAAACAGTTTTACATACAGTACCTTACATATAGAACAGTGTGTTTGCAAATTTAAATAATTTTTGAATGTACAGTGGCTTGTACTCTTATCAAAAGGTAAATTCAAGTTTACTGTCTATCGGTTCTAAAATGCATTTATACAGATAACTAGAACTGATAAACAGACACGAGGCATAAAATGTTCAAGTATCTTAATGTCCTCAGTTAAATAGCCTCCTTTTAACAGTCATATTTTACAAATTTCAAAACCTGTACATACATTATTTTCAATTTTAGAAACTGCTTGTTAAAAGGTAATATGAACCACCAGTTCTTGTAGTCCGTGGTAATAAAACTAGACACGTGTAGCTAGAGATGTGTATGGTATGTATGTATGTACATGTAGCTATACACAAATACATACACACAGACACGGATGGAGCACTGGGCACAGCGGCAACTTATCAGCACAGAAAAGTCCTGGGCTCAAATCAAGAGCTAACAGAGCAAGTAGGTTGCCTTTGGTTTCATGACATTTCATTCACTGAAGCTGAAAAATTCTATAAAAACAACTTGGATAAGGTATCTTGTGATTTTTTTCCTCTAATGGTTTAGAATTTCCACAGCCACAGACAGTTTTGCTGCTCTTGTCATTCCTCATCCCCACTGAGGATGGTGACGTTTTCAGAGGGCCAGCATCAGAATAGAGCTACCCAGGACAAAAATTGCACCTTGATTCCTGAACACTGCTATAGAACATAAAAAAAAAATAAACTAGATACAATTTTGGATGGACTGCTGGCACCAAATAGGACTTTGGAAAAAAACTTTGCCTAAGTCATAATCAAACTCTCATCCCAGTGATTTTAATATTATTTGGCACATCTGACCACTATTTTCCACTTCTGTTTTAAAGGAGCCTAGGGGTGCTGTTCTAGGGATTTCTAGTTAAAAAAATATTTTAAAAGGGAGACCATGACAATTAATTTTTTTCAAAAATCAAAGCTAGTAAGTTCATTTTCCTGAACATTTGTTAGAGAAAGAAATACTCTAAAAACCTTCCTTGTAGAGAAGATACAGCTCTCTCTGTATCTATCTTTCACTAGCAAGATAAGAGGATTGCATTTTTAGTCAGCTGAATTCTGCTAATTTAGAAATGTTTGCCAAGGGTTTCAAAATAGTAGCACTGCTCTGCGAAGAGTTTTTGTTGAATTTTCTTGTATCTGGGGATTTACTTATTTAAGGTGTTAAAATGATGAGAAATTGACATTTCTCAGTATATTACATATCATTTTGAAGCCTGGACATTGAATATTCATATTTTCAATAAATCAGATTCCTGACTCTAAACTTCCTCCCTTCTTTCTAAAGCTTCAGGCTATTAATGTAATCCGCAAAGAACCAGATAAATGCTCAGCTTTTTGCTGTCTTCCTGTCAGTCTTGTGGCTAATAAGAAAATTCACTGTAAATAACCTATTTTTACTTTATTCTTCCTTTTGTCATACAGAGCACAGTGTTGCTATTTGCTGTACTTTTCCCATGTCGATTAAGAGCTGTTTGATACGTCGCTTGAGCTGAGGCAATCTTGCCAGAGGATCTGGTGGTTCCAGTTCTCCAGTGAAATCAAGCCAGCTTTCTAAAACTACAGAAGGGAAAGGAAGAAGTTAGAGTAAGTCTTTGAGAAACAGTTTCCATAAAAAGTAAAGTTTTTTTTTCTTACTTTTTCTTTCATAAAAAGGGAAAATACACTGAGGCTGTGATTTTTACTCAACAGAAGAAATTTTGTTAGTGAAACAACAAATATTTCTGTATTCTTCTTGAACAATCCAATCTTCTGATATGATTGTTGCTGTAAAAAGGTATCTGGGAGTAAATTTTACCCTTGGCTCACAATTTACCCTCTATACACATAAAAGCAACTTCAGTTCATGGTCTACTCTCACAGTTCTGGAAAAGGAAATGAAACCCTTAAACACAAGGCTTGATTCTGCCACTTTAACAGGCTCCTGTGGACAAGGTCCAGATTACAGAATGATTATCCAATCTTCAACAAATATTTTCAAGGAATTTCTCTGCTTGTAGAAACAGAGAAGGGAAAAGGTCATTCCTGTTAATTTAGAAACACTGCCTAGGAAAAGCAGGGATAGTAGAAGTAAAATTGCAAATAGAAATAAGACAACTTTACTTGTAAAAAGATTAATTAAGGAGTCCTAGGATTAGACTACAAGCTTCCTTAATTACTAGTTTCTTATGGTTTTATGTGCTAAAATATCCTCGTACAATATAATTTCATTCAAGTTTTCTCATGACGACTGAATTGTCTTCATGAAACCACTTGCTCACTAATAATAAAAAAACAAAGTTGAAGGCACAAAAACACCTTTTTTTTCCTCCTAAATATTGTCAATTACTATAACAATCAGGCAAAAATCTCTCCAGGTGCAGAAAAAGCCATCAACTTCATGATCCTTATCTGGACAAAGACTAGACAAGTTATGTAAGCTTTCTGAAGTCTGAGTCTGAGCTCAGGGGTTCTGAGTGCTTAATCTACTTTACTGGGCATTGAAAGCTCGTGGAAGGGGGTGGGGGGAGCCAGAGTACAAACTCTGCTTATAATTTAGGGACCCAAATTTGAACAGAATACTTAAAAATCCATCCTCAGTGCCCTCAGATCACTTTCAACACATTAGTTATGAGAGATGCTGCTACAGGTACATTAACAAGTAATCTGGCAATGCAGTTACCATCAACTTCTTTTTCAATCAGGTCCATTCTGCTGGTGACTTCATTCTGTACATTCTCTATATGAGTGAGGAGATTTAGCTGCCATTGAAGATGTGTGTCCACTTGTTCTTCTGAGCTTTTTCTTTCATTACAAACAAACACAGTGTTTCCTTCAGCAGAATTCTTCATAGGAGCAACAGAAAGAAAAAAATTGCCATTTAAGATATTTTTCCCCTTTGTTTAAATTTCTGGTGTTGATTTCAACATTTGATGCACATGATAAACTCTGCTGCCTTAGAAGTGTACTTCTGTATACACAACAAAAAGCTTACTCAGAAAGCCACATACCATGACATATCAACAGACTAAACCAAAGAAAATGCATATTCCACATAAATAAGCATCTATACACCTTTTACCTCATTTCCCTAACATTAAGCAGTTCAAATACTTTGTTTAATGCAGTAAGACAGATTGTATTTCTGTGCCTTTTTTATATAAATAACAACTTAAATCATAAACCTCTGAACTGCATGGGTCTACTGCCACCAAAAATGTGCAAAATCTTAAGGTTTCTTTCCATGGAAAACTCCCTACAATGCAGATGTATCTAAGATGTCAACAGTCACTACTTTGCACAAATAAGCTGGACATCCTATTTCACAGAATCCCAGAATGGGTCGGGTTGGAAGGGACCACAGTGGACCTGGTCCAACCTCCCTGCTCAAGCAGGGTCATCCCAGAGCATGTGGCTCAGGATTGTGTCCAGATGGTTCTGGAGTATCTCCAGTGAGGATGAGACTCCACACCCTCTCTGGGCAATCTGTTCTGTTTGCTGATTAAAACAAAACACTTCTCTTCCTACCTGCTATGACCCCACCTACCTTCCAAGCACAAGTCCAGGGCAGAACTGAACATGTTTGGGGGTAGTTACAGTAACATGCAAACACAGTATCTGAGGAACACTGGCTTCTTTAATTTAATCAGTATCTTCACAGCATACCAGAGATAATACACGAGCTCCTAATCTTTCTGTATTTGATGTTTCAGCTACTGAGTGGAAGTTGATCGGATTTAATGAGTTAAAAATGCTCAGCATCTCAGCCAATTAACAGGATTAACAGCTTCCATTTTATATCCACTATGGCTTCATATCCAATGAAGATCTTTTACTTTATTTTAAGGACTAGAATGTCAGACACATGTGCTCACACAGTGTCAGTTCACGTCAAATGCCAGAGCAAAGAATGACTTTAATTGTATTAATACACATTTCTGAACAGCTCAGCTAATTTTCCACATTACATAAGAAAAAATGGTGTTAAGTCTGTTATTAAAATATTTCTTTCTCCAGTCAACTATAGGAAGAGTGAGAAGAGAGGTAAAGAAGAAAATAGGAACTGAAGGATTTTAAGTTACTACTTAAGTAAAAAAATCCATTTTTCATTTTCAGACTTGAAATCAATTAAAAAACACCAATCAAACAAACAGAACTCTGACTGACCTGCAGGCAGCTTTATTAGCAACTCAGATGGGACAAGTGTTGTTAACATTTGAAATATTCATTAAAGGAGTTAAAATTATGTATCAGAGATAGATTTTATTTGAAAGGTATGAGAGTTTTGATGCTTTCATGATATTTAAAATCCCTTCTCTGAAGATACTAGGTTTGCTTCCATAGTATTTTCAGTAATCAAACTGGTAGTAATCCAATATAATTACGATATTGTCTATTCCTTACAATTTTCAGATCATCTCTAAAACTACAGGAATGCCATTGTTCCCTTGTTGTAAAAGGATCCAAGTCCATAACTCAAAAACCAAAATCATCTTTCAGCCTGCTTCAGTAAGTTAGAGAAAATTTCAAAGCTAAGTAACTGAATATCTAAATAACATCATAAATTATTTTTTTCCCTCCTGACCTCTATATTTATTCAAATGGCTCCTTGAAAAAAAACCCACAAAATCCAACAGGTTCTCCTCTAAGCTGAGATCAATGTAGGTAATCAGGGAGTGATGGCAGAAGAAGAGTTAAGGATACAGCTCGCGGACAAGGAATAACAGGAGGTTCAGGTGGGGAAGGCTTGTGCTTTCAGAAGCAAAACTAAGGAAACCACAATTTTAAAGATAATGCATAGCCCAAAAAGAGACTTGATAACAGTTAATCCAAACACTGTTTGTAAGAGAAATAGAAGTTTCTAACAGAACTGCAGATTAAGGCAAGACAAAATAATATAGAAAACCAGAATATTAAAGAAGAATGCTAGGAAGGAAAATTTAAAGCCCCAACAAAACTTTGACTAGGAGAGGAGAAAAGACACCTTAGAGAGAAGTCAGATCATTTAAAAATGGTCCTTCAGCGTCAGTTTTAAGGTAACTGCAAGCAGGTTAATGGAGAAGCCAAGGAGAGCTTTTCCATGCCTACATGTTTAGACAGAAGGCCTTATTTTCTTATCAAGGATGACTATGGAAAGGTGGTCAAGGCGTCCCCAAAGGAAAGAACACTCTTAAACCAAGAAGAGATCTGTCTAGGGCAGTGTCAAATAGAGAGCACCTAGCTTTTTGGATGTATGCTTGAATCTCTGAAGGAAATATTAGTTTTGTTTAACTGCCCATGTATATTTTCCTTTAATTCTAAATATCTTGATACTATTTATAATGTTTACAATGACAATTCAAATTACTGTTGGAAGGCAAGAGTATTTCACACTGCTGCATGTCTCCTTACTAAAAATCTGAATACAGTTGTGCAATGTAGCAAATTTAGCATAGAAACAGGTATTATAAATTAGAATGAGCCTAAAAATCCCCATTCAGACTATACAGCTTTCATGCCACATTTAGAACTAAAATTAAAAAGAAAAAAGAAGCATCATACTCATTTCTTCCACACCAGGAACTGTACTTCAAAAGAGGGATGACTTGGAAAATTTATCCTCATACAGCTGGTTTGCAGAAAACAGAAAGGTTTGGTTCTGTTTGGTTTTTGCTCAGAGAACTGTTCACTAAAACCAGATTAACAAATTTCAGACCTTTTCCAGCAAATAATGGATTGAAACCATTAATGTAAAAATGAGAAAGATGTTTAAACAGTAGAATATAATCTTGACTAAAAATGTTTCATTGGAAGAAATATGCAATATGTAGGACTGAAAAGTAGTTGCATATGAGGTGAAATTAGTTGTTCAGTAAACCATTAGTTGAGGATGGCATTCCAGGTAGCACTGCCATTAAAAGAAGAATACAGTACAATAATAAACACTATTAAAAAATCCTTGGTTTAACAAACAACAACAAAAACCCCCTAACACATGTAGATAACCAAACTGAAAGAAAAAGGGAAACCTGTCCCATTTTCCTCACCTTGTATAAACCACGTAACTTCCAAGACCCTGCATTTTAAGAGTAGGGTTTCCTTTCTTTCAAAGCATTAGATTGAGAATAAATTTTTAGCATAGGCAATACCTTAAACCATACCTTGTATTGCACAGACCAGCTGAAACGAACATACTTCACCTGGAACTACTTCAGTGATCCGAGTTTGCTTCTATTGATTTCTGCTGACTTATTTGATAAATATGTTGATGTACAGCAAAAAACATTTTTAAATACCTGTATGTACTTCAGTTTTATCTGATTGAACATACTTTTCCAAATAAAATTTCCCAGATGAAGAATGATACTTACCTGCTCATTCATGCCATCATCTTTAAAAGAATATTGTAAACAGTTTTTATTCTCTGTGTGATATTCCTGATCTTCCTCAAAGCTACTTGTGTCTTCATCATCTGAGCTCATAGGGTCAGTGACTGCTTTGTAGTCATGACTAAAACTCTGTGGTTTTTGGTAACTGTGCTCACTTGTGATATATGTTTCTTCCATCTTCTGGGGTATACTGGGCGGCTCTTTATGGTTTTGACTATGACACGTCCTTTCAGCTGGATTAACAGCATCCTGCAAAGTCACTAACTTTTTCTCTACCCCAACAGTTCTTTGTTCTTGTTCTTTCCTCATCCCTGAATAAGCCCAGAGATGAAGGTCTGGGTGATGCTTATTTCTGCAATGAAGGGGAGGAAAAAAAGCAAGTTACAGAGAACACCACTTACAGCACTGAATTATTAAGCATCCAATTCTCCTAAATCTTAACTACTGATAAGCACCATTACCAAACATGAAGTATTCCTAGGTCATTCATCAATTTAAGATAAATCTAGAATGTCCCTTTAACACAAAATTTAACAAAAAAATCACCAATCACCCCAACAGACCAGATGTGCTTGGGTGCTGAACACCTAGCTTCTGCTGAAGCTGAGGGTACTGCACATCTTGCATTTGAATTGCTTAAAAGATTATACAAGAAAGAACTTTAATGTGAGAGAAAAATGCATATGAAATAATGGCAGTCTCTGCTACCTGAACATATAAAGTTGGAAAATAAACCCTGGAGTGATACCTACTTCAGTATCCCAATCTTCAGCTGCAATCCATGCAGTATTTCAGTTACCCCATAAACATCTGCCAGTAGGTGATGTGTTGACACGATCTTTTTGGCGTTAAGATGAGAGTAGTTCTCTTTCAAAAATGATAATCCACACATGTGTCCATTGTTTAGCCAGTCTTTGTCATAGAGATATTTGGCACTCCACCTCTGTCCTGGGTTAAGCAATAAAAAAATTGAGGGCCATCTAAAGCCACAGCAGAATTATATTTACAATTAGAGTATAATTATGTGCTGCACTTGTCTAAATATCTCCTAATATCCATGAGAGGATGAATCAAGATTTTGCGATTAAAATATAAGCGTTTACTTTTAGTGGATTAACAAGAAAGTCTTAAAAAAAATTAGCCTGAAACCTCAAGACCCTCTAAATGGCATTTGAAATTAAAACCTAATCATCTTTGAAATAAAACTATATATAAAGATTTATGCTGTTATCAAAATTAAAAATAACCACAAAAATCCCGTTTACATTGGCATTTTATTTGTCTAAGTACTGCAACTTTTTTTTTTTTAAAGAAAGCCTAAATTACCTCGAGAAATGTTAGAGTGGATTTTATATTCTATATATGTATATATAATATACATATTCTATATGTCTTTGGACATATCCAAAACACCCAGTTGTTTCTAAAAGACAAATGTTGTGCTTCCATACTGAAGTCAGTATCTATTTATTAGAAGCCAGGAAAAGGTTTCAGGATTTTATAAATGCCAATATTGGCTTTTGCATTTATGTATTAGCCTTTGCAAGTTATTATTAACCACAAAGATTTTAATATAGTACAATTTGTAATTTCTTTTAACTGCTTTTTGGTGTAGTATAATCTGTCAGTTTATGTTTGCACCAT
The DNA here is from genome assembly GCA_037013685.1 of Acridotheres tristis. Lineage (NCBI taxonomy): Eukaryota > Metazoa > Chordata > Aves > Passeriformes > Sturnidae > Acridotheres > Acridotheres tristis. The sequence continues at coordinate 141,966,122 of CM072886.1, read as the reverse complement.
ATAGCTTATACAAACAGTAGTGTGATGAATATATATATTATATATTAAATCTTAGCATAGTATTAAAATAGAAACTATGTAATGTTAAAATGCTTTTATCTGTGTAACCAACTCAGATAATAGTGTGAAATAGCTATGCTGTTTCTCACATTTGTGGACTATCTTATCTGAATGATAACAGTGACAAAAAACAGGACACCAAGAAAAAAAATACTGAATCTCCATTATCAGAAAGTGTAAAAACAAAAGAGAGCTTCGAGAAGAAATAAAATATATTGATTTAAACTACAGGATAGCATGCAAACAAGTCAAAGGTTAAAACCAAGCAAAAGAACTCCTGGAACATCTAAACTCACAGGAATGTCTGAATATGTACAAACTCTCATGAATATGCATTAACCCATGTAATGTAAAAGTATTTAAGAACAGTGTTTTAAGGTAATAGGTGTTTTTGGCAGATTGCCAAACTTCCACTGCTGGATATTGTCTTTTTTTTTATCCCTTATTACATTTTCAGAAATTATAAAGAGTGAACTTTATTTTTCACAAGGAAAAGCAGGCATTTCAAAGCTATCTGTCAGCAGAGCTCTTATGCTCCCCTTGGAGGTGCCCTTCACCAGACTTCTGTAAGTGGGCCTCAGGTCTCCCCTGCTATGCCTTAACCCACCAGCAAGAACAAGTTTGTGGCTAACATTTCTACAGTAGCTACATAACTACTAAAAAACCCAAACAAATAAAAAACCCCATAACAAAACAAAACCAAAGCACCCACCCAAAAGTAGAAATGCTAATTATTGTAATGTTACTGTTTACAACAAGGCACCCAGAGGGACTGACAGCATTATCTTACACTAGATTTCAAATCATACTATCATCATAGACAGAACAAAGAACGGGTTGATGGAAGCCCTTCATACCTTTCAGGAGAATACCCTGTCTATCTCCTTTTTGCCCATTATCCCAATACACTTTAAAATACTGACATTGAGAATGACTTTTTTCTCCTGACATAGAAAGAAAAGAAGTAATGGTTAGGAAGGGAGAGAAGATAAAAAATTAGGGACACAGACTCTGCATAGCAGGGGAAAACAAAGTACCTAATGCAGTGCAGGGAAAGAGCACAAGACAAATTAGCTGGGTTTAGTAAGAAAAAGCTGGGCTGCTGAAAGAGACACCACACAGAACTCTCAGACAAGACTCTCTACCACCAGTTTTGAGTCACACTGGGGCATATGAAACCAGCTCTGTTTTACTAATATTGCATCTCAAAAATAGCTAACAAAAACTCTGCAAACAATGTTCATATTTCACTTCTTAAATTTAGAATGAAAGTAAATTTGAGGTTGTAGTCTTATTGCCCTTTTGAAACAGCTGGAGTGCTGGATATTTCAACAGAAGATAGGTATGTGCATTTGTATCAATAGTTAGAAGAAAATACAAAAAACTTACTTCCAAATTATTTCGTTTTTCTCCAAATAACTGTTAAGAAAAATGGGTTTATCACAGAATAATTTTTAAATTAACATCTACCTAATCAAATGTATTCAGTTTAAAAGTAAATAGTTTTCCTAGTTCTTATAAACTTGACGTAAGTATCTGAATTTCAACACATGCTGTTTGTGCACTATTGTTTACTCTAAGATGTGCTAGATTTTTCCACATTTTAAATATTCAATTCCACACTTTTACACAGTTCTGGGCAAATGTAAACATTATAAAATTGCAATTACTATGAAATGCCATTCACAGCATGTTTCAGTATACTGTGGTACTGAGTCCTTTTCCTCTAAGAAAATATTTAAATGAACAAATGTGATTCCAAGTATTGGCAAAACAGATCCCTGAACAAAAATGATTTCTTTATAAATGCTTTCCAGACTACACTGACATAAAGAAGTGCTAAGGTTTGGGGGGAATTAAGTTTCAATAAGTAAAACAATGGTAACTGAGTTGATGGATAAGATTTAGCATAGCTGACACCATGATGTTACTAACATAAAAATGAGTTTCTGCTCAGAGCCAAACTTAGAATCACTTGCCCCAAAGAAGCGGCACACGTAACACAAAACAGACAAAGCTTGAACAATTGAAGCAAATTTGTAACATCTCTGCTCAAAAATCCCAAGCAGGGCTGCAGATAAAGGTGGTTTATCCGTACCTGGTGGATCTCTGCAGATGTAACAGATGTACTGATCTGGAATGCTGTCCTCCAACAGTCCCATGCATACACTGTGCTGCCAACACAAGCATTCTTCACACTGATGTCAGAAAAAAAACAACAAAAGCAAAAACTAAAACTGAGATGAGTAGATGCCATAACTCAGAAGCTACTTCTTGTATCATCAAAATGCAGAGAACAGCACTTTAATTTAAATAGGTGGTTTGAGCAAGATTATTTTAGTTGAGCAATTTGTGTTTGGGTAGACAAAGACATCAAGCTAAAAGAACCAGCTCTAGATCTGAAAGTTACCTCAACCACAAACTCTGGACTGGAAAAAAAAAAGAAACTGAAGATGTAATATTAAATAGCATGTTATTACAACATTCAGTATTTTAGCACCTACATATTTAGTAGTGAAACATAAGACAGGAGTATAATATTATAGTAAAGTAGAAAGATAATGTAATACATTACAGCATAACAGTGAAAAGTAGAAAACTCTTCAGTTTAATTATTTATATTTACAAAGCATCTCTCCAGTGCGCTAGAAAGATGTGCTTTTAATATCGCACCAATGGAAAATCTAAAAGAAAAAGAAAATTAAGAGAAAATGAAAGAGGAGAAACAAGAGAATAGGAGAGCAAAATAGAAGTGGCAAGACATGAGAGCCTAGAAACAGCAAACTGATTGCTCTGTGAGACAAGCATGAAGAGGAAAAACCAGGCTGCCATTGGACTTCAAAAACAGGCAGAAAACTACCTCTTAATAAAGATATTTCCCTTTCTCAACTCTGTGCTTGTCAGTGTTTTAAATATCTGCTGGCTCACTGCTGAAAATTTCTCCTCTTTGCTTTGACATGCCTTTGACTACCAACCTGTTCAAAACACCAGTCACCTTTCCTCCTGTCACTACAGCTAGCGTCCCCTCCTGTCTCCAAAGATTCTTGTACCAGTCCATTTTTCCACAGTGTTACCACAGCTGAACTCCTGCTCAGTTCCTCCAAGGGAGCACTGCATTTCAGTCTGCTCCCAGAGACAGACTGTGTGCCCTTCATTTCCAGGCTCTGCCAGTTCCAGAAGAGTAAGTCCACTAACACATGACAGCTCTACTTGTTTCCTTTAAATCTCAACTAAAGGGCTCCATACTATCAACAGGAACTGTACCACAGTACTAGTTGAATACAAACCTGATTTTGAATGGGGATAAAAAACACAGGAGGTTCATGACCTTTCTAAAGTTGTTGACAACTGAGTTCTTCCTTATTGCTTTTTGCATCTGATTTAATCTCTGCATTATAAATTGCTTGAGAAAAAAAGACTTGAAATTACTCATGGATGGGAAATGCTCTCCTCATTGGAGTACAAAGTAATGAGCAGCAAGAGCTGCAATCCATCAACACCTGAATGCTGTGCAGATATGTATATTCTTCTTCCCTTTTATCTATACCAAGTTAAATTCTCAGCAGTTTCTAAAAGCTGGTAGTGATATCCAGTGTGAAAAGTGCTATTCTAAAGATGAAACACACATCACAGTACTGACAGTATTTAGTGTCGGCACAGGAGACATGTTGCACACAGAGGAGGGACATTTATATTGAGCAGAGAGGTTTCTATAAATGGTACTGAAAAGCACAAGGGCCAAGTCAGGAGGGCTCATATGATCAGGATGGTCTGGGGAACAGAAGCAATGGTTTGTGTGTGGCTGAGGATACTGTATTCCAAATTTATCAGCTGGCTATAAAGAAAACGATTACCTAGCAATTTGTCCTATATATCAAATTGCTAGAGGAACCCCATCCTAGAGAAACAGCTCTGCATCCACTGAACAGAGTCAAACAAAGTGCAGAACAAAGAAATATTTTGTTCTTGTTCAGTTATGTATAGCTGTCTACATAATTCCAGTCTGTGGTACATCAAAAGGGCACCTTCACAAGCAAAACATTCACATGGAAAATATAACTCCACACAGCAAATTTCTTTACCTGAATCATAAAGCCATTTTCTTCATCAAGTTCACAAATGCATCTAACAATTTCATTGAGAGCATCATCTTCATCCTGAGACTCTTCAAAGTTAGTTGAATCAAAATCCTGATTGTATTCATCACCACTAAGTAACAAACTCTCTGTGGAAGAATCATCCAAGAACTCCACATCTGAAAGGTCTAACAAAAATAAATACACATGAAACTGTATGGAGAGATATGATAATTCAAAGAAGCACAGGGAGTTTTGACAGGTAAAAATCTTAATCTGCATTAGCAAAAATTCACTCTCAAACACACTGCTGGTGTATGAGATTTCAAGATGAAACCTGCAAAGTGCCTTTAACGTGCTCTCCTCAGATGCAGAGTAGCAACACTTACCCAAAGTACAATGTATGAGGAGTGTAAGCATTTTGATTTAAACAGATGAAGGATAAATCAGTCACCATATTTATAGCTACAATCTCAAACATAAGCCAAATTATTTCATTTGTCTTTCTTAACAAATTAAACCTATAAACTGAAATTTGCTGTTCATTCAACCTACTTTCTCCACTAAGGTCAACGGACAGGATAGCTCTTGGATACTGGTATGAAGTGTTCTTCTCTGAGAACATACTGCGCAGCGTCAGAGAGCTGCCCGACGACCTCGTTAAGGGAGAGGAGCACCTGTCCAGGAATTCAACAGAACTGTCTTCATAATCCGAATAATCTGAAAAGTTAAAAGAAAAGAAGTCGCTCTTACAAAAGTAAAATTTGTAACAAATGAAAAAAAAAGTGTATAAATTTTACTGCAGCATCATGTTGACAAGCAAAGAATATCAACGCTGAGGTATCAGGATGATGAAAATGTAAATAAGAAACGACAAAAGCTCTTTGTAACATTTTATTTAAAAATTTCCAGTAAGGAACATAATCAAGTTTGATAGATAAGCATCACCTATTGTAACTCCCCCATTTCCGAATGTACAGAGGGTAATTTTTCCTAGAATATTATGCAGTCTTCTTTTTCACAACTCATCCTGCACCATCTGCTATCCTTAGAGATGCTGCTGGTGACTTTCTCTTTTGCCTTGTCTGTTTGCAGCACTACTAGCATTGCTACCTAGAAGCAACCATAGACTACCATCAGTTTAAGTGATAAAAGCTGGTCTGCATCCCTGCAGAGGAGCACAGGGAGCCCAAAGGAAATTGTCTTTGGATGTTCCCAGGCCCATCCCATGAGACATGAATGGGTCAACAGGTCGTGGGATGGGCTAGGGAGCATCCCAGGAGAGTACACACACACACGAGCCCAAAGGAGGAGAATGAGCAGGCAAACAACACAACACTCCCTGGCCAGGCCTCTCACTATCACCTCCATTATCTATGCATGAAACCCATCAGGATGTGTTACCCACAGCAGCTCTCAGTATCACCCTCTGGACTAATGGCAGTTGCAGCCCAGGGGGACTGCCAATGGGACACACTATGGGATGTGGTGGAAAATAATTTTGGGTTTGCAACTGATTTACTATTAAATGTTGAGGGAAGAAAAAATAGGTGGGGAATATGGATGGACTGAAGTGATTTGGGGAAGAATAATTATGGAGAGAACACAGGAATAACAGAATTTAAAAAGTTACGTATGCATAAAGTTTTGTGTTCAGTACACTTGCTTGGCCACATTCTGCATCCAGTCTGTCCTGGCAGAGGTTTTAAGTCTCTCTCCTTGGAGCCATTGAAAAGTTGTCTGGATATAATCCTGGAGTTTGGACCACTGCACCTCTAGAGGTCTCTTCCTACCTCAACTATTCTGTAATTTTTATTAAACCTCATTTTGAGCACCGCAGGTCGAAGGGTCCATATATCCGTGGTGTCAGCACTCAGAGAGACTGCAGTGACAACAGTGCCAGCCCCATGCCAGGGGGCTCCCTGGTGACAGAGAGATGAGCTCATGCTACAGCACCTGCAGCCAGTCCAAGTATCTGACTGCTTGCATGGATCAAGCTGGACCAGCTGATGAGCAGAAGAAATGGCCTGGGAGCAAGGGCTCAGTGGGTCTGCAAGGGCCAGCTCTGGGTGGAAATGACTCTCTAAGCAGGTGAGCTGGGGTGGGGGGCTCTGGGGACCCAGGGAGTCCTGGCCAACACCAGGAACATGTGAGAATACACATGGAAGTGAGATTGTCTGTACTGCAGTGGGGCTGCTGCCCCATGAGCTCATATCTGAAGGCACAGAAATTGGAAAGACTGGGATCCAGAGGAGCTAGTGGGCAGATAGTGTCTGGGCCCACCTATTGCAGAAATCCCCACTGTACTTATACATCTCTGTATTATCTTCCTGCTCAGCCAGAGAGCAGAGTAGGATCAGGCTGTTATAGCACACACATAAGCACAGACAACATCACGTGGACCAAGTCATGTAATTTCAAACAACATTAATTGGAAGGGACCTTAAAGATCATCCTGTTCCCCCCCCACCTTCCAGTAGAACAGGTTTTTCAGAGGCTTATCCAACCTGGCCTTCAACACTTCCCAGGATGGGACATCCACAACTTCTCAGGCAATCCATTCCAGTGGCTCACCACCCCCACAGAAAATAATTTCTTTTGAATACTTAATCTAACCTAGATCTACCCTCTTTCAGTTTAAAATGGCTAACTCTTGCCATTCACTACACTCTCTATTCAGGAGTCCCTCCCCATCCTTTCTGTAGGTCTCCTGTAAGTACTAGAAGCCTGCTACAGGGTCTTTCCCCAGCACTCTCTTTTGTATGAGAGCCTAAACAGGCTCTCAGACTCTTCTCATAGGGGAAGTGCTCCAGTCTTCTGATCATCATCTGGCCTTCCTCTGGACCCACCTAAGCAGGCCTATGGCTTCAATCAGTAATTACAAGTAGCTACCCATTTACTACCCTTAAAAATTAGTACTTCAAATATAAGCAAGTAATCAGATTACTGCACTTCCATCCTTCTGCAAGAAGCATTCCTGCTCCCACCTATCACTACAGTTTGCCTGCTGTGGGTTCCTAAATATCCTTCTCTCCTAGATCACCTTCCATGAAGTAATTTTCCTCTTTACTGTCTCTGTCCAAAGCACACTATTTCCAGCACTTCCCAAGTGTATTCACTGTAGAGAACTCAAGGAGCAGCTGAGTTGATTATTTCATGGTGGACTGGCTTCCAACCTCACTGCAACAGAGCAGCATAAATAACAGGCATTGCCTATTTTCTGCTACAGGTGGGTTTTATACAACCAGTAAGTCACGCACACACCCAGAGCACAAAACCAGTCTTTACTTTTTGTTTTGTCTTAAAGCCTTGTTCAAAACGTACCTGGGGCACACAATGTACCTGCTCTCTCTTCTTGCCCAAGATGCCTCAATTTCATTTCAAACAAAAGGAGCCTCACACCCTTACGCTTCTGTCCACACCTGGAGTGGAGTGACCTAGCCCTGGAGAGAGAGTCCTGTTTCTTTTGACAGATGGGCTTTTTCAGGGTCAGACACTGGAGTCACAATCTATTGGGGCATTTTAAATTTTTCCCCAGTGAAAAAAGTCCAGATTGAATACCTCTAGATTGTTAAACCCAGATTTTCACAAGATGAATTTGCAAAGAATAAAATGCTCAAGTTTTACTCATGCTGCTTTTTGCAGCTGGATTTATGAGACACTGGGCATATTTTCTTCTCATATTTACAAACACTGGATAAGGCTCCTAGAAATTGGAACCTAATTATGGTACCTCTGCCAAGCTTCTAAGTTTCAAGACAAGCTGGCAAAAAGATCAAAGGACTAAAAAGACGAAAACAAACAAACCAAACAAAAAACAAGCAAAAACCCGAAACAAAACAAAACAGACTAGCCGACAGCAAACCTCCTTATGACCACAAGAAGATAAAACCAAAGAACAATACTAGGCACATACCTACCATTTATCAGTATCTTCTTGCAAATACTTAGATGCCTTTCCAGTGCAAGTAAGAAGCTCCCAATGATTTTTAAGTAAAATATGGAATTGGAGTTTATAGCTTAAAATTACATTTCTCCACTATAAAGATGACCAAGTACACAAAACCTACAATATTGCACTTCACACTAAAGCACTGATCTGGAAGAATTTTAATGTTATAGCACAAATTTTGGACAGAGAAACACATAATCCACAAAATATAATCCCCATTTGTCAAGACAAGACACAAGGCTGTTATAATAGACATCAACCTCAGCTGTGCAGGATTTACTGTTAAAGAGGGGGTGCACTGCATACAGCAAACCACTGAAACGTAGCAACAAACTAGACACTAGAATAATTTTAATGTCCAAGCAAAATAGGTATAACATGTACACAGAGCTTCAAAGGAAGAATTTAAAGAGATGAAAACAATAAGCGTATCTTTTTGAGGAAGAAAAAACATCTGTGAAGTAGGTGTCTATCAAATAGAGAAAGACAGGCTATAAATGCAAGAAAAAAAGAAGTCCCAAGTGTCCTTTTCATATTTAACGCTAAAACTTACTCTTGGACGGTTTTGAAATTTTACATTCATATTGTTTACAAACAAGTTTTACTATCTACTGCTAGAAATACACTGGTGCCTTTACTTACTTTAAAAATATATAAATTGAACTTACCATGCTGTTTTGATTTCTTCTTTTTTTTCTTCTTCTTTTTCTGTTTTGGTTTATGATCTTTTTCTTTCTTCTCCTTTTTCTCCTTTTCTTTTTCTTTCTTTTTACCTGAAATAAAAATTAAACAATTCAAAGCACCTTAACCTAAACAAGGCATTCAAAATTGAGTGCTGTAGCTGCCTACTCAGATCAAAATGATTCAGTTAATTTACCTGCAGTCTTGGACACGCCTCTTATTAATTGCTGGTATAATAATTCAAAGAAATCTCATTTGACAAATAATATTTTATCATTTTAAGTATTTCTAAGATATCAAGGCAGACAAAATACAGCAAAGCACACAAAATATGCAACATCACATAAATAGCTTATAACTTTTATTTTACTTACAGTTTATAACAAAAAGATTTGGGCAAGACAAAAAGCTTTCCACAAGTGCGAAATTCCCAATTTTAAAGGTTACATTGTCCTAAAACACATATTAGGCCTAAAGAAAGACATTTGAAGGAAATTTCAGTATCACAAATCTGCTGCTGCTGTCAGCACTCTGCACTATACAGAGGCACCCTCACAGAAAACTGATTCTGACTCGAATTGGACACATTTTTTACGCTGCAGTTCACTTTTAAACCAGTGCTGGTATACACATGAGGACAAGCAATTTGACTCTGAAAAATTATTTTTATCTTGTTAATTCTCTCCAGACAAAATACATCCCACATTTTCACTCCACAATAACTTCTTAAGTTATCAGCAGTGAGACAAATAACAAGGAAATTAACCTGCTACAAAAAACAAGCCTCAAAGCCAGGATTGTTCCCTGCACACAAATTGGAGCAGTCTTATCTTCTTGGGGAGCACAGAGACAAAACTTTGACCTCCTGGAAGAACAAGATAGATTCACTTCTGAATTCTCACCAGTCTCTAATAATTTATTTTATTTTGAACACAGGATAAAAACAGAATCCTCTTAATCGGTATTTTATTTCATGAATTACAAAATGTTTGCTAGTAACCTTTGTTTGTTCCTCCCATCTTAAATCTGACAGTACAATTAAATAACCAGTATTACTCACTGTACTTAAAAAAAACCCCAATGAAATGAAAAACCAGAGGCAGCTGGCCTCTCATAGGTACTTTAGAATCCTTCAAACTCCTTGCTATGGGCTCTTTCATTTTATCTTAAAATTATTCTTCTGATACAAACCTGTCATATACATAAAACCTCTTTTTAAGATCTTAACAAAAAAAAAGTGCAGCTGGGCCCAGAAAATATCTTATGCTTTTACATTTGCCCTTCAGAGACAGGAAGAGTTAGAGAATTTTTCTTTTTTTTTCGTAAAAATAATATTGCTCATTACATACCATATGTTGAAGAAATTTTCTCTTCCTGTTTTCCTTTTCTTTCCATTCTAGCTGCACCTGCAAATTGAAGAATATATCACATAAGGCCAATGTCTGTCTGATGACCTAATTTCTGGTAAAAGTCATTAGACTGTTAAAAATCCTAAGGGCACACAATAATAAGAAACATACAAACAATACAATTATTTTTAATGTCATTTTACCATTATTTTTATTGTCTAAAGCACTGGAAACAAAAAGTATTGTAGTTTACCAACTTCTGAATGCTTGTCCTTCTCAATCATGTTCTTTAATATTTTCTCCTTCAGACTCTCAAAACATTTCTCCTTTATGGGCACAGAGCACTGTATCTCTGTCCCTTCAGAGCTCACTGATGTGGAAGACCTCTTTTTTTTACTATTCCCTTTGGGTAACTTGAGACTATTGGTTAAAGGCATTTCCAGATGCAAGGCATGTACATGGGACGAGGGTGCTGAAAACAAGAAGATGGATTTACTCGGCGTTCCATAAGGATTGCAGCCAGCCAGGGCTGGGTCAGATCATTGAAATGTCAATAATGGTCAAACCATCATCACACTTAACAGATCATTATTAAACATGAATGCCTAGATCTCAGTCTGACATACAAGACAATACATGCCACAGAAGGTTTCTTCCTATATTTTGGAATTTGCACTCACTTTTAAAATACCTGTACCGGTTAAAGTGTACTTCTGCTGACACTTTTAAGCTTTTTTGTTTCCTTTTTTTTTTTACTGTAATAGGAACCCATGACAAGAGTAACAGTTAAAGGTGCTGACACTGTCAATATCATTTAAGTTAATGCTCCATTATCTTAACAGAAAAATTAAGCTCTGGTACAATATTTTTAGTCCTATGTGTAAAACATTTCTGTTTATTGAGTTTTTAATTGACTTTAATAATATTTAACTAATTTACTTTCTTTCATCAATCCACATTTGAATAACATGTAAAAGTACTGTGATTTGTCAGAATTCGGCATCATACACTAACAATTCTTATCTTGTACTATTTAGAAGTTTATTCAGTGAAATATTTTGTTATTTTAGCTCTTTATCTGATGCAAGTTAGGAAGTAACTGAAAACAAAACAAAACCAAAATTATTATTTTCACTGCTAATATTTATACTAATTTTTTTAATAATCCAACTAGAATAAAAGTTATTTATAAAGAACATCATTGAAGTAAATCAAAACTCTCTGTTAGTGTGTCCATCAATGTTGTTAGAACTTCAAGATTCCTCTTACTGAAATTAGGAAAGCCTAATTTTCATCAGATCCTTGGAGACATTATAGGACCATACCAAGCACATACTGTATAAAATGCAGCTCTGTGTCATAAATGTTATGAACAAGCTCCTGTTTGTTCTGTTAATGTTCTGTTAACTGTGGAAAACACCCTGTTTTTATGTTAATTGTTGCTGTTGCTCTCTTCTGATTCCCACTCGCTGGAATTGCCTCGCCCCTAAGCCCTTTCCCTCTCCGTCGGTAACGCCTTCGCTGCTCCCAAAATGATGCCTGGCAAATAAGAAAACTGCAAGTGCTTATGGGACACAACTCAGTAATAAAAAACCCCTAAAAACAACGAGCCAGTATACCATCGAAAACTAAAAATGGTACTCCCAAGCAAGAAAAACAGTGAAGAAGATGAAATCACCAACCAGAACTCTCTTGCCTTGTCACCATGACCTTAATATCACCCGATCCACATGACACCCCTAGACTAGGAGCTACACAATCTTCTGAAGGACTCCTGTGAGGACAGAAAGCCCAGCTCTGCTGCACAGCAAAGCTGAATTTCTCTGAATCTGCCGAGCTCCCTCCCGGAGCTGATTTGTCAACAAAGGCATTAAAACAGGAGCAGGTCTCCTTGCCCTTATTTATTTCAATAAAGGGTTCAGGTTTTTCGGTGCCAGCTGTAAACACTTGAAGGCATCAGATACCTTTTGTGTCTCAACAGAAGAGCCCAACAAAAGCAAAAGCATGTTAAAAAAAAAATAAAACTCCTGAAAAATACCTGCTATTGGCCAAGATATTCAACAAGGCAAAATACAGAGCTGATCTGGAATGCATTAAATAAGCAGCATGAAGATAATTGAGTAGCTTCATCCATCAGAAAAAGATTCTGGGGAAAAGGCAAGAACACCTCAAGCCTTCCCAATAGGGACAGACCATCCCAATTGTACTGGGATACAACACAGCTCACACAACACCTACTCCCACTCGTATGAGCCTTCCTGGGAACACATCCAAAATGACACTAGCTGGAAAGCTGAAGTGCCAGCAAGAACAACTGAAAGTGGTTCATAATCTCTCACACCACACAGCACTTTTAAAAGCCACGTGTCCCCAGCTGCAGGACAGCTCTGTGCTGTGCAATCCGGGCAGCAGCTGCTCAGTTCTGTGTGCTGGCTCCTGCCACACCACAGGAGCTGCATGGCCACGCCCGGGGCTACCTGAGTCTTTCCTCTGCCCCAAATAAACCACTTCACCTAAGACCATACTCCTTTTAAGACTGATTCAGGCTCTTGCCTTTGTCTTTATTTCAAGTGCATTTAGCTTGCTGGAATACTTATCATTGATACAAAACACTATCCAAATTATTCCTTTCTTGGGTTTCCTAATTACCATTTGTCTCTGTTACAGGACTGAACTGCTCTGCCATCTGTAGAGCAATAAGTATATTTTAGCACATTAGTAAAAGAAAAAAGTGACACTTTCCCACATCATCATGCTATCAACGTCTTGTCTCATTTCTAAAAAGAGTGCTAAAGGATCACCCAAATGCACATAATTCATTTAAGTCACTGCCTTTTTGATGAGAAGATGTGAGAACACTCCACCCAAACAATCTCAAGAGAAATTTAGTCTCAACATTAGAGGAATTAGTACTTAAACTTTATTATTGAGAAGAAATCCTGACCTGACATCCAAATATGATTTAATACCAACAGCCACAACACAACAAATTTCAGTATCTCAATTTTCAACACAAGCACATCTGACAAAGTAACCTGTAACTGCTTGAGGGAACGCTTATATTGGGCAGAAATCTCTCTAGTCCAGCAAATACCTATCTTGCTGTCAGAACTCTCTCAACTGCCTTTCTTTAGTATCTTCAACATAGAAACTGGTATTATGCCTGTGTACATTGCAATGTTATTCTTGGATTTTACTTTTCTTCATTGAAAAATCATTTTACATAAAGAATCTTAAATTCTCAAATCCTACATAAAGTGTCAAAGCTTGCAAAGTCTGCTTTTCAATTGTGCAATCACTATATCTTACACATAACCACAAAACTGGACAAGGTAGTCAGTCAGAAGGGCAACAAATACAACCAGGAAATATTAGTTCCTTTGTGAAAATACTACCTTTTTTTTTTTTTAACTGCTACTTTTAATTGCCATTTTATTCCTGTTAAGGAGTCTAGCCAGCCACCTCCCACACAGTGAACGTGGGAAGTCTGCAGTTAACACTTAGCACAGACAAAGACGACCAGAGATTAGACTTGGTAAACTACTGATTTTGTCACCATTCCAAGATCAATTTTATCACTAGAAGACTGATTTCAGATTAAAAAGAAATGCAAACCACAGCATTCCCAGTTCAGTTTATAACATGGTTCCAGTACTACTACTCCTGTAATGGCACAAAGAAGTGACACAAGCCCCCTCAAATAAGTACAGGTACAGGACAGGATGTTTTGCCACAACAGCACAACTGGATTGGCAGTGGGACTGCTTATTACAATGCATCAAGCTCAAATGAATTGTAGCAATCTGAAGCACCTTATTTTGTTGACTGATATTCTATTTCATGGCTTTCCATGTTTAAAATAACATCATAAATATCATTATCTGCATTAATATACAACTTAAATCATTGCAATAGAAATATCAATCATACTGGCCATGATTTAGTATTTTAAATTCCCAGTGTATAGGATCAATTTTATGTCTAAACAGACTTTTAATTGCATGTTACAGATTAACACTGGACCCTGCCCAAAATTATGTCTTTAGCAAGAATAAGCCTATAAAAACGTTCTTGCTTGACTCACAACCAGTCCAAACTGGAAACTTCAGGGCAAGAGATTAGAATGGTAGGCATTCAAATTAGGCAGTAAATTTGCCTGTTAATAGATGGCTGAATTAAAACAAACAGTCCAAAGTAACATGAGCAAGTAATAAGATGAACAATAGTTCATCCCTCTTAAAAGCAAGGTAAACGAGTAACACTGGCAAGAGTTTTTAAAAAGCGACTGATCTCATTTTCTGAAAATTTTGTACATCAGCTGTTTCTTGTTCCTCCTGCAGTGAACTGTTACCAAGGAAATTATATAAAAGTATGCAATGTTTGGTTTTTTTTCTTTTAGTCTTAAATGCAAATTTCTCCCATATAGCTAACCTAATGTTACCCTACTAGCATAATCATCTATAGGTGTTAGAATAGGAAATAACAGCTAGTGATGTCATTGTTATATCAGCATTACAAATATTGTATTGTTAGATTAGAAAGTGTAATATTTTCCTTTTACTTAAACTTCAAAACACAGATTGCTTACTGAAATTATGTTTGCTCAATATATAACAGTTAAAGTAACATAAATGATGCGGGGCTACAGAAAAGATCACAAATTTAAGGAGAAGCCCAACAGAAAGACCTGAACTTCATATATTCAGAATGGCAAAACTACTGTGCTTTGCAAGTATTCTGATTAAGTGTGGATTTAAAGTCTTTGAAATGCTAAAGTGACCAAAGGCCAGTTTTAAACAATTTGGCAAATGAAAGCAAAGATTCTTAGTTATGTGTGTGCAGTATCAGGTGATCACAAGTAGGATTTCACAATAGTTTAGTAAAGCAGTACCTCTGTTCAGTAACTAATGGGTAGTGTACAGGTGTCTACCAAAGTGCACAGTACTTCCATGGAGCCTTTGGATTGAAGGAATTATCACAGAGATTTTGGTTTGCTTCTGCAAAATGACTGTTAATTTTGAGCAATAATTTTGAAATCTATGTGCTAATACTATGAGTTGCCATTTATGCATCTGCACTTCAGTGCACCTAGTCCCTCTCCTCTGAAAATACCAAGTCAGTACCTTCTGAATAAAGTCACTAAAATGTGCAATTTTTAACGCCAAATTATTTTTTCAATTGACTCAATTGATAGCCTCCATCAGAAGTCAAAATGTGCAACATCACAAATTGCATCTCTGGGTTTAAACCAGTTCAGCTCTGTCACAGAAGAGTCAGGGACCAGAGCAGGCTGCTCCAGACTAAATACCATCATGAAGTATCTCTGAAACTATTCACGGTTATCCACTTCAATGATTACAAAGACAGCAGGTCTAACTTAAGTGCACTTAACAGAATCTGTAATGATGTCAAAATCTAGAACTCCAAATACATCCAGACTGTGTCACCATAAACAGATACAGAATTATAATAGTTCTTTCAGATGAAGAAAACACAATTACAGAGTAGTTTGGATTTTACACCCGAGTTCTCAGTTTATAATGGATAGAGTCACAATGCATATATTTAAATGATGCCGTGTATTAAATTGCACTTAGGTAGACGTTTCTGCATAATGCAAATTAACTTTTCTCAATTATTTCAAGAACTGACAGGAATGAGAAAGGGAAGCTTTGGGCACCTCTCCGGCATATACTTGCTTGCTATTGTTTACACAGATAATTAGGAAAGTACTGATAGAGTGCATCCTATTTATTTTCCTGAAGCATGCAAGAATTTGGTGTAATTATGCATGCTTCAGGAACGTGACTTGAGAACCTGTGCTGTTTCAGAGGCAAAACAATGCCTTCTAAAGCAGAGAATGCAACAAATTTATTCAATATGTTGACTAACTCCAGAAGTTTCAAACCTGAACTTTAAATCTACATTTTTCTTTTTCTTCCAAGATTATGAGGATAAACATGTTCCATCAGAGTTAAAACACCAGGATGAACCCAAAACACATATGAATTTTAGTTATAGTCCTAGCAATACCACTGACAGAGGCAGATAGCTCCATAACCTGCCATGAAATCTGTGAATTAAAGATATCAAACTGTTTATATTAGTCTTTCAGGCCACAAAACTGATACTTAAGAAGCTGTTGGGCTACATGCTGCAACCTACTGAAAACTTCTAACATTTGGACAAAACGTCAGTATGAAAGTTCAAGACAGAGTTCCATTTATTGCATGAAAGAAAACTGTAACATATAAAAAATTGGAGAAAAACAGATGTGCCTGGAAAGGCAAAAACCCAGAAGACAAAAAATGTAGCTGGCAAATCAGTTCCTTCAGAGCTTATAACTCTTTAAATTCTATAGATATGAAAAAAGGCTCATTAAACTTTATATCCAGTATAAACTCTATCCTCTGGTAGAGGTTGCAAGCACTTCCAGCTTCCCACTATGGACTCAAATAGCAACAACAGACAACTTTATCATGGAATTTTTCTCTGACACAAACTGTAGGGACATGCCCCATAATTCTGAGTCATTAAATGAAGGTGGTTCTAAATCAAACTTAATATTTTATTGTTTCAGCTGTGGCCAAGACCTAGACCCAGCTCAACAAACAGGTCCAAAGTGCACTGCTGAGTGAGAACCAGTTCACTCTGCCCTGAGCCAGGCCCATGACAGAGCACGCAACTTCCAGCATTACCAACTATACATAACATGAGCCAGAAAATACATCAGAAAAGCTAGAAGTTAAATTTCTGTAACTGAACTCAGTTTTACCAAACAGGAAACAGATGGTTGTTGGAAGCTGGTGGGTTTTTTTACGATCTTGTTCAATGAGTGGGCAAATACACAACACTCAAAAGCACTTCTCTTAGTGGCAGAAGACATGACATAAAAAGGACTTTCATAGAAGTAATTTTCCCAGGAATCTGTAATTCTGCTGCTATGCCATGTATCAAGGTCAAATGAAGACAGTCACATGGTTTCGCTCAAGTAATTAAGTAATATTTTAATTATAATATTTTAAAAAGCTGAAATGGTGGCTCACTAGAGATACCAATAGCCCTTATTTTGACAAATTAGTTTAAGAGATTCATAGATTGTAATAGACTAAGACACAATTTAAGTGTTGTAACTCTGTCTTTTAAGGTCATGCTGTCCTCCCTTACTATCAACCACACTTATTAAAAACTTTCTGAGCAGAATATAATAATTTGATTTTTTCCCCCTCTTCTTACTTGTCTGAATAATTTTCTCATGAAACAAAACAAAAAAAGGCTTTAAAAGAATTTTTTCTTGGAAGCCAGTTAAAAATGGTATGATACCCACATATGAGACTTACTTATAAAAAAATTACATGAAAACCTAGGATACACTGGATGAAAACAACCCACTTTTAGGGTCTGCAAACCACTGTGTGGATCCTTTCCTAAATCTCTCAGTTACCTCTATCCAAGTGTTTCATGTAAACTACGGTAGTCAGTAAACTGTTACAAAGGGAGAGGCAGCACAGAGTTGCAGCACTGGGCTCCATGCAGAGGGTGATCAAGTCTATATAAAAGTTTTTGAGGATTTCTCAGAAATATATTTAAGTAACATTTTGTAGCAAGTGAAGGACAGAATTTCCATCACAAACAAACACAAAGCAGAGGAATGCTGACTGTCTTTGAGAACACCATTGTTTTAAAGCTGAAGCCACAAATCAGTATGTTAGTAAAGACTTCATTTTGATAATTATTTTTACAACTTTTAGCAATATCAAAGATATTTTTTAAATACAGCTTACTACATTCCACACTCTCATTGTCTCCTTAAAGCATGTTAGAAGTGTGAAAGCAGCCCTAAGCCAGTGAAGACAAAGAATATGCAGATGAAAGGAGTCCAGAAGAGAGGCAGGTTTTTGAGTGTGTAGAAAAGACAATACAAAGCATCCCCTCTTTCTGTGGGATTGAATACACACACATTTTAACCCTACAACTATAAATCTCTCTGGTTGTACACTGAGTCTCTTTACCTGACGCTGTTGTAGCTACTCTTCCATCAGTTACTGCTTTGGAAGAAAGATATGTAATCATCTGAATATCTTCCTTGTCTTTACTGGGATATTCATTACGGAAAGTGGATTCTGCAGATAATGGTGCTGTAACTTCCGAACTACGGCTTAAATCAAGAGGGAGACATGGTCCACGCTTCTCAAGTGACACATGAGCAACATCAGGTACTACATAAAAGAAAAAATGTCATATTAAAAAAGACACATGAGTCCAACAAACAGTCTGGATTGCAGCATTACATAACATAGGAACAGCAAACATCTTTAGCTACAGCAGTTCAAAATATCCCATTATTTGAAAACCATGAAAGGTCTAATTTTTATGATTCAATTTCTCTTGGGCAGTTCTTTATTAGATTAAGATACATTACCCTCCAATTTTGATGACTGTTGGTTTTGACCACTGATGGAGAACACTTTTCCATCAGTAACTGAAGAGGGAGAAGAAACTTTTTCTACAGAATCATCAGGCAAGGAGCAAGTGGCTAAACGCTGTGATCTTCTTCTCCGTTGACTATGTTTGTAGGATCTAGGGGAACTCACTGGCTGTGATGGACCTAAAAAGAGATCTTTCAATGTTCATGAAGCAGAGAGATACACCATCATCTTACCGCAGCATTTGAGATCTAAAGATGGGGAGTGCTTTAAACTGCTCTCCTTTGCAAAGCTGGTAATCACAGCAAAACTGGTAAAAGTAATTACAAAACTGTGACTACCAGGAGCAAAGGAAGATTTTATGCTAAAGACATGATTCTGGTTTTCACTTATCATAAATTATTAGGCACCTATTTCCCCACTGATAAAGGTGGTTGTTTTAGGCAAGCGGTGTATTTACAGTAAGCAACCCTCCCCATAAAACCCAGGCAGCAAGTTACTTATAATGGAAGGGGGCAATAGGATTTAACAATAAACAGAACAAATGATCACAGTTAAGGATCTAAAAAGTCATGGATAGTGTCAACATATAACTTAAAAAAATAATCAAAAATAGTATTTAATTTTATATCCCACCTCCTGCCTTCTGATAACCTGGTATCAATACTCCAACTGAAATTCAAACACACATTGCCAACGCAGGGCACAGTAAGAAGACTCCAGAACTTTATACTTAAAAAATCCCCAAACAGATGGGGGGGGGGAGGATTGATACAGGTTAATTTATGCCTGATTCATTAAAAACAAAAAACCCACACTCCCCTACACTTCTTCAATGTTACCCAGTTCTACAAAATTTTGCCTTAGAAAAATATTTAAGTTGCTATTACACTGTAAATCATTGTTCTCTCCTTTTTGTAAGCACTTTTTAGAGTCAGATATCCAGATTTAAAAATTAAGACATGGCAAAACTAACTTTCCACTAGAGGCAGAAAAAACTTGGGAGCCAAAGATTAAAGACAACACTAACAAGATCTAAGCTACTCATTAACCAAGATTTAAATTAGTTATTTTTTTAAAATATTGCTACAGAGAAATCCAACTTAATCCAAAATACAAGCATGCTCCAGGAAAGCTACTTACCATTGCTCTAGGGGTGGGGATAGAAGGCGTATTACAATATGGATGACTGCTAACATTTTGTGGGGACAAAATACAACTTTTACCAATGTGTCCTGAATAAAGAAAGCTGAATTTGCACTCCTCCCTCTCCCACTCATTTAAAGTTATCTATGAGCAAAGATTAAAAAGAAACTTATCTCATAAGTGAAAATACAAAATCAAAGTTAAGGGGAACACATGATGCAGGTTGAGTCTTCCGTCCTCAATCACTATACTAAAAGGGAAAAAAAAAAGTAGCTTTTGACTTACTGGAACCTGCATTTATGTTAACCTTTGGCCTCATCATTTACTGTTCTTTAGGCAAAGAACCTGATGCTAAGCAACACTAAAAACCTAATGTAATCTTAAAAAAATTATAGAAATACCTTAATAGTCATAGAAAATAGTGTATTCAAGCATGCAGCATAAAGCTTTCCCTATTCTTCTGATAAACACTATTTTCATGCTTGGCAAATCAGTTACACATGTTAAGAAGCTGAACACCCATTTTTCTAGGACAAGGAAACGCAACTTTTAATATTTCTCCACCACCGATCTTGAACCCATCTTCTCTTTCACATCGTGTTTGGAAGAAATATCACATAAAGTGATGAGTGCCACAGCCAACAGGTGCAGAACATCAGCCTGCTGAAGATGAAGTTTCTCAGAGAAGGAAAGGTCCACACCAAGGTGTATGTCTTTTCTTTTTAATGAATCAGGCCCTTTTCAGAAGGGAGGTTTGATTTTTCCTGTATCACTGTTAATGCTAGTGTGGAGATTTAAGCTAGAGGAAAAGCCATGACTCTATAAATATCAATATATTGTTTAAATGTATTATTTCTGGTAGAGTAATTCAAATGCCTTATTATATGACTTGACTTTTAAAAATAGTGAGCTGCCCCTAATTCTCCCACTTGGACATTTTATTTTAAGCAGATTCATTTTTAAAAGCAATAGCCATTTACAACCAAAGAAAATTTCTGTATATCTCTTATAAGTAGTTACGGTATTTTTTTTAAAATGTCTGTGCTCACTAGTTTTATTTATCACAGAAGAAGGAAGCTGAGAGACCAGCGTCAAATCCTCGACTTGTATTAATTCTGGGGAAAGTGGTGATTTAGGGGGCTTTATACACCCGGAAGAATCTCCAGATTCTTGTTTGCATTTCTTGCTGCGAGCCTTTCCTGAAGACAAAGTTGAGGATAACAGTGCAGGTTTCTGAATGTTGGCAGAACTGCTAATATCAGCTTCATTTTTTTTCTGACTTTGTGGTTTAGGTGAAATCTCCTGAATAAATAATAAAAAATTGATACTTTTATTTCAGTTTCTTCGTTGTGGTTCTGTATTCTATTTTGATCTTTTTAAAAGCAATTTCAGTACTCAAACACATAATAAAGCAACATTATTTTAAATACAAAAAAAATTATTTAAAATTCATCACATTAAATTTTGCTTTTTTTAAAGGAGCACTACCAATTGTTTTCAGTATTCAGAATTCTTACTATTC
The DNA here is from genome assembly GCA_037013685.1 of Acridotheres tristis. Classification (NCBI taxonomy): domain Eukaryota; kingdom Metazoa; phylum Chordata; class Aves; order Passeriformes; family Sturnidae; genus Acridotheres; species Acridotheres tristis. Next base: position 141,944,910 of record CM072886.1, on the reverse strand, counting down.
AATTCTTACTATTTGAAATACCTGCGAAAAGCCTGAAAATAAAACAATCTCCCTCGAGTTCCAATTTAAAAATTCTACGATTTTTAGTTTTCTCTTTCATCTTCACTGTCAGTGCAGTCTCCAAGCAGAACCCAGAGAGCATCTGTTCCCGGCCAGAACACACACACACTGAGGCAGCATCACAGAGCATCTCACACTGGAAGGGACCCAGAGGGATCCTCAGGTCCTCCTCCCTGCTCCTCACAGGGCTGCCTACTGCTGAATCATGACTGGGAGTGTTGTCCAGACACTCCTTGAACTCTGGCACCGCTATGAGCAAACAATCCTTCCTCAGAAGGATTGCAGCTCTAAAAAAAGGCTGCCAAGATTTTCCCTACACAGTCATTTCCTCAAACAGAGGCAAAAAAAAAAAAAAAAAAAAAAAAAAAATAGGCAGTTCCACAGGAAAACTATATTTAACAAGAAATTTATATTTTTGAGAACCTGAAAAAGTTGATAATGCTCCTTTAAGGAATGTCTGAAACAATGAAAAGCTTCCAATACTGTGCACACTCTCACACAACCCCTTTCAGTGCTGGGAGTCTGGATTTCACCACATTATATGTTTGCGCAAACATGAAGAAATCACAACTTCTAGCACCACAGGGTTAAATAGATTGCTAACTGTCAGAGGAAAAGGAGCAGATAATGAGGTAAAACAGTTTTTGAAGGAAGTCAATATATAATGCATTTTTCCAAATTCCTCAATTTTTATCCTTCTTAACACAAACAGTACTATTTTTAGACCATTGGCATGCATTGACAGACATTAGCATTTTAAATTTTGCACTGGAATTTTTCTTCCTACATTACCAAAATTGTGCATGTCTTATAACTTGCCTAATAAGGGCAAACTACAGTATCTGAATATAATTTCTTAGGCCTGTCTCCCTTCTCATCCCAGTTACATCATACGGCATAGTACCACCTAATAAAACCATAACCAACAAAGCAGAGAGGTATTTCTAGAACATGTGCACCACTTTATCCAAACTACAAACATCACATCTCCAGTGATTTGAGGGTATTATTGAGTTTTGTTATAAATTGCAATTTTATTTTCCACTAGAACTTTCCATGTTCCAGTGGAGGAAAAACCAAAAAAAAAAAAAGCAAAACAAAACCCCACAAATGCACATTCTATGTCTGTAAAAGGGTGCCTCTGAACACTACATGAATGGCTTGCTGGGAGTATCCTGTAAAGATCCGGTGCAAAACATCCCATTCAGCAGACATCAGCTCTACCTTGAATAACTCCATTACACACATACTATGTGCAGTTTATTCATTTATATAAAATATTCCATGAACTGTAGAGTATACCTATGCTGGTTATGAGAGGTATTACCAGAAATTAATTAGAGTCGTAACTTGTAAATAAACAATTTTATTGTTCATCTTCACAGATGTGAAAGACATACTACAGCATCCATTACTTTCAAATTACAAAGTTATTTAAACAAGATTAAAAAAATTAAATTAAGATTTTGATAAGGTGCTTAACCTCTTAACAGGACAAATTAACATTAAAAACCTTAATGAATTAATGTTATCCATCTACTCAGGTCTTGGTCAAAAGGAAATATAACATGACATACCCTAATACAATTAAATAAACTACTGTATCTGCAACTAATCATCTGAGGTTTTGGGTTTAAGACAACTGTAAACTAAAAATCTATAAATATAGACAAAAACTTGCATCAACAGAGTCAGTTTTCGGCTATTGGCCTGAATATTTCTACCATATTCTGTATTACATTATTAAAAAAACCTACAAGATATTTTATCCATTCAATTTTATAGCAATAGCAGACAAAGCCTCTAAGGAATGTCAGCTTCGCTATCAGAAAACCTTTTGGGGAAGTTTATAACTCGGCCATTTTCATTTCATTTTGGGCAGGAACTCAGTGAAAAAAAGCTTTAAGCTCAAAAAATTTCCTCCCCACAGTCAATAATATAAATATTTGTGAGGTTTCTGGTTTTATTTAGACACAAAGGAATAGGACAATTTGGGATTTTAGATGCCTCTTTAAAGGAGCTCAACTGTTATTTCCAAAAAATGAGGTTTTTCAGACCATTAGCATGTAAACAATGACAGAGACATCTTGTTTTTTATATCTGATCAATAAAACAGGAACAGCCGAGTTACTAAGTCTAAGAAATAACAAAAAGGTTATAGTAAATATGCACTGCAGTTTATACTGTTGCATACACAGTCTATGTAAACCACAAAGTCCCATTCACCGCAATGGGATTCTGCATGGCAAGATTTACATTGTAATGATTCTCCCAAAAACAACATGCTGTAAGCCATTTCACAGTTTTTTGCACATTGAAAATATCACACACAGTAGCAAGAAAATCATAGCATCTTTAATATGCAAAAATTTGAGAAATGGAATGTCATGTCAGTACACTGTAAACCTTTATGCAAAATATCGGTCAATGCATTGGCACCGCAGGGGCTCCGCCAGCCCTGACAGTGACAGCATCAAAAACAGAAAATCAGGTTCCATTGACTCTCATCCAATGCAGCATCAATGGAAAAACCAGAGCAATGTAATTATATATCAGCTCTAAAGAACCAGTACAACCAAAATATCAAATCAGGTATGGGGTAGGGACTGTTTATAGAGTGTGCCGGGGCTAAAGAATGGAAGTGCTTGTTAAAGAATTGCAGGCAGCAAGGCTACTTTGTTCAAATGCTGCTGTTAAATAATGAAAATGCATACAAAAAAGCTGTATTAAAGATACATTAAGGCTCTGATTTAAATAATTGGGAAACAAAGATGTCCTGAATCAAGACTACTGTTCATCCTTAGCTTGCTTTACCATGCTCAGGCATTCAGCCCTTTTAAAATGCAAGATAATGCACAATTCCGAGTCAAGCAGTGCCTGAACACAGTGCAATAAGCCAAAGACAAAATGGCAGCCCCCAGATCCTGCTAATATGCAGGTTTAAAAATCAGACCCTTAACATTATTTAAAAGTTTCTTTTTTGTATTTATTAAAATACACACCCTTGCAAAATGTATGGCTCATTGAGCAGTTCATAAAACACATACAAGCCTACAACAACAAATTCTTACAATATAAAAGAAACTTCTTTTAAAAGAAGTTCTATATGATGCCAAAAACCCTGTTTCAAACACAAATCAAATTTGTGTAAGGGCCTGTTTCTAAGCCAGTTGTTGTTACAGCTATAAAACTGGACCTTGGGACACTGGTCTCCTCATATTTGTTGCACGGAGACTTTATGTTATTTTGTTTTCTGTTAGTTTGCTAACACAAAAGCTCATTATCGAAATTCAAGTCAACATTGTGTTTAGAGACAATTAAATTCCATACTTCTGGCTCTGCCAGAAATGTAAACATAAGATAAATTTTCAGTTCCCTGTTATATCTGAAGGGGAAAATTTTAATGTTGTAGGTACTACATCTCCATGGCACACTCCAGTGGGAACTTTGCAAAAGAATCAAACTCTACCATTTCATACCTGCTCCAGGACTGGAGCTGTTTCTTTGTTGCCTTCCTTTTTTTCAGCACCATCTGCAACAACAGCTTTGGATGCCAATAAACCTTAGGAGAAAAGTTGCAGATATTTTTAGTTAGAAGCACCTTGCAACAAGAATTTGTAGAAAAAAAAGCAAAATATTGAGACAAGAAACATGAACTGCACAACATGAGTCTTTCCAAAATCGCTCCACACAAAGCTGAAGATTTTAAATTAGAAGAAACAAAAGTTAAAGGGCATTCCAATGATGGCATGCTTACATAGGAAGCATTTCTCTGGCATATTTACTGACAAGAAAATCAAATTATCAAAATAATAAAATAATTAAAATAAGGCCTTGCCATCCTTCCAAAGCCCAAACACTTGAGCTTTAAAACCAAACGTATGATACACAAGTAAATTTTGTCAATTTTATTTACAAAACTTCTCTCTCTCCCTTTTCCAGTCTTTGAGAAATTCACATAAGAATTTGTACTACCACTTCTTAACTACAACACATGCAATCCTTTTTTAGACATAATACAACAAGGGATTTAATTTCCAAATAAATATTCTCAGCAGTGGAGCTCCCAAATTACCTCAATAAGTTGACCATATTGAGAGCAAATAATATACTAGAATATATAACTTCATTCACAAACTTAGGTACAATATCATTATTACAAAAAAAATCTGTGAAGACAAGGGGAATATAAATACAAGAAAGCTTTCTGCCAGCGAAGCATATGGCAATAGCTGCAGTTGTACCTCACACAATGACTTTAATTGCCTAACAATGCAGAGACAGAAGAAGTTCTACACCATTAAGAAAATACAGAACTGATGAAACCTAAGAAACATAAATCTGAACAAAAATTGCTATTATAATCTCTGAGAATGTCAATATTGTGAGTGAGAAGTTGAAGTCCTCAAAAATAACTTGAGAAATTGAGAGGGAATTGCTATTGCATTCTATAAAAAATTAGATATGGCCAAAATTAATTTAAGGTTCACAACGTCCAAGGAATTATAAAATGGTGAAGTCTGGGTTCTCAGGAACTGTTCAAGACATTAAAATAAAACACCAAATTCAGCATTCAGCAATAACACCAAGTGTTTTATGTCATCTACTATTTATGTTAGATTAAGTTATGCTTTAGTGTAGGCTAACTAAAGCTAAAGCAGAAACTTAGTCCTATTGTATAAAATTATCAGGTAAGGTTTTAATTCTGCATTAGACTACATAGTAGATTTTGATTTTATGGACATAAATAAACATTTTAAATTCAAATTATCCTATTTAAATCAAGTTGCAAAAATCGCAGTGTTCTTTATCTTTGCAACCATGCATTCATATCAAAAAGCATAAAGTCCTTTTCAAAATCAAGTGAAGTTGAGTTTTAAATACAAAAAAAAAAACAAGCTACAGTTTATGAGGAAGCATTTGTGGTTCTATGAGCCACAGGCTGCCCAGAGAAGAGTGCCCCATCCCTGGGGGAGTTCAAGGCCAGTCTGGATGGGACTTAGAGAAAGCTGGTCTAGTGGATAACATTGGAATTGGATGACCTTTAAGGTCTCTTTCAACCGAGACCATTCAGCGATTGTCGGATTCTCTGATTTTTAGTAGCTAGATGATCCCTGCTCAGAAATTCAAGCTCTTAAATCGATCTAGATTCAGATCTGTCAAAACATAATCATTATGATTTCCTTTTTCTCTACCCCATGAAGTGTTTTTCTAACCAGGCACCATGCCTGTAGGACAAAGCAACTTCAGAAGCTACTGCAAACCAGGACTACAGGTTCACCACCCTCTGTCTGTAAGAGCACCTAACAAAGCAAAAGCTGCCAGTGGCACAGTAAACCAGGAATGTTTTGCTCTGCAAGCTCACTGCAGCTATTTGGTTTCAGGTACCAACACAGCAGGAGAAGATGTGGAAGCAAACATTCCAAGAGGCAAAAACTGATTGGAAGACAACATTAATGAGTGCTTAGCAGGAGATATTCTTCACCTTCGGGAAATGTAATTGCTACTAGTGCTAGTAGCAAAAAGAAGGGGCAAAGGAAGCAACTTTATTTTGTTGCATGGTGAGCAAAGAACACCTGATGCAGCTGTGGGCCTTAGGGCAGACAAGAAGACTCTTATGCATCAAATGCTGAACTGAAATCCAGAGATTTCAGTTTTAAACAGTTCACTTCGTACAGTCTCCTGCAATAGTGTTTTGTACTATTTCCCCAATACAGCCATAAGAACCTGGTAAATGTTTTCCTAACAGCTACAATGGTTTATTTTGTAGTCACTCCAATGAGTACACCAGCATGATTCCCAACTTTCCTTCAAATCTGAAAGCTTGTGCTAGAGACAAAAATGACACAATGCAAGTGTATATACAACCATTTAACGCATAAGAAAATAAACATGTGCTAAGAACAAGTTTGATAATCAGAAGTCACATTTTCAAAATGTACTGTTATAAAAGACTTACTAATGGTATGAACTTCAGAAGTGTTAATGTCAGAACAGACACACAAAGTATCTACAAGGCATGACAAATTTCTTCTTGTAGTTAAAGGATTAATACACTTTCACTGAAAGGTAACACATCCTCTGCTAGCCAAGCATATCTTGTGGAGATAGACACTGTCTTTAAAATGGTTAACACAGTCAATGGCTGCAAAATCATGGTTTGATTATTCAGCTCAGTCTGTATGAGCCCATCTCACTACTATGATTCTCATAATCCTCCTGAGGTAATAAGAATCCATCCACAAGCCCAGGCAAATACAATTTCTAAAGGTAAAGGTCTTTCAGCTGGCTCTGGTATCTTCTGTTACAGACTGCTATTGGAAAGAAATTAGCAAGGCTCCATCAATATACATCTCTAGTCTCTACATCTTATACTACCACTGCTCACAGCAGCAAATAAACTGGAACTTTACTGAAAACGTATGTAGTAGGGGAGAGGAGAAATGGGGCCAATAAATTTGACATCCATTAATAAAACTTAGAACCAAAGAAGAAGCCTTCCAGGAATGACAATCCTGGAGGCAGAAGATGGGTTTTTCCTAAAGTCTGCTTCCTTTGTACGAGAAGAACAGATCCTTTTCATCCTTTCTTGGATGAGAAGCTGGACACGAGCTGCCAACACTTTCTGGGCTGCACCAAAAGCACCGTGGGCAGCAGGATAAGGGAGTTGATTCTGCCCCTCTGCTCTGCTCAGACCCTACCTGCAGTGTTGTTTCTAGCTCGTGGGTCCCAGCACAGGAAGGACATGGACCTGCTGGAGCGAGTCCAGAGGAGGGACTTGGAGATGATCAGAGGGCTGGAGCACCTCTCCTGTGAGCAGAGGTTGAGAGAATTGGGATTGTACAGCCTGGAGAAGAGAGGGCTCCAGGGAGACCTTATAGTCCAATGCCTAAAGGGGGTCTACAAGAGAACCGGAGAAGGGCATTTTACAGGAGCATGTCGTGATAGGACAAAAGGGAATAGATCCAAACTTAAAGACAGTAGGTTTCGATTAGATAGGAGGAGGAAACTCTTTCCTATGAGGGTGGTGAGGCACAGGCTGCCCAGGGAAGCTGTGGATGCCCCATCCCTGGCAGTGTTCAAGGCCAGGTTGGATGGGGCTTTGAGCAACCAGGTCTAGTGGAAGGTGTCCCTGCCCAAGGCAGCGAGGTTGAAAGGTGGTGAACTTTAAGGTCTTTTCCAACTCAAACCATTCCATAATTTTATTTTTACTGATTTTTATACTTTCCTGATTGAGAGACTGAAACAGAACCACTCTCATAAGAAACTGAGTAAACATCCTCCACTGCAGACCAATGAAAGGCTGAACAAACCAAAACAAGTATGAGAAAAACTCTCACTATGCAGTTTTAGCAAATTAGGTTATTTTTGTTTTACAGAAACAAGTAAGAATTTTTATCTACTTCCAAGAAAACCCCAATAAAAAAAAGCCTCTCTCATTTGTAGCACAGGAAAGTTTACCATCCTTCATATGAAACATTATTGACTAAAATAACGAGTGGAATGAATTTCTATCTTACAGTGTGTCCAAGGGTTCCTCTGTTAAGGGAGGAACTTCACAATTTTTTTCAATACAGCTTTTGAAAGGCATCTGATACTTTCCCAGCACGAGTACAAACATAAGACTTTGTCCTAAATACTGATAGGATCTCAAAGCTAGAAACAGAATTTTCTTATTTGGAGGAATATAAATTGAAATAATTTTTTCACAGGTAAGTAAATTTCTATTTAATTCTGGAATAGATGCATTTTTCAGCTTTTAAAGATAAGACCAATTATTAAATTTTCTGTTGTATAGAATGTATCTATAGTAAGATCCCTGATTTCCATTAATACCTTTGAGCAATAAAGGTAAGGTATGAATAATTAGACTTAGACGCCGAGAAAAAAAAAATTAGATCTTTATAGGTTCAATTTGTAGGGATGTATGTTTCTAAATGAGAAACTCTTTTTGGCAACAATTTCACTTTATGAAAAAGTATTTTCTGTTTCTCCACAGCTAACCATAGCTTTAATTGACAGTGGTAGTATGCAATTCATGACATTCTTAAGAAGATGTATAAACCCAAATTCACCCAATAATGGAGAAAAGTCTACAGCTAGAGGTAAAACACATTCAAGAAATTCATCAGTTGAGGATGGCTCCTCTAATCAAAAACTAAAAAGACCCAAGTACAGTCTGCAATCAATTTATCAATCAAGTAGATTTCACCACTTATAAATTCCTTTAAAATTCTAAACAAGTACAGACTGCAGTGACTATCTGCCTCATGAACGTGCTTCTATGCAATCTACTTCAGCACTTTCTTTACAAGCATGAATATTTCACTACATGAAAAAGGAACAAAATCAACAACAAAAAAAGTCCTTTACCAGTGATCTTGTTTAGGCGAGCTCTCTTGGCCTGAAATGAGTTGCCTAGATTACTTTTCCTCTTGTGTGATAACGTGCTCTCTGCCTGCACAAAGGCCATCTTTGGAACATCCACTACAGGAAAACCTACTTCTAAACACAAGAAAAACGTCATTAACTCACATTCATAAATGCATAACGTCCAAAGTAATAAAATAATTCAGAACTGCTAACAGAATACTGCAGTAAAGAAACTTTAAACGTGCACTAAAAAAAAGTTAAATGACACACTCTGAAGATCTAGAATTACAGAGTGAAACAATAAATGGATATTATATCAAAATTTGTAACTTCTACTGAACATGATGAGAAATTAGTATTAAAGACTTAAAATTAACAAATCTTATCACAACTCCGATATAGTTTCAAACACCCCTGAAAATGGATATATCATGCATATTGGAATTATTTATTTTCTTAAAACAAGATCAGAGATTATCTCACAGGTAAGAGAAGATGCAGGAATATCAAACTGTACGATTAAATCATTAATAAAAAGCTATGTTCCGCTCTTAACAAAGGTATTTAGAAGTTTAGCACAAGCAGTAAATGCTGACTGAACAAGATTTAGCTGATAAAAATAGTTTCTGAACCAATTACTACTATGTATCAAGAAGTTATCAACACATTTTCCTTTAGAAATAGTGATTATTATTTAACTGCAAAACTAGCAACAAGACTTCAACACTACAGAAAAAACAATTCTGTATTTACAGAATGTGCTTTTACCAAATGTGTCACTAGATGTAGGCTCCTCTTCCTTTTTTTGGACTTCCTGCATGATTGTAGAGGTTGAGGTTTCTTCCTTTTTTGAAGGGACTTTTAGCCATTTTCTGTCCTCTTTATCTTTATTGCTGTTTGCACTGGTTCTAGGTTTACTTCCTGCTTTGTTCTTGGCTGCTGCTGCAGCAGCAGCTTTGACCAAAGCTATCCAATCCTCCAAAAAGGAAAAAATGGTGAGTAAGTATTATAAAGTGCCTAAGACTCAAACAGAAAATACTTGTAAACCCAGTGAACTTTATCTAGAAATGTTCAAATGAAATTCAATTTATTTTTATGATTACTACTCAAAGAGTGGTAAAATTGACTTTCTCAAATTGTCCAAATAAACTTGAAGTATTATCAGTATGCCACGTGGATAAAAAGAGAAAAAATCCTTCAAAAACCACTGTACATAGAATTCTGGCTGTACACATTCCCTGTTAAACTACTTTTTGTGTCATTGTTTTAGAAACCCAGGAGCTCCCAATCCCAGAAGACTGACATTTTTCTTACCCTTCTGGCTCTGAAACACACAATTCCATAGTTGTTGACCTTTTATGCAAAGCTACAATTGCCTCAAAGCAGTGTCTAGCTGCATGGAATTCCTCCTGAACTAAATTGATAAACCAGGGATAATTCCTATCTCATTACATCTTTGTTTCTGGAGCAACTACAGACTTCTTTGCTTTTTGTATTATATACTATATGTTTCATTCACTAACTTCAATTAAGTATTCTGTAATATGACTGAATTTCACAATCTATATTTAAGGTAATTAAGCGTCATTTTGCATAATTGCTTATTTGTACCATACAGAAACATCCAAGAGGTGAACAATACATCCCAATCTAATCTACTTTTAGGCACTTAGACCAAGTCAAGCCACCCTGCAAGCTGATGAACAGAACTTCCTAGGCTGAGCCAAGTCCTTTCCACTAGTTTAGAGCGTGAGACTCCTGCCTTATATCTCCTGAACGTCAGGCATCAATCTGACTGCAAAAATTGTAACTTGATCCTTTTGACTAAAGTATTTTTTGAACTTTCTAAAACATTCAGCTACAGAATTCTTCCATGGAGAAGTTGTATGCAATATAGAAGGCAAAAGAAATGATCAACCAGTCAGAACTAAGCATTTGAGTGCTCTGAATCACAAGTGCTACCACACACAAAAAATGTGAAAAAGACTTTTTGTCTAGCGACCCATGAATATTTTACTTTTTTTTCCCCAACTGCATACAGACTATTTTATTCTGGAATACCTCCTTGTTGTTATGTCATCACACAAGATACCTAAAGTTAATTTGATTTTACAAATTGTGTTCCAATGCAACCTTTTCCCCACTCATTACATTAAGTCTTTCAAGTTTCTGTTCTGCTGAGGGTTTCTTTGCCTTCTTTGACATATGAGGAAATCTTAACATAAATACAACGTTAATTCTCCTTGCATTACGCTTTTCCTTTTCCATAGTTCAATACTTTTAAATCACTGCTTTACAAGGGTTATGCTTCTTTGCACCAACTTACTTAGAAACAACAACAGTTTTGATTCTTCTAAGATAAAATGTTCCATGTCCACACTGTCAGTGTAAGATGCAGACACACTAGCCAGCAGCAAAGTCTGGAAGCACTTTGGCAATGCTCACACAACAGGCAACTACTGAGGCCACTTGGTGACATGCCAGCACAAGCAAGGGTGTCTAACTGCCAGCTGAATAGTCAGTCAAAAGCACACATACCTCTCTTCTGGCCAGCCAAAACGAGCACACCTATTAGCTCCAGTCCATCCAGAGCCTTGCCCATCCAGCAGGACAAAAAAAGGATTGAGCTATTTGTGGTGGTGAGGAATTAGGACACCTGAGAGTAGAAGTCTTACACTGTACCCTGGCCAAGGAATGAAGAGGATCTGTAACATGGCTGGAGATTAGATCTTATGATAAAAATGGGAAGGGGAAGTAGTGCAGCCTGCATCAAAACAGCTTCTAAAGAGCATCCTAATTTTCAGTCAAGCTAAGCACCCTGGAATCAAAAGCTTTCAGAAGATATCAAGCTTCAGAAAACAATGCTGAACCAAGTATCCTGGTCTAAGCACAGCTGGTGCAACATGGAAAAGGCTTTTGTGGTTTTCTTTGTATATTATTTCACTGCTTGGACATTTTTCTTACAACATAGATCTTACAGTAGCAGGACACATAACAATGAAGTAAACAAAGGTTGAACATTCAGAAGTCAGAGAAGAGACACATTCACTACGGTGACAGTTATACTTTTTTCCTAGATTAACATGTATACTCAGTGAAGAGAACCTTGAGCAGTTGGGATGGACAAGATTATATCAAGAGATTCCTTCCAACTTAAAACAATTGTGTGATTCTGAATTGTTCAGAAACTCTGTGGGTCCATTTTTGTTTTGGCTCTGGAGTAAACTTACAGGCATTAAAGTGATATAGTTAATGCCTGCTTTTTAACCTTGAATTCCTGCTGAGTGACTGTTCAACAGCACAACTCCTGACATGTGAGAATTACTTAGCATCTAAGATGCTAAGGTGACTATATTTCTTTTGTAGATCACAGGAATTCCTCCTTTAAAAAGATACATCCGTGTCTTTTTCAGAATCTTTACCAAAAATTAACAAAACGATTGAAGAATAATAACGGGATCCTAAAACAAATTCTGAAATCTGCCTCAGGCTAATAGCATGATATCTATTCTATCAACCATAATAGCAGGACACTAAATATCACAAATATCACAGAAACTAGCTACAAATATTAACAGGACAATTTCCCAGATCATACACAGCCAAGGGCCCAAATACGAATACATTAGAAATTAACAGAGTAAGAGTAAATCTTTCTAAGAGAAGTTTTCCCTAGTTTTCTTTCATTTCCTGACATTGTCTCTGTTGGAAGTAGTTGTATAAGTCTGAACCAGTTACTCCACATCATCCTGCCTGATTTCTCATTTCCCTCAGTATCTCACTGCAGTGAGCTTCTAATTTACATATGTAACTTTTAAAAAATGTAAAATAAGATACATCCAAAATGTGTATTTCCTTCTTTTTCTTTCTTACTAAAATTCATCTTTCAAGTAAGCTGAGAAAATTGACAGGAGAATAGTAATGGCCCACAGCAGTTAGAAAACAAAGCATTACTTTATGACTACTGAGGAAAACTGTCATTATGCTAATCAGATTCACTAAATCAAAACACAGGAAATTGTATGATAGAGAAATTCATCAGTAGAAATTACTCAACAGCCTTACGCATCAATTGGCTAAAAACCTTGTATTTTAAAATACTCCTTGGTAACCATAATCCTGCAACAGTGGGAAGCCAAAACCAGAATCATTTCCAAAATGCAACCCTTGCGTCAATAGCAGGATTCACACATGCATCGCTCTCCCTTCACCTGCCTACAACCACCACCTTTTTGCTTCTCCACAGTACTAAAGATTCAGCTGCTTTTTCCTCTTCTGTCACACAGTAACTTCCAACTCCCACACGTTCATACATACAATACACAAAACATGAATCTATTGACTGGCTGATTTCACATCAAGTCTGGATTCCTTACCCTCACCTTTCAAATCTACACAGTCTGCCCCACCTACATCTTGGCTCACATTGTCTCCTGTCACATCTTCTTTTTTCCTCTGGCCCATTCGCAAATCCATGCTTTTTCCTCAGCTTCCTCTTCCTGTGTGCCAAGTCCCCTCCCTCTCCTTCAAATCCCTCCTCAAAACTCACTTCTTTTGGTTCGATTTCCGTCACTAATCTCAGCTCCGGCGCTATCTGCTCCCTCTCGCGCGCCTGATTACATCGAAGATAAAACAAAAAACATGAAACAGAAAAAGTAAGTTATCCAAATACTTCATATGTGCTCTCACAAGGGCAGTCTCAATATCCCTTCTTTCCCTCTCTTGTACTACGTTAGTCACAGATCTGTGCAATTTTGATTGATTTGTGCTTATCTGAACCACAGCTGAGCCTTAAGACTCACTGCACAGAGACACATAAATATTTTTTACTCTTTAAAAATTTTGCCTTTCCACCCTCATAACTGAGACTTACTAAAATACACTTCTGCTGCAACTCAGAAAGAGTTTGAGTGCTATAGCATTTACAGTCTCTTCCTTCGAGTCACACTAAGCTCAAATCAAAGTATTAACTAAGCTCTGTCTCTAAGTAATTCAAATTCTGCATGCTTAGCACACACCTTCCACAATGATTTTAAAATTTGTTACATTTATTGATGTACTAGAACTTGAAGTATTTAAGCTTACACTTATCTCTGTAAATGTATTTTTTAGTTTGGAAACACAAAATACAAGTTTAAATGAAGCATGAAGTGTTGCATCTGACAACTAGACTTAATTTTTCAAATCAGTTTACAGTCTTGGCATTTTTGCAAGCTTTACATAAATTTTAGTAATTATTTTCTTATAAAATAAATAATGAAAAAGAAGAAAAACATCCATGGGAGTTTGAGGCTTAAACAAAGCTCAGTCTCAGATAACTGATTTTCAACCAAATCTTAGTTCATGTTTTTATTCTGAAATAACACAAAAACACTTAGAAAAACACTTTTCAGCTGCATTATATGCAAAAGAAGTTGCAAGAAAAATTTTATCTTTGCCTTTGAAAGCTACAGACTTTCATGCTTATTTCTACTCTTGCAGGATTAAATGCTACAACTAGTATCAATCAGCATTACAGAAAGCACACTTGAAGGTGTTCTTGCACCCAGACAACTTAAAAATTCTAAATCCATCTCAGTGTAAATTTGTGCCCCTAATTCCTTCTCAAGATTTCAGTGAAGCAGCCTACATTCAACCTCCAAGATGCGTAAGTGGCACAATAACTCTCTACTGAGAAAAATTAGAAATAACAGATGAGCTGGACTGCCACCAAACACGTCTGGACAACATAATGGTTGTGAAGTAATGGATCTACTATTTTTTTTTAAAGCTGAAATTGCCTATGGCCTAAGAGTAGTAACTCAAGATGAGACACAACATAGCTCCCTAGAAAAAGCACAGGACAGAATCAGGGAGCTCTTTCCACTGTCACAAAAGGCTTATTTCATTTTGGTCACAATCATATTACCTGAGTTTTGCTTTTTATGAAGTAAAAAGAAACACTCAAACTTCTTAACTTACTGTCATACTGACAGCATCCTTGAAATACTACACGCTGGTTCAATGGAGTTACTGTAAGACTGCAGCAAGAAGCCAGGGTTAGTGTGACTATACATTTCAGTTTAATCTTCTTCAGGAAACATCTTTTAAATAATGCAATGGTGCCTGCACGAAGTTCCAGTGTCCCTTGCATAGAGGATCAACCCTACCATATCAGCTACCTTTACCCTGGTGGCCAGTATGCGGAGATGCTTTCGAGCCAATTCAATTATCCACCTGCCCCGGCCACAATATGGATGGCTACAATGGTAATTATCAAATATTTGAAGTCTGTGAAGTTAGGAGTATTCTGAAGAAAACTAAGAGCGAATAAAGACCAGTTTTTATGGATTTTGTCTCAAATACTTTCACTGGAGTAATATCTCATTAAATACGAAAACATGGTTACCATGCAAGATAAATGCAATGGCATTTGCACTGAAAGCATGTAACTTTTCAGTGATGTTTCCCTTTCACAAGTAAAGACAGGCCTAGTGACTAAATCATGTCCTCTACTTCATAGTCTCCCTCAACTTCTATTCAACATCTCTTCTTTAACAGCAACTGGATGTTTTAAGAGGCAAGAAATACTTATCTGTCTGATTGTCCAAAAGATCTGATGTAGGGGGGGAAAACCCCCAAAGTCATGTTTATAAGAGCATGTGGGCAAAAAGCTCTCATAGTAGCAAACAAAAGACATGGGCAGAGGGTGGGGAATACAAAAATTAAAAAAAAAAAATTAAAATAAAATAAAATCAGCAGCACGGACTGCTGACAAGCTAAAGCTTTTTTCCTGAACGGACCCAAGAGAAAGAAGTCATTGGACGCCCCTGGTTTTGTAAACTCTGTAAGACAAAGCTTTGTGAACAGATTAGTTGGCAATGGAGTGTCCAGCAGCCAGACATTTCAGTGAGGCAAGGCCACTTGAGCAGCACACTCTGAGGTATCATCCATAAACTGGTGAAGCAAGGCAGTGCAGGGCCTAGAATAAAGACTAATCTACATCAAGTTGTACTACTGACACTTCTACTGTCTCAAGATATTAAAAAACAAAACAAAACAGAAAAAAACCCAACAAAACAAAACACTGAAAACCCAAACAACTACACAAAACCTAACAAAGCAACTGCTTTAAGTATTCTTACCTGCCCCTTTGCATCCTCTGGCATAGATTTGATATGCATCCTTTTAAGACATCGAATGACACCATCATAGAATTGAACTGTGAATGTTCCTAGAAATGATTGATGGAATCACTATGAGTAGCTAAGAAACAAACACATCTTGTTACTATGAAAGCTTTACGTTTTGCATGTTACTTTCTATGACAAGAGTAACCAGGTGTCACTACTAGTCAGGATCAAGAGAAGAACAAACAAAAAAAAGAAAGAGGGCCCCAATCAAGCCCTGCTTTAATACTGTTACTCTTTGTCCAGCTGGGCAATTTCAAGTATGTTTAAGCTATTGAGTCACTTCTGCTCGTAATTCATTGCAATAGTTATGTAATATTTAAGATGTCACACTACGGAAACAGTTCAACTTACATCCAAACTCTCATTTGCTCTAAACTACAGTAAAAATGTCAACCTCTTATATTCATTAGGAATATCACCACTGTAAAGTGTTTAATCTCTTTTCCTTTATTTTCCTATTTCCATTATTTTTTCTTCAATAAGGAGAACTAAAACAATTACGAAAATTTAAATGTAACATTAGCTCAAATCAAAATAGTCCTAAGACTATGCACAGGAGCTTCTGATCAGTGAAACAATATAAACATTTTAAAAAAGCGTTTTGTCTTCTAGGAGAAATTTCAGTTTTCAAATTTGATACAGATAAAAGACAACCATTTTACCAAATTTGACATATAAAAACATTTTTACTTAATATTGGGATGGAGAGGAAAACTTTATAGTCATATCACTTTTTAAAGCAGACTAAATCTACAGCACAGCATTTTCAAGCAGACCTTACCAATGGACCATTGCAATACATACCCTCTTTATTAATTGCTTCAATCTTTGCAGGGTAATATCGACAGTCTGTCCAACGAGCTAAGACTTCTTC
The DNA here is from genome assembly GCA_037013685.1 of Acridotheres tristis. NCBI lineage: Eukaryota > Metazoa > Chordata > Aves > Passeriformes > Sturnidae > Acridotheres > Acridotheres tristis. The sequence continues at coordinate 141,928,431 of CM072886.1, read as the reverse complement.
TCCAGGTTTAAAATCCTATTTTAAACAAATTTAGTAATTTAGATTTTTTTTCCCTAAAAATTAAGTATTATGTGGTAGAGAGATTTAATGGGGGAAAACAAGTATAGCAGTTTACAAAAGTCTGAGACAAAATTAATGTGCCACTTACAATAAATTCTTCATCATCCTTCAGCCCCTCTTTCCTTAATGCTGGTCGCTCCAAAGGTCGCAACCTGTTGCTGTCCCAATAAATCCACTCATCATAGCGATGGCTCCAGCGCTCAAAATGCACCAACATCTTCCCCTCTTCATAATCGATCTTCTCAATTCGAGATGGATACCTGGAGTGTTAAACACAAACTGCTAAGTCACAAAGGCTTGTTTGTTGTTTTAGACACAATAGTGCCTACATGACCTTCCAGAAAGTTGTATTAACACTTTGTACTGAAAACTCTCCAAGTCTGAAAAAGTAACTGAATTGAAGGGATAACATTTTGTTCAAGAATCTATACACAACAGTGAACATTGGAATCAGGCAGAATTCAGCTCCTCCTGCCCTTCACAGAAGTATTGAAATAGATTCAAAAGTGCACAGAATGTCCTAAAAAAAAAGTAAGTTAATTACATACTTAATTTTTTTACCAGCATTTATATTAGGGCTGTTCTAAAGTACCACAGAAAAAGGACAACCACCATTAACTTTCACAACCTGTTTTTCAAACCAAGTACTACTGTGGACCAATAGTAAAAGTGCAGAGCTTGAGCGACCAATTTCCAATCCTACTGCAAATTCTTTGCTAGAAAGGCAATTAACATATGTAGGGAACCTGCCAACATCGCCAATTTTGAATGTAATCTCTCTAAAATACTGATTGTGCTCTTAAAGGAGCCTCTAACACTATGTTCTGACTAAAATATAAGTTGTCAGGAAGTATGGGTTTCCTTTTTTCTTAGTAACTGGACTTGAACATTAAAACAAAATATGTCAATCTCAAATTGCTCATTCTTTTCTCCTGTCCTACTTGTTCAACTGCAATGATGCATACAGCTTCCCAACATTTAAATATCTCAGGAGCTACTGATTAAGAACATCTCTCTGATTTTCTAGGTTACTACTGCAGCCACATTTCACCCTCACATCAGAATTCGGAGGCAGTCGGAGCTCACTGAATTTCCCTCATCCATATATTTCAGAAATGCTAAATATTTTTATACCCATTCTTTAAGACTCCAGCTTCTTCTCGCTGAACTTCCAAACATACCCCACAAAGTCTTAGTCTAAAACTGAAGACTCTCATTTGCCACTCCACTAATAAAATCTTTTTCAAGACACTTTCTCAAGTCTTTCAAAGAAACAAGATCAGCCTCTCTCCCCCCTCTAAAGCAGACTGACAACAACAATCCAACAAGAATGGTGAAGCTGATGATCTACTGCATTAAAACAGAATGCAAAACTCATGGGTCAAACCAGCAGCAACATTCTGGTTTAACTTTGAACAAGGCTTCAAGAAAATAAGTCAGCCATGAGATGGCTTTCCTAAGCACTGCCTCTGATTATACTTTCTTTTTAAGTACATATGCTGCTACAGTTAGAAATTTTATTATAAAGTTTCTAATTTTTTTATCTTTCAGAACGTTCCAGTTTCAGACTTAGAACCTGACAATAAGCCTCATAATAAGCAGGCAGAGGAGCAAAGCAGAGGAAGAAGTAAAGTTACTGTTACTATAGCAAGTGCCTGAGAAACAATGTAACCAACAGAAGTGCCAAGTAAAAGCATGACACAGAAAGTACTGAAGAGAGGGAAAGAAGGAAAAACACCACAAAAGCAACAGAAGAGAAAGTTCATTTTGCAGCCATTAGAAACGAGAGCTTGTGCTGCAGCAGCAAAACAAAAGCCAAGAACGGTGATGCCCCTTCCCAGTACAGTTAGAAATTTCAGGTTTATTGCACGCCAGCCACCAGTGATGCAAAACTATTGTTATTTTACAAAATTCAGGGCCAATCAGCTGAAAGAGAACTCTCCTTTTCCTACACATCTCCAATGCAAACACTCTGTTCCCATTATGGTGCATCCCTATAGCAGTTCCCTTGTTCTGGTCAGCAGCAGTCAAGATTCCATTCCAAGCACTGTGTGAGAAGACAACAGAAGGGATAAAGTGGGAAAACACAGCACTGTCCTGGAGAGAGCAAACCATGTAAGAGGGGAAAGTAAATTGAGAGCACAGTTTAGACCAAATATTTTTAAATTAAGATAATTATAAAGAGGATTCAGTAAGCCAAGAATTAAGACATTAATATATATACAAAACCAAGAGAAATGGTTAGCATCAGTTAATAAAAGATGTGCAAAATATTAATTCTCATTAGAGATCACTTCAGATAAGACATGAAGCTCAAGGTATTTATAGGTTAATTTCTCTTTTTCAATACAATTTCTGCTATCAAAGTCTTTCTAAAAGTCCATGATATGTCCTTAGAGATGGAACCAACCAAGCCATATGCAATTGATTATTAGGCAACCCAAACACAATTTTGTTTTCAGCAACCAACTATTATCCTCAATATCCACTAAATTTAGGCAAACACTGTGCCACAAGTATGTACAAACAGTAGTATTTCACAATACTGATCCCACAGTGGAAAAGAGCAGAACATAAATATTGCAGAACTTACTCTTGCAAATTATCCCCTGCACAGAAAGATCTTTCTGGTGATTTTATACCCCTACTGAAAAGAATTAATTTCATGAATTAAAAAGATTAATATGAAGATGATTATACCTCATACACTTCAGAAAATTTATGTGGAATTTCCTTTCATCACAAAGTTACAAGCAGGCATTTGAAGAAAGGGGAATACAAATATAAATCTTTACAGTACCAAAGAATAATAATACCTAAGGCAAAACAACTTTCCAGTCAGGTTAATTCCCCCAGCAAGTAAGCCACACTAAGCCATCACAATGAAACTGATGTACAACCAGATTTGACAACACTTCATCAGCACAAACCAGAAAAACACACTCTAAAAATTTGAGGGTAAAGTCTTCACTTTCCACAAAAAAACCAGAAAAACAAAAAAAAAAACCCAAAAAATCAAAAACAAACAAACAAACAAAAAAAAACCACTCAAAGAGACCAGTACATTGACATTCAAAAATCTAGTAGTTTTTTTAATGGGAAGGGAAAATATTCTGCAAATTTTGGGTGTGCTTTTTCAAAAAGGTGTTGGAAAGAATATGTAGTAATCACAAACTAAGTTTCATCCAAATTTCAGGGGTTTTGTTCTTGTATTTCAAAGAGAGAACAAGAGAACTGCTGTTACCTGAATTTATCTGCCCAGTTTACACATTGCATGCCCTCCATTCTCAGGTTCCAATCTTGGCGATTCCAACCCATTAGAATTATGCAGTATTTTTGGAAAGCCTCAGAATTTGATATGGCTTAAAAACTTATACTATGAAGCCCTGGTCAGGCAACAACAGTGTTCTAACAGTTATACAATAAAAAACAATTTAAAATTTCCCACTTCAATTCTTGACAGTGTAAAAAAAAAAAACAAAAACAAACCATTGAATATTTTTCCAACGCACTCAACACACATTAACAGCCAAACAGACAGCACTTTTTTTTTTTTACACCATCCTTTTAACCCTTCAAAAGTGACCAAAAAGAGGTGAACTGCCCTGTGAAATGGGACAACAGGCATTTCAAACTGCAAAAATACCAAAACATTAGTAAATTTGCCCAAGTTTGCACCTACAAAGCCGACAAACATACTTCTTGCCTTTGCAACACTGGTTTAAAGTGTTTCCTTCTACCTCAGAGGATATAAAAACAAATACCTTCCGTACTGACTTCTCACGAAGAGTGTTCCAGTGTCTGCAAATAGCTATTTCTAGCTCCTCACATTTATTATACATACACTGTATTAAATATAAAGCAGTCCTCACCTCCCTCTCAAACACCCATCAGGTAACTCAATCAACTGAAATCCAAAGCAAGGACTGTACCAAGTAAGATTTCTCAAAGTCTTTCAGGGAAGACTTCCTCCACAGTGGGAGGGTCAGGGGAGGGGGGGCAAATCCATCCAGATAATCAAATGCACCAAGAGGAAGTACTGTTATTCTGACAACTAACCTATTTTAGAGGGCTGTTTCCATTCCAGAAACAAGGGCCATCTATCTGTACTTCATTGCCTAACTTAAGAGTTTAGATCAAGCAAATTAATAAAGACTGTGGTCTCAGAAAAACATCAAGGTTTTTTCAAATCAATAGCTGCCACTTGCAGGACAACCAATAAAGAGCTAGAGCCAAAAAAAGCCCACAGAAAAGCATTAAAAAAGGAAGATATGCATCTTTAAATACATCAGCTTTGCAGGGAGAGTGTCCTACTCATGAGAGCTGACAACTCAAGAACTACCTTACACAGAGACATGCATTTGCAGGTATGTGCAGCTCCACTGCTTTTTCATTTGCTGCATCAGCAAGAGGCAGAAGAGGGTGTATGAACATGTATCAGTTTTTGTATGAGATCACAGGGGAATTCAAACTGAAAGTAACCTCAGAAAGCCTCTAGTCCAACCTCCCACTCAAAGCAGGGTCAGCTATGGCAACAGGCCAGGTTTTCCAGTGTTTTATCCATCCCAGTCTTGAAAAACTCCCATGCTGGAGACTCCACAAACTCTTCAGGCAACCTAATCCACTGCTTGACTGTCTCAAGAGAAAAAAGATTCTCCTTGAACCTAGTCTGAATCTCTCATTTCACTTTGTGCCTGTAGTCTTGTCCTCTAACTACCTGTAGGGTTTGGCTAAGTCTTGTTGATGACAGCCCTTAGGTACTGGAAAGCTGATAGTGGGATTTCTGAAGCCTTCTCCAAGCTAAAGAAGTAATTCCCTCACTCTCTCTTCATGGGTCATAGACTCCAGCCCTGAACAGCTCACATAATTTCAAACATCTCACAAATCTTAATAATTTTCTATTTTATAATCTTCAATCCCATTTCATTTATTATCTGCTGACAGATGATCATATCAGTTTTGATTACAGCTGCAGTTCATAGTTTGCTTTAGTGAATTTAAATGGAACAAGTGGTACAAATTCTTTATGCAAGACGATCCCCTGCAACAGTGTAACTGCTGTACTTGGTAAAGCAGCAATTGCAGTTACCTCCACAATAAAGCAAAAATAAACACGCTCATTGACAGCCTGTCTTTGCCGACCAGTTTAACCAGGCTTTCTTCTACTCTGTCACGGTACATGACAAATGATACCAATGATCCAAACACTGTCTGCAAAAACTGCATTTAAAACTACAGGGCTTTAAAGCAATAAGTAGTCAAAGTACATTGATGACGTCTTAAAAGTTTACAGAAATTAAATGAAACATCAGATGCCATGAGTTCAATTTCGGCAACTACTACACAGCAGAAAATTTAAGACCTCAGAAAACAAAAACATACTTCACTATATTTTTTCTTACATCTTCTAGAAGCTTTTCTTGATTAACATTTTAATTAGTCATGATTATTAGATGACAGCAAGCTTTCAGAAAAATGGAGACAAAAAATTAAAATCCTTTTAAAGGCTATTTTTCGGCAAGTGTTCTCAATTTATCACTTGCAGAAAGACTGAGCTAAGCAATACCAATGCTTTTCAATTTGGCTTTTGTTAAAAAATAATAAAGAGATTTCATGTAAGTTCAGCAAGTTTATTTTCTTTGAAGTATGTATTTCTGCATGCAAATGAGCAGAATGCATCCAGATTATATATAGAAAGAATTTTAAAAACATCCACCCCCTTATGCAACAGAAAGCCAACTAAAAAAACCCCATAGACTATCATTGCAACCCTTGACATCCTAATAACAGCATAACAGTAGATTTTCTGTCACAAGGTATTTGGTTTTGTATTATTAGTTCGTTTTTAAACACTAGTTCATTTGAAATACAGTCCTGTTTTCATTGTTGCTGCTACTGTTATATTTTGATATTAACTTTCTTCTGTATATGGTACCACAAAGGTTTACATGCATTTAAACCTGACCTGGGTCTACCTGGTGGCTCAGATGATAAATCAGTTCCTGGAAAGTTCAGGGTAAATTCTATTCTTCCTGAAAACGCCCAGCAACTCAGCTGCAGAGCTTGTGACATGACCATGCCTGACAATCCAAACCTAGACTAGAACTCCAGCACTGACATGCAACCCCCTTCCCTGTGAAAAGGCTGGGCAGGTCTGACACAAACTATATACTGGATACTCAGTAGTATTTTTTTAATACAATTAAGCTATTTTTACGTATTAATTTTTGTTACCTAATTACATTAACAGAAGATGCTATAAAAAGTTTTATTGCTCTATTTTGGACGTTTTCCTTATCCTACCATTCAGTTACAGAAATCAGTATGCTGAAAACCCAGTCTACAGCAACAGGTAAGAAGAAGAACAGTTCTATAAACCAAGTCCTTTAGAGTCCATTTACTAAGACAAATACTCTTCCTACAATTAAAATCAAAGATCTACAAATAAAAAGTTTGACCCAAGTTTTTATACAGAGCACATAAATACTGGCACAGGTAAGTGAATAATACAGACTTCTCTCTGACATCATTTGGAGTTAACAGGATCAGATATTTACAGGAACATGTTGAGTTCTCCTGGAATGCAACAGAAAAGCAGGTACATACCTCTACATTTCCTAGTCCTAATAAATCAGAGAGCAGCTAAGAAAAAACTTTAAGGCAGAAGCACCAACTACTTCTGTCACCTACTTTGACAAAACCAGGGATTTTTTAAACTCAACTAGCATGGCCAGCGCACATCAACAAATTAGCCTATCTGCTTTAATAAAATTTTTACTAACAATTTATTTCATCAGAACAGCTCCTTTCACAATACACATAGTCTGTGTACACATACCTGTGCAGCATAGTCCTTGTGCCCACAATTTCTATTTTATAGTCTTTGAATTCATAATAGTTTAGGTGGTTGCAGAGTCACAGTTTTAAGCACTTCATTCCTCCAGCTGTTTAATACAAACTCAACTGTACCTGCCTATCTCATGAACTCCAATTCAGGATATGGTCTTTTTTTTTTTTGTAGAATCAGTTTTGTGAACCTGTCAAGTGTGACAACTGAATACAAAACAACTCCCCTTGCAATGAAATGAAAACAAAAGAAGTCTTTGATCCTGAAGTTTGCCTCACTGACACACCAATCACTTCGGCCATGACACCAAATTTCACACTACTCCAGAAATGCTCTTTGCTTATTACAGCTGCATAAGCCACTAAGAGCAAATAAACACAAACCCATAGAAAAGTTTAGCTCAATTTCTGAAGAGACAAAATGTTCCTAAAAGCTAACAGTTTTAACAGAGTTAGAGGGAAATTCATAAAGTTCACGTGTGGAAATTGTCAATTAACAGGTGCACTGAGTTTTATAATCGGTTACCAAAGCACACAAGCTACACAAAATGATTATGCTCTGAGCAAATACTGCACAGTGTCTTCCATACCATTTTTGTAAATAGTCCAGTGCCTCCAAACGAGCACCAATCTCAAATGTGATTCCAGGACGATTTGGAGGCTTTTTACTCATCTTGATATTGTCTTTTTCACCACCTTAGAAGGAAGGAAAAAAAAATGCATTAAAACACGCTATGTTGTTTAAAATGTGTCATTCAGAGCAAATACATTCCCGAGGGCAAAAAGTTGAAAAATTTTGATCCTGACTATGTATTAACTGTTTAGCTTATGGAAATACAGTCAGGGCCCAAAAAAGTCAAAATACATTCATACACTTTTATTCAGATTTCTTTCCCTTTGAAAATAATCTGTTATCAATCTTAAGTGAAAAAAGTAAGAAAAAAACCATGATGCTCATCTCTAGAACTGTACTAGACTGCAATTCCTTCACATCCCTTTCAAGCGAAATTTTAATTTACCTAGAGTCAACATGTGTGCTCTCCTCGGGTGCAGAAAAGGCAAACCAAGTAAAACTTACCTTATCAAGCACAGATAAACATGGCCTAAAGGACAAGTAAGATGAAATTAGCGCAAACAAAAAATAAACAAAAACCCATCTTGAGACTTTCTATGCACTCTGGAGTCGCACTTCATAGCACTGAGTTTCAGCCACAACCACCTTCTAATTTCATTTTGTAGCTCAGTCACTATCAAAAAAAAAAAAAAAAACAAAAAAACAAAATCTCTCTGTGCAACTACTGCCGCTATCACGGTGATTTTCTGCGGTGCTCCCGGTACCACCCCAAGCCCACTTGCCGAGCGGGAGTGCCGGGAAGCGGGGCCGGAGCCTCCCTGCCCCGCACTGCGGGGGGAGCGACGCCCGGCCCCAATTCTACAGCGGGGCTCCCCTGGAAGCACCGGCAGCGCGGAGACACAAAGGCTGCAGCCCAGCCGGGCTGGGAGCGGGAGGGCCGCGGCCCAGCGGGCACTCGGCGCTCGGCACACCCGGGGGAGGCCCCGCCGGACCCCCGGCCGCGGGCGGGGCCCGGCGCGAGCAAAGCCGCGGGCGCCGCCCCGCCAGGCCCGGCCGCCGTGCGGGGAGCGCCGGAGCGGCGCCGCCCGCTCTCCCTCCGCGCACCCTCCTCGCCGCCCCCGCGCTCCCCCGCGCTGCCGGCCCTTACCGCCCGCTCGGCTCGCACGGGGCCCGGCGCGGCTGCCGCGGGCGCTCCGGCACGGCCGCCCCTCACCGCCCCATCCTGCCCGCGCCCCGCGCGCGTCACCGCCGCGCGACGCGCCCCGCCCCCGGCACGTGACTGCGCAGGGGCGGCGCGCGAGAGAGACAAAGAGCGGCGGCCCCGGCCTGGGACACCGGGCTGGGGACGCGGGGACACCGGGACACCTCCACACCGGGCTGGGGACACCTCCACACCGGGCTGGGGACACCGCCACACCGACACCGCCACACCGACACCGCCACACCGACACCGCCACACCGACACCGCCACACCGACACCGCCACACCGACACCGCCACACCGACACCGCCACACCGACACCGCCACACCGACACCGCCACACCGACACCGCCACACCGACACCGGGATGGGGACTCGGGGACACCGATACCGGGCTGGGGACACCGACACCGGGCTGGGGATACGGGGGCACCGATACCGGGCTGGGAACACGGGGACACTGACACCGCCACGCCGACACCGGGCTGGGAACACGGGGACACTGACATCGGGCTAGGGATATGGGGACACCGACACCGCTTCACCCGCCACGGAAATGGGGGAGAGCAGAGGGAAATGTCCAGCGGGGGTAAAGGAACGTGTTCGGTTAAGGCACTGGAGCACTTCTCGTACTGGGAAAGGCTGAGGGAGCTGGGGCTGAACAGCCCCAGAAGAGACGGCTGAGAGGGGACCTCGTCCTGGAGTACCTGAAGGGAGGTGTCAAGAGGATGGATCAGGCTCTGCTCGATGGTGCCAAGTATTAGGACAAGAGGGAATGGGCAGAAACTGATGCCGAGGAAGTTTCAGTTGAATAGGAAGAACTTCAGTGAGGAGTGACTGAGCACTGAAACATTGCCTACAGAGGGTGTGGAGTCTCTCCACTAACTCACGTGGACACAATCCTGTGCAGTATGTTCTAGAATGACCCTGCTTAAGCAGCGAGGTTGGACCAGGTGACCCGCTGCTGTCCCTTCCTGCCTGACCAGTTCTGTGACTCCGGGATATGTGATTGTGTGAGAGGGAGAAAAAGACCCAGGGCAGTCACTGAGATGGTCCTGGACACAGGACAGCCCCGGCCAGGCAGCACCCTCACAAGTGGCCTGTCTTTACCTCTGTTTTTTACGCATGAAACCCAACCCACAGATTTTCTCGCTTTTATTCATCCCAGCCTTCCCCCATGCTGCTGAGAGCAGGGTGAGGAGGCAGCTGGGTGGGTGCTTGGCAGCTGGTGTGACCAGCCCACTGCTATCCCTGTGACACCCAGTGCTGTGGTGACTACTCTGTTGCTGCTTGCTGTGCTGCTTATCACTGTGTTCTGCTCTGCCTGAGAGACCTATGATAAAGGCAATGACCATGAGCCAAGTCTGGCATTTGGCCCCTGCACTGCTGCTATCTCAGTGCTCTGGGAACAATCTCATGGAGTCTTTCCTTCTCTTCTTCTCCAGGACACACGTTCCCAAGCTTGTAATGGCAAGATCAGCATCATCACATCCCCATGGATGTGATCAGTAAAACAAATGTCAAGTTTCCACCAGTTAATAAAAAGGCTTTCCTAGGCGTAATGTATTTCTGGAAACTGCATATTCTGGATCACAGTCAGCTTGTGAGTCCTTTCTATTAAGTGACCTTTAAGAACTTTATAAAGTGTATTATTTGTGTGACAAGACTTTGGTAGTGGGGGGCTTTTGTGAGAAGCTGCCAGAAGCTTCCCCCATGTCCACCAGAGCCAAACCCAACTGGGTCTAAGACAGATCCACCACTGCCCAGTGCTCAGGCTATCAGTGACTGTTTTGCCTCTGATGGTAACTGGTGAGTTACTCAGGAATGATCCTTAGGAGTGACTTCTCTTCTTGCCCTAGAAGCCTTTTGTTATATTTACTCTCGCCTTCCCAGTTGGGAAGGGCAGTGACAGAGTGGCTTTGGTGGGCACCTAGTGTCCAGAAAAGGTCACTAAACAGCAGGACAGACAGGACAGTTTGTATGGTAGCCCTTGGACCTGTCCAGAGAGTACTAGCTGAGAGAAGCATGGTCTGTGCTCACCTGGAGCCTCTGGCAGAAAATAACTGGAAAGACCCAAGGTTGCCCTCTGGGGTTCTGGAGCTGAGGGTATCAAGGGTCCGAGATGTACTAGATGTTCATAGGAAGGGGCACCTCTACACATAATGCAACTGAAACTACATGGAATAAGGGGGTAGGATTGATCACACAGCAGGCTCAGATGAGGAACTCCCAGTGCCCTTGAATGCTGAAAGAGGTCACCATTGAGCCAGGAGGCAGAGATTTCAGAACATCATCTCAGGAGGTGGCTCAACTCCAAAAGTATAATAAATAGGAGAAAGTGGAAGGCAACATGCTCTGTTTACCAATGCTTCCTGCTGTGTTGTGCAAAACTATCTGATGTGGAAAGCTACTGGATGGAGCAGAAGTCATGGACCACATTAGTTGATTGGACTTGTATAGATGTTTGAGAGATGTCCCACAGTCTGAGGGAACAACAGCTGTGCATATGTCACTGGACAGGAGGGGGAATCCTGACTGATGATGTTGATAACACAAGTGTGGTGGCTGTTGCTGAATAACACTTCCATAGTGTCAGGGCTTGGTTTTTTTATCCCCCACTCATCTTTCCCAGCAAGTAGGCAAGGGGTGGGCAAGAGACTGGGAGGGGCAGAAATAGGACAGTTGACCTGAACTGGCCAAAGGGATATTCCATGCCATAAAACATTGACCTCAGCAAGAAAACCTGGGGGAGAAGAAGAAGGATGGTGGGACACTTTTCTTCCAAGGTGACCATTGCTGGGAGATGGAGGGGTATAGGTCTGCTGGTGGGAACTGCTGAGTGCTTGCCTTTGAATTGCTTGGGGATTTTTTGTGTTGGGTTGTTTGGTTTAAGGGTTGTTGCTTTCCTTTATTTATTAAATAGTCCTCATCCAGGTCTGAAAACATTTCTGGGGGTGCTGGTTGACAGCAAGTGAACATGAGCCAGCAATGTGACAAGAAGAATAATGGCATCCTGCCTTGTGTCAGAAATAATGTGGCCAGCAGGACTAGGGAATGAGATTGTCCCTCTGTATTCAGCACTGGTGAGGCTATATCTTGAATCCTATGCTTAGTTTTGTGTCTCTCACTGCAAGAAAGACACTGAGGGGCTGGAGTGTGTCCAGAGAAGGGCAATGGAGCTGGGGAAGGGTCTGGAGCACAAATCTGATGAGGAGTAGCTGAGGGAGCTGGGGCTGTTCAGCGTGGAGAAAAGGAGGCTTAGGGAGGACCTTATCACTCTGTACAATTCCTGAAAGAAGGCTGTAGCCAGGGGGAGTTGGTCTTTTCTCCTAGACAACAAGTGATAGGACTTGGAAAAGGCTTCAAGGTGTGCTGAGAGATCTTTAGATTAGACATTAGGAAAATATTCTTTACAGAAAGAGTTGTCAGGCATTGGAACAGACTGCACAGGGAAGTGGTGGAATCACCATTCCTCAAAGTGTTCAAAACCACATGTGGATGTGGCAGTGAGGGGCATGGGTTGGTGGTGAACAGAATGGTGCTGGGTTAATGGTTGGACTCAATTATCTTAGAGTTCTCTTCCAACCTTAATGATTCTATGATTCTCACTTTTGTTCTTCCCATTCTTTTCCCTATGCCACTGCCAGGGCAGTGAGCGAGTGGCTGTGTGGGCGTTTGGCTGCTGTTCAAGGTCAATCCATCTGCTTCATTTAGTCCCCAGGAGGCTGCCTCCCACTTGAGGAGTCTTTATAGACAGACTGTTCAGTAGGATATTTTAGAGTATTTGCTACGATATTTTTTTTCCTCCCTAGATTTTCCCTTGTTACCATTTTCTGGAAGGTGGTGGCAAACAGAAGAGACTGAAGAAAGAAGAAGGCTTGAAGAAAAACAAAGGAAACAAAATGAGAAAACAAAGAAAAAAGAACAGGAAAGGAAACAAGTGGAGTTTTTTGGGGGGTTTTTTGTTCTTTTTTTGTTGTTGTTGTTTTAGTAAAAAAGTTGCCATTGCATTCATTTGAATTCTCCAGCTCTTACTACCCTTCTTGTAGTTTTGATGCAGGTTTTGGTTTAGAGGGTTTGCCACAGGACAGTGAAGGTTGTTGTGTAAGGAATGAGCTCTCTTTGAGCAGCAATGAATGTGCAGCATCAAGATAGTTAGAAAAGTGGAGGTGCTTCTGTCCAAGGAGACAGAGTGGGGGAAGATAAAAGAGGCCATGAGGATGGGGCTGGGTACACGGGAGTCACTGAATTATGTTCTTGACTGCTGAAGGCTGAGTTATGCCAATGTGTGAGACGGGCTCAGAGCTGTGTGTGGTACCTTGAGCATCACCTCACTGCTGAGGCTGTTGGGAGGGGGAGGCAGAACTGACAGCAGGTGGAAGAGGCACAGCAAGTCCCAGGTATTGATTAATATGGACTAAAAGCACATCTGCACACACACAGGAGCACAGGAGGACAAGCCCATATAATCCTCAGCCCTGGCAGCTCCCAGAAGCAATCAGCCCATCAAAGGCCCATTTCCTCAAGCTCAGAGGAGCACAGGGGCAAATGGCAGGTGGGAACCAAATTAAAGACTTAGAGGAAGGGACACCTGATGTAAGGTGCCATGTGTGACTCCTACCACATTCCCTTCAGAACAGCAGAAGTCCACTAGTAGTCCAGCAGTACAGGGCAGCATTTCCTATTATCACTATCATCAAAACATTTAGGAAAACAACCAGCCCCAGCCACTGTCCCCATTTCTTTGCTGCCATTTCATGTATTCCCATCCCTGCCCTGCTGTAGCCTACAGGAACCCACAGCCCTGCTGCCCGGGCTTGCCTCCCTAGCTCTGCCCATGGTCCAGGACCCCATTTCAGCTATAATATTCCACCATAAAGCCAGCAAGGAGAAATTTAGGCCAGGACCTTTTTTATATTCTTTTAGCACAAAAACATATCTGATATTTAGTCTTGTTTCCTAGGAAAACAGGGCCTACATTGGCTGCATTGCCTGTCTGCCTTCCATTTTCCCTTTCTTCACTTACTCCTAAAACTTCTATCTTACTTCAAGCTTGACACAGAGAGAGAGAGACATCACATTATCCCAACCTTTTCTGTTAAAATGCTGAACTGGACAGAGAAGGGTGACTGAGTTGACCTCTCCATGATGGAAAGACCCGGTGGTTATTTCCCTTCAAACACCAGAGCAAGACAGAGATGCAGGAAAAGAGATTTCACTATTTCTGCTCCTCAGAAAATTTGGTGTTCAGTCTTGTCACGAAGCATGTCTTCAGCTTTGTCATGAATATACAGGCCATAAATTGGAAACCAAACTGGATGGGAGATTTTATATTGCCAGTCAGTGACTCACTGAGACTTGGAGGGGGGAAGAGAGGATTTCATAATCAGCTGAGCATGAGCTCATGATGTGCTGTTGATGCTGAAAAGACTAATGCAGTCTTTGCAAAGCACATGCACATGGAAACACAGAGTAGGAGTAGAGGTGACATTATCGCTGCACTTGGCACCAGTACGTTGTTATTAAAATAACTTACTGTTCAGAAAACCCATCCAAAAACTGGAAGGGTTCAGGAAAGGTCTGGGAGAATGATCAAACACCTGGGAAAAGAAAGATATTATGGTGAGAAACCCAGACATCAGCTTGTTTATTTTGCCATTTGTTTTTTCTTGTGGGTGATTGGGTTAGGCCATTAAAGAACTACTTTAAATGTCATATATTGCAATTGTGAGGTGACAGTCAATAAAATAAAACTTCCTTGTTTTTATCCTTATTATAGTAGAAAAGTATATTTAAAATTACTGCTGGTGCTTGTATTCAAATGGTGTCTGCATAGCCTCAGTCTGGCAAATGTGCAGCAGCACCTCTGCCCTGCTCTATCCATCTGCACAGGCAGCTTGGTTGTGGCCTGGCTCTGTTCTGTCATCATCTGTCCTTTGCCTGCCACTTCCTTGGTTTATTTTGGCTCCATATCTGACATCAAGCTGCTGTGGCCCCCTCTTCAGTTTCTCTGCCCTTCTTTCATCCCAGAAACTTCCCCCCCCCTCCAGAAATTCCTCCCTCCTTCTTTGAAGATTTCCATTATCTCACCAAACACTTCTTTTTTCCTTTTAAAGCCCTAATTTTTCCAGATGCTGGGAAATACCCTAAAGTGAACGAGTTTTGAAGCATCTGGCCTTGTATGAAAAAAGAAAGTCACTAACACCCATTGCCATGGATACCATACAAAATAGTAACCCTGTGGGTTTGGGACATCAACCCCATCTTTTTCTAGTTTTGAAAGATACTGAAGCTGGACATTTTTTACTGAATTGCTTACTGGCTCTGCATAACCTTTAATTCTGTCAGTGCTTTCTCTCAGAGAGCAGGCTATTTGCCCACAGGTGCTGTGTTTCACTGCATTGCTGGAGGGGTGGCATGAAGCTGTAAAGCAGAAGTAAGCTTCCCTACTGGCAGTATTTTAAGGGTGAAGTACAGTAAGGTGAGAATGCTAAGGAGACCTGGTAAATCCAGGTGGTTAATGAAATTTGCATTTTGCAGGTAGTTCTGACATTAGTAAAAGGGTCTCAAATCCATGCAAAGAAAGAGAAGGAAATGTAAACAATGGCTTTTGATGGGGTTAAAGGAAAGCCTTGAGGCAGAAGTTGCTGTTCACCAGAGTGGTACTTCCTGAGGCTCTGCACGGCTGGGATGGAGCAGCTCTCTATTGAGGATGCAGGCAGCTCTGCTGTGTCATGTTACAGCCTCACTAAACCACTCTCTGTGTATCATTTGATGTTTCTTGGGGGCACACGGAACATTCACCATGCTGTGAATATTGTTTTGCAATGAATGTTAGACCTCTTGAGATGGAATTGTTCTTTTGCCTCAGAAACCGTGCTGTGCAATGTGTCACTTACTTCTGCCTTTCATATTGCAGCCATATGTCTTGGATTGTGTTTTGGTTTTAGAGGAGATTCTATAGATTGGAATATATCAGTAAATATTTTACTGAATTTTTCTTTAAAGCCTTGATGAGAGCAGTGCTGAACAAAAGCTGTAGTAATAATACCTGCTCTATGCATTGATTATTTCCATTATTTCCTAGATTATTTCCATATGAGATTGAAATGCAGCATACACTTTCTGGTAGATCAACAGAGCATTTGACTCACAAACATATCCCAGTGGGAAGTTTTCCATGGTCTGCATTTCGGAGAGCTGACCTCTGGGTGGACAGAATTTGCAACTTGTGCTGAAGGAAAATAGAATTCCAAAAATCACATGTTCAACCTGGTGGAGTCCAGGAGTGAGAATGAAAAATACACATCATATCTGTCAGCAGGCAATACCAATCACTTTTAAAAACTATGTGATGCTTTCCTTTGTGGTCCTGTGTAAACTAGGATGTCCTCAGGGGCTGAAGGATGGTTGTTGATTGTGAGATTAGCCCTTAGTGGCCAGCCCTGCCTGTAAAATGCCTGTAATGCATTTGTTCACAGGAGCACGTGTTCAACGGTAGGAGTCACTTGTTTCTTGGTACTTGGCCATTGGGACTGTGCTGGCATCACATGGGCAGGTTCCTGGAAGACTATCAGAGTTCTGCCCTCTGTCCTTAATTGCCTTGTAGGCCACATTCAAATCCTTGGTCTTTATGCAATGCTGGATAGCATCCAGACTGGAAAACCATTCTGCCTCTAGTGTGCCATAGCCTTCCACTGGATATTGAGGCTGTCTGTGCTGTTGCCTCTCCCTAGCCATTGAAGTAATCCAGGACATCACTTTGGATCTAGCTGGAAATGTGAGTTGGGCATGGGCAAGGCTGGAAAAATTGCAAACAATTCCAGAAAGGCCTATGGACTCTCAGTACAAGCCTCACTCATTTAGACTTTGCTTAAATACTGGTATACAGGCATAAAGGGACTCAGTCAATGTCAGACTACAGAGAGAAAACTGATAATGTTGCTGTGTAAAGACAGGCATTTTAAAGAACATTATTAGAGAATCACTTCAGTTGTTAGTGGTCTTCATTCATGCCTCACTCAGTGGGATTTATTATCGAAATGACCATTATATTAGAATGATCAGTATTTTGCCACTACTGTTGTCTCAGGAACCAGTGGTACCAATGCCTCTCAGCTACAGATTTTCAGTATATGTAAAGCATGCTATGATCCTTTACAATGATATGTTGGCCAAAAGCCTTCACTGTGCATTGGTACAAGATCCTCCAAGTTCCATGTAGATCACATCAGGGCTGTCACAGAAACCACACACGTTTCCATGTACAGTGGGCAGCAGTGCATGGCCACCTCCAGAGGAATATTAATTTTTATTTTGGGACTCCAAATGTCACAAGAAAACCCCTAACCAAAGATGAGATTTTATGTGTCTAGTTAGAGCACTGAGAAGATCCCTAAAGCCATGTGTATCTATGTGGCTGTTCAGCTTTTAACCACCCAGGTGCTGCTACACAGGTAGTCTGTCCAGCATTAACTAAAGTGACATGGGAGACAGGAATATGGGCAATTGAGTCTTCTCCACATCTTATGAGTTATCCCTGGGTTGGTCACATAGTGATGGGTTTTAACGTGGCTTTTTATACTCTTTAGAGCTGAGAGTCAGCAGTGTCCCCACACTGTCCTACCTGCTTTAGTCCCTGTCCTTTCCTTCTCAGTCTGTGTGTCCTAAAATGTGTCATGTAGACTCGTGCTGGAAGTGTTTTGACCTGCAAGCTTAGGAACCATGAGTGGACACACCAGTCATGTGTCACTCAAACGTGTTCCCACTCATTCTCTGCTCAGACCAGTGATCTGTGCATTAATATTTCTATTCTCTGCAAATAAGATGCTGCTGGAGCACAACTAGCCAGCAGCTGACTCTGCCCTGGCTGCTTGGAGTCACAGCAGACACTGCAGAGTGCTGACTCATTAACTTTTGTCATCCTTTAAAAAATTGAGTCAGACAGCTTTTTGTATAGATCTGTGTGCTTATTGGTTTTTTTAGTGTTCCTACCTTCTTGTTCAGAACTCACCTGAGTTCTATTAGAAACCTTGATTAAATTCTGCGTTGGCTGATGTTTTTGAGCCCCTTCCTTTTGTTTTCTTTCTCTGATAAAATAGGTTTTAAAGCAGTATTTTCAGATGCAGGGTGGGACAGTTACAGATTCTAATGGAAGCACTTATTGTAATTTTTCCCATGTCTATTTTTACACTGCTCTTATATCACGATGTGGCATTTTCCCATGCCTATATCACGTTTAGATACCAAGGAAATTTCCCTATGGTACCATATAATCAAGAAGCAAGGAGATACAACACTGGCTAGTCATGGCTTTGTACAGAGAATTATCATTGTACACACAGGCTTACTTGATTTAGATCTATTTAAAACATTTTTTGTTTATCTGGATTGTGTCTGTGGTACAATACAGAGGTAGCTGACAAAGCATTATTGCAGGTGAGCTCTAGAGATCTAAGCAGTATGGGTGTACCACCAAGCTCAGACCTAATTCCAAATTTTACAGGTCTATTCATTGTACTCCACCATGCAAACAAACTTGCCTGTTTTGCAGGAACAATTAAGCTAAAATAATGAATTTGGGGGGCAAAAATCAATCCTGGAACTCAGAAAGTCTCTGACAGAATGTGATGGGATTTCCATCTGATAACATTAAAAATGGATTTGTTCCATTTAAGGCAAATTAATCTTTGTTCAGTCTAATTAATCTTTGTTCATACAGCTGACCTGATAATGATATTAAAATCATATACAATGTCACAGTTCTGTAACCTGCACTGAAATGCTAACTTAATGCAGGATCAGTCTTTTCTTAAAATTGAAATAAAATGTCTAGGTTTGTGAGATTTTTTTGTTTGTTTTAAATTCCCAGAGTCCTTCAAATATGGCTAAGTGTTTCTGCTGCATAAAGGAATGCACTTAGCTTAAAATGTTATCATTCACAATGGTGAATTAAAATGGTTTTAGTTTGTCCTGCAGCAAGACTGCAAGCAAGGAGAGTTTCATAGGCCTTCATTTTGACCCAGTGAGGCTGCTCAAAGATCCTCATGACCAGTCCTTCCCTTACTGGATTAAAAAAAAAAAAAAAATTTAATTTTCAAATATCTCAGAGTATTTTTTTTTCTTTTGAGTACCATATAAACAATATTGACACAGACCTGTGATAGAGGAAAAATGGCCTGATTTGATGGTTACTGAAGCTGGTGGACAATTAAAGGTTGTCAGGTTTCCAGGAGGTTCAAAGAGAGTTACAGAAGCATCACATTACTCTCAATTACGTTCAATCAATAAGCATTCACTCTCTCCACCATGGCCACTCAATTCACACTACCAGGAAAATACCCTTCCTGAAAATTGTGTGTTTAGTATAACAGGACACTGCACTGAGTTGCAGTGGGCCGTTGAGATGGCAGAGTTATGGTGTAATATGGATAAAAGCTCATCTGCACACTCACAGAGGAGCTCAGAGGGACAGCAGTGTGGGGGGATGGAGAGCCCAAAGAATTCCCTGCACCCAGCTGTTCCTGTTCCAGGAGCCATCAGCCCATCAAAAGCCTCTCTGATCAGCCAGAGGAGCCTGGGGGCACAAAGGCAGGTGGGAACCTGAATTAAGGATTTCAGAGAAGAGACACTTTGTCTGCTGGGCTTTTCCCAGGGCTGTCCCAGAGGAGTCTCAGCCCTTGTGGCCAGGCATGACACCCACCCAGATGAGTCAACAGCAGAGCACCTTGGGCTTGGGAGCAGCTGCTGTCTGGGGTGTGGGTCATGTGTGGGCTGAGTGTCTCTCAGTGGGATGCTGAGCACCTGGGGAATCCCAACCAGCTGTACCTGTGTGTGTGTGAGGGTCTGCACCACCCCCTGGGCTGTGGTGCTGTGGCCCTGAGGGCTCAAAGGTCGGGGTGCAGCAACTGGTGGGACTGGGATCTAAGGGCAGCTGCTGGGCAGACAGAGCTCCTGAGCCCAGCAGCTGGAGGGATGTGTACAGATGTGTGCATCTGCACATTCTCGCTAGTGGACCTCTGCACTGTTCAGCCAGAGGGGTGAGAAGGGTGAGGCTGTTGGTGCTGTGTGGGTGCTCTCTCTGTTTGTCCCTGTCTGTGCTGCCAGCTGTGTGTCTGTCTGAATGTGGTTATAAATTCACTCTGTCCCGGGGGTACCTGCTCAGCCTTAATACTGGTGGGACCCCAGGGACAGAGCTGCCCCAGCCCCACCTCTCTTGGACTGTCAGGCCCTGCACAATCTGTTGCATCAAAAGCAGAGTGAGCCTGGGAGAAGTGTACAAATATGGGTGGTATATACTATCGTAATTTCTAATTTCCTTCCTTTTTTGGGTTGAATGGTAACGTGTGCCACGGGCATAAAACTACTGCAAGTAAGCTTGCTGGTGTACTCATTTTGCAAAATTTGAAACCTGGCTTTAGGTTTTTGTTGTTGAGATAGAGCTTGTGGTGCAGTGGGAAATTTGAGGAGCAACAAGGTGAAGAACAAAAAAAAGCTGTATGAAACCTTGTCTGTGTTTGTGTATTAATTTTAGTCTATCACTTATTTATAAAATATTCACCAATGCACGAAGTTTAGGCATCAAAAGCTTGTGGAGCAGTAAGTTTCAGGTACAAATAGCAGTGATTAAAAAGCCAAAACACATCCAAGCCTGAATATGATATAGATCCAATGTATTTTAACTCTATAGACAAACATGAAATGCCCATGTCCCTCAGAAAAGCAGTTCAAGCTTGGAATTAACTGCTTCCTGTTGAGAAGAATAAGAAAAGAAACCAAAAATGTGCCCAAGGAGTAAATTTTTGTGTGTATAGAAATTCTTCTGTAGGTGACCTAGTTTTAAAGATCATTGGGAATTTACATTTATCGCCCATAGAGAGGCAGGGTGGCCAGGGAAATGCTGCTGTGACGAAGCCCATGCATCCCTGGAAATAGTGCTGGACTAAATTTCCTCATTGACATAATTCCACTAAATTAAAAGAACTGATGTGAAGATGGACTACGTCCTTATTTTCATGTTTGAACATAAGGGTCATAAAATGTTCATTTTAGTTTAACTCACAAACAAAAGGTCTTTTGCAACATCCTAATTGCCTAATTCCTATTTTTGTTTCCTTTTCTGGGAGGTGAAGTTTCTACATTCATTTTATCAGTAGAAGTATTTTTCCTTCTCCAGGGGCAAAAACCCCCATAAACCATCATCAAATCAATCATATTTTACTAGATTTATGCTTTAATTTTTTGTCAGTGATACATACAGACATCAGGAGAGAAAACTACTAGATCATTTTATCTATTTGGAGATGAAGTTTTACCCCCAAGGCTGTACTATTCTGTGTCAAGCAGCTAATTTATATTACTTTTGTATGTAATAGTTCTGCAGCCCAATCCTTTTGATTGTCAGGGTATCTTATTCAGGCTCCATTTCTCTTATGTGAATTTGACTTTATTTTTTATATTTTAACACATGATGGATACCTTACATAGTGTGAAACTTTTAGCATGCAACAATGAATATGCTTACCAATGGCTTTATTCCTTTCTCCTTTCAATGGATTTTATATTAACATTGCATGGCATATATTTGCAATGTTTTCAGCTGTGAAACGTAGCTCTGAACTCTCATCAAATGTATCTTCTGTACAATAGTGCTTTTGCAAAATGTATTGTTATTTTTTTTTTTATTTTTGGTAACTGGATCATTTTCTTACATCAAAGCCTGTCAGGCCCACGAGTATTTCAACAAATGGAATGTTTTGTATACACAACTTGAAAGTTTTCTGTGCGAGGTAAAAAACCAAATCTGATACAAAACTCTGTGTCACTGAGGAGAAAAGGTTGTGTCTTTGTTCTCTATCATCATTGGAGCGAGGCGTTATTTGTGATTTGGTTCTTCTCTTTCGCAGGAGCGTTCGCCGGGCTAATCTTTATCTCGGGTTTGCTGTCAGAACGAATGCTGTGAGGCGAGGCCGCTCTGCAGGAAGCGTGACCTCACTGGGGCTCTGTGCTGATTGCACGGGCTCTTTTCAAAAGGAAACAGGGCACTTGCTAGAGCTGCCTTTGCGAGGAGCCGGGGCTGAGCTCTCCGGGAAGCCGCTCCGGGAGCATCCTCCGCCAGCCGGCCCGCGGCTCTCCCTCGGGATGATGAAAATTTGTGCGCACATGTGTTAATTGTGAAATGGATTTTCCAGGTTTGAAGGACTTTAGACTTATTTATCTCTTAATATATTTGTCAGCTGAGGAATAGCTAAGCTTTGGATTCATTTCTCTGCTGTTCTTCAGAAAGTTTTGTGTTTTTGTCAATTACCTGCAGGGAGAAAGGACAAAACTGCTCTTCAAAAACAACTGATATGTGTGAACAAATTAAACTCTGTAGACACTTCTGTTTGGTAGATACAATAGAATAAAACTGGTTGCCTGGGTTTCAGCTATTTGAATAGTTAGCACTATATTTTGGTAGGTGCTAATGTAAATATTTAGATTTGTTATCATTTGTTTAAACACTAATTTGATTTTTGGAGGGAAAGGTTGTTAAAACTGACTGGTTCGGACAGTGACTTTTTGTTTATATTACAACATGAACTTTTGTGTGTTTTGAAATCCAAGGGGGGTTGTTGCCTTAAATTTTTACTTGGATTCTTGACATAAACTGTTGCCACATTCACCTCAGATTCGCTTTTAGAATTCATAGAGCTGCTGGCTTTTTCTCATGCTATAGTTTAGACATGCTGTGTTGATGGCTCATTTTGTGGATTACAGATACACTACTGCTGCTTCATTGTACAGTGGTGGTTGAGAAGCTCTGTTTTGTTATGCCATTACTATAGCTTCTCACGCTATTAATAGCCCAGAAATAGGATTGAATATTAAATGAAAGCAGAACACTGTGCAGCATTGTCTACAACATGATGTTCCCAAGTTTTCTCCATCATTGATTGAATTATTTTCAAGAACTCTCTTCATTATGCATGAGCCAAAAATTTTCATGATCAAGGGCAGCAAAAAAATCTGTTGGACTGCCTGTTCTATGATTGTTCACAGAAGCTTGATAATATCACTTAAAATAGTTTAAAAGCCAGTTACAGCTGCTTATTAACTGTTCTCGAAAAGAGGGAAATGCCTCGCCTTCCCAGTAGTATATCTGCATGTTTATATTGTTCACTTTCTTTTATAAATGGATGAATAGACTCTATTTTATCTTAAACTTTATTTCTCTGGAGAGTGGCAAATAAACATCCTGCAGAGACATACCTTGCAATGTTATGAGAGAATTCAATGAGGAACAGAAGAACTGTGGTTTGTTCTGCCACTGTGATCAGTATGTGTCAACACTTCTAGTGAAAGCACCACCCCATAGCAAAGCTGCCACTCTTAAAAGTCATTCTTTTTTAGATGTTGCTACTTTTTATTTTCATAACTGAAACACTTGTGTGCAATACAGCTGTGCTGTGGGTTTTAGTTGCTGGAATGTTTCACTCTCAGATTATTAGAGAGTTGTGATAGGTATAACTAACTGATCCTGACATATACTTCTATATACACTTTTCAAACAAATTAGCCCTAGAATCAGTTACTTTTGTCCAAGTGAGAGTACATTATAACTAATAATTTGCTGATGCTATCTTACGCATCCTACTTTTCAAACAAGACAAAATAAAACATGCTTTCAATTATTTTTAAACTCTTTTATAGATAATCCATATTCCCTGTTACCCTAGGACATATGAAACAGTCCTTTTCAAGATATATGGAACAACACATATTGCATCAGCTCCAGGAGCAAATAAAATTGGATACATTTGTCAAAGTTTTAATAAAAATAAATACCTTGTGGAGGGGATCTTTTTTTGACTGATAAGATTTAGGATTTTGTTGATTTTAGTTTATATCCAGATCTACAAACTGCTCGTTGAGTCCTTCCTGAATTTTCTTCTAGAGTTTAAATGCATTTCTTGGTTTTGAATATAAGATTTTTTTACACACTTAAGAATCATGATTTTGCCTAAAATCGGAGAAATTATTTCAGGAGGTAGCTGTATGTTAAAAATAGCTCTAAGACATGTCAAACTGTGAAACACACCACTGGTCTCACCGTTTGTACAACTTGCTCTATGGCATTCTGTCTGATGGTTCTTGATCTCTCTGTACCTTCCCCCAGATTCTTTCCATTTTCTCCTCCTCAAGTTATTTTTTGCAGCCATTAGAGCATAATTCATTCATGGTAAATTAATTTTTTTCTCCCCAAAGGGTAGGAGAAACAGTATGTATGGGACCAGGGTAATAGGACTGATTTGTAAAAAATACCCTGAAGGTTTTACTTCTCTTCTTTCGTCACCTTGCCTGGTCTCAAGGTTGACTCAGCCTTCACACCCAGCCTGTGACTGACAACTGAGCTCCCAAGGAGGGTAAACAAGATTATCAGAGTGGAAACCCTGACCTTCATGGCTTTTCTTTGCCTCAGCTCATAACAACACGAAAATATAAAATTCTCTTAGCCCTATCACCTCTCAGAGGTGAAGGATGGGAATTTGCTAACAGTGTTGTAAGTCTGAAGCTCTAAAGATCCAGGAGAGACAAAGTAATATAGGGAAAGATCATATCTTTAATCTTTTCATGTAATAATACACATAAATTCTCCCTATGGATAGCCCTTGCTCATATTTTGTAAGACTGATTCTGCCAGGTACAGAACATTTAGCAGCACTTTGCACACTTGAGCCTTGGTAATCCAGACAAATCCTATTTTCTTAGTCTCTTGCCACATTATTACTGTCAAATATTTGTCACTGTAGCAATCCGTGTGCTCATTGTGCTATGTCTGCAATTTTCATCTGAAAAATACAATGCAGTGGTAATGGTGGCCTTTCCATTCTACTCTGTATCTAGTGCCAGTTCAGGTTCTAGCTTTGGCATGAAGCAGATTTCTGGTAAAACACCTCAAAATTACTGCAGTTATTGTATTTGTGTCCATAATTATTCCTCTTGAGTCTGTTATCTGGGCAGAGTGCAAGTATCTGATTTCTGTTGGCTCTGATTCTGTGTTGTCCTGGTTGAAATGAGTTTCCTATAAATACTAAGTTTTTCCCAGATTCTTTCATATGTTTTATCTCCTTTAATTCTTCCTCCGATTTTCTTTTCAGTTTTAACTTTTTTTAATTATCTTTCTGGTAATCACAAGCTACCTGTCAAGGAGTATGGTAACGATTCTTTCTTATTTCATCTTTGCCTCTGCAGGTTCAACACCATTTAATGGAGAGCACAGACACAGCCTCTCAAGACATATTTTTCCAAGGTATTTAGAAAAGTTAAACTTGCTTAATTTTATTTTTGTTTTGGTGTAGATTTTATAAAAATCCCTTTTGGGCCACTGAGAACTCTAGTGCTAATAATAATTTAATTACTGCACTAAATGGAAGTTCAGTACTGCTGTGGAGTTTGGAAACACTGGCTTTGCAATTACAGGGTTTTGGAGTATCTCTCCTCCATCTGCTTTTCCCTACGCTGAAATTATGGTATCTCTCTGTGACATGCCATATGGGATAGTTAAACCTCTTACTGAAACACAGGTCAGACACTAAATCAATCCAGTGTCTTCCTTTCTTTCCATGAAGTCACTTCATGGATATTTGGAATTCACAGGTGTTAAGGGGAAAGGTATAACCATAAACTAAATTTTAGTCAAACCAAGTACAATGTCTACAACTTTTAGATCCTTTCACCTCTGTCATTACTTACTTCTATTTCAAACATCAGAGAGTATATTTTTCTGTGCTGTACTTTATCCCAAAGTCAATTGTGTTTCAGTGCTGGATGGAGCTATCACAATGTGTGGGCTTTATCCCATGTGGTTCCAGCTGCATGGCACTCTAGGATTTGTGAGAGTTAAAAGTCATGTATCCTTAAATCTTCACTAAGTATGGCTAGGCTACAAAAAAGCAAGTAAATCCTGTCTGGCTCAGGGGCACCCAGTTTGTGTCATGTAGAGGAACTCAAAGAAGCCAATACTGGAATGCCTCTGATGGCTCCAGGTTGGTGTAGGTCTGGCAGGACTCCTTGGCCAAGAGCACTGCCACAGAAACACAGAAAGCACTTCTGGGCTCAAGCTGGCTCCACGCTTCAGGAAATGCTCCCCTGGCATTTATCCCTCCTGTAATCTGAAGCTCTGGAACGTGTGCTGCACACGTCAGCTGGCTGAAACCCCCTAGTACAGAGTACTATCATTGCATCCACATATTTTAAATCTATGTCATTACCAGTCCCCATCAGCTGGGAATGTAAATTCATTACTATTAAATCGTGGGTTTGCTCTGTCCCGACCTTCTCTAAATTAGAGGCTTTCATTTCTCCTTTTCAGTTGTGCTTGTGCCTTTTTGGACGACGATCCTGCCTACGAGTGCTCCACCAATCCTCTGACAGGCTCCCTTCCTACGTGCCGCCGCAGCCCTCGGCTGCTTTCCAATGGTTATTATGTTTTGACAGAAGACAGTTTTCTGTCTGATGAAGAGGGCAGCATAACGCTGACACCATCCCACACAAGTGTGACATATAAAGAGAATTTAGTTCGGTAAGTGAACTATGTGCAGATTTTACTTCATCATCGCTGGCCTTATCGCTGGGTCTATCTGGAGGTGTCATTGTGTCTGTCTACATTTTTCTTGGCATAAGACCAGCATTACTTCTGAATGGGAACACCTCAATTGCTTTAGAGAGTGCAGTGAATGAAATGACCTGATTTTCAGTCACATCTTACAACCCAAAAACTCTTCAGTGCACAGTTGTTGCTATAATTGAAGTTGTGTCCAATAAAAGAAAAGGAGAGAGCTACAGCTCATTTTGCAAATGGGGCGTTACTCTGATAAAGACTAAGAAAAATGCATATATAAAAATATCTTTCTCTAAAACACACACACACATAAATAAAAAGATCTGTTCGTGGAATTCTTTCTCAAGGAAAAACATCTCTTGATTCAGAAGAACAACAGTTTAGGAAGGTATGTAAAATGTAATTCAAAAAACTTGGAGTTCAATGGATTCAGACTACCCCCAATAGGATACAGCAGGGTGAAAATCACGGCTAGCATATAACACTCAGTACTGTCAGAGACCAGGAACTATAATAGCATTTGGTACCAGAGTATCCAGTATCACAACTGCGTGATCAGCCCTGCTGTTCTTACATTCCCTGACATCTTGTGGTGTGCAGCAGCCACTCCTGGTGACGTGCCCAGGGTCAAGAACAGGGCTCCAGAACCTGGTTCTTTCATGCCATTCCTGCAAGCTTTTGAGCTCTGTCCCTGCTCAGCAAGAATAATTAGCTCTATTCCTTGGCAACATATCTTCTCTTTCCAGAGTATTCAGGCGAAGGAAGAAAATCCGTCGCTCTTTTGACAGCTTGTTCAATCTCAGTGCCTCCAGCTCATGGCTCAGCTCCACCATTCCCAGCAGGATGGATTTCTCCCATGTAGAGGATCCTTGGCCTGATGGATGCAGTAAACTAGAAGCCAGTCACAGTGATATTGGTATGCCCTGATCAGATACCTGGTAATCAAGATTCAACATTGCAGTCCCTGTTTAGTGCAAATTGGGTATCGCTTTCTGGAAGTTTTGCAGGTGTTGTCTGCCAAGGTGTGCAGGTAAAGGATAGAATGAACTACAGAATTCTAAGACATAAATAGAGCTCCTGGCATTATAACTGAGTATGAGTCCACAAAGTCTTCTGTGCCAAAAAGTGATTTTTTGACTGAATTTGAATGCAAAGTCATCACCAGGAATGTTTATTCTGGTGTGATTAATACCTGGCACTGTCTGCTTTCACCTGGCTCTTTCAATAACTTCATCTATTATGCTCTATGCAGTTTTGTCTTTACTCTGCATATTTTCCCCTGCATACATTTGAACCTGTCAATTCCCTACCCATAACAATTTGTAACCTCTCCTGTGATTCAGTAATTAATTCCTAAATTCATTACTACAAAGTCTCAGAGCTCTTCTTTTGTGCAATCTCAGTTATACGTGCATTTCTTGTAGGCGATTCAGAATTCTCTTCTGAATATAATAACCATGTGTCAGAAAGGCAAATTCCAGCACCTAATGGAGCATTTCTCACCAAAGATGATGAGTTTCTTGAATTTGAGGAACCATTTTGTGCTTCAAAATCCTGCTCTTCATTTATGATAAATGCAAATGAAGAGACCTGGAGCAATTCAGGTATGTTATGTTCTAATTCTGGCATCCGTCATTTTTAGAGTGAAGTGAAAATACATTAAAAATATGGATCTGGCCCCTTGCAGGATAGAATTTATTTACTAAAATATATATTTTAAATGAATTATTAAAATAACAAAATCATAAAATCTGTATTTGGTTGATTACTACCCCTTCTCGCATCTTTCCCTCACCCATTTTTCAGAGAAAAAATGAGGAGTGAAGAGGAAAATGGAGGAAAGGGCATGGGAGCAAAAACTGAAACAGGCAATTATGCAGAAAGGCTTGTTGTCTGAGAGCATGGAGGGCACAGTGTTTCTGTAGTTGTGGGGGGAAAAGAGTCCTGAGAGACACCCAGCGCATGAAAATTAGGTTTCTGCTTTGAATCACTCCAGGCAGTTCTCTGTAAAAGCAACTGAGGAGACTGGTCTCACAGGCTGAAGGTAGCCTTTGCCTGTCATATTCACTTTCAGTAAAACCCATTATTTTCTTGATTTTTATTTTAGAATCCAGGACAGCGCAAAGTGTCATTTCTCAGGTGGTTGCGCTGATCATGTGTTTAATCATTTCAGTATGTACAAGGTAATTTTTATTTCTTTTGTTTTCTCTTTCTCACATGAGTGCTTGCTTCATTAAATTAAGGGTCGCATTTTCAAAGTTATATGTATCTTACTGGGAAAATATATTTTCACATGATAGTTGATGCAGGCAAATATCTGAGGTATATAAATATGCACAAAAATAAGAAATATGTATGCAGATATGAAAGCTACTTTGCCAAGTGTGCTCTGACAAGGGTTTTGGCAGGCTGAGAAGAATCAGAATGGATCCATGTCTTTCTAAGTGGGTTTTTCTCTCAGTCTGAATGCTTTCCAGGAGATTATCTTCAATAGTTTACATAATTTAAAGTTTCAAATTACAGTTCACCTACCAGAGTTCAGAGGGTTCATCTGCAGTAATCCTTCCTCCTCCTCCTCCCACCCAGGCTTCACCTCTTTTAACTCAATATGCATCCCTTAGCCTTTTTTAACCTTTCTGGGTATTGTTATCTTCTCAGATATTTTCTGGGAGGACTGTCTGCCACTTTGTTGCTGATGATTTTAGTTTGTAAGTATAGAATTTTTTTATTTCCAACTTTTTTTTTTTACTAAGTCACATCTGAGGACCAAATTATATCCTTGGATATATGTCCATGCACCTTATTGATCCTAGTAAGAGCAGTATATGGTCAAATGGGGACAAATTTAACCTTCAATCCATTACAGCATTTTGCATTTTAATTTCACAGTTCTTTTGTCCCAAGATGCTGCTGTGTCATTTTCTTCAATCCCGACACATTTTTCAAAACAACTAAGCTTTGGTAAGTGGTTCCAGTGTCATGAGATGAATAGAGGAATTCAGAAATTTTATAATAAGAAGAGGAAGGAGATTCCTGCTGTTGTTTTCATGTCAGAAGATAGAAGGTGGGATCTGAAGTTACTGATGGAGTGTTTTAGCTTTTCCAGTTACTGATTTGTATTTATAGAAATTTTCTGTTCATTCAAAAACCTGCCTTCTCATAATGTGCAATAAATGTCATAGCAGAAAAGGGAGCTATACCATGATACAGACACAGACCAAGCAGTGTAATTTATGATTCCAGAGGTGCACTTTCAAGCCTTGCACTGAAGTCCACTCCCAGGCCACCAGACCTAGCCTTTTTTTTTAACTGGACAAAATAAAACCTGCTAATTATGATGCTCGGCACATCACCACCTTCCAGGGACCACAGAATTTATATAATTTGGCCTCTCTAACCCAATGCACCACTAGCTCATACACAGGCCTTCATGCTGAAAGCAAGTATAGATGTGCTGGATTTAAAAATTACCATTTTTTCCCTTTTTTTGCACCACAAAATTCTAAATGTCTAAAATACAAAGTGCTTCTAAGACTAAAAAGTTTGGGCTTATCTGAATTTTTATGAGGTGAAAGTGAAGCTCAAGAGGATTTTTTTGCTTCTGAAGCTGTCAGGGTTCAGGAGATCAGTGTATGCCAAGAGCAGTAAGACAATCAATCTGGCAGACCTCAGCCTTTGAACTGGATATGTTGGAAGTTAGAAACAGCAAGGCACAACTTGGACAGCCCTAGTGCAATGACAGTCCCACTTTTTGATGGACGATGTATCAGTTTTTTCTATGTCTCTAGTCCCTAAAACTTTGGTTTTACCAAAGCCACCAGGTCAGGACAGTGCGTTGCAAGCACATGCCCCAAAGTGCTTTCTTTCTCTCTTCCTGAATAGCTTAGCCCTGAGTCATAACAGAGCTGTTCTTCGCAAGAAAAAAAAACACACTCTGAACTCTGAGAGCTTTTCAGGAGCAGATATACAGAGAATTCCTCTTCTATGCTCATCACAAGTGAGAAGTTACCTGCTCAAACAAGTAGTCCTGCAGCTCAGCCGAATTTGTCAAACAGGACCTACTGATAACATATAATGATTATAAGAAACTGTGATTTAAATCAAGACATACAAAAATGTATTATTATTTTTTTCCCTACAGAAAATAATAAGAAATAAAGATCTATAGGTGAGTACATGTTTAAGTTTAGAAAGAATTCCATGGTTTTGTGGATGAATCCTATTATCGAACAGGATTCAAACATACCAGAAAGGTTCCAAAGGACTTTTCATTAAAAGAAGGTTTAACTGCAGGACCCCTGCCAGTTTTGACTGCAAATTACTCCACTTTGATGTGTACAACTCTTTTTATATTGCATTTGGATTATATATTTTCTTTCTGTATGTCTACATAGTGTAAGCTGTTAACAATTGCTGTGCTTCAGCCCAGAGAAAACATGTTTTCCAGTAACAGGCAAAACAAGTCTTCCTTTTCCTAAGTATGAACTGAACAGCAGGACCAGGTGCTGTGCTGCTCTGAGTTGGTTGCATTCCACTGAAGCAATGAAGCAGCATCAACATGAATTGGTCCAGAATATCTGAAAAACATTTAGACATTCTTCTATTCCCTATTCTTTTTCACTCAAGCCTCTTCCTCACACTCCAGTTTCTGTTTATCAAGCATTTCTAAGCCTCGCTGTAGCTCAAACCCTTAAAACAAGAGCACTGATTTATTTGTACTTGGAGTTGGTCATCCCAGTCCTGGCTCTCCTATTTCCTTCATGTCTTTACTTTGTACAGTTAAAAATGAAAAGAAGGAACCAAGTGGAGCTGTGCCCAGTTTGTGTTCCTTATAGTGAGGACAGAACAGCCTTCTTCATCAGTTTCCCGGTTGAGTAGAGTTCAGCTTCTGAGATCTAAAGGCATCTGCACAGCTGCAGGCACAACCTGCAAAACCTTACTTTCAGTGCTTGGAAGGAGTGTGTTAATCCTGAGAACAAAGCATTTTAGAAAGGAGTGCAGGCATTTGATCACTTTGCCTATGGTGACCAAATGTCCTACTCACAGCATGCCAAGCTAGGGCTGCCACGTGTGACACTTCTTAAAGTCAGTGGAACTGTTTATGTAAGGGCTGAAACACCAGAGCTTGAAAGCTCACTCTGGTTTTGAAAGCCACTGTCAACGTTAACCAAAGCAGGTACAACAGGATGGAATAGAGAACTTGGCACTTGTGTGGCAGGACTAAACACAAATTGACACAGGTTACTGCAAGACAGGACCTTCCACAGTCCAAAAATGCACTTCCACTGGCTCTTGCACTTTGTAAAAACTTATAAGCAGAGTTGTTACTTCTGTGCATTTTGAAATGAGTTCAATAACAGTTTTCATTTTTCCTCCTCCTCCAATTTATTTTCATCAGCTCTTCAGCATTGAACTCCTGGATACCTCCTTATGGCCATGTTTACACATTCTTATGGGAAAAAAAGTAACAGATTTGATAGTATTCTTCCTCCAAAACACAAATAATTTTAGCTATATTTTTCTTCTTGTGTGATGTGAGTGAGGCCTTAGTTCTTGGTGACTACCTGAAAGAAATCATGCAAAGAAGTGCTGTACATGTAGTATCTTTATCTCGATAATAAAAAGTGTTTTGTAATTCCCATGAAATATTTTTAAAATAAAAATTATGTTATCCCATATTTTGTATATTAATTTATTGTTGCAACATGCCATGAAAGTAAATGGATTTGGACAGTGGCTGAGTACATGTGATAACTGATATATTATGTGACTAAAATAGTATTTATAGTACTCATCCTCATATTTACTTGTAGTTAATGCACTTGAATAATACTGTAAGTGTTAAAAAATTCCTCTTCTTTATTTAAAGTACAGAGACAACTGAGAGTAAATATCACTTATGTAAAATGTGTAAATATTTTGTTATCTATTTTATGCCTATTGTAAAAATTCCATTACTAAAATCACTTTTAAAATGAAAGGATTATAAACATCTTTAGTGTTTAAATAATCTCTTGAAATAATAATCTGGGAAGTTAAATCTTATTCTGAGAGAAAAGTCTAAGACTGCAATTACCCTGCAGTCATCAAAGCAATTATGCTGAAAACTGGAAGAGTTCACTGTAAACTCATTAGTTCACTGGAAACTATTGAAGAAAAATCTGATTGGCATTGAAAAAAAATGGTCTACAATAAATTGCTATAATCTGTCTATTAATAAATACAAATTGTAAATTAGAATTGTTCCGATCTGGAGAGAGGGAACTCCTGGGGCAATTTCTCAGTTGGAGTTCAAGGGCTAAAATAAATTGCTCAGGATCTGTTAAGATCTGCCTTCCCTGATATTCATCGATGTTGAATTAACAAAGTTCTACTCATTTACCAGGCTGGTTGGCTTTGGCAGTTCCCCTCCATATATTCCAATGGACATAAAAACATGCCTCATCTCTTTTCTCTGAAAAGAGGCACAGTCATATGGTTTTTTCCTGTTGGATGAAAAATTGAAGCCCAGAATTTTTCTGATGAAAAGCTGAAAAAAGTTTCTAACCTAAAAGTGTAAATCTAGGCTTTTAGAGGTAATGAATATTTGCAGCTTCTGTTAACTACAATATCAAGCCTAGGATAACTGTGGAATATCATTCTCTCACAGCAAAACCACTTATTGATTAGTGATTAACTGATAAATACACAAACAGAGGAAACAACCAGAATTTTATAGTTTTTTTTTTTGTTCCCAATAATTAAAACTTTTATTCCCTTTTAATATAGTACCTTATTTAGAGAAAGAAAAGCAAATAGAAGTGCTGAGATGTAGATTTATAATCCCCTGTTTATTTTCTCATATAATTTATTGCTTTTTTAATATATATGATCTTTATCATTGCAGCTTGTCTTATACTCTCTTATTTCAGCTGTGTTCAGCTGAATTTCAGGGTCATCCCTGAGTATACATCATGTAGTCCTTTATAGGGGGAATGTTCATGTGGAAGATGATAATATTGATGCCATTCCTTAATTTTTAATGTTCCTGGTCTGTGAGCAAGTCTGGTTTATAGTTACCCTGAAAGCATTACTCATAGAAGCCAAACTATACAAAAATTAACGTATTTTATTTAAGTCATATGGAATAAACTACAAGGTACAGATTACAGCTTATGACCACTTAGACCTGTTCTGCAAAATCTGCTTTTTGATGTACATTCTTATGAATTGGCTGCACTATTTTGCAAATCTCTTTGCACATTCCTATATACACTGAGAAAAACTGTTACTTCATTTCTATTGTTCATTTTTTTTATAGTTTCTCATGCTGCTTTTTTCTCCCCGTCTCTGGCATTTACATATCAGTAAACTTGTTCCTGTTCTCATTTCTTCTTGTATTTGAGAGTGTTTTTCAGTAATGAAGATTATTATTATTAGAAATTGCATATATTTCAGTGAATTTGTTATTTGTGAGTTCATGTTCTGCCCTGCAGATTGTGTGCTCATTCGGGGAGGGTTTTTTGATACTTTAGTGCAAACATAAAGCCTTGTTTTGTACTGGTGACTGCATTACCTAGCACTATAGAAAAATAAAATGAAAAATAAAATAAGAAGTAACATTTAAAAAAACAGTAATTAAATAGGAAATAAATAAAAATACATAGATTTAAATTTTGAGTGAGTATCAATCAGCTGATTTACACAAGCTGAGACTCTAAGCTGCAGCATTTCATCAGCTTTGTCCATGGATATCAATTTTCTGGGGTTGGAGCACCTTACATGAGTATGTATACGGATAAAGTCAAAACATGTTCAAAATCCTTCTGTATTATTAATGCTATAAATGCTATAAATGCTAGCACTGTAATAATAATGCTATAAAGCCAGTTTTTGTCATTACATAGAAATACATATTATTTGTTTTACACATGCAACAAATAAAGTTATAATGTATTAAAGTGGTAAACTGAATTTCTTCAGGAAAGGCATGCCAGATGTAACTTTTTTCTCCTTGTATCCACTGTCCTGTTTATAATGGGGTTCTTTACATTATCTCTGGCACAGACATTGCTTCATGCTAGAATTTCAGGCTTCTACTGCTGAAAGCTCCTGGTACATAATTAGAGCAAAAAATCCCCCAAAAACTGTGAAAATAAAGAACACCACAAATAACATACCTCAGCACCGAGCTTTGCCCTGGTTGCCAGATGACCAGGTGAGGACCAGTGATTTGCAAACATATACTCCAAAGTGCTGCTGTCTTGCTGAATAATTTAGGCCTGAATCATAAACAAAACTCTTCTTCACAAGAGAACAAAAAACACACTCTGAGAGCTCTTCAGTCACTGGTGTACAGAGAATTCTTCTTTTGTGTTCATCACAAGGGAAGAGTTACCTGCTTGAAGAAGTAGTCCTGCAGCTTAACTAGATTTGTCAAACAGGACCTATATATGTACTGATGAAAAAAAACTGTGGCTTAACTCAGGACACAGAGGTACAAGGCATCGGAGTGAAGTTGAGCTGAGGAGAAGGGACAAATAAAAGGAGAGTGGATTTAGATTTGTCATTATGTCTATCCTACTCTGTTTAATTGGCAAAAAGCTAAATTAATTTCCCCAAATTGAATCAGTTTTGCCCATGATGGTAATTGTTGTTTGATGTCCCTCCTTTATCTCAATCACATTTTTCCCCCATCTTCTGTTGAGGCTGGGAAGTGAGGAAAAAAAAAAAAAAAAAAGGCAAGCTGGTGGGCACCTGGCATCCTGCCAAGTCAACCCACTCACCTTAGTATTTGGTAATTTAATTAATTGTATATTTTATAATCTTTTCTTCAGAACTATCATTTAGGATATCTGAAAAAGGGATGAATGCTCTCCCCCTTGCTTTTAGCTTAACCAGATAACAGGCATTTCAATGTAATATAATGTAAATACAGGGTTTAAAACACTATACACAGTGAAAACAAGATTTTTTTACTTGTTTGAAATTAATACTTTGATTGTGAATTCTGCTCCCAAGTAAAAAATTAAACTAATATTACTAGCAAAAAAGTAATTATTTGAAGAAGCCTGCAATTTGATATAAATGTGTAGGCAGGAGGATTAGTGACCCTTCTTTATTGTCTGTGATTCTATGCAGGGACTCTAGGCCACATCCAACCAGCTGTGTAAACCTCTGAGCAGAGTTGTTATTTATCCAGTCAGATAGGCCAGGATAAATACTATGGGGTTAAAGTGCATAAACAACTTCTGTTCCTTTGTGTCTCATCATCTCCACAAATCTCAGAAGTCTTAACTCAATGACACCTTCATACTCCTCTAATCAGCAGTACAGATAGAAAGGTGCAGAGAGCCTGTGGGGAGTTCCATTTACATCAGAGGTAAATGGCTAAATAAATTAATTTGATAATTGTAAAAATTGCTACAGCCTAATTTAAATTTATAGGTGAATTTCCTGCTAGTTGAAAATGACCTTAAGGTTTGATTAGACCTCTAGGTTAATGAAGACAACTAGGAAATACAGACTGACTCTCCTGATGTTACCACTTCGATCTGATGTCAGCTGTGATCCAGAATCAGAACAGGCTGCTCAGGGAAGTGGTGGAGTCACCATCCCTAGAAAAAATTGAAATAGGTGTAGACCTTGGCAGTGTTGGATTAACGGGTGGACTTGATGATCTTACAGGTTGTGATAATTGATAAAAGATTGGTGTTAATCACAAAAGTATTGGGGTTTGTATAAACCAGAATACTAAGATCTGAAGTGAAGCATGGACACTAGATAAAGGAAATTATATGATTAAATCATTCTGTTTTAAATCACCTTGTTATGTTATAGTATGTTATGTTACGTTATGTTATGCTATGTTACGTTTTCCAAATAAGTTGTATCTACTACCAGCTTGCAAAATCAGACTTATCAATAGTCTTTCCTGCCTTTGTTTGATCAATGCTGCCTATCTACAAAACCCAGAATTTTAGATTTCGCTGGTGGTTAGCTACAGGGACCAGATGGTTATCTGTAAGACTGACTATGGCCCGGAGACTTTGTGAATTTGGATACGGATGTTTATTTGACCACCACTGCTTAGCTAGTAAAATTATGACAGCAAAAACCCCAAAAATTATTGATTACAATGAGAAATCATAGTATAAGAAGAGACTGCAAAGCAAGGTTCGATGGAGTATGGAGTGGGAGGTGACCCCTCACGTTCCCCAGCGCTGCTTGCTCCGTCTATATCAAATAAAGCAATCTAAATTTTGCTGAATATCGAGACTTTTGTTTCTCATTTATAACAAGGTCTTTTCCAATCTAAACTGTTCTATGATTCTAAAATTGTACAAGACTGTGAATCACTAGAACAGGCTGCTTTCACAAACAACGGAAAACAAGCTTTCAGCCCAAAATGTGTGAGGCAAACTAGCTGACGGATATGCAGGCGGAGGACAGAAGTGTCATGCAAAGGACAAGGCGTGAGATTGATGCCTGAGGAAAACACATTTCCTCTCTAGAAGGCAGGGCCGGGAGCCACCGGGGCCGTGCAGATGCCGTCGGGTTTAAAGCCAGACCGGGAGCCGCCGGGGAGGTGCAGAGGCCGTCGGGTTAAAGCCGAGCCCGGAGCCGTGCAGCTGCCGTCGGGTTAAAGCCGGGCCCAGAGCTGCACTGCTGCCGTCGGGTTAAAGCCCGGCCCGGAGCCGTGCAGCTGCCGTCGGGGTAAAGCCGAGCCCGGAGCCGTGCAGCTGCCGTCGGGTTAAAGCCCGGTCCAGAGCCGTGCAGCTGCCGTCGGGTTAAAGCCCGGCCCGGAGCCGTGCAGCTGCCGTCGGGGTAAAGCCGAGCCCGGAGCCGTGCAGCTGCCGTCGGGTTAAAGCCCGGTCCAGAGCCGTGCAGCTGCCGTCGGGTTGAAGCCGAGCCCGGAGCCGCACTGCTGCCGTCGGGTTAAAGCCGGGCCCAGACCCGCACTGCTGCCGTCGGGTTGAAGCCGAGCCCGGAGCCGCACTGCTGCCGTCGGGTTAAAGCCGGGCCCAGAGCCGTGCAGCTGCCGTCGGGTTAAAGCCGGGCCCGGAGCCGTGCAGCTGCCGTCGGGTTAAAGCCGGGCCCGGAGCCGCACTGCTGCCGTCGGGTTAAAGCCGGGCCCGGAGCCGTGCAGCTGCCGTCGGGTTAAAGCCGGGCCGCGGCGCCGCCCTCAGCGCCGCCCGCCCGGGGCCGTTGCTGTGGCAGCGCGGCGCGGCCGGGAATGGCGGCGGCGCGTGAGGGGCCATGGTGCGCAGTGAGTGTCGGACAGCGCCGCTTCCCTCCCGTCCCCGGCCCCTGCCCTCCTCTCCTGTACGGGCCCCGCGCCCTGCAGCCTCCTTCGTGTCCGCAGAAGGGCAACAAAGCTGGGGGAAGGAGCGCAGTCTGATAAGGAGCGGCTAAGAGAGCTGGAGGTGTTCAGCCTGGAGGCTCAGGGGAGACCTTACCGCTCTCTACAAGTCCCTGAAAGGAGGCTGTAGTAGAGGGCTGTCGCCCTCTTCTCCCCTGTAACAGGTGGCAGGACAAGAGGAGATGGCCTCAAGTTGTGCCGAGGGAGGTTTAGTTTAGATGTTGGGAAAAATTTGTTCATGGGAGAGGTTGTCAAGCCCTGGAACAGGCTGAGCAAGGAATTGGTGGAGTCAATGCACCTGGAATTATTTAAAAGTCATGTAGATGTGGCATTTAGGGACACGGTTTCATGGTGGATTTGTCGGGTTGCATTTGATAATCTTAAAGGTGTTTTCCAATCTAAACAATTCTCTGATTCACATTCCCTCTCGCCACAGTTGTCTCTATTCCCCACCGTCCCCATTCTCCCCTGGCAGCCCCCTGCCCTCCTGGCTCCCTTGGATGATTGTCCGATTTTCTTCCTCCCTGGCAATAACCCCCCGTTTTATCTCCCCACATAAAGCACAGGGGTTCCTTGCCCCTCAGAACAGTCCCTGAGAGGGCCAGCAGTGGGGACTGGGTGGCCCATGTGGGGACCCCTCCTTGTGTGGGGCAGCCCCTGCAACGGGGGATGCTGGATGGCATGGCTTGTGTCTGAGCCCAGGTCTGCCAGATGTGGAAAAGCCCCAAATGAGGTAAAATACTCCATAATGTTACTTATGAATTGATCGTCTTTTAGAGGTACTGCAGTATGACCCAAAAGACTGAGTGCTCACACCTTTTACTCACGAAAAAGGAGTTCCCTTCCTCTGTGATTTTTCTTGTAATCTGTTTTGGATGGATATTATTACTGCCAGTCCCGTGCTGGGCTAAAACAATGCTTTGGGTAGGAACTCCTTCTCTCTGCAGGAAAGTGGCAGATGCCGTCTTTGAGCAGGCACTGCCTGAAGGAGAATGACTTTATCTCCTGAACAGCACAGCGTGAATTTGAGTCTTAAAGTAATGGTTGCATACTTCTCTTTCCTGAAATGCAGCTTCCCCCACCGTCTCCTGATGCACCTGCAGCTGTCCATATGCTTATTCTTTCAATTTCTTTAATATTATCCTTCATTTCTGCTTCCTTTTTTTGAGTAAAACGTGTAATTTTTGGAAGCCCAGGCATTAGAACTTCAAGATCTGTTCTCTCCACTTGATTGATGCCATTCCTCATTTCCTCCTGTGTTCATGGGAACCTGGGAGTAGCTGTGATCTCTCAGGTCACTGCTCCAGTGTCCCCTTAATGCACACAACACCAGAAAATCTGGTTAATGAACGTCTTAGTGAGTTCAGTGTGTTTGTCAGTGCCCCGGAGATGCTGCTATTTACAATTTTATTTAATATTTATTTTTTCTTGCAAGCTTGTTTTCCTAATTCCTCTTAAATGAACTAGATCTTACACAAAATGTCAAGTATTCAGGCAGTTTCCTACAACAGGATCTCAAATTAAGTTTCTGAAGCTTCACTGTAGCTTCTCTTGTGAATGATTGTCTGCTTTGCAAGTCATCTGTTAATGAAGGTGGACATTTCTGTAGAATTGATGCAAAAATAATTTCAATTTTCATCAGCAAATGGAAATTGGTGTGTAATTAAGCTGTCAGGAATAATTTATATGACTTCTTTTTGTATAAAGGGTATAGAGCATAATATTGCTACCAGTGTGTATGTGTGCAGATTGGGGAGTATTGTTTTCCTGCTCAAAATTACCTGGCAATAGTGGCTCTGAAAAATCTGCCACCAAATGCAGAAGTAAGCAGACTTTTTTTTTCCTTTTAGTTTCTAGTAGATTTCCCAAGTAACTTATTAGAAATACATTTTTTTTTTTAATATTTAGTGTGAAGACTAAAGTATTTAGTCATGATTATTGACTTTTTTTTCTCTTTTCTCTGTTACTTTAATCAAGTTCAAGTGGAAGGGAATGTGATTGTTCAGATATAACAAACCTGCTCAACATGGTTAAAAGAGACAAAGACACCCAATATGATTTATGTGCAGACAGGTTTCCCCCTTCAATCAATATCTGTATCTCCATATTTAATTCTGTAAATTAATTCTGTCAGGTGTAAGTCTGTTCAGCAGAAGGGAGATTTAAGCCTGGACATCTATAAATAATACAATATAGACACAACCAGTTTCACCCCTTTCCCAAAGACTGCAGATAGAGGAGGTGTATGGACACATGTGAGTTTGGGCTGTATTGGTACTTAGTTTGCTGGTCCATGTGAATGTGTGCAGTCATTCCAGGATCACTAATAAAACTGGATGATTTGACAAAACCTCCCTGAGACAAAGAAGTGAGAGTACTTTTAATCAGTGCATGATAGGAACAGTTTGTTTTCACAGATCTTTGTCTATTTTTTCTTTTTGCTTATTTTTCTTCAGATTTTTTTGAGAGGCTTTTTTCTCTTTTTTTTTTTCAGCATTAAAAATCTTGAAAATACCTGTGCTAATTTGATAAACTCCTATATTTTTCCTCAGTACTTCACTGTAGTCCAGTGGTTGTCAAGGAAAGGAAAATGCTGGCACTTTTTGGTGCAATATACTGGAAACAAAGTTCTAGCATCTAGCTCAGGAGTGAGCACTGGTTCTTAGAGAATTTCTTTACCTTCATTGTACAGAGCCTTTTCACTGTTTGAAAGACTGCCTGGCATTAAATATTACAATATGATAACTGAACCCAGATCTCTGCTGGCTCTGATGAGCTAGTAGTGGCTAACAAATACCAGGTATACATTTCATTCTAACATAGACATTTATAAACATGACTTAGTTATAGCATAAAAAATACCTGCCTACTTCCAGCATTTATCCTGCTTATTTCTGTGCACACTGTGCTGGTGGAAGAATATGATGACACACTGTAGTTTGCTTCCTCCCACCCCCCACTGCTGTCTGTGATGTGAACATCTGGCATCTGGAAATAAAACAGCATAAAACACTCCACTACTTGTCCACATGAATCAATCTGCAACCCAAGCTATGCTGAAAATAGTGGCTGCAGGATTAATTTCTGCAAGGGTTGTATCACATTCTTATGGAAGACTCAGCAGTTTTCATAAGGATCTTTCCAAATGTTACAGGTGACGTGACTGTGTTTCACAAAAGATGTTTACTGTGGCAGAGTGGGTCGAAGCTATTTGGTACTTGATATCTTGATATCTTTTCTGGCAGATTTTTTGTTGTCATTGCTACCGGGCTATTTGGTATACTGCAACAAAATATTTTAATGATTTTATAATTGCTCATAAGTCAGATGGCAGAAAATGATTAAAGGGAAATATGACATCTAATATTTCTTTCAGTCACTGAAGATCTTATTAGAAGACGTGCAGAACATAACAACTGTGAAATTTTTTCACTGGAAGAAATTTCTTTACATCAGCAGGAAATAGAAAAGCTAGAGCATCTTGACAAATGGTGTAGAGATTTAAAAATTCTCTATCTTCAGAATAACCTAATTCCAAAAATTGGTAAGTCTTTTCTCAATATGTTTATTTTAAAATGTATTCACATGCATAATTTTGAAATCAGAAAAAAAAAGTATTCTGTTACACTTAAGGGAATGTACTCCTGGTTTCTTTATTAAATTTCTAAGAAGTTCAGAAATTTGGGAGATTTTAAATTAAAAAGATACTACTGAGATACAAGTCACTAGAATATGACTGTGAAACACATTTTATGGATTAAAATTTCAAAAATCAGGCTATAGTTTAAATATCCCATCTTGTGGCAGAGACAAAGAGTTTACCATAATACCATGGACTGATATCATGGGATTAGCTCTTTCAGGCTCTTTTAAGAATTTAATTTTCATGCAAATTATATTTTTTAATTAAAATTGAAATAATTTTTATTCAGATAAAAGACTTGCTTGTGTGCATGAGCCAAACTTTCTGCAACAAATGGTCTGTGGTCTTAATGGTCTTCCTGCACCACAGGAGAAGATATAATTTCATATGGTTTTGTCCCATACTGGAAGATGTGATATTAAGCCTTGGGCTGGAAAAGCTTAGATTCTACACTTACTGTCTAGATGAACAATGAAAAGTTGGAAGTGTGCAGAAATTGTATATCTCTTTGAAGTTCCTTAAGAGGAAGAAAAAAATACTAAGGTTTTAAGAGGAAGTTCTGCTCTCAGAGCTTGGAGGCAAATCCTTTAAGTTTTCTCGAGGGACTCATCAGGAAATTCTACTGATAACATATGCATTTCCTAAAGTGGAGTAATCTTCTCCCAGAGATAAGTTTTTTTAAACTGCTTTGTGCTTCTTTGCCCCATCGGAAGAGGGACTAAAATAAGTTGATTTTCTCTCTGATAATGTGTCCTTAATAAGGCACAAGATTTTATGTTGTGTTTTTTTCTGTCAGCTCTCAGGCCTCTTTCAGGTTAGCACAGGATACGATATTCAGATTGCTGCTTTTTGAGCACAAAATCTTTTCAGCAATTTTATTTTTCAGACAAGTAATTATAATGTTACCATAATCTAACTGTAGGAGTTGAAAAAGTATTCAACTTGGTGAATCATATATTCTTGTATAATGTGATAGCTTTCCAAGGTAATACCTTAATTACAAATGAAGAAAAAAAACAACCCCAAAACAAAAAACAACCAAAACAAGCACCACCCACCCCTCCCCACACTATAATGGTGACCAAAAACTTTGTCAACAGGGGTTATGTTACATAGTACTGAAGTTGAGAAGTTATTCTTCCCAGTGGATACCAACATGTCTTTGCAGAGGACACAGCAGTTCCAAGCATGCTTCTGAACCTGACAGAGAAATGGTTTCTATTGGCTCCATGGGGCTGTGTCATTTCTCTTAAAGCTCTCGGGATCAGCCCTGCCTCATGAGCAGGCAGGGGCTTGTCAGGCACCCACTGAGTGCATGGGTGGTACAGCTGGCTCCAACACAGCTCTGCCATCATCGTGTGCACACACAGACACTGCTGATACAGAAATACTGCACCAAAAACAAACATCCAAACCAAGCTGCACAAGTTCTTGCTGAGGAATTTATGTCGTCATTTGTTTGTGACTCATGTAGAA
Source organism: Acridotheres tristis (assembly GCA_037013685.1). Classification (NCBI taxonomy): domain Eukaryota; kingdom Metazoa; phylum Chordata; class Aves; order Passeriformes; family Sturnidae; genus Acridotheres; species Acridotheres tristis. Next base: position 141,885,689 of record CM072886.1, on the reverse strand, counting down.
AATACCTCTCCAAGTTCTTAGTAAACTGTGGTAGGCTTCATGTCACCGAATTTGTAGATATCTCATGTTTCCCAAGATGGAATGTCTCATTGTGCTTTTTTAGCCAATCCTCTTGAATTAGATATGTGTTTTATGGGTTTGTGATTAAAATGTGTTTATAACTTCCCTTATTTATTTTTATCTTTTTAGTTAGTGTTTTCAGAAAACTTCTTTGTTTTGTCCTTTTATTAACATTAAAATATTAATGTCCAGTAATGTGGTACATATTCTGATTTGTCCTTCCTATTTTTCTGCTTCATTGTTGCTTTGAAGTAAAGTCTTAATGCCCTTTCCAGTACTGAAAACTGAAATAATCCATGTATGTTTTGTTACAGAAAATGTGAGCAAACTAAAGAAGCTGGAATATTTAAATGCAGCTTTGAACAACATTGAAAGAATTGAAAATCTGGAAGGTCAGATTTTGAGAAAAGCCATTTTGCCTTTTCATATTAGAACTTAAGTTGTGACTTGGTGTAGAAGAGGGTGGAAGCTGTTAAGCATGCCCACCTGTAGGGGTATTTTATGGAGACTTAGAGGATCCTTGGGTGCAGGGTTTTAATAAATGCTTCTTTATTGCAAGTGCTTCCTACTGCTGGTTTTTTTGCATTGAACTTTTCCTAAATGTTTCCAGGCCACGTTTCATCTTCAGAAATCAAATGTCACACACAAGAGGGTTCTTGCTCAGCATAGATTGCATTGAGGGTCTGGGTTTTTTTAGAAGAGGCTTTCAGAGGATTTTTTCCGCTTTCATTGCTTGAAATCCTGTCTGTCTTATATGTGTTGAATCCTTTGTCCTGTCACTTTTGTACATTTCATGTGCAAAATGTGGCATTTTCCAAGATTAAAATGTAAGTCTTGGAGCCACTCATAAACACATTCCATATTGCTTGAATAATTTGTGACTTGATTGTTTTCTGTTTCTCAGTTCTGATTAGGCCAGTTGCTGAATCTTTTCTTGACAAAGGAATAGTTAAAAACAAACAAACAAACAAACAGATTGGTTGGTTGGTTAATTGTGTGTGTGTGTTTTGGGTTTGTTTTTCTTTGGTTTGTTTAGTTGGGTGGTTGGTTAGTTTACTTTGTGTTTTTAAGTCTGCAAGCTGGTTCAAGAGGACAGCTTAAATAAGAAGAAAGCAGATAGTCTAAACATAAATTTGAAAAAGTTGAAGAAGTAGGTAGTGTGCTATCTATTTGGCAATTTGTTGAGAAAGTTGCACTTGTTTTCATGCCATTAAATTTTAAATTCATCTATCAGGCTGCATTATTTATTACTGTGATTTGTCATTTACTTAGGAGTTATAACCTTTGGGAATGGCCCTTGCATAAATTTGGGTTATTTAAATCCCCTAATAAATTGTTCTGCGTTGTTTACTTTCTTACAGCTCAACTGTACATAAAACTTAGCAAATAGACCAGGAAAGGCAAGTAATTACAGTGATATGAATCAAAGCTGAGCTTGCTCTCAGCTAAACTTTTTCTCTTTGAGTCAAGGTTATGATTCATGGAAACATTATGATAAAAGGAGAGGCTGATAAATTAAAAAATCAGATTTTCCAGAGCATTTTGCTACCTAACTTAGAGTTTCTGTTTGTAATGAATTGTTTTAGTATAAACACTTTCTCACCAGTATTTGCAATTTAACCAGTGATAAAGTATTTACAATGACAGCTGAGTCCACAGAGTGGAAAACCTAACTTGCAATGAGTTTTTGGGAAATCTTATCTTTATACTTGAATAATATTAACAGAGATTAACCATTCTCAGACCTGAAACTCATAATTGATCCTGCTGTCCTTAAGTAATTGGATTGATTTTAACCATATGATTGAGACTTAGCTGAGAAAGGGATATTAAGACAATCAGAGTGTTAAAAATGAAATCCAGCTTGTCTGAAAATTAAATATTTAATAGCTTATCTATAAATCTCCAAAAAGTTTTGATACTGATAAAACCAATAACGTTATGGTATTTTGTATTTTATTGAGTTTGTTTTATTCCTGTAAATATTGTAAGCTCATAAGCTTTAGCCGTGAGTCACTCTTGCACTCAGAAAGTTTTGGAAAAGTTGTGTTCTGATAGAATAAAACCAGTTTACACAAATGGAGACAATTTTAAATCCAAGTGTGTACGTGTGTGTATGCATATCATGTGTATATTTATGTTATGGACAAATTGAATTAATGTTTCTTTCAAACAGGCTGTGAAGAATTGAAGAAACTTGACCTGACAGCAAATTTCATTGGTGAACTGTCCAGTATTGAATCCCTAAAATGCAATATTCATTTGAAGGAATTGTTTCTAGTGGGCAACCCATGTACTGAATTTGAAGGTTATAGACAATTTGTAGTGGCAACTCTTCATCAGCTGAAAGTAAGATTTTTAAAACTTAAATTTTAATCCAAATAAAACATGAATAGTGTCATCTGAACATACTTATCCTAAACAAAATAAACACCTGTACTTGGAAAGCTAATAGACTTTTTCTTAATGTTGACAGGAAATTAAATTATATTCCAAAGAATAAATGACTACAATAAGTAATATGATAATGATAGGTTCTATTCTGATGGAAGCACACTTATCCATTAATTTATCTGTCATCTTTATTGGAGATTCTTAAACAAAGGGTGGGGGTTTTTTTGTTTGTTTGGTTTTGGTTTGTTTTTTTTTTTTCCCAAATAAGTGTATTGTACAGCTTTTTTTCTCATTATTGTTGTATACAGTGGATTTTTAAATTATTAGCACAATTGCAGAAAGTTAGTGGGTTGTTGGTACCATTCCAACAGAATGTACTAAACCTGCAGTGTAAGACAGTAAAAAAATACAAGTTGGTGTAAAGTGGCACTGCAATGCATTGGCTGTTAATAGATACTTTGAGATTGTGGTTTTGTGCTATGACTGAACTGATGTAACAATTTCCTGTCAATGGAACAGTCTCGGGCTTGAAATATATGTTCTCACAATTTCCTTCAGAGAAGCACAGGCACTGCCTAACTTATTAAGAGTAGATTCACGTTACTCAGTTGGCAGTAAACTTACACATAAAAAGAAACAATTTTGGGCTGAATCAAAGTCAGACAAAGATGAGAAATGGCTGAAGGAATCTCTCTACTGTATAGTCTAATAGGACTAATTAAAATTCCTGGAAAATGCTAAAAGCAGATCTTAGACAAACCAAACCATTTTCAGATCTGAACAGCAAGTTATTTTTAATTCTTGTAATAAAGTATAACTTACACAGTGCTATTGATATGTGAAAGATGTATTTCTAATTATAGACAGAACTTAATTACAAAATTAAACTACAGTCCAATAAATTTATTAATTTGAATATGTTTATAATTTCTCATATATTTATATTGATTTTTTTCCCCTTTGGGAAGTATTTGGATAGTAAAGAAATAGAACGTTCAGAGAGGATTAAAGCAGTTCAAAACTATCCAGAAGTGAAATGGAAAATCAGAGAACAGGAACAAGCTTACCTTCTCAAAAGGGCCAGAGAAAAGGAAGAGGCTCAAAGAAGGATGCAAGAAAGAAAGGATAAGAAACAGAAACAGATGGACTGTAAGCTTGGATTTGACAGGTAACAGTAAAAGACAACAGCTGTAAGAGTAAATATTATTATTTTCTTCCTTTATTCACAAGTTTACCTTTTTTCATTAAATAGTTCATATAATTCCACTTAAATATTTTTGTTCATCTTTATTTTTGATTCAAGCAGAGTTATTTCTCCTCATGCATGTTATCTCTAATGAAAAATATAATTACAAACATAATTTATTATTGACCTGCAGACACAGTTCAATAGAATTTTTACTCCCAAAACTCCAAGTTAAGTTGTCTGGGTGCCAAAATAGTGTCATTAATAGTTTCTTTCAGGAGAACAGCTGGAAATTGTTATTTAAGGTAAAGCAGGGTTTCCAGAGAAAGCAGCTGTTCACCTATAATTGCTTTTGCCTTAGCATTATGACATCTGAAGACTGAAATGGAATATTGCAGACGTTTGGTGTTAATTTTGCTACTTCTTCCACTTCATCTCACTGATATTACTTAGACAGCAGAAGGATTTTTGTCTGGGGTCATCTTCTACTGCCCTTGCCACCCGTCTTATTTTTAATACAATAGAAACTGTTTCATGAATCTGCCTGCAGAACTTTGTCCTCATAGATCACATAAATAAATATCATAAATAAAGTTTTCTCTCTCTGTTTATAGAGATTTACAGAAGCTTAGAACTAGAGAGAAAAGATTATTCTGGTGTTAAGATTGCAATTGAAGAGATTCTCATTGCTACCTTTTAAATTTCGACTCTGTTTCTGCCTGATATTGGGAATTCTTAAACAGCACATGGACTGAAGGTTTTCTCTCACCTGAAAGTTGTGAGGGTATCTGAAAATCCTTTTTATGAAATTAAATCTGTTGAACTATCTATCAGGGTTTTCAGGGGATTAGGTATAGCCATACTATCACTTCATAATCAGGTAAATGAAAAACATGTCAAAATATGCTTTGTTTATTGACAAAAGAAGCAGAGCAGAGAATGTTCTCCAAATTTATAAGATACCATTCTTAGTAGGAATTGTACAGTTGTTATTGGGTTGAGAAAATATTATTGCAGTAATTTATTAGCAAGTTACCCCTCCTTCATTTCACTGAGATAATATTTCGGTGATCTTGTACAGCCCAGACTCCCCACAGGAAAAACCCAATCAGGCAGAAGGAGATGGAGAGCAGGAAAGATGCAGAACATTTGAAAATGATGATGAAGACAGAAAATTTTGGGAGGAGCCTACACCATACACTCCAGAATCTAGATTAGAAACTCACAGATACATTGAAGAAAAACGGAGAGCTAAAGACAATATAAGGTACTTTTTTGTTTTAATAACTTTGATGAATTGAAGAAGGAGAAATCCTTAAAGGTACAGAGAACAGGCAGGTGATTGCCTGACGTTGAATATTGCTGAGAACTGTCAGCTTAAATCCCTATTGCTTGTTAAGTAAGCTGATACAGTCTAAACTAAATGTTCAGATTGTTCATTTTGTTTTCTTTCATTTTCTAAACTTCATTTAGGTACTCCTTATTTTATTTTCCCTCAGAGTTTTTAAATATAATTTGTTTTTCCAACTTCATTTTATGGAGTTTAGAAGTTTCACTTTTCTGTCAGCTAACTGTTTTGTGTAGTTCAACATTTAACATTCTGCTAAAAACATTTATCTATAGTGCAGATTGCATTAGGTAAATGCCATACAGGTCATGTTACAAGTGTTTTGCACAAGTAGCATTTCACGCACTTTTTTCCATGTAACTAAGAAATTTTTTCTCATACTTTATCAAAAATAAAAGTCTTTTCTTTCTTTCTTTCTTTCTTTCTTTCTTTCTTTCTTTCTTTCTTTCTCTCTTTCTTTCTTTCTCCCTGTCTTTCTTTCTTTCTCCCTTTCTTTCTTTCTCCCTTTCTTTCTTTCTCCCTTTCTTTCTTTCTTTCTTTCTTTCTCCCTTTCTTTCTTTCTTTCTTTCTTTCTCCCTTTCTTTCTCCCTTTCTTTCCTTCCTTCCCTCTTTCTCTCTTTTACTTATATGACATAATTTGTGCCTGAGATTTTTTTTCCCTGTTCTTTTTAAGGGCTTGGTTTTTAACATTTTTGTCAAGGCTAAGTATTGAAAACGTCAGTCCTAGGGAACTCTCCAAGATATCTGGAAATGTGCATAACTTGTTAATATTATGAATTTAAGTTCTAGCACTTTCCTGGAAGAGCTACTGAGAAACTCAGATTCTAGCCAGTTTGAATTTTTCTGTGTTTGGAAAGGCCTTGCTCTAGTCAAAAGCAAATGTGTTCCAAATGCTTCCCTTTAAAAATTCAAGGACAGTCCAAATAGTGTTATAATAAAGATAGAATAATTAATTTATGGATTTTTCTAGATTTCCAAGGCATTTAAAGGGTTTAAAAATCCTTTCATGGCTCATTTTGATTTGGTGTTGAGAAAGTTTAATGGAATCTCCCTAAAATGGTTCACAGGAATAGACGATTTCATCTGGAAACAGACTATTAAAACCTAACAGATGGTAGAATATAATTTGTGAGGTGTTTCTGAGAACATCTTTAGAACAGAGTGGTGGTTCATTCACTTTGCATTTAAATGTCAAGTCTAGGAATTCAGGTGTGGAGACTGGCAGCCCACAAATCCCACATGAAAGCTGATTTATATTATAGTGTTTAACACTTGGATAATTGTCTTTCTTAAAAAGAAATCTTTTAATGTAGTCATTCCAGTAGGTCTACTTAAGTATTTTTATTTCTTCTCCAAATCCATTGTATTTGTAGACCAAATCTATTTTTACGAGGTTTTCTAAGGTCTTCTAAATTGGCAATATTTTATATCTATCATTGGTGATTTACCTTTAACATTCTCTTAATCTTGAACTTATAGTAAGAAATAAGTTCAGGAACAAAAAAGAAGCAATGCATTTTTGTTGGAGTTTTTTGAGAAATATTTTCCCTTTTAATATGCTGGCTGAAGTGGCCATACCCACTATATTGACCAGCTGAACAGTGGATCAATGCAGCATGACAATTACAGTGCTGTATTTTTAAAGAAATTCCATATTGTTACTTAGGTGCAGGTAGACTTTTCTTTTTCATGTTACTAAGATTCCTTGCTCTTCCTTCCTTTGCTCATAATCTAAACATTTACACAGGAAAATACCAGTATTACAAGTCTTAATGATCTTACTGTGTTCTGTTTTGTTTGGGCAGATAAATTTATCGTAGCTGGTTTATTGTACTAAATGAAAGTCAGATATAGTTTAATTGGTAATAGCTGGAAATGGATGGTGAATATTAAAGTAATATATCAGTACATCATCAGTGTATCAGGAATATGTATTGCATTTTTTGAACGAAGAACACAACAAAAAATGTAATATATGCATCAACAAATAATCTATATGTCTGCCTTTTGGTCCTTCTCTATCCTATTTGATGCTGCTTGTAATCTTTTGACCATCAAAATTATTTTTGCTAGAGCAAAACAGTGATTGAGAGACACATGCTGTTTGGAGGTAGGCCAAGCACTTGTTCCTGGGAGTAGTCAAGTGAGCATGAATAAAAATTCTTTAGAGTTGCTAGCCCATTCATCAAACCAGTTATCAGTGGCAACACCTCGTGATGCGTTTGACCATTCCTAACTGGAAACATGTCCCATTTCATATATTTAAGCCATTCATGGTTTTCTTGTGGTATACCATAAAATTTGATATATTTCTATTTGATAATGGACATGGTGGCATGCAGAAGTTACTCTCCATGTAAGATGTGACATTATAAATTATTTGCTCATTTTTAGATGATTTTTTAATGTGCAGTTGGACCCGTGATGCAATCTGTTTTATTCCTGAACTAAATTGTAGTCTTAATATGAAGTACCAGATAATTCTTACCTCTTGCCATCTTCTTCTTTATTTTTGCTATTAAACATAACAATGCAACTTTTTAATGATTAACCATAAACAATTTTTCTTTCTGTTTTGTTAAGGGAATCAAAAAAGAGAGAGAAGACTGCTTGGACATTGGTCACTGCAGAAGGAAAAGTTCTGAATGTGAATGTGCCTAAGTATGTAAGGTTAAGAGGTTAAACAGTCTAATCTCTCTGTAGTTGATTTGGGCAACTATTTCAATGTCTGCCACAATCCAAAAATAAAAGGGCTGAGAAATTCTTGTTGCAGTATTATATTCCTTGTGGGGAAACTGTATTCTAAATTTATATTCTGATGCTGGAAAAAGAATCAGTTTTCGTTAAGTGTTGAAGAGTGTTTAATTTAACATCTTTGTCTTTAAAGATTGAAGAACTTGTTTTTCTGCAAAAGATATAAGATATTTTAGTCTTTTCCATTCTACAGTAAGGCTCTTTCTTGGAGCATCTTCCTGACAGTATAAAAAGTTTAACTGTTGAAGATAAATGTGTTTGAGAATCCACTTTAAATGTGGAAAAATACATCCCAGTAATATTTCTGGACAAAATCATTCTGTCCTCTGATGAGGGGTGTAAAACTGGCAGAATTGGGAAGGATAATCAGCTTCTGTGGCAAGAGGCCCTGTGACCCTGAGAGTCTCCAGCAACAGAGGATAGGGATACAGGGAAGTGTCGTGTTTTACCATTGACAAAGGCACTTGGGTTTTTAAGTGTTTTGGAATGAGTTTCCAGGGATATCAACCATTGATTTTACTTGAACCAAACCTTCATTTTCTAAGGAAAAGCAGGAGACTGAGTGCAAACATAATTTCCTTATAAACAGCTCCCCATAGGGCCTACTGCAGGGGACTTGAATGAGAAAGTGGTCACTTACTTCTCGCTGTCTCTGAAGAAGATTTTCCATTTAAGACTGATTTAGCTGCAAAAGCAAATCTATGAACATGCTTATCATTAGCATGAAGACTCCTTTTCAAATCTTGGAAATTTAGAATCCTTGAAAATTCAAGGAATTACATGTAGGCACAATTTCAGTAGAACAGAGAGAATTAAAGGTAGTGGAAAAGCTTAGTGTCATGTTTAGTGTCATGTAGAGCCATGTTTAGTCTGTCTATCTCCTGTGCCAGGAGATACTTTCCATTGTATTGATGTACTTTTTTTAGTAAAAATGTGTTGACTGAAAAAAAAAATTGTACCATTTTCTAATACAAAAAAGGCAAACCTAAAATAATTTAAGTCTTGTGTTAATAGAAGATGATTGTGCCTCCAAAAAGCAGAGATACTTAGGCTGAATCTCTAGCTATCTTTTTTAGAAAAAAACAGAGTTCACTCTTAGTAGCATCCCCGTTTGTGTCACCAGAGTTTTCTGAATTTAGTCTGTGGATGTGCCCACATAGAGCCAGACCAATGAGTATTTTTTGTCATGGCTTCAACAAGAATGTCACAGCTGTTCAGTGCAATCTGGCAGTGTATTGGAGAGACATAAAGAAAGAGATACAAGTAAGCAGATGGTGTTCTCCAAAGTTTTTGCTTCAACGTGAAAGTCTCATGTCCATAAAAATGTCCAAGCTTCTCTGATGTTCTTTTGGAAAGTTAACAAGAGCAATGCCTGCTTGCTGCTGAGGACAGACTATTCCTCTTCTTCAGTTCTAATTAAGATTCCTCATGGAAAATTTTATAATTCTGTCCTCTTGTTCACCCTTCATGTTTCAGTGGATTCTCAAAATCAGTGATGCAGTACGAAAAAAAGCCTGAACAGGAAATAAAGCTGTTGTATTCTTTGCACTTTTCCATTAAAAAATACTGGTAAACTACATCCTCTGTAAACTTTCTTGAAAATTGACTGTATCAGAATATAGGAGAGCAAAGAGTGAAAAGTATATCTGGCAAATATTTTTATTGCTGAAAAAATTGTCTAATCTGTTAACATTTGAGCATCTTTCCATTACCTGAACCCAACTTATCGAAGTATTTTAATGTCACTGAAATAGCCCAGAAAAAATATATTTAATCTTTTTTTCAGATAAATTATATATTATCTTTAATTTTATGCTAATAACTAATTTATCAAAAGCTTCTCACCCCAAGCTTGTCATCCCAAGACAGTAGGTAATTTCGTTCTGGTTTTCTCTCTGCTTTCATGCAGAGAATGTTTGAGCATATGAGCAGAACTTGTAAGTCTAGACTAGATCTCCTTACAGTTGTGGTAATATATGGCATCAATTTATAACTGGTAAGATTCGTTCTCAATTTTAAGAACAGCCAACAGATCACAACCACAGAACTAATACAATCTACAGGTTCATTTTCAACAAATATAAAGCTTATAGAATCAAGGATATTGTGCATATCATGTTTTATTTTGGAAATGCACAGAAAGATATTTATACTTGAGGCAAATTAATTACTATGAACAAAAGTGCATTTTTTTTAACTTACCATAAGGTTAGAATAACAAAGTTCTATGTTTTTCATGCATTTTGGAACTGTTTTTCTATGAAGATGTAATAGAGCAGACAGGTTTCACCAGCAGGTGTCTCTCGTTCTGCGTTGTCAGAATGAGCTTAAATTTAACTGACCTTCAGCAGAATTTTTTTCTTTTTCTTGTGGTTTGAGTAGGGAGAACAGAAAAGAAATGTAAGAATGACCTTGGCTCAATTGCCAGTATTTTTTTCTGTTCATGGGACAAATTGCAACTGTTTCTTAAATGATCACATGACATAAAGTCTAAATGATGTTTGTATTCATCTAAATTTGCTAACATTTGAGCTATGCTGTAATGTTTGCTTATTCACTCCATTAGTACTTATCCTGGAGATGTTTCTTGTCATTGTTATTAGGCTTCATTTCTCTTTGAAAGATGATGAAGAAAACAACCAGATCGTCTTGGATCTCGCTGTTTACAGGTCAGATCTTTTTTCCCAATAATTTTAATGCTCATAAGATGTAATACACAGTATTTCAATTCTCTGCAACCGGGACTTTTCAACAAGAAAACAAATAATAGAGTGGATAATGGAACCAATCTCAAAACCTGTGCCAAAGAAGTGATGCTGAATAAGTCAAAGGCCCTTCAGACTGTTCTGTTAATCCTGAATGGAGACTGTGTCTGATAGTCCTTTTGGGTACTGATGTTTTCTGCAGTCCACAGGCAGGTGTCTTCCACACCTGTCCTTTTATACATGTGTAAAATCTTCCTCATTCTTCCTTTGCAGATAAGGACTGTCAGGAGTGGGTTTTTTGCTCATGCTTTGGCTGTAGTAGTGCTTCAGTACAGTACATGTGCTTCTAGTTAAATTCTTCTTCTCCCTGACACAGAGTAGATAGCCTTGTCTTACTTTCCTTGATTAGTGGAAAGAGTCCATGGCTTTTGCCTATTCTTGAAATCTACCTGAGCATTGCTTGGAAGAAATTTGTTTGAACCAGGCAAAATATGACAAGGAGATAGTACATATACTGCTAAGCATTACAATGACCTTTTCCATTCTTCAGGAAGGGGCTGGAAACCCACAAGTTTATCTATCCAGAATAGAAACTTATTACATAAAACTTGAACTACTTTCCTAGCACAGAAATATTATTCATGCCGGCTGTGACTTTTCCCTTGAAAGTCATTAATTTCCCTCAAAAGAGGTTTGCTCTGTGTTTCTGTGTTTCTATGTTATAATATACAGATCTTTTTCTAGAACCTCAGAAAATCTATTCAGATGCAATAAATTGTTGGAAAAACTACAGAATCACAGAATCATTTAGGTTGGAAAAGGCCTTCAAGATAATTTCCAGCCTTTGACCTGTCATGACCTTGTCAGCTACACCATAGCATTGTGCCATGTACAGTCATTTCTTGAACGCTTCAGGACCCTGGGTATTCCATATTTTAATAGTCTGTGCTCACTTGTAAGAAATGCAGAATAAAACATTTGAAAAATTCACCTGTAATATTGTAAAAGGGGAAATGGGAAATACATACTTATGCATTCCCATGAGTCACATCAGGTGTCACATAGTGAAGAGCAGATGTAAAAGTGGAGCTTTTACAGGTCACAGATTTTGTTAGAAAGAATGTAAAACTACAGTGTTTTCTGGGAATGTAAAGTATATATGTTTATTGTTTTCCAGCAGATTCTGTGCAAAAAAGGGAAATTCTGTTATAATTTTAGTAGTAAAACCTTCAGAAGGAAAAGTAGCAAAATATTTTCACAATTGTAAATAGCATGTAGATTAATTTTCATATTAATGTAAAGTACTAAACTAACAGATGAAAGACCTTTTTTTCTTTCCTCAAGGATTTTGAATTATTGCAATTATACAATAGCTGATGTCATGGACTTGACAGAATTTAGACATTATTTTAAGTGATATTCACAGGAAAATCATGGGGTGTTTCTCCCCAAAACTTTAAATAGTAGTAGTATTTTGGAAAATTTAATAACTGAAATTTAAACTTACGCTTTATAAACTGTTAAATTTTGAAAGAGCTATATGATCTATTGTAGATTGATTCATTTATTTGTATTTCATTCTGAAGACATTTGGACACTTCTTTACTTGATATTGATGTGCAGCCAACTTACGTACGAGTACTGGTGAAGGGAAAGGTTTGTGATTTCTTAATACATTTATTTCAAATCAAGAGTTAATGTTTGCCATAGTTACTCAGTGGACTCTGGATCTGACTTTTGTGAGTTACCAGTCATTTGTATCTATGCAGAGGGAATGTTCTTTCAATACCAACATCATTTTGAACTACACATAAACTGTGGAAGTCCTAACCAGAACATGTACAAAGCCTGAAATAAAATTTCACTTTCCTTGTATCCTCTCTCTCCTGCGGCACCATGTACCATAAATCATTTTCGAGGAGAGCTTCCTAGTTGCCTTAGGCTAGAATTTAGCAATTTCACAATCTGGAATTTATAGCTGACAGAAAGCAATGGATATATATTCTTTTGAAAGGGCATTTAAAATGCCATTCCAGTTTTCTCTCTTGTTGGTTTTAATTTTATCATCATTTAAAAAAAATTCAAAGTACTTCCACAGGAAACCAAAATTCCTATTTTTAACTGAGTCAACTGCATAAACAAAACTTGAGAATTGCTTTACTCCTAAATAGACTGGATAATCTTTCTTATTTAATTGCTAATATAAGTCAAGCATCATTTTATAACCTTCTTTAGAATGCCACTTCAGGAATGGCAGCAATTCAGGAACATACATCTGAATCTACTTGTAAGCAAAAGCTATTTAGCACAATTTATTTGGTTTAGTAATACCATACATAAAGCATTTAGACCTGTAGTGTCCTTAAAAATCAAAGGATGTTACAGTGGTGGTTTTGTATTTGTTCTGTCCATGTGAAAGAAAGAAAAAAATATTTTAGCATGATATCTTTCAATTCCATATTGTCTCATAGCCATTTCAGCTGGTGCTCCCTGAGGAAGTGAAGCCAGACAGCAGCTCTGCTAAAAGATCACAAACAACTGGTCATTTAGTTGTCACCATGCCAAAGGTAGGTAAAACACAAAGGTCCTTAAATGTTGTGAGTACTTTGGGAATGTTTCTGAGTTACAGCTAACATCTGGCTTGCTAAAGATATGCAGTCTAGCCTTTCCCATCAGGGCATATTTTCCAAAAAAAGGAACATTACATGAAGACAATTTAATTACAGAGCCAAGCCTTAGTATTTAAAATCCCTCTAAAGGAACATAATGAAAATCAGTATTAATAGAAATTTGTATTTCCTTTACTTTAAACAAAATCAGCTTTTTATATGCTAAACCAGACTATGCGAAACATGCAGTATTACACAAATCTGTAAGCAGATAGCTTTTTTTAAGTAATGAAAATAAACACATGCCTACTTCCTTCTACCACTTGTGAAATAGTAAGAACAAATCAGTTTATCAAAATTTGTGTGGCACACATATATGAAGGTTACATATAAATAAAAGGGTGATGCACTACTCTCATTTCTCATGTGTTTGGAAAAAGAATTGCTTAATTCATTTCCCCTTCATGCTCTGCCTGGCTGGAAAGGATCCCCTGACCAGCTGTACTAACTACTGGGACCATAGAGCAAGAAGGTTGTGGCAACGTGGTGTTTCAACTGAAACTGCTTGGAGCAGGGAGATGGACATTCTAGGGAGGTGGAATTCCAGAGATGAGAATGGATTATATGGTGGAGTTCTGGATGTTGAGGGAGAAATTAATCAACTGCAGCATCTTCTGCTGTTATGCCTTGAGAGGTTTGGGCTGCTTTTAAGGCCTCTGTAAGAATCTTATACTTTTCGCTTTTGGGATACAGCAATCTCACTCAGGGATAATTACAGTAAAAATACAGTCTTTTGGTGCTCTAGCCTTACCCTTTTGGCCTTTAGGAAGTTTCTCTGTTGTGTAAGGGCAGGGGACATGTGTGAGTCTACCAGAATATATGAAATACTGCATTTGCTCTGATTTAATTCTAAGACTATGCATCTAGTAGCTCTAACTTTTGACTTTTTCTGTTTGTGATTACCTTCTATGTTCCCTTCTGCACTCCAGTCCCACACCATCGGTCTGTCCTTATGAGGACAGCCCCTCATCAAATCACAGACTGTCAACTCTAGCATCAAACAGGCTTTTTTGCCAAAAACTTTTAAGAATGCTGAAAATTGTACTTAACTGGTTAAGGTACATATTTTCAGAATGTTCAAAATGCACTCTAATGAGAATTTGTTTCCATAAATTTGTTTGAAAATGAGGCCTTGACACTTGCCATTTTGGATAGTGTGGTTTTCAAATGTATATGAATTTTTTTGTTTAATAATTACTTGTCTTTGGGTTATTTTAAGTACTGTCAGTTTTCTGTCCCATACTCTGTTTTTATTACTCATACATCTTCCTAGTCCCTTTGTGGAGGATCAATGCCTTAGAAAATGTAAATATTTCCAAGTGTCTCTGGATATATATTAACTCTTCTGCCTGTCTATAAAATCCTACCTAAATCAGCAAAATGAATATTCTCTCTCCATACTGTGATTGAGAACTGCCTTTATTCCATTATTAACTTTATATATCAGCTACCTTGAAATTTTAGCTACACCTACATATTTTGCCTAGCCTGAGGCTCTGGAGCATAATTCATCTCAGAATACTTGATTCTCAGATATTTGTAAAACATGAGGAGAGAGAAGCACTATAGAATAACTGGGTAGATGTTCTCAGCTTGGCCTTGATTTGGTTAAAAGTGCCTGGCTATCTTGGACACGGCAAGAGATGCATGAATTGAATGCTGCATGATGTCTTTATTGTCAGTGGATTCTGGAAAGCAGCTCTGAAGAAAAGCACCTGAGAATCTTGGCTGCCACGAAGTTGAACATGAGTCAGCAATGCCCTCTTCTGTCAAAGAACACCAGCTGTATCCTGAGCAGCATTAGGAGCGTTGCCAGCAGGTGGAGGGAGGCCCTCCTTCCCCCTCTGTTCAGCATTGGTGAGAGACACGTGGAGTGCTGCTCCTGTGCTGGGCTTCCCAGTGCCAGAGAGACCTGGACATGCTGGGGAGAATCCAGCTAAGGGCCACAAAGATGATCGAGGAACTGCAGCACCTGTCCTGTGAGGAAAGGCTGAGAGAGCTGGGACTGTCCAGCCTGGAGCAGAGAAGGCTCAAGTACACAGAAATACCTAAAGGGAGGGTGCAAGGAGTCAGAGCCAGGCTCTTTTCAGTGGTGCCCAGTGACAGTGGGCACAGACTGAAACACAGGAGCTCCTTCTGAAGGCCAGGAAACTCTTACTGTGAAGGTGACCAGGGACCTGCACAGGTCACCCAGGGAGGTTGTGACTCCTCCATCCTTGGAGATATTCTAAAGCCTTCTGGAGGTGGTCCTGGGCAACTGGCTCAAGTGGGCCCTGCTTGAGCAGGGGGCTTGGACCGGATGACCTCCACAGGTCCCTGCCAATCTCCAGTGTTCTGTGATCCTGTGAACTTCATGGATTTGCTGACCAAAGACAGATCTGTGTTATTTCACTGCAATTGCATGCAATGGATGCATTATTGTGCACTATTGTTCACTCTTTTATTATCAGTCTATCAGTCACAGAATCTGTTCTCTTCCCCTAGGATTGAAACAGAGTGCTCAGTTTAAATTTTTGTGGCATGGATCCTCTTCAGATGATCTCTATCCATACAAATTTTACTATTATTACTATTATTATTAGGATGTAATATAGGAAGAAAGGTAAAAATAATGATTGACAACAGGAAGGCCAATAGATATTTTTCTTGCAGAATATTCTGGCTGAGTTTATCAGTGCTTGAGAATACTAGTTTGAGATCACCAACTTAATAGGAAATTCTTCTTAGTAAGATAACAGGAAGACCAGAATACATTCTGTTTCTTTCAGGTGGTATCAGTGACAAGACAAGCTTAATGACTATATTGCACTCTATTTTATCCTTTTGTTCCTAAAAAACAGTTATCAAAATAATATTCTTTTTGCAACTAGATAAATGGCGTGACACATTCCTTGAATAACTGAAATGTTGTCCACTAATCTAAAAATAGTCTCCTATAATAAGGTTCATGCAATAGTATCCTAAAAATATCTAATCTTCTCAGTAACACAACAGAAATCTATCTGAATTCTAAGTGCTTTTCACTTGTTTTAGTGAGCTCCTGATCGGGTTAATAAACCTTTGACCATTCATCTAGCCTGTTTATAGTTCCCTAGTCTTCAAAAACAAAAACAAAACCTCTTGCCTTGCCTGTCTGATGACCTTGCCACACCACAGATATTGGAGAGAGTAAACTCCACATGAAGTAAAAGAAAGGAATAATTTTCACATTCATTTCTGGAAACATTTTTAACCATATTACTCACTGCACAGCAAATCACCACAGAATGGGTGCCTTTCTAAGGCAGTATTTATCAACAGTTTTTGGAAGGTCATCAAAAGAAACCAAAGGACACAATGTTCAGTGAAATAATATAGTGTCACTTTTAAAGTGTAGTGTTTATACTGAAATAATCCTTTATATGGAAATTTTGCATGAGTAAGGTGTTAGTAGTGACTACACTGTACATTCCTCGTGTTCTGGGAAGAATATTTGTGACATGAAGCTTCTCAGATTTTGAACTTCTGTGCTCTGGCAGCATCATCTTTACAAATGATGCAGGAAAATGAAAAGATGGGAGATTCTTTAACAAAATTTGACTAAAATTGGCATATTAAATTATTTCATAAAATGTCATCAGTAGATTACACTAGCATTTTAATTACTGCCTGAGTAAAAGCATCAAACCCCAGTGTTATTAACAAGCAGGTTTTATATAGGATTCTGAGACATTCTCTGTCATGTTTTTAAATTTTCTTTTTCTAAATTTAGTGAGTCAGAAAAATTTGGACTTTTGATTAATTATTTATTATATTACCAGTCACAAATGAATGCTGATAGCTTTTTGTTTCCTGGGCTTTTAAAAGTGATTAGAAATTTAAAGATCAGTGAGAGTTAGATTCCTTAATTAATCTGAAAATAGGAGTGGTGTGTATTATGCATGTCAGAGTTATTTGATAGAATTACTTTTTATAATTCTCACTTACCTGGGTATGGTAAATGTGATAATATTTCATTATCATCAAAGGCATGTGGAGACACAGCTGTGGAACCCTAGAAATCTAATAATCCTTCAGCATAAATGTGTTTCAGGGAAAATCTGTTACTCACAGGAATTCCCATTGTAGAATAAGAAAGCCATTGTAGGAAAAAAAAAAGGTGGACTGAAAATATGAATAAAAATACAGCTTTTGTGTATTCCTTCTGTTTTCTCAAAAATACTCCAGATTTTATTTAAAACATCTATATCTAGAATCCTTTTATAATGATCTTAAAAGGGGTGCATTTTCTGATTTCTAATTAATCATAGTGATGCCTGGAAATCATAGGATATGCTAAGTTAGTTGGAACCCATCAGGATCATCAAATCCAACTCCTGGCGCTGCACAGGACACCCCAAGAGTCACCCCCTGTGCCTGAGAGCATTGTCAAAGTGCTTCTTGAGCTCACTCAGGTGTTGTGCTGTGAGCATTTCCCTGGGGAGCCTGTTCCAGTGTCCAACCACCCTCTGGGTAAAGAACCTTTTCCTGATATCCAGTCTAAACATCCCCTGACACAACTCCAGGCCATTCTCTTGGGTTTTGTCACTGGTCACCAGACAGGAATTCAGTGCCTGCCTCTCCTCTTGTTCTCATGAGGTTGAAGACCTCAATGAAGCCTCCCCTCCATCTGCTCCAGGCTGAAGAGACCAAGTGACCTCAGCCACTCCTCATACAGCTTCTCCAGACCCTTCCCATCCTCCTGGCCTCCTTTGGATGCTTTCTCATAGCTTTATGTCTTTTTAATATTGTGGTACCCAAAATTGTACACAAAAATGTAAATATTAAAAACCATAGTATCATAAATATTAGTATCATAAAATAACTTTCAGAAAGCTTCATTATATTAATTGAGTCCATTTTCTTATATACCATAGACTTCAAATTTCACACTGTTATCTTGCTATTGAGCCCAAAGTAGGCAAATCCTAACTTCTCTAAGTTCCAAGGTCAGTTCTTGTCAAGGATGTATTTTCTTATGAGCGCAGAATCAGCACATTTTTTCACCATCCTTGATGGTGTGCTCTGAGGACAAAGTAAGGAGCATGAGTCTCAAGGGGATCAATGGAATGAATTTCTGTTAAAAAAAAAAAAACACTTGAAAAGAGGGAAGGTAGAAAGAAACAAGGCTTGCTTTCCTTTATCAGAGCATGTACAGAATCAGAGGGGTTCAGCCTCTTCACACTGATATCCAGAAAGAGATGACAAAAGCTACAGACTCTGTCTTTATATCTTTTAGGGTTCAGAATGGAGACTAAATTCACAAGGCTTCTGGAACAGATTAATCTCAAATCAATTGCACTATGAAACAGTCCATAAAATTAACTATTTGGTATAGTTCCTGTTCTTCTTCCTCCTTTCAAATGCTTGAGAGATCCCTCTCCCGTGCTGTTGTTACGAAGGGAAAGAGATCCTTTTGCAATGAGGTACACTTTTGTCAATAACTTGTCTTCCAAAGAATCATGGTGGACGTGTTTTCTTTGACAAAGGGAATTCATCTGGACTTTGAACCTAAGATTCTCTTTTAGCAAAAGAGCTGAGGGAGTTTGTGGTCACTTGTCATTTGAGTGAGAAGTCCAGACTGCAGCTGATTTTTTAATAAAAATGTCAGAACAAATACTTGGACACCAGAACCAAAATGCAATCAGTAATGTGCATTATTGACATGATGCTAAAGCAGTCGGTATATATTTAAATACTCTTTTATGTATAATTTTATAAATGTTTGACTATATTTCCATTCAGATAATTTGGTTTAACTTGCCTTATGTCTGTGTTTCGTGTTGAGTGAAGAGTGTTAAAATGTAACAGAAAGAGTAAATGTCACAAGAGAAAATTTATGCAGACACTCTCAATTTTCTATTTTTGAAAGATTATTTAAATGCTTGCAAGCAAAAGTGTCAACTTTTATGAGAATTATGTTTTGTCTATTTTTATTTTAGGCTAAAGAAATAATCCTGGCTAAGCAAAAAGTTTCAGCTTCAATTAAACGTTCTGACTGCAATTCACAGCAAAAAAATATGAGAAGGTAATTCCTTTTCATCTTCTGCATCAGTTTTATTTTTATCAGTGTGTTATTCACATGCCAGAATATGTACTTCTTTTATATTATTATTGAAAATATTAAAATATTGATTAGTGTAGAGTAAAAGTATGTCTAAAAGCTGTAGATTAATAAACTGCTGGGTGCTGTTCATTAAAAAGTTACCTTCTTCAATAGCAAAGCCAAAAAAACACTTATTTTTGCCTTTTTTTTTTCCATCAGCTCATTCAAGTTGTTAACTGGTATATATTAAAACAAAGTCACCTACTGAGAGTGGCCTCTGCAGAGTTCCTTGCTATGGAACCCAACTTTAGAAACCTTTTAGAAAGCAATTATTCTGCTTTTAAATAATTTACTGTTATACAGGTTGATCTACTACTCTAGTAAATAGGTTCAAAAAGCAGTTCTGCAAGATTTTGTAACACAGATCCATCCTATTAAATGTGATGTCAACTCCAGCTCTTGAAATCTTGTAATTAATGACTGCCCAAAGCAAGTGAATATCAGTGATGCACTATTTTCTGTTTATACCTTTAGCAAGTGCTTCTGTAGAAAGACAGGAGGGTTCATGAACACTTGGCCTAAGTACAAATACCATTATACATGTTTTAATCTTTCCTTTTCCTTTTGCTATAGCCAATGGTATTCATACCAGAATAAGATATTGTAACAGTAAAGTCCCTTAAGCTGTTTATCTGTTTATATTTGAAATGTTGCACTTGTTTCCTTTCCTGTTTGATTTTTTGTGTTGAATCTTGTTACAAAGGCTAAGCAGTGAGTAAAAAATGGTATTTTGGGTCGTGGCTGTTCTTGGTCTCAGTATTTAGGACACTAGCAAAATGGTTCTGCAGGAGTCAGTTGTAATTAATTCTACTTTTAATTTCTTATTTGTAAGAAAAATCAGTCATTCACTTATTTTCTTGATGATTTGCCTTATGAGAAGATGATAGGGCACCTGCAAGAATTTGTTGAGGTTACTAGTGAACCCTGAGGACTACACCCTTTCCTTAAGTAGCAGTCATTAGAACAGTACATCACTCTGATTAGCAAGTATTTCAAATATTGTTAGAAGGTCTAGGTCAAATGGAGGGTATTTACTCTCCATTATACCTGCAAAATCATGGAAATCAGGTGGAGTCCCTGGTGACTGGAAAAATGGAAACATTGCACCCATTTTTAAAAAGAGTAGAAAGAAGGATGCTAGGAACTTGTGACCCATCATCCTCACCTTTGGAGTTTCTACTCTGCCTGGGAATCATGGAACAGATCCTTCTAGAAGCTATGTTGAGGCACATGGAGGACAGAGGGGTGATTCAGGACAGTCTGCACAGCTCCACCAAGGGCAAGGCCAAGTGAGCAAGAGAACTGCTACAGCTGTTATCTATCTGGACTTCTGTAAGGCCTTGGTCATGGTCCCTCACAGCATTCTTGTCTCTAACTTGGTAAGATATGAATTTGATGGATGGACTGTTCAATGGATCAGGAATTAGTAGGATGGTTGTGTCTAGAGGGGAGTAGACAATGATTCAATCTCTGGATGGAGATCAGTGACAAGTGGTGTCCCTCAGGGGCCCATACTGGCACCAGGGCATTTTCACATCAAGCACACTCCCAGAAGGTTTGTGGGTGACTCCAAGCTGGGTGGTGTAGTTCCCATGCCAGAAGGTGGGATGCCATCCAAAGGGAGGTGGGCAAGCTTGAGAAGTGGGTTCACATGGATGTCATCACGTTGAACAAGGTCAAATGCAAGGTGGTATACATGGGTCAGGACAGCCCCTCGTATAAATAAAGGCTGAGGAAAGAAGGGATTGAGAGCAGCCCTGAGAAGAACTTGGGGATACTGGTGAATGGAAAACTGGACATGAGCAGGCAGTGTGCACTTGCAGGCCAGAAAGCCAGCCATGTCCTGGGTGGCATCAAGAGAGGGGATGCTCCCTCTCTGCTCTGCTCTACCAAGACCCCACCTGGAGTTCTGCATCCAGCTCTGGGATCCTTAGTACAGGAAATACATGGTTCTGCTGGAGCCAGTCCAGAGGAAGGCCACAGAAACTATCAGAGGACTGATAGGAGCACCTCTTCTATGAGGGAAGGCTGAGAGAGTCTGGGTTCTTCAGTATGGAAAAGATAAAGGCTTCAAGGAGACCTTCTATCAGCCTTTCATACTAAAACAAATCTTGTAAAAAAGATGGGGCCAGTTTCAAGGTGTAATTGTTTTAAAGTATAAAAGGGGAAATGTATAAGAAAGACTTTTTGTGTTTTGAGGGTGGTGAAACACTGGCACCAGTTGCCCAGAGAGGTGATGGATGATCCCTAAAAACATTCAAGGTCAGGTTGAATGGGACTCTGAGCAACCTAATTTAGTGGGGGATGTGCCTTGCTCATTGCAGAGGGATTGGACTGGATGACCTGTAAATTTCCCTTCCAACCCAAACCATTCTGTGAGTCTATTCTATTACTCTTCTTTGCTAAAGGAATGATGCTTTTCCACAGAAATGCAACTAAATCTTTAAATGCATTACAAGAAATAAGTTTAAAAAACAGCTTGTGGATTAGGAAAATATATTTCCTTAGAACCCTCTGTTTGCCTTTAGTTTTGGCTGTGTAGTAAATATTTAAATAATAATGGGAGCAGAGAAGTAATAATGTGAAATGGTGCTCTTTCTTGCTGGCTGATGAACTAAAGATATTTCGTGGCATACTGAAACTCCAAGAATTTGTGCTTGATTTTTATGCAGTTTTAAATAATTATGAATATACTTCCTGCAAATTTTGAGAGCTAAAATTTTACAAGAATATATACCACAAAAGTAGAAGTAGGAAAAGTCTTTGAATTACAGTTCTTTCTAAAAATAGTATGCCTTGACCTCTTTAGCTGAAAAGTTGCTGACTAGCCAGATGTTAAAAATTTGCTGAATAGTTGTCTCTTAGATTACAGAAGAACATTCATTACAGTGATTATACTTGACAGCTACAGATGTCTTAGCTAAATGCTGTCAGACATATAATCTGCCAAACTGTAATGCAGAGCTTTAAATCTCTTTTAACTCTTGTTACATGAAGATACTGTCATTACTTCTGCCATGTATGAGAGATTTCTTCTGTGACTATATACGAAACTGTATTTGGAGCCTTCAAAAAGGCAAGTTTCTGTGGAAGGAATTTGACAGATTGATCTATTATATTTACAAAGCCTCTATTAATGCAGTAGTGCCATTCCTTACTGGAATTGGCCTCACAGTTCAGCTGTAAGATACCAAAGTTGAGTTCGCCACAACTGCACAGAGGTAATCCAGAGGTAGATAGAAACTGACTTTTCTGAAGTTGTACTGGAAATCTTAAGAGTAGCAGTTACATAAAGTCGACAATCCTTATCTCATCCCTTCAGCTTTAGACTATTTTTCCTTCAGCGTTTTGGAGAAGAAAAAAAAATTGAATAAAACTAAAAATGTCTCTAAATGTAAATATACACACATTTGAATTCCTCCAGTAGTGAAATATTCATAGGAATACAACTTTTTTCTTTCAGTTTTTGAGTTTTCTTCTTTTGCTTTTGTTTTGTTTTGTTTTTTATTTCTGTAGATCTTTATATACAGAGAGGTAGAGAAATGTAGCCAGAAAATGCTTTAATTTGAGGAGGCAAAGGAATGGCAACTTCTGCAGAATTAAAAACTAATCAGCAAGTTCTAGTCTATACACACCTTTTATATTGAAATAAGGAATGTAAGGTAGAGATGATTTCTATCTTTGTAGTTCAGGCATTGCAAATCTGGCTGCCCTAAGTGTCTTTTCCCCTCTTAGCTATGTGGGAGTGCACTGGGTGACAAGCCAGCACATGCTCTAGAGAGTACCATGTAATACATTAGGAAATCTGACTTACATTCTACTGGAATCAGTTCTTAGTGGCAGTGAATAATGTTTGGCTTTTTGACATTTTTTTGTTTTGTTTCAGTTTTGTTTGGCTTGGTTTTTTTTTTTTTTCATCGGGATTCTTAAAGAGAAAAAAAGTAAAATATGCTGCTGGATTGTCCACCTCTGTCTGCTGGTGAACCCATAAATGCCTTTGAACAGGTTATCCAGTTTCAACCAAATGTCACTAATTGTGAGAGACGTAAAATATATAAAATTACCTGTTATATTGAACTTGAGACTGAGAAAACTGGAATGTTTTTAATCACTGTATTAGATTTTAATGACAATCTTTTTCTAGCAAACATGTCATGATAAGACTCATCAACGCAACTTCTTTTATGGTTTGCAGTTTCAGTGATAAACAAGCATTACTTTACTTTTCCTGAAGAAGTCTTTGGTTTTAGTTGAGCTTTTCTTTGCTTATTAGCAAATAAAGAATAAAAGATTATTTCAAAAATTCTATGGCTATCTCACTTTAGATGTAAGTTTTGCTGAAGGTGAAACATAATGCAAAGATCTGTTTTACTGGATGACCCTGATTTAGCTTGGTTCATTTTGGTGGAGAAGAGGCAAAGAACAAGTTTGTGGGGAAAAAAATTGTAGATGTGACAGTAAGAATCTTTCTTTGGGAGCGAGAAGTTCTAATTTGAATTCTTGAAGCAGTCCTTGTGAAGTGTCAGAATACTGCCTTTCCACAGACTGAATAACTGAAAATCTCTCCCAGTCTTAGATTTCTACAGCTTACACAGAGGGATATGATGATTTGGAAGGGAGAGAACTCCACGTTGTGAAGAGAAACACAGTAGAACAAAATGAGTCATTTCCTCAGGACTGGGAAGGGGAGGTAAGATGAGGTCAGAAACTGGATGGCATTGCAGACAAACTGATCTGAAAGAACTGCAAGAGGATTTCCATGATCTTTCAGAACCCAGTTCCTCAGTGTCTAAACCAAGCACAAACATTTCAATGTGAAGAAAGCCAAGTGCATCTGAAGAGTAAATTTGTGCCAAGATCACAAATGACAAGTCAGTTATCAGTTCCATTGAGATGTAATGCCTTTCATAAATACCTGGGATTAGATCACAAATCATGAGAGCTGAGTAGTTTGCAGAATTAATATTTTCTGGCAGTGAAGTTTGCTCACTGTCATGAAGACTCTGAGAACTTTTAGAATGCAAGTAATATTGTATGGGAAAGGAGGAATCGTAGGAACTGTAATTGTTGGCTTCCAGACAAGTGCAGTGAGATACAACTAAGCAACATGTTAAAAATGTTTTTTACTCAAATTAATCTCAAAGTATGGAGTAATTTGCATTCTTATAGAGGCCTGGAACTAATCAAAGTATAGGGTGTACATCTCCATCATTTGACTAATGAGGAGAACAAAAGGTGAGGTGCTTCAGAAGTGATCTGAAAATTAATTTGCACGCTGGCATGAGATAATGCTTAACTGTAATAAAGGTGAGAAGGCTTCAAAGCATGCCCTTCTAGAGAAAGCATTCTCAAGAGAACACTTCAGTTAGCTCCTGATCAGTGCAGTCTAAAGTTATCTTTTGTTGTGTATATGGGACAAGAACAAAAGTCAGAGGGCAGAGATGGACTTTAAAGTTGCTTTCTGACATTCCATAACTTTGAAAAAAGTTAGAATAACGTGTGTTTTCAATATATGTTTCCCAAGTGTTTAAGGGTTTCAAATTTGGCTGAAAAATTTAACAATTAAAAGAGAGAAAATAAGGTGATATTATAGCCACATATAGAAATTCAGGGTCAGTTTGCATATTGCAGGTATTGGAGCATATTTCTTGCTTGCAGACAAGGTAAATTTAAAATTTAGTATCTTAAAGTGATTATTCAAAAGAAGGAAAGGAATGGAACAGTGAAGTTGAAAATGTCACAGTGGCTGTGATTTTCTGTCTTAACGTTTAGAAACATGGACAGTAGTAATATATACACTCTCAGTCTGATAAATCCTATTTGTGAAATATATGTCTTTTTGAACAGAATAGCCTAGGTATCATCATCCTTTTATTTATCAGAATATTTACCACTGATTTGTTAGTTATTCTTCACTGTTGTTTTGTCCCTGAGAAATGCATTTGGTTCCACCAGTATTCATGTCTTCCCACTGATTCTGAAGATTCCAGTTATAGCTTCATTTCAGACTACACACATATACAGAGATTTAAAAGGTCTCTTACACAATGAAAGAGGAATTAATTTTACAGGTACTTAAAAAAAAGCATAATCATTTGCTTAGATTACCTAGTAGATTTTTTCTAAACTTATATTTTCAAAAATTGAGATCAGAGTATGACAAGTATCCCACATTTACCATCAATATTTAACATACCTAAAGATTTGTCTTTCTCTAAGCTCTCAAGATGTTATTCCATATACTAGACTAACTCTATTTTCTTATTCAAGAAAAGGATTTATTAATACTTTGTCTAGGGTGATAATGATTTTTTGTTCTGTTTCATTCACAATGTTAAAAGATTTGAAAAAGTGTCTCTTCAAAGTGGTTGGATTTGACTCCTAAATAACTTTAGATACCTTGATACCAGAAAGGAAACTATCAATCACTTGTCAATAACCATATATTCTGGATCAAAGATATGAGAAATCTCTAGCATTCTAAATTTTATTGAAATTCAGATGTTGACACAGGGAAATGTAACTATCAAATCAAATTTAAATATCAAGTATGGGGATTTAAGACTGTGTAAATAAAAGTGTAAATTTTCAAGAAATACCAAATTTTCCAATATGCCGTGTGTCACACACCAGATTGTTCAGCAGGCTGCTAAAGTTATGCAAAACTTTCTTTATTGTGGAGTCTTCTAATTTTACTCTTTAAAAGTCTAGTAAACTGTATGGTGGTAGAAATAGCCTTTCAAAGGGAAAAATGTCAGGAAAAAATAAAGGATTTTATTTATTTTTGTATGGTGCTCTAGTGTTTGACCATAATTTTTTAGGTAGAGAACACTCAGCAGCAGGAAGTGCCAAAAACTGTGAACTTCATCTGTTTTTTAGACCTGAACTTGAAATAGTTTGCAAACACTGAGATTTTCACATACGTTCTCTAGCTGATCCTTCAAGGAATATTTTTGTTTCCATAACAGCTGTTTTACCATTGCTTATGGAAGGGCTTCAGCAACAAGATGACTTTTATTCTGCTGGGTGAAATTACATGGAAAAACCCTTGCTCTTTCTTCAGAAACTGTTCAGGTTACCTTTAACCTCATCAATACCCAGCCTCTTTTGCATAGCTTGCATGATGAGAGCAGTAGATCTGTGTTGTAGCTGCACTGATTTCAGCCTAACAGAGCCTTTCTGTCAGCCAGTTGTTGTATCATGGTAGCTAGGACACCACTGCGAGGCTTTACTAAACAAGTATCGAATGTTTGATCATGTTAATGTAAGTACATGAAAACTCACTTCCTGGAAAAATTCACCTGTGCTCGACTCTCAGGCTCACCTGTTGCCAACATACTCCAAGATTACTCGTGTTGTTGCAGTTTTGAGAATGGCTGATGCCATAACCTTTTCCTAGCTTGCTGATGTGGATTGTTACTTTTGACACTTACTGTTAATTCGTTTCTGGAGTACTGAAATTTATTCTGCTACTAAGCAATGAGATGTTCAAACTCCATTATTGTGCTTTCATGAGTAATAATTCGTACAATTTTAGAGCTGTTCAGCAAATATGAAATACCAGTGCTAATTGAAATACTTCAAATTAAGGAAATTTTCTATCATGTGATGGAGGCACAAGCTGAGCCTAATTTATTCTCATGTTTATGCTTTTTTAGCTTTTCCTGAGATGCCTCAGATTAGTGGTAAATTATTAGTTTAAGGGTCTGCTCTCTTTGTGATCTCACCAGCAGCTACTTGATAAAGTGATTCCAGGTCATAGCACATTTTGTAAATTACACAGGAAACAAAAATGCCCTTTACTTTTGGGAGATGAACATTTTTCAGAATGTTGCCACAAATTGAACATTATTTTGTTTCATTAAATAATGTAGTGCAATATCAGAAAAAAAATCTAGCTTTATAAACTGAAGAATGTTCAGGGTAAAGAAATAAGACTTGTATTTGTTTTCATTACCCATAAAATTCTACACTGAGTAATTTTTGTTTATGCTACTATTTGGAAAAGATTTATGCAGATTATTAAAGCAGGCAGCTTCTCTGGCTGTTTGCTGTTTTCTGCTCAGAAAAAATGATCAAATTATTATTTTAGTACAATAAAAATCTAGTGGCATAGAGCTGAAAGAGGTGGTTAGGCTGGTGCCTGCCTCTTGTGGAACTCCTGCTTTCCTCAGCATAGCACAGGAGCACAGGAGGAGCCCTGCCATGAGCCCCTCTGCATCTCTTCAGTGGGACACGGACCCTGCACTCAGGTGATGCCTGCTCACATCTCCCAGAGCCTTGATGGCGAAGCACTGGCAGAATCTGGAAGTGCTTTGCAAAACACTCTATTTTCTAACAACTAAAAATGGTGTATTTTCAGTTTCTTTTATTGTACTTTATATATAAATTTTCATTTCCTGTGTTGTTATCCTTAAAATGCATTCTGTCATGCAGTGACTTTGCCTCCCCCTTGTTTGTTCTATTTCTAAGGAGTCTTTCTGATCTCCTGGGTAAACACAGTTTTCTCACATCTCTGAGGGCTGAGGCACTGTCTTTTCTAATTCTTAGCTGGGAGCTGTGACTCAGTATAAAATAGAGTATGAAGATATACAAATCATGTTATAATTTGAAGAAATTAAGCATAATTTTAAATTAAATTCCCATTTTGCTATTTTTTCATGTAAACAGTCACAAATTGCATGAAAGCAGGTTAGATTTTTTTCATTTAATCATTGAGCTCCTCTGTTAGAAAAGAACAATGAGATTAAATGCTTCAAGACAGAGAATGTGTTTCAGATCTTTGATCATCATGTGACATGGATAGGTTGCCTTAATGAGTGGCCAGTACACATTTCTAGGTGTTATCTGAAAGAGTATCCTTAATAGCAGTGGAATCTGAAAACTGTGTTAAAAATCTAAACTTTTCTTATAATTTTATTTAATTTTTTCATAATAAAAACATGGTGAGGATTCCTGTTGCCAAAATATAAAAATTAGCTGATCAAGGCAGACAAGTTCCTACAATTGTATTTTCTCTATAAATGAAATTATTTCCATTTTCCAAAGATGGACCTGTTACCTAGAAATTAATAGACAGTCAGTGGGAAGGAACTGTGTAAAAAGAAACAGAAAAAAAAAAGTAAAAACAATTGGATTTTTAAAAATTACCTTACATCAAAACCCAACAATTTGTATAGTGATACCAGTAGTCACCGTGTTCTGATATAAAGGGAATTACAGCTATCTAAAATTAACTTTTTCAGTCTGGAGACTAAGGATTCTTTTGTAGAAAACCTGGAAGATTTTGTATTACTTTCACGTGTTTACACTTAGAGTTTTTATTTAGCAATCAATTCTCAAGTTACAAGAACTCTTAACCCTGGTTTAATTGGACTCAGTAACAACCCTCATACCAAAGTCAATGTGTTTATAAGCAGGCACCTGAAATAGAATCATCGAATCACATGGTAAATTCAAACAGTTCTATTTGACAGTGAAATTAAGTTTTTTCCATTTATTTCCCTCTTATCTCAGGAGTGGACAAGTTGAGAAGTTAGAAGTGGATCCTAGTAAATATTCATTCCCTGATGTGACAAAGATAATCCAAGATAAGGAACGAACTGGACAGGGACCTATAAAGTTCCAACCACAGAAGATTACAGAGGTTAAGAAGAGCTGTGTTGATTTTGAAAATAATGAAGATGTTCCTCCTTTAATTTGAAACATTCTGAAATATCCCCGCTATAAGAAGCATGAATGCTTGTGTTGACTTCACGACTCTATGTGAAAATAAAATGAAATAGAGCTGAAGTTGGCAATATCATTACATTTCCTGTCAATAACTATTTATCCTGGTGGTTTTGGCTGCATTTTCTGTTAGTATATTGCTATATAAATTCCTTTTTCAGATTGTTTACTTAGTAACTCTGAAATTAGAATGGGGCCTTATATCAGAGATTGTTATTTCTTCAAGCATTACAGTCTGGGTTGAGAGATGACACATTACTGTAGAAAAAGATAAAGGAAGGAAGGAAGAAAGCACTTGTAACAAGATTTATGATTTTTCTCATTAAACTAAGGATAGGAAAAATCTCTGTGTATTCCTTCAGTGTTTTCATTTTCATGACGGACAACAATAGAAGAAAAGGGCATGGTTAGAGTGAGAGATACTGCTGTAATCTACCATTCATCACTGAATGTCCAGCATAATGCACAGCTCCTGGATCCTGGAGCTTAACAATGCCACTCCTTGAAGATTTTGGGAGAAAATAAAGAGAAACTTCAAGAAAAAATAAGTTGAGTGACCTACATTACCTTCCTTATGCATTTGTAGTTGTTTATAATGGAAGATTTCATTTGGAAGAGAAAATGCTTCAGATTCAAATCAGCATTTGCTTTTAGTCACGAACAAGCAAAGACAAGAAGACTCAAACAATATTTTCTGATTAAAACTCGTTTTCATCCCTAAGATAGAAGATTAATACGTTGCAGCTATAACTGAACCACTGTTTAAGTTCAGATAGGTCCCACAGTATCCTCAGCACATAGCCATGTTGATAGCACAGCCTTTGAAAGTGCTATATCCCTAATTGTGAAAAACATTGTGCAAAAACCTCAGCACTTTGAATGAAAATATTCCCATTAAATTCTGGGAATTTTTAGCCACTCTAAAGTGCTTTATGGTTCTTCACAGATGTTTAATGTAAGATAAAGATAAATAGTCTCTCTTAAAGTGCACTGAAGAGAAGCAGAAAATATCCATCAACTTAGGCTGATGGCTTGAACCGATGCATTTTCTTCGGTTGCAATTTGAAATAAATATAGGTTAAAAAAATGAAGTTTCATACTAATGCTAGATATACTAAAAGGTGGAAAGAAAATTTATATATCTCAAAGACATAAACCAAAGTTGAATTTGGGCATCATCTGATGGACTGTCATATCCTCTTGGATTTTTCTTTTGCACTCAACTCAGTTTTTCCAACTCCAGAATCAATTTTTCAATGGTACAAGCCTCTGAGCCATGGAATATATTTAATCAGCTCTGCTCTGGTTAATGGAGTATAAAAACATCAACTGCTTTTGCAATATGTCCCAATTCACTTGAAATGCCTAATCTTGCCAGCTAACTATGGAAAAGACACAGTAAATTTTATCTGTTGATCTCACTGAGTAGTAATATGCTCACAGGGTGAGCATGGATCATTTTCTGGATTGCACATCAAGGTTCTGTATTTGATATTGCACAGGGTGTCCCTGCTCCGAGGGTGGCAGTGGGGCTGCAGGATCTTGGGTCAAACAGGTTCCAGCAAGGGCCAAAGGTGGCAGCAGTACAGGAGGAGCAGCTGAGGAGGGACCCGAGGGGAGCTGGAGGAGAGGGAGGGCAGGAGGGGCTGCAGGCCCAGAGAAGGGGTTCCCCCCTGGCAGCTCCAGAGAGACCCTCATGGAGCAGAGACCCCCTTGCAGCCCGGAGAGAGCCTTGGAGTCCTAAAAGGTGGTGCTGCTTCATGAAACTGTGCAGTAGTTTCCCTAGTAGGAAAACAGGCAACAGATGATGCCATTTTTAGCAGTCAAATGGACAATTTATGTTTTTATTCCTTTCAAACCTACTTCCTTTTGTTTTAGAAGTATTAATTTTGCTGACCTTGGATAGGTGAAGAAAAAGGGCTCCACCACTTTTTTGAAGATAAAAGTCAGTAAATTTTGGCAACAATTCCAAAATTTTTTTCATTTCCTGTAATTTCTTTGATTGCTGTGAGGATTTCCTGATGTTTCTAAGAGGTAAACTTTTTACAGGCTTTCTCTTTTCCTTCACTGCTTATTTCTGAAAATCTTGTTGGGACAACCAACCTTTCTAACCTTCAGACAGTATAGATTAACCTGTCAAGAGTTTCAGACAGTTGTGGAAAACAGAGGCATCCATGCAGCCTGGTCAGGTATGGTTATTTTATTGTTTCATAAACAACTATAAAAATTAATCACCAATGTCAAACCAAAGGATAATGTGATTGTGTCTTTCCCCATTCCAACTCAGTTCTCTTTTTCATCTGGTTTCGTTGTGAATAGATTTTGCTCTGTTTTTGGGGGGAATAAAAATGTATTGAGCTACAATTACACCTCATAGGAAAATTAATAGCAGGTACCAAAACATTCTTGGAACTACTGAAGAAAGAGTTGTTTCATATGGTAACACAATCTTAACATAACCGGGATCCAGCCTGAAAACTGAGTATATTCTGAGACTCAGATCCAATAAACCTCTCAATTGTGTATGGCCATGGAGAGCACAAGCAAAAATTGATCACAGGCAGAGGAAGTGCATGAGCACGAGATGACACCACAAGAGATAAACACACCTTACAAAATTACTGATTACTGTAATGCAATTTTGAGAAAAGAAGAAAAAAGAGGAGACAGGATGTGCAGCCAACGTAGATAAAATATCCCCTGCACAGGGAAAATGAAAAGATAACAAAAGGAATGAAGGATTGTCAGATCCCTCACCAGAGAAAGGAAGACTGAGGAAGGAAACTCCAGCATTTTCTCCCACAGTTAAGGACATGGCAGCTGATCAAAGCCATTGTGCATCTGGAACATGATTGTCCTACTTAGAGGAGACAAAACGTGCTGCTTTTTTGATTTGCCACTTGGCTCATTCTGCCACTGCAGATTCAGCAGTTGTACGTACAGCATTATCTCTTACTATGTAATTGGGTTAAGTAGATTAAAATTTCACTGAGTGTGTTTTGTGATATTTCACCTCTAACTAGATCACTGGATGAATTTTAGCAGTATGCAGTTGATGGATTTACTCATCATCCAATAGGAGATGGATGGGGTTAATGATAAATTCTAGCAGTATTGAGAGGAAAGATGTGTAGCAGTTCAGAAATGCCCTTGGATTTGCCACAAAATTTTCCTCTTGTTCTAAAATTGGGATGGGATGTAAGTTTTGGATTTGCCATCAGAATGAGAGTTTTGTTAATGTACAAAACAGAAAGAGTCTGGTTCCCTCCAGCACTGAATTGATTCATCTTGGTCAAAAAAAGCAAAAGGAGAAGGGAATCTGTTACACTATTACGGGGTACAACTATCCTGCGTTTCCAATTACAGTTGTAGTGCAGAACAATGTGCAATAAAATAACAAATTTGGTTCAAAACTCCCAAAAGGTCTTTTAGTCTTAGATTTCTGAATACACTCAGTAAGAGTATATTATATATATGGTAACAGTACTGGACATGCAAAATATGCTTTCCCACTGCACGTTTCAAATGGTAATTCCTATAAGGGGGAACTGGTGAGTAGCAAATACATTTCTTACTGGTTAATGACTATGAAAGAAAGCTGTAGGGGGCCTGAGCATTGGTGTCACCTGTAGCATGCTGAAGCTTATTGTTCGCATTTGCAGCACCTGAGCAATACTGGCAGAACAAGTTTTCTCCTTCCACCTCTGATACACCCAGGCTGAGTGAAAGTTCAATGAAGCTGAAATCTAAGAAAACAGCATATGAATTAACAGGAACAAAAGATAGGACATAATTCAGAAAACACAGCTTACTCAGAGTGACAGTTCATGTTTTACTTTTGAAAAAGCAGGAATTATAAAAGGTATTATTAGTGGCAGGAGCGCTGCTCTTGGTTGCACCGTTGAGCACTGGAACTATCTAATCAGGTGGGGTCTCTCTGAGGCAGGTTTTGTACAAATTGTTCCTGCATCCAAGATGTCACAGTCAAGACACGGTGAGAGCCACAGGGTACATCAGTTCTGGAGACTGTTTATCGTGTCGGTTTCAGAATCACCATGGATTACCTGAGCTAATTATAAAACATAGACATTAGAAGGAGCAGGGAAGCAAGGAAATAATGTTAGACAGATTGGGCATAGTTTGTTCTGCCTTACAAGCCCTTCCTACAGACAACAGCAACCTCTCCCTTACATAGAGCACAGAAATGTGAGCCACAGATCCATTTAAAGAAACTCTGCAGCTCCTCATAGAGAATTGGCCAAGGATCCAGAGTCAAAAGTCCATTCCTTTAAGGAGATGGGCTAGTACAGAACCAGCCCTCTGCTTTGTCTAGGTGTTAGCATAATAGTTTGCCCTTGGATGAGTTCAGATCTTCACGAAGTGTCAATTTTCCCATTCAGGGCACTATATGGAGGTGTCTAAACTTATAAGGCACTTTTCTGGTATTTGACAACAGCTTTTCTAGCATAATGCGCAGGAAAGTCATAATAACCAGGTCCACACTTCTGTTGCTGGAAATACAACTATCAGTGTAGTACAGCCTGAATGGGCAAAAAAAAAAGGTCTCAGAAGTTATAGCATGTATCATATGAACAGAAGCACTTAAAAGCTCCACAGCTCTAAACAATAAGCATCTTTCTCCTCAGAAATTTCATAGGAAATACGTGTATAGAAGAGTTGACTAGTGAACATTTGGCTAGAAAGATGTGACCTGTGGTTATGTTTTGACCCTTGTTTTTGTGCTCTCACTGCTAACCATCTGCAAGTCTACCAGCAGCATAATTATGCCTGTTTGACAGTGTACATAAATTAGTGTTGGCTCCTCTGGTTTTGCAACAAGGCAGGCAGCCATCTCACTTTTTAATTAAGGATTTCACTGAGATTGATAATAAAGTTCCAATATGCTTCCATATTTAAATGAAAGTGCATCATCAGTATAAAATTTTCAAAGAGAAAACATCCACGGAGATTTATCAGTCACCTATGAAGTATAGCTGAAGTGAAGCATGACATCAGCTACAGAAGAAAAAGCTGTCTGCTTTTCCTGCACCGAACTCCATTCTGCAGTGGAAATCCTCTAAGGGAATCGAGTCCCTTTTTTTTTCGTTCATTTTTTAAAATTTCCATGAACCTAAGACTCTGTACTGTATTTCTGAATATTTAAAGATGCTGATATCCTGCACCATTTTCAGAACTTCCTTATGTGTACTTATGCTCAGTATCTAGTTACAGCTTCATCTATTTAAATGCTTAAAAGTGTCACCCTTCCTTATGTCTGTAGTAAAAGCTATATTCATCTCACTAAAATTATTTTTCAATATGCTAAATAAAAATGTGTGCCTTTTTAAATTTATGCGCACAGTTTAGCTCAATCTGGGAATCCACATATGAAACTAAGTCACTGTCAAACATTCTTAAAACTTTTTTAAGTGTGCCTCCAGTATAGGTCTAGAATATCTTAGATAAATCAATTAAACTTTTTCAGTTTCTATCCTACAAAACTTGAGTTTCAGTCTGAACATTCTCAAAGTGGTCGTGAAGCATCAAAGGCTTCTGTGACATGTTAATATGTACCTACAGTTGTGAAGATGTCGTCAGATTATTTGGTGCTAATGTGCTGGGGGGTTTCTGTGGGGTTGAAGGTAATTTCTCACCCTTTATCAGCTGTGTTGAGATACATAATTACATGTCTGTGATCTGTAAAGCAAATTCTCCCTCTTTATCAGTGTTTCACAGTGGATGCTTAACAACCTGGTTAATCAAAAACAGATTATACTGCTAGAATTAATGAGGCAATGAAAGGGTTTAATGACTGAGGGAAGCTTTTTAATGCCTGTTTCAAAGGGATTACTCAGTCTAATATTTGCTCATAAGTAGTAAAGAAATGTGTGGTATGGAAGTCACAGGGATCCAGACAAATGAATTTCTCTGGGTCAGTTCAAACCTGCTATCTCATCACTGAAAACCTCAAATCTAGTTCATGTTCTTTTGACAGACAAAGAAGCTCTTTTTTCTTTCCCCTTCTATTAATTCAGGATTCAGTGTAGAAGATTCAAGGACAGCTGCCAAAAATGACCATATAAATCAGCTCAGGACTCAAGTAGGAAAGATTGTATTACTGGACATATCTGAACCACAGGATTACAGAAAATTACTACATGTGGTTAGAGACAGAGAAGTCTGCCTATTAAATGAGCTTAGAATGAAATTAGTTTTAGCAACTGATAGCTCTTGAAATATCAGATCTTGAATTTATCACTGGGATATTGAATCTGGAAAAAAAATGCATCGTTTGGTCAGACAGACTGGGGTTCCAGGTTCCCTTTGGTTGTAAAGACTTTATGTAGTATTGTTTGACATGGATCTTGACTCAGATTGGGAAAGAGGATCCAAGGTATTGTTCAATGTGTCCAAGGAAGGAGCACCTGTGTGTGAACACAAATATGAATGTTCTCCTCATTTTTTGTCCTGCACAATGTTCTCACTACTTTTGTACCACCTTGCCCATTCTGGGGCATGACACAGTGGGTCTGCTCAGGTGTTTCTAAGAATTTGTTCCCTGACATTGCAAAGAAGGCAACAACAAATGGAGACAAGAAGGAAGCCTACTTCAAAACTACCATCCAGTCTTGAACTAAACCAGCCTCCACCAGTCCATTTCCAGGCCAGTGTTCCACAAGAATGTGGTGCTGGTTTGTATTCTTCATGCCAATTTTAGAGTTCATAGGAGCTCTCATAATTTCCTTTTGCAAAAGAAATTTGAGTACACAGCATGATGTACTAACTAACTCTTAAATTCTGCATCTATCATGGTTTATGCCTTTGCAATAAGAAATGCTCAACACTCAGATCCACAGGTGCCTTACTTCAGAACCTCATATATGGGGTATGTATGTAATGTGTATGTACATATATATATGTATGTACTGTGGGGTATGACCCCACAGTTTCCCAGGAAGCTCTGAGCTCTACTGTTCTATCTAGTCTTTACTCACTTCCTGAGGAGCCCTGAAACCTTCCCAACTTCAGCTTAATTGATGCTGAAATTATTGGTGAACTATGAATCAAAACTGGAAAAAGATATGCTCGTATTATGCGTGATCATATGAAGAAATTTGGATAAAGTGATATACCTCATTGACTTGATCCAGCAGTGGCAGAGATGAGGGTATAATTCAAAAGCCTGTCACTTGAGGGCAGGAGGCACAAAATCACCAATAAATTACTTATGCCATTGCCCACAGCAGTAGGTGTAAGGAAGACCAGATGAAGCCAAGTCAGAAGCAAAATTAGCCCAAGATGTGCCTCAGTTCAAGCAGGACATTTCTAGGCCAGCAAATAGAGTGAGTAACAATGCCCCACTGCTCTGGAGGGCTGTGTGTGACTGCCCTGTCACATCTGCTAACCCTTGAGGCACTCATTCCAATCTAGTCCAGCCCCTTCACTTCATTCTGGGCGAGTCAAAATTCAATTTTGTATACCCTGCTGGGAAGACTTGCCCCTGTTCTGTATAAGAAATTTTGAAAAGAGTGATCCTTCCCTGATACAATCTCAGACAGTCAGCAGCTATAGGAAAGTCTGACCTAGGGGGCTGGCATGCAATTATCTTTGATGGAACACTCCTCTGGGAATCTGTGTTGCTGTTATTTCACACTAACTATGCTTATAAACCTCCATCCTTTATCCTGTGGCTACAAGCTTCGTGCTTTAATTATGCTTCCTGTAAATATTGGCCTTGGTTTATTTTAAGCCTATCAACCTATCCTTGGGGATTCTCAGTTCCTTTGAATCATCCTGTTGTTTTCCTCAGAACCTTTTCCACTTCTGTTACATCGGGGACAGAGTGGGGCAGAATTAAGTGTTTGCCCTGTGGTATTACACAGCACCATGTTATCTCTCACTTTCCTATGGATTCCTAATGGTCTCTTATCTTTTGAATACTGTCAGGCACCAAGCCCACATATTTGTAAAACTGCTTGCAGGGAGCTCCAATTTTATTTCCTGAGTTTCAATAGCTAGACAAGAACCTGCCACTGTATACAGACAGATCAAGCTGGTTTAGGTAGATTTATTTTCTCCTTTGTATTTAGAGATATTGAGCTATTGTTTCCTTCAGTAACTCAACTCCTTGGGATTTTCAGACATTTTTGTGCTTTTCTCAGGCAATTTGAGATATGATTCCTGCAAACCATTTTATCACCTCAACATTTATTTTAGCAAACACTATCATCTCATTGTTCATCTCTTTTTCTGGGCCATTTTAAAAGGTGTTGAGCAGCTCAACTTTGAGTCCATGTCTCTTTAGGGATCCACAGATAATCCTCCATTGTGAAAACTCTTTATTTTCACTCTGTTGCCTGTCTTTAAGAAATTCTTTATCCTTGAGCTGACCTTCCTTTTCATGCCTTGACAGCTTAGTTCCTTTTCCTAATCTTTCAACCTTGTCAAAAGCTTCCTGAAAAAATGAATGCCTTATATGAACTAGAACATCCTTTTCCATACATTCAGTAAAAGCATTTTTATTTGAGTTGAAATATTGACAGTAAAACTTGCAAATGTGTTGCCATTTCAATTGCTTCCATATTTAGTATCTAATCTGAGATGCCTTTGGAGGGCAGTGATTTTCCACTTTTTCAATAAGCAATCGGACCCTACTTTTAGTCATTTCCTTGGAGAAGTTTAAACTTGAACTCACCAGTTCTTGCTTAAAAACTTAATTTGGATCTGTGGAAATATATAAACAGAAAGTAGAATACAGCAGTATTTCTGATTTATGCTGGACAGGGACTGGTCACAAAACACAAAAGCAAGAATTTCAAGAGCACATCTTCAAAAAACACAAAATACTTTCTTATTTCCCATGCAGCATTTATCAAGTCAAATGAGCTAAATACACAAGATTTATTTCCCACTAAGGCAGATGGGATGAAAAAAGATACCACCAGTTGCAGATAAAGCAGAGAGTGTCATCCCTTCTTCTGGACTGGAATTAAGGAGAAAGCAGAACATGCCGAGATGCCAAAGCCACCAAGTGCAGAAAACCCTTCAAGCATTTTTGTCCATGTCACTTCCTGAGAATAAATGTTGGGACTTCCTCACTTCCACTGCAATCTGGCTGTACAATTCTTTTCAAAAATGCCATTTTCAATTGAAAGGTCACTCCAGCAGAAAATTCTCCAACAGTTACATGTATGCATTTTTACTTTTACCTTTAGGAGCCCATATTCAAATGATTTTAAAATTATTTCTAAAGCTAATGAGCTCTTATTTTACTGGAGCTAGAAAGAACTGAATGTTCGTGTTTCCTTTAGACTTGAAAGAACTTATAATTTGCATGTCAATACTCTTTAGTAGATCCACTTTTACATCATTTGCATGCCTTTGACTGCATGACAATTAACAAATTAGTATCTGCATGTAATGTATCTTTCTGGGAAATAATAGTAAGAGGGCAGTGAGAACTTTCCAGTATTCAACATATTCATTGGCATTTCAGGGTGAAGCAATTACAGTGTCTCCACTAAATGTATTACTGCACTCTGTCAGGGGATTCAGACCTTGGCAGTTTAACCTTGATTATTCTGATAGTGTGATATAGAAATATGACAGACAATAAAAAATGAAGGAGTTGTTTAGACCTTAGTCAAGAAACTCATTGTGAATTCCATTGTAAAGAATTTTGGAGTGAAGCATGACTTGGAAGTTCAAAAATAGCTTTTTTTAATGGCAAATACATCAGTGAACCTGAGAACATCAGTCAGGAGAAAGAGTTGTGGTCTGAATACAGGAGTTGAAAACAGCTGCTAATTCTTGCACTAAATCCTTGTGAACTTGAGTCATTCTTGTTGGTCTCCTCCTTTGTTCTGGCATTTCAACACCAGACAGGCAGAGAAATTCAACTGCACTCCATGCATAGATGTTGAATCCTTGGAAACAAGGTTCTCATATAAATTTTTGCAGAACCAATGCATATAAATCCACTGCTGTACCCCTAAGGTTTGTATGTGTCAAATCAAACCCCACACAAGTGGGATGAGAAGGATAAGATAGGATAGGATCAGAAATTAATAGGACAGAATAGAACAGACTGGATCAGTTGGAAGAAGCCTTCAACAGCCATCTAGTCCAACTGCCTAATGAATTCAAGGCTCACCAAAATTTAAAGTTTGTTGTGAAGGGCTTTGTCCGAATGCCTCTTAAACAATGACAGGCCTAAGACACTGACTGCCTCTCTAGGAAGCCTGTTCAAGTCTTTGACTGTGGAGGGAGCAGAAAACACAGAAGAAAGTTTCCCTGCATCCTCAGAACAAGCTCCTTGGAAAATCATAGCTTAGAGATAAGAAATGGCTTGTGAAATGACGAATACAAAAGGAATTTAGCTTCCCCCCTTGGAAGACCCTCTTATCGATCTTCAATATTAGTGGTTCATTCTCTTTTAGTATCCATAGGCCAGCTTTGAATGTTAAATCCCTCAGGGATTGGTCAGAAAGTAGAATTCCCTTGGTAATTGGTGCAAATTGTAAAACCCTCAAAAGATATAAAAACCCCTGTAAAACAATAGCCGTTGGTATATGCTAGAAAGGATGCCTTCATGGAATAAACCATGGATTTGTGCCTTTCTGCATATACAGGTCTCTATATCCCGCTGGTCTGAGAGCTCACTGCGAGCCACAATTGTATCTGGGCAAGGTTCGGGAACGTGCTCTGTCACTGAGGGCTGCAGAAGCAGTCTCAGGGATCCCAAAAGGACCCCGAAACCCCACCAGTGACATTTGACCATCCTGTCAGTAAAGAAATGCATCTTTCCAGTGTCCTTTCTGAAATTCTTGACACGACTTGAACCCTTCCCATGCATCCTGTCACTGGATCCCAGGGAGAGGAGCTTACCACTCCCCCTCACCTTCACCCCCTCCAGAAGCTGTTAGAGAGCAATGAGGATTCCCCTCAGCCTCCTCTTCTCCAAACCAGGCAAGCACAGAGTCCTCAGCCTCTCCTCACAGGATGTACCTTGCAGCCCTTTCACCAGATTTCTTGATGTCCTCTGGGTGCAAAAGAAGAGACTTTTCA
The DNA here is from genome assembly GCA_037013685.1 of Acridotheres tristis. Classification (NCBI taxonomy): domain Eukaryota; kingdom Metazoa; phylum Chordata; class Aves; order Passeriformes; family Sturnidae; genus Acridotheres; species Acridotheres tristis. Next base: position 141,845,653 of record CM072886.1, on the reverse strand, counting down.
TTCTATTTCACAAATTTGCTTAAATTGAGGACAGCAGCTCTACTCTGTGACAGTTTAGATAAACAAAATCCATCCTGAGGAAGAGTATTCAAGCCTTCTGGAAGCCTGATGGGGCCCTGCCTCTTGGCCCCTGCTTGCAGCCATATCTCAAGAGCTGCAGAATCCAACACGATTGATGCCAGCTGGTGCTCCTCCACCAGTTCATGTGTCCATGCCATCCATGACTTCGTGACAAATGTGTTCTCCTCCACCATGCTTCAAACAAGTAACACCCTAACAACTGGTGCTGCTGTGGGTCTCTGCTGTGTCAGCTCTGTTGCCTTCATCCTCACATTGCCCATCAAGTGAATAATTTAACCCTCAGTGTGGCACAGGAAGGAGAGGACGGTTGACCTTTCTTTCTCCTACTTTTTCCTGCACTGCCTCTTTCTTCTGCCAGGGCTACTCAACCAGTAGTGCTGCTGGAGGTCCTGGTTCTTTCATCACCACCCTGTAGGCATCCTTCAGGCAGTGCACAGCTCCACATGTTGCACAGAAGGGCATCTATGCAGATCTGACAGCAGTATGAGGGCTCAACCTTCAGCCTTACTTCTGCTCCAGTCTGTGTCTTGATGCTGTATTCAGATTCAAACAATGGCCTTGCTAAAAATTTTGTCCTTATTGCCCCTATTTATCTTATTTTACATTTTGTTTTAGTTTGACATATACCCTGCAGCTTCCTGAGAATATTTATGCCTGCTTCTTTCTTATTAAGGGATTCTATAATCCTCACAGTGTTGGTGTCCTTACCTGGTCTTGGTCCTCACTCTGTCTGCTTCCTGTTTTGAAGTGGGAATATCTGAGTTGTATAGCAACAAAATTTATCCTGCAGTGGTGATAATAGAGAGACCTGTACTGCCTCTACCATGGCAGTCTGAAAAACGCACATTTTCCACACTCTTCAAACATGCACAGGTGAGGATGCACAAAGGGTGAAGGTAAATAAGAGGAGGGGACATGTGGAGAGCTGGATGAGCTGGCAGCCTTTAGCTGGCTTATGCTGGATTTCATAAGTAGGATGCTGTTTAGATCAAACATCCATGGCTTTCCAGAAGCTTCCTACTGCCATGTCCATAGCCTCTCATTCCAGTGATGACAGCCAGCCTTCTTGTTTGGGGTGTTCCTACAGGAGAGGTGAAGAAAGTCTGCAGCATTCCAGGCACTTGTTTGAAGACTTTTGGCTGGTAGCAGTAGATGGAATCTGACAGTGGCTGCCTCATCTTGAGCTCTTCAGGCAGTGGGAATCAGCTGGAGAGTGACACCAGAGGGCTGAAGGCAGGGGATCCACAGCATGTGGTACTCAGTCATCCTTAACATCCCTTCCTGTTAATAAGACAGGAGAATCTGCACGAATTTTTGGTGAAATTAGCTCACAGGAAACAAGCCTTTGCTTGTTAAAGGCATGGCACATCAATTGTTTGCACATACATCTAATTAGCACAGGATTTGAAAAAGTCTTTGGAGGGAGCCAGAGGAAAGGGGAGGCATCACATTCTGCTTGTTTATCACTTTTCCTTTGTCAAAACTATGTAATTTATGTTAAATGCCTTATTAATCAGAGCCTGACTTTCTGACATGGAAAAATACATCCCTTTGAAAATGAAACTGTCCAGATTATGTAAGACCCAAGACACATTTTTTTCCAGCCTTGCAGTGGATTAATCTCTGTTACCAGCTCAGTGAACACTGACATCTTTTTTGTTTGATAGCTCTACATATTAAGTTGCTGAGCAAACCAAGATCCCTTTTTTCCCCTCTGGGTGCATTGTCAAGGTGCAGTCAAGCAGCAGAACATTTCAGTTAGGTATTTTATGAAAGAAACTGAATTTTGTTATGTCTTCCATGTATTCAGGCCAAGTCACCCTTTTTAGTTTAAAATCCTAAGCAGTCTTTAAGTTGGACATGTCCAAACACTCCATTTTAATTGAGGAATTATTTAATTGGGCAGTAGAATAGGTTGCCCAGAGAAGTTGCCTTACCCCTGAAAGTGTTCAAGGACAGTTGGAGGGGGACCTGAGCAACTTGATCTGGGGGATGGCAGCCCTTCCATGGCAGAGAACTTGGAACTGGATGACCTTAAGGGTCAAGCAATTTGACTCAGCAATTCTATGAGTCTGATTTTTCAAGTGTCTTTTCCTACCTCAGCCAAACTTTACTTACATGAAACTTAATCAGCTCTTTGCATAAACTGCAGCACATCCCGAGGACTCTCCTGCAGAACTGCCATGCACAGAGCAGTCTCATGCCTGTGCATGACCTACACAAGGTTGCTCCAGCAGTTTGTCCCTCCTGTGTCCCCATGCCAGGATATCTTCTAACAATGTGCTGTCTGATATGTGCATTGCCACAGCTGGCAGTGAGCACAGAATCATAGAATATCCTGAGCTGGAAGGGACCCACAAGGATCACCAAGTCCAACTCCTGACAGTCTTACAGAAGCAGAATAACTTTCAAAAATTGTTTTTTTTTCTGGTAGGGAACGGTAAAGGGAGTTCACTGCCATTGAGTGCAAGTCCCACTGGCAGTTGCTTTTGTACAGGAGCCAGAAGATGAGTGTGTGGAAGAGCCAGACAAAAAATGTGGGAAAAAGCCCTTCAAAATACCAGTCACAGGCTCACAGAACCAAAGGTGGTCCAACAAACAGAGGTGAATATGTGCTGTGGAAAATTCCTCAGGAAGATCCAGCCATCCTTGCAGAAGCTATTCATAGAGCTGCTGCAGTCAGAGGGGCCCCCTTTGCAAGAAGAACATACGAGGACATCCCCAGTCAATGTATCACTGCTGACACACCTTCCAGCAGCTCCCGTCTGTGGGTCAGACATCCATTTATCCCCAGTCTGTCTAGGAGAGGGGCTGATTTACCCCATTCCTGTCTGCATGCTTGTTCCAGTGCACTGTGGGGAATATCACCACGGCTGTGAGGTTTTGTATCCTTTGTAGTAAAACACAAGAATCAGCCAGGCTGAAGGAGCTGAGGAGCAGGGTGGTTATGGCTTGTACCATAGAGAGAGCAGGCACAGTTTTTGGGTGATGTGAAAAGCAGTGATATCAGTAAAAATTTTCAATGCTTCCAATGATCTGCAAGCACATTGAAAATATTGTGCTAGCTCCAGATGTCTGGTTAAGAACAAATTGCTGAGCAAATAAAAAGCCATAAAACATAAAGAGAAATGAATGGGATATTAAGCACTGCAGAGACAAGGAATACCAAAAGACATGGTGGCCCTCAGAAAATCAGCTCTTCTCTAGTGCACACACCTGGGAGTCTTTATTCAGTCTTTCTCATCTTTATATAGAAAGAGAAAGAATGAATATATGTATAATTAAAAGATAGGGCTGGATTTGCACTGAAATGAACCACATAATTGTAGGAATTCCTGATTTTGTATGTGCCTAAAATATCTTCTTTGAATACTATTTGTGTTAATCTTATTTTTTCAATATTTATTGAATTCTGAAAAATGATTTAACCTCCAGAGATGCACCAAAAGAAGTCGCAAGCAATTATATGCTCCTGCTTAATATTCAGAAGAAACAGAAAAGAAGCTGTTAAATTATCCATGGTCTGTGCCAGATCTGCAAATGTCTTCTCTGAAAGCTAATTACATCTTGGCATATGGAGTCTTGGCAAAAATGTTGCAATAAAAATAGAGAACAAGAAAAGAACTAATTCTCTGCATTTAAAAAAAATTCATAGAGCAAAACTCTTTGGTCTCCTGCTGCTTGCAAGCTGTTAATATAGAGCAGAAAGGAACGTTTCCTAATTTAGTATGGACTTTCTTCTAAGAACTGCCAATTCTTCAGATGCTGGGGGAGAGCTAGAGTAGCAGAGCTGTCCAGAATATCAGAGTTATAATTGTTTTTCTCAGTCTCTGCTGCCTATCAGCAGAGACACTGGTGAGTAATCCAATTAAAAGGAGCATCTCTCATTTGGAGACTTGAACCCTTACAAGGAAATCCAGGCTCCAATGAAGAAATGGGATTTTGCCCTTAGCTTCAGCGAAAACAGGATTGAAAGAACTGGCCTTGATTTTAGAAATCATTGATAGAGAGGAAGGACATTTGAAGTGCATGTGTAAAACTAAACTGCTAATTAAGTTCCACTGGGACATTATGTTGCAAGTGTAGCTGTGAGTTCAGGAAGATTCATCCCATCTACCTTTAGATTTCTACTACATAGATGTCTGTCTCTGTCCTAGTCACTCTTCATACTTTTAGAGTCCTGGAGAGAAATAAGCAGCTAAAGATGTGAATTATCTACTTTTGGTGCTTATGACAAAGCACTTATTTCTCCTGTTTAACTGGAAGAGGAGTCTCAGGCTACACCATTAAGTTAACTGTGATTCCCCACAGTTTCTGGAAATTTTTCCTGGTGCATTTTCTGCCTGGGACCAACTAACATGTTCTCACACGGTCCCCACACACAGAGGAGCTCACAGGAGCTGGGTCATTGCCCATGGGATTAAGGATGCAGCTGTTCTCTTTCAGGGATAAAAGGATTTGTTCATACAGGGCAGGCAGCTGCCCTTGGAGGCAGATAATGGGGATGTAGATGTAACCTAAGGGACGTGGTCCAGTGTACAGGTGAGCTCTGGAATTGTCTGCATTCATGACTTTTGTGCATCTGAGTAGATGAAAAGGGTTTTTTTCTTCCTCATATAAAAATTATTCCATGGCACAAAATTTCTATGAAGGCAAGGGCAAACATGGCAACCAAGCAAATAGCATCACGTATTGTAAAACAAGATTAACAAGAAAGTACTGTCAGCAGCAGTGGAAGAATTGAATTCCCTTGCAATTTTAATGCAGCTTGGCCTGGCAGGAAGAAATCTAAAAAGCCTAGAAAACAAGTTCAATATGTTGGAAGTACTGTGGAACTCTTGGTCTGAATTACTTAGAGCAAATGGAAAACAAATCATGTGCTCATTTAATGCTTGTATTAGCAATTCCAGTTTTTATCTCACTAATCCTAGCTTTTATACACATATATAGCAATATAATAAGTATTATGACATTCATAGAGAATGAAAGAGATTCAAAGATAAACAAATACTGACCTGTTACCTGGTGACAGCATATTGCTGGACATTTCTTAGATATCTTGCACTTTGTGCCTTTTAGTACTCAAATACTTTTCTTCAAAGGTTTATTAAATGAAAGCTGATTTTGAAACACTTGTGACTTTGGGTATGTGTTTGTGAAATTCAGTTTGACATGGAATAGAGATAACATTGGTTTACCTAAGGCCACGGAGAAAATCAGCTTCAGTAAGGCCAATCCCAAATCAGTTTAGAAGTGTGTGATTTTTCTAGAGTCTGAGTAGATATGCTATAACATTTTAACCATCCAAGCAAAACTTTTATGGGAGATCAGAATCCGCCAAGAGATTCTTATCCAAGTGCCACTGAAATAAAAAATGACAGGACTTCAAATCACCAGGACTATCGAAGAATTTTAATTAGGTTGCAGGTTAATATTTAACACCCACATCATTTTCACCAGGAGTAAGTTGGAAAAGTTACTCCTGCATCTTTAAACTATTTGCATGATATATAATAAAAGTATATAAGCCAAGTATGTTACTGCTCATTTTAAAGCAAAAGAAAACACACGTTTTAAGTGAAAAATTATTGACTGTGCTCTTGGTGGTTAGAATCAGAAGCAAAGAATCAGAACCATGGAATCATAGAAAGTCTTGAGCTGAAAAGGACCCTCATAAATCATTGTGTCCAACTCCTGGCCCTGCACAGGACACCTCAAGAATCTCACCATGTGCCAAAGGGTGTGTCCAAATGTTTCTTGAGATATGTCAGGCTTAGGGTTGTGACCTGTTCCAGTGCCCAACCACCCTCGGGTGAAGAATCTTTTCCTGACATCCAACTTGAACCTCCCCTGACACAGCTTGAGACCATTCCCTTGGCTCCTCTCATGGGTCATGAGAGAGATCAGAGGTTACACAAATATCTGTTGATAGTTGCTACCTTTGCTAGTTTAGGTTTCAATCTGTAACACAGAAATATTGCATGAAGTTCTGGATTCAATTAGCCTGAAATGAAGAGGCAGTCATACCTGTTATGCTTGAAATTGAGGAGGTGTGCACTTTATTTAACCTAACACCTTCTGCATTAATAGGGATGTCATGATCTGTAGGAACACTGCAATGGGGGAAACACCAAGAAACCAGTCCCTTGTATAGAATACCTCCCCCACATACAGATTATTCAAATATATAAAATTTTTCAAGTTCATATTATTTCTACAGCTTCACCTTGTATTTCATTACCAAGGACAGCTATAGCAAACAATCAAAACATTCCTGTTTATGCTAATGTTTTCTTTTTATTGTGCTTTTCATTCAGCAAACAGAGTTGTACTAATCTTCCTCAGCAACAGGAACACTTCGGTCTATTAATAGAACTACTTGTTCCATGTTCAGCTATCAAATGATGTTAAGCATATTTCTTATTCTAAAAATAAACAGTAATAAAAAGGAACAGAGGGCAAAACTTCATTTAAACCCCCCCTAAGTTTGCACTAAAACAGTGACTGAAAATGATGAGATTTATGAAGATTTGATAAGTAGCTAGTGGTTTGTACCATGTTTACAAATTGCAGATAATAGGACACCAATCAAAGTCAGAGAAAGAAGTGCCTGTGTTAGAATTACAAGTCTAAGAATTGGGCTTTAGGGACAGCTGGCTTGGGCTCTGAGCACCACACTCAGGGAGACCCCCAGACCCATTCTCCACATGGGAGCTCCAGGCATTGCTGGAACATTCCTGGCAGTCCTTAGGCAGCTCCTCAAAGATCTGACAGGGAACCACAAGTCCTCTTACCAAGGGGATACCAAGACCCAGAAAGTATAAACTATAAAACCAGGAAGCCACATTGCCAGAAATGGAAAAATGAAGCAAATGTTTAACTAAGAGGGCCGTTAACCAACTTCATGATCAATCAATTAAAGTCTTCATCATTACAGGCCTTTAAATCATGGCTGAATGCCCTCCACTATAAAAGTTTTAGGTCAACTCCAAACTATGGCCCTTGCTGTGCCTTGTGATATGATATCAACAACAGCATGATTGACCCCTTCCTTCTCTACACAGTGAGTTATTTGCTCCATTCTTTTAAGGAGGTGATTTAAGGTTCCCAATAATTTGAATCTCATCCTTTGCCCTGCTTTCCTACTTCCTACTAATGATTCTTCTTGAAGACCACCATGAACATCCCTGACTGGCAATGCAGCCAAGCCCCACTGCTCTTCTGCAGTCTGTGATGGATGTCCTTTCCATGGGCAGAGCAGGAGAGGAAATCACCTCCATTTAAATAGAGATAATTTGGTCTTTGAATGGAGATTGAGTCAGTCATGTTACAATTCTCTGAGAGCCACCAAGCCCTCCTACAGGAGCCACCTTGGATTATTTAATCTAAAGAACAAGAGAAAGATCTGGTATGAAAGGAAATGGAGTCAGTATTGAGGATCATGATCACAGGCCAGGACTATATGTCACTTGTGAGTTAAAACTTAGATTTTCAGCAACTTAGACTGTCAGTGAAGTCAGAGATGTCACATCTTGTTGAGAGTGAAATTAGGGTTGTTGCGCAGGGTGTTCAGAAATAGCACAGTATGCAAATGCAATTAAACCAGTATCACTGATGACTCTGAGAGGCTGTGCCAGCAGAATAAGCCTTGGCAAAGCTGTGACTGGCTCTGAGACCCCACTTCCACTTCCCTTGTGAAGCAGCTACTCCCTTGGGAATGAGGTGTGACCAGCCATAAAGGCAGCCTGTGGCCTCTCTTTTCTGGGGTGGCTTCTAAGCTGCATCCCAGTGAGGTTCTGCTGTCAAGACCTTCCTGTGCCCACCCACACAGCCCTGGATGAGCCTGGCACCAGTTTCCCAGAACTGCTGTGGGATCCCCCAGAGCCAGAGGAATTAGAACACTGAGGACACACAGGGACTGCTGTCGTTCCTCAGGATCAGAACAGCCATGTCTCAGACAGGTGCCTAATGTGCCTCTAAAAGCAGCATCTATTGCTATGGTGTTTTCATGCTGTAAACTAAAGCAGCACCATTTGTTCTGCTCTCACTGAGCAGAAAATATTGCTTATCTCTTCCACAGCCACCCTGCCTATATGCCATGACTCCTAAAAGGCTCACTCACACTTTCCCACTGCTTCCCAGCTAATCCTTTCTAGGAAACACTGCTTCTCTTTGGACATCTTGATCTAGCAAATATCTTTCTACAAGCTTCTGTTAGAACTAAACCTGAATTAAATTTGAATTTGAGTTATTATTTTTCCTTAGGGTTGTGCAAATGTTTGTGGAAGGTAATTCCACTTCAACAACTAAATTCAGCTACATGCATCCACCTGCAATTTTCTTTTGCCTAGCACTAAGCCTTTTTCAGAAAGGGTAGCAGGAGGATGAATAAAAGGTTTGTTCTGATAAAGAAGATGAAACCAAGGACTGGAGTGGTTTAGTGTCATTGCTAGTATTCAGTCACTATGTGGGAAACAGATTTCCCAAACCACAGTATTAAGGAAGATTCTAGAAGATTCTGTCCCAACTACTTGACAGCCAGTACAGAGAGAAGGGCAGCATGTGAAGGCAGTGATATTTTAATAGCCAACCTTGCCAGAGATACAGATCCAGACTGAAAAGAACTGTCCTACTTTAGAAGTGTCTTTTTAGAATGCAGAAAGAATATAATGAAGTGTTTCAGTTTGGATATTCTACTTTTGTTGCACTTGGTTTGGGAAATGCAATGCCAGTAATTGCAAGTGCTGATGAGATACAGAGAAAGCTGTAGAAGAGAACACTGAGGCATTTAGGGTTTTGTGAATCCCAATAATGACAGCTGATGGGCTACAAAGCACAGCCCCTTTGCTGGGTAAAGCCTTCTTAGAAGTTTCTAATAAGAGCAGGAAATAAAATGGGACTTGGTGATTGTGCAAGAGCATGTAGGTGGGAAGAAATAAATCAGGTGAAACACTGAATAGGAGAAAGATGCTAGGAAAGCAAAATGATGAGAGAGGCATAAGGAAAGCAGAAACATTGAATTAGATATGAGCCTGAAAAGCAGTAGGGAAAGTACAGTTTACAAAGAAGTCAGTCTAATTCTGGACTGTAATCCCAGGTCTCTGCCATCCAGATTTCATAGGAAACAGTTGTGAAGCAGCAGCTCCTGACTTTACTACTTGCAAATGTTACTGTCTGTAATGTGTTCCTACTACCATTTTCCCACTATTTGCACTATCAAATATAAATTTGTGTCCCTCTGTCTGAAGTAATGACATAGTGATTTTACCTTTGTTTCAGGATTCTTTAGGCATTTTTATACTAGACTGTTCAAGGACAGAGGGCTTTTGAAGTAATCTGGTAGCATGCAAGCCAAATTCTTATGAAGCCTACATATATCCTGTTCACAAATTTTAGACAAAATCTGAAGGACTTTTAGGTTCACAAACCATGTTCCAAAGACTCTCAGAAAGTTTCTGGTCTTTGGTCCCAGCCCTAATGGAGTTCTCGTGGATGTACAAAAAGGAATATGTATAACTGTGGACTGAGATTGGTCTAGTTTGACTTTTGCAGCAAGCAACACACTGAGAAAGGATAATGTTGCTTTTTCTTGCTCATTGATTATGCTCTTGTATTGCATTAATTCACAGACTGAATCGCATCCAGTTAAACTCCAGAAATTTTAGGCAAGTTGGAGATAAGTTATAATGCTAGAAAGATTTTGGGAAGGACAAATGAACTTTGAAGGACAAAGCAATCACAGTGGGACTAGTTTGAAATTGCTGACTTAAAGGTGAACAATGGGGAATAACAAGGCAAATCCTAAATTAGCCTGTTCAGTCCTTATCCCTGCAGAAAACCCCCCACTGATGTCCCAGGCAGCTGTTTTAACAATGGATACTTTAAAACATTTTAAAAATTGGTTTGATTCCAGTAGTGTCAGACACCTGAACTGCTTTTAGGAAGTTTAACAAAAATATGATTTAAGAAAATGTGTCAGTATTTGGTTCCATATTAATTTACCTGACAGATGATTATTTGCACAAAGCTTTTAGTTTGAGGAGCTGTCCCAGATGGATGTAAAGGGGTACAGGCCAGAAGCATCACCTTACTGCAGTCTGCTTTGAAGGGATGAGAAGAACGTGTCAGATCTATTTTGATACAAGATTGAGCAGTAAAAACAATAAAACTCAGTGATATGACAAAGCAAAACCTAAGCCTGGCAACAGGATTTGTCCAGATTGAGGTGGTCACTGCACCTCTATCTTTGACAGTTATTCTGCACAGTATGGAAGATCAAGTATACATAACTTGTATGCATTTATAAGCATATAAATATAAAAATCTGTCTGGATTTTAAGTCACCAACACGTCTGCTGACAAAATTTCCCAAGTCCATTGTTGCAGCATTTCTTCTGCAGACAGCTTAAAACGCCTCCTCTGAATGATGTCTGTACCTGCCACTCACTTAGACCCTTGTTAGCAGCAGCTGCACGATTTTCTCCACCATGGTAGTTCCAATATGACTCGTTGTCACTTCCTGTGCCTTGCAGATACAGGGCCTTGTGCTAAAGAGCATGCCAGGAGTATAAATGTAATCAGACCTGTTTCCTTTTTAAGGCCTGGAGCTGACTAAAAATTGCCAAATCCAGAAGATGCTACTAATAAAAGCTCTGCTACTGACTGTGTTGCCAGGTGGGGCAGCCAGGGAGATTGCAAGAGAGGCAAAAAAAGGAAGAGGTAAGGAAATCCAAGTCAGATGCCAAAGGAGGATAAAGCAGGATGATGTGCTGCAAAGGATATTGTTGACTACAGCCAGTGCTGTATATTAGAAGTAAGGAAGATTTTTTCAGAGTTTACTCACTGCAGGAATGCTTTATTTTGCCTTTGATCTCTGTGTAAATTTCTGCTTGATATCAGTGGGAAATCCCCTTGCTGTCTTTATCAGCCTGAGGATGTCAAAAAAGACTGCCAACCACTTCCCAGTGTCAGTCACTATCCAAATGAGCACTATTCTAGTTAGAAATTGCACTCCTTCTGTCCAGCTACTCTTCCCCCTTTATTGATACATCAGCTTAATTACAGCAAATGTTGCTAGAGCAGCCTTGAAGGTTCCGTTTTTTCCTTTTCTCAAGGCCAGAAAACCATAGGCAGCAGTGGTGTCGTTTGTTTCTTCTCTCTCTTCTGCTAATATTCTTTATTCCCCAATGCTAAGAACCTGTAGGGAGCAGAAGAAATTGAATTCCTGACTTCCCTGTATTTGTGTTGATAATGAAATAAGCCAATGGATACATTCGTTCTGGAACACATACACTTCCTATTTTTTGAGAAACGGGCGCTGCTCATTTTGTCTGGGTAACTCAGCAGTGAATACAACCAGTTGTGGTCAAACTTCCAGGCTGCTTGCAGCCTTTTATGGGAGTTATAGGGATGAAGGGAAAGCTGTATGACAACATTCAGTAATGCAAGTCTGTGAATGACTCCCTGTCTGGGAAGGGCACCCTGTGGAAAGAAGGTGCTGAGCAAACGAGCAGGCACTGCAGAGATAACTACATATATATAAATATATATATACACTGTGTGTAGTACACACCATAGGGCTGGTGGCTTTTTGTCAAGATCCTTTGCTTGCAAAGTAGTTGTTAAATATCTTCTACTCTCACAGCAGTGTGCTGCATCAGCCATGACAGTGAGAGGGCACTGGGACACAGGCTAAACCCCTCAAAACTCGATTCTGCTCTGTACTGGGAAAGTGCCTGTCTGGATCCTTTCAGCCCACAGCCATCACCTTTGCCTTGCTGCATCACTGTGGCTCTGATCTGAGTTTCCATCTCAGCTGGTGAAGGAGTACCTTCAGGGCTCACAAAGACCCCTGGGTTTATGCCCCGGAGGCTCATCCTAACAGCACAGGGAAAGTTGTGGCTGTGAATACTAAAAGCAGGTAGTCTCATTTTCTACAAAGAATACAAAGAGGAAAAATCCCATTGAGACATTCTCATTTTTTTTTCCTTCCATCTCCTAGAAACTGCAAGAAATTCTGCTAAGAAATTAATTTGTCAAAAATATACTTGAAGAAGATATCACTGCCTTAGTGTGCCCATGACTGGAGTGGGGAAGTCCTGCCCTTGTCTGGAAATCTGGAGCTGCTGTTGTACCCAACATGGAACTGAATGAGAGAACAGCCTCTGCCAACAGCATCCAGGAGTAGTGCCTTTGGAAAACTGCTGGAACACATGCCTGTGATAAACCTAACCAGCCACTGAGTGTCCTCTTTGCTCCACAAACCTGGATGGGAAAGTGTGTGCATGACAGAAAGAAGGGATGCTTGACCCTTAAGGAGAGCTCCGATACAGCAACTATTAGGAGCTAGACCCTAGCACAAACCCTGTGGTACCCTGGAGAACTTTAATTAACTAACCTGCTTGAATAACAAAGTGTTCAGCCTCTTTGATCTGCAGTTTCTTTCTGATGTAAAGATTTGAGCTCAAAGAATATAAATAATAAATTTCCTTTTTTTTCCCTCCAGCCTTTCAAAATCAGGGATGGATTTGGCACAGTGACTCATAGGTTGAGTTAGTGTGCACCAAAGCAATGCTTTTATATCTCTCTCTGCATTCTAAGGGGGTGGAGCTCACAATACAGTAGTTTTTTTCTTCCCTTCCCCATTAATTAATGGAAGTATATAGTTCTTCTGAAAAGGTCTCTGTCTCTTGCATTGCAGCTGATGGCCTGACACTTGTAATTGCCAGTGAACATTGGCTGAGGTTTTCTGTCCAGATCATGCTACATCATTTGAACCAAGACTCTACTCAGTGACCATAACTTTTGTAGTGGATTCAGTCTCCTGCTCAGCTCTTGCTGCTCTGGCTTTTGGAGGGCTCCAGGTCTGTTCCCTGCTGAGACCTCAGAGACCTGCAACCTGCAGCCTGTCTTTTCCAGACCCTCCACTTATTGTCCTACATGGGCACTGGCATGCACAAAGCCTTTTTAGCTTTTCTGAAAGGTTGAGAGCAATTTTCATCTACTATTAATGTGCTGAGTGTAACACCTGTGCCTTTACTCAGCCATGGGACTCTCAGTATCTTGGTTCTCACTTTCTAGTCCCCCTCCTTTGCCATCTCAAGATGATTCCAGCCAGCATCTCCTCTTTGTTGTTGTATCAAGAGGCACAGCTGAGCACCACTGCAGTAATCAAAATGCATTTATTGGTTTCTTGCTACTATATATAAGATGTTAGGAAGTTTAAGTTTGAATCCCTGCTGGGGCCGATCAGGAAATCATTAGGTTGAAGTAGAAGAAATTAAATTCTAGAGAATATTGTTCCTCCTAAACTGTACCATTAGAATGAAAAAAAATTTAAAAAAGGAGATTCTTGCAAAAAGAAGGTCCGGAATGCCAGAGGAAATTCTCCCTCAGTAATTCCTGACAGAAGAAGGACAAACATGTCAGTGTCTGTGGGTATATTTGCCACCTTGATTTGATCTGTGTATCTTCTGTGCTGACTTCTAAAGAATTATTCTGTTGAGACACCAAATGAATAGTATTCAGTTCCCCCCAGAAATTTATCCTTGTCTAATTACAACTGTAAACTCAGAACATCCTCCTCCTGCTCTGAAAGAGAGAAAATCATGCTCAAGTCTGAACAAGGGCACCTGAAGACACTTGAAATTATGAAATTTTTGTTTTGGCCAACTGGCAACAGACTGATGACTAGAGCATATCCCAGTGTCAGATGCACTGTCCCTGTCTCCTAGGGGGAGGTCTGACTTAAGCTCAAAGGCTGGCTCTAATCCCTAGGTCAGCTAGTGACCTCTCTAGTCTTGCCCAGCACTCCAGTAAAACTGATGAACAATCTCATGTTTAAGAATAAAGTAACAGTGCTGTGTGTGCTGGAGATTTGAGAGTGTCAGATCTGTACAAACCCTCAGGTCTTATCTTGGATGGAGGCAGTGACCTTGAAGTGTTACTCCAGAGAATTTGTTTCATTGAAGAGCCAAGCAAAGCCTTCCTGTCACTCTTTGTTTAATAAATCTTCAGAATGTAAGCTATACAGTGACTGACTTTCAACCAAAGAGTATTTGTGAATGATTTTTTGTATCCAGGCACTGGGCAGTTGGGCTGAATCTATTTTACAAAATCACATAGCAGCTGAGGTTGGAAGGCACATCTGGAGCTCACCTAGTCCAATGCCCTACAGCAGGTTGCCAAGGGCTGTGTCCTGTTGAATTTTTATTATCTCCAGGGATGGACACTCCACCTCCCTAAAGCCTCTCTGGGGAACACATTCCATTTTCAAATACCCTCACAATATAAAGGCGTTTTCTTAATTTAAGTGGAATTTCCTGTACTTGTGCCTAGATGAGGTTGTTTCCTTGGTGTGGTTCTCACCTGTAGGCCTTGACTCAATGATTTCTTTTGCAAATACAGAGATGCTCGAAAAGAACTAACATGCCCTCCTGTTTTGCATTTTTTTTCATTTTTTTTCTTTCTGCTTCATAGCCATGCATCTATTCTTATTCAAATTATAATGCACTTCCTTCCCCTTTCTTCTTCTCTTAATTATTTTCATGTTCTCCCTGTTCAGCTTGATGATTTTTTTAAACACTGGTAATTATTGGAAGTCTGTATTAATCATACTCGTGTCAGTTTGCACCCAGGAGTTCAAGAGTCCATTTAGTATGCAGACAAAACGGTTCCTTTGATAAAAATCATCAACAGAAGAGATCCCCCAGACAGACAGAGTATATTGTATTAGACAATGCACTGCCCACACATGGTGTGCTAAAATTCTCTCTGCTTTCCTTTCTCTGCAAAAATTGTGCCCCAGGTCCAGACGTGCAGATCAGAGATGATCAGCTAGAAAGAGAAGGGGACACCTTGAGGAAAAAGTGAAGGGTACAAAAAAGGTGCTGAAAATGTGGGAGCACTGAGAGAAGACTAAAGCTGAAGTGAAAAGGAGGAGAAGGTTGAAGTGAATCCTTGTGATAGGAAAACAGTGTCACACCAAATGTCCTGGGTTGAATGGAAACTCTGGGCAAGGTTTATCAGGGAGATCCTCCCATTTAGCCACAAGGAGCAGAAAGGACCCCCTTGGTTTCTAAACTCCTCAGAAAGGAGACTGGCTGTGGCTGGATCCTCTTCTAGCCCCAGACTTGGTCAATGACTTGTGTCTAAAGGATTATATAGGTGCAATTGAACCTTCACATGACCTTGTCCCACAGGATTAAGGTTATTAAGCCAAATATATGAATAAAATAAATGATTTATTTAAATTGATGATGATAATGATAATGATTAAACTAAGAGACTTTAATCAGTATTATTTACTACACTGTATAAATAGTTATAACTACTACTATAGTTATTTATAGTTTATTAGCATTATTTATCAAATTAACAATTTCAAAGCTTAATAATCATTAAGTAGAGGTTGGTGTTACTTATCAACATCAATGACTTTGGACAATTCACTTTTGCTCAGCCTGGAGGAGTGTCCTTGAGGGACATCCCCACTCCAGGAAGGAATCTTCATACACTCCTAGGAGTATGTTAGAATTCCCTCCCATTAAAAAGTAGGACTGGACTTTTATAGTAGAAAGTGCCTGACTTTATAGTCAGTGAACTATGAGGGCCACACCATCACCAGTGCCAGTTTCAGCCAGCAAACCTCCTCTGAATGTTTCACTCACGGATTGATGGGTCAAGCTGATCTCAGCACTCTCCAATACCTAAAGCAGTGTGACCTCACTTCTCCATCCACCAGTAACTTTTATAAATTGGGCAAAGTTTGAGTTGATTTGCCCCCACTTAGGCAGAACATCCTGCTACACCCGAGCTTCCAAAAAAAAGAGACATAGCTACTATGGATGCTCTTGGAAGTGCTCCTATCAGAGGGGCCTCTCAGGCCTTCATGGCAAGGATTTAAGGTGTAGGTATCATCTGGGATGAGGAAGCACGAAATGTTCCTCTGAACTGGGAATCCTTGGAAGAATTCATTGTCACTGATCCAACAGCTACAGGACATAAAAATCCCGTATGGAGTTAAACACCACTTGACTTTCCTCCCAAGCTTCTTCCCTTGGAGCAATTTTTCATTATCTCTGTTTACTAGGAAAGACTTAAGGAATAAGTACAAGAATCCTGTATTCTTGATAAGCCTTAAAATTGGTACAGAGCTTGCAGTGCTGATATTAATAAAGGATCGCAACAGTTCAGCTATTAATACATTTTCTCTGGCAGAGCTTAGCAGAATATGATGAATTCTGGGTAGACTATGTTATGCTAATTAACATAAATATAGGAAAGCCCTTTTCCCTTCTGAATATCAGAATACTCCAAATGAATACTGCAGTTAACATATGCACACAGGAACACAAGATTATAAGTATCACTGACAACATCATCTTATTAGCTATAAGCATATGTTTTGTACAAAGAGAGGCTCTGATTGTTAAAGGAAGGGCAGGATACTGGCAGATGAGTTGAAGAAAAGAAGGAGGCAGTGGAGTTCTCTGGATACAGTTCATAGATACAACCTTGGAGATTTCGTAGACTGAAAACTGCCATTATCTACACAAACATACTTTTGTAGAACAGCTCTTCAAGGCCTTTTGGGGGAATAAAAATGACCCAACTCCCTCCTCCCCATCATATAAGTATCAGTTAATGTGAACTGGTTTTTTCCCTTTTAATAAGAGCTATCATGTAAAGAAAAAGGGAAAAACTCCAAGCCCCCGAAATATATCTTTCCCCTCAATAGTTCAAGTATTCAGTTCTATGGAAATAAACTCCCTTATCTGAAATGCTCCCTTATATCATTCCCAAATATAAGGACTTCATAAGAAGAAATGGCTGGGGGGGAGGAGGTGTTGCTTCCTTTTCTTTTAAATACTGTTTTGAAATAAGAAATGGAGAAACATCCAGTGCTTTTGTACTCAGTTGACAGAATTGTATGCTGGTATAAAATACTGCTTTTACAAAGATAACCAGGACTGTGTCACAGTGGGAGCTACAGTGGGATAATGAAGCACAATCCTTCTAATTACAAGACTGAAACAAAACAAAATGCTAATGCTTCTCAAATCACACAGAGTGCACAGACACAGTAGATGTTGCTGAAGTAGAGGTCTTTATATCTTTTCCTTTTGTTTTAACAACCTTTTGAGCCAACAAGAAGTTCTCTCTGTTATTGTGGTTGCTCACATAAAGCGAAGTTTGGCTCAAGTCTAATGATGGTACTGAAAAAGTCATTTAAACCCCTGCACCAAAAGTAGGGATTTAATCAGCAGCAGGAGGTTTGGATTTGAAGGCATGTGGGACAGAAGGTTGGGTCAAGGGTCTCTAACAGAAAGCCAAGGATCTCTACCACACACTGCTGAAAGGAGCTCCTGTTGGCACAGCACTGAATTTACTATAGGTTCCAGTCAAACTTTTGTCAGGCATCTGATAGAGAAGTCCATCAGGAATGGTGGAATTATGAGGTGGCCTTGAGGAACCTGGCCTAGTGCAAGGTGTCCCTGCTCATTGGGATTGGAATTGGATGATCTTTAAGGTGCCTTTCAACCTGAACCATTCTATGAGTCTGTATTCCTACTTGAGGTTGAATTACATTTTCTCAGTGAATGCTTATGAGAAATTTTATGTATGAAAATGGCAAGAGGAAGTGGAAAGAAATGGGCAACAGAAGTTCCTTTCACTTTTTGTTCATAAACTGCTAAAAGAGTCTGTTTTCTTCATCTCAAGTCTAAAAAATGACATCAGATGCCATATTTGAATGACCCTGAGAAAATAAGGATATGAGCAGCCTGATTTAGCACAGAAGGCAAAGCAAAGTTTCCACTTTCTAGAGTCTTCCACTTCTTCTAGAGTCTTTCTTCTAGAGTCCCACTTTCTGTACTTCTAGACTTTTACACATTTGAGCTTTTTTTTTTTTTGAATGAAAATTTCTATTTGACCTGTATTGTGGTGCTGCATCATAAAAAATTAAGATGATACACAATATCTTCTATTATTCAGTATTACTCTGAAGATGCATCAAATGGAGTATGTTTTTCAGACATGGGATGGTCTGTCTGCTCTTATGCTGCAATAAATTCTCTGGGGGTTATGTTATACAACTCAGAATCAGTTTGAAATAACACACTCCCACTTGGTTCCTGGTAATCACATTGGAGGTGCACTTTGCACCTTCCCATGCACAGAACTTCTTGTATTATTCAGATGCATCTTTTTAGTCTCTGTTTTCTTTCAACTGCACGAAACACAGGAGTAGGTAATAAAAAGTTCAGGTTTTGGTGAGCCAGAATTTGTGATTATAATCCTAGTCTGTGTTTGCTCATAGTAAAAGGAATATATGTATATATACCTAGACCATAGGCCTAGGTTTAGGCACCAGATTTATCCTTTCTTTTCCAGGCTGAAGGAAGGAGAGACAGAACAGAACCCAGCCTTCAGACATAAAATCCTAGAAGTTTTTTTTTGTTCTTTTTCATGAAATCCTAGATAATTTTATTTTAAAAATGCCTCTATCACCTATTCTCAATCCAAATAGACTTTTACATTTGAATACCACGTAAGTGTGATAAAGGTAAAAATACCCTCCAGAATTAATGTGTGGGTTAAAGACAAGCTGGTTAGCAGAAGTGTAATACCAATAATTTGCTTTGGCCGTAGGGACAGATGCTACAGAAAACAAGTATGACTCCTTCTGTCTGAGCAATAATTTATTGAAGATCTATATTTGGAACCATAGATAGTAAATGTCTGGGAGAGGGCTGTAGAAATACAGCTGCTCCAATCATAATCTGTATAATTTTTATTACCAGGATCTAAGAGTAAAGCCTGCAGTGCATGGCTGCAGTTCTTTGAGCTTCAGGGTGGACTCCTGCAGTCCAAAAATTAAGTGATCTAAGCTGCCTAACAGTTCTTTAAATTTAATTGCTCGGAAACATGTGGGGATTTTTTATATACGAGGTCTTGAATATTGTAGTTTTTTTCCTTTACATGTGTTCTCTGTCAAACAGGTAAAGTTAAGATTTCCTCTATCTCACTGGTGCACTGTAAACATTAGTTAAGTGAAGAGCTGGAAGTATTTAATTATTGTGATAATATGAGGCCATTATATCCCATTGATTGTAGGTAACTGGCTCTAGGGAATGCACTGTATAAACATTTGAAGTGCTTTCCAGATACTAATTATTGCCACATCATCCCCATTTGAAGGTAGAGAAATTGAGGCATGGAACAGTGAGCACTGGGGCTTTCAAACACCGCAAATCCCAGTCTAGACACTGAAATCCTCACTGAAAATTTCCAACTAATTGCATAGTTTTGCTTTCTAAGATTGCTGGAAATCTGTTGGGGAAATAAAGAGGTATTCAGAAGATTTGAATGAGACCTTCTGGTTTGGCCATGTCATCCTTGCCTTCAGCTTTCCATCAGTCCTGTTAGTGCAGAGCTTCTGCTGATTAATACAGCTTGAGCCTGGGTGATGTAAGGGCTAATTTTAGGAACTGGGGGTCAAAAACCTTGCTCCCTGTTGTGCTGTGAGCTGCTGCAGTGAGACCTGGAAATAGGGAATTAATCTTCCCACAGCTCCTACCCTTCCCAGTGGAACATCTTTCAGTGTCCAGTAGCACCAAGTCCCGGTTCTGGTGCAGCACAGCCCTGTCACAGACAGAAACGCTGAAAGGCAGCTGAGGGAGTGGGGAGGAACATGGGCTTCCCTCCAACATCCACAAATTGCAACGTCGTGTTAATGCATTCAAATTAATGCTCTTGTAGCTTCCTGGTGAGGACAAAAATATCTTGTGGTACAGGCACTTTCCCTTTTAGTGATGCCTCCAAAGAACAAGTTCTTGACAGTCTGAAAGAATTAATTCACTTTTTGAGCAGAAAGGTCAGCTACAGGTGAAGGAGCTGCACTGAGACTATCTTTAAACTGCTCTGTCTCTGGCCTCCATGATGAATTGCTGGGAGCTCTTTCTCCAAGCCAGGATATATTTAAACTTTTTTTGATAGATCATTCTTCTAAGGGCAGACTGATTGGTCCAAGATAGGAGTGGCTCAGTTGTAATTCAGCCTGGAAGTAGATAGTGATCTGGCAAAATGGATCCTGATCTGCATCTCTTCCTCTGAGCTCTTCTTTTTATCCAATTGCTGGCTTCTGTGCTGAACTCTGAGAAATCCAGGGCCATCAGGACCCAAAGGAACAAGAAAGTACCCAGAAAGACATTTAAATACATTTAAATCACTTGAATTGGTGGGATTCAAACTTCAAGAAGCTGCTGAACTGGAAGCTTCTGCAAGCAATAGCAAAGCCTTGGAATGAGCTCTGGGCCCCAAAAATTCTGCCATGCAAGGGAAAATAGTTTCTAAGACCTCACATTGTGGCATTAAGAGAAAGTGAAAACATTTTGTTTGAACTTGTTTTTTTCCCCTATGAAATTGCAAAAGTGGGCTTGCAGTATTGTTCTGAAACTACAGAGAGATGCCCGAACACTGCTCCAGGAAAATGTCCCTACTAGGATCAAACATCAGGAATGGTAAGTCCCCATGGCAGAAAAGAGTGACCATCAGAACCCCCAGGATCTGAACTGGTCTTATATGTTCTACAAACAGGAAAATGATGTCTTTTTACCCTAATAGAGCAACAGCCAGCTTAGGTTACCAAAATCTATGGCTGCAGCAGAGTAAAATGTGATTTCTGTGTAGCCAATCTAAATTGCTTGTGCCAGGCAGGCACAGCACCCTGAGCTTCCTCTGCTTGAGCAGCACCCCTCAGCCATCATCAGTGCTGGCTGGGTGCAGTTTGGGGTGTCTGAGGCTGTTAATGGTACAACTACACACACTACACACAAACATATGGAGAAAAAGAGACGCAGCACTGGAAAGGAATAAAAACTGTTCTGGCTGCTGTCAGGTTGCTGAATGCAGAGAAATGCCATAAAAACAGTCATTGCAAATTCAGTTGCATTAGTGGACCTCATGCAACTTCAGCAGTACTGTGAGCAACCTCAAGGCTCAGAAAGGACTATGGGAGCAATCTGAAAGTTCAAAATGCTGCATTTTGGCCTTGGCCACTTTTCCAGTTTTTTACTTCTGGTTTGAACTGCTAAAAGGGAGGTTTGAACTGGTAAAACACACACTTCAAACCAATCTTCTAAAGAAAGTTTTTGACTCTGTCTAAGCTTCTGCAAAATAGGTAAAAGCTCTTCACTCAATTTTTTGTTGTCATTTTCCTGTTATTATGAGTTTAACAAAAAAAAAATCCCTCAGCTCAGCTTAAATTCCTATCAGCAATTCAAGAGTTTGAAACCATTCATCTCATAATGCTCTTGTTCTCATAGATTTCTAGAAACATTTACCAAAGACTTCAACATCATAGTATACCTGGATATCACAAATGATCTTCTGCCCAAAAAAGAAGATCCAGCTGTAATTGAGTGTTCCTGAGTTTGATTTCAGTGTCCAAGAAAACAATCACAGAATCATAGAATTATAGAAGGCTTTGTGCTGGAAAGGACCTTAAAATCTTCCACTTCCAACCTGCTGCCAAAGACAGGGGCACTTTCCACCAGCCCAGGTTGCTCAGAGCCCCATCCAACCTCCAGCCATGGTCACAGCCCAGCATTGGCTGCTGTGAAAATGGGATGGGACAGCAGGATGAACATTCAGCCATACATGGAAGAAATATTTTGTCTTTTCATGAAAATGTGATAGACTAGAACTGATGTTTATGTTGGGAGCCCAGGAGGTTATGACACCCTCTTTAAAAAAATGAAACTTTGCAACACTGAGTGTGAGTTCAGGCTGCCTAAAGATTCTGACAAATATGTGGCCTTGTTCCTGAACCTCAGTGAAACATGTACCAAATCTTCCCAGTTTAGAGGGTCACAGACCAGCAAACAGATGTCTGTCTGACTGGGAACAGCCTGTTCAGTCCCAGCTGCTCCCTGCTGCTGCCCTGGCTGCCCACACATGTTCTCAACATCTACCCCAAGGAGAGACTACTGCCCTGGTTTAAACCTTCCTGAAGCTGTGAGCATGAGGAACTGCTCAGATGCTAAAATCTCGAATACTTGTTTGCACAGCCTTTTAACAACTTCTTGCCAAACAATTTTGTTGGTTTTATTTTGTTAAACTGAAATAGAATCAGATTTCAAAGTGTTTTTAGTGAACAAAAAAATTGTTTCCCAAGCAAAAAAACTTCTCTGAATTTTTTTTCCAAGAAAGAATAATAACAAAACAAAGAGCTTAACTTAGCATGTATTAATTAAAAATTGTTTTCGCTTTTTTTAATCAGGTCATCCATTCAAAAGTAAGCTCTGAGTGTCTTTAACTTATTGCTGAAGAATTTCCATAGGTTTATGTTCCTGTCAAAATTTTCAGGTGTCAGACTACTATTCCCCTACCTAGGATGTGTCCATTCCTCAGTTAGCCCTGAGCTAAATTACTGATGAAATAAATGACAGCAAATTTGGGCACTGAGAGGAACCATCTGGTGGAGATGGGACTAACAGATGTGCTTTCACTGTCAATGCCTCAGTCCACACACTTCAGAACTGCACTGCCATAGCCCTCCTTGCTCACCTGCTCATTAATAATGTAGCATGCCTGCTCTTGCTGTGCTAAGGGATCCCATTCATCATGCCAGGCCCTGCACACTACCAGAAGTTTTAGTCCCAGAGCAGTAAAGCCCCAATGCTCCAGTGAACTGTGTGCACTGGCCTTGGAAGAAAATGAAACACAGGACCAAATCCTCAGGAACTGAGACAAACAACTGGTCCCTGGATGGTACATGGAGTAATATTGATCATGGCCACACAGGGAATAGCAGGAAAAGAAAGCAAGATCTTTTAAGTGCTACACCTACATATTAATTTCCAATTCAGCTCTCCTCCTGAACAGATGAGAGCAAATCCTACTCCTTCCCACTCTGTCTTCTAGACACACAGTCCCTGTTCACAGTTTCTTTTGGATTTTTCCTTATGAAATCAAGCTAAGCAATAATATGATTTAAGGAGCACATCCATGTTGTTGCTGCTCAGGTACCCTGGGCTCACCCAGACCCACATTTGCAATGGTCCAGCAAGGCTGACTGGATGGGTAGGCAGAAGGTTATTCCAAAGCAGAGCCTTGTGACTGTGTTCTCATGGCGAATTCCTAACCAGATCTGTGGAGCAACAGGAAAGATAATGGCAGTAGAAAAACACTGCTCTGATAGTACGGGGTCTCACATCATTCTAGGTAGGACGTGTGGACATTTGTTCTCCAGAAAACTGGGAAAAATATTTAATTTGGAAGATTCACTGTGCATCCCTTGCTCACTGAGCTGCAGGAATTGTGTGATACCTGGGAGCTGCAGCAAAGGTTACAGCCACACCATAGTTTCTTGCCTGAAGTCAACTTTGGTACTGTGCAAGCTGATCAACATTCATCTTTGTGCAATAAAATACAGTTTTTCTACAACTGATTATGAACCTTTCCTCTTCTGAACACTAGCACACAGAAGATGCAAATTATGAAACAGAAAGACAACATTTGAGAACAACAGAAGCTGTAGATTTCAGAGCATCATTCAAAGGGAACTTGTGCATTAGGGTGGGCCTGTTCAGCTGCAAACCGAGGGGAAAAAATGTCTTGAGCTCCTGGTACTGTGCAAGTCACTGTTGCTTTCAGCATGGAGAGACTGAATGGGCTGGAGAGCTGTGCCTGCCTGTGCAGGAAAATGTCCATCCTGAGACAAGTCACCTAAAAACTGGGGTAAGTGTGGTGTGGACTTGGGGATTTGCTGCAGTGTTCAGAAAACCCTGGAGGAGCTGCTTGTCATAGACGGCTTCTGATGGGAGAGGGAAGTGTTCTCTTGGAAATGAGTGGGCAAGGAAAAGGAGACTGGAAATAGATTTTCAGTTTTGTATTTGTGAAGACAGAAGTTGTCCTAAGACAGGGCAATTTCTTCCTCTATTTGGGGAAGTGATAAGTGGCATCTTTGGAATGACTGGAGAGAAATCTTGCAGTTACCAAAGGCAGTGTAAAGAAACTTGCCTTTAGGATCACAGCCAGAACTGGGATGCTCTCCTCCAAGGGCTGAATTTGAAATGGGCATGGGATACCTGTACTAACCAGAGCTGGGTTCCACGTGTGAAGGACTGCTAGCTGTAAATCATAGTGTAGTTCTGGGCTAAATTCCTTGAAATTAAAATATGTGTCAGGTACTTCAATCAATCCTTTGTGAAACTGGGTGTTCAGAAGCAAGAAATGAGGTAATATTTTAATGGGAGTCTCCAGACTACTCAAAAGCCATATGGACATGATCCTGAGCTGTTGGTGGCCCTGTAAGAGGAGGAGGGGTGGACCAGGTGACCTCCAGCATCCTTTCCAACCTCGATCACTCCTTTATTCTGTGATTTTGTGAATATCTGAAGACTTATTCCACTGAGGTTCTTAGGATTCTCCTGGAACAGGACTGTTGAGTGTTGTAAAGCAGATTGTACCATGAGGGCTTGCCAGACAACGTCACTATTTCATTGTGTGTGTGATGCTTCACACAACCACTAACAGTCCCACCCAGAGCTGGTGGTGAAGTTGTACCAGTTATCCAATCCTCTTCATATTTTACCATCAGTGATGGAGCCCAAGTCATGGAGAAACACAATTCTGGCACACAAGACACTCTAAGCAAAGGCTTTTCCATCTTCCTCCTCTAAAAGGGATTTGACTGAGAAATTTGCAGTGGATCCATTTAGAACAATTTAAAACTGATATTCAGAGATTTCTGCTTTATGTAGTTACCACTCCTTCCTCTTTTCTACTTCAAATTGTGCCACATGGCTTTTCCTATTCTGCAGAAAAATGGAAGCATTGGATAAATATTTCTAGAAAACACCTAAGAGGTACTGGTTTGCTGAGCCTGGCTGCTTCCTCCTATGAAAACAGGCAGCATAAAGGAAACCAATGGTAAATTTCTTGCTAGACCAATTGTTGCAAACATGACTTCTGCAGATCTGAAGGCAAAGGAGGAATTTGATGGGAGCCCTTTGTAAAAGCAGTCACAGGCTGCACCTTTTAGTAACTCTGTAGTGACTGATGTTGAATCTATAGCACGATCAGATTTCCACTAATGACATTCCAACTGATTGTTTTGATTCAATTAAGAGACCCAGTTTGGCAGCGAGATACAATACTATCTTAGGTACACAATGGAACCTTAAAAATTATCTGAAATGAAATGGAGAAATCATTGGAGTCAGTAATGATTTCAGTACATATTCCTCAGAACTGCCATCTGTAATGATAAGAGTTCAAATGTCAGGATTTTGAGTTAATTGTGTGATGTCCCAACACCTGGAAGGGAGACTCACACCTTACTTTCATTCACTCATAGTCAGGAGGGAAAGTGAGAAATTCCAAGAGGCTCAGAAAAAGTCATGAAACATGAGACTAAGTAAGAGAGATATATGAGAGACTCATGATGACCCATCTTTATCTGATTTGCTTTCCTTCCTTGAAGAATTTTTTTTCAGATAGCCCTTTGACTTTTAATGATTTAGTGCTGCCCTGCCTTGTGTGCTACAGGGCCCTGCCTGAAAATGAATCATGATAAGGTAGATTCAACCATGTGAAAGGGTTAAACTCACTGGGTTGAGAAATGAAAACGTTTTGGATGAGTAGTTTTTTCAAGCAAGTCAAGGGCTGGGATGGTCAGAGCTCAGCATAGATGGAAACCCAAGGTTAGGAGGTACTGATGCAATGTATGAACCTTGCTGGCTGAAATTCTTCTTTCTGTCTCAAAAACAAGGACTGTGCAAAATGATGGGACAAGATTATGGATGCACACATACATTGTGACTGTGACAGGGATTCAGTAAGGGGAGTATGAGTGAATTATGGATGCTCTTTTGATTGGTTTTCAACGATCTTTTAATGGCATTAAGACAGTGTGAAGTTACAATGTATTGATTTTCTTTTGCCCATGCAGTAATTTGCAGCGGTGGAGATTTATTTTCCACTTTATGTTTTCCATGGAGTTGGCAGGCAGCGAGGCCAATGGCAGCTGGCAGTTGATCTCCCATTCCTATGGATGCTCTTGTGCTCTGAGGATGTGAGTGCCAGGGAACTCGATGCTTAGGGAGAGCAAAGTTGGCATGGGGGATTTCTGTGGCCTCATTCCCACACTGGCATGCAGGGATGTTTTCTGCTGGGCCAAAGCTGCTGAGGTTGCAAACCAGAGAACACTTGCCCTGCTAGCTCTCGGACCAGGGGACCTGTTTTGGCAAGTCTTTCCATCAAGTGAGCACTCTGAAGGTATTTTATAGTTGCTGTTTTATTTTGTTGGATGTTCTTTTTTCTTTTAATGAATTTTATCCACTTTGGGACCAGCAGCATCAGCCCTACAGTTATTTTGATTCTGAACATACAGCTAGTATAGACTCTGGCTTCATGTGCAGTCTGGGGAAGGAAGAGCTGCCTGTCATAGCTATCTTTTATTTTTCTGCACAGCTTTGAGATTTCATGGACATCTCAACCACTCTTCCACGACCAGATTTAGGATCAGACACTGATCTCAGTCTCCCCAATATGACTGTTGTGTGCCTGACCTGGTTTCGTGAAGTTCATGCAATGATCTGGATGCCAGTGTGACATTTTTATCAGTTTGACCACCTGCTGATCACAGAACGTAACTACAAGTTAAACTAAGCTATAGATTTTAAAAATAAAGATCAAACCTGCAACTCTGACTTAAGATCAAGTCCAAGAGTGCTTCATGCTTGGCTAGTCTATTCTGTCTTGTTCCAACTAGTTGTTCTTTTTGGGCTACACTTTGGGTTAGTTTAAGCCACATCTTAAGATTCCTTCAATTTTAATCCTTAAGAAACAAAACCTTAAAAAAGTTTGACATATAAGGAAGAAGGAGGACATGGACACACAAAGAGGGGAGGGGAAATGTCGCTGAACACTGAAGTCACAGTACAAGATTCAGGCTGGGTGTTTGAACAATGCATTTGAGACAGCACAGTCTATGTTTGGGTTAGTCACCCTCCAAATTATCCCCCACGGAATTTCAGGTCTCTTCTAAAGCCATGCTGCTCCTGCTGCCTGAATTATCTGGGCTATCAGTGCTGTACTTGCAGTGTTTCATTTGGCATTCAGCAGTAGGGGCTTCCAGACCATGCTCAGTCACACTGGTAGATTTTGTGGGCATCCAAGTAGTGAGTTTTAACAAAATGATTAAAAACGAGACAGGTTTGTGTGTGAATGGAGTCCTCCTTAAAGCTTTTGGAGATTCCAAGGAAAGAACACAAGAATGCTTGATGAAGCTTACACCAAAGGTTGAGTGGAAGTTGGTGTTAGAGACCAGGTAAAAATGGGATTAGTTCTTGTCACCCTAAATTAGAAACTTGAAGTCTTGAAGTACTGCAAAAATTTTGCTTGATAAGAGAGAGGAGCAAGAAGAAGGACAGAAAAGGGCAAAAAAATTCAAGATCAGTGCTTACTCTGAAACTGAGATCCCACTTACTTCTATGGTTATACAACTTCACCCTCCATGCACTCCATATACAAGACTCCAGAGTCAAGAGATCCTCAAGCTTCAAATCTCATTCTAGGAAATAATTCCTGTGGTTCTGCTCTTAACCTTTCTCAAAAGATGCCCTACTAGAGCAGGACACGACATTTTAATGACAGTTTTACTCACAGTGTAGACAATGTTGCATTTCTGTTCCTGGTTCCTAGATCGCCTGAGCATTTCTTCAAATAACAAATCTCTGTTCCTCTGTCACCAGAGCTCATGAGCACCTGTTTTCCATTTTGCTCCTAAAGTCTTTTGCACAGTAACTGGTTTTCCACTTGCAGTTTCTTCCTAGATGTTCCATCTGAGTGTTTATGTGGCTCTACCAGAATACACTCTGTGTGTTAATGTGATGTTTACCAAGCACTCCTGTGCTTTGTCATTCACAAGAATCCAGATGACCTATGAAAAAGCCAAGATAATGCCATATTATCTTGGCCAACAGATACAATCCTGTTTTCCTCTGATTTTAGGCTATAACCTCTTTGACTGAACCAGTTTTCTGTTTGAAGAGGGCCAGCATAACCTACTGGGAGATGCTTATCAGTGATCCCTCCACACATTCCTGTCAGAGTCTGTCACAGCCTCCTGGCTGCCAGCTCCAGCTCGGCAGAAGCACTTGCTTTTGATTACAGAGATCTCCAGTGTCAGCCAAGGAGGTGGATATCAAACCTGAGCATGCTGGGTGCTGCCAGCAACACTTCATAAATTATAGTAATGGAGTGTAATTGCTCATTAAGCCAAATCACAGGCTGGAGCCCTCCCTCCATCTGGCCAAACTCCCCCAACAGCAGTGGGAGCTTTGCCAGCAGGTGTGCAATAGGGCTGTGGTCCCAAGCAGTGGTACCACCAATGGGGCAGTGTGGCACCATTACTGGGGGCTGATTCAGGTCCCTTTGAAACCGTTGTGTTTCTTTTGGATTGATTTAGAAGGCTTTAGCCAACCTCCCTTGCTTTATGCTGCTCAGCCAGTATGGCTACATCTGCGCAGCAGTTATCCCAGATGGAATATGGAGGAGTAGAATTCCTGACACTGGGCTGTGGGATTTTAATTTTAGAGAGTTGATGGAAACTCTTTCCCGTTGGGTCTCAAGTGGTGGTTTGTATGGGTGTGATTTGAGGCTTGAAAATGTCTCAGAAGCCTGCAACTGAAACACCCCAACATATAATTGATATTGAAGTGTTGTCCCTGGTGTAAGTGCTATAAAAGCCAAACAAGCTTGTGTGCCTTCCTATTAATCACCTATTGCTATCTGACATTGATGCAACCCTTTGCAAGTGAAAATAATTTACTGCCTCCCCCCATGAAAATTATTTACCATCCCCATTTCGGTTTGAGCATTTACGGTTGTGGTTCAAAGCTGTGATGAATTGGTTAGCTATAAATTGTCTTTCCTCTCCCCTTCTCCTCCCACCTCTTCCTGATGTAACACTGGGATGAAGGTTAAGGCATAGGGTGTTTTCTGAAGCGAGTGCTCCATTCTCAGTGCCCCATACATCCTCGCTAATGCTTATAGCTCCCCTGTGGCATTGGGAAGTGTAATCGCTATTGTACTGAGGTAGAACAGGAGCTGGAGAGAGATAAATGGCCTAGTTATCAAAACTTCCTAGCCTCCCACAGCCCTCCTTGGGAATACAGCTATAAATGACATTCAAATGATGCTGATAGATGTGAGCTGAGCAGGCAGCAGAACTCGTGCAGTCCCGCTGCTGAGCCCAGGCAGATCCTTCTTGCTGATAATGTCAGGAGACCTGAGCATCCCGACACTGGCTGCTGACACGGGAGGCATGTGCATGAGATGCACTCTGTCTGCTCTCACCGGCTTGTAGACAAATCCCTGGGGGCTGCAAAGGCTCAAAATCAGATGGTGACTGAGACACATTAATGCTGGAGCTTGCAGAGCTGAAAGAATAAGTATTTTTTATTCTTTGGCACGGAATCTGCTCAATTTAGACCCTTAGAGAGTGGAAATATGGGAGGGAAAACAGCCTTTCTTCCATCCAGCTCTGCAATGACAGAAGTGTGGCTTTTGAGTGACCTGGGATTGTCTGGTTCAAAGTAGTATGGTCTGTGGTAGGTCCAGAAACCACCTCCAGCAGCTCCCTTTGCACCTGTTGTCCTTCCTGCTGTGTGAAACAGGGGAACGACTGCTCAGATCATAAATCCCTCAGGAATGGAACAGGAGCAGATAGAGTAGGTGGCAAATCTGCTTCTGAGTCTGGAAGGGCTTTTGGGTGTTTTGGCACCTCTTCAAGAGATACCAGGAAAACTCCCCCATCTGAAGGAGGAGAACCTCCCATGAAAACAACCAGCAACCTGTAAGGCTTTGCATTTTATTTTATTTTATTTTATTTTATTTTATTTTATTTTATTTTATTTATTTTTATAGTCCATTTTATAATTTATTTAATTTTATTGCATTTTATTTGATTTTTAGACCCTTTCTATCTTCCCAAGGTGTAGCTATGCGAACGCTCAGCCCTGAAGGCAGGTTTTTACACGAGAGCAGCGCTCAGAGGGGATGTTTCTAGCGCGTTGTGGAAGAAATCCGAGGGCACCAAAGGTGAAAGGCACACAAAAGCTTCTCTCTTCCCTTCTTCCTTACAGCCAAGAGACTGAAAGGAACAGGGTCCGGGGCTGTTGATCACATCCCGTCAGGTTTTAGGTCCGAGGAGTGGACCAGGGTGCGGGTTCCCATGGCAAAGCGGAGAGAGGGGAGCTCTGGGGTCCCACGGGTCGGGCGGAGCGAACCCCCCGGTTCTGCAGCCGGGCTCGGGACCGGAGCCGCTCCCTGCAGGAGCCAGCCGGGAGGGGACAGGAGCAGCATCTCCCGAGAGAGCCGCGCAAAAAGGCGCTCCCGGCGGGGCTGGGGCTGCCCGGCCGAGGTGCCCCAGCCCCGGTCGGCGGGCGGAGGCTCGGGCTGGGCTCGGAGCGATCCGCAGCGGCAGCCAGCGCCTCCAGCCGCCCACTCGCCGCCTCTCCCGGCATCCTTCATCCCCATCCTCCGCTCCTTCCTGCTTCGGCGGTGGAAGCAGCCCCCCGCCGGGGGCCGGGAATGCCCTCCCCTCCTCTCCCTCCCTCCAGCCGCAGCGGGGGAGGGGGGCTGTGATGCTGCAGGGGGATCCCCGGGAGCCGAGCGGGGTCTCCCCTCCGCCGGCTGCCGGGATCTCCCCGCTCGGCGCCGCCGGCCCCAGCGGCGGCTGCCGGGGGGTGGCAATCGGGGGTTGGGGGGACAAGGTGGGGGGACAGTGCCGTGGCCGGGGCCGGGGCCGGTGTCCCCCACCCCGTGCATGACAGCCGGGGCTGGGGGAGCAGGGGGCGGGCGCCCGGCTATTTGCTGGCTGCATACAATGGGCCACTCCCTAACGTGAGGGCTGGGGGGAGGCAGGAGCTGGGAGGAGGAGGAGGAGGAAGAGGAGGCGGGGGGGTGGGGGGGAGGGTGGGAAGGGGCTCGGGCATCGGGCTGGTAAATAAACTCCGCGATGATTCCCCTCCCTCGCGCCGGCCCAGGTGCGCGCCGCGCTCCTGCCCGCCCGCTGCCCGCCGGCGGGGGTGACCTGACGGGGATGTGACCGCTCCCCCTGCCCACCGCTGCTCACCCCCTCCCTCCGTATATATATATACTTATATATATATACATAAATTCACAGATGAATATATATATATAAATATATAGAGAAGTCATTTTGGGGGGAGGGGCGGGGAGCTCGGATCATGGCCCTGGGGCTCCCGGGGCTGCCGCCGCCGATCTGCAGCTCGCCTCCGGAGCCCGCCGGCGACCATGGGGCTGAAGGCGCGGCGCGGCGCGGCCGGCGGTAGCGCGGCCGGCGGGGCGGCGGCGGCGGCGGGGCGGCGAGCGGCGGCCGGCGGCGACCCCGAGCAGGGCTCGCTGGCCCTGGGCACCGGCGGCGACCGCGACGGGACGCTGCTGCTGGAGGGCGGCGGGAAGGAGGAGGGCGGCAAGCGGAGCCCGCCGGGACTGGGGCTGCTGGCGAAGACCCCCCTGAGCCGCCCGGTGAAGCGGAACCACGCCAGGTACCGCCGCATCCAAACTTTGATCTACGACGCCCTGGAACGACCCCGCGGCTGGGCGCTGCTCTATCACGCCTTCGTGTGAGTACGCGGAGCGCGGAGCGGGGCTCCCGAGGGGCTGCCCCGGGGGGCTGCGCCCGGGGCCGCCGTTTTGCTTTATCATTCTCGGTCTAAGGCGCTCCGGGGGCTCGCTCCGGCGCCGGCTGTGTCTGGAGCAAGGCTCTGATAAGGGGTGTGCTGCTGAGCGGCTTTATTTCTCTTATGTCGTCGGGTTTTCCAAAAGGAGCAGCTGCTTTTAACTCCGTGTTTCTGCCTTGCCCGTACCTCCACGTTGCCTTGGAGTGGCATTCCCGAGCCTGTGTGTCTGAGGCACTGGAAGAGGGATGCCAGAAAGACCAAGCTCTGAGCGGTTTTAAGGCTCGAAGTGCTTCAGGGGAACGCGGCCAGTTCGGCTCAGCCTGGAGCGTGAGGTTCAACTCGCTATTACAGACCGCGAGTGAACCGAGTCCTTCCGTAGCTAAAAGCGTCAAATGAAAACCATCGGGTTTCGGTCCGATAAGCATCACCCCGCAGTGCATGAAACCCGAGCATTGCAGCGCTGTCAACCAGAAAGTTACACTGACCACAAGTGAACCGAGAGGAAATAAACTCGTTTTATGACCCATAGGTGACAAGTCAAGAGAATGACAACTGGTTTGCATTCCTAAAAATTCTATTTCCTTAAGTTTTCATAAAGAATATAGAAAAGATCAGTCTGCGAATATCACAGAATGGAGTTGGCAGTCCTATCAAAATAAATGTGTGTTTTAGTGTTGTGAATGTGTTTGAAAAGCCAGGGGTGATGGTGGTACTGTTTCTCTTTGGCACTATAAGGTGTATAGAGCTCTATGTGACAGAGGATTTAAGCAGTGATTTTTGAAATTGGTTTATTTGCCAAAGACAAACAAAGCTCTCTAGGCTGCATGGTTTATGAGCCTGGAGCTGGATCTCAGGAAGTCCTGATCATTGGCATAGTCCTTGCACCTGCAAATAAACAACTTGAATGTAGGGCTGTGATTTTACCTTCAGGCACATTTTTATTGATGTTCGCAGTGATTTAGCCCTGAGCAAGAATTAAAAGGCATCCTTCACTACCAGAGTGCTGCTTGTGTACCACTTATTCATTGCTGCTCCCCTCTTTCCAGTGTTTATTCATAAAGTACATCATGGGACTCAGGTCCTGTCTTCCAGTTTAAAATCTGAAACTGTGGAAACTGGATGCTGTGACACTTTTTCAGTCCTTTCACCTCTTTTTGCCATAGGAAAACTCATGCTAGCAGGCAGGGAATGACAGCACTTGAAGTGTGTTTTGCTGGGAAGGCTCTTTGGTCTGGAGCTTGCTGTTGTGTTCAGTATTGCATAATGCTGCTTCTGGCTGGGGAGACAGAGGGGCACCCCTTTCATCCTGCCTTGGCCAACCCACACACATCAGTGAGGCTTTAGCACACAGCAGAGCATTCCAAGCAGTTTGCACCCCTCTGGGTCAAATTTGTGTCCAGGCTCCTGTCTAGATATAAGCAATAGGACAATTGATGTGTCTGGAGAGGCTCAGGTGAGCTGAGAGATTCACAGTTATTTGCAGTGGTATAAGAATTTCCAAGTTACAGCATTCATTTTAGATAACTCTCTAGAAGTGTGATTGACCTTAAGATACTTATGCAATATGGATCACCGAATGGGAAAAAAATAATGATTTTTGTAAGATTTGATCCTTCTTAGGAGTGGACCTGACACTGTGTGGTCAACTTCTCTTTGATGACTACTCAGTCCTGTAAAACTGAGATGTCAGTCTGACTCAGAAAAGTCAGCAACAGTCTTGTGAAAACCATCAGTGCCAAATTCAATATTAATGAAAATTAAACAAAACAAAACACTTCTAGAAGTCTTTATCCTTAAAGGAAGTAAAATGCACAAGTCTGTCAGCCCAGACAGTCCATCCCTTCCCAGGACATCCAGAGTTGGCCCCACTGAGTTTCTGTTCAGTCTCAGCTCCCTCTGAACTCAGTTGAAGCTGTGGGGTCTTACCTCACTGTAGGATCCAACCCTACAAAAGGAATCTGCTGAGAGTGATGGAAGAGTGTGCTGAGATGTGGCTGACAGGCTTCAGAGCTTGTTCCTGCCACTGGAGAAGGAAGACCTACTTGAGAGCAGGAGCTGTGGGGAAGCAGCATCGAAGTTGATACCCAAAGTCTTTATTCTTGCCTTCAAATAAATTGTCTTTTAACCTTTTTTTCCTTCTTTAAAGGAGTCTCTGTCATTTGGAGGTGCTGCTGTGACACGGAGTAGTTCCATCCCAGCAGTCCCCCAGTGCTTCTTTTCACACTAGAACAGTTTACACTTTTCCTTGGGAAGGCGAGAGATTGCCAATCTTCCCATAAAAATCTATAAATTTGATCCTGTTTTAATTTTCAAGGAAAGTCTAATTTATGTTACCTTAATGGCATATTACACTTTGCTCATCTTCTGAGTAACTTTGCAGTAAGTGCCATGCACCCAAAATTAACCAGTAAGATTGTTGCCATCAAATACAAATAACTAGAGAATAAACAGCTGAGGGCCAGAAGGGATTTCAGGACTGCTGGATGTGATGAATTCCTTATAGATCCAAGCATTCAGAAGTGTTTAACGAAGAGATGATGCAAAGCACTCCAGTATTGTGTATATCCCAGGGTTTGGGAGGCAGGCAGCTGCTGATGAAAGAGGGTTGCAACTTTTCAAGACATGCTGAGGGTGTTGTGTGAGGGGCAGGAAGGGGCTCTGACAAGGTCTTTGTGAAAGCTTTGGATGCCACAACTTTTGAAAGGATGATACAGATGGGATCCTGTTAAATCATACAGAGATGCACATATGGCTGCAGAAGGGTCACGATCCTGTGTGGATCTCACTGCTGTGATGTGCACATAAATAAGGCTGAGCACTGCCTCTAATAAACACTCACTTTAGTTGGCATTGGGTGTTCTGGAATGATTCAGTCTAATGAAGTAATTCAAGGAGAACTCATAAATGGGATCAAGTCCTGCCAAGCCCTAGGGACAGAGATGCAGTTGAGAAAGGGAGTAATTCCTGATGGCAATTTTAGCTCCAGCTTTCACTGGCAGTAATTAAGGGAAAGTGTTGTGAGATACCTTGTGATTCTTCCTTCTCCTTTGTTCTGCACAAGTGAATTTGTCTAAGCCTATCCTTGGGGATTTGGTCCCTAAAGAAGCTGGCTCTATTTCCTTCACCATCTGAAAACATTTGTTGCCTGGTAGCTCTACTAGACAAAAGATTTATCTATCACCCATGATGTTCCCCTTTGCTGGGTCACCAGGGTTCATGGCAGTCTCTGCAATATGGCAATGTCTACTTGGTAAGAAAAAATTGTTTTTCCCATGGAAAATTTCGTATCTGTAAAGCTAAACTCTAGCTGTACATCTTCAGAATAAAATAAAATAAAATAACCTGAGATTTTGAGATATTTCTGAGATATTTCATTTGGAAATGTCTCTTGGGAGTTGCAGGTCAGGCTACAGCCTATCCCTATTCTTTTCTGAGCTCATGTCACTGTAGGCACAGCTGATGTTCCCATGCTGTTCTGTATTTCCCTTTGTGTTAGGCAGTGCAATCTATTGTAGGATACCCCTGTAGTTGTGTCTCATAGGATATGTGCTGTGGCCAGGGAGACAGACTCAAGACCTGTCCGCCTCCACAAACCAGCCAAATTGCTTTATTTATGCACAGAAGCATTAATGAGTAGAATGAAAAATTGAAACAAGATTTTTATTTTTCCAGTGTTTTTTTAAGTCGTAAGCACAAAATATTTGGTGGATAAAGGAAAGAGTCCAGAAAGGTAACGTAATACAGATTGTTTGGAATTGCAATTTGTGGAAAATTTTTAACCTGATTTAAAGAGAGGATGAAGAGAGGTAGCTAGGAGATATTCTCATTTTCATATCATCTTCTGAGACAACTACAGTCTTTACTTTCATGGAAAAATATGACTAGGGAAAGATTTGGGATTAGATATTTCTTTTTGGGAAAGTGTGAAATATCACCTGCACTCTGCTGGTGTAGATCACCACGATGTACCTGCTGTTGTGAGGGGGAAGCCATGGGGAACATTAGAGAACCCTTCTGTATTTGCCGTGCAATCTTCTTTCAGCACTGGTTAATACCTGGAATAAAAAGAGGAGGCAGAGTCATGCGATCTGTCAAATCAGCAGCATTTCTGGGAAGCACCGGCAAGCACCTCCTGCATGACTGATTGTAGGTGGGTTGTTTGCAGGAAAGAGTGTCATGGGATTTGGGGAATAGGTTGAAGGTCTGGAGGCTTTCCATTATTTTCCTCTTTGCCCTTCAGGAGATGCTCCATAAGATGTGCTCACCCCCCAGTCTCTGTGAGCCATCTAGAGGGCGATGGGAGATGGTTTGGGGTAAAAAAAGGGACAAATATGAATCCTTTCTTGGCTTGTTTGGCATGGACTCGTATCTAAGTGAGTGTGTAGAGCAGCAGAGCGAGCCTGGTCCATTAGTGAGTGCCCTCTGCTTATGTGTGTGCCAATATGAGTTCTGCTTTAATTATTTATGCTAATTCATCATAATGCATGGATAAATATTCTGCAGTATACTTTGTAAAAACTAATGAAGTCTTAGTCATTGGAGACCTTACCACACACCTCTGCTCCTGCAGCTCCCCTGAGGCTTGTGGAGCTGCCCTGGGACTGTGTGTGGTTTGGGGGGATGCAACTGTGGCTCAGCTGCTGGGATCAGCTGGCACGACAGAAGAAAGCTGGGATTTGCTGGAAGAGTGAGAAGGGACAGCACAGCCTGGAGAAGCCACAGCCTGGTAATGAGTGGCTGGTGATCCCCAGCTGCAGCTCTGAGTCCCTTCAGCAGCTCACAGGTGCCCAATGCTTGTTTAAGCATCCAAACTTCTTTTGAAATTATGGACCAGGCCCTTTGGTCGGAGCAAGTGTTCACCTGCAAACTCAAATCTCTGTTCTTGGGCATCAGTGCTGAGAGCAAGACCCACTCCACAGTGGGTACCCCCAGGCTGGGTTGGTTTGCCCTGCATTCCACATTGCCATGACTATGCTGCTCATGCCAAGTTTTGGTGCTGCTCATGCCTGCTCCATGGCTGGTGGGAGCTGCAGACAGGGCTGCATGGTGCACAGGGTGTGCCTCAGTGTCCCCCAGGCCCCTGGGGCTGCAGGTCCCTGAGCACCCTGCTGCAAGTTCAGTCCCCAGCTCAGAACAGCCCCATCTGGAAATCCACGGAGGGCCCGGCGTGTTGGGGGAGCAGCACTGCCAGTGCCAGCAAACACTCAGCACCTGGAGTTTCAGTGCTGCCAGCTCAGCCAAGGAATAGCCTCTCAAACAGAAGCATAATCCCTGGTGTTAGGTCTATAAAACTGAACCAAATTTAATCAGTTTGACAAGCAGTGCTATAGCAAAGCCACCGCAGCAGCCAACAAATCATGTTTTTCTTCTCTCTCCCGAGGCTTGGTGTGAGGAGCAGCAGCATCTCAGTGTCACCTCAGCAGTTCTGGAGATTCTGTCAGTGGAAAAACCCAGGACTAGATTTATCTCAGCATCTCCAGCCTGGACTCTGGTCAGAGGTGTCACTTTTCATAAAAGCCATCCCAGTCTCTTCTCATGCCTCTGTACCTTATTGCAAACAGTGGATCATGAGGGGGCAACAAGGACTGTGCACTTCTGGAACAGCTGTTGAGTAAAGAGGACACCAAGCTTTACTTCTTGTTTTAATCTGAAAGGGTGATTTGGGAAATGGTACAAAAATGAGCAGGTTTCTAAGCTTGTTTTGCTCATTTTGCTGTAAAATGTAGGAACACTCAAAAGAAATTTAATGGAAAAAATAATAACTAAAGACTATGTGTCTGGATTAAAAAATAATACATAGATATAATGCCAGTCATATATCACTGTGTGCTTTTGTGTGTGCAGGTGAACACGAAGGTGCCCAGCCGTTTCTACTTCTGCCAAAGATTACCTCAGAATCCACTCAACCAACATATTTCTTTTTTTTTTGGTAGTCCTCATCTTCAAATATCACTTGATTGAATCATTTTTATTTATAGCTTACCCAACATACAAGCCTGTGCGTGTATGTAGAACATAATTCTGTATCCCTTGACTGCCAAAAAGTCCTTTGTGGCATTGAGATGCATGTGGAAGGTCAGACAATGGCATGCTTATCCAAGGACAAGGTCTGAACTTGAGAAATTTGATTTAATAGCTGAAAGAAGCTTTCTGATCAAAATTGATCAAATGAGCATTAAGATAATTTATATGTTGTTTACAAACATAGAAGTCTGGTGACCTTAGAGACAGCCAGGAGGCTGAGTACTACCATGATCAGCCTTGCATGGTATAAATAAATGATAATGTTTTTTCTTGTATCTAATAACATTATATTCCCTTTTTGTATTTAAGAATGCCATACTCTCTTGTGCATAAAACTTTACAGAAAGAATGGAGCCATGCATCTGCTATTGCTTCTGGCAGATACTGTATTAAATGGGAAAACTTAAATATTAATAGCTTTGCAGGGGATAAGCTCCACGAGAACTGTTAAGTGTATGCTGCCTTCTGTCTTAGGATGGGAAACTTAGCATTTTCTGTGGAGAGAGGGACATGCCCTGGGTTATTTAGGTTTTGGTAACCTACTTGGAAAAAGGCACTTTTGGAGAACTTCCAGTCTGGAAATCTCTAAATTGCCTTCTCCGGTCTTAAGTGAGCAAATTGCATAAACATGTGCTTAACTTGGAGCAAGTGAAAGGTCCCTCTGAAGTCAGGAGGAACCTATCCAAGTGATATTGAGGTAATCTAAAGCAGAAGAGTGTGTCTGGGATTTGGTGGAAAGCAGCATGAGGTATCATCATCTTCCTCTGTACAACCAGCTCATTGTTCTGCTCAGGCCTGGTGGGATCCTTCTAAGCTCAAGTTCTTCACAGATCCATTCCACATCTTCAGCCTTTCCATAGCTTAATAACACCTCTGGTTGTAGTCACCAGGATATCACCTTGTCCTCCTTAGTGGTGCAAACCATGCAGAAGTGAAGGTGCAATATCACTAACTCTGCTGAATCTCGGTCTGGAGAGATGCTGAAACCCTGACATGAGACACGTCTGGTGTCTCTGGAGATGGCTTTTGCTCTCACTCACCTCTCCCTCGTGATTAATCTTGCCAAAGTCTTTCCCACTTTCATTTTTCTCAGTTGCTGGTGCATGATGGTGGAGCCACAGAGATCCATGGTATGGCAGTGACAGAGGAGGAATTCTCACCCTCTCTGGGTTGCTGTTGTCTTTTACTTCCTTTGACTTTCCACACCTTATTTCATTTCATGGATACTTGGATCATGCTTGTCCCTGTGTGTTCAGAGCTGTGGCTGAGAGCTGCATGAGTGTGCTTTGCATTCCTTTGGCTTGTGATTGTCATGTTGACTCTCCAGCGGTGCCTTTTTTTTAATCTCAAGTGCTTTTAACATTAAATTTAGTTTTTTTTCTAGATCATTAAGGGAACAGTAAGACCAGAACTAACAAACACCATTCAGCATTTCACTAAATAATAACTTCCCTGCTTCCTGGCTGATACAATGTGATTTGTTAGGGCTTTATTTATATCTCTGGATCCAGTTTTTGATCTCATATAATTTCTCCCAGTCATATGAATTAATATTAAGCCAAAGATTTTATGATATTGCACCTGTGTCAAAACTGAAAATATTTCCTCTTCCCCCCCCCCCCCCCAACCTGAGTTTCAGGCTATGTTTATCTATTTAGTTCTGTGATGTGCATTTAATTGTTGCCTCTCCATCTCAGATTTTTCATGCTTTTGACATGATGTGAATCTCAAACAACAAAATAATTCATTGTTCCTGGTGCTATCCACCACTGGAGTTGAGATAAAGCAATGCTGGAGGCTTAAATATCCCAAACTATCCAGGTCTTAGTTCTTCTATGTTTTACAGGAGGCATTAGAGTTGGGCTATACCTAACTTTAGGTCAATGACAGAGATGTTAATCTTAAACCAGGACATTCTCCACGGACTTTAAATTCAGAATGTAAAATTTTCTGCTTCCAGTAGGGATGGAGGAGAAGCAAGTGCAGCTGCTGAGGGACTGATAGTGAAATCCCCAAAGCTCCTGGTGGGGAGCTGCCCGCCAGTTCTCAGCAGTGCAGCATCAGCTCTGCTTATCTTTGCTCCCCTCATGCTCTCCATGCAGGCTCAGAGTGTTTATGAGGAGGGATTACACCCTGAGCAGGGAATGTCAAGAGCAGCTGATTGAAATTGCAGGGGAATTAGTTTAGGAAGGTAATTACATGAGCTGGAATTTGCTCTTCTACCTTTGCTAACACTGTTGCTCCTGTGAGATGTGCTGGGAGAATTTCAATGCACACAGCTGAGGCTCCCTGATCACACCTCTGACACCTTCTGTGCCCTGGCAGCAGATGCAGCCCAGGACCAGCCTTGTTCTGCAGCTATGACAGCAGCTGTGCTCATGCCCAGAGCAGTCATTAGCCACTTGGCTAATTGTCAAAGCTGTGCCAGGGATGTTCCCAAGCAGTGGCACACACTGACTGATAGCACAACGCTGCTGGGTGGTGGTTTTGTTCTGAGGTGTCTGAGTGATGAGCACAGATCCAGTGCTGCCACAGACCCGGGACCACTCCCAGCAGGAGTCTGAGTGGGGCTCCCTGCTCTGGAGGCAGGTGAGGTCAGTGATGTGGACACTGGTCATGCCAGCTGGCCTCAGGGACAGAGAGCTGGGATGAGCATCTTTGGGTTAATAGACATAATTCTTATATGTGAGATCATACCACTTGGAGGTTATCCTCCTGAGTCTATGCAAAAAAAAAGCCACTTTTTGGGATAGAATCTTAGAATAATATAAGTTGGAGGAGACCTTTAAATGTCTAGTCCAACTCCACTGCTGTGGGCAGGTACACCTTCAGCTTCAGCAGGTTGCTCAAAGCTCCATCCAACCTGTCCCTGAATGTTTCTGGGGATGGGGCATCCACACCTCTCTGGGCAAGCTGTGCCAGTGTTTTAGCACCCTCATTGTAAAAAAATTCTTCCTTATATTTAAGTTGATGCTCTTAGTTTCAAGCCATTACCCATAGAATAAGACCTTTCACTTAGACAAAGGCCCAAGAAATCCTACCCCTTTGAAATAATACAGGTTTCACTCTAGGTGTGTATTCAATAATGTATTTACATTCTGCATCTTTTCTCTTTCCTGTTCATGGGATTTTGCCATGGCTTTTGCCTTTGCTATTTCAACACTGCTTGTGCTAATCAAACTGTCATGGAGGTTTCAACACTTCACTCCCCATCTTGGCATATTAACAAAAAAATAAATTTTTGTGATAGAAATCCAGGAGGAAGAGTCCACTGATCATTCATTAATAAATTTCCTGTGTAAAATGTGAAGATATTCCTAGCTGTGTGGCTGCTGATATTTGGCTATTTCTCCTGATTATGTCTCACTCATTATTGTAGATGTTGCTCCATTATCTTGTCAGGTTCTGGGTGCAGAGGTGGGATCTGGCAGAGGCAGGCTCGTGACAACTCCTGCTCTCAGAGTATGGTGCTATCACATAGTACCGTGTCAAATACACCACTCTCTTCAGTGTTAAATTACTTCCACAAACTGCATTTCCTTGCTCTTCCTCAGGGCTTGAGTGTCAGTCTTTCCACACTGGGATCCATCCATCTAGCACATTATCTGAGGTAGCTGTCTGGAATTCTTTTATAGCTGCTGAAGAAAAACAGGAAATGGAACTTTCTGGAGTGAAATTAATCTCATTCTAAGGACAATTTTAAAATGGGTGAGATTAATCACATCTTGCAGCACCTGAAACTCTTCCCTGACTACAAAGGAGACCTCATGGAACTAATTCAAATTTAGGTATTTGCACTGAAAACCCCTGAGGAATGGGAAACTTTCTGCCTGACCTGAGGGGCAAGGATCAAAGCCACATTAGGACAGCTAAATGTAAATATGTTCATGTACAGTTCTATGTATGCAGTAGGTGTTTAGCTTCTCTTTATAGTCAGTGGAGATTTAGTCAATGCAATCAATAGATTTTAGGGTGGAATTATCCAACCAGATGTGAGGATCTGCTTTACATGGAGATAAATGCCAGCTTCAGGTCCACTGAGCAACTCTCCCTTGTCTGTAGCAGGAGCTGATCTTTGGTAAATGTCTGCAGTAAAATCCACGTTCAGACAAATGAGTTGTACCTCTAAAGGCAAGAGGAATATGATTCTTCTTATTACATAGAATTTTATTAATATTAGGCTCAATTCTAATTCTCTTTCCTCAAGAGCTTTATACGTGTTACTACTTAGTTTCCCAGGCCATGACAAGCCTACAGTCATCTCTGACATTATGCTTAAGAAAATGACATTTCAGTAGTTTTAAGGTCTTTCTCTAGTTGGGATTCTTGAGTTTAATTTGCCACCTTCCTTTTGTTCTCTGTTTTGCCTTGGGCTTTATATCCCTGAGCCCTCACATAAATTTTCTTTTGATTTATGATGGTAATTGCAGTTGATCTTGAGGTCACATTCAAACTCAAACATAATATCCTGTTATACTAGGCTTCAAATCTAAGGCTGTGATTGACTCTGTTTTCCCTTTGTCTTTTGTATTTACCTGGGCACAGGAGCTACTGTGTTGGGAGTTTGCCAACATCAGCCCTCCTTCTTCCTATTCCTGAATTTCTGTCCATTGGCATTGCTCCTCTTCACTACATCACTCAAAATTGCCTCCCAAAATCAATGAACAGGCGTCACTGTTTTCTAGGTGTCTTTTAGGGATGAGAAAACATTTTGAGGGTGGCTTGAACATTGTCCTTTTAAAGCCTGTAACAAGTGTAGAAGGTCAATTCAAATGACCTGGTGTGAATGAAGGTGGTCATGAGGGTCATTTATGGGCCCAGACAGTTTTTTTAAGTGCCACAGTTTTCTGTATAAAATTGGAGACTTTGCAGAGATGTAAGCACGGCTCAATATTTTCAAGGGCATGCTCACTTTTGTACACCAGCTGAAGCAGGAAACCAACATAATTGAATCTAATGCTGAAAATCATTGGAAAACTGTATGAAATCTGGATGCATGCAAATGCCCTGACATAAAGAAGTGTATTTGGGTGGTGGTGTATTCCTTTAACAGCTGCTAGTTAGTGTTTTGCTTGTTTTTGCAGAAATACTGAGCCAGCAACCTCTTTTAGTCATGTCAGTGCAAATGTAGAGTAAATCTATTATAGTCAGAAGAACAATTGGATTTGGCTGCTGCACCACAAGCTTGTTCTGGACCCAATACAAAATCTTTTTATTTTTATGGATATTCTGCTAGTACCAGAGGCCAGGATAAAGGTCTTGCACACAACTCACTTGTCCTCCCAGTAGTTCAAGGCAGCTTGAGGAGTGAGGTAAATAGGAGAGATGGAGATCCCCTGGCAGAATAACAAGTGAGCACCAACCTATCCCAGAGCTGCCAGCATTCACACCGTGGTGGTCACAGCCTGTTTCCTTCTTGTTGGGAACTGGTTTATTAAACATGGAGGCTTTCCTTCCCTCCTTGCTCCTCGAAGATGAGAGAGAATTTTTTCTTTCCTCATAAATCCAGTTAATTGGGTAACAGATGCAGTGCAGATAAGCTGGGGAAGTTGTGCAAGCAAAGGACTGTCTTTCTGCACACTTCTTGCTGCAGGTCATGTCTGATATTCAGGCTGTAGGAAGGAGTTGACAACTGCAACCATAAAACCAGTTTATTTGGAAGGTTTTAGACACCTCCAGTCCAGTCCACAGAGCAAGGTTAAGTTCAAACTCAAATCAGGCTGCTTGGGGCTGTATCCAGTTGAGTTTTGTGCATCTCCAAGATTTGAACTCCACTGTATTGCGAGGAACAATAAATTTGGTTGTTCCTCACAGAATATGTTGTTTAATGTGTTTCACATAACGGGCCCAGAGTCTTGGAGAGTTTTCTTCCTCCCCACTCCATTTAATCCTCAGTGTTCACAGACAGAAGTGAGGTGTTTCTATAGACATCCATAGACAGAGATGCTGGGCAGGTCAGCCCACTGCAGAGCAAACAATGTTCATATTTAGCTACAAAGGAAGTTGTGTGTCTCTAGGCTGATTCAAATCAGTGCTGCCTGTGTTTGGAGTACTGACACTGGGAAATGCCAGATACAGTTTTCATTAATCAGTAGAGCTCATTCAAGGTAGGAAATCTTTCTCAATGGCTTTTTTTTCTTTAACAGACCTTGTAATTTGCAATTTCCACCAATTTTTCATCCTTTAGAAGAATCATTCAGTCTCAACTCTACAACTCCTTCTCACTTTCTCATCTTTTTCTCCCTGTCCCTCACTCAACCCCATCTTCCCTCTTTTCCTTGGTGGGATTCATCACCTCACTACTGAAGAACATCACCAGTCACTGGATTGTCCAGCTCTGCCTTTCCTGCATTACATGACTGGGACAGCAGAGTTGAGTCTGACTCCAGATCCCTCGATCTACTTGCTGATAGGAGGTTGATGGACCTGACATGTCAAGTTGTCTCTTACTCATACGTAGCTGAATTTACTTTTTTGATCTTTTCTACCCTTTTTTTTTTTTCAAACTTATTGGATTTTGACATTGGGTTAACCTATGTCAGGATTAAAACTGTACCTTTATTCCCTTAGAGTATGCACTCATCAAGAATTACTTTATCCATATGGAGCAAGGTCGTTTAGGTGCAAGAATTATCTCTGAATCACCTTGTCTTCCAACGTCATTAGTGTTTCTTGTTTGGTTGCACAAAAAATGTGGCATCCA
The DNA here is from genome assembly GCA_037013685.1 of Acridotheres tristis. NCBI lineage: Eukaryota > Metazoa > Chordata > Aves > Passeriformes > Sturnidae > Acridotheres > Acridotheres tristis. Next base: position 141,801,127 of record CM072886.1, on the reverse strand, counting down.
GGGGTAAGGTCCTTCCAGTGGGCCACCTGTGACTTTGGGCAAGGCTTTTTGAGTCCCTACATAAACAAATCCTTGAAGGAGAAACTTGTAGAGCTGTTGAGATTCAGGCCCACACACCTGTGAGTCACAGTTCCTGATCACTCTTTGCCCAGGGGTGGTGATGGTGCTGAGAAAGTGATTTATTGATGACCTGTGGAGGGAACAGCCTCCTTGTGGTGACTCAGCTGCTCTCTCAAGAAAGAGGGAATAGGAAGTGGAGGTGGACACCCATTTCTCTTCCCAGAAAGGATACAAATGGAACTAACATCTGTCCCTGGTCTCAGTGGTAGGAGGAAGTGGTTTAGGAGCACAGCATAATCCATGACCTGCATGTTACTTCATGCACAGCCTATATCACAGCTGCAGCTGTTGCTCCCAGAGTCAAGATGATAATACCATGTCCTCGTTTGCAGCTCCATTTGCTGCCAATGTTGATAACCAAGAAATTAAAGATGGGAGCTCTTGGTGTGACAATAAATGGACAGCAACTTTCTGTAGCAATTGAGCACAGGGCTGAATGCCTGACTCACCACATTCCCCAGCAAATGGGATGAGAAAGAACATTGCTCCCAGAGACCAAAGAAGGACATATTCACCTCCAAAGCAACATTTTGTTGGACACTATAGGGAAAATCTGCTGTTATAGAATAATAGCTTATAGTTTTCTGAAAACAGTAACTCTAAAGAAAACATTATTAGGATGAGTGAAGAAAAGAGATTTTGAGCAGATGGAAATCTGTCTTCATTGGCAATGCCTGTTTTCACTTACTCTACCATGAGTTAATTTCCCAGCAACTTGAAGTAGATAATGTGTTTATTAGCATTAATCTGAGATTTCCATCAGTGTTTGTTCCAGGCTGTGAAGACAGAGTTTCTGTTTTACTAGAGGGCTTTTTAATTGCATAAATGATGATATAGCACGATTGGAAGGTGATGCAAGTTAAATTCAGGCTATACATAAGGTCTAACAGCAGATGAGATATCTGCTGAAAGAATTAGCACAAGAAATTACCAATTCTCCACTTGTCATTTTTAAACCAAACTTGGAGAATTTTCTAGAAGACATCTGTAGACTGTGTCTTAGCTGCAAAATATGGGCTAAATCAATGATTTTGTATAATCTTGGCTGATGATTAGGCAGGACTGCAAGATAAAACTAGTAATATGTTGGGTTTGAGGGTTGTTGTTTTCTTTCTTCCTTTTTTTTTTTTTTTGTGTGTGTGGGGTTTCTTTTTGTTTATTTTTTTGTTTTTTCTTTTTGTTTTCTGGGGGGGTTTGTTTTTGTTTTTTTTGTTTGTTTTATATATTTTTTTAAATTTAGCAACAAATACGCAAATGAGCAACAAATTAACTCAGGAAAAGGAGATTTACTTGTATCTTAACTGTATTGTTAACATCATAATGTAACATAACAGAAGTAGTAGCAGTTACATTAATTGTGCTGGGATACTTAAGACAAAATGCCTTCCCTGTAAATGTCTAAATGTGTTATTTCAATCTCCTCAGATGCTGGTATAAACCAAGCTACAGGACCATTGCTGATCTTGAGCTCATCCTGAAGTAAGTGAGGCAGTGATTTATCACACCCTATTACCAGTGATTTTGTCAGATAAATAGGTATCCCTGGGCTGGAAGAGGAGCTTCAATACATGGCATAGATGTAGAAATCTACATTACAAACACTGAGGTGAATCTCATCCTAATCACTCTGTTGAAGGCCTTGTGGGGATAATTAACTCTGTGAAGTACTCTGGACATGAGGATAAAACAAGCCAAGCTTTTTGGCCTTGAGATGACTTTGCCAAATGCTAAAATTTCATACAGTCTAAAGTCTGAAATGCCCTTCTCAAAGCTTGTAAATGCATGAATGAAGATCGCCAACTTTCTGCAGTGCTGAATTCTGATTCGGTCTTGTACCTAAATCTTCTTGTGATGCCCTTTAGGTTCACCTTATAGTGACTTCTGCTGATGTCCCCTCGGTTTCCTGTGCATTCAGAAGGAAAATCTCATTTACCAAGTTTGCAGGACTGGGCTTAGAAATTGCTGCTGGCCTTTCTGGTCAATGTGGTCCCTATATTGATGGCCAAATAATGATTGCCAGAATGTGGTGTTTTGGGTTTGTTATTTTTGTTTTGTTTTTTTTTTTTTTCCTTACTGGAAAAGGCTCTAAGTCAATGTTATTGTATTCAGAACACAAACACCTAGATTTATCTCTTCAGTTATTTTAAAAAGCAATTGCAATATGGTAATTTCTTCAGCTGTCAGCTCTCTTGAAGAGTGGGATGTAAGTTTTAGGTGTCCATGCAGTCTCTTTGCCACTGATCCTGTAAGGAGAACAGATGGACCTGTCTGATGTCTGCCTTGTCCAGAGGGAAAAAAGAATGATTTTCAGCCCACTTGGTTAAAAGAAAAAGGCAGAGGAAAAAATAAGCAATAAAGCCCATGTTTTTCAGAGTGAGGTAAGGCAGAAGACAGCCATAGCTCAGGGAAGAAGCCAGCAGCTTTGAAAGCAATTCCAGTGATGCTGACAAAACAGCAGCTGAGCTGCAGAAGGAAGCAAGGGGGATGTTGGAAAAAAACTTGCAGAAATGAGAGGAAAGAGGAATAACCTCATTGTAAGACATAAAAGAGAAGGAGGAGAGGAGATAAGATTCCTCTTGTAGGTCAACATGTTAGAGGCACTTAATGGAGGTGCTGCTTCTATAGAGAAAATGACTTAATTGCCCACCTGGTGCTTTGGTGGCTCTTTCAGGCAAGTTGCCTGTTTTTGTCTACTTGCAAAGGGTCTACAGTGTGAAACCAGATGTTGCTGTTGGTCTGCAGGGAGACCCTGTGTGCTCTGGGAGTGCTGAGAGCAAGCCCAAAACCAGGTCAGTAGGGAGGAGTCTTGGCCAGGTAGTGGAGGAACCCAGTGCTTGTGGGTTGAGCTATTCCTGCTCTGCAGAGAGCAGGGGGCCGTGATTCCTGAGGTGGATTTCTGAGGTGGATTTCTGATCTTTGTACATGTCATGGCTGTCATCTGCTCTTGGCAGCCCGGAGCTGAGAGTTACACCCTGTCACCCAAAGAGCAGGAGGTTGAAGCTTTGTTTGTTATTCCAGTGCAGAGCTGAACCCTCAGAGCTGAAATCTTAGGATGGGGTTCTCTGTGGCAATTTGGGGCTGTCCTGGAGCAGTGAACCTCCCTCTCTCCCCTACATGCTCATGGGTCAGCTCCAAACCTGAAGAAAGTCTAAAGAATAAAGAGAGACACCAAAGAAGCTGCATCTTCCAGGCATGTTAAATGTAAGATAAGAGGAATAGCTTAAAATCAGAGTCATTAAGGTTGGGAAAGACCTTCAAGGTCATCATTCATGGACTGAATACCACCATGCCCAGTAAACCATCTCATGAGCTGCTACTGTCTAGGTATTTTTGAACATTTTCAGGATGGTGACTCCACTATTTCATTTTCAAAGCTAAACTTTATTCTCAAACCTGAGACTTCACAGGACTGGGAGAAGCACATAATGAGATGATGATTTTGTCTGTTCTCATGGCCTGATAACATTTCTCTTCAATAAGCTTCAGGTTTTTTACTTCTGTATCTCATAAAATGCCCTACTCTGCAACATGGTATCAGGGTGCAAGACCTTTTATGATCCTCTGTTATTGTTTTTATATAATTTACAGGATGTTCCCTGCAGATTGGGGGTTGTTTTTTTTTAATTAAAAAAAAAAAATTAAGATGAGGCAGAGGAAAGTCACTGGCTTCTCTGTGAGTCAGCAAATCTAACATAAAATCAGGGTTTTAGTCTGAGATTAGTCTTCATGTCATGGCACCCTTTTTAAGCTCCCAAATAATTTTTAGTGGCAATAAGGACCTTATTAGTAGTGTGCAGTCATGTGATAAGTCAAAATGAATAGGAGGTGAATGTGATGGAAAGGTTATGTCTGACATACCTATGAATGTCTGTTTGAAATACTGTAGTACCACACAGTCACTGCAGCCCCTGTTCCTGTTTGAATGTAGTAAGTGCTGTTTTAACTAATCCAGAAATTATCTGTAGTGTATTTATACATGCAATAGAAGCACCTTCAGGGACAAGCAGAGATCAAATCCCTTTGGGCTGTGCATCCTTGTATCCCAGACTTCTTCCAGCACTTCTAGGTCCCATCACAGTGCTTCCATCAAATCTCCAGCCTTCTCCTGAGAAGCTGATAAGGTGTGGACACACCTGCCCTCCTTAGAGAGATGCTGTTCCCCCTGCCCAGCCATCCCTGGGCTCTGCACTGCCCAGGCAGAGCAAAGAGGATCCTTGTTCCAAGCTGGGGCCAAATTTGTACTTAACAAGACACAGAAAATTACTGTGACAGGCTGAGGCAAGTGTAATTTAGCAAGAAAGCAGTTGTGCTTACTGTAATAGTAGTCTCAGTGCTTCAATATTATTATTAGTGTTCTCATGTATGGCACAGAGACAAAGCTCCTACAAGGGAAGACTGGAGGGAACATAGTGCTGGATTTGCTGGTGCCCACTAACTGCTCCTTCCTTGCTCAAGGGACAAAGAGTGAAAAGGACAGCATGAAAAAAGTGGGCCAGTAAATAGGAGAGGATGGTGTCTCTGGTGGAGAAGAGAGTGGTGTCACTCCAGAACCAGCAATGGTTCAATATTAATAAATGTTCTTTGATAACTGGGGATTAAGCCTTTCATGGTTATTTTGGGAAGACATTGGGAGTTGAAGACCACTTGAGAGACTGTCCCCTCTAACTGGCCTTTAAATGATGTTCAAAATACATCTGCAAGGCTGACATCCTCACTGGCAGTGTCTTCGCTTATGCCACAGATTAAAGGACTTTCTTAAGGCATTTCTGCTTTGTCATTGTTCCTGAGGTGGGGCTCAGTGAGAGTGCAAGTTGCTGACACACAAAATGTTGTTAATCCTGCTATTTACACTCCCAGGGGGAGAAGACAAACCAGCTAAAGGCTGTCATGTTTCAGGGCTAATTCACCTTTTTTTATATCAGTTTAGCTCACCGTAGATGAAGGAGCTACTGACTTTGGGACCTGGGGACTGGTCTGCTCATAGTGCTGAAGAGACAGGAGTAAAAATTTGATGGCATTAACTCAAGAATATTGTTCTATGGCTGGTGTGTCACACATGATCAGTCTACCAGCTGCACTCAAATGCAGCTGGCTGCTCATACACAGCCTGTGATGGGGTGGGATATTTTTGATTAATACTCCTCTTTGCTGGGGGTTGTTTGGTTTGTGTTTCTGGAAGTCCCATCCATTTTATTGTCAAACCATGTTTTTCAGCCACATCTCACTCAGATTCATATACAAGCTCTTGGTAGATTAGGTAAATTTATTTGATTCACTCAACCTGAAATCCGTGGTTCTGTCTTATTTTCCTTGGCCTGTTGACACTGGGAGACTGGAGGGTTTCAAAATGCAGCCTTTGTGCATCCTCTTCCCCCACCTGTGGTCTGTCTCATCCCTTCCCTTCCTGCAGTGACCCATCTCTGATGGAAATGCAGAGGATTTAGGGGGCAATCAAAAATAGAGAATCGTATAACACTGAGGTTTTCTTCCTTTTCTGGGCCACCTTGAGCAGTTGAGCTGTAGCATTTCATGGCAGCTGCTGCTGCACTTTGGAGATATATGGGCTAAATCTGATGCACAAACCTCGAGGTGGGTTGTGATCCTTCAGCTGGCAAGTGCTCATGCCTGTTGTTTTTCTTGTTGATTTATGCAGACAGGCTGAGGTTGGCTTTGTTTCTGGCAACTCTGGAAAGCAAAGCCTGTTTTTGTGTCTCTGGCTCCTGGATGTGATGCTGCTGCAAGCAGGGAATGGGGGCAGAGTTGGCACAGGTGCTGGATGCTACTGCCTGTCCAGCTCTCCCAGTCTGCATTGTCTCCTCAGATGGGTTTTGTTGTGCAGTGTCTGCTTTGACTGGGGAGGAAAGTGACTGTGAGGAGAGAAGGGCTGGAAGGGCTGGAAAGGGAAATGAGGTTCTGTCATTTGATGCTCAAAACTTGCTACAGTGAGATGACACTGATAACTGCAGCTTGAAGGCCAATGGCTGAACTTAGCTAATTTTTCAGTTATTAGGGAAGGTGGAGCAAGCAAGGAAGATGGAAGACCTGTTCATGGGAAGCAAGACTTTAAATAAAATATTGTGTGGCTGCAGCAGCAAGAGCCTACTTATGGTCTTTGATCTCACTTCTAATGCAGATAAAAAACTGGTCCTTGCTCAAAGACCATACAATTTTGGTGTAATAGGGATATTTACAGGTAGATCCAGAAGAAGGGGGGTGAAACAAGAAGCATTAGCAGTACTCACAGTTTGCCCTCAGTATAAACTGTTAATAGTGCTGTATATCCTACAGGAACAGCTTATTTGAAGAAAAGCTATTAGAAAAGTCAGCAAGGCAGCTTCATGCATCTTTACCTCTTCCAGCTTATGCCAGAGCAACTAATAGATTTGGGGTGAGTGCAATAAAGATCTGACACACGATCAATAAGGGCTGGCACAGATCTGTGAGAAGCTGCTACTCCCAGCAGGAGCAAGGGAAAGCGCAGCAGGAACCATGACTCAGGGCTAAGTAGCTCTGTCAAGGTGGTCTTGTAGTGCTTGGGCTGTGCTCTGGCACCAGGGCTGAAGCCCAACCCTCAGTGGAAAAGCTTTCCTAAGGACAATGTGCTGTGATTTAAAAACATGGTAGGTGCTCCTAGTGGAGCTCCTCTGCTCCACGTCAGCTCCTCAGCCTCAGCTGGAAATACCAGGAGATAGATCCTGGATGAAACGTGCAGGGTCCAAAGAGCTTCCTTCAATAGCAAACAAATGGGCACTTTCTGCTGGAAAGTGGTTGTGGTGTCTCAGGAAAAAAAACTATGAGCCCCATTAGCTCTCTCAATTCAGCTGCAGAAGGATTTTCCAGAAGATTTTCTCATCTGTAAATACATTGGAGGTTATCCCTGACAACAGGGAAGGAAAGAAAAATGAGTGAGCAGCTCTGAATAGCGTGCTGGAGGCTCTCAGAGAAACAGTGTGACTTCCTTGTAGCATAGGCTGAGCTGAAACCAGGCTGAATATTCTGGTGAAGATGAAGTGAACTCAAAGATAAACTGGTTGAAGAGAGGCCTGTAGTACATAAATGCCAAAAATACGTTTCTGGCAAAGCCCTAAAACATTATGCCTGTCTTTGTGTCCTTTGGCTCTGTAGCCTGAATACTTCAGGGAAGAGCAGAGGTGGGAAATCAGAATTATAAGTGTGTAACTAATTTTAGAATTGCCGCTATGGCACATCACTGCTCACTGCTTTATTTAAATCTCTGGCTAGAAAATTGCTGGTTGTGGAGGAATGAGCTTATTCTGGAGACAACAATTGGAAAACATTAAAAATGAGATGGATAAAATGTCTTTCGGATTTCCATCATTTCTCATAGTAGTCAGCTATTAAAAACCCAAACAGCTTCCTTCAAAAAACCCCAAAAGATTTCCAACGTACAGACAGCTTTTATGCTACAATTCTGTGTTGGAGAACTGAAGAGGTACCAGAAGAAGCTGTTCAGTGTCTACATACGACTTTAATGTCACCATTGATTTCACAAATAACTCTATTGATATTGAACAATGTGGCTGGATAATACATATTATAAACAAGAAAAGCCTCTGTTTTTACTCCATTTTGGTGTTTTGAGACAATGTAATTAAAGCAGTCATTATCTTCCATTACTCCAAACATGCTGTTGGTAGGACTTTCCAGGATTATAGTACAATGCTGATATCTTTCAAAGGACAGTAACTATCAAACTTACCTCCTGTTGTGTAATGCACTTGCACAGGCAATGGCACTGATAGCAACAGGGGCTCCTGTAAGCTCACAGACCTACAAGGCACAGCCTCAGCCCTGCACAGCTCGAATGGAGAAGGTTTTCAAGCTGTAGCTGCTCATATTTCTGCATTTCAGTCACCGCCCAGGCACCTCTCTGGCTGTGCAGGGGAGGGAGATGCGATGGCTGAGCCAAAGCAGGGACCTGGTCCCCTCAGAGGTGCCACATCCTTGGAGTGTCACTGAGACTCCTGTGCCTGCATCCCTGGGCATCCCATGGACCCAGGGAACAGCTTCCTTATGAGCCTCTGCTGTGTGCAGGACAGTGAATTTCATGGCATTGCTGCCATGGCAGGAAGAACTGAATGGATGCTTACAGCATGCTTACAGGGTTTGCTACCTTTTTGCACTTTAGGTAATCCTAGTCTACAGTTCAAAGTATATTTTACCCAGAATTTTTATTTTCTGCTTAAAGTTGTCAGTGCTTTTTCAAACAGAGCATTTTCTATAAATTGATTTTTTTTTTTTTCTGGATATAATTGGCTTTTGGACACGAGGGGTTTTGTTTGGGAGGGAGCTTTCCTTATTGTTTTAGACAGCACAAATCCTTTGATATATGAGCACCTAAATTCATTGTAAGGTAGTATATTGTTAGCAGAAGAGACTGATATTCCAAATTTTCTGGACTACCTGGGGAACAGTAGTGAATAAAAAATGTGGTTCCAGAGAAGGAGAGGAGAGCCTGTAATGGAGCAAACATCTTTCACTGTTGTGAGCTGAGTGATAACCAAGGCAGGTAGATGCCGGAAACAATCAAGTGTAATTGGTCTGTTGGCATTTAAATAAAACCTTTAAAGCAATAAAAATGTTTTTATGAAAACAGGTTTGGGCATATTTTCTAAGGAGGTCTTAACTTTAACTGTTGGTTTAAATGTCAATTGTGGTTTTGTGAAGCATCTCTTCACAGCAGGTGATGAGCAGCAGAGAGGAGCAGTCAGCCCTGTGCCTCTGAGATCTCGTCCCTTTGGAGCACATGGCTCCACTGTGGCTTCTCCTTGTTTATGTCCATGTTCTTCATGAAATTTGGGCAACTCTGGGAAGATTTATAGACCCTCCTGCAGACTTCTTGGGGTACCTGCAGTGTGTAGAGATGTGAGGAATCTGTGGGTTTGCTGTGTCATGTGAGTCAAGGCTATTTATAGCCAGGGAAGCTGAAAAGGTAGGTATTGAAAATAAGCAGATTATGTAAAAAACAGTCAAATAGTAATTTTCCTTCAGGTTATAAAACAGCCTTTGTTAAAATTGAAAAGCACAATCTTTAAGATATTTTTTTTCTCGTATTGCTTGTGTCTTAGTGTTTGGAGAAAGAACGGGAATCCTTCTACAAAAATAACTTTCATAGATGTTGTTGCACCTGTTTAGAAATTAAGAATTGGAAATCCATTTACAAAGAAATTTTTTTTTTTTTTTGTATCTGATGCTACTTAGGAAAAAAACCCCAACCAACAAAAAACCCTTTAGACCTATATTGTCTCTATTTTATCACTATTAGGCAAAAACACGATAAAAGCAGCTTAGATAAATTTGTTTATCGAATTTTGAATTACAGGTGACCTGGCTATCTCTTAAAAAAGGTCTCTTAGTGGTGGTGGCTTCCAGTTTGAGTGCAAATCCCAAGATACTTGCAAAGTTTCTTGCAGTCTTAACCACTAGGGGCGTTTTGTGACAATTATAGCAGCTTTTTACATATATGTTAATCTTCTTTATTTATTTCTTTTGTCTTTGGAATGTTTTCGTTACCAGGCAGTCACAGAGATGTAAGTGTATGTATCAGCTTTCCAAAACACTGGGAACTAAATATTTCTAGCTCTCTCAAATTTGCTTTTTTTAAAGAAAACTTTGATAATACAGAAATCATAAACTTCTGTGTTCTCCTGGAGGTTCAGTTCTGATTTTGCCCGTGGACGTCTGCTGCAATTGTATCTTTCCAGAAGGGCAGAAATGCAGTTTTTTGAAACCTAGCAGATTCATAGTCTAAAAAAATATAATGGTGTGGGTGAGATTGAGAGGGCAAAAGAAGAAATAGCTGATAGTAGAGTGGGAAAAGTGACAAGTCTGTTCAGGAGGTATTGTGTGAGACAATATCCCTTTTACTTGTGGGGTGTTACAAGTCCACCTGGTCAGTGGGGACTGCAGTGGGCTGCTCATTGCACAGCCATCAGGTAAAATTGGTCCTTCCCTCGTGTGCTCAGGCATCTCTGCCTGGGCATCAGAGGACACTGTAAAACTCTCAGACTCCCTTGGCAAGCTGATGGCAGAAGTATTTGGAGGAAGGAGATTTTAATTTGTTTCTCTGAAAAGAAGCAAGCAACTATAGAAGAATCCAGGACAGGAAGGAAATCTTCACAGGGACTCAGTTCTGTTCTCTTCTATCTGAGGCAGGAACACAATGTGGTCTTTTCCTTAAGTGAACAAAGTCTTTGTGAAGGCTGATTAGGGTCTGTCCACACTGGGCTCAGAGCAGTGCACTCCTGGACTGGCACTAGTTTTGAATGATGGGCTCAGGTGTCAGCAGCAGCTGAGAATGGAGCTCCACAGGGGCCATGAAGGAGGCTGAGAAGGAAGCAAAAAGGCTGGAATACCCAGTAAATCAGCCCAAAGTGAGGCCCATGTTTCTGTAGCCAGGCAGTTCCCAAGAGTGAGCAGTTCTCAGAGAGCCTGGGCACATCTGCACATCACTGCCGGGTACATGGATCCTGCTGCTTTGCTCCCACGGCTGCTATTTGAAGACTGTTCAAGGCTTTTGCTATTTTAGTGGCTCAAAACCTTTCAAATCCATATCTATATTTATGCACAGCCTGTGTATATTCATTTCTGTCTTTTGCCAATGCCGGTTTTCAGTTCAAACAGCTCTTCTGCTTCCCCCATTCCTCACTTTCCCAGCATAATTAAAGGGAATAGTCATCTTCTATCTTAACAGCTTACTGAAAAGATAATGTTTGTGGATCTAAGAGGAAAATATCCTAAAAACAACCTTGTGATCCTTTTTTGGAATTTCTTCATAATTTTTGCCACCTTGTTTTATAATATTTTGTAATATTTATAAGCATGAGAGACCTTGATACTGGATACTCTTCTCTTAAAGATTTCTTGAAAATATTTAAATTTAAACTTGGGTTCTTTTTGTACCCTTATGATTTATTACAGGAAAAATAATATAGCCAAGAAGAGTGCCTAAAAATATACATATTGCTTTTTTTTTTTTTTTTTTTTTTTTTACGTTATATTTTGGAATATTGGAAATGTCAAGGCAATCTTTGTTATTATGGAGGAGGCTCTGGCATGTGTTGGAGCCCAGCTGCTGGAAGCTGCTGAGATCTCAGTCTAGCTCTGTTCCCTGAGTAGTGGGAAGCAGTGCCAGTGGCAATAGAGTTCCTTGGTGGCCAGTGCCTCACTAACACCTGCCCTGCATCAGCAGCAAAGCCCACAGGTCCTGGCTCAGCTGCTTTACACAAACTGGCTGCAGCATTGATCCCCTGAGGTGGTGTCAGTGACTTTGCCTGTCTGATTAGCAGTTCCATTTGAGCTCCTTATGAATTCCCATGATTTTCCTTATGAATTTCTCCATACAATTTGAAGAAGCTCCAGGTATAATTCTGGTGATGTTTTTCTCTTTGCTTAATCAATTTCTTTTAACATCACTTCCTTAAGTAAGGTCTACCCTTGATTTTCACTTTTCCATATTCTTCATAACCTTAATGGAACAAATTAACTTTTAAATTTTGATTTAACTTCACCTATGAAGGATTTAATGCATGAGATTGTTCAGTGAAGCTAAGCCTCAGCATTAGGAAGGGATCAGTCAAACAGATTATTTTTGCACAGATGTCACATTTATAGTCTTCCTTTACCATAAACTGCTAAATTAACTGCAGACGTGCTCAGGTGTGACTGAGCTTCACTCTTGATTCATGGTCAGAGCAATCCAGGTTGCCACTGAGCTGCTCTGTCAGTAGAGAAAATGTCACTGTATGTTTGTGACAAAGCTGGGCACTGGTTTTACAGCATTGGTTTCAGATGGTGGAAGTGCATTAATTGCAGCCTCTTCTGCGATTTCTGGTTCAAGGTAGTTGCAGAGGTGGGGAAAATGCATAAATTATTTTGCAGGAATACTGAAGGCTCCCATCAAAGCTTTAACAAGAGCAGTGCGACAGGTGATGGGAGCAGTGCACAAAGGGGAAGCATCTGACACTGTCTCGTTCAGCTTTTGTTTTTAAAGCTGTGAAGATAAATGGTGACAAAGACAGCAGGTAAAAAATGGTTGTGATTGACTGGGCCCTTTGTGTTAAGTTTGGGGCCAATGATTTAATAGAGAAGGAGGAGGAAAAAACCCCAAGTAACTAGTAGGCATCCAGAATATTTTAATCTTCTTTTTTTTTAATAGCTTCTAAAATTGCATTAGAATCCTGTGGATGATTATCCTGTGTTATTAATGAGCTTCACTAGATGTCATGTGGAGTTTGGGAACATTAAAAACCACTGTAGTGATACAGGGCTGGAAATAAACATATAAAAAGTAACCTTTTCTCTCCTCTGGAGTCCAGTTTTATTAAACTAGCTTGGAGGGTAATTTTTCTACATTTTAAGGGAGGAGGGAGGAAGACTTTGTGGGGAAGAGTTTTTGAAACCTCTGAGTTTTTACATTTTTAAAGCACTTGCTTGAACTCCTCTCATCCTTTTCATGTTCTTCTGAACAGCAGGAGTAGATATATAGATACCACTAAATTCAGTACAACCTCAAAATGTAAGATTGAGTGGGACCTTAGCTGTTCATCCTGTCCACTGCTAAAATAGGAACCAAAGCACACCAACATATCTCAGTCATTTGTGAAAGGTATTTGTCCAATCTCTTCCTAAAAGTCAGACATCATGTTGAGTGAATTATGCTTTAGACCATCTACCTCTATTTCATTACCTTTTCTGCTGGACAATTTTCCTCCATGTCTATTTGGAACACATTTCTTCTCACATTTGTCTCTCCACTCACTTTTGTTTTATATTCCACCTATAAATCCCACATCCACTTTTTATTACTGCAGCTAGAATTCATGTCATGACCATAATCCATGAAAAAATTTCCATCTGAATCACCTTTTTTGGGTTCATGGTTGACTTTTTAGCTGTGGTAAATGACATATTTTGTAGCAGTGACTTATTCTCCTTACTTTCTATCTCCTGCCCTGAGCATCACTTCAGACTTCCCTGGTAAAAGCAATCTGTCAGTGACCAAAGTGCTAAAGCAAGGAGCAGCTCGTGGGAACACCTTCTAAAAGATGTCACTCACTGACATCTGTCTGCTGAGTCCTGTCAGTGAGCCCTTGGTAACCCATCCACTCTGTGTTACTGAAAGATTTTAATGTCCAGATGCTGTGGGGTACAGCTTCACAGGTTTTTAAATACAAACAAAATAATTAATTTATCAATTGTTCTTTGTTCATCCCCAAAAAAGGGATGGCTTTAAAAACCCTATTTTCAAGTGAGATAATGCTGGAGGTATTCCCTCAAATTTTTGGTAATATAGTCTACAATTCAGTTTTATATTATTTACCCAGGATCAGCATTAGCTTGGTTAGTTTGTAATTCTCTAGTTCATCCCTTCTATACTTTTGAGTATTCAAATGATGTTCATAATCCTGCAGTCATTTGAAATTTTGTTTCCCAAGTTTTATTGAAATTAACTTTACCAGGAGTTCCTCATCCCTTAAAGGTTCTTGGTGGAAGATATGTGTCTGTTGTTTTTAAAAAATGTTTAATTTTAGCAAATGCTACCTCACATCCCCTTTTCATCACAGATGGCAATCTTTCTGTTCCACCCTCGGTATAAAATTCCTGCTCAGTTTGATATACAGACAAAAATATCTATCCTCTGAGCAGTTTTACTTTTTCTACTTGCCTAAGAACAGTTTTTCTGTGTGCCTGTAGCAATAGCTCATGTTGAAAAAAATGGCTGTAATTATTACTATCTGTATTGGTCATTTCATTGTTTCCTTCACTTCCTTATTATCAGTCAAATGTTTCGTAAATCATAATTACTGTTTCCTTTCCATTTTCTTCCTGACTCTATAAATATATAAAAATTAATGCCTTACTGCCATTTCCATATCCTCTTTCAATTTTTAAGATTTTGTTTTTTCCCTGTAGACCACTGACATGGCTGGGGATTTCTGGCTTTTGGAGCCTCCAACAGAAAATTTGTGAACAATTCCCACTACAGTCTTCTTTTAGGATTTTTTTCTTTAAATTTCTATGCCTGTCAGTGATGCTGACAATCTCACAAGTCAGGCCAAAATCAGTCCTTTCAAAAATTCTTATACTGCTGGTCACTGGTGTTTTCTGCTTGCACACGATAAATGTAAACATATTGTCACCATAATCCTCAGTACCTAAGCAACCACTCATTTTTAGGTCATAATTGATTTTTTCTTTCCATCAAAATGAGGTCTAGCATTAAGTTACACCATGCTAGGTAGAAAATTTTGCTCTTCCAAGAAATGACCTGCTATTTTTAGAATGTTTGGCAAAGTTTATTTGTTGCTTGCACTTGTTCAAAAAAAGGGAACTCTAATGAGGTCACCTAGAATGAATATGAAGCCTATAGATCAGGTTTCTTAATTCTCCAGTGAGACAGAGAAACTGAAAACAGGTAGTATCCAGTTCTCCTGAGTCAGTGAAATTATGACCCAAAGTGTTCTGTTTGTTTTCGCTCAGGAAGTTGATGACACATTTAGGAGAGTTTACTCCTTCCCTGTTACTGTGCTCCACCTGGGAAATAGCAGAGCACTGGAGCGAGGGGCTGCAGCTGCTTCTGCATTCGGTGGGGTAACAACTTTCATCCACACCCCCCGGTGAGGCTCAGCAGGCTGAAAGACTTTACCACGGGTTTCCAAAGATTTGAGGTGCCTCTTTCTCATGGCAGCACATGGCTCTTTAGCTCTTTTCAGTGCCTGGGAAATCTGGAGAAGAAGCCCATAAACTTTAAACCTGAAAGTCTTTCTTCCAGCCTCCTGAACATCAAACACCTCTTTCAGGCATCACAGCACCATTGTGGTGGTTCTTGTTTTCTTTGCTGGATGTCCTGCAGCAGGAAATTGGAGTTACTGCAGGCTCAGCTATTTCACTCTTGGTAGCCTATGTGACTCTTTACATTTGATGCAAACCACTGAAGGATTAAACACCATGAGCTTTTGAGGCCTGAAGTCCAAAGACAAAAGCTGGCACATAACATAAGATCAAGCTTCAGACCTGTTTTCTGAAACATCTTGAGACTTTGGGGAAAACAGGAGAGCTGCAGCTCCAGTCTTAGTTTCTTGTTGGCAGCTTCAGGAGCGTGTGTCAGGAGAGAGGCTGACACCCCAGGGCAGTAACTCATCCCATGCAGGGGATGCTGGGCTGGGGGATGCTGTCAGAGCAGCAGCTCTGCTGACAGCCCAGGCACCCCAGCTGTCTGATGAATCCCAGCCTGCAGGTCAGGAAACACGTCCAGGGTCACGCAGAAATTCACCCCACGGCTTCCAGGCTCACCTGAGTCTCTTATTCCACATTGACCATGGAGTTTCTGCTCCTGTACAGCACTTGCTTTGCTGTGGTACACAGCTCACACAACTGTATTTGTGTGTGTACTTGTTCATGCCACTCTGTCTTATCCTTGGCACACCAGGGGTGGAAAAGCAGTTCTACTCCTGAAACTCCAAGTGAATGTTTAAACACACACATTCATTTGTAGATGCTAATGAATATTATACAGGATAAGGGATTCTAGGGGATTTGGTGAGGGAAATCATTCCAAATAAGCAAATTATTTAATTTAGAATTACATTTACTATACATAATAATGGACAGCTTTCTTATGGTGCTTTGCAACTTCAAAGTACTTTGCAACTATTAATTAATTAACATGTGTGCTCTTTTGGAGGTAGGAAACTAATTATTTACAGTCCAGTCTTTCACACAGGGAACTAAATGACAAACATTCATGTTATTTAAACAATTTAGTCATTGTATTGCATGCTCAATTTGTCTCTGCAAGTACCACTTCTCCATACATAATGTAGATTAATGCATATGCAAATGAATAATTCAAACAACTGAATACATACAACACATGATGATCATAATGAATAATGATTTGCCCACTGTTTTGTATCTTAGGACTCCCTTAAAATGACAATTAGTCATCATTGTCTGTGTTCCCTGAAGGTCATTTGAGATTGATATTTGTCCCCAAATGGAAGCTGAAACATGACATGGGCCAGGAGTTGTCTGGGAAGCTGGTCCCTGATGTAGAAAGTTCTGGAGCATTCTGGTTCTGGTTCTATAACGTGGTGGGAAAAAATTCCTTAGACTGAAGCTGGTGTTGCACATAGCTACACACTCTTGTGCCAAAAACTCTCCAACTCAGTCCCAGTTTAGACAAAGGGGGAAAGATCAGTAGAAAATCCAGGCTCATTTTGCTGGTGGCAGAGCAGACACAGTGGCTCAGTCCACATGCTGTACCCTGTTGTGTTGTTTAATGTTAATTTTTCTTCTGTGTTGATGGTTCATCCCAGTTTCTTTCCCCTAAGTTAAGTACACAATGGTTTTTCCCTTTCCCACCCTGGTCCTAGTCAGTCATCCTAAACCCCTCCCCTTTATCTGGAACCTACCCTGTCCCTCACCCTAAACCCTGCCCCACTGGATGTCAATCCTTTGTAGCCCCTCCCTTTCTTCCAGAAGTTTCTATGTCAAGCATTCCCTCTTGTATCCATGATTGGTTATATTGTATGTATCCCCACCCTCGGTTTACCTTATTGGTTCAATGTACCCCTTTCCCCACCTTCTGTACCTGCCCCCATTAACCATTATTGGCCAGAGTTCTGTGCCTTCCCCTCGCTCCTCCCCCGTACTTAAGCCTGTGTAGACCCCTTCAAAGTGCCTTTTGCGGTTCCTCCCCACGAGGTTCGGACTTGTTACCTTTTCCTTCAATAAACCCCTTCCCCCAGAACCGTGAAAGGTCTCTCCTGCGACTCTTTATCCCTCCCAGACGATTTGCCCAGGCGTAGCTGTTGCTACACCCCTTCTGCGGCTCCCAGAGAGGTGCCGAGGAGGGGCCTCTCACTGACGCAGCTTCCCGGAGCTAGCCGGTAGCCCAGGTGAGGTGGGCAGTGGGCGGAAGAAACGTCAGGTTGGCGCCCAACGTGGGGCCACTTTGCCAGTGACCCCACGAAGAGCCTCTAAGATCTGAGGATCAGAGGTGTTGGGCATCAACTGCCCCGGTCGGAGCAGGCCAGGTCGGCAGCGCTCCCGGGGAGAAGGTGGCAAACCTCGGTGCCCGGAGGACCACTTTCGAGGGAGGGACCTTCTGCTGCAGCTCCTGTTCCAGAGGTCGACGGAGCAGGTAAGTATACCCTATCGGAGTACAGGGGGGACTTACCATAGGCGGGGAGGGGGTGGGCAGCCCTAGGTGTGGGGGCTCGTGAATACATCCCTTCCTTTAGTCCCTGAGGGTGGGGGACTCACTGGCCCTGGGACCCGTTTTCTCAGTTTTTTAAGTTTTCATTCGCTGCAGTAGGAGAGTGAGTTCTGCTGTGTGGGTGCGAGGCACACCATAATGGGCACGAAGCTGTCCACACAGCAGCGGGAGATGTTTTTCCAAGTTGTGGGTACCCTGGAGGGCGGGAAAAAAAAGTTCTCTCGGGGTTTGTTAAAGAAGTTCATAAAATGGCTTGCTTCTCAATTCCCCGGGGTGTCACCTCAGGAAATGGGGTCGGTCCGGTTTTGGGAACTTGTAGGACAAAGGCTCATGGCATTGAGCAATCAGGGTGACACCTCTGTGGATCGATTTTTCAGTTTATACATTCAAATTCGTACCGCGGTAAAAGAGCAGGCGGGGGGGCGCGCGGCCCCGCCCTGCCAGGCGAGGGTGGGGAAGGGAAGCAAGCCATCCCGGGTTCCCCCAGTTGTTCCCCCCTCTCCTAACTCTCGTTCCAATCCCTCTTCCCCTGCATCGGGGGATCCGAGACAGGCAGCTCGGCAGCGATCGCAGGCGAGCCCGGCCAGGGAGACCAGCCGCTGCTCGCCTGGCTTCTCTCGGTCCTCCCGATACCCTAGCCCGGGCGGCAAGGCGCCAGCCGTCAGGGAGCCTTCTCCTACTCCCTCTTCCCGCAGTTCCATCTCCCCCCGTTGCACCCCGAGTTCTACCCCGAAACCTGTTTTAAAGAGTTGTAAAGTCTGTAAATGTACCCCGAAGCCCTCCCCCGCTCCTACCCCAGGCTCTACCCCTAATACCCCGAAGTCAGTCAGGTTCCAGACACCCCCCCGGAGCCACGTAATGGTGTCCCGGACTCCGGCACACAAGATGGCGCCGGCCACGTGGCGTGGCCAGTCTCTTGTGCTCTGGCTCCTTCCCATAATCCCTTCCTCACTGATCTGTGCCCTCCTCCGACTGTGGCTTCGCCCCCTACCCCGTGTCCCAACCCCTTTTTGTTCCCGCCTCCTTCCCCAAGTCCTGCCCCCTGTCTCCCCCCACGGGAGGGGTGTTCCTCCTCCCCAGGCTCCTCCTCCTCCTACTAAAACTCCTCCCTTTACTCCACCCCCAGAGAGGCGGCCCCCGAGCTCAACAGGTCCTGCCCATCACCATGAATGTTGCCAGTGCTCTGGCTCCTCCTCGGCAGGCAGTCTTGCCCCTCCGCTTCCGACTTCCGATTCCCACGCTCCCCCTTCCGGTTCCCACGCTCCAGAAACCGGAAGTGACAGGCCAGGGGATCGGAACCCGGAACCCGAGACCACACTCATTGCCGCTCCAGTTTTTTATTCTCGGCAGAGGGGTATTCCTAATTGGCGGCCATTTGAATACTCCCATAAAAAGGAGCTCTGTAGGGCACAGAAGGAGTTTGGGAGAAAGAGTGAATATTTTAAAGGTTTATTGGAAGCTACTTTCTCCTCCAATATCTTGGTCCCTAGCGACTTAAAAGGATTGTTTAAATGTCTCCTCCTATCAATTGAATACAGATTGTGGGAGGACACATGGAAAAGGATGCTAGGGGAACTCCTGCCTGAGCTCTTACAGATCCCCGAGTGCGCCATTGACGCAGACAAAAAGCCCATCTCGATGGATCACTTGTGTGGCGAAGGGCAGTGGTCCCAGGCTGAAGCACAGGCAGAAAAAATCCCAAAGCCTGTGATTTTAAAAATTCAAGCTGCTGCCGAGAAGGCATTCATGGTGATGCCAACCACCGAGCCCCGTGTCCACTATGCCTCCATCAAACAGGGGCCAGCAGAACCTATCATTGAGTTTGTGGAGAGGCTAAAGATAGAAATTGAAAAGCAAGTGAAAAACCAGGACACCGTAGAAGAACTAATAATCGAAATGATAAAGTTAAATGCTAATGATGCGTGTAAACGGGTTATAACATCTCTACCTCTCTACCCTGAGCCGTCTGTCCAGCTTATAGTGGAGGCCTGTGTAAAGCGTGCAGTTGTGACAGCGCCACCTATTCCCACCAGAGGAGGAGTGAAGATCGCAGCGATGACTGCAGCTGCAAAGACGTTCCCTGTGCGCTGCTTCCTTTGCAACCAGCTTGGTCACATCGCGCGTGTGTGCCCTCTTAGAGATAAAACTGATAACAGGCAGGGGCAGGGGGAGGCGGGGGGACAGGGTAGGTTCCAGATAAAGGGGAGGGGTTTAGGATGACTGACTAGGACCAGGGTGGGAAAGGGAAAAACCATTGTGTACTTAACTTAGGGGAAAGAAACTGGGATGAACCATCAACACAGAAGAAAAATTAACATTAAACAACACAACAGTACCCAAGCTCTCATTGCCTGCACCTTGTGATGTTGTTTCCCAAGGCAGCCTGAGTTAACTCTCATTTCATCCTGTGTGCAAATCCTAGCAACCCTATGACAGAGAAATCTCTGTAATTTAGGGAGCCTTTATCTCTGCCAAAAATCTGTAAAGATGGATGGGACAGGTGATTCTGCTGGAACAGGAGCTGAGCACCAGGCTTGTGCCTCAGCCAGGAAGCTCTGCTCCTGTGGATCATTTAGGGAGGGTGAACTCACATCTCATCCTCCAGGAGCACCAGGTGATCACCCAGCAGTGTGTGCAACGTGTGGACAGGCAGCAAATCTAGATTGAGGTTGCTGCTGCAGAGCAGCATTGGCAAAGCTGCAGAAAAAAAGTGACCTCCTCAGGGTCCAGCACTTACACACTTTAACAAGTTATTTAAGGCAAGCTGATAATTTTTCTTCCCCAGTGTCCATTTGGGGTTTGAGATGCTGGTGATGAGAGGTGATTTTCATTGCAGGCACAGCAGACACACAGCTTATCCTGCAGTTCTGCCAGGAGCAGAAGGCAACATGTAACTTGTGATGAACTTCCCACCTCCCCATGATGAGAAGAGAAGCTGCGCCAGGGAGATTTAAGACTCCCTGAAGAAAACAGAAAGGACATAAGGAAAGCTGAGGAAAGCACCCTTGGGAAGGCACAAAAGGAATGTGACAGCTGAGGGAGGAAAAGCAACTGCTAAGTAAGCAGAAGTGTTACCATGCTCAGACACTTGGAGAGCTCAAAAAAGGCAACAGGAATGAAGCACCTGGGAGTGTGTGAGAGCCTGGGGGATCTGAACAGAAGTGGATCTGTGCAGACCCTCCTCAGGCTCCCAGGACACCCACTCCGTGGGCTGGTGAGAAATTGCCAACGTGGTCTTCTATCTCTGCATGGCTGCGTGTGTTCCACAAGGCTTTCTGTGCTGGGACATGGACTGTCCTTATCTCAGCTCCTGACTGTTCCACTAACAGTTTGCTTCAATTTTCCTATCTGCCAGTAATCCCATTTCCTTTCTCCTAGTCTTTTCCAACTCAGCATTGCCTCTCTGTCATTTGGCCTCTCCTTTGCCTTCCCAGTAGCTTCCACACCCTCTGTTTAACCTGCCCCATACAGAAATCCAGACACACACAATTCATGACCCTTGGATGACACTTGCATCTCTCCTCGCAGTTCTCCTGCTGCTCCTTCCCGATGTTTTTATGCTCTTCTGATATTCTCAGTTTTTTCTGGTGTAGATTGCCCTGTCCTCTTTATACAGCTCCTGGCATGCTTGTTTCTGTTCCTACCCGATGTCTCTAAGCATTGCCATCATGCTATTAACAACAATGACCATGTGGCTTTTTAATTTCTTAATGCATTTTTAAGAAAACCTACATTTAGCTCTTAATCCTCGTGTAGACAGCGGGCTCTTATTGATAATTGGCCTATTAGGTTGTGGGTACAGCTGAGTAAATTTCATGTTTATAAAACTGCTTGAGCAGGCAATGCATTTAGCTGACTGCAGACTGGTATTTATGTAGTTTCAGGAGAGTAAATAAAGCCTATTGGGTGGCCATCATCATAATATTATTTTACCTCCCATATTCTTTTGCTCTCAATCTCATGCAAAAACTCAATCTCATGCACAGTCTCGTTCCTCCAAGAAGGTGTTAAATTTCTTCAGCTGCTACTGAAATGAATGGCACTGGGAATGTTCTCTGCCCTCCAGGACCAGGCTCCAATTCCCAAACAGTTCTGAGATTGTTTCTACTGCCCATTCCCACCACAACTGATGATGTTCAGTGCAGGACTGGTAGTACCTTTGCCTGTCGAGCTCCTGTTGTGGATTGTACTGATCCCACTCATTATCTGATAACTAAATTAACATAAACACCATGTAGGGGAGTGTTTTGGAATGCTGGGCAAAGTTGGGATTCCACATTTTTTTCTTCTAATATTTATGGTTGGAATAACTTTTCTGCTTCTACTTCTCTTATCTTGTAATTCATTTGCAAAACAACCTTCTACAGGAAATGTTTATTTTGAATTCATTAAAAAGAAGGCTACAGCCCCCTCTATCCCCCAGGAGAAGTCTATGTGCTTGCTGCTAGAAGTGTTTGAATGCCAGCTCTGTAAAACTCTCAATGTGTGCATTACCTTCTTTCAGTTTTAATAGTTTAGGAGAATCAAATAATGGAATCACAGAATGGTTTATGTTGGAAAGGACCTTAAAAATCACCTGGTTCCAGCCTCAGGAAGGCAGGGACACCTGCCACTAAACCAGGTTGTTCCAATCCCCAGCCAACCTGGCTTGGTACACTTCCAGGGATGGGGCAGCCACAGCTTCTCTGGGCAACCTGTGCCAGGGTCTCACCACCCACACAGTAAAGAATTCCTTCCTAATATCTGTAATCTAAATTTGCTTTCTTTCAGTTTGAGGCCATTCCTCCTTGTCCTACCACTACCTGCCCTTTTAAACAGTTCCTCTCCACATAATGTTCCTTTCCAGAGGATTTCTCTCAGGATGCATGGGCAGACCTCTTCAAACTTATATATAGGTTTAAAATAAGCACAACATTATAATCAATGTATTCTAGGTCTGAGTCTCCAAAATGTTGTCCTAGGCAAAAAGTGATCAAGAGGTGGTTCCCAAAATAACAAAACTTATCTGTTTAATAGAAACCCACCATTTTTTATTATTTAGGATTTACGTGTCTTGGTACTTAAAATAAGCTGATATAAGCAGAAATAAAAGAATATAAATATATTAGAATTCATTAAAAGCAGATTAGTAATGGCAGTCAATAGCTTAATTATAAGAGACTGACACAAAGATGTGGAGTGTTTCTGAGGGTAATGAGACCCTGGCAGCTGCTGGCACTTTGGAACGAGCATTTGTATATTCCCAATGGACACCAATGACTTACTAGCTGATACCAAAATAATTGCCCAGTTTAGAGCTGTCAAGTACCAAACTGCAGACATAGCATTTGCTTGGACAAATAAACTGAAATTAGGTTGTTGTGTCACGTATGATGCTTGTAAAAGAGTGTGTGGAGCCTGAGGTAAAATGAGAGTCAATCAGTCCCTCTGGAAAGAGAAGCACAGCTGGAAGGAGAGTGAGCCTACAGAAATAGCCAAGAAACCAGATAAATACATGACAGCATGAACAGCATCTTTGCTGTAGATTACAGACACTTGATTTTATGGCCCCAGTATTTCCCAGCACATCATTTTATGAAGATTTTCTCTGTCTTTTATCATGTTGCACTAAAAGTGGAGGAGGTTTTTTGGGTTTTGTTTGTTTGCTTTTTGTTTTGTTGGCTTTTTGTTTTGGTTTATCTTAGTTTTATTTTTTCCTTTTTTTTTTGTTTGTTTGTTTTTTAGTTTGGTTTGTTTTTGTTTTTTATATTTTTTTTTTTCTTAGGGGGGAGACTTTTTTCTTTAATTGAAAACTTTTCTTCTGCTTTCAAAGCAGGTGCCATCTCCCCCAGTCAGGAGAAAAGAACTGTACTGCAGTAAAAGTGGGATAGTTGTAGGGAATGATGCCCTTGAACACAGGGACAAGCAAAGTCATGTCAACAGAGTTTGGACAGAAGGAAAAGGCTGTGTATGCAGAGTGTGAGTGATTAGATATTAGGACAGATGAACCAAGGAGGTGTGCCCAAATGCTGCCTGCCAGCAAACCTTTTCACTACAAATATCTCTTTCTCTTTCACTCAACCAAAAGTAACTGACTGGATTCCAGAAAATTTGTGTGTCAATTTCTGCATTACACCACAAAATCAGACCAGATAATCCTAATAGTCCCTCACAGATTTTCTTGCACTCCCTACATTTTGATCAATCAGCCTGGCCTCTCATGTCATGTGGATTGGGAATTTCACTGGGGAGATTTTCCAGCACCAGCCTTCTGATCTCCAAATGGATGCTTCTCACTCTCCCAGGCTGACACATGGAGACAGCTGGTGCTCAGAACAGAGTAATCCAGATCTCCTTACTCCCACACCCCTGCTGTGGTGCTGCCTTTGCCATCCCTCAGATAGAGCAGAGCCACAGGCAGCAGAGCAAACACACGGATCAGCTCTTCTGGCTCCAGAGAGCTGGTGGTTCCTCTTGACTGCACAGGCTTAGAAAAGACAGGGAGAATTTTTCACAATGAATTATTTAAAATGAGCCTTTTTGACCTCATTTTCTATATGCATCTCCTAGCAGAAAGTTGAAGCTAAAGTCATTTGTCACAGCTGAGTGTAAATCCAAGGGGAGCAGATGGGGGTTTCCCTGCCATGTAGCCATGCAGGCAATGTGTGCAGGAAAATGGACTGCCTGGGATGAGGCAGGAAAAACCTCTACAAAAGAAAATGGAACTGCAGCTAAATGTTTCAAAATCAACCCCCTAAGTTTACTGGTGGGATTTTATTCTCCCGTGAACTTCATCCATGTTTTGGTCAGCTTGGAGGCAATGTCTTCATCAATCTTCACTGATTTTTTTCACTTTGAAAAAAATTGATGTCAAATAAACTGCTTTACTTTCTGAGACATGCTGGTAATGGCTTTGTAGCATGCCATGGAAAGGGCTGAGGAATTTTCTGGGGCTCAGTAAGAGTGTGGAAGGTTCTCTGTCATTTGAAATCTTTACACGCAGTTTAATGCCTTCTTGTGTTGTGATGCATTTACAGATTTGGTGAAGGAATTATTATCATATAATCAGCGTGTTCCTAATGGTGATAGAATAGCTTTCTCCCTTCCAGGGAAGCCCCTTTTAGCTTTCATTTCTGTGCTTAACTGCAGAGCCTGCCAAAGAGCAGTATTGATTCCTGCGCTTTGAGCAGACCTGGGCTGGGTTTGTTGTGCAAATAAAACCCAGCAGCAGCGCTGCAGACACCAGGAGCAAAATGAGACAATGGTCTGTGTCAGGCATTTGAATTTATTCACTCTGCCTGGTGTTTGCAGTGCAGCATGACGAGCTGCCTTAGTCTCCATACATGTTTTCCATACGAGCTTGATGCACCGTGGGGACTCGTGGCTGTCAGCTCTCGATGGAGCATGCCCTTGGAAAGGCTGGCACGAGCTCTTAAAGATGAATTATTTAGACAGCTTCAGAAACATCTCTGAGCCAAAGCTAGAGATACACCTGCTTGTCACGGGCAGCCGTGGAGCAGTGACGAGAGCAGAGGGGTTTCCCTGTGACACAGCCCAGCCTGTTGCTCGCTGCTGCAGTGCTGCAAGCACAGCGAGCAAGAACTGCAGGAAGGGAAGTGCTCCTCCCGTAGCAGGGGTTTGCTTTTACCATAGGCTATACCACAATATTGAATTAAAATGTCACACGCTCAGAGGTGGGTTCTGCTGAGTTTCTGGCTGGGCAAGAGCAGGAGTGGTCTGGTGAGGTTGGTACAGGGAGCTGTTGCTTGTGCCACCCCTCAGGCAGTTTGCACGTACGGATGATGTCTTTTAATCCAAAAATAGACTCTAGTGGGGTTTACAGCAGTTTAAGCCCTGCCTCGAGCCAATGCAGTTGACTGCATTATAGATTTTTCACTGATGTGGTCACGTTGTAGGGAGTTTCCTCAATGCAAACACAGCCCTAATGCCTTAGGCAAATAATTAAGCATCCCGTTCTCCTTTAGCTGTCAGAATAACAAGGTGCTGCGTGTCTGCCTTGGGTGATGAGCAGTGCCTCATAATTTTTGCTTTAGCTTCCAAATAATGTGAGGTTAGAACAAGAATTTCCTTTAGGTTGAATTCCTCTGTTCTGGGTACCTGTGAGATTTCTGATACCTTCCTCTGAACTCTCCTGTGGGAGATGAGATGCTGAAACTGAGGAGACCTAAGGTTGAGCTGAACTGACAGTTCCTCCCCTCCTGCTGGTCTGGGAATTAATTAATATTTTTGTGCTATGTGCAATCATGCAGTGGTAAAGCAAAATGTGATGATTAAGTGATTCATCACTAAGCTTATTTTAAAGAGATTTCTTGGTGCAAGATCTCCTTTTGACTGCTCAGTGCTGTATCGTGCACTGCTATGAAGCCTGTCTGGAGGAACTGTAGTAGTATTAGTAATAATAATGATAATAATAATTTCTAGCTCTTGTGTAAGCCTCCTTTGCAAGATTTCTGGAAATGCTTTCACAAGGAGAATAATGTGTTAACAGAAAGAGAAAATTATTTTTCTTGAGTCCTTTGAAGCTCATGTGATGCAGGTGGGAGTGGAAGTGGATTTTTTAGGCTTTGTATCCTGACAGGCACCACCTCTGAGGACACCAGCTGTTGTAGGTTACTGCTAGAAATTGAAATGAGGTGTCTGAATTGCTGGTACAATGGGTTTCTGATGTTTGTGCAAGCTGCATTGGAAACTGGGGAAAAGAATTAAAGATGCCTCATCTGCAGTTTTGGGGAAAAGAACAACAGCCTCTGCACATCTCAGTCTCTCTGCCCCAGTTTCTTCTCTTTTGCATGGGTTCTTCCATAGCTTGAGTAATTAACATCCTGGGTGGGAGGCATTAAGTAGAACAATGATGACTCTGATGCCTGACTCAGTTTGACATTGAGTGTCAGGAAATGGTATATTTTCATTGGGAAACAATGAAAGCTAAGTCAAAATTAGTCTTAGGTAGGAAACTTTAAGACCACATCTCCACCAGTGCAAGGACTCAGGGTTTAGCCCTGCCTATGCTCCTGGACTGAAAAGGGCAGTAGATTTCAGGAATATTTGCAGACTAGCAAGATATCAAAGGAAGAATCAGGCCTGTTCCTCATTCCAGGGATGAAAGCTATATCCCAGAGACAAGTACCTTCAAAGCAAAGACCCTGACTGAAATTGCTTGAAGCTGGAAAGGGGCTTTGCCCAAAACCATTGGGAACCATGAAACTACAATTATGAATGAGGTGGCAAAAATCCCTATATTATATCTAGAAATGCTCAAATGTGGGCTTCCAAAAATCACCCTATTTTGTTTCAATTTTAAAAAAGAAATAATCCAATTTATTTGGGGACATGATAATTTTTCATTCATCATGCCCCAGCAGAGATACATTGCTGATGTGGGTTACAAGAAAAGAGGGTTCCTTGTAGGTGGGAAGACGGGCATGAGGCAGGGGAAAAGGGGGCACATATGGGCAGGAGGTGTGCCTGAACCCACCCTGATAGCCCACACCTCACTGGAACTGCTAAAATGGGTCAGTGTCTGTCCCAAAGAGGGTTACCTGAGCTGATGGCTACCTGAAGGAGAACTAGGACCTTCTGAACACGAATCAAAGTTAATTCAGAGGTTAATCTCCTGGAGAAATGTAAAGCTGAAAAGAAAGAAGATTGAATTCCCCATGCTGGGACTTCTGGGGGATATTATTCCGGGTGCAATTTGAGAAGAATGAATTCAACTTTCAGTCAGATTTTCAGTTTTATTTAGTGCTCACTTTGGTATGAATGTTGCATATTAAATTCTATGTACAAATTTCAATGCACCATGAGTCATCATTACCAATGGGTATGTTGCAGAGTTCATGTGGCATTCTCATGGTTTTTTAAGAGCTGTTGCTTCTTACAGGAGTAGCACATTCTGGTGAGATATATTTCCTGCCTCTTCACAGAGAAAAAGAGGAGGAGTAAATTTGAGGATTCTAATTTATTGGGAAGATAAACAGTTTATGGCTGGTTTCTTAGAGCTTCTTTCCTATTCAATCACAAAATGCATATGCTTCTCTTGCTATTGAGAACAAAAGATGAAATATCACTGGGAAGATTGAATATGTTATTTTCAAAACCATTTCATTTTGATGTTTTGAGGAAAAGGGAGTGTACATTTGAGAATGGTTTAATTTTGTTAGACAATATTTTTGTTTGATCTTGCTTTTTTTTATTAGGTTATTACCAATCTTTTGTTATGCATTATTAAAACAGATAAGAAGATACAATTCTTGCTCCAGGGTATTTTCTGTCCTCACAACTAAAGGCTTTACAGCCAAAGAAGCTACAATTAACAAGACAGACAAATAGAGGAAGGAAAACATTATTTTCTCCAGTCCTGAGATGGGTAGCAAATTACAAGGAGATTAAAGATTTAGGTTAGCAAAACTCTTAAATGCATATACCATGCCTAGATCTAGTCCATAAAGGAAATGAAATGTCTTTAAGTCTTGTCTATCTTGGGCTTCTTAAAAAAGCCATGGAATCCAAATAGCACAATAGCACAAATAGCACAAACACTCAGACACGAATTTGTTAGTTAAAGATATGCTTTTGGATATTTGAATTTTATTATGCAGCCTAAGGTTAAACACATACTTCAAGTGGGACTGGATTGGATTAAAAACCTTTGGGCATGGATTAGATGGAAATTCATGGAAGATTTCAGGTTCTGATTCTATTTTTGATAGTGACAGTGTGAGGGGTTCTTCTAGGACCTCCTATTTTCTTGTCTCATCTGCCAATATGGATGATTTTCCATCCCAGTAATGTTTTTATCCTGATCTAACACTTCCTGTTGTCTACAGGAGATGCAGTTTCATGCTTTTGAGATTTGATGACTTTAAAATCACTATCGATACTCAGATATTTCCCCTTTCAGAATAAAATAATCCCTTGTAGTCTCTTGTCCAAGCAGCCAAAGTGTTGGTCAGGCTTACTGATTTTTTTCAGTTGGTCAATCCTAGATACATGCTCTATCTACTCTCCTCTTGCAAATCCTTTAAATCTCTCTGAACATAGTTTAAAAAAGGCTGGATTATTATTTTCTTGCATCCATCAAATGACAAAATTTCCTCTGGATGCTTTCTGCTCTTGCAGTCAGAGTCTGCATTGAATTCTGCCTTTGTTGTTAGGTCTGTAGACTTATTTTCTAAGCTTTTATCTCCTATAAAGGATATATCAGCTGCACAGTCTGCTGTGGCACTGGCTGAGTCATTCCTGCATTCACAAGTAGTGTCTGTCCTGCTGTGCATTGATAATATCAGTGCTCACCCATGGCCATTGCTGGGCCCCCTGGATCTCTGTGCTATTGGTGTTGTCCCACTTCCCTTTCAGGCCCTGCACAATAAGTGGGAATTTTTCTCTCCTCTGAGCACTTTGGGGCGTTGACCTCTGATGAATTTTCTTCTTCAGGGGATGGTACTGCAGTGGTCCCTGGGTGAGACCCCTATCTAGACAGATGATGGGAGAGGTGTCTACAGCCCTCAGATGTCACAGATGCCACTGGGTGGTGTGGCTGAAGTGGGTGCACCTTGGAGGCACCTCTTGGACACTTCTTCATGTGCCATGCCTCTCTCCTGCCTCCAGCACACTTCTCTTGGGGCTCTTTCCCTTGCATGCAGGGGACAGGTGGCAGGTTGGCAAAGCACTTCTGCTTATTCTGTGGTGTCTGGGGACACAGGAGAGGTCATACCCATGCACTGCAAGGGTGTGAGGTGCAGGCATTGTTTGGAGAGGAAGGAGCAGTTGTGTGAGCCCTATGCTCTGTGTTTGACCTGTAAAGGTCTGAAGGTGCTGTGGGATAGAAATGTTTCATTTTCTGCTCAGACCTGAGGCACAAATGAGATCTCTCCAAGCATGGCAATGCCCTGCTGGTGCACAGACCCCTCACAGTCCCTTCTGGGCTCAGTTTGAGTGATGCAGCTCTTGCTTGAGTTCCACACTTGTGCACCCCTTGCTGTTGCTACCTCTGCTACTCTCAGTCAAGCTCCTGCTGCCAGTGACAGTTCCCAGATTGCCCTGTCAGCCCAGAAAAATATGCTCCTGAGCATATTCCCTGCAATATTGCCTCAGGAGACACAGCCCAGCAATCTGCCTAGCTTTGCCTTTTGAATATCTACCCTTCACCTTGATTTTTTACCCTGTCATAGTACTCCAGTCCAGTATGTGGCTTGGGCTTGTGGCCACTCTTTTAAGATCATCTATAAGTTTTCACAGCTTTTATCTCCTTTCCAGAGCTATAATCAATTCCTGAAGATGGAGTAAGTACCGAAGAAAGTTAATTTCAATGTGTCCTTCCCAATAACCTCATTTGAATGAAAATAGCTCAAATATTGTCATTAATCATTCTTTTATGCAATCACTTAGCCATCTGACTTTCTTCTGTTTTCCCGGTCAACAATTTTATAACAGACTGCTCAGCTGAGCAAATGTCTGCTCTACTGCAGGCTTCAGCCTGGGGCAGGATGAGGAGGGGAGAGGTGAGGAGGGCAGTTACCTTGTTCCTAAATCACAGCTAATCCGTCTTGCTGCATGAAGGGCAGGATGGTGAAGGGGGTGGTTAAAACTTCTCCATCCTATAGTACTCCAGTGAATGCTCTTTGTTTGATAATGAGCATTTCCTTCCTGCAGATCAGACATCTGAGCAAATATTTTAACAGCCTTGGAGGGTTTAATAGAATCACAGAATAATTTGTGTTGGAAGTGACCTTAAAGATCACCTGGTTCCAACCCTCTTGCCATAGACAGGGACACCTCCCACTATGGAATACCGTGGGTGGGAAGAGACTCAGAAAGATCATCAAAACTAACTCCTGACTCCACACAGATGAACATAAATGTTAAATAAAATATCTAAAAGTGTTATCCAAATGCTTTTTGAACACTGGAAGGCTTAGGGCTACGACCACTTGCAAAGGGACCTTGTTCAGTGTTTATTTTCAGTGCATCTTGTTCAGTGCATCTTTTCAGTCCAGCTCACACTTCAGAAGAACTATGTGAGAATCTAAGCAGATATTTGGAATTGTACATTGCAATTTTTGCTTTTTACCACATTTGCAGTGGTAAAAAGATACTGTAGGTCTAGGTTGGGAGAAAGCCTACAGAGAAACACACAGGGAGGACTGCTTCATTTTTCCATGTCATCTTTAAATGCCATGCAATGCTAACTAAGATTACTAGATGCTGTCTGCTTTTTCATAGCGAAGCTTTTTGGTAATAGGATCTTTTTTCCAGAAATAAAGACCTTTGGTTTGTTAAAGAATCCCTGTTTAGGTAAGTACAGTTGCTAGTGCCACCCACAATGAAATTGTATTTACAACAGAACATCTTACAGTTACTCCATAAAGGACAAGATGCTATCCAAATTTGTCCTGTTCCTTGTGCTACACCAAGATTTCACTCCTTTGCTGTTTGAGGTGCCTTTATCTGCTCAGCCACTTCCTTCCCCACCTTCAACACTGGCCTACCCAAATTCAGACCAGGTTGCTCGACACCCTGTCCATCCTGGCCTTGAGCACTTCCAGGGTTGGGATTTGCCTCTCCAGTTGGAGGGACCCCATTGCAATTAGGGACATTAAGCTTGGGTAAACTGGGTGCAAAGTGTGAAGAGAGCTGTGCCAGCAGTGGTTCTTGCACAGAGCATCTGAGGCCAGGGGAGGTGGCTATAAATAGGCAGCTTTTTTGGTTTTTTCCCCAAGTGCAAGCACAGAGGTTTGTTTTCTCTCATTTATTTGCATAATTCCAGCACATATTTTGACAAATGTCTTTCCCTCTTCTCATTTTAATTAGATTATTTGTGGGAAATGCACAAGATTTCCCAGGCTGCTGCCATATGACGTATGACTGGGATAACCTCTGTATCTCAGTTCTCCTGTTGGCATTTGAAGTTCCTTTCTGGTTTCCATTCAGCCACAGACACAATTAATTTTTAGCATCTGGCTGTAAATAGCATTTTGTCTGGCTGTGGCAGGGAGGCAGGGAGCCCAATTAGCACAGCCTTGAATATCTGTTAGTTTACTTTCCAGACCCATTTTTGTTTTGTGTTAGAAGGTTTAAAGCTTAGAGCAAAAGGAGAATAATAAATTCTAGATGCAGTACTGTCTTATTTAATATTAATTTGATGAATATAATATGATAAATACTGTTGAATTCATTAAACAACTCTTTCCCTCCCAGTCATACAATAGTGGTAATTACAATTGCAAAATGCAGTGAAATACTTCCTCCAGTGAATTGCTTTCAGAGTCATTTGATGGGAATTCTTAGCCAATCAATAGATAACAGAGAAATAGGATTCTGACTGTAGGAGTAGGAGAATATTCAGGAGGTAGCTTAATTTGATGGACACTGTACTACATCCATCTTTAAAAGAGCTTGTTAAAAAAATAAGAAAGGTTTTAGTAAAGTATTACAAGATATATTTGGGTTTACAGAATGTCTTTTTTTGAGAAACACACCTCATAAGATGGAAATATTTAGTTTATCTAGGGAAAGATTTTTGTTAAGCTCTTAAGTTTATTTAAGAATACTTTGTGGAAAACTACATGGGGAAGACTGCTGGGAATTGATTGATGTGGCAGAAAAAGCAAAAGTGAGACAGTGGTTAGAAACTGAGGCAACAGCTATGAAAAAAAGACACAGAGAAGATATCTTGTACTGAAAAAAACTTAGTGGATGTGATACTGGTAGATTGTCCACTGGTTTTAAAGTCGGTTTGAAATATGTTTTTTCCACAATAACATGCACAGTGCCAGATAGAAGGTGGTGTTTTAAGCAAGGTCTGTGGGGAGGAACCTGCATAACCTTGAAGTTCCCTCAAGGCTTAAAAGCTCCATTTGTCTAAGATAAAATATTTTTTCTCCCAGAATGTGTTTAAACAGACCAATATAACATTTTTGGTTGTGGTGCCCTCAAGAGAATATCTGTGGAAACAGAGGCTTCTCTTTTCCTACTTTGTATGTTTTCCTGAATGAGTCACATGAATTTTGGACCATAGTGTGTCTACTTCAACCACTTAAAGCTGTGGGTAATCATCAAAAAGCCTGGAGTTGAAAAGGGCATTTCAGTGCTCTGATTTTTCTTCTCCAGCCCCAAAATTTTTGAGGCTCCATGACAGGTTGTGTACTTTTCAGCCTTTCTCAAATATTATGCAAATATTCAAATTGATTGAATTATCATAAACAAGACTGTTATTCCAATAGGCCTACTGACTCTCCTGAGGATGCTTTTCAGGATCTGGATCCAAAGGGCTCCAAGAAAATTCCTGCCACTTGAAATGGGATGCCAGCACAGTAATTTGTGTCAGGACCATCATAAGGGCTGAAAAGGAACCTCGTAGGCTTTTAGGAATCAGGTTCCAAGTGGAAAAACATCACAAGATTTCCAAAAGTCAGGAGATAACAAAATATGTCGCTGTTCTTCACCAGTGTTTGAGCCATCAGGCTGCTCTGGCTTTTCAAGAAGCTGTGGTAAAAGCAGCACAGTGCAGATTGATCTCAGAACAAGGTTCATCCCTTTATGTTTTCATTGCCATCAGAAATTATAAAATGTAATGGAAGGTGCTAAAGTCACCTCTTTGGCATGGGTAAGAAACTGTCTATGCTGCAGGATCAGACACTTTAATTGCAGTTTCAAGTCACAGAGACATTTTTTCCCATTTTGGACATATATTTGTCTTACTTATAGTTGTAAAACTGATAGACATAGTGGAGATATTCCTGAAATGAGCAATATTCATGCAGCAGAAGGAATGTTTCATGGAGCATTTCATATGGAAGGTAATTCTAGAAATAAAATGTGGTTTGCACCTTTCTCAGCTGTAGGTGAAAACAGCAGCTTTCTGCAAGATGGTTGCAGAGAAGTGGTTTGTGAAGGAATAAAATAGGCCTGCTGCAAAATCTGCCCCACTTGCCACTCATTGCTTGAAAGCTTCTAATCAGAGACTGACAGCTGAGTCTTTTCTAGGTGACACTTGTTGGGAGAGGGGGTAAATGCATCCTGAAACACAACTGATTGTCAGCAGTAGTGCTATGAGAAAAAGAAAAGAAAAAATAAAAGGTATGTGCTGAGATTCTTAAATTCTCCATCACCTACTTCTCTGCCAATTGCTAATTCTTTTTCTGGGCTCATTAACAATTCCCTGGTCAATTAATGAAGTTAATTTACTTGAGCAAAAACCCCTGTATTGTGCTCATTTGTCTTATACCAAGTGATAGCAGCAGCTGAGCTGAGACAAAAAACAACCTATGACAAGTTTTAATGTTTTTGTGTATTTATCTATAACTTGAACTTACAGTTAAAATTATGTTCTTGAGAGTTTATTTTTGTTGCGGTTTGGGGTTTTATTTGGTTGTTGTTGTTTTTGTTTTAATTTTTGAAAGTACTCAAAAACATTTTGAATGGGAAGCATCTAAATGAGAAGTATCAAGTTCTTGGACCAACCAAAAAATATTACTGACTCATCACCGAGCATTTCAGATGCTGATTTGCAAATGACTTTCAGCTGAAACTGATGTTCTTGAATTAAAATTTCTTTGGATAACTTGAGGAAGCACATTTGAGGGAAACCTAAAATGCTACCATATCAGTTTTATTTTGCTTGTGTCAGTGTTCCCAAAGCAAAGGATTGTGTCTCAAATTCCATTTTAAGACTTTAAAAGCAGGTCCTGCAGAATCCCACCAGTCCCCAGCTGAGATGTCCCAAAGGCAACCAAACCACAGCTGAAGATAAGTTGCCAGCTGAGATATCACCACTGTTACTGGGTTTCAAGCTGGTCAAACACTGAAACCCAATCTTTTGCTGAAAAAAGCAATTCACAGAAAATAACTGAAACACCTTGATTCTGCATTTTTTTGCTGATAGGAGAGAAACTTGCCCAGTGGAAGCCAGTTCACTGATGCTATATTAATTCCATGTGGTTTGAGAGAACCTGACAGAGATGTGTAAGGTGGAATGATTGAATTTCTGTCTGAGTTTGCCCACATACACATTGATTGCCTGTGTCAATCTCTAATATACAGCATCTAATACCTTATTTTGGCATCCCCAACTTACTGCAGCTAAGAAAATTGTATTAAATATTGGTTTTTGAGAGAAGGAGGAGCCCACAGACAGGATGAGGGAGATCTGCCCTAGAGAAGCAAATCCCTAACAACTGCTCAGAAATCAAGGTTGAGTCAAATTTAAGGGTCACATCCACACTGCTGTTCCAGGTAGTGGTCACCAGGGTATGAAGTGTGATCCTAAGCTGTCTGACAACATAAATGTATTAAAAGTGACCAATTCAACAAGAACATTGAATTTTTTGTCAGTGTAAGCGTTTTGCATGTCAGTTGGGTGAAAGTAATATTCACCCTCCCCCTCCAGTGCCTACCTGCCTGCTCCATTCAGTCACGAATTGGGCATTGAGCAGATGCAAACAACTGCCCCCACACACATCCTGTTCAAGATTTTCACTATTAAGCATTAACATATTTTAATAAATCAGAAGATTAGACTTTTCTTCCCACCTCTTCCCAATAACTGACTCTTAGATCTAACTGTTAGCTCTGAGATGGTGGAGATAAAAACCTCAGTTTACAAAATGCAGGACTAAATCTGGGATGTTGCACAGGCACCTTTTCCTCTTTCTGTTTGGGTACCCTACACTTTTTACTCCCTGTGAAAATATCCTAGTCTAAATAAAAATATAGATGATAAGAGTAAATAGAAGATTCTTGTTGATATCTACTAGAGTACAGTGGAGGCACATTGACATCAAATAAACCCCAACAACTCTATTTTAAACGAGTCTCCTTCCACTGCATTATTTATCCTTTAATATCTAGGGAATGTTCTTTCCCTGAATATTCTCCCATCTTTTACTAAAGCATACCATCTGCCTCCCCATGTGAAAAATGGATGCACAAGTGGAGAGGAACTGAAACATTAACATTCAGAGAGTTGTGGTGCAAAGGGATGCACATGATAATGACTTAAATAATAAGAGACGAAGGACGTTCTTTGAAGATTGGGCACTGCACAAATTTAGCACAGGTTCGTTCTTGCTAAGATATTCTGTTCAATTGAGTGTTGATGTTTAAGTACTCATACAGAGCAGCCCTTAATGCAAACCCAGAAGTCCTCAGGCTCATTAACAAAAAAAACCCTAAAAAACCAAAAAAACCCAGTGAAAATATTGCCAGCCAGGCAGTGCAGCTGTACATCACAGTCCAGTGCTCTTGACTCCAGCCTGAAAGAGCAGCTTTCAGTGTTCAGCTCTGCCAGAGCCCTGACAGCTTGCCCTGAGTGTGTCTTGGCTGCCCCAGTGTTGGTGGGAGATTGAGCTTTTGTTTCATGAATGCTTGAGATGTGCTGATGGAAAGAGCTCTGTGGGAGCCACAGAGGAAGCCTTGGGCCACTGCAGGAAGGTGGGAGGTGTTTGCTGAGCCGAGCTGGCTGTGAACAGCCCTTGCTCCCATCTCAGCAGCTGCTCAGCTCCTGCTTGCCTCAGGGTGAGCAGAACAGTCACACCTAGCTGGGAAAATACTGCCAGTCCCACACTGCCTTGGGCCACAGTCCTCTGAATGTTGCCTTTGCTTAGCACGTTAGGAATGTACAGCAACCTGCAAACAACCACACACAATTTTATCTGAACTTTTCAATGAAAAGGTGGCCAAGCATGGGAACAGGGCACCCAGGGAAGGGGTGAAATCACCAGGCCAGGAAAGGTTCCAAAGATATGTAGCTGTGGCACTGTAGGAATGTGGTTTAATGGTGGTTTTGGCAGTGCTGGCTAATGGTTGGGCTTGATCTTACAGGTCTTTTCCAACCCTAATGATTCCATGATTCTCAGAGTAGGTAACTTCAATGGGGTTACCTGACACTTCTAAACCCACAAGCAGATAACATTTTTTCATGTATGTTACTGTTAACACTTTTGCAGTTATTTTTTCTAATGGTTTTAAGGTGGTTGAGACCCTGTCCTTCCTAATCCCACTCCCCTTTCCCTGCAAGACTTAGGAGAGACTTGCCTTTGACTGACGTGGCAGCTGGGAGTGATGCTACAGCTTTTGATTAATGAGCTGAGTCCTGTCTGCCTGAAGAGGAAGTCACACAGTGTATTTTGGGGTGATTGCCTCAGCAGGAGCAGCATCAGCCAGCCGTGCACAGGAGCTGGGATGCTGCAAGGCAGGAATGGCAGTGGGAACATGGAGCTCACACAGACCTCTCACTCTTGGTGCAAAATCCTCCTTAAGTTTCTTGAAACTTCAGCTCTTAGCTGTTCTCCTGCCTCTTGGCATGTAGTAGGAGATACAAGAGACTCAATGAATAGAGAAATCTGTTTTTTAAAGAAGAAATTTAAAAATTGCTGCGCTTTTGTATTCCTTGGTGACAGTAAGTAAGGCACATCCTTCTGCATCAGATATGGGCAGGACTGGTACTGATGTCTGTCATTAACAATAATTAGACAGGACTGGCAAAATTTTTACCGTTGTCCCCATCTGAAAATCTGAAACTAGCCTTTTTAAATTTTCAACAAAAACAACAAGCTATTTCAGACAGTGAAATCAGGACATATTTTTTGTTCATGCTAAAAAGGGATGCTACAGTGAAACATCAAATTTTTAGGGCTGTGGGTTTAGCACTGGTAAGAAGTATTGCCTTTATGTCTGGGATATTTAATTTGATGTTTCTGTAGAAGTTTCCATATGTGAAGAAACTATGAGCTTTGGAAAATTCTGGTCTGTTACAAGAAACTCATTGAAATTTGGCAGCTGGCTTCTTCTCAGATTCTCCCAGCTCTGATTTTGCTCTAGGTGGAGGCTCTTGGCTGGACTTTCCTAGGGAAAATTACTCCCCAGGGAAAGTCAGGAGGCTGGAAGAGGAGAGTTGCCTTACTTCCCTCCCTGATGCCCCAAGGAGGAGGAGGAGTAGGTGTTTATGTGGGAGGAAATGGGACAGCACTTGTGCAAGTCAGAAGTGCTCATCACTTCTAGCTGCAGCCAAAGCCAGAGAGAGCTGTGTTGTGGACTGATAAAAACCTTGAGAATAGAAAAATGAAATACGGTAGCCTCATTCCGAGATGTCAAAAATTAAATTGTTCTTTTGATCCAGTCTTCCTGGCCTCGGTTCCTCCCTCAATAAAATAAATCCAGGACTGCTCTGATGTCACAGCAGATTTATGAAAACGAATTTGTGTGTGTCTGTGAAGTGTGCAGGGCTTTGTCATGTTGGGAATGAGGAAAGCAATGGTCTTATTTCCCAGCAGGGTTTTGAAGTGTGCAGCAAGGTTATTCTCAGTGTAGATACAGTGTGCAGCTAGGAGGAAATTTATTCAGAGGTTTGCCCAGCGTGCCTCATTCTCTCTGTGCATTGAGTTGTGAAACCTGTAAAAATAATAATATATGTTCACTTATAATTAAAGGCTTCATCATAATGCATGAGCACAGGGCAAGCAAATGGAGGTTTGTGCATGTGCAATTATTGAATAACTTTCTAAATTGCAGCATCTTGCTAAAGCAGCAGAGGTTCAGGCAAATTTAGGGAGTCATGGAAAAGGTCTGTGCAGGAGTTACCCTCTGCAACATGATTTTGGTTTTTTTGCTAAGACTTGGTGTATTTACTTCAATTTTTATTTTCTGGATTCAGGAAAGGGAATATGAAAATAATTTTATGTTTTTTTAGCAGGGCAGAGACCACTTACTGCTTTGCAACGATACATTACATGGCATCAGGACCA
Source organism: Acridotheres tristis (assembly GCA_037013685.1). Classification (NCBI taxonomy): domain Eukaryota; kingdom Metazoa; phylum Chordata; class Aves; order Passeriformes; family Sturnidae; genus Acridotheres; species Acridotheres tristis. Next base: position 141,763,024 of record CM072886.1, on the reverse strand, counting down.
CCATCCTTGTTGGATGTTTGGTCCTGCCCTATGAAACATGAGCAGTAATATTTTGAGCTCCAGATTGCAGTGTGATTTCATGTTTAGGCATATATCTAAACTCGTGTACTTTAAAGAGTGACATACTTTAATTTACTGTAATGCTTTCATTTAATGGCCACAGTTAAATGGGTTCTTTTCCTATGGAATTTTTTAACAAACTTTTTCTCAGGATGTGTGTACAAAATCTGATAGTGAGACCTTTCCCGAATCTCAAAGCTGAGATGCCTTTACCTCAAATAAGAACCATTTGGATTCAATTTCTATTTTTGTGTGAAGACATTGGAGGAAAGAAATAGCAGTGAAATCTTGACTACACATAAAATTAATTTCTCCACAGCTTTTAATGAAATTGGAATTTGTAAAGTGTAGGGAAGAGCATTTAGCTGTAAGCATTAGGCCTTTGTTTGCTGCACTTACTTCTCTTGAAAAGGTTAATACAGATATTTCTTAGTCTTTTTTGTATGTTTTTATCTATGGCTTCTGAAGTTGATGCTCTTATGCAAAAGCAGAACCTACCTCCCATTTGTCTTGCACAGAAACCTCTACAAGGCTGAGAAATGCCTGAAAGGATAAACTAAGAAAGTGCATTTACAGTGGAGGGAGCTGTGCACTTGACTCCCTGTAGCTCTTTATAATCCCCATCTGTACAAAGCACACCATAAAATCAGTTCCACATTCCTGGACTTGCCGTGGATATTGGAGAAGTCAGACTCTGCTTCCAATAGGAGTATGAAACACTATTGTTTTTCTGGACCATTTAAGAGCCCTGGACAAGATTGTGGCAGCATAAAATAGTTTTGTGTTTGTCTGCAATGACCTTTCTTGAGCTCCAAGAGGAAATCACTGTGCTGAAGTCTCCATTTTAGTGCAGGTGAATTGGGTGCAAATGCTGTAGCCAAACAAAAACATTTATTTGCTGCTGCAGCAACCCAATGCCCCATCCCTGGAAGTGTTTAAGGCTAGGTTGGATGGACATTTGAGCAACCTGGTTTAGTGAAAGGCAGGGGATTGGAACTAGATGGTCTTTAAAGTCCTTTTCAGACCAAACCATTCTGTGATTCTATGGAATTAATTGTGGTTAACTTTCCAAAGTTTTAATCCCTGCCACTCACCTGCTGAGTTATTTTCCAAATCAGCTGAGAAAGGAACCTGAGAAAACCCTTCTGAGAAAGAGTAGTCATATGGGCATATTCTGGTGTACCACAAAGATAGCTTGACATCCCCAACATGGGAACAAGGCCATAACGAAAAAATATGGAAATATGGAATCAACTTCCATCAGTCCTTGTAAGGCAGTTAAGATGTTCCATACAGGCAGTTTTATTACATTACCCTCTGTTACTATTTTCAAATTAGAGACAGGAAGAGCCGCCTATAGCAGAGAGAAAAATAACTTCATGCTTGGCAGTGCTGCTTGGGTTCATTGCAGTAGTGCCCAGTGACCTTTCTCAAGGATAAAAACCTTATCCACTGCTCAGTGTGAAAACAGTGTAAAATATACAACAGTCTCTGTCCCAGGTAATCTCACAAGCCAAATGTGACCAATAGTCAAAGCAGGGTGGTGAAGAGAAAATGAGAATTAAAGTTAAGCAGGACCTTTCCCTGACAGCTCTCCTAGATTATGTAGGTAGGCATATCCATTGAGATGATTTTGAGAGTCTTTATATTATATTGCTGGATGCTTGGTTTTTCTTGGTTGCAGGACATGTCTAAACATCAAGAGAAGTTTGTTCCAATGTATTCCTCTGCTTGGCTTAATAAACCATTAGAAAGATAAGAAATGTAATAATAACATAATTTTATTTTTTGAGTTCCAGAGGCTCAAAAATCTAATAAGAGATGAACACTGCATTTCATGTTATTTATTTATGTTGGATCTTTGCTCCAAAGTAGCTTCAACAAATAAAACCAGAACAGTATAAAAGCTGAAGAAGCATCCTGAAGAAAAACAAATTGATGATCTGGGCACAAATCATATTTATTAGAAGGATTAGGGTTATAGACTTTGAGAAAATACAATACCAAAAGCAAGTTTTCAGTCTGTGCAGCTGTGCATGGTGGTCTCATTAGAGAGAGCCTGACCTCAAATCGTGCAAAGGGGCTTGCTACAGATGAGTTACTTTTTAGAAGCTAATTAAGAGTATTAGTGTTCCAACCATGGGATTATATTATAATGTCAGTTTAGACAGCAGAATCTTCAAATGCCTACACATAAGCACTGCTATGCTTATTAGGGAATCATCTAGAAGATTATTAGGACAAAAGTGATATGGAAAAGAACTGGAATCAAAAAAATCTGGTTCTGTCATTGAGTCTTTCATTGATTTGTTGGGTACAACTTACCTTTCACCTCTTTGGGCCCCAGTCAGGATATGGGGACTCATGAGAGTAATTGTGGTGCAGACGAGAGGACATTGTCACCAGAATCTCCTGAGTGACTCAAAGTCTATTGTATGGAAGCAAGCAGGATAGTGACTTCTACCAACCAAAATAAACTTTTTTTTCTCCAAACCTGAAAATTTTTCAGTCCCAAAGTGACAGAAATTGGGAACAAGTAGGAAGAAATGGCTCCTTGGTAGATTGAAATCCAGTTTGACATCAAAATTAGATTTTGGCAGAAAACTTCCTAGCAGCTGTGCCTCAGTCTCTTTGGAAGAAGCAGGTAGTTCTCATGAGCTGATGTAGGTGGCAGAAAGCATAAGTAGGAGACAATCATCTGTGGACTCCTTGTGCTGTGCTGTCTGAAGGAATCCCTGCCAGCCCTGTGCTCTTCTCCTCCTGGCAAGCACAAATATCCTGAGGCATGTACATGTACACTGAGACCAGAGACAAATATTACTTCTGAGGTAGCAGACTTTCAGACGTTCTGTTTAGTTTACTCTCTGTAGTTTAAAAAAAGATCTGATGAAATCGAAGCATTAGTTGTATTATGACATTCTACCCTTTTTCATTAGTAAATTCAAGGAGTTCTTAAGTTATATGCATGGTTGAGAATGTTTTATTGGTTGCTTTTATTTCCACGAATAAGATCCACTTTAACAGCAGCACTATATTTATTTTCTCACAGAGACAGTAATATGGCATAATATAGTGCAGGTTTTGTCACATTGCTATATTCATGGCCAACTATAACCTGATTTGAGACAACATATAGAAGTATATCAGGGAACATCTGATTTTATAGCTTTTAAATTCAGTATAATATAAACTCATTTCTCTTACTGAAAATTAAAGTAATTGCAGGACAGAGGATTTTTAAACAAAGAACAAATTCATTATTTTTATGCAGAGATCCAGACATAGTGTTTTTCTTTAGATTCATTCCCTTTGTGTAATAGTGCCTTTATTTGAGAAACTTTGGATTTTTCTCATAATATGACAGTACCTTCTCTGAGTAGTGATTTTTATCTTGTTTTGTTTTCTTGGTTTGGATTTTTCCCCCCTTTTTTTCTCTTTCTTTTTAACCAAAATTTTTCAAAGAGATTTATTGGCCATGTTATGTGATACTGAGAAATCAGAAGGAGGAACATGGGATCTGAATCCCAAACTCTTTGCATGTTTGAGACAAATCAGAAATCATGGATGTGATTTCCAGTGTCAAAGGGAGTTCCATTGTTTGCTATAGAAGCCCTTCATGTTATAGCCAGGGACTGTCCATTAAGTAAATAGTTCCCAAATAATGAGCAGTATATACTAATAAACTGAATTAACTAATTCCTAAAAGAAATGGATATGAAACGCAATTTAAGCCCGACTAAATATCAGTTTTTCAAAGCACATCAGAAGAACTAAACTTTTTAGGAGTCAGTACTGAGTGCAGTCAGATCAACAAGGTAATTCTTATTTGTGGGATTTGTATGGAGCTTGGGGAAAGAAGTGGACACAGATTCCGGAAACTTCAGCATGAATTATGTAAAAAAAAACCTCTTCAAATGCATTGCTTCGTTTCCTGTCTCTATCTGAATTAAATAATTTTGATTATTATTGTTCCAGTTTTGTTTTTCTCTCTGGACCAAGGACTTGCTAGACCCCAAGAAGCAGCTGTCGCTGTGTTCTCCACTCCTTAACTTACTGTAGCCCTCCTGTCAGGGAAGAGATGTTCATTTCTCTCCTTCTAGCCTAATCGTAAATTCTAACCACTTGTTCTTGAATGGAACACAATGTTTTTCAGTCTGCCTCATCATTCATTGTGTTGCACAGGGAAAACTGATGACTCTGAGGAGAAACCTTCGTGAGGGGATATGGCATTTTCTGAATTAACAAATAGCCAACAACTTCATTTATACATTTATTTCTTGGCTTGTGCTTATTGCTGATGGAATGTAGCATCAGAGTTTGTTTTGCCTTTTGCTGGCACTCCCACGTTCATTTTACATTAGGTCCCTATTACTCATACATATTTCCCCTTGTATGTTTCAATGTATCTTGAGGTATCTTCCCCTTTTAAGTGTCTAATTAAGAGCATAGTGACCTCTGATCAGATGCCTTTGTGGAGAGGCTGGAAACAGAGACCAAGTTTTGAGACTCCAGGTTCTGTTATCAGAGATCACTGAGAAACCACAGGATGTGGCAGCAGGTCCTTAATCTCCCTCACATCCATGTTCCCCCAGATCAGAGAGCAGACATGCAATCTGCAATGCAATGGGCATTTGCAGCACAAAAACATTGGAGTAGGGAAGCTTACCTGTGACAAGCTAGAAGAAAATGAAGAAATGTGAAAATCTTGCCTTTGGATACATGCACAGTGGCTGTTTTGGTACTTGCCAGTTTGTGGAAAGCTTCAGCAATGGCTTTAAATAATTTTCCTTGCTATTATTATTAAGTACTTTAAGCGAGCTTTGCCCACTGATGTATTTGTGATATACTCAAGGACATATTTTTTCTTTGAAGATACCAAAGGGAGGTAGAGAAGTCTTGGTACTAAGCTGGAGAAAGTAGCCTGATACAGCTCATTGACCATAAAGTCATGAGTGTTTTGTGGACCAGTGGCTGACAACTTACAAATGACATTTGTGCTGTCATGACTGTGAAACTCATTATTTTGGAACTGCCTATTTAAAGGGCAGTCCCTGTCTGTTTTGCTGTACTGTCCATAAATAATAGTTGTAACCAAGAGGACTTCTGTAGCAAAAGGTAAACCTGCTTTTGACACTGGAAATCACATTTAGGTGGTTGGTAGAGATCAGTTTTTCTGTATGTTGTTTTAATTGAGCCTTAAAGTAGCTGAAAGTTTATTGAAAAAATTATTTCCACGAAGCAAGCAGACAGTTGAAGTCACTGCTGTGAATTCAATGGGCTCTGGAAGGAAACTTTTGTTATTGTGATTGATCTGAAGGGTTTAGAGAAGCATTTGCTTCCCACAGTTTTCCCCCCTCATTTTATCAGCATCTCTGTGCTTTCTCCTGTGATCCCAGCATCTGTTTCCCGTTCTTTTTGGTTCCTTTTCATCACTGAAAAAGAAAGGACAATTCAAAGAAAAGAGATATGATGAGGGAAAAGGGATGTTATTTGCTTAACATTTTTTGGAAACCTTTTTGATTTGTAATGAAAGTTTTTGGGTTTTTTTACACCCAAAGGAAATAGTTAATTTTTACCAACCTTTCATGAGCAGACTAGTGCTTTGAACTTCTCCTGTGGAGAATAAATGAAGTGAGGCTCATCTACCTTCTTTGTATGCGAATACATGTAACTAAATTCACAGTGCCTAAAACATGAAAGGGCTCAAATCCCTCAAACAGAAAACTTAGGAATAGCTCTGCAACTGGCTTCAGTGTTGACTGCACTGTCCAAACATGCTGAGGGCACCATTCATCTCTCTGAGCCATCAGAGCTACCTTGGGGTGTCCAGCCCAGCCTCCAGCTGCCTGTCCAGAAGGATGTGGCATGCTCAAAGGTCCTCAGACACTTCAGAGCATCTAGATGGCACTAGCAGCCTATATTTAGGCACGTGAACGGAGTCTCAGGGCTATGATTCAGCTTCAAAAGAAGACATTTGGATGTCTGTAGTGCCTACACTCTCATACTGAGCAGACCTGAATCACACACAAGCCCCTAAACATCCATGAAATGCCCAGGAGCATCTCTGAGGGGCTGGCAGACACCGGAGTGGGTGAGCTGAGCCCCTTCCAGGCTCCCTCAGCTGTGCTGGGTTTCTGTACTTTGCTCCCATGCAGACACCTCTGCTGGAGAAGCTTCCATGGAGGAATCTCAGGCTGGAGCTGGCAGCCCCGGGTGGCACCTGAGCCCTCACAGCCTGCTCACTCAGCCAGCAGCAGATGGGGGAAGTTCTGCAGAGCAGCCCTGGCTGTCCCAGTGCAGCTCCAGGAAGTGACAGCCTTGTCCCCTCGTCTGACAGTCGTTCTTGAGCAATCAAGGAGGAGAGCCAGGATGCCTCAGCGAGGGTGGAACCCGTTCCCTTTGGAGCTGGTAACAGCCATGACCAAGTGACTCCCTCTGGCTCTGAATACCTTCTTCTCCTGCTGCTGATCTGAATTTGGCAGGCAAACTGTTCATAAAATTGATGTATAAGGGAAGAGGTCACAGAAAATCCTTTTACAACACAGTTCATCTTGTATATAACTAGGAGGCCAGGGCAAATTTTTGACACATGCTCCCAGCCTACTTTTTGGAATGGTGAGTGGGTAAATCTGCATCATTCTCTGAATTGGTCTGAATTAACACTGCACTAAGAAATTATCTGATTGTAGAGATGCTTTCCTGACTCCTTGAATTGTATCAAGGCTAATAGTTTCAGGACCACTTTTCTGAGATATAGGAATCCTTTTAGTTGAAAAATGGAGAAAGTTTGAATTATAAGTATTTCAGAAAGTTACATTTACAAGGAGAAAAAAAAAATTACCCATATATCCAGGTGACAGAAAACCTTGAGAAGTTATGCAATGAACCCTAGACCATGATTTTTTTTTCTGTGTCTTCTCACAGAACAGGTAGGGAAACTGAGGAAACTGAGGCATGGCACAATTGCAAGTTTTCCATGATGTTCCTCAACTAGAAAGGCTGATGTGAGCCTCGTGTATTTTTACATTGATCTCTTCTGCCCAGGACTCATGTTGAAGTAGGAGTGTTATGGTTCTCTTCTCTAATAAATCCTGAAATGCACCAGGAGAGCGTGTGCAGTTAATTACTGAGTTTCAGTTTAAACTTCTCCAGCTAAATCTCCATAGTGAGAATGCAGGAGCACTCCAGACTAGGAGCCCTGATGAAAGGAAATTCATTCCTTGTCTTAGTGAGTGAAACAAAGTGGACACTTCCTCATCTCTTCACTAAATTCTTGATGAAGAAGATTCAAGACTAATTTTCCAAGTTCCCGACTGTGAAATATTACACACTTAATATTTTAATAACATTGTAACCCTCCCACACAGGGGAGGAATAGATTATGACCCTGCTTTTCACAATATTCCTGATTTATACCCATCTGAGATTAGAGACTCTGGAGGTTCATCATAAAAGTGATGACCCAGCAACTTGTGGGGTTGTGATAAATATTGCATGAGATATCCATACATGAAAAAAATCTTTTATAGAACATTAATCAGTGCTTAGTTAATGTTGTGGGATGTTTTACTATTTTGTAAGTACTAAATGATTCATTAAAAAAGCTGATTTACTCTGAACTTTGACCCAAAGCTTTGGAAGGGTGAGAACACAGACATTCAGGAGCAGCCAAAATTCGCTTTGCATGTGAGTTTCCTCTCTTTCTTTCCCCGTCCTTTTTTTCCTTCCCATAATCTTTCTCTGGATTTCCCACTCTAAAGAGTGTGGGTGAGCTCATGTACCACTTAGAACTACAGTGTGAGCACTCACTCCTTTAATTTATAATGCTGGACCTCAGACACTCCAGCAGCACTTCTCATTTTCCCTTGCAAGTCTTTATTCCTCTTGTTACTTTTTTCTTGCCCAAGGCTTAGCCCAAGCCTCAGGCAATATTCATCTGAGTGAATGCAAAGGCAGGATTCAACTCTGCAAAGGCAGGCATCTACTCTGACAAGTGTGGTCTTTCTTCGGCTGGAAGGGGAATGTAGAAAGGAGCCTTCACCTTTATAGCCATCCCTGGCAAATACTGCTCGGATGACATTACGTTCTTTCAGTTGAGAAATTCCAGTTTTATCTAGGCTACCCCACATCTGAGCTTCCCATCTAATCAATGAAGAGAGACAGGGCTTTTGGGGAATATTTCTCTCACTCTAAAATAGGGCAGAGAAGCTGCGAAAGCTGTGATCTACATGCACCTGCTTCTCTTCACAGTCTTTAAAAAAAAGCCAAGGCAAATTGCTCAGATAGAGACATTTATAGACAGATGAGGTGATCTCCTCCCTCAGCATCCATTTCAGCCATATGGACCATGTGAGATGCTTTAGGGCATTGTGGGTACCTCCAATTTTCCCTCTTTGGAAGACCCTGATCCTGTCCTTCAATCAGCCAGTCCTGCAGCTCTCTAGAGCATATGATCTCCCTTGGACATCTCCAGTGGCACCTGACACCCATATGTGGGTAAATGAACGGAGTTCTTGTATCATTTATTTGTACTCATCCACACCTTGCACAGTGTCTATTTGAATTAGAAAAATAAACCCTCTTTTCCATATTTTAAGAAAGACCATATTTTTACAAAAGCCTGCTGCAAATGCAGCAAATTAGAATCAAAGTTGAACTACTGAATTGTGGTCTCCAAAAATAAGACTCCTTTTTACCACTGACAGGCAAGCAGATCAGCAGCTCCTGCAGCCCAGTTGCAGAGCAGTGGCGTCCAGGCTGGAAGGGTTTTGGCTGTGGCTGACTGAACAGATAACACACCTTCAGCATGCTGTGGACCATGGCTGACCTTCATGTGCTTGTTTCTTTTCTTGGCTGACCCAGTTTATTTGCTTCACTCAGTTTGATTTCCTTGGCAAATGTGGAAATTTTCTCCTTCCTTTTACTACTGCCCCAGCAAGCAGCATCTGAGGAGCTGTGGGCATCTGCCAGCTGCAGCTGCTGGCACAGGTCTGCTCTGTGTGGGTCTTATTGCACTCTCAGGTTACAGCTGAACACCTGGGTAGCATAAGACATTCAAGGATTTATGGAAAGCAGGATAGTATCTGTATGGAAAAAAGGTTCTGGTTTCAGAATTCTTTTTAATTTTTGATGGGAGAGCTTGGAACAGAGAATTTGGGTGTCTCCTGTAGAGTGTTCAGTGGGGTTTTTCTTCTGTTCCAGAATACCCTTGCTAGCAAACTGCATAACTAAAACAACAGGAGTTTATGACTGCACCAGGAAACACACAGAGAAGGCAGATTATATTGTATATTTTTATAAAATTATCAGTGTACATCACAATTTAGACTTGATTCTTCATACTGAATATAACTTGAACACAGCAAACCTGTAACACAGACCAGAATGCACTGGTGTCCTTGAATTTGATGCTAGGTAAACTAAGTTTTAAGATAGCAATCCCTCCAGCTAATTCAGAGGTAAAAATACAGAAAACCTTTGATTCATTTTAGCAATGCTGGAAATTCTTTCTATTCCTTTTATTGTAGTCTTCCATTTTCCTGTCAGTGTCTATATTTTTGAATTATCACAATATCCAACCACACTGAAAAATTCATACATTAGGTTGGCTTAAAGAAAAAAGTTAACCTTGTAAACATTTTGCTGGAGGTTTTAAATGTTAATGAGCCAGAGTGAAGTTCTTGCTGTGGGCATCCCACGCTTCCCTGAGAAGTGTAAACAGCAAGAAGGAAGGGGAATTGCAGAGGATGATATAAGGTGGTATAATTACCTGTAATGGGCTGGAATTACTGAAGGGAAGATTTAGGTAGGTTTTAGGGAAATGTCTGTGAGCATTGGCATGATGGGGCTGTTCTCTGGTTCACTTGCACCAGCGTTGTTGCAATGGACAGCAGACAATCTGCTTAAAGGGCAAGGAACTGTCCCATCAGAAAAAGTTGTGCAGCAGCAAAATACAGTATTTCAAGAGTGGTTCTCTACATTCAGCTAGCTTTTTTGGTCCATCTCTGCCATGTGATAATTTTATATCTGTCAACATGAGAAAAGAGAAGTGAGGAGCTGGGTACCACCACTGAAACTGTTAATTTCTCTTTCTGCTCTCTGCCTCACTCCAGAATACTCTGAAGGACAAGGCTAACTAATAATTTTTTGCTCCTGAGGTAACAACAGAGCTACTGTTGCATGTATAATGCAAGCAATGTGCATTGAATGTCCAGTAAATTCAGCTTTTCTAGGAAACCTTAGATTTAGTGAAGAGATTCCCCGTGTTATCCATACACTAGAGATCCTCCTACTCGGAGGAGGAGCTGTAGCTCAGAGCCTTTTCATACCAATGCATCTTGATGAGTGGTCCTTCCCAGACAAAAAATTGTAACATCATTGGTCAACAGTAGAAGCTTTTAAAAGAAAATTCTTGTTCTTTGCAATGTTTTGCTGTCATGAGGAGAAAATAAATCAAGAAACTATTTAAATTTCATGAAATTCTTTAAATAAAGAGAAATTGTGGCTATTACTAGAATATAACAGGTGGTTATGTTCATGCAAAGTTATAAAATGTTGGAAAGGACACTGTGATTCTGAAGTCAGACTGGACTGAAATCTAATTGCTAACATAATTCTAGAAGAAACTTAAGCTACTACAGAAGTGATTTCTGACTTGAAAAAGTCTTTGGAAAGCCAGACCTCCCTGCCTCTTATCACAACTAAAGGAGCTTTTTAGAGAGAGAGTTTTTTTCAGGTGATGGGACACTGATAGGAGACAGGACCTGAAATTCTCCTTCCTGCTCTGTCTGCTTCAAATCATGGACCTGACTTCAAAGCTTTACTTTCTTAGATGAAAATACACCGCGAAAGGAGGGTGAAAATTATCCTAATGTACATGTGGGAACTGTGGATTCGTGTCACAGGTGGTGTGACAGCACCTGGAGTTGATGGGGAGCTAAAGAGGCCATGGTAGCAAATGCACAGCACGTCTCTCCCTCTCTCCTCTAGGCTAGCCATGACTAGGTATGCAAAGTGCAGCAATTCCCACAAGAAGCTGCAGGGGCCAGGGACAGCCTGGCTGCTGCAGGGGGTTATAATCCAATCTCTTTCTGCTGTCTCTCTCTAGCTTTTTTATTTTAATCAGATGTTTTGTTTCTGTTGAAATTGGTACAGGCATTCCTTAAAAATGGCTCCATTGTGAAAGATTCTCATTTTCCTGCCAAAAGCAATTTTAGTGGGGCATAGTGGAAAATCCTTTTGTTTGCTGGCAATCCCTCGTTGTGGAAGACCAGCTGCTCGTTTCTGGTAGCAGAACAGGTACTAATTCCTCAAGGGCAATACATTATCATGGCCAAGCCTGCCCAAAAGCAAGTGCAAAAGCCTAGGGAAGCCACTGGGAAGGATTGCACAGATTTAAGACAGAGATGATTTTTGGCTGTAGCAGTGCCTGGTTTTGCCTAGGAAATGACTCATGACCTTGTGACAGTGTGCAGAGCAACACCTCCTCTTGTTAAGAATATTTTTGGCCATGCTGGGCCCCAACACATCAGCTTGTGGTGCTTCTTTAGGCTTTTGCCATTTCTCCTCCAAGTCAGGAGCTTTTGACTGATACCCAATTCAGCCAGTTCTCTAGACAAGGCTGTGAGAAACACACCTGAGCAGTGGCCTCATGGGGACACAGATGGTTGATGTCACCTGTCAGGAAATCAGTCAGTACTGTACAAAACTCTCAGTACTGCAGACTTATTGGCAGGAGTTTCAGATACAAACATCATACAGGCACCAATAAGCCTATGACACCTAATGAGACAATTTTCTCACCAGGGGCTGTTTCGTTCCTTTTATCTACTGTCTCTTTTCCTGGCTGCTCTTCACTTTCCTCTTACCTCCCCTCTCTTTAGTAAAACTAAGCAGAATTAATTTCTTTCCTTCAATATAGATGTTGGTTGTCTTGGGAAAAACCTACTTCATCCATCTCGGTAATGAACCCTCTGCTAAGAGCTATGGTATTTTTAGGACTTGCTTGCATACATAATCATGCTTTGCATTGCCAGGTATTTTATAGCACAACCAGATTTTCCAACGTTGTCAGACTCTATTTCTTTACTGATAAATAGGCATGTATCTCACTGGCAGTGATGGTAAGCTTAGCTGCAGGAGCTACAAGAGTAGAAATCAGAGACCAAACATGACTTTTTTTGTACTAACAATCCTAATCTCCATCACTGGGCTAATGCTGGTAGAGAGGCTCCAGACTTACTGAGGGGAATTTGAAGAATATAGATTTCTGGGAAACTAAATGTGTCACAGACAGTGGCAGCACCTACCCTACGCTTAACTCAGTGAATGCTGGACTGCTTTGTCTCTGAGAGGAAATAGCTCAATTAATAAATAGCTGTCTGCCTCTCTGAAAATAAGCTCTAATATGCAATTAAAGTGAAAGATTTCCCTTTTGAGGGTGTGGGGAGCTGTTAGATAAAATTATAGGAGGACCAGATGTGAAAAGTACTGTTATTTAATACATTTAAAAATGAGGATAATTAAAATAAGTGAAATATATAGTGTCTGCCTTTAGAGGGGAATGTATTTGTAAGCTCCCCTGCTAACATCTGTATCACTAGGGAGAGTGTAAGGACTAGCTACACAACATGGCAGAGAGATGACTAATTACAGAACATACACACACTTGGATTTCCTTAATATAATAATGAGAATTTATTAAGCAGTGGCAGGGAACAGCAAGCTCAGTGCTGCAATGTTATTATTATTATTTATTTCTATTGCAGTGCTGCACATAGGAATGAATGGAAATGGGACTGCCCATGGTGTAGGGTGCTGCCTAAGCACAAATTGAGCAATTGACTCCTGCAGCTTAAACACTGCTCTCTGCAGCCATCTCCTGTGGGGATTAGAGTCCAGCTCTGAGACTAGGTAGAGCAGGTAGCTTTTCACTTTGACTTGTGGGAATTAATTTTCCATTTGGTGTGTCAAAGGTTTGACCAGTTGAGCCCTAGCAGAGGGATCATGTCGATCTGAGGGTGTACATGAAAGGGTAGAAATGGAAGTTGCATTGGATAGGCAGAGTGGTAGCACAGGCATATAAATTAAACTATTCATAATCCTTGGATGAGAAGGTTGGATTATTGCAAGGACTGCTTATTTCAGGGAAACTTAGAAATTCAAAATTCTTAAAGCTTCCTATGTGCCCCAGAGACTATGAAATATCCAGCAACACATCTCCGTGATGTAACCAGTACCTAATCTTTTCCTTCTTGTTAGGACAGGATTTGTTTGTCCTCCTGGAAAAGAAAGGGATTTGAATAAAAATGAGCCATGGACCAGCCTAATTCCAGGTGATGGGCAGGAGACGCAAATTCTTTTCCCCATCTCTGTTGTCTGCGTTGGGACCACAGTGCCATGCTGTCCCTGCTCTGTGGACAGCCCTGCAGCAGGCTGACAGCAGAAGCCATTTCAGAGGAGCCCCACTGGTCAAGGCTCATTCCCAGCTACAGCCCTGTCTCATAATCCTTCTACTGTCACCTGTGAAATGTGTAGAATCTCACCTGTGAGGTCACAAAAATATAAAGAAGTTTGCCTACAACTGGGACATCTGTCAAGGGACAAAAAAATTATTTGGATGGTATTTCCTTACACTAGGAAGTCTTAGGTCCTTTCCAGACCTACTGATGTGCAGCTTGTGATGTAGATAGTGTAGAGTAATAACTGAGAAAGGAAATCAGGACACACTTAGGTCATTACTGTCACCAGTATTTCTTTGTTTCCAGAGAACACTTACAGCATTTATTACACTTGCACTTTGCTAATGCAAGAATCTTCATTATCAGAAAATATTTACAAGCTCAGGTCTTCTTCCCAATCCTTATTTGAAATGGATGCAAAGAAAGAGATTAAGGATAACTACATCCTTTCCCCAGGATCTTTTCCCTGTTTCCTAAGACTTTTGGCTCAGTAATTTCTGGATTCTTTTTTTTTTGTAAAGCCCATCTGTTTTCTCTCCCATTATATAATTGATTCTATCTACAGTCACTTATAAACATGGCATGTAATGAATTATCTCATTTTTTCTTTATCTTTTTTTAACTTGCTGGTTTTATGTTATTCCTTCTATTTTGTTGGAAAAGGCAGCTGGAAGTAGTTCAGCCTTTCACTGTCTCCATGCAACTTACGACATCACAGAGCTTTTTCATATCAGTTGTTTAATTTCCAGGCAAGTAAATGAAGCAGTGACTCAGAAGGAGACTATAAGTGTACTTTGAGAGGTATAACACGTCTTGGAATGAACCATGTTTGATGGGGATGTTATAGATTTCCTTTGTCACTAATTGGAATGTTTATGTAATTGGGTTTATTTTGGAAAGTCTGCAGTAATCAATATCTTTGGTCAGGATCCAATATTGACTCCCTAAAACTCAGGAGTTATCAGCATTGCCTGAGCATGCAGTGCTGTTTGATGGAAGTGATTCAGGTGTAATATGGAAAGTCCTGAGATATCCAAGAAAATGGTGCAAGAAAAATGAGATGGGGTCTAAAGGGGACCTAAGATTCTGGAATCTGCTCTGGGCTTTCTCAAGGCCAGTGAGATAACCCAGGACATTTCAGATGACATGTTCTGCCTCCTTTTATCCAAGTGATTCTTCTCTACACTATGGAAAGCAAACCCTTCTTTATAAAGGTGCACACATAAGGAATTAGGTGCTCGCTTTCAGATAATTCTGTTTAAGATAGTTATTGCCATAATTGTAATTTACAAATAATGATATTTTTTATATTCATCTATATGAATAGAGGCAGTGTTGCTGTAAGCAACTGTTTACTGAATCCACATTTGGTTAGCATTGCTGTCATTTCTCTGGATACTTTTGTGTGGCTTTCTTTGTATGTTCTAATTAAAAGAACTTAGAAGCTCTTGAATGTCTTCTTTATTTATGCATCTTTTAATTAGAAAATTCAATAGTTAAGAATTGGGGCATGTGAAGATGCAGCCATTTCATCTCCTGCTGTGATCTTGTTATATGTCCTGAATTAATTGATACCAAGCCAAGTTAGAACTTGGATAAAAATGCCATCAGGGATTAATCCTGGGTGAATTTGCAGGTCAGGCTCATGATTTAATATGTGTCAGATGTACAAGACTGCTGAGTCTTGCATTTGTTCTTGTTTTGTGGTGCCAGACATCCTTGTCCTGGAGATACACACGCACTAAAAACCCTGTGATGGATTTTCCAGAAGAGGAGGTTTTGGTGTGGATGGTCCAGTCCAATTCCAAAGCCCTTGTGACATCCAGAGTTGCTGTCACACCTGTGTCAGAGGGGCATGCTCTCTTTTGTCACTGCCAAGGCCAGATCCTCTAGGGCAAAGGGAACTCTGCCAGCAGAAATGGACACAGAACCATCTGGTCTAGTTGGGTTCCAGAGATCCCTTCACAGGGGCCATACTCTGCTCCTTCCAGATAAGTAATCACGTAAAGCAATTGGATCCTTGAGAAAAGTTCTTTTTAAAAGCACACATATGATGATGTCATTTCCTTAGAGAAGATCACTGTGCCCCAGTTTGTGGTAGCAGAAAGGAGAAGCTGCTTACAGCAGTGTTTTGGACACTTTTATCTTTCTGTTGCCATGGATGAGTGAAAAGAACAGATCTCCCTGCTACTGTTTGTCTGGAAGGAACAAAGATGTAGACAAAAGATTCAGCTGGTTGAATACCCATTTACTCCTGGAAGTGAAATGGTATTCAACCAGCTGTTTGGATGGCTGGAAGAGTAAAAAACATAAAAGGGCTGGGGACTCCCACAGGTTTCCAGCCTGTTCAGTTTCTCAACCTTTTCCTTCACTTGCAGCCTGTGAAAAGGAAACACACTGACAAATATTACGAAAGACAGCATAACTTCACAGCAGTTTTCCTACAGAGAGCCGAAATGAAGTTTTTCATCTTTTCTCTTGTGTTACCTCTGAAAACAAGGGCAAAAGAGCCATTGTTTCTGGCAAAGCTAAGACTTTCCCCTGAATTATCCTTACAGTGATTCTCTATAGCACAAATCAGAAATTATGCCAGAAGAATGCTTTGATACTCTGCTATTTATATGTATGCAATACTAAATGAATTAGAAGCTATCTTAGATGATTATAATGTGTCAGCATCTTGGAAATGATAGAAGTAAATGACACCCTTGCTCACAGACACAATACTGAGGAAAAGACTTGAACATGCAAAAAAAAGCGAGATCCCCATTTTTCCTGTAGGAGAGAAAGCTTAAAGTAAAGCCCATTGAGGCAAATCCTGCATCATGGTTACTACTGCTGTGTCTCTCTGTTATAGAGCCATGGAGTTATAGGGAAAATGACTTGATTGCAAATATTGTTCACTGTCAGGTCCATTTCCCTGGTATTCTTCTGCTCAGTGTATTCTGAGTTCTGCCTTTGGTCAGCTCCTCACACCATTAAATAAACAGTAGATCAAAGTTTTCTGTCCCTTCCTCACACAAATATCTGTAAAAATGACAACTGAAATTGATCAGAAATTCATGGTTGGAGTTTCACCACCAATTTGAACCAGCTGATAATCTGATCCTAGTGCTGGTTTTTTTGGTTTGTTTTTGTTGCCTACATTTGATTAGAAATCCCTTTCTTAGAGCTTCTGTAAACGTGTGTTCTTTAATTCTATTATAAATTCTCAGTGGACTAAGAATGTGTCTAATTTGTCCCCACATAACGTGTCTGGAACAATGTTTTCAATGCTAAAATGCTTTATAGAGCATTTAAAAAACCCTTCTGGAGACGCTAATGGAATTTTCCTCCTTTCTACCCAGCATTCCCCTTTCTAAAACTTAAAAAATATACCCAACAGCATATTGTAGAACATAAATTGTTTAAAATTAGGCATTTTTCCTCTCTTTCCTTCCCCCATGTAAAGCAATTTTCTTTTTAAATGTTTCAAAATTTGCAGCTGTGCAACTCTAGCAGGATGTCCTTAGCTATGGAAAACACATGAGCATCTGTATGCTTTCTGACTCAAATTGTTTTAATTCAATTTTAGTGTACACTTGATGTGATGAATTCAAGTCATGTAACTATTGAATAAGCACTGGGGAAGATGGATGGACATGGGGAAAAGTAATGTGTCATCAAATGACACATTTTCTTTTACCCTAGCTCAATGTCAAGGACATGAAAGGGAATGAATTGGTTTGAACAAGTATACTTAGAGATTTGTATTCTGTTATCTGTTGCACTGGTCCTGGTTTGAATTCAGACTGTCAAGGATGCATCTGGGTACTGAACTGAAGATTTACAAGGAAGAGATAGCAGCTAGGGGAGAAGTATGAATAATGGGGCTCTTGGTGAACTCTCTGTAAGGTTTTATATTCACTGGAGTTGCCAGTGTTGCCTTTGTCCAGGTTCCCTTTGAAATGATGAAGGATGATCCCAAGACCAGACTGCTGTCACCAGCCAGGGAAGCCCTGCTGCCTGTTTTTCTTCAGGTCACAAAATTTCCATGTGATCTTGGGCTAACCACACAACCAGGCTTGTGGCCCAGCCTTGGGAGATGTGGGGAGTGAATTATGGAAGTTAATTCATGCTGTGTTGGCTGCTCACGTTTGTGCTTTTGGCTGCCCCAGGAGGGGGCTGGTGGAGCAGAGTCCGTGTTCTGTCATCACTGAAGAGTCACCTGTAATGCCATGGTAAACAACATCTCTGAGTAATAATCTGAGAGTACAGTGTATAATATATGGTCAAAATTATTATCTATTAGTTTTAAAACAAAACTGACAGAAATATAGTTAAATTCATCCTGATTTATTAATTATTCAACAGGACACTTCAGTTCCAGTAAGCAAGTGGACAAACTACATATTTCATCTTTTGAGGGACTGGCGTCTAAATTCTGATTCAAGGAAGAGTCTGGTTGTTTAATATCCATCTTTAGAACCCAGTGCTGCTGTAAATCCTTCCTACGTTGCTTAGTTAACTGGTGTTTTGTATTTCTGATGTATTGATTAGGAGATTAAATTAAATAGCTTTTGTTAGATTAGCAGTTGGTTACAGCATAATGTAAATGATGCCATGGTTGTGGGATTGATCTCTGTGAGAGCTGGACTCGATGATCCAGAATATTCTGTGATTCTGGGAGCAGTGTAGCAGTGAAGGCTGTGTCACCTCTTCTGGAGATGCTGGGGATCCCCACTGGTCTGCAAAGGCAGACTCTGTGTTGTGATGGGTGTGCAGTGAATGCAAGAGCCTGCCACGTGTGCCTCCCAAAGTTTGCATGGAAAAGCTTCATAGGAGGGGAAACATGGTAGGGTAGGAGCATGAATCTTCACAGTTTCTGCTTCCAAAGGGTTCAGGAAACCAGTCATGATACAGCAGAGAGCTACTGCCTGATGGTAACACGTGAGCACTGCCAAGAAACTCTATTCTTTCATGAATTCCACTGATTGCCTTTCTGAATATGATGGGGCTTCATCTGTGCTTTGCAAAGTGCTTTGCAGGACTTCTCTGAGATGTACAAAATGCCTGATATTTGCAGGACACACTGTTGCTCGGTAAGGATCTGACCTCATGCTACCAAAAGCTTTCATTCAAGGCATCTTTTCACTGACAGCAGAAGTGACCTGGTTCCAAGCCATGCTTGGCTCAGACCAGGCTTTCTCAGGGACTTTTTTCCATACTATGTTCAGTGATTGTTTTGAATAAGTCACCAGGTGCCTCCCTGAATCTGTTGGGATTTTTGTTTTGTTCTATTTTATCAGCAATGATGGATGGGAGTTTTGAACCAAAGCTGCTCACAGCAAACATGTCAAGTTTCCTGTTCCTCAACACACAGCCAGGAGACATTGCTGGGAAAGCACCTCTGCCAAGATGCACCTGGACATGCAAATATCCAAACAAAGGGCTGGCCCCAATTGGGATATTGCCTGGACTCAACATGGCACAAATTTCCCCTCCCTTTTCTCTATACCCCAAACCATATCTCATAAGCCAAATGTCACCCCACATAATTCTTTTAGATATTCCATAAGTAAACCCAAACCAAATTGCTCTCTGTCCAATATCAATAGTTTTTCTTTAAAAATTAAAAACATCTAATATCTCAGTATATCTTGTGTACTAAGGAGATAACCACAGTTATAAGAAAATCTGATTTTTGTCCAGAAGAAAATTACAGACTTAAACCTGTGAAATACCACACTCCTGGCAAAAATGTTGATAATGAAAAAAAAGCTGAAATCTCCAAAGTGGAATCAGATTTTAGATATATACTGTATTCAATGGACAAGTATCTGATTCTTTGAGATTGCTTTGAAAGATAATAATAAAAAAAGGCAAAGAGCTCTTCAGAAATTCACCATTAAGATGCAAATCTGTATGCAAGAAGGCTTGGTTTGTAATTATCTGCCAAGTCAAATAATAGGGACAAACCATACCTGAGGAGAATTTGGATTAGTTCAAAACCATGTTTTGTCAAGTCAAAATGATTAATTTTTTCTATATATTTATATATTTTTTCCAATGTTTGGAAGGTAAAAACTGAAAAATGGCATGTATTCACTCAGGAAAGCCTTATACTCTGCAAAGGCTGCATTTAACAACTTACAAAATTATTATTTCATTCTTTCTTTTTATCTCTCTGGGCTCCTTGTGCCATCAGATACTTTTCTATGCCTCCCATGATGGTGTCAGCATCTCTTACACAGAGGAGCAGTTTAGTCAAGATAAAATATGTGGTGCTTTAGCAGCACTATTGTGTTCTAAAGAAGTTCATTGCACTGTCTGAGTTCTCCCCACCATGCCCTGCTTCAGCAGCAGCTGAGGAGTGGAATGGATGAATTTGCTGCTGTGGGGAAAACTACTCAAGCAGACAGCTGGGACTGCTGAGGTCCCATTCCCCTACTCCAGGCTCCCTCATGCCTTTGCCACCCAGAAATCTCCTCTTGCTGCTTCCCTTAGCACCCCTCACGTCTCTACGTCCTCTTCAACTCACTGCACCTGTAAAAATTCATGTCCTTCTTTTTGCTGAGGTTCACTCTTTAGCCAAAAAGCTCAGCATTTGCAAACTTTCATAGATGCCTGCACTGGGGTGAAGTGCACTGAGGGATTCCCTTGTTTGCTCCACTATAAATTTCTGAGCTAGGAGAGGCAATAATTCCAGGTCGGTATTTCAGTATTTTTTTTCTCTCTTGAGTTCTGTGTTATTCTGAGGATTGTCCCAAGACATTTGAGAAAGCAATTTACCTGTGTGCAGTTTTTATTGGGATGAATTGTCCCATGTGTTTTGTGTCAGCTATTTTGCCAGATAACTCTCTGAGGACTTTGCTGTTCCTGTTTGTGGCAAATGCTGAAAAGTTACCTCAGTGACATAACTTGATTTGCTGAGGAAGCTGGTAAGAATTGGAGTCATGTCTATTACTGAGACCATCCATCCTTTTTAATTTTGTGTACAATAGCATTTTCTTGTTATATAAAAGTTTGCATGCCAAGGAGGTCAGCTTGGTATAGACTACAACAGGGGATTTAAAGACCTCTCAAATTTTGTGGAAATAGAAACCAGATTTTGGGGATGGCATAGAGCTTCAAGTGAAAGCTGGAAACTTTTGAGGTTTTAGCCTTTCAGAGCTCTTTCCTTGTAAAGATATTTTGTTGTTTTTCTGCTGATTAGCAGAGGAAATTAATCATAAAGAAGAGCAAGAAATTATGGTAAAATCTGCTTTCGTGGCATAGCATTAATTGGCATGAAGGTTCATCACACAATGAGTGAAAAATCCCTACAGGGTGAAGTTTAATTTCTAACAGTAACAAAACTCAAAAGAAAGTGAAGAGCACCCTCTGAGGCTGAACTGGAGAGGACCCAAACAGTCTCGATAAAATGCCCACCAGATCAAAGTCTTGGGGTTATTTTCACAAGAGAACAGGAGTCTGATTGTCAGAGTTAGTGATCTGGGCTTCTTCCTGGGGTTTTTGGCACCTGCAGCTTGTCTGATGGCTGGGCACTGACAGGTTTGATAACTTTGGAATTGTGCAATACAATTTCAGCAGGTGAATTCCCATCACAGGTTTTCCTCACTGGAGAAACTCATTTAGTTCTCATTCCTCTTTCTGGACACCAGCCATCAGGAATTTCTGTCTTTAAGGTTTTCTCTCCCATCTCTAAAGTGTTGGAAGAAGGTTGAAATGCAATTGGAGAAAGGGCAGAGGGACTCCGAGTAAGATGTGGGAAGTGATAATGACAGTAAAGAGGCTGATATCAGTGTAAAAAGTCTAAATATTAAAAAGAGAAATAGATTAAGAAAGATAATTGTCTGAGCAATAGTATGTTTTTCCTTTCAGCCTTGTATGTGCTTGCAGATATCACAGCATTTTTATACTTATTTTTCTCTCTTTTTTTCTTTGTTCCTTGCCTCTAGCCCATTTACCTTTTAAGCCTAGCAGGTTCTTGGTGTCTCAGCTTTGCAGCAGTTGCATTATTCCTTTATTTTATTAGAAAACAGGCACACAAGTGCAAAGATGGGAACAAACGTTTTAGCAGGGCCTGCTGCAACAGGCCACGGGGTTTAAACTGAAGGAAGGTGGACTTAGCTTAGATAAAAGGAAGGTGTTTTTTACAATGAGGATGATGAAACCCTGGAAGAGGTTGCCCAGAGAGGTGATGGGTGCCCCATTCCTGAAAACATTCAAGGTCAGGTTGGATGGGGCTCTGGGCCCCAGCTGTGGGCTCTGTGTAGTGGAAGGTGTCCCTGCACTTTGCAGGGGGGTTTGGACTTTTTAAACTGCGGATTTAAATGTCCCTTGCAACCCAAATAATTCCGTGATTCTAAGATGCCTCAGATGGACAGCACTGGGCTTTGCCTTAGACATGAGTATTTCTGCCTCCCTCTTTCAGAAGCTACAAGTCTGACTGCAAATACTGCAAAAGGAGGATGCAATGTAAATGCATGATCTGGTGAAAAAGAGCCCCACCCTGCAACCATAAAAAAACATCAATGCAAAACTCCCCTCTAATGCTTTCAAACCAAAGTTAATAACATTACCATGCTCCAGCTGATGGCTTTTCTTCAACACCCACCAGGGCTACACAAGGGAACCTTGTCCCTGCTGTCCTGGTGAAAGCAAAGCTGAATGTCACCTTCTGCTTTATCTGCCTCTCCTCTTCATAGCTCTCCTTTCAGTGCAGGTCTAACCCAATTCTGCTTAGTTTGTAAAGCTTGACAAGATCACTGCTCAAGGTGCTAAGTTTGTAAGGTGCATTCATTTTTCATTTCAAATTCTGCCTCTCAAGCTATCTATAGTTCAGCATTTAGGCAGCAAATAAAGCTGTAGCTGGTGAGCTGAGCAGAAAAAAGAGATGATAAATGAGTTAATACTGAGTTTGTCACAAGGCAATTTGCTGTATGAATTAAAACACAAATTGGCCCATGGGTTTAGGGTTTACCAGCCCTGCTACAAAATATGTTAGTGCAGAAATCTGGTGATAGTGTGTTTGAAGGTCTATTTTTCTTAAAGCTGGGCAACTTGGCTGTCCTCTCCCTCTGGCACAAAGTCAAAAGAATAGAGAAGAGTACTGTGCTCATATGAGTGATGCTTTAAAAGGGGAGTGTCATATACATGCATTAAATTAATCTCCTCTGGTCAGGGGAGCTGTCTGCTTAGCAGCATCTGTCCATAAAGTATTATGTACTTCTGGTCCCATTTCCTGAGGTCTAATGCATTTTTATGTTAAATGGTGCTCTGAGCTGGCCTTCTCTTCCTTTGGCAGTCACAGTGACCATTGCTGTTAATTGAAACAGTACCTGACTCCATGCGGGAGGGCAGGACCCCATGCCATGAGAACAGTACACTCCTACAACTCACAACAGCTCCTATCATGAAAAACTGAGGACAACCTAGACCTGTAGGAGAAAAGATTTAGCATGGAGAAATGCTAAATGCCACATTAACCTCCATTTTAATTTTCATTTGATGTGGTGCAAACATATTGCCCTTGTCTAAGAGGGCAGCTCACCTTGCACTCCTTCTCTTGCAGTCTGAAGACATCAGGTCTGGGTTCATGGGGTTTGTGCTCCATCACAGTATCCCTCCATCTCAGACACTGTCAGGAAGGGCTGCACTTTTCAGCCATGATATGTCTTCACTTGGTGACTAAAAGTCCTTTTTATCCTCTTCAAAACAAATAATTTCCTTTTGCCTCATGGCAAACTGAATAACAAGGAAAGGAGCACACAGCTGTGTGTATATTTGGCTAATGCCAACCATAAATGTCCTAATGAATTCTCATAAATCCCAGTCAGTCAAGGAAACTCCATCTCAATGCATGAGTGTTTGTAGTGATATATTCTTCCCCTCTTTTACATGTCCCATGGGGTCCATGTGCCTGCAGAGCATCCACCAGCATTCAAGTCTTTTCACCACAGGGCAGCTGTGGTAAAACGTTCCCTAGATCCCTGCTGTAAGCTTGGGAAGAGCAGACTGTGGAGGACAGCAAGTACCTTTCCATGAACTACACCACCTCCTTGTTTTCCTGGGAATTGATTGTTGTTAATGAATTTCTTTTTTCTTTATTTATTTACCCAGCCACATTGGGCAGTAATGCATGCATGTAAAATAAAATGATGTTAAAAATAATATACAGAACTCCCTCAATCTCCTAGCTGCCTGTTAGGTTACCAAACATGCTACCAGTCATGGTGCATTTATTTTCCCTAAGTTGCCTTAAGGTCAGGGAACACTGCCTTTATCTTTGAGAGGGGAAGCTGAATCAAAGTGGGTAAAGCCTTGATCATCAAAGGTTTATAGTGAAATGGGATCCAGAGGAAAGCAGCCTATGAGATTGTTCACTAAGTTGAAAATTTTGGGTCTATGAGACTTCTCAGTGTCATGCAAGGGAGGCTGTGGAAAAGCAGGGAGCTGAGCCCAAGGTTCTGTGTGCTTAAACAAACACTTTGTAGTGATCCAGACTTCGCTATATGCAATTACGCATAGGGAAAGGTAAGTAGCTATTCAAGTGCTAAATATTCTTTTCTCCTGAGTGAGTTTCTGAGAAGCTTTGCCCTTGTCAGCTGCAGATGTGCAGAAGATTAAGCCCACTGAATGAGGGTCCTTTGTTATATGTTACCCTGAGAAGTTTTCTAAGAAGCAGATCACAGAAAGAGGCTTTCCTGCCTTGAAAGGCAGGTGTCAGCTGTGGTTCTTAGCTCCTGTTGGGGTGTTTCATCTCTGAAAAATTACCTGAATCTGTCAAAGATCTGAGATCTTAATTTCTGTGGCCCTCCTGGAGACTGAGGAGATGAATTCTCCCACAGGTTCTAATTATATTAAACTTTGTCCTTGCTTCTGTGTTGTAGTGATTTGCATCCAGCCTGTTCCCCATGCTACTGAATAAGTGCCAAAGCAGAGGCCCCTTGGTTCTTGATCTTTGACACTGCTATTTGTTTGCAAATACTCAAAAGCAGAATGACAATTGTTAGTGTTCCCAGACCTCTCATTTTGTTACCAACACAGTGTAGAGGAAGAGGGGACGAAGCTCTGTCTCATCCCTGGGAGGGCTGGGTGTTAGGGAAAGCTGTAAAACAAATTGTATAACAAGATTACCTGGCTAACCAGAGGGCCACCTGTACGACCTGATTCTCACTGAGCCTTGAATCATATTTTTATTTAAGAGTGACAAATTGTAATTTGACCAAAGTGGTCTTCTTTCATGAGGTGTGTAACACCTGGGGCTTGGGGTTCAGAAGAAGAAAGGTCAAGCACTGGGATCTTCAGCTGAAATCTGTGGGAACTGGTGACAAGATTTATGGACCTCAAGTTACTGGTGAATGAAATGTATGAAAATCAAGTTTTTTAGTTATAATTGGCTATGGTTCGATGATCCTGAGTGGAATTACAAGGCCGGAGATTCCTGGAAATGATCAAATGGTGCTTAGATAAGGCACTTGTAAATAGTAAACAGAAATTATTCTTGCACGTGCAGAATTGATTATACGGGCCAGTCCTTTTATAGTATTTATTTTGGAAATGCCTTATGTAAGGTTATGATATATAAATAGTGATGCTTTTCTTGCTGGGGTGTTCTTATGGAACCACAGGCCAGCTGTAATATAGGAACTGAACTTACCCAATCCAGATGAAGATGTCACTGCAAGGATATTCACAAGAGATTCCCACCACCAGTGGCAACAAGAAACTCCATCTGTTTGAGAGATTTGACTCCTCACATGTGCTGTCCTGGGCCAAGATCCCAAGAAACTGTTCTCCTCTTCAACAAACACTCTGTCCATGAGTGTCAGGGTAACACACTGTGGACAGACATTCTACAAAAATGTTAAGAATCCAGAAAGATCAATCCATGGGCATAACACACTGGGCTCTCAAAGCTGATGTTGTATTTAACAGTATCTCCCTCAAGCCCAGTTCCTTATATTTAAAATGGAGATATTAATATTCTTGAAGTCTAATGAAAACAGGTCCCTCTTGAAGCACATAAGGACAATCATGATGCACTCAGAAAAAACTCAAGGAAAAATTCAAACTGTGCAGAGTTTGAATAACTCATGACAAAAATGGTGTAGAGTTGCCATTGAACAGGGGCATTGAGTTGGAGTTTTGAATACATATTTGGTCAGTGCCCATTGTGTCTAATGTGCACTGAATGGAGTAGGGGCTCAGTGGAAAAACTCATCCGTGATTAAGTTATTAAAGACTTTCACAGTATGCATGAAGAATTAAGAAAAAGGAAAGGAAAGTTACATGGCTGTTCCATATTTGGTATTTTCTTGACTGCTGAATGCTTTGACTGTAAATCTTGCTGTTGTGTCACATACATTTCTGGACATAAGTGGTAATAAATTTCAGTTCATTAGGGCCAAAAAGCTCATTTACCATATTCCCTTAGAACTTTTTGATGGAATAGTTTGTGTCCCATGAGACTGGCTTTATAAGAAGTGAACATTTCTTTTTCTTTTCATAAAGTTTTACCATGACACATGCAATAACAAACACTGTGCTACACCAGGATGTGTTTGTGTTTACTCTGCTTGAGACTCCCCATCAGCCCTCACCACTGTTAATAATTCTGTCAACGAAGCTGAGATTTCCATGGGAAGCATATAGGCAAAGTTAAACAAAGTGAAGGACTAAGGAAAAACAAGCAAATTGCATCATGGAAATCTGTGTCCCTGCTGTGTGCTAACAGCATACCAGTATATGGAAGAGTTGCCAAGAAAGGGATTAGTGAACTTCAGAATTCCTCAGAGAGGAACCAGGGCAGACAGACCTCACTAAAATGTAGATTGTTTTTTCTTGTGGATGCAGATAATTCTTTTCGCTGAGCTCATTTCTATCTTCCTTCATTCAATGTGACTCGGAGTGTGTTGATGTATTTCTGTATTTCTGTCTGAGCTACCCCATGCTTTTAGATTTACTTTGGCAACATTTTATCTGAACTGATATCTCTGCATCGGCTACGTTAAAAAAAAAGTCAACAAACCATCAAAAATCCCTTACAAAATCCAGAACACAAAGTGGTGCTAATGTCAAGTTTGGTTTAAGAATCAAGTGGACATACCCACCTTGAGCAGGCATAAAGCAGTCCGTAGTCTGTAAGTTACTGTTACTGGAGAAAAAGTAGAAACTTCCCAGATATTAATGAGCATCTTGTAATTGCAGAGTTCAGGATTAACAATAAGATATTTGTAAGTAATGCTGTATTAGTCATGACTTACAGCTTGCCTGTGTTTTACAATTAATCCTGAAAGACAGGAAGGGATGTATTGTCCTTGCTGTGTAATTATGTTGCAGAGATTCTTTCATTAAACTCTATAATGGCAGCTGAGCACTTCTTGTGCACTGGGTGCTTGTGAAACAGCAGTGACCCTGCTTTTCATCTGTACTTCAGGGACCAGCAGGAATGTGCATTCCTGCACATGACACACAGCCATAGCAGAAGCGAAGAACATCTCAGAGGGAGACACTTCTGTGCTTCTGGCTATATTTCCAACTCTGTTTATCCCAGAGAAGATTACAGAGAAATTAAAGATCAGACATGTTATAGGTGATGTGTTGCTGTACAAGATACCTCTGAGACTGGTGATATTCTTTGCCCATCATCAATTACATAATGGCAGTGAGCCTTGCTGGGCAGCAGTCTTTATCAGCTGCTGAGTTTAGACCCAGCAGCTGGGTGCATTGTATCTGTGGTCATACTGGCCTCCAGAGATGTCTGGCTAGAAGTAGGTTCACCTTTTAAAGCTTCGTGTCATTGGTTAGATGGAGGGAGTTTTCTCCTTCTCTATTCACGCTGAAATGCCACAGACAAATGCCTTCTCAGTCAGATTCTTTCCTGGCTCTTTCCCCTGCAAATATCAATCATGGAATCACAGAACGGTTTGGGTTGGAAGATTCCAAGGTCCCACCATGGCACGGACATCTTCCACTGGACCAGATTGATCAAAGACTCATCCAGCCTGGCTTTGAACATTTCCAGGGACGGGGCATCCACAGCTTCCCTGGGCAACCAGTTCTAGCACCTCACCACCCTCACGGGAAGCAATTTCTTCCTAACATCTAATCTAAACCTATTCTTTTTCAGTTTGGAGCCATTGCCCCTTGTCCTGTCACTACATGCCCTTGTAAAGAATCCTCTGGCTTTCTTGCATCACCTGATTAAACTGATTTTCCTTGATCTGAACTAGGTTGGCTTGTTAGGACAAGTGCCAAGTATCAGGAGGTCTGTGCCCTATGTGAAAAGGGCACAGCTGGGTAGCTACAGACTTTCAGCCCCCCTTTGCAGGTTGGCTCCTGATGAGTGGAGCAAAGAAGAGGAATGGGAGCTGTCTGACATTGCATGTTCCCATCACCCTTTATCTAGGCAGGCTGAAGCCTGCCAGTTATAGCCAGGAGTCAGAATAAGCTTCCTAGCTGGAGCTGTGCATTTTAATTAGCTGCTGTGCACTTGGTGGCTGAGCAGTGACATAAAGCAGATTTTTAGCTGAATTTTAAAAAGCTTTGAAAATGTATTTTTCAGGGAGGAATTTCCCATTTTATTAATTTTCTTTGGGCAGGTCCAGACTGTCTGTAGGTAAATATTTCTTACAACAGGAATTTTAAATATTGTATGAGCCAGATCTCAAGATACTGCACACCAATACTGTGCTGTTGAAGCCAGGAGTTGTTCTGATTTATTTCAGCAGCAGATAAGACCTCCTCAGGAAAACAGGTTAAAAAAAATAAAACAAAAGAGAAAACAGGGAAAGTGAAAAGTAAAGGACAAATTCTCGCAGTTTGTTGTTTTAATTGACTTCACTTTTCAACCCCCAGAACATTATTTTGGCCCCATTGGCACTGCTTTAGCTCGACTGTGATAGCTTACAGGCAGTCATTGGAAAAACTTTGGCTATGCTTGGTGAAGCTGATGGAAAGGTTTGCCTTATTTTAGTGAGTCTGAGAGCAGACACAGCAGCAGTGGATGTTTTCTAAGAAATACAGAACCCTTATCAATTTTTTTCTCCTGCTGTGCAGGGGAGATGTCTTAGGGCTGTTGTTGCCTTTGTTCCATCACAACGTTCCTCTTCCAGCCTCAGTGCTGTCAGAGGCTTCTTGCAGGGGAGGATTCCAGCCCCGGAAAGTGATTCCCATTTCTTTTATTTTTAGCATCAAGATGTCTTTTATTCTGGCTGAAGGACAAAATCCCTTTTCACAGAGTCTGCTTGAACAGCAGAAATGAGTGGCTATTAAAAGAAGGCTTACTGTAAAATAGGATAATAACCTAGTTATTTTGCATTTCTAAGTCATTCTTGAATTGATATTTCCTTTCCTACAATGTACACCAATTAAAAGCCACTGAGTGGTGAAAAGAAAGCAGTCTGTGCAATAATCTGACAGAGAATCATGAGCTGTGAAATGAAAGAATTATTTTGTTGCATTAATGTGAGAAACCATAGCAAATTCTTACAAAGCAGACTTTGTCCTGGACTATTGCTACAAACTTCTTTTAAGTCTTGTAAATGTCTTGTATATTTTAATGCCTTTTATGTACAAATAAACATAGGTGACACATTAGGTTTCAAGGACAGCTTCTCTTCTTGCCTGTCCCCTCAATGCTCCTTGAATGTCCTTCATACTTGTACTTGTGCACAGGTACAGGGGCTGTGCAAGGCTCTCTTAACCCTGATGCATTCAATCAGATTATTGACAATACAAAAATATTCCTCCAGAAAAGAGGGAGGTTTTCTTTGGAGGGCAGAACATTGACTAGGAATGAGCGTAGCAGGATATTCTCTGTTAATTGCTAACAGTTCAGAATGATGCATTTCAGTGCCCCTGAGGTTAATGGGAAGTTTGGGACAGCCCTCGGTCAAGCTGTTTAGCAAATATCATCAAAACCCAGCCACAACTGCACTGCAGGTTTGGATGCAAGAATGGAAGAGGACAGATGAAGCTTGTAAACAGACAAGGCACTCATTATGCTAACTTGATTGTAGCTAATTAAAAAGGGATATTAGCTGATTGGATTACAGGGGATGGAGCAGAATGACCCTTTGTTCATGCCTGTGCTTGCATCAGTAGGATTCTCTGCTCTGTCCAAGAGCGTGTCTGCATTATCCTCATTCTTGTTTCTTCTCGTCTGCTTTCAGGGACAGATGCTCCCACACAGTCACACAGCATGCCAAGCTCCCCAATAGCTGCTGTGCCAGGCTGGCTGGTGCTCCTGTAGCTGTGCTGTCAGGCCGTGGCAGGGAGAAGCTGTGCTGCTCTCTGGCTCTCTCCATGGGTGTGCAGAGCTGCCTGCTCTGATCTGAGCTTGGAACAGAGAATCAGGAAACCACATCCAGCAACTTTCAACACCATGCCAAGCAGAGCCCTTATTTCTTCCATGTTGTTTGATGTCTTCAGTTTCCATAACAGAATCTTTTGCCACATATTTGGCAGTGTTTAAGGCCAAGCTGGATGGGGCTTTCATCAAGCTGGTCTAGTGGAAGATGTCCCTGCCCATGGCAGGGGTTTGGAACTGGGTGAATTTTAAGGTCCCTTCCAACCCAAAACATTCAGTGATTCTAGGAAGTTTCATGTGCAAACTTTCTAGAATAATTAGATGGAAGTATTGTGCACCTACTAGATGTAAGATATTACAGACACTTACTGTCATTCAGATTAGAAAAGCAGCAATAACAGAATATGGATTTTGCAATTAAATATGAGAAAACCTAAAACAAAGCCTGACATTCCTGTTTTAGTTCTTCATGCAAAGTAACAGGATACCATTGCATAATCTTTTTAGTTCTCGACATGTGAAGACAAAGCTCTTAGAAATACAGTCTTGTCTGTGTGCTAATTCTTTTGCCTTTGGTAGGACTGAGGTTGTTATGATTTGCAATGGCTGTCTCCTGCTTTAAATTCAGAGCAGAATGGCAGACAGACAGAACTGCCAGAGCAGACAGCAATGTTAAGAAGCCTGAAGAGAGGCTTGCTTATATACTGGGCAAGGAGAGAGAGGTGTGAAGTCTTTTTCTGCAAAAAGATGAGCCAAGTGAGTCTGTTTCCAGATTTTCTCGCTGCCCATGCCCCTCTCATTCTGTTAAGAAAGCAGACCTCAAGTCACAGTATTGACACTAGAAGCTGCTCAGTTCAATGATCATTTGAAAACGGGGTGACCACCAGAATTACAAAGAAAAGAATAATAATGAAAAAAACTTGGCACAGGTAATTTATTGAGGAACCAGCATATCTCGGAGTTGGAACCACACTATGGCTGATTCACTGTGCAGAATTGTTTGTTAAAAGCATTATTTTTACCCCGTTTGTTGTCTCTATCCATTAAAGTCACAGAACATTAGATCTCATCTCCCCCATCTTTGGCCCTGTTGATGGGTAGGTCCCCAGTGTGCACAGCTCATTTCAGCCCATGGAATAAGCATGGAGAAAGGCCAGTGCTTTTAGAGGGCTGTGATCTCAGGACAGGTGTCTAACACAGCTGAACACATTCTCTTCTGGAAATGCCTTTCTCCATTAGCTGCAATTAATGGTGCACAAGGAGACTCTTTGATATCCAGGGTAAACTTGCCTGACAAAATCATTAGGTATTTTAGATGTGCTTTGAAGATTTAATTGAGGCTTTTGTTATAGTCAAGAAAAGTAGAATGTGACAATCATCTGAGCTCTTCTTCAGATCATCTCAGCCTATATGAAGCTTATTCCTCTAACTCATAGTTTGTATAAGAATCATTTATTTAATCTCATCCTGAATTCCATTGAACACCCTGGTTAGCTATTTGTTGACTACAAGGAAGCCTTTGGTGACTTGCTCAGATACAGACATTCCCAATTATAGATCTTGCGAAATAAGGGAAATTCTATCTCACAATTGATCTAAAGTTTCTTATCAAGAAAAATGTTGTTCACTCTGTAGTGAAAAAGTTGGATTGCCATTTTCCCATTGAGAATAGAATGGTTGTCATAGTGCATGCAAACATCAAGATCTGAGAACACAAACCCATGATTTTTTCATTTTGAGAACACAAATATAGTATTCATTACCCCTTGATTTTAAGGCTACTGGTGGTTATCTAATTTTGCCTGGGAAGTTTAATTTCATTCAAGGGTCTGGAAATGCAGAGATAAAAAAGAATCCCTTTCAATAACAAAGGATCAGGACCTGGTACTGAAAGGAAACCTTTGATACAGTAAGGATTCAAGTATGATCCAAGAGCTGTCTAGGGAATCTCAGTCAGATTCCAGAGATGCTACTGGCATTGTGGTTAGAAATGAAAGGTGCTGACATTATTCCTTTGAAACACGGTAGATTAGATTGGTAACAGCATCCACAAAGTAGGGCAGACACAGCAGGGACCAGGACTACTGAGCAGTAGATTTTTGGCTGCCCTAGGACAGGTGAATAGCAGCAGATTTTGTAGTCAGAAAATAGAGTGCTCCTACTGTGGGGGGCTGTGTGACCTATCAACAGCCACCTTGTTTGAAGGGAAATACTGATGTCAATCCAAACAGCAATGCAGGCAAGGGAGAATATGGAAATCTGTATTGAAAGATGGAGATTAATTTCAAAAGTCTGGTTTTTGTTTTTTGCCTTTATTACTTCTTTTTTATTTGCTGAGATTTGACAACATCTTTAAGCTTTCTGTTTTGTTTGTATTGGTGCCTATTTCAGGTTGAAAATACCATTTAGTTGCAAATTCTATGAAAGCAAACTCATTGCTTTGTTGCCTGGATAGTTTTTTTGTCTCATTTGCAAGGTCTAAATGAGAATTCTTTGACAAATATTGGTCCCTCTTCAGTGAGAAAGTAAAGATAGTGATAAAAGGATTATTATATAAAACCTTGATGCACAGTTCCCTATTCTGCTTAAGTTCTGAGTAGTGTCAATAATGCTGCTTTGGTTTCTCACAGGTCCTTTCCAAGTTTGCTGTTTAGAGTTTCTACAGTCTGTCTAAAAGTGCATGAGGTTCATGTCCTCTGTTCTGAAGTGGGGAGAATTCAACGTGCAAGAACATTTCAGTAAGGCATTTTAAATTCAGTAAGTGTGTTGATTTTATATTTTAAAGTTCAGCTGAAGGTGAGGACCTTGGGAGGATTGCTTTGGAAAGGTAAAGTAGCCTAGCATGAGCAGCTGACAGATCTAAATTATATATTTTACTCTTGAAGGCTGTAATTGGAAGAAGTTTGGATAAGAGTGGAATTTGGTGCATGAGTGTACACAGCATGACCCTTTAAAGACCTTTGCTGTCCTATTTTCTGTGATTCTCTCTGTAGAATGAATTGAAAAGTATGTAAGGAATTTAACTGAAGACTTTCATAAACCCCCAAACTTTCTGAAGGCCATTTTCTTGTCTATGCCCCATGACATATAAATTTGGACCACACTGAAAAACAGATTCCCCAGAACCTGAGATTGAGATAGAATGAATATAGACCAGTTTAGCTACCTAAATTCCAATGCCTCTTTTCCACAACTATAAAAGTCATCAAGTATTTACCCTATATTATGCTT
Organism: Acridotheres tristis; assembly: GCA_037013685.1. Classification (NCBI taxonomy): domain Eukaryota; kingdom Metazoa; phylum Chordata; class Aves; order Passeriformes; family Sturnidae; genus Acridotheres; species Acridotheres tristis. The sequence continues at coordinate 141,729,976 of CM072886.1, read as the reverse complement.
CTAAAACTTGAAAATAAAAATTTCCTACATTTCCCTGAGAACTATAAAGCAATAATAGATACCATTATTTCATAATATTTAGCAAGAGAATAAACCTTTGGTTTAGGTTATTTTTTGTTGTTAAGTTTAGTTGGCTGTTGTTTTCTTTGGTGATTTTTTTTCTTTAGTTGAAATAGGTGAGATGAGTTGGTGCCATTTATTTTATCCTCCTGTTAATGATAACCAACCTGTCTGTCTTTCCCTACATCTCATCTAAATGCTGTGGTTCATTGATTTTGAGAAATGGTCCATATTTTGTTCTGGAAATGTAGTTATTGTCAAACCATACTGAAAGGCCAAATATTAATGGGTCTCAGAATTCTGTCTTTAGGAAGTGCTGGAAACAATTTTTTCTTTTTTTCTAATTGGCCTGTGATTGACAATTTCAGGAAGAATTACAGTTTTCCACTTTCCTTGCAGACATTATCTCACAGAGGTGTCAGCTGCTTTATTTTCCTTTAACTTTCTGTGAGCTATGTGCCATGCTTCCAATGGCAGCAGAATCATGCCCCCAGATGTCTGTAGCTATGAATCAAACATAGCTTCTCAACATTAATGGATTATTGACTAAAAGAGCCTGGAGTTGCTGTATGATTCATTTTGCCATTCTTGTGAACACTGAGCTTCAGTGTGTCATTTGACCTACATACTAACCTGGGAAATTGCTCTACGAAAGACATTCAAAGTCAGATTTTGCCTAGTTTGTTGACAGAATTCCCTAGAGATTTTTATCACATAGTTGATTAATTTATTACTAGAACACATTATAGGCAGCACTGAGATAATTCTTTTAATTTACTTCTTGTGACCCATTCTGCCCTCCTTCTATTTCAGTATTTTTTTTTTCTGTGTCTATGATTAATAATTTCAATTTAGGTTCATGGAGTCTGCATTTGAAAAATATCTATTAGGTCATCTAGGACAACTTTTGTCATTACTAAAGCTGCTGTGCAGGTAACACATGGAGGCATCATTGTAGACATTTCTGTAGCAAGGATGTGTCAGAGTGTTTGGCAGTGAATTCACATCACAGGGCAGAGTTAACTAGACTGTTTTCCATCCCCTGCTCTTTCCTAGATGTCTCTGCCTTGAATCAGTAACAGAGCAAAAATTCATCTGAGCCTCTGATTTGACCCATATTGGCTTTCTGAGCTACCTTGTAGTAGATTTGAACACAAATCACACAATAAGTGGCTGTAGAAATAAAAGAAGAGCCCAGGGATCTGGGTGAATATAGTATTTTGTGAGTCATTAGATCTGGCTTTTCTGTGTGATTCAGGCACATTTCTTGTCTGCCACATTCTGAGTCTGAGTTTCACAGAGTGAACTTGTCTCTCAATAAAGGAAGCAATGATATTCAGCCTCATGCATTACTACCAAAAATACCCTTCAGAACAGCTAAATTCTGATCACAAATATATTTATTCCTGGTGAATGGGAACTAGGCAGAAAGGTCACAATTTGACTTTCAGATCTCCAATTACATCTGAAAGGCTGGCATTTGGTGCATGTGTGTGGGGATCATTTCACTTGCAAATCGAGCATATTTATTGACGGATTCTCCTTATGTCTGCCTCTTTCACACATCTTGTCCATCTCGTTCAGACTTTCTCAGAATAAGGACTCCATTTATGGATTGGAGGGGCCAAAGAGAGTTACCCAAGGCCAATTCCAGTGCTGTCATTTCATCCAAGAACTTATTTTGAAGATATCAAGCTCAGTCTGAAAAGATTTTAAATATTTCACTCTCACAAGTCCAAAATGAATGTTAGTTATGGAAGTACCTGATATTTAATAATCTTTGTCTATATGCTCTTATTCCCCCTAGCTTTTATCAGTGTTGGTTTATGACTTGAACACTTCGTCTTGCTCTCTATTATTTACTTTCCTGATGAATTCCAAAACCCTAATTTAGCAAAACTGACCAGATTTTTACCTAGTACTCTCTTCTTAGATGAGCTTACACACCAGTTTGCAACCAACCATAACAAAAAATTGAGAACTAATACCTAATATAATATATTGAAACAGCTTCTAGAACAAGACTCCATCCTTATAAGGGAAGAAAATAAACAGATAGAAACCCTTTTTATTGAGGCTCAGGGAAATTCTAGTAATATGTGGTTTATAGTATCTTACCAGTGCATGAATAGAATTAAACAGTAATACCAATGTGCCTTGGCACTTCCATCTTCAATAACCTTTGAAATCATTATCTACTTGTTCCTCACTGCACACCTGAAAAGTAAAGAAAGTTCTTAACAGGGACACCCTAATTATAACATCAATGAAATAATTTGGCTGTTTAAAATAGAAATATTTCAGAAAAATGTGCAGTGACAGAACATAAAAGAAAATTATATCTTAAAAATTATATCCCAAAATAAGAATAGTGAACCCCTTCCCTGAATTTTTAATTCTTTTTTTAAACATTACTAAAATGAATAAATTGCTAAAATGAATTAAAAAACCCCCTAAGCTATTGTGAGAAGTTTTTTTATAAGAAATATAGTATTTCTCCTTGACATTGGTGAAGTGCTTTAATACTGATGCAATATGATGATGAGAGTATGACCCCATGATATCAGAAACCTGAACCCAGATATCAGAAGCTTGAACCCAGTGCACCTTTTGACTCACCAGCTCTATGCCTCAAGAGGGGAAGGAGTTTCAGCCATCCTGTGCCTGACTGTGGGTTCCTCCATCCTTTTAATACTGGTCATGGATTTATTGATCAACTGGAGAGACCAGCCATGCTGGAGATGGAGATCTTAATGCCTCATGGCTGGGGTCACTTGGGGGCTGACTTCTTGGGGCAGATCAGGAGCAGCTTCCAAACCAAAACCATTCTTTTTTCTTGTCTCAGAAGATCCAGATCACCTCACTAACCTTGCATCTGAGGATTCTTGGGAAAGGCAAGTTCCTGTGAGATTAATTAAACAAAAAGATATTTGAAAGTCAATCCCTGGCCTCAGCTTGGATTTGAGCTATGATCTATGATCTGTATCTAAGAGTCTTCACTCATTATTAAGGATTGCAAACTGCTTCCTATGATGATTATCTCAGAACAGCAAGAAACAAGGAGGAATCCAAAGCTCACTGGGACAAACAGGTTTTGCCAGTGGATTTTTTCAGGGATAGCACCATGGTGTCTTAAATTAGATACCAAACAAGTCTTACTCAAGTTGATCCTCAAGACTACAGCCAGATTGTAAACTGTCTGCTTCCTGATGGGGACAGATACTTCTGAAGAGATTTCAGCACACTCTTGCTATCCTTTTCTGCTCCCTAACAAAATTCCTAGAGCAGATAGGACTTCTTCATGTATCTCAGTTTCAGATGGAAAATGATACCACAGGGTCCAGATGTTTTCCTAGACCACAGAGGAAGATAGAACAGGATATTTCTGTGGAGGTCTAGACTTAACATCACCCAAAGTAATTAAAGACTGATTCAGATGGATACCAGAGATTGTTCAAATGTCAGCAAGAGAAAAAGAAAGATCATCTATATCCAAATAGAGGGTCTGTGGATACCAATCAAAGACAGTGCTGAGACCCTGTTTTGTAAACAAGAGAAGTGTAGAGCTGGAAATCAGCAGAAAAGAAGAAAATGAGTCAATGGGACTTACACAGCATTTTTTCACAGACTCATGGAATCATGGAATGCTTTGGGTTGAAAGGGGCCTTTAAGATCATTTAGTTCCAACCCCCCCACCACGGGCAAGAATGCCACCCATGAAATCAGGTTGCCCAGGGCCCCATCCAACCTGGCCTTGAACACTTCTTGGGGTGGGACATTCACAGCATTCCTTGGTAACCTGTTCCAGTGCCTCACCTAACAGGGTTTTTTGGGCTAATTTGTTTGACATTATATGAGTGATAACTGAAGAAGTGGTAGAAAGCATCACTGTCATTCCTTCTGTCTGCTGAACTCCAACAATTATTGATGTTGCTGAACTTTCATATATTCACTTTGAGAGATGACTGGGCAAATTGGATGTGAAGAAATGCATTTAGCTTTTTTTCCTTCTTTGTCAATTGGCTGTTGCTAAAGCTTGAACTGCTCAAGGTTATACAATCTCTATCTTATCTTTTCTTTCCCTTTCTACATTTAATTTTTCTCTTTCCCATTTTTTCTTGCCATGTGCTTAAAGATGGATCATGCTCAGAGAACATTTGGCTGTGAACTAATCACCAAAAAGGCAGCTAAATAGCAATGTTCTAAAGAGCACCACAGTGACATAAGTTTGCCAGGTCTCCAGGTGGCCTGAAAGTATGTTGTGTCTGTCTGTCTCCTACAGTGAGCATGTTTACAAGAGTTAGCACCAAAATCAGAAATGGCAGGTTTTATCTTTGCTGTTCTTTTCTCTTCCCTATGTGCATCCTGTTGTTACTCTGTCCAAGGAAACTGCTTACAACTCAAATAAGAGCAACAGAGATAATTCTTATCTTCTCTTATTTTTATTCCCTAAAGGCAGTTGTATTTGAGGTCAAAGGCTCTTTCTAGCTATTACCTGCAGGAGAAAAAATGAGGGTTGCTGTTTTTCCAGAGAAGAAATTTCAAAATCTGGCAATATTTTATTATTAAATATTTGCACTGCTTTCCCCCTCCCCTTCAGTCTCTCTTTCTTCATTCTCCTTAGGGTCAGCATAGCTCTGAACCAAACTATCAGTCTTGTAAATTTTGGTAATCTGGTGATTACAGTCTGTTATGAATGCACCACTGGAATTAAAGAGTAATACTGATGTGCCTTGGCACTTCCATCTTCAATCTTCCCAAACCTGAGATTGTCCTTCAATCACCAGATTTCACAAGGAAACAATCTGCAGGCAGAATCCAACCACATGAATAAGCAAGAATGATTCGAGAATGTGAAATCTGCTGCTGACTTAGAAGTAACAAGATTTCAGACTTCCTGAGCCATCCCCCTGCTTTTTGTGCCGATGGAGATGGTAATACTTGTGACTAATGCATCACTGCCCAAGGCTGGCATGTCCTAGTCAGACTGTACATAAGGATGTCTCTGTCTCCCAGTTTCTGAGGTGAAAGCATCATTTTAGATGGAAAAAATTTGCTCAACTACCTCTAAATTCAGAAAGGTAAAAGTAATGTGTTTTCCATTCTGGGGTAGCCACCTGTACAGGCTCTTCTCTCCCATGGTAAGTGTGAGTTTCAAAAACCTGATCCAGTGCCATAGAAAAGAAAGAAAAGTCTGTCACTGACTTCACAGCACTTTTCATCAGGGTCTGAGTCGGTCAGATGTAAATGGTTTGTGACACTACAAACATCCACAGCCCCATCTGGCTGATGTCCTTTGAGAAGATCAAAATCTACAGCCATAAAACACATAGCTGGGAAGGGGCACAAATATATCTAGATGTACAGTGATTTCATAGTGTTGTTTTTACCTTGTAGTTTTACCTAGTGCATAAATCTGAGGCACAGCATGCTGGGCTGTTCCTGAGCAGTGAATTATGGTGGTTCTTGAGGAGGAATGTGGGACAGATGTACCTGTCTGACTGCTCTCCTCCAACTCGACGTGGGAATAAAAACCTGATCTGACATCAGAGCTAAGGATGGAGCATTTCCTCTAGTTCAGTTAGAAAGAACCTCTTTTCTATTGCTTACTCTCATCTTTTTATTACATGTTTTACATGGTGGTTGTCTTCAGCATTTTTGGCAAATACATGCTGGGAACCCGATCCTCTGATATGAATAAGCCTTTACTAAATAGACTTAAACTTATCATATTGACTCTGTCATTCTCACTGCTGTTTTGAAGTCTTGAATATAGTTCCTCATCTCATTAGCTGTCTATGGCCATGTGATGTTTCCTTTGCCTTTATGAAATCCAAGAGCAATATAAAACTCCTGTTCACTATTTGCACACATGCTCTGAGCCAGTATGGCTGGTCTCTTATTGCCTATTACACGGAGAACTTGCTTGGCAACATCAGCCTGACCAAAGTTTGTCTGAATTTGTGTGCCTGACAGTTGACCTCCAATGAAATTGCTGTGATTTTCGCTGCACTCAGTGCATCAGCACCAGTTACAGCAAGGGGAATTTTTAGTAAGAAGCTGTAGATTTGAGAAATGTCCCTTCAGAGAATGGGAGAGCTCTCTCTCTCTTGCACACAAATTTCTTATCTCACCTCGAGTACTTAGTGGTGATGCTCATATTTTCACTAACAGTATTGCGAGTGCACAGAAGGCCAGTGAATCCTGATTATACAGAAAAATATTCTACTGTTCTGGCAAGTTTTATCAAAGAGCAATGGAGAAATAACTTTCTCTACTTTACTGACACACAGAATGAAGTTTTCAAATACTGATGTGTCAGTACTTGAAAAACTTAAAAAAATAAAAAAATAATATTGCTGGACATTTGTTCTGAAATGGAAATATAAGACAGCATTTCACTGTTTTATGCAGTATTCACTTGCACATCCCATGGTTATTTTTCTGATCCTATCCACGTGCAGAGTTATCTATGATGCAGGAAATATAAAAATATATAGACATATTGAAAGATTATGGTAAGCAGAAATGTGTTCACATCTTATCCTAGGCATTAAGTCTGGAGAAACTTGCCTTCAATATCTTAAGCTGGAATAAGTAATAATATCTGAACTAATAAAGTAAACAGAGGGATGACATGGGTGCAAGAACCGTCCAGACTGTGCAGCATTACCGTGCTCCCTGGCATGGCTGTGACCAGGGCAGGTTCCTCAAAGACCTTCAGGAACAGTTCAGGCAAGCATGAGTCCCAGAAAGGAGCAGGCATGAGGGTAACCTGTGGCAGGGGGGAGAGAATTGACCTTATGGGGCATAGAATCCCAGAATCCCAGAATGGGTGCAGCTGGAAGGAACCACAGGGTCACCTAGTCCAACCCAGAACACATGGCACAGGATTGTATCCAGACAGTTCTGGAATATCTCCAATGATGGAGCCACTCCACACCCTCTCTGAGCAGCCTGTAATGCAGTGCATGCAGTGCTATGCCAAGGTCCAATTAGGGAGAGATGCCTCTGCCCCAATTAAGGTGCAAACAAGACCATAAGCTAAAGACAATAATAGGGATTTTATTTAACTGTGAATGTGAGGTAAAGAGATAGAAAGAGACAGAAAAGAGAACAAGAGAGAGAGATCAAGCAGAATATTGTCACCATCCATACATCCAGCAGTAATCCATTGGTCCTTCTTCACCCTGGGCTTCCTAGTGGAAGGGTCCCAGAGCCATTCTGAGGCTGCCACCTTCATACAGTTGAAGTTATGGGTATTGCTGGGGTGGTTGTAGAAGCTGTTCCCATAACTTGGGGGGATATATGTAGGAACAGTTGCTTCCTTTCCCACACCTTGCCACAATGGGAATTTCCATCTGGATGCATTAACCAGGATGCACTCACCAGACCTCGGCTTCCCCAGGCCTGGAGTTTGCCCCTCACTGTTAGAAATTCCTCCCTTCTGTGCCTATCTCAGGTTCCTGCTGTGGTGGCTTATCTCATGGCAAGCTCCTTCTGAGGCCTGAATGGTGTTTGAGAAAATCAACTGTGCTCTTTAAGCCCTGACATGAGGGGCAGCCAATGGGTCCTGGTCCTTTTGTAGACTCACATAAATATGGCTAGTGGATCTTCAGGAACTGGCTGGAGAAAACAGATGTCTAATGGCTGCAGCATCTCTGAACTTCTACCAATGAAATCCCTGAGAGAGCATCAAAAGGACAAACTGGAGAAGTAACCAGAGCACAGAGAGGAGCTGCCAAGTGGCTCCTGCTGAGCTGAAGACATCAATTAATTCTTCCTTGATCACTGAGGGACTTCGCTCTATGACTGGCAGACAGAAGACTTTCAAACCCCACATTGTTTGTTTTATTCCTTTGAACAGCAAGGAATTATTGTTTTTTCATCCATTCTTTTGGACCATGTCGTATTTCAGAGCAACTTTACAACCTCCTGCTAGAGTTAAGAGATGAGGTGACTTTGAGCTCAGTGCCCAAAGCTGAGGAGCCAGGAGGCTCAGGCAGTGCCACAGAAAGGGCTGGATGAGGGTGGGAGCTGGAGGTCATGTACTCTGCACTGGAAACTTGTCAAAGTGCTTCAAAAGTCTCACTTTACCAGCGGGCAGGGTAGATGTGAGAGGTGTTAAAAATGTTGCAGTGATTGAGTCTTGACTGGTTGGACTATGCTTGAATCCCCTGAAGAGGTGCTGAATGGAGTCTGGGACCTGAAAGCACCAGAAAAACAAGACTGGGTGTGAAAGAACATCCCTAGCCAAAAAGAAGAATGATCAGCATTTCCTAATTAATTTTGCCCTGTTCTTCCCTCTCAGGGACTTCAAACAGCATGAGAGAAGGCCAGAAGTTTAAAACTTTGGTTTTCCACCTACTGTCAGGGTAAGCAGGTTCCTCTGTGGAGCCCAGCTGGGGGTGGCTGTTTGTGGGGTGCTGCTCTTAAGCAGAGTTTGGGGCACTGCTCACAGGGCTGTTTCCTTTTTGGTGTGCTGCTCTCAGAGATAAACAACCTTATTCTGCCCTCAGCTAGACATTAAATAGTCTTTTTGTTCCCTTATATTGTCTCTTTGTTTTCTATCTTGGTATCAACAGTTCTGCTACGCTTAGGAGAGCAAATGCTCATGCTTTAGAGCCCTTATTTTAGGGGAAGGCACTATGTGTCCATTGACTGTGCACTCTGAGCCAAGTTTCTCGTTGGACAGCAGTGTGGTTGTCTGTCTGAGCTCCTCTCTGGGGAGCTGAGATGTCACACACCATCTGCACAGAGAAGCTGAACCAGCCCAGAGAGAAACAGTGTCCAGCCAGGACTGAGCATCACACAATGAAGATAAGGAAACCAAACAAAACAAAGAACACACTTCAAACATCTTCCTTAGCTTGCCTTCCTTCCTCAATTCAGGCTATTCTGGGCACACTCGTGGGCATTGCAGATCTCAGAAGTAACTACATTTCAAAATATGGACAGTTTTAGGATGTTTTTCTGTCCAAGCTTTATTGCATTTGGCAGAAGACAGTAGCACACTGGTCCATGTTCTTGGCTTAGGACTTGATTTGCTTTTCTAGTACACAGGCATTAAATTTTAGCCCCCATTGGATCCTTCAGGCACTTCTTTTCCTATTTATTCAAAACACAAATCACAAGTACTTTCCCAGCAAAAATGTAACTCGTAAATCCCTGTTAATCGGCAAGACACCAGTTTTACTAACTGCTACCTTGATTAATCAAAGTGGAAATAATTTAAGATGCCATCTGCTTCCAGATAGACAGATCATTTAAATTTGTTTGTTAAATGGGTTTGAAGTACAAAATTTGACCAATGTCCCTCTATTAATCAAGCTCATATTGTATATTATCATTTTGCCTTCCTGATTGCCTCTTCAATAGGATCATATGGTTGTGTTCATGATTTCAGCAATTATGGGGACTGTTATCTAAGGTCTATTGTCCTTTTTAGAGGACCCAGCAAACTGAAATTATTATTCTGCTGCTTATCAGTGTAGGCTTTCAAAAGACCCAAATTTATTTAGTCCTGAGTTCAGCTTCAATGTGTTTAAATTAAAAAAAAATAAACCACCCCCCAAAAAAACCCAGTTTAGCTGGGAGATGAGAAGATTTGTTACCATCACCTTGGGCATATATCCACAGATACACTCAGTGATGGGAACAGCCATTTAGAAGTCTTTTGAAGTTCATCTGTCCTGCAACTCAGGTCTGAAAAATGCAGTCAATCCCTGGGAGTGCTGGTACAGCTCAACACCATTGATTGTGACATAATCTGACTGCTCTCAAAGTGAGTGTAGGCACGTCACTATGCCAGAACAGATATGTTCTTATTGATGAGACTAGTGACATATTCCTTCCTTATAAAAACTTTAAATGAAGGGTCAAATCAGGCCATAAGCAATCTGATCCACAGCCCCCTAATACCAGCTGGTCAGAGTTTACTAATATTTTGTGGGGTTTTGGGGTGTGTTTCTTCAAAAGAGACTGCTGTTTGAAAGAAACAAGTGCTTCAGTAATTTCTCCAGTGTGCACTGTGAGAGCTTTAGGGTAGAAGCTGCATTTTGACAGCAAAATTCTTCTATTGAAGTATCTTTTATGTACTTTGATCACAGTGCTCAAAGGATATGTTGGCTTTGGTCTTATCTCTTACTCTCTTCCACACAGGCATTAAGTGAAGGATTTAAAGCAGTCACCAGTGTCTGTTTAACAGGAATATTTTCTGAACTGACTTTTACAGGATTTGAAAAATTATTATTAAACACTAGGAATATCATATTTGACAGGTCAACAGATTACTGGGTTTTGGCTTAAATATCAAAAGCCACAATCCTTGGCACATTTCAGTATGCTGAGGAAATGCTTGAAATTCACAGCAAATGAAATATTTTAAAGCTGATTACCTAATCTTCTGCAGGGAGGCTGATGGGGAGGGGTGCTACAACCTGGCCCCATGTTTAGATGAATTTTTAGCTTCTTACTTTCTGATCCACTTTTACAAAATATCTGTGGGAATAATGTCTAATGTCTTGGAGACTTCAGAGAATGTGAGGGTATCTGAGACCTCTGTAGCTCTCTGTCCTCCTGCTTCTGTTGAAAGGGACCTTAAAGATCACCTAGTGGCATTTCCACTTCCATTTTCATGGGAAAATGTTGTGATGAGGAAAATGCACAAAGATTACTCCACCAATCTCACCCTTCCCTTCATTCTCTGTTGGAATAGTCCAATAGACCACTGCTGTGGTCTCTGCCAGCAGACTCCTGTTAAAAAAAACCCATAAGAGGCAGTTCATAAAACAATGAGAAAAAATGGGGTAAGGCCCTGCTAATTTCAGATGTACAAGGTTCACTGACTTCTACAAGCCTGGAACAATTTAATTCAGCTGAGGAGTTACCTTAACATTAGATATTAACAGTGACAGTCTCCTGAAGCCTGTTCCACTGATCTTTGTGGGAAGTTTGCCATTGCCTCTAGTGCTTGGCTGCTGGACTGGAGTTCAGGCACATTGGCCAAGATTCACAAAGCACCATTGCTCTGGTCTCCCATGAATTTCAATGGGATTCAGGCAGTGAAATGACTTTATGAATGTGGGCCTTCATTCTAAGAAATTTGAAAATTTGAGGAAGCTTATTTAGCACACACTGTCCTCAGAGACTGTGGGTCATTCTATTTGTTTGTCAAAGCTAATCATTCTTTCACACAGCTAATGCACAAATTAATAGGATTAATAGGCACCTACCTTCTTCCTGGTATGGAAGGGGTCTTTAGATAGCATTGCTGACTCTCCTGTTAAAAACACAAAATGTGGATCTTGGCATAAAATATAGGTCAAATCTCACAAGCAGAAGGTCAAAGCAAGGCAGGTGAAGAGCCAACCTGGCAGGACACCTAGTCATAAACTCTAACACTACATGTACTTCTGGAAGCTGTTTAATTTTTTTATGGGTTTCCCTTTCTTTTTGAGCTTCTGGTAAGTCATTTAGGTGACCTTATCAGTGGAGTGAGGCTGAAACCCAGGACTCCTCAAATTCCTACACAGCATCATTAGTGTTACCTTTATGCTCCCAAGGCTGGTGGCCCTCAATGAGTGCAGTTTGCCTTACAGGGCAAGTGGGAGAGAAGGGTCTCTATGACTGACATATTTTCCAGACACTCTTTCCTATTAAATTGGATCATTTTTGCTCATTCATGACACATACAGAAGGTTTCCCTGTGCAGTTGTCCTCACTGTGTAGTGAAGCAAGACCAGAACAGAGCAGGGATGTCTTAAGGGACACATCAAAGAAGGAAGCAACTGGGTAAACTTCTGAGCAAGAAGTCTGGGAAGTGGCTGCAATCCAGAGCTTTTCTCCAGCCTTGTTACAGCCATTTTAACAGGGACAGGGTAGAGATCCCATGTTCATCTCTGCATCAGCTCTGTCTGGCTTTCTATCCCTGAGTCAGTGTAGAAATGTGACATATATCCTAGAGAAGGGCTACCAGAAATAGGATTTTCTCTTCATGGTTCAGCTAGCCCAACTTAGGTTCTTCAGACTAAAGGAAGACTGAAGAACTTTTACCTATATAGGGCATCATGAAGAGAAATGATGCAGTAGCTTACTGCTCTGTGAGACACCCCAAGGAGAAGCAGAGGAAAGATAGCCTGGATCATCCCAAATGACACTGGATAAAGGCCCATATGGGCTACTGAAATGAACCCATTGTGGCTCAGGATCCCACTGTTGTTCCTGGATGTGCAGTCAGTGAAGCTGATGCAGCCCAGAGTGTAATTCAGTTCACTCTGGAGTGGGCAGCTGGTGTCTGCATGGCTGGGTCAGACCCCAGCAGCTCCATTGACTAAAGGTCTTTGCTGCAAAAAGAGTTTAAAATAGCCAGCATTTAGACAGGTACCTACGAGGGCAAATGTGTTTCTTTACTCTTGAACTGTCTTCCAGCCAAGACAGCATTGGCTTTTTTCCAGGGTAAATGGTTGAGTTCAAATCATGGGCAAAATTTCAGCTATGGGCTCAAAATGAAAAAAAAATCCATGCTAAGAACTTAGTTTTCTGTATAGACAGGTATTTATACTGTTTTATCCCACATACAATATTAAAAAAAAGAACAAAAGTTCCCTCACTCAACACATTTTTCTGCTGGATTCTCATTTGATTCTAGTGCAAGCACCTTATTTGGGAGCATAATTCCTCTTTTGGAAGTGTTAAGTCAAGGAATAAGGACTTTCTTGTTAACTAGGTGAGACAGTAACACCAACCCAAAGACGCACTCAAAAGACTTAACAGCCCATATCAAAAACAAACAACAGAAGGAAAGGAAAGATGGTGTTGAGAAGTCAGTCTGGCAAAACGGAAAACTAAAGGCTAAACTACTTTCAAGTAGGGTCTAGGCATGGTATGGATTGACAAGAGAGTCTTAGATGAACCTGGAGGGAAATACAAGCTCTGATTTTCAAAACATGGCACAGCACCTCTCTCAAGCTATTGGTATAACAAAATAATGCAAAATCTAGAGATAATTGATTTGGGAAAAACTGCTTGAATACCTCTGCATAACAGCCTGGAGAAACCTACAAAAATGGTTTATTATGAATGGAAGTCTGCATTGGCCTGTCTGGCCTATTATTATTTTCAGTAGAGGATGGAATAGGAAACCTACTTAGGCAGTTTGCAGGTACCACTAAGTGGGGTCTGATTAAACATGGTCAGGAGTGGGAGTCATTCAACAGAAGTTATCTGAGAGCTTTTCAAGAAAAAGGAGAAATTACAGTGCAGCAAAGGTTTCAGACATAGCCCTTAGGCAGAGAGTCTCAATTATACAAATAAAAGTGGGAGAAAACAGATCTGCAGTAGAAGTTCTGGAAATTGCAGTGGGTGAGAAGCTGGTCTTGACTAAGTAAACAAACTCACTCATGGTCCTGCACCAAAAGCAGACACAGGAGGACAATAATCATCACTATGAGTAAGACCTCAGTCTGAGGTTTTGTGAGCACCACCTAGAAACAGAATTTGGGCTAGCTGGGGAAAGCCCAGGGAAGAGCTTAATTTGTCAATTAGAGACATTGTGCTAATGACATGCATTGGAAGGTGGACAGGGCTGGTGTTTCTCAGTCTGGAGAAGACTGACAGGTGTCAAGAAACAGGGGTCAATTACAATAGATTGCTGCAAAAATCATCTGTTCTCCAGGTTCATTCCATGTGAGACATGGTGCAATGAGGAAATATCTCAAAGAGAAGACTTAATTTGGAAATTAGAAGAATATTTTTAGCAGTGGATTTAGCTAAATAAGCAAAAAGAATGTGGGAGGCAAGGAAATGCCTCTTCCAGGAGGTGTAGCATTTGACAGCTGTCTGTCCAGAAAAGATTCCAGCCTGGGACTGCCAGCTGTGTGCCCCCTCCAGCCTCGTTTCACTCTGATTCCCCAGTGCTGTAACACAGGGATGGCAGAACACCTCGGTGCATGTTCATCAGTAGTCCCTGACAGCCCACTAATGTGGCACAATATCACAGGCAGCCCCAGGATTTGCCTGTATATGGGAAATTCAGTAGGTAATTCTGAAAAGAGCTTAAAGCTTTAAAGAATATGTATTTGTTTTCCTTTAAATTTCATTTTCTATTTTATTTTGGCTTATTTGTAAGCAGGATGCTCCGTGAAGTGTTGTGTCCCACAGTCTGGTTTCCCACCAGTTATTCACCCTCTGGTTTCCTGTGACTGTCAAGTTAGTCCTTTCCAAGAGAGCTGAGGGGATACAACTGCAGGTGTTGTCTGCACTCTGCCTTGACTGAAGAAAACCTTATTATCAGGGGAGGCAGCACAGGATGAATGAGGCTGTGTAGGGAACCAGTCTGTGCTGAAGTTTTTGGTGTCTCACCTGACATTGGCTGTGCTGGGCATTGTCATGGGATGGCTGACAGCATGAGCCAGGCATCCCTCCCAGCCAGGTTTTTACCTGCATTTAATTTAATGTACCTAAACTAACACAAATTTGAGTATTGGCCAAATTAACGACCTGAGGAACAGGTTCTAGTTGAAGCAGACCATGGAATTTAATTATCTTTCTGTCTCTTGTCACTTCTGCAGTTTCATTAGAAGCTGTGTACATGGATCTGCCTCTTACTCACCTCCTAATGGGAAAAGGAAGAAAAGCTGAAAAACCAAATAAGAATATATATATATATGTATAAAACTTAATCATTTCCCCAGATCTGCTTTATCTTCAGTTTTGACTGTGTTGAACAGACAATCTCTGACCAGCAAGAATAATACACCCATAATCTTGAGCTCAGGCCAGTAATAGAACATTTTAGTAATAAAGCTTTGGTGAATTGATTTCCAGCTGTCTGCATAACCTTTCAGGGGTCCTTACCTGGGCCACATTCAGCTCTCATTTGAAAAACACAGGGTGGGTAAGGTTGTCATGGGTCAGGAACTGAACTTGGACAGGTGTTTATGAGCTGCTGCCATATGTCTTAAACCTAAATCACCCCAACAGAAGCACTATAGAGCTATCTGAGAGTCCATCTATTTTTTCTTTGTGGTCTTTGCCAGAGTGTGAAGGGTGTCCTTGGAGCTAAAACCAAGCCAAATGGATGGTACAGGCTGATAAGAGAGCCTAAAGTGACCAGATGCTTATTTCACATTATGTAGATGGGTGCTTAAAGCCCAGGTTGAGTCCTGGCCCAGATCTTTGAGCCTCTCCCTCCCCAGGGTGACTGAGTCCTGCAGTGCCCACCTACACCCAGGATATCTAACACTGCTGGGAATGCCACTCAGGCTTTTTGGATCTCAAGACAGATTGAGTGGAATCCCAAGTCATTCCAAGAGGGATCCTAAGGGAAATCAAGTCCTTGAGGAGGAACTGAGCACATCAGACTGCCCTGGGAAAAGAGACTTCCTCCATGACAGGGAGAAGGAGGCAGAAGCAGTGAATGTCTGCCCAGATCCTCTCAACAATAACCCAGGAGAAGGAAAACACTTCACCTCAAAGGGAGACTTTTCTTCTATGGGTAGAAAAGCTGCCTCTGACATCCATGCAGAGGAGGGTTATTGAAGCCTGGATTGCTGTAGGACTGATCCCTGTCTCCTGCCCATGGGCATGACAGGCACTGGAGGCATGGCTGTACATATGTTTTTCTCTCAGTCTCAGCTTTCATTTTTGGTTTTCCTGTACACAGCAGATAACACCAAACAATACATTTCTTGAGCACCACATAAGGAGAATCATGCACTTGAACATGAAATTATTACTTTTCCTGACTTATGGTCAGTCATTTGTGCAATTTTTCATTCCAACAAAATAACAGAGTCTTTAACAAAAGAAGATAGTTCATGTACTTCAATTTGTTGGAATATAGTTTGGAAACTGTCTGGTCCTGCCTGTGACCTGAAAGAGTAAAAAAAAACCAAACCAGATTATGTGCTTTAAAATTCGCATAGTTTGTCATTCAGACAGGAGCTAAACAAAATTTACTTACTGTCCTAGTCTTGTAGGGCTGTCCCTGTGTTTACTGGGTAAATTTGGAGTCATGCCAGGCAGTTTATGCAGCTACATCAGTAACTAGAGGGGAGGGAATAAACACCTAGCTTGGTAGGCAGCTAAGGAAAAGGGTTAGCAACTGCATGATTTTTTGACTTACTTTTGTTAATCAGTGTGTTCCCTGCTCTGTTAAATATTGAATCTTCCTAACAATATCTTTTATATAATATAACAATATATTTTTCAATTAGTTTTTGTTACAACAAGCAGTTCTGTTGGAAAAAAACGAAACAAAACAAAACAAAAAAAACATACACACACACAAAAAACCCTGTTAAAAATCCTTGCTTCAATGTTTATGGGGCTCTGCATGTATGAGACACTTGCTCAGTGTTGAGCTCATGGAATGGCAGCATTTTATACAGCAGTGGGAAATTAAACCTCAGAAATCAACACAACCTTTCTAAGCAGGCTGAAAGTGCAGTGGGAAGTCTCACTTTTCTTCCATTGATAATAAACAAGAGTGAAATTCACCTGAGTAAGGTAATTATCTACAACACCTGTACTCTGCTCCCCATTACATCCAGGAAAGAGCTGGTCAGTGACATCAGCAGAGTTCAGGATGCAATTTGCCTTTTCTTAAGCCTCCTACACTTGGTCCCTGCTGACTCCATTGGCTTGGGTTCTGATTCAGTGCTGGAGATCTGGGCAATGGCTCAGGTGTAACAAAGGTGGGAGATCTTGTGTCTGTATTTGCTACGTTTGTATTTCCCAGTAGTGGGGCAGTAGGAATTTTGAACTTATTATGTGGAGAGATGGCACCTGCATTTACCTGACCTCAGGAATACACCTGACATTGTCAGCCTGTTCCAGAACAGTCTGTAGCTCTCACAGATGTGGGGAGGAATTTTGTGTGTCAGCTTCATTGCACAGTGACCCCCCAAATCTGCTGTAAGAGCAAAGACATTTCAGAAATAATTAGAAAGTCCTGCAATGGGCTAAGGCAGGTTTATTTCCCTTTGCACCAAGAGTTTATTGGCTTCAGGGTGAGCTGTGGGTGCAATTCTGAAAAGGTCAGCAGCATAGCAGAGAGAGTGAATCACTTTTATAGCTAAATAAAGGCTGACAGTGACCATGGGATGGTGCTTCCCAGCCATGAAGGAGTGTGGTGGCCCTAGATGTATTGTTTTGGTGGGGTTTGATTTTGAATCCATCCTTGCAATACTGGAGGGTGGCTGTGACTTGGCTTGCAAGGAAGGAAGGTGGAATGTGCAGGGAGGAGAACGTAGGTTATAGAAAGGACCATAATGCTACAGAGGCAGGTAGAAATATGTCTTGGACTACCCTCGAGGGACCACAGGTGTAAACAGGCAAAAGAAAACTGAGAAGTTAATCAGAGAATGAATAACCAGTGTCTGCTTCAGCTGCCCTTCTTCCTGACACACCAGACCAGTGCATCACTGGTGTGACTCTGGCCCTGGACTTTGTCCGTGGCTAGAAGTGAATGGCAGGAGTTCAAAAACGCTGCACCTTTACAGTAGGTCCAACAGGATCCAACGGTTCTTTCTTTTTTTTTTTTTTTCTTAATTAGTATTCTGTCTATCTCTATAAATAATTGGAAAAGGTTAAATAAAAATAAAGAGGTGTTAAAAGTATATTGGTAACAAAAGTAGCTGTATTTTATACATAGTGCAATCCCATCACATTAACAAACCTGTGAACCTCTTAGAATCTTAACCACTGACCAACCATTTATTGACAGTCATTAAGCATTTATTATCTCTTCTTGAATTGTTTCTAAATGTTTCATAATAATATTTTTCTTTCAAAATACAGTAATGCAGCTGAACCTTAACTGCAGTGCTCTCTTTGCCCAGCATTTAATATGTTTGAATCCCCTCAGAGTAAAAATTTCAGTAGAAAGTCATTAGAAGGAGAATATTCTTTACCACAATAATCCCCCATGCATGTATCTCTGTTAATTGATCTACTTTTCTAGACAATGTGGTAATTATAGCTCATTGAAGAGCATCAAAGAGCTTCACTGTTATTTTACCCTGACATTTTCTCCATCAGTGTGAGGTCTCACCAGCATAATAGGGAGCTTCTCTCTGGAATCACAAGGCACAGGTAGGAACTGTGTTGTTTTGTCAGCAATGGGAAATAGTGCCATGGGCACTGTTTTGCACAAGATCATTTTGGACAATCCTTTCCATCCATGCAGGCACAGCCCAGACAGACCACACTGAGCTCTGTGGTTGTGAAGCACCTGCCTTGGACAGCAATTCTGTGTATCAAAATAGCCAAATAGATGAAAAAAAAAAAATCTTACTGCTTTTATCTTATGATATATTAAAATCAGAGACATGTAACTGTAGTTACAGACAAGGATTTCTTACATTGTGAGGCTGACTCTGTAGTTTGGGTTTGCTTTTTATGTAAGACAAATCCCACCAGGATGGCTTTGCTCCTGCTGAAGGCAGTGGTTGGACCCCCATTGTTTTGGCCAGTGACTGTACAGGGAATCAGATTTAGCAAGTGCAGCATGTATGGCTTCCTGAGCTTGGAGGTGTTCTGCTTCACAGCTCAGAAATACCACAGATGAACATTAGCAAAACACGAAGATCAGCTTAGTCAGAGTATACAGAAACAGAAACAAGACTTTATGTTGAGTTTTCTGAAATCTTTAACAAGTGAGTTGGCTTTTATGGTGAATAGTTTTCCTGTTCTAATAATTTACTTGATCATTAAACCTGCTTCTGTTCCAAAGTTATGTAATTCTGGATCTAACTTCTGGAGAAAAGCCATCTGTTATTAATCAATAGTCACCTCTTAACTTATCAATATTGAGTACTTGTTCAAAATAATTGGGTAATGTACATGCATGGAGGAAGGTTTGTTAAATATATATTGGATGAGAGTTTTGAGGGAGAGAATAAATAAAGTCAAATAACAATAAAATAATTTTCAAAGTTAATTAGGTAGGGGCCACAAAAGCAATCACTATTTATCAGGATCACTTCAAAGCACATCTCCAGTAACTCATGCTTCTCCCATTACCACAAAGAAAATAATCCAGAGAAGAGCTCCAAACTCTAGCAAGGAATTGGAGCCTAACTAAGGACGTGGTGGCTAAAGGTTGTTGTTTTCTAATGGATTTTGTGGCACATACTGAGCTGGATCCAAAGTGCTGGTACTTAGCACATGGCAGTGTTGGTGAACCATAAATCCAGGTGCACATGAAGAAGAATTTTTGGGATCTGGATGTTGGCCTGAGCCATTGTGAATATCTGGCAAAGCTCTCTGGCACCTGACAATCCTCTCAGCAAAGTGAGAGACTGAGCAAGCTCCCCATTGGAGCTGATCATTCTAACACCAGGTTTTTCCTGGTGTGAAGAGCCTGTGCTGTGCTAACTACTCCCTACACACCCTGCTAGTGCCCATCCTGTGCCTTTCCCTGTTTATTTTGGCAGCACTGACTGCCAGCTCCTTGTCCTTGGAGAAATGTTCCAGTCACAGCTGGGCTCCAGATCCTATAGAGCCCAAATGAATTGTTTTGTGATCCAGTGGGTAAACTTGCAAAAGAGGCTGGAGGAGCTTGCAGAGCTACCATCCTGTTAGATGAGCCAGAACTCATACAGCTGCTACTTCTTTGGAAACTGGGAGCTTTCAGCCCCACAGTAATTATATATTGCTTTAAATTACTTTGGAGTGGCTCTCAAGATGTTGTCATCAAGGCTGTCATCTCAAGGGACATGCTCAGACACAAGAGAAATAAGCTAAAGTGAATCAGACAATGGTGGTGGCTGAGTTCATTTCATTGAGCTTGTGCAGTCATCTTGACCTCCATAAAAGTTCTCCATTTCAATTTCTGTCTGCTGAGGAAAAAGCTACAGCCTTCCCCTTCTGAACTTCTTAAATGGAGGAAAAGTAGGGAAGACTCATGTTTCTTTTAGCCAGGAACAAGACAAGACCATCAATGCTTTGACAATAAAACCCCACTTAGAATTTTTTGTTGTTACCTTAGAATGTTTTGGTGTTTCATTTATTGGTCATAAATCAAATTTCTGCTTTCCACTCATTTCATCACAGAGCTGACAATTTTTACCCATTCCTCTATTGCACAGGAGAAGAGCAGTGCAGAGGTCTGAAATTTACTGCTGAAATTTTTAATGTGGAAGCATGATTTAATTTATTGCTCTGGCTACTGCCCTTTTAAGCTGTGTCTTGGACAGGATGCTGTTCAAATGCTCTTCTGGATTCTATTTTGTAACTCTTCATCTCTAAATAATGTGCTTAGAAGTGGGATCTGTCAGGAAAGTTGCAGTGGTGCATAGCAATGGTAAGCAGCCTTTGAAAAATGTATTTTCTAATGAGATACTGAGAGAAGGGAAAAAAATAGTATTCTGAATCTCTGATGGTCTTGTAATTGTAACATTTTAGCTCAGAAATGAGACCAAAATGAAATCGTTTTGCTCCATTATACTTGGTAATTTGGCCTTTGCAATTAGAAAAAACTGGAGTAGTGTATTTTGTACCTTTCTGTTATGAAAGATTACAAAGGCTCCATGAACACTCATAAAAGGAACTCTACAGTGAGTGAGTTTCTGCTGCTGAGCTGCTCCCTGTATTCAATCTGACAACAGAAAATATAAGGGGCTCTGAGGCTGCCATCATGCTCCCTCATATCAATGACCCGTGGATAAGGAACTGTATGAGCACACTGAAGAGCTCTAAAGGAGCTGGAATAGCCTATTTTGTCAGCAGCCAGGGGCTGTGGATTAAAGTAGGAGAGCACTGAACCACATGGACTCCCTTTGCATGCTGTTCACCTCTTAAGATGGGAAGCTTGTCCACTTTTGAAAATATGATAATCAACAACTGTTGGTGAAAAATGGATGCCCTTTTGTCATAAAAACAACTTCTATGGGACAGCTAAGGAGAAAACTATTGCTGAGAGTGATGGTGATAGTGGTTTGTCCATTGCAAATGAGTTTGTGATCACTAAATCATTCTGTTGCTGTCATGGCCAAGTGTCCCTCCCATGGTCACATCCCTGGGCTGTTCTCCAGCCATGTTGGCAATGCCAGTCCCTTGCCAGGTCCCTCAGCCATGCTCCTTGCAGGGTCTGCTGCAGGCATTTGCACATGTGAGGGAGAACAAGACAATCTCCAGTGCTGGGTTTGTATAGAGGCAGGTCAAATCCTGAGCAGCACTGGTCCTTCTCCACTGCCTTTCCAGTGTTTTTCCTTCAGGAAAGCAGCATGACATTGCAAAGGAACAGGCTCTGTGCATTTGTACAGTGGTACATACCCTCCTTCACCCTTCTTTGGGAGTGCAGGGGGCTGGAGTGACCAGGGGCTCTACAAGGAATGATCCAAATCTTGCAGAGCTGAAGCTGAGAAATAATGAGTCCTGCAGGACTCAGACTGACTCTGTACAAAGCCAGTTGGATGCCTTTGCAACTTTAATCCATACCACCAGTTCCTTCTGTTAATGCAATTATCCAAACCCACCTTTATCCTCGATAAACGAGGGTTGGTCTTTAAGATAATAACCTCTGTGTCATGGCGTTTTCAAGACATTTTAGACTTAACATAAGAAATTAGATGAAACAGTAATTGCTCATTTAAAGTTTTATTGGGATCCACTTTAGATTTTTGTGATGAAACAACATTTACCTTTGGCCACTACTGACCTGGAGCAGATTCAGCTCAATGACCTACACGGGAAAACATCTGTATCTATTGCTGAGCATGAGCCAAACATTCCCTACTGCAGTGGATTTACAGTCCTTAATCCTGGAAATAAATTCAGAGAAGCCGAGTTTTGTGAAAAGGCTAATACTTGTTGAAAATTGTGAGGTTTCTCTGAGAAGAAGCAGGGACCACAGTCAGGGCTTTCAGGAAGAGTAGCATATCAGTGCCAGGTAAATTCAGGATGCTCTAGAACACTGTAAGATCCAAATCTCAGGGTTTTCAGGCACACAAAGTCAGAACTATGCACTGCTATATCAAAGTTTGATCTTTGCCATTTATATCTTAGTGAAGGCTTGAATCTGCCCAAGTTCACAGGTTAATTTTGGTTTCTAGTCACATCTACTTGCTCCATCTGCCCTTATGGATCAGGTAACTGAGCTGTGATCCCCTCTGTCTAGGGTTTGAGTTGCCAATTTAAATAAACTTATTTCTTTCTGTTGTGAGACAGAACCAGGAGTCAAAGAGCAAGGCAGGCTTAAAACTTTGAAAGGGTATAGAAAAAATTTATTAACTACACAAACAAAAAAAGGAAAAAAAAAAAGAAATTTCAGAATAAGATTTTTCACATCACTCTGTCCCTCCCTCTTCCAGTCTTCACAACAACAAAACAAACATACAACAAATACTTCAGTCAGTGCCTAATTTAGTCTTTTTCTGTTTACTTTTGGAGAAAAGAAGTTTCCTTTTGTCGAAGTTGTAGGAGATGTGTTCCACAAGAAGAAAAAAAAGTCCTCTTGTAGTTTTACCTCTCACGATTGCATCCGCCCGGGAAAATCTGCAACCGTGACTTCCTCCCAATTCTACAGCCGTCCCAAAGTTGTAGATATGGGTCATGTCGATTCCATGGGATATTACTTTTAAGAATTGAAAATGTCCAACAGCAACGATTTTTATTTGTCTCCCTTTCCTCTGCTCAGGCTTTATCTTCAGAAAAAACTGCAATCCCCTTCGTTTCTCAGGGCAGAAATTCAAATTCCCAACACAGGTGTTCTTTAATCAAATCGTCTCCTAAGAAGGAACATTTCCATCCCCCCATGTCTCTTTCCATGGTTTAAAGGAATATTCAGTACATTAGTTCATTCCTACAATTTCTCAAAAAAGATTTTCAGCCATTTCAGCATCTTCTCACTTTCCTTCCATCTTAAAAATACTTCGCTCTTGCATTACTGACTTTAGAACTTTCTTTATTTCCTTTCATATTCAAAGGGAAGGCTGGAGGCTTTGCAAATCTTATCTGAACACTAAAGAGTTAAAGTTTAACTCAACTACAAAAGTTGAACCAGGCTCGGCTGTGCTGGGGGGGAGGGGGGGGGCAGTAGCGCCACTCAGCCCCTGCGGGGCTGGGCTGCGGCCCCGCACCCTCATGGCCACCCGGGAAGGCCCAGCCCGGCCGGCAGCATAAAAGGCCAGCATCCTCCCACGCCAGAGCCACAAGCTGGTGGAGGAAGAATCCGTGAAGCTTTTATCACACAACTTTTCCTCCCCTCAGCCATCGGGCCCCCCTCGTTGGCAAACGGGGCCCAAGCGGCCTCCGAGCCGTTCCCCCCCCTCCCCCGGTTGGGGGAGAGGGAGAGCGGCTCAGCTTGATGTTACCTGTTCAGCCGCCGGAAAGACAAAGAGGGCGTCTTCCGGGATTACCTTTTTTTTAAAATGTGTGTGCACGGAGCGAACCGACTTTCTCTGATTGGCTGTTACAAGTATCCCAAAAAACCCCCCACAGAGGAAACTCTCCCAGGAAGAACTTCTAAGTTTCTTCCTCCCAAGTCAACCTATCACACCCTCCCCTCCCCTCCCCTCCCTATCCCGTCCCCTCCTTTTTTTACCTGCTCCTCTTTTTCTCAAGTTTAGTGGGAAAATAATTTCATTCCAGATTCATAGCAGTTACATTTTTAATATTTTTAAATTTTTAAAATTTTCTAATTTATGAGACATTGTTAAATTAATGTCCAGTAATCTAGCATCACTTAGAAACCTACTACAGAGGGAGAACGAGATTCATCTTTCTGCAGAGGGAAATCCAGACCACCTATGTTAGTGGTCTGTGCCACTCCTTCATGTTAAGATGTTTGTGTAATATTTTCAGGCAAAACTTTCTGCCCAGCTTTAGAGCCCCTTTTGCATTTTTCTGATTACTAACATTTCCTGTTTCTTTTTTCTTTCTTTCTTTCTTTCTTAGGGCCTTCAGTTAGTTCCACTATGCCTTGGAAACCAATGCACCAATTTACTCCCCTTCACTCCTCTCAATCACATTGCAGTTACATAAGAGACGTAACTATGGTTATAAAATGTCCTTTACTCTGAAAGAAGGAGTTTCAATACAATGGGACTGGGAGACCTTGTTTTTTATATCAAATAATTTGATCCTGCACTTTTTGCACTCCAAATCATAGGCATGCCCCATGTTTTTTTCTCTATCACCCCTTTTGTAAGACTGTGTGAGAGCTGCTGCTATACCATTGTTAGCTATTCTGTAGCCTAAAATTTTCATGGCCAAAATTTGCCTTTTTTTTTTTTTTTTTTTAGTCATTTGGAGAGGATGATCTCTTACCCCAAACAGCTTCTTTTTCTTATCATTGTTTCTACCTGAATCATTGTTTTCATCTCAGTTGTTCAGGGAGGTAGATGGTTTCTTGTGTCAAACAATCAAACAATGCAGGTTCCATCATGGTGGCGTTTATGAAATGCCAGGACTGCAGTGTCAATGTGAGGAAATAGTTCTGAAATATGGTGTTTTCATGTGTTAGGTACACACCCCTGCCTTTGTGCAGTTAAAAAATTCTGTCTGTAATGTCTTCAGCCCTTCTGTCCCCACAATAGGTGACTGAGTGCATTGTCCACTTTGCAGTGGGAAAGGAAGGGGAAGTTCCCCATGGACCAGGGAGCCTCAGCACACAAGGCTTGGCTGCTGAAATACCCTCTCTCCCTTCTGAAGTTTTCATAGTCACTTAAGGGATTTGATTCCCAGTCCTCATTAAATTGAATGGGATGAGGGCATTCAGACATCTGAAGTTTGCTCTGAAAATCTCAGCTGTAAAAGACAGCTTATTAGGACATTTCCCCTGTATCTTACAGGCAGAAAAAGAAGATCCATTGTGAGTGAAAGAAAGAGATGAGTACTCGTAATAAATAAGAGAAATATCTACTACTTTGTAATTCAGTTGTAACTTCCTATTAAATTTAATAATGCATACACTTTATTTCATTTTGTTCTTATTAAGAGAAAAGAAATTGGTCCAGGCAAGCAAGCAAATAATTAAATAGAAATATAAAAAAAATGCATGAACACTATGGAGCTTAAACATGTATCACTTTTACAGCAGCACAGATGATTTAGAATCTGAGTCCCTAAAAATGGAACATTCTTCAAGCTTTTGAAAGCTCTCTAGGAATTCTAGCATCAGAAATGAGTTTTCACAATGCCAGTACCTCTGGAGACATAACGTTGCTTGTCTTTCCATGGTGCCCAGCATGGGTTTTACTAAACACAGGAACACCAAGGGAAAGTCCACACTAAGTGATAGAAAAGACTACAGCTTAGCACTGGAAATGCCTGAGTTGCCTTTGAATTACCTGGGGTATTAGCACTCTGCTTCTTAGTAGGCTGTGGAAGACATACTGTTTTCCAACTGATGTAGCAACTTTTAAATACAATAAAAGTCACTACAGTGGTCTGCAGTGATTGCCTGATGGATCAGCCCTACCCATGCAGATCACAACATTTAGAGTCTGAAAATAGAGACATCCAAAAAGTCACTAAGCAAAATTCCAGGGCTCTCTAATGGGCTTCATGCTACAAGAAATTTGCCTGAAGAGCTTGAAGTGAAGCCAATGGAGCTGATTTCAGCCAATTTTATCTTTATAAATACATCTAAACCTAACCTTTTTTAGGCCTACTCATATTTGCTGCCAAAGGATTTTCCAAACGTTACAGATCTCTTTTTTCACATATATTTCTTCTTCAGGCAGAAAGCTTTCTGTCCCCACACCTGACAGAAAGAACAGACAGAAAAAAGACAGGTACATTTAAGTACACAGACAGAAATACCTACTTAATCTGACTGGCCTCTCACTTATATGCCTGTTGAAAACAGTCTTTCAAAAAAATCCATTTGTGGTAGATAAACATTATCTGGATGTTCCAGGTCAAATCACTGCCAAAAAAAAAATTAAGTCTTGACATTGAAATGACCAGAATTATCCTGTTAAGCAGAATTTAATATTAATTTTTTAATAGACCTAGATCATCTTTTATATGCAGAGTACAAGAAATGATGTTGCAAGGCCAGACAGAAAGGCAAGCTACAGGAGAGGGAATCTTTGCTTCTTCAATGCTATCTCTGCAATAACTCTTTACCTTGATGGTTGAAATAAACTTTACAGTATCAATATTCCTCTTTATTTCCTTTCTTCTGATGGGGAACATTATACTGCATCCCCATTCTACTCACTGATTTCAAGTTCTTGTGGGAAAGGGCAAAAACCTATTATTCATTCTGCTTTAAAATAATTTCTGTTCTGCTGCCAGTGGCCCTGTATGGTATACAAGCACTTGGCCTGAGCTTTGCCTTTGAGTCTTGTTTTGCTAAGGAGTTTCCTAAGATGGGGGTCTGCCTCTTTTCTCAGGCTACTGGGAATAGGATAAAGGGAAATGGCCTCGAATTGCATCAGGGGAGGTTCAGGCTGGATATTAGGAAGAATTTCTTCACTGTAGGAGTGGTTGAGCATTGGAACAGACTGCCCAGGGCAGTGGTTGAGTCACCATCCCTAGAAATGCTCTAAGAATGAGCAGACATGGCACTTGGCAATGTGGTTTGGTGGTGCTGGTCAAAGGTTAGACTGAGCAATTTTGGAGGTCTTTTCTAACCTTAGTGGTTCTATGGCTGTTTGTAGACATGTCTGTGCTAATTTGTGCCTGGAGGCATCCCTCTACCTGTACAGAAGGTCTAGGAGGTTTTATTTTAAATGCCAGGGAATAGAAGCACCAGAAATTACTACTGGCCTTTAGTGTTGTTGCTAATTTGGGTAAGACGGAGTGATTAAAGGCAGCTAATACAAGTACCATAAGTAGGTCAGGCAAAACAAACATCCAAAAAGGCCAAACTAACGTGATGCTTTTAGGGAACCTCCATAGCAGACAGATAAGAGTGGAAGTATTGATCAAACACAATGCTGCACAGGAGGGAAGAAAAGTGGTGTGAGGTCAGAGCATGGAGAGTGAGATATGTGGCTGTGTAAAGACTGGCTCAGCAGTGGAGTGAGGGGGCTGGAAGCAGTGTGGGTGTCTTTTAGCAAAGAAGGATCTGAGGAGCTGCACAGGCAGAGCCAGCTGTACTGTACATTGCACTGTACAGCAGGAAGACATTTGGTTTCACAAGAAAATATGTGTCATATTTGCTAAAGACAGCAAGAGCAGCAGGCTGACCACTGACAAAGGGGAGAGTCTAATTTTGAGGCAGAAACAACAAGACAGGACAGAAAAATGATCTGTGAGATTGTTGTAACTAGGGGTGAAGTTAAAAGCCTTCCCACCCTTTTGTTCTGCAATGTTACTTCGCTCTGTCATACTGCGCTTTAATGCTGTAGGATACCCAGTTTTTACTGGCTATTTCCAAGTGAGCACAGAGGTTCTGGCAATAAAAAACAGTCCTTGATTAAGTGCCAAAATCTAAAAATCACTTTGAATTTCCAAAAGGTGAACATTATTCATGGCAATACATGGCCTGAGCCTGAAATAGAGCATGACATGACTTCCTGTCTCAGCCTTGCAGTGGGGACAAACCATATGAGAATGACACAATCAAAGGTGAAAGAACAAAAACATAAAGCCTTGGCTCCAGTATTTCATAGTCTGGAAAGCAGATCACAGGGAAATCCTTTTTAACCATCACAGCAGGAACAATATTTCCCTGTATTTTATCAGCCCAGTGAGAAAATCAGGACAACCTCTTTGCATTGGCAACATGCCTTGCCACCACCTAAGGCTGTGGTTGGCTCAGAACATCAGCATGTTTGGAGCACTCTGCAGAAAACCAATTTTTAAATGACATATGGTCATTTAAAAATTCAAACCTCCCTAAAATAAATGGAACTCTGACCATATATTTAAGTGAGCTTTAGATTGAGACAAAGGGAGCTAATTAATTTATCCCAGAGCCCTTGGAAACCTCCATTTAGAGAAAGTTCATCAATGAAAGCTCGTTGATAAAAAAGACCCACAGAACTGGACTGTTGGTTGAATATACTTCCTTCTATACTGTGAGGCTGCTGGTAGAACAATTAATTTTAAGCCCTCATTCAGGTATTTATTTACTAAAGAAACTGGCAGTTTTATTATTAAGGTTTCTTTTTGTTGTTTTTTATTTTTTCCTGTAGTTTGTGTCATTGTGATTCCAATGCTCTCCCTTAATGTTGTAATATAGATTTTAAAATAGGGCAATATTTAAAAATATTAGTTCATTAACATTGAAGAATGTATTAGAAAGAGACACAAACATATATCTCTATGGGAGAATTAAAATTATAATCATATACCATTTTTGCTACATATTCCAGAGTTAGAATGAAGAACAGTATGATTCCAGTTTCAGAATCAGCATGTTAAGTTCTATGCCCTGAAAAATGCTCTCATATTAAAAAATAAACTGGAAACAAAATTTCAGGATTATTTTAGAAGGCATTTGTTTTAATTTTAATAAGAAGAACTTAAAATGGAGCCTTTCTAAAATAAAAGTATCAATAATCATCTTTGATTTTAGAAAAAAGATATTTCTTTTCCATTATGCAGAGAAGCCTGTGATGACGTTTGTTGCTTCTGCAGTTCTGGAAGCAGCAAGATCTGGAGTCAGTATGTCTGGTAGCTATGCCAGTTCATAGGGACATAAATCAGCAGCTTGCTGACCTCAGAATTATCTGTCTTTTAGCCATTTCTATGCTCTTCACAGATTTATTCCTTACCATATTTATCTGGTCCAGACTAACTACCAGTTCTGAGTGCACTAGTTAAATATGAGTCTGATTGATAGCCCAGCAGATCTTTGTTTTCCTGATTTTCATTCCATATTTTTTGTCCCATATATATTGTTTTCTTTGGCTTTTCCTTCACTCACCATGCTGTTTGTTTTCTCTGGTAACATGACATATGCACTTTTAGAAGGTGCAGCTTTATATTTAAATCCTGTCTAGATTTACACTGGATTTTGTCAGCACAAGCCAGGAGAATCAGGACTGAGATTCTGACCTACTCAAGGATTTAGTACTTTTCCCCACTGAGTCCCTGCCACACTGGAGCAAGACAGTAATCGAGTGTGCTTTAACAGTGAGTTCTGATCCTTCTCTTCTCTTAGGTTTGTGCTTATCCAACAACTACAGACTGATTTCCCAAGTGAGAGGACGGGGGCAGCCTCTTTCATCCCTACAAACCCGTGGGACTGCCACAGTCCTGTCTACTTCTCTGCAATGAGTGCTAAAGATGCTCATTTTAGTTTTTTTCAGCTGTTTTAGTAACTTCCTTGATTTAAGACTTAGTTCATGCTGGGCCTAACAGAAGAGACAGATCTGGAGGTCTTAGGTTGTGCTATAACTTGCCTCCTTTCTATAAGAAGGGGTGAAAAAAGACAGCAATGCAGTCATTAAATAGCATAAAGAATTATTATAATTTCTGATTTAGATGTTAAAGGGAAATACCATCAGTGAACTATCTGTGCTTATGAAAGAATAATTTGGTATAGCAGTTTTTAAAAGACTGAGATTGCAGCATTTACAGTTGTGATTTTTAGATAAACACTTTATCTTCCTCTTCATACATTGCTAGATCCACAGCCCTTTTCACACCCATAATACAGACTCAGGTTTGTTAATCCTTATCACTGCTTCTAAATAAGGCTCTGGTGAAAACTACCTGGCATTTTGGTATTTAGGAAAAGCAATCAAAGAATTAAACATATACAAAAGGCTGCAAGAATTGTATCTTAAATGAGGGATTTTATAGGGAAAGATTGGTGATTGTAGAAATTGCAAACTCTGCTGCTAGTAATTATTTAATCTTCCATTGCTTTGCTCTATTCAAGGCAGACTCAGACAAGGAATTATTCTAGTTATGAGTAAGTGGATATTGCCTCATCCCTTCATCAGAATGGGGTTACCAAGACAAAGCAAAGAAGAGAGATCCTGGTGAGAATCAGAAATATTGAGAATTAGCATCTGTGCAGTTTTAAGATAGTGAGAAGCATTTCAGGTTCAAATGTGAAAAGAGTAAGGGACAATCTAAAAATTGCAAATATCAATGTTATATTCTTCGTTTTCTATAAAGTAGGAAAAACATTTTGCATTCAACTCTGTTAAATAGGTTTCACCACTTTCAGCTTTTGACAGCTTATGTTCCAATGTAATGTAGTTTAGATTAAAACAGAAATGTTTGACAGATTCATTCCAGTACTCGGATGTACAGTGAAAAGTCACTTGTGCCTTTTCATATGGTGGGGTTTGGAAGAAATAATTTATACAGAAAGCAATTGAAACTAGAAATATCTGCATTAAACTGGTAAATGAAATAAAGTTGTGATGCTGCCATCCAAAAGCAAGTCCTGTACAGATTGTGGGAGTTATATTTCAGGATGACATAAAGGGCAGGCTTTTTTGTGTTTCACTTCTGTTACATGGTTGTATGTTGCTGTGGGAACTGGAATAAGTATCCTGATGGACATTGTGCCTTCCCTGCAGACCAGTGGGTACTCAGATCCTACATCTGTTGAGAGAAAGATTGGAAGTCAATTGCAGTGTATTTTACCAGGGATATAGGATCTGTTCCAACTTGTTTTTCACTGCTTAACTGAACCGATCAATTAAACCAAAGTGTCAATTTAAATCTGCCGTTTTATGGGGCTTTGAGGGAGATTTAGTCTGGAAATGAACACACAAACAAATGCACAAAAAAGCCCCACAGTGATGGTTGCAAAAATCTACCCATGCTCCAACAATCATCCAAGTGGAAATCAAGGTTCTTAGAGAAGCCAGTGGAGTCCTTTACCATGATATGATGTAAAACCCCAGCTGTTCTTGTGAAAAGCTTTCTAAGACAGATGTTATGATTCTGATTCTTGACAAGTGTTTCTGGAGTTCACCATTTCAATGGCAACAGATCTGTGCTTTAAAAACCCACTAGCATGAGCTAACTTAGAATTAAAAGCATGTTCTTTCAAAACAAATTTATTATGGAAAAGAAAAGAAATAGGCAAAGAAGGGAAGGCAGAGATGGTATGAAATTGCATCGATGTATTTCAATAGGTAGTAATCTAAAGGTGAAATATTACAGTCTTGCATGTGTAATTCATATGACCTTAATGCCACATTGGCATCCTGCCAATTTAGTTCCAAAACTAAAATTTCAAAGCCAATGCTGAGTAAAAGAAGATGAACTATTAGTCATTACCTCACAGATTTATTTATAACTTAATTCAATTTTCCAAAAATATGGCAGGCAAAAGGGCAAATCCCATCCTGGGCTGCATCAAACCCAGCAGACCAGACAGGCGGCAGAGCTGATTCTCTCACTGTGCTCAGCCTTGGAGCCCTGTGTGCAGGTCTGGGCCCCACCAGTTCAGAAGGATGTGCAGGTCCTTGGATGTGTCCCAAGAAGGGTAACAAAGGCAGTGAGAGAGCTGGAAGTCATCCAGTGAGGAGCAGCTGAGGGCTCTGGGTTGTCTGGTTTGGAGGAGGCTGAGGGGTGACCTCGTGGTTCTCTACAGGGAATGGGAGATGCTGAGGACTTCTCTCTGGTGTTCAGTGATAGCACATATGGGAATGATCCAAAGCTGCAGCAACAGAAGCTCAGTGTTGATATTGGAAAACATTTCTTTACTGAGAGAGTGGTCAAACAGTGGAACAAACTTCCTAGACAGGTGGTCAATACCCCAAGTCCATCACTCTCTAAGATACATTTGGACAATAGAGTTAATAACATGTTTTAACTTTTGGTCAGCCCTGCAGTGGTCAGGCAGTTGGACTAAATGGTTATTGCAAGTCCCCTTTCAACTGAACCATTCTATTCTACCCCATTCCATTCCATTCCATTCCATTCCATTCCATTCCATTCCATTCCATTCCATTCCATTCCATTCCATCACAAAGAATTTCAATTACACAAAAAAGACCTCGTAACTGGACAGCCAAAGTAAACACTTTTCTTAAATTTCTAAGTTTGCTTCTTCTTTCATCTGCTTTTCATATGAATTTCCATCCACCTGGAAAGTGCTAACTTAAGATTTGGAAGCTCCAAACCTGCAAGAAAGGCTGTTTTTTTAAGGTGGAGCAGCTTTGAATTTAAATTGCTCACAGTCCCTGGAGTTAATAGCCTCATTCACCCTGTAACCATTTTGGCTGTGGTATCAGAGGCATTACAATGTGACACATAACACTGAATCTGCAATACTAATGGGCACCAATATACTGCCCAAGTCATATTTCTCTCTTGCAGCAGTGTTAATAAAGCAACTATGGAAGCTATAAACTGCAAGGGGGGGAAGGTTACAACTGCACAATATTTCAGTGAGGAATTTGAGATGGCCATAATAGTTCCACAATACATCAGTCATTTCTGTAAACAGGAAAAAAAATCAAAATCATGATTATATGTTCTGAAGATTAAAAAAAAACCTCTCAGTCTTTGGAGTGAGCAGTAACCTTTGAGTTGCTGCTAATTTTTTTACCTGGCAAGTTTATCAAATTGCTGAGGCTGAAGACTGAGACAAGCAGATCTTTAAGGAAAGATTTTAACATATTTTGAGTGCTCATTGCTTTATTGACAGAAAGTTCCCACTTTTCTAGGGCAAAGAGAGACAAGGCTGAGACTCTGTGCTCTAGAGCTGCTGAGCTCTGGCTGGGGCTGGCTCTTCCTTGTGAGTTACAGCATCCAGATAACCTGCAGCTCCTGCCTTGCTCTGCAGTAGTGTTGCTAGGCAATTGCTAAGGCTGTTTTTGCTCCAGGCTAGATGATCTACCTGTTTACTGCACTAAACTGTGGGATTTAGGAATGGAATATTTTTCCAAGCCTGGGTAGTGAGCCCTGGCTGCTCCTTGAGGATATGCAGAAGGATACCTGGTTGCTGTGCCCTGGCAAAGGTCTGCATAGCTCTCACACCTCTCACCTTGGGTAAGAGCCAGGGTGCAGCAGGAGACTCCCAGGGCCACAAGGAGGGATTTTCCTTGTGGATTTTACTCCTCAGGATGGAGACTGGGATTTCTTCCTCTGAGAGTAGCTGTCACGTCAGCACCTGGGTGCAAACACTGGTGTCATGTAACAAGGACAGATTGTTCTGCCTGAGTTTTCCTGGGAGTTATGGCTGATTTTGATGCTGTAATGTTTTATCCAGTTCTAGTCATACCCAAAACAGTTTTCACTTAAACGAGCAGACATCTTTTATGTCACAGAGAATAGCTTATACTCCTTTAGTGATTAACAGCACTTCCTGAAAAGAATTTAAAGCAGGGCCAGGTTGGTCAGATCTACATTCAACCACTGATGGCAGTACTCATTTTTCTATTGCCAAGGCATTGCCCTGGACTTGCATCTGCCTTCAGATAGATAAATGGAATGTGACTATCCCTCAGTCCTGAAATCCCAGGAGAAGTTTGATAAAATTTAATCTGATATATTGGATTCAAGACATCTGAGATTAATTCTCAGTTCAGGTTTTGCTGGATATCTATCAAATGAGCCTATCAGGCAAAGTTCTGTGCACTCTTAGGTATCTCACTTAATCCACTTTATGGTTTGGTTCCTCTGTGAAATAAGGCTGGTACCTTTTAACTACCTTAGCAGAGGAGTCAAAAAGCATTACTGAATATGAACTGTTCAGATGTTTGGAGAGCTGTGAGACAGAGGGGAGAGTATCAGCATGTTTTCTTATTTAGTACAGTGATATTTTCTAAGGGAGTGTTCAGTTATCAAATTTCATTCTGGAAGAAATATTTCACATGGTCAAATAATTCTTTATCAAATCAGTTCTTTACAGGCACTTTCTAGGTAGGCTTATTTTACAGAGCTTTCACTTAATGTAGTTGATGTTCCACTTGGTGCTTCATTACTTCTCCCCACTCCAAGTTTTCAAACAGTTTTCATTTCCCTAGTGAATTATCATGATCAGTGGTGGTAGCTGAGAAGATGCAAGGTTATCTGAGATGCTTCCTCTTTTCCTTGAGCCATAAGTTTGCATTTTTTTCCTTTCTATGTGATTGCTACAAAAGTTGATTCAATTAGAAGTACAGAGAAAGATCAGGCATCTGCGTGAAAGGAAGTGAAATGAATGTTCACAAAATTAGTGCTTTAGGGGCTTTTGATAGATTTGTGTAGGCTCTTTGCATCTGGGCATTGTCTACTTCAGTTTCAAATGTTTCTTTTACAGAACCCATTGCAGTTGCTTTACTGAGTTTTTTTTATAGGCTTGTGAAAAGAGCTGGCTATCAGAGCTCCAGCTTGCATCCTTCTGTTCCAAAAACAGGTATAAGATCAGCCCAGAAGGGATGCAGAGATGTTGCCCTGGCAGTGTTATGCCTTAAGGAAAGCTCAGCATCACAGAAACAATTTTTGACTTGTCCTTAGCAGGCTTCAAGTGATGGAGATGGTCACTGGCTGTGAAACAGACTGGTACCAGTATATTCCTGGTATTGGACATCTCTGCTGATGGGCAGATATTGTTTGCTGTCATTCTCTCTGTCATAACACCATCCACGTATCTCTACCAAAATAATTTTTAGGGTTATGCAGGCAAGAAATTATTCTTTTGCGGATCAGGCCAATAGCTTTGTGCTCTGACCACCAAGAATAACACTAATTAGTTTCAAAGAGGACAGCAGTAGCCTTAATTTACAGGATTATTAAAGAGCAACAGCTTTTTAGCATCTACTTCTCTTGGTGGTGCCAAGCAATTGGACAAGAGGGAATGGGCAGAAACTGATGCACAGAAGATTCCACTTGAATATGAGTAAGAATATGTTTACTGTGTGGATGACCATGCACTGCAACAGATTGTCCAGAGAGGGTGTGGAGCTCCCCTCACTGGAGATATTCCAAAAGTGTCTGAACAAAATCCTGTGCCATGTGCTCTGAGTAGGGAGATTGGACCAGATGGCCCACTGTGATCCCTTCCAACTTGACCCATTCTGTGATTCTGTGAAACATCAAAGAGATATATCTTTGGGACTTGTATTGCTGGACACACATCAGGCTAGCCGGATGTAAAACTGTTCCTGTTGTTCGACCCTGGATCACCAGATATGACAGAAGTTCCTTTGCTCATGGCTTTCAGGTGACAATTATTCCTTCTGCCAACTCCCTTTCTTCTCAAATTCTCTCCACAGACCTTACAAAGATTTTTCTCAAGTAGAAGTTTTCTCTTCTTGGTTTTGTCCCCCCATCCCAGTCATATCTCTCTCGAAAGGTACACTGATTTTTCCTGTACAAGATTCCATGTTTGTCCTACAGATGCATTCTTTCCTAAGTTATTTTAGTGGGATTTTGTCTTTGGAGTAAAATACTTGCACTAGAATTGCTTTTGCGTATTACAGAAGTTGGTCTGAAAAAGAGTTCCTGTTTTACTCACTTGTGAAATTATGGGTAAATGAGGAGAAAGCTATAAAAATGCACACACGTATGGAAAACTTGAAGAAAGGGAGTGATTTGGTGGGCGGGAGAGGGGGAAATTAGGGAGTAATCAAGTGCCACTGAGAAATAAGGAATTTAAGCTGACTGTTGATTATACCAGAGTAGTTCAACAAAAGAAGCAATAGAAAGTCTGCTCATCACAAGCAGATCATATCTGACAAAATGAGAGATAGTGAATAAATTTGTTTATCTCCATGCCTGTTCAGCCAGAATTTATTCTCTCTAAATTAAAGCATAGAAGGTGGGTATGGCAATAACTATTTTGCTTTGAGCTCCTTATTTTAGACAGATAGAGGAGAGATAAAGACACCTCTAGAGTCTGCAAGAATGAGCAAAAAGTGGGCAGGTTCCCCAGTAAACAGGCAGAATATACCCCACAAAGCATTTTTTGTCTCTTCATTCACTGTTAGAAAATTAGTCATTTTGAGGCACCCCACCAGATTAGGGCCAGTTTACTAGTATGACCCAGCACCACTTCACCTTAAATCCTTACCCATCAGATGTGCCTCTTCTTCATGAGCATGAAACATTTTGTTAAAGCTCTTTTCCATCAAGGTCATTTGAACATGTTAAGGATGATTCAGCAAAGCACTTAATTGCATGTCTCAGCCTATCCCTAATTAGCAGAGATCTTAAATTCTTGTACAATCCTAAGCATATCCTTGAAGTTAACTCAAGCACATACCCAAACTGCTGAGTATGCCTGAAGGAAAGCAGGTAAGCTGAGCCAGTGTTTCAGTAGCAGGCCATGTAAATGGCCAAAGATACATGATATCTTTGGTAAAAACCATGGCTGAACCTACAGCAGCAGAATTTCTTCTTTATTCTATAATCACAAAATTACCATTCCTAAATAGTTCCTAAAACTTCATCCCTTTTCACTCTTCTCCATCTTCCTGATACTGGAGCATTGTCTGCATACCCCTGGGTGTTTTGTGCTCAAGAATGTTTTGAAATTCAGATGTTTGAAATATCTTTGAGAATCTGTTTCTTTTCACTGCACTATATTGAACTTGACTGCCTTGTGTTGCACTCTGAGAACAACTGACTCTCTTTTTCCCACGCTTCTGGAGTTCACTTTTCCAGGGTTGGGATGTCACCAGCATTGGCTTTTTCCACCTCAGAGTTCCTGAATTTCTGCAGGAGAGATCACAAAGTGTTAATAGTGAAAATTGCTCAATATTGTCTGGTGTTCTGATGGATGGCAGTATCCTTGCCCTGTGTCTCTTGGTACAGCAAAACACTTCAGCTGAAGAGGTTTAAAAATCTATTTTGGCTGCTTGAATACACGAGTTGTGCTAATGAACAGCTTCTTACCAAGGTCAAATCAGACTAATTGCCACTAAGCAGATTTGTTAGTGAAAACAAGGCTGTATTATTTGATAAGAGAGTAAGGATTTGGGTTATCCTGCATTTTGCTTGTTTTGGTAGACATTGAGAATTTGCAGGAAAATGCGAGGTCTATTCCTTTTTCTTTTGCCCTTCCCATTGCCCAGTGTGGGCATAGTCTGCATCTTGTACTGGCAAAGGTCCTGCCATCACCAGTATCCATTTATATAAATCATAGTCAGGATGCAGCCCAGTGCTATGAATAGTCTTCAGACACCTGAGTCTCAACCAGCTTTTATTTTATTAATGACATTTATTTTGTTCCATATCCATACTCTGGCTAGTTGCCCATGACAAGTACTATGGATATCCTCCACCCTTTTTCTCCCAAACCTGGCATGTCATTTGCCTTCATAGAAAAAAATTAATTGTCACCTTTATGTGAAACTGCAGAGATTGGCTATGGCAAGAGATGGGATGATGGCCAGAACCACACTGCTGTTCCTACAGGTGTTAGATGTCTTGTTTCAGAGTTTTATTCATTCAACATGAGTTAAAAATTGCTATCAGATACATGGTTTAATATATTTCTTTTTCCATTTTGGATAATTAAAACCTGAGTTGTTGTTTTGGTTTTTTTTTCCTCTTTTTTGTTTCTGTAGCTTAGAGTGTATTCCACATCCTGGATGGAGAGAATATTTTCACTTGAGTGCTTTTGCAATGGGAGGAATGATCTCCTCGGCCTCTGTTATTCTCTCCCCCTCCATTGTGTAGTTCTTTTCATTTTTGCTCCTTTGTACATTTACATTGCTGTTGTCTGCAAAGATGACTTGAGCTGAGGTTTTGTGGGCACTTCCAGATGAAATGTTTGCAGAATTACCTGCAATTGCAAAGACTGAGTACAGGTGCAGCTGATCTCATCCATCCTGTGTTCCCAGTGTACCTACATACCCACCCTACAAGCAAAGAATCAGAGCTACTTTCAGAAGTCCCTTTGAGCATCCTTGCTTAAACTCTGCCAGTGCAGCCTCAACCTTAATTTCTGGCTGGGGATGTCATTCTGGCACTGTGTAGTATTGCTTTCACTGCTCTTCATTATGTATTGTACCAGGGAATTCCTTACACATTTTTGAACAGTGCAGCCCTCTGACGGGGACAGGAAAATGACTGCAGCCTAATTCTTGGAGTATTTGTAGCAAATCACTAAATAATTGTCACAGATTAGTTGCCCAGCCAAGCCACGTGAGGTGAGTTGTTTTAATGACAGGGTTTTAAGCCCAGGATGTTTTCAAAGTAATTTTATTTAATGAAGGAGACAATCTGCTCAGAAGACAAAAGGCACCACTCCACTGCTCCTGAGATCCATGTGGCAGAAGTGAGTTTGCTTTTGAAATAGGTCCTAATCAGCTGGCATTACTAGAAAATGTTTATAACTCTGGTTTTCATGGGTGAGAGCATGAGGCTCCATGCGTTGGCACCTTTGTGCAGATCTAACACAATGGAGCACTCCAGTGATAATCTCTGTTGATTTCTCTCCTTGAACTGTAGTGAGGCTCATGGCAAGGAAAACTCTCTCAGTATACTCCTATCTTTCCTGCCTCTCCTCCCAGCTGGGAAAGTGATTTTTACTTAAGAAAGAATGTCTATCTTGCAGAAATCTGTGCTGCAGGCCTGTTCTCCCTTTTTGATTTTTTTCCCTTTTAATTTTTTCAGGGTTTTTTTTTTAGTAAAGACAATTCAGAATTGATTCAAAGCAGAACCAAACACAAGGGTGGCGTAGGGGGTTAGAAAGCCACAGTAAGAATTTACTCAGAACAAATTAATTTGAGGATCTACCTCAAATGAAGTAAATGAACCTCAGAAATACTATGGAATTAAATTACTGCAAAATTTCTTCAGGCCTAATCATTAAAGGTCTAATTAAAATAAAATTATTTGGCAGTATAGTCTCTCACTACCATGTAAAATATATTAGGCTGAGACTTCCTTCCTTCCTTCCTTCCTTCCTTCCTTCCTTCCTTCCTTCCTTCCTTCCTTCCTTCCTTCCTTCCTTCCTTCCTTCCTTCCTTCCTTCCTTCCTTCCTTCCTTCCTTCCTTCCTTCCTTCCTTCCTTCCTTCCCATCTTTTCTTGCCTTCTCTTCTTCCTCCCTTTCCCTTCTCCTCTTCTCCCCTTTCCTCCTATTTCTCATTCCCCATGTCCTTCCCTCCCTTGGTGTCCCTCAACAGCCTGTGCAGAAATAAAAATTGTTTTATTTTGAACACAGAACTGCAGTTTCCATCCTGGGGTTTGCAGACCCTCAGGGTTACTTGTAAGAAGGGGAAAGTATGAAAAGGAACTAGGAAAAGCAAATTGAGATACTAAATCCCTGTATGATAGCTATGCCCCTGAAAATAAAATTGGACCATCAAAAAATAAAATAGTCGGAAGCTACCAGAAAAGAAGGAATTATTACAAGAAAAAACATCAGGGAGTTTGGAAGGTCATTATGGTCAAATATATAGTGTCGGTAAAATTCAGAGAAAATCTGTTCAGTGTTAAAACAATTTTAGATCAAAGGAATAACATAGTACCTGAGCTGTAGACAGTTAGTGGAATTAAACTTTTGAACCTCTCTAAGACTTTCCTGTCATTTTATATAGCCAGTAAAAAAAAAATCCTAGTTCCTTTCCTGCAGTAAATTGACAGAATTTCATTAATGAATTTGTATTCAAATATTAAAGCTCTGAAACACCATGTTTTTGCTTATGTAGGACCTTTCATTCCAGTGGACCTTAAAATGATTTATGGACACACATTTCCTAGGGCACAGGTGGCATCAGAAGCCACATTTCACACAGCTGTATCTGGTGCAGCCATAAATAATTTAGCAAAAATCTCTAGGTTGAATTTTTTAAGAGCTTTACAAACAAGTTATTTGTTTACAAAACACAGATAAACTGCATGAATATGCCAGGTCTGGAAGTGATTAATTCTTCATCAGGTAAAGGTACAAGGATGCAGAATAAAAAGCATTTGCAATTCAAACACAGAAGCATTATAGAATTAAAGCACACAGGTTTTAGTCAGAGGAATCTTTGTATGCCTGTGCATGCAAAACTGTCCAGCCCTTCTTGGATGAGGCCACCAGTGTCCCATCTGTTTGTCTAAGGCACTGCGATTTAATAGTATTTGCTCTTGAGAAAAGGTCTCAGGTTTAAAGGAACACCACCACCCCAAAAAAGAAAAAAAAATTACCCTAGAACAAAACCCCACATCATTTCACTGCAGATGTTTGCCAAACCAGGGGATGGCAGAATCATTGCTTACTTCCTTCCTACCCTTAACCCTTGGAGTGGCTTAGCTTTAGGGCTACAGATTCTAAATCCTTTTGGATTTGAAGCTAAATCCAAGCAAAGTTACCAGCTTTCTGATGTTGGAGCCTTCATGTCTGATTCTCTCAGACTTTTCTGTATAGCTGTCACATCAACAGATCTTTTTTTATTTATTTTGCCCAAAGCAGAGATTCTTGTGTTATCATATAACTCAAGGAGCTGGGGCTTTAGAAAAATGATGAATATTATGTTATACTGTTGCAATTTGTCAGAAGAATTGCTTCTCGCTTCTCCAAGCTATTGAGATCTACAAGGTTCAGTTTAGATTATCCAGAATAAATTGTCCCTTGACTGACAATCCAAAAGAATAGCTCCATGATTAGAGTTTTGGGACAATCTTAAAAGTAGGATTTCCCTTCCTTTGCCCTTGCCCCTGCATGCAGCCTCACTCAGCTCTATCCAGCAATCAGTTAATTTCTGTACAGACATTGTCCCCAGCCATGAGCTGGGTTTCACAGGGGTTGTGGGTGCACAGCTGCCTGCAGCAGTGGAAATGTTTGCAATGAAATAAATATTGTGTTTTCTGAAGCACAGTCTCAGTCTTTGTAGAGGGATCACCTTTGGCTCTTTTCTATACCCTCAATATCCGTATTAGGCAGAGCCTAAATTTGGAGCTGGGGAGCAGTTGCAGAAGGGTGTATTGAAGGCAAAGCTCTGACACTGCAGTGCCAGGGAACATTACACAAGGCCACTTCCACTCTGTGTTAACCATCTTTTATCCTGTCAGAGCAGCAGAAAAACCCCTCATAGAATGGAAAATCAACCTCTTTCTCTGCAATCCCAGCTCTGTTTCCAGCTGCACAGCCAAGGACTTGGTCCACCCTTCCCACCCAGATCCCCACTGATCAGACAGAGCCCAGTGAGTCCCTAATGCCATCATGGGGAGCCTCACCAATCTTCAGACACTCATTTAATTGCCTGCCAGGACCACTGTGTTTCCAAAGGGGAGGATTTATATCCAAAGAGTGCTCACTCACATCCCTGCAGTGGGGAGCCAAGACTTGTCAAATCCGCCACCGGCTGCTGGTGACTCACGAGACGTCCAAGACAAGCAGCTTAACTTTCTTTTTCCTCTGTTTCTGTTTTCAAAGAAACCACTTTTCAGCTGCACACCAGGGGGCTGTTGTGAGTTTGAATTAATTTGAGGCTTCCAAATTAAAATTTCTGCAATACAGCAATTCATTTCACCCTGTGAGGAACATCTCAGATCCGCTGACTCTTCCTGTGGAGGCACCTGTTTCTCTCCAAAGCCAGCTCAGCTAACAAGCTTAGGCATTTCACGGACTCTGATGAGCTCTCTCTGAGTGTTAACTCCTCTCTTTGCAGGTCTTAGGGTCCCATGGGCAGGAAACAGAATCCTAACTTGCACCACATGGGAAGTTAACTGAATATTGTGAGCAAACCCTATCTGCAGCAAGCACAGGCCTGCTGCTGTTATATTTATGCTCTGGCTTAAAAACATTCAATTGAGGATGTCATTAGGGGGTTAATGGAAGCATTGTACTTAGAAAGTCTCTCTGTAAGCCAGGCTAGCCTCCTTACCTTACCATGTGATCAAACTCATTATTTTCCAGCTCCTGCTGGGATTGTAAACAGTCAGATTTGAGCAAATGAGCTGCAGATGTATTTATATCAGGACAATAACATGAGGGGGGTTCAGAATGGCATGCTACGGCCTGCTCAAGAAACAATGTAATTAAATTACTGTTTACAGAAAGAAAACTAGCACTTTGGGTAGATTACATTTTTAAGCTTTCTTGAAAAGAAACTTGAGTCTGGAGCGTCCTTTAAAAACAGAAATTAGAGGTCAAACACTGGATGAGAAAGCAAGCATAGAGAAATGTCATCTCCAGAACTTGATTAAGAGCACATACACATCACACACATACAATTATACCTTGTGTTTGTGCAGATCTTAGGCAGAATGAGACCATCTGTATTTTCAAGGGATCCA
Organism: Acridotheres tristis; assembly: GCA_037013685.1. Classification (NCBI taxonomy): domain Eukaryota; kingdom Metazoa; phylum Chordata; class Aves; order Passeriformes; family Sturnidae; genus Acridotheres; species Acridotheres tristis. The sequence continues at coordinate 141,687,879 of CM072886.1, read as the reverse complement.
TCACTTAAGGTTGTGTGAGCAACTACTAAACACACAATTTCCCAAATTTCCCAACCTTGAGGAGACTGAGTTTGCCTGAACTGGACATAAAAAATGGGCAAAAGATGGCAAAATAATCTCTTAATTTTATGAATGAGGGAATGCATAGCTCAAGAGTTTTTTGGTTTTGTTTTTCTTTCATTTGGGGAGGACTGGAGTGGGGCAGGGGGACACAGAGTTTGGGGAGGGGGGGAGAATTTTATTTCCATTTATTGTCTATATGTAAACAGCTGGTGACATTTGAGATGACCCAAAGTATCAGTATGGGATGCTAAGTAGGACACAGAGAAAATCTCCCATTACAGCACCATGTCTGTGCAACTAAACCAAGCCCTAGATCTCCAGTAATGATAAGGAGAAATGTGGCACCTTGCTTACACATAGGTGTATACACATGAGCACAACCTGTGTTAAGACTCAGAGTTAACTCTGCCTTGATGTTTGTATTTTGTTTGGGATTATTTCAAAGAAAGATTGATCATTTTCATACTCACAACTCTCATAACAGCTAGGTTACTATTGTGAAAAGGTAAATAGTGCTGAGTGACTTTCATGGGCTCCTCCTCACTGACAGTTTTCCTGTTTTAGTGCTGTCACGACAGAGGGGAAGTGTGCTGTGACCATGCCTGAACATTGTGCAACTATTCAATTTTCCTATTTTAGCTTCTGTACAACATCCTAGACAATCTCTCCAACTGTGGATGCCAGCCCCCAAACACTTGACAGCTTTATCCACTGGCATTTAGACTGAACTGAAACATGTGCAAAGCTTGGCCTCTCTCCAGAGGCAAATGGAGAGCCACCTCCACCACCATAGGCTGTTTGCATCTTGTTCCTGTTTCAGGAGAAACAGGAGGCCAGGAAAAACATGTAGTCTACTATGCAATCTCTATGCCACAGCCTGTGCAGCCCAAACCTCTCATCCCTGTTGTGCCTGTAGCAGCTGGGATTGTAAACCCTTGTTTCTTCATCAGACTTCATGAGAAGACTATCTACTGTAGGTCAGCTCCTATCTCCATTGACATTACATCACTCCTGCTATCTATTGGCATTTTTCTCTTCTCAGAAAACAGTTGGATGTGCCACTTTTTTTATTCCCAATCTCAGTTTGATCAACTCTCCAGTTTTCATGCTCAGATTGTGTTTTACTCCTTGAAATGGAGAGATCCAACACTGCTAATACAGCAATTGTGTATGTTGGAAGAGTGCAGAGAACAGAGTGGAAAACATGATACATATACTCTTAGTATTGATCCTAACAGCTCCTATTCTATATCTGGAAAAAGAACACCTGTAAGGGCCACTAGTTTGAACTGGCAGGACACTTCTGTGATATCTGTTTTCCAGACTATTTTGTATTCAGATAGGTCATGCAGCTTACCTGAAAAATGGTAGGGGAAAAAGTAGTAGGTGTCTCAAATTGCAGACAACATGCATTGTAAGGAGATGTAGCAGATAAAGAGGTCGATGGCTTTTCCCTCACCCTAACTAAATTCCTACCTTCCTCCTTGACCTGGAAATTACCACGCTTGCAAGGCTGGTGAAAAGATAAACTGGCAGGGATAAACTCCTGTCCTGTTTCTGTCAAAATGACCCAAACTAGAAAAGACATTCCAGTTATCCTGAGAAATCTAACAGCTTTCAGCTTTCCTTCCCAAAATGAAAGCAGATATTATCAATTGGATAAATCACAGAAGCAATTGAGAATACTGTGGGCAGGTTCAGAAGTGTGGTTTGATCCTCAAGTCTGCACAGAAGTCTGTTCCCATTAAGGAAAGAGGTGGGAAGAAGACTGAGAAGTTGTGGTTTAACCCCAGCCAACAGCCCAGCCCCACGCAGCCACTCTCACTCCCCCACCAGCAGCACTGGGGAGAGAGTCAGGGTGGTAAAAGCTGGAAAACTCGTGGGTTGCATAAAGACAGTTTAAAAGGGAAAGCAAAGGCCAAGCACACAGGCAAAAAAAAAACCCAAGGAATGAATTCTCTCCTTCCCACGGGCAGGCAGGTGTTCAGCTTCTCCAGGAGAGCAGGGCCCCATCACATGTAATGGTGATTGGGAAGACAAATGTCATCACTCCAAATGTCCCCCCCTCCTCCTTGTTCCCCTCTCTTTATACACTGAGCATGATGTCACATGGTCTGGAATATCCCTTTGGTCAGTTTGGGTCACCTGTTCTGGCTGTGTCTCCTCCCAGCCTCCCCTGCTCCCCCAATTTCCTCCCCAGCGTGGCTGTACAAAAAGCAGAAAGGGCCTTGGCTCTGTGTAGGCCCTGCTCAGCAATAACAAAAACATCTCTGTATTATCAACACAAATCCAAAACACAGCCCCATACCAGCCACTGTGAGGAAAATTAACTTCACCTCGGATGAACCCAGCACAGAAGGCAAAATGGGAGAATCTCCCAGTGAAATGCTCCTACCTGTGGAAGGTGTGTACACTGCATTTCAAAGATATGTCAACAAGTTGTCTTGGTTTAATTTAATTTTCCAAAAAAATGCCTTCATTTAATTTGAATTTCCCGGCCAATGCACCAAAAAATGTCATGGTTTTGATTTGACAATTTAAATATATTCATTTTCTGTTGCGAGATAGAATCAAGAGCAGAAGCAAGGCAGGCCTAAAATTTAAGAGGGTCTAAAAAGAAATTTATTAACTACACAAAGAAAAGAAAAAAAACAAATTCAAATAAGATTTTTCACACCACTCCTTCTTTCCCTTTCCCAACTTTCATAACAACAAAACAAACATACAAAAAACTACTTCAGTCAGTTCCCAACTCAAATAGTCTTTTTTTCAGTTCACTTCAGAGAGAGAAGTTTCCTCTTGTGAGGGATTTTTCTCCACAAGGAGAAAAAAAAAAACAGTCCTCTTGTGGTTTCATTTTCATAATTTGCATCCACCTGGGAACCTGCAATTGTTCACTCCTCCCAACTCCACAGCCTTCCCAGAGCTGCACATGTGGGCCATGTCAGACTCATGGGGTATTACTTTTAAGAATGAAATGTTCCAAAGCAAAAGTTCTCTTCATCTTTTTTCTCTCTGTCCATGCTTCATCCTCAGAAAACTGAGATCCCCTTCTTTCCTCGGGGCAAAGATTCTCAACACAGGTGCTCTTTGGTCAAATGATCTATCAAATGGAACATCTCCATACCCCATGTCTTTTTCTCCACGGTTTATAGGAATATTCAGCACATCAGTTAATCCCTACAATCTTATAAAAGGACATTTCAGCCATCTTCACAGCATCTCCTCATTCTCCTTCCATTTAAAAAACGTAGCTCTTTCTTCACTGACTTTGAAAAATCTCTTTTTTCCCCCTCTCATATTCAAAGGAAGGCCGCAGGTTTTGCAAATCTCATCTGAGCACAGAGTTTCACACAGCTGCAAGAGTTGGGCCAGGCCCAGACTGTGCTGGGTGAGGAGTGGCTGAGATGTCAATCAGCCTTTCTGGGGCTGGGCTGCAGCTCACACTGCCCATGGCCGCCCCTGCTCCCAGACAGGCCCGGCTGCCTCCCCCAGGCCGTGCGGGGCTGGCCCGGCCTGGCCCTTCCGAAGCTGCTCCGAGGCAGCAGCAGGAGCTGAGCACCCCCCAGAGCCGCGGGCCCGAGGGGGAGGAAGCCGGGCTAAGGTCTCATCAATGAGCCTTTCCTCCCCCCGGCCATCGGGTCCCTTGGTTTGCAAACGGGGCCCAGCGGCCTCCCGGCCCCCCTCCCCCCTATCCCGCATGGGAGGGAGCCCAGGTCGGTGCCATTGGAAATAAAAGAGACTCAGTTCTGGATTACCTCCTTCAAAATGTGTGTTCACAGAGTGAACTAACTTTCTCCAATTGGCTGTTGAGGATGCCAATAACTAAGCCAGCCCTCAATGGTCCCAGTCAACCCACAGAGGAAGCCCTCTTAGAGAGAACTTCTCTCTGAGTTTCTTCTTCCCAAGCCAACCCACCACACAAGTATAAAACATTTTGGCTTAACAGAGACATATCATTCTTAAACTAGAACAGAACTGCTCTCCTTTATGTGCTGGGGAAGATGTGTGAAAATCAACTTTTGGGTTTTTGCTCTTTTTGAACACTACTAAAGAGGTTTCACAGAACGGTACTGAATGTGTAAATATGGAATAGTATATTCCATTTCTGGTTCACCCTTCAAATGGAAACTCACATGTTCTTATACTTTAATTTCTTCATTTTTAAGTGAAGGAAGGATCCTTCAGACCAGTAGTATAATCAACTCCTAAATGACAAGAAGGCTCACAATGTCATTCTGCATCCATGGAACAATTCTGTGAAATTTGGTTTTTTTTAGAGCATCTTTTTTAGAAATAATCATATTTTATTTTATTCACTAAATTCTCTGAAGGATTATCCAATATAGTACTCTCAGTATAAAAGAAGCAAGCAGGAAATAAATATGTCTTGGCCTTTATAACCAAAATGCATTTAATAATTTGAACACCTTAGATAATTGATTTTGCTTCTAAATTGATACTTTGGGCTCACTAGGTTTTCTGAGAATGCTTGATTCACTATCAGAAACTGAAACAGGGACCACAAGTCCTGACTCTTAACCCCATCTTAGATCCAAGGGAACCAGAACTGTCCCTGAGGAAAAGTTAAATTAAAATTAATTTCAAATGTACTCCAAAGGCCACAGTTCTGTAGCTCTCTTCATCACTGGATTATTACTGATGATCTATTCCAATTTGGAACAGAGACAAGATGACAATTATGCTTCCTAACAAGTCTTGAAATAACCCCTCAGCTTTGAGGTACTACAAGAAAATTCTCTTTTCACATATTATTATTGGCTGAGAACACCAGATTCTAATCCCATGTCTCTGCAAGTATCTCTTTGCGCAAAACTCAAATTTCTTACTTAATTAGTGAGCAAAGAGCCACAAAAAGCAAAAACAAAATACAAAATAAATACATGATAGACAAAGCTATCAGATCCAATATGGAAACTGAATTCAAAGAATGCTGAGAGACATCTAGGAGAACACCATACTCTTTGTCCCAGAATCCTGAAAAACTGGCATATTGATTGTCATATGAGTGTTTTCAGGAAATCTATCAAACTGACAGAGGAATAGCCAGCATGTTCCCTGTAGTCAAATGGTGAGAAATGTCAAATGGTCTGTGCAGATACCAGCTGGCACCCTGGCCTCAGCAACAGACAGAGCTGTAAGAGTTTTTTTCTTTTAAAAGACAGAGGTAAACAGAAAATGTAATGCGACTATGAAAGAGTAAATGCACTTGTAGGATACATCAGAAGGTTTTTTTTCCCAGAGATAAGAAGTATTGTTAAGATACTAAGATCTAAAACACTGCAAACGTGGTTTTTTATTTGAGGTCCATGTGGAACTTTTAGAAATTAAACAAAAGGCAGCTCAGAAAATCAGTTTTGCTTTCCAGAGGCCTGCAGGCATGTGCAAAGAATGCCCAACTTCATTCAAAAATTTCCAGAAAGATAGAAACTGGGAAAGATAGAAACTTAGATATGTATGTAAGAATCTGGCCATATTCAGAGCAGAGAAGTTCAGTCTAGATCAGGTGCAGAGGTGGACCACAGGGTAATGACAAAACCGAGAGATTATTTTCTTATGAGGAGAGACACACTGAGTCAGCTTGTTTAACTTCAGCAAAGTGGAGGCTGCAGAAATATATGTTGTCTTTCAATACATCAGTGTGTGATCACTGGGGAGGCAAACACAGTTGCTAGCAGACAGGACAGTGCTGGCAGAACCAAATATGAATATATTGCTCATGATTATTTTAGGCTGAAAACAAGAAGGGTTATGACTAATTAAGGAGTAAGATTATGTGACGCTCTCGAATCAGAAGCACCAGAGGAGAGATGATCACAGCAATGGAGATGCAGTCTGACCTGCTTTTGCACAGGATTATGTGACATCTTATGGTAGGAGGGATGTAATGACCCAAAGGATTTATTTCCCTCAGTAGTTTTGTTTTTCTGTAATTTTCCTCACTGCTCACTGGTCTTTTAATCTCATAACCTGTCAGACTGAAAAATCCCAGTGCCATCAAGGTTAAGAAATCTCCTAATCAGTTTAGAAGCAGGAAGACAGGTCTAAACAGTGTCATTCTAGAATGCCTAGGACATTGGTGGATGTCACAGACTGTGTAGGTGAAGCGTCCCAAGACTGTTAGACCTGGTATACATTCAAGGCACCAGAAATCCTAAAAGGATGTAATTATTCAGCTGGAACCCCCAGACAAACAATAAGCTTTGTTTGCCATGTTGTGACTAATCTGTTAATGAATCAAAAAGTGTTGCTGTGGGGCTCCCCATATTGTTCTTTTATTGCAATAAATGAAAGAATATTCTGCAATCCCTCACACTCCTCCTTTGTGTGGGGTGTTTGCTTTTAGGGGTCTGATTTGCAAAACAGCTATACTGTGACATATCAGTTTGTTCACAAGATACATTCCCTCCTTATCAACGTAAATTCTGGGAATTTTTCTGGGATAAAAATAGAGATTGGTCTTGTTTCACAAGATCCTCTAGAATCATACAGTCAGGTAATTCTGGGTGAATACTCTGCAGGTTTCCTCTCTCTACGGGTCAGCAGTAGAATTTATAACTGGGTTTTAATTTGAAGCCATTCATTATTTCAGCTCTCTTTCAACTGCCTCTTTTCATATTTTGTTGCCTTGTCCTTTCCTAATGCAGCTTAACACCATGCTTGTGGTTGCCCAGCACAGAGCACTGAACAGATGTTTTCTTTGAGCTGTGCTCAGCCATATCTAGGCCCTTTCCCTCAGTAATTATAGTTAATTCTAGGAATCCTTAGTGAATATTAATAGTGGAAATGGTTCCATCGTATATCCCTAACATTACACTGAATGCTTTTTCACAATGCAGTGCTCAGTTATGCAGATGCATTACATCATTCTGAAGTTGCATGTACTTTTCTTTATGCTGAATTAGACTGAAAAAGAGTGCCTGGAGGAATGGGCGAATGGGCTCTAGCTTCCCATAAATCCCTAAAGCACATTATATCCCACACTCAGAAATGTCTTTCTCCCTAGTGTCCCCTTCTAATTTTTTGGTATTTTCAATATTTATCCTCTAACACGATATAAAGGAACTGGTTGCCTTAAAATATATGAAGGTTTCCCCTCTTGTAGCCTGCTCAGTTCCTCCTGTTTGATCCTGCAGTAAAATTGCAGATCTGCCATCATTACAGTCAGACCAAAATACTGCCTATAACTATGTCATTGACTGTCATCATCACAGGCTTAGCCTGTGACTTCATCCCCAAGCCAAAGAGGGGAGTGGAATGGGAAGCAAAGGAGAATGGCTGTGATTAAGTACAAATCACCAGAGCAATTGGAGAACGTGACCAGACTGTAAAAAGTACATGGAGACATCTCTCATTCTGATGAGTTCCCAGTTTTTTTCCTACTTACAAAAGCCTATTTTCAATGTTTGCCACCTTCTTTGCTCCTAGTCTGTTAAAGTTAGGTTGGCTGGGCATAAAGGAAAGCTACAAAGGCAAATAGCCTGGTCTTTGTACCGAGCAGCTGTGGTACTGCACCCATGGTGGAGGGCAGAGACAATTCTCTGAAGCACATAGTGCTCTCTGAAGCCAACAGGAGCATCGCTCTGACTCAGGCAAGCAACTCTTACAGATCTCTTTTTATTGACTGATTTATTGAAAGAAATCTCTCATACATTCCTGTTGGCTTCTGTTACCAAAAGAGGCACTCAAGAAGACATGGTTCTTTTGCAGTCATGCAGAAATTTGCCCTATAAAGCTGGAATCATAATGTATGCAATTAGCCCTCTAGATAATTGTCCATACCTTATAGTCAGTCGTTAAGCAGGACTGAATACTGCACAAAGTTTTATGAAAATAAGACTTTTCCTAACACAATAAAGATTTGACTAATGGTGTTTCAGATCAAAGAAGGAAAGACTTACTGTAAAAGATGGGAAAGAACATATATTGCAGGGATGTGAAGCTGCCCAGGTGCCTCTGCAAAATGTTGCATGCAACAATTTGGGCAACATTTAGGGTACCATGAATATCAAGGTAATAATTTCTTTTTGTGAAAACCAGTGCCAAGTATAGTCCTTGTTAAATGGCATAATGTTGCAATCATGGTCCAGTACAAAGAGAAGAGAAATAAGCCCAGTGGCCCAATGCTGTCCAGCAAAGTGCATGCAGCTGCATTCAACTGGCATGCATTATGTTATAGGTTTGGCTTTCTTATAAATACTCATATAGATTTGGCTTTCTCATAAATATTCGTATTGATCCATTAGCTCCTTTTGTCTAAGGATCCCAAAGCAGTTGACAAGTACGAATTGCCAAAGCTTTGCAACATCCAGAAGAGGAGGGTGACTGCTGCACTCTTAACACTCAGGCATAAAATGGCAAAGTGAGGTTAACTGACTTGTCTGGGATCAGGCAGTGAGTCAGAATGGGAGCTGGAAAGTGGTACCCAGGGGTTACTGTTCTGCTGCTGAAAATACATGAGAAGAGGAAACTGGGGAGTTGCCTGAACAGCATTGGCTACAGCTGGTGCTGAGTCTCACTGTCCCTTATCTCTGTGCATGGTGCCCTCAGGAGCTGAAGCACAAACACACTCTCAGCCCATATGCTTAGATGCTGGGAATACACCAGAGGGCTCCTACAGGTGCTGTGAAGAGGATTCCTCAGGGCTGATGAATGCAGAGAATGATTTTAACAGTGTGTGAGTTCAGTATGGAAGGGGAATAGGCAGGACTCCTTTTTCCAGCAACTTTTTAATTTAAATTGCCACAGTCCTCCAGTTAGGAAAAGGTGTAGGGATTTTTTGTTTGTTTTGCTGTTTTGTTTTTGTTTTATCCTGCATTGCTAACAACAATAATATTGATATGTTTCCTGATTTCAGGTTGCTGAAATTGCAACCATTTAACTGGTCTGAAATGTAGTTAAATAATAGAATTTCCATTTCACAAATGAGTAAATGGAGGCTAAGGAAAACCATCTGTAGTAGAATTAAGAACCAGAAATCCTTTACTGACCCTGGACAGCTTTCCTTTGGTGGATACAGGGAAGTTTATATACATACATGTAAAAATTTAGATTAATCTGCTGAGATATAACCCTGTAGACTGACATTAAAGACACTGTCTAACCCAGAGAACAATAAAGACCATTACCATAATTTCCAGCTAGGCAAAGCTATTACCAAAGCCAAAGCTTTGGCTGAAATCACTAATGGTACCATGATTCAGAAGTTCCTGCTCTCAGCTAGAATGTTTTATTTCACAGCTGCAGAGGGCTATGGATGCATGCCCTGCTGATACCTGTTATACAATGATGCACCCATTGCTTTGGCTTAAGCAATTGTTTAGACCTCTGGTCTGCATTTTGGCTACATTAAAAGAACCTTCATTTGCCAGGTTTTTTTCTCAGTGTAAGTGGAGTTTTTCCTGTCCCACATAAGCACTAGGCACTGGCTGCTTTCCTGATCCTGTCAGATGGCCACTGACAATGGATCTTCCACTCTGTGTCATCCCAAAATAAATTCTGCCTGAGCGAGCTATAAATCAGTAGATGGTCTCTGAGGCACAGTGGCTGTGTGTTGCTCAGCCTACACTGATACAATGGAGGGCAGAGTGCCACAATCCAGCTGTTGAGATATGAATAAACTACAAGGAATTATGTACAGACAAATTTAAATACTGCTGACTTAGGGGAAATAAAATCACTGAAGCACTGAACAATGCTGGCAGGCTTGAAGCCAAAATCACATTTGCTTTTTGTTCTGCTCTGACATGGGGTGTAATTGGGTTACAGTGACAATATTGAAATAATCTTTTTTTAAGGTGAAGAACACAGAAACACTTCTGACAATGGTCAGTACCATGTGAACAGCAGTAATTGTTCATCAAGAATCAGACAGAATCACAGAATCATTGAATATGCTGAGTTGGAAGGGACCCATCAGCATCACTGAATCCAGCTTCTGGCCCTGAAGAGGACATCACAAGAGTCACACCATGTGCCTAAGAGAATTGTCCAAACACTTGAACTCTCTCAGGCTTGGTGCTGTAACCACTTCCTTGGGTAACCAGTTCCACTGCCCAAGCACCTTCTGGGTGAAGAAACTTTTCCTGATATCCAACCTAAACCTCTTCTGACACAGCTTCAGGCCATTCCCTTGGGTCCTGTCACTGGTCACCAGAGAGAAGGGATCACTGCCCGCCTCTCCTCCCCTCGTGAGGTCTATCCTCAGTCTCCTCTCCTGCAGGTGTAACAATCCAAGTGAACTCAGCTGCTTGTACAGCTTCCCCTCCATGTCTTTCATGTGGTCCCTCCTTCACCATCTTCATAGCTCCCATTTGGGTGCTCTCTAATAACTCAGTATCTTCATATTGTGGTGCCCAATACTCAAGATGAGGCTGCCCCAGTGCAGAGCAGAGCAAGACAATCCCTCCCTTGCCTGGCTGGTGATGCTGTCCCTGATGTCCCCCAGCACAGGGCTGGCCCTCCTGGCTGCCAGGGCACTGCTGGCTCATGTTCACCTTGTCACTGACCAGGGCCCCCCCAGGTCCCTTTCCACAGTGCTGCTTTCCAGCCTCTCATTCCCCAGTCTACCCACAACCAGGGGTGCCCCTGACTGTGACTGTGACTCTGACTGGTCTTCCAGACACTCAGATGGCCACTGGTCAATACAGTCAAGGTCATTACTGTTTACTCCAGCAAAATACTAAAAACAACAACAAAAAAATATCCTCCAGAATGGGTGTCCAAATATTTTTTTTCCTTTTTTATCTTTTTTTTTTTATATTTGGACTAAGCAACAAAGAAAATAGTAAAACATCCAGAATTTATAAATTAGTTTACCAGTGGTGGATGCCCCAAACTTTCTAAAGGGAAATATGAACTGAAAGCATTTCCCCCCACCTTGAGGATGGATCTGTGCTTGGTCCCGGAGCCTCTCTGGGCTGGTCCTCCTTGCCTCTCCCTTTTCCCTGCCCCTGGGCTACAGCCCTTCAGTGGGGAGCTGTGCAGCACAGGCAGCTGGCACAGCTCCCTGGGATAAGCAGGAGAGCAACAGATGGCTGACACAGAAAATAGTGCTGAGACTGGAAAGGAATTTCATAATTTCAAAGCCTTTGGTCTTTACAGTGCTAGGAATCGGTTTGGAGGATAGTTGCAATTCTATTTTTGGTTGTCTGGTTTGGGGACTCTTGGTTTTGCCAATCTCACGTAGCACCAGGCACTGTCTGCAGGAGCCAAGGCAGGTCCAGCTGTATCATCTCTTGGAGCCAATCCACCACTGCAAGTGACAACTTCCAAGTATTTAACTTTGACATTTACTTGGCTCATGCTATCTTACCATTAACACACTTCTGGAGCCTCCTTGAGAGATACACAGAACAACCAAAATGCCTTTAAGACACCTGCTTCAGCCATAAAATTTCATTAACTAAGGATGAGTTTCTGTCATCAGGCAACACTGGTCATTTCTTGGTGCCTACACCATGCCCTTGGCTCTCCAGCTTGTCAGACTGAGTGGCTCATCCTGGGCTGCCTGGTGGCACTGCTTTTACCCTTGTCAGTACTTGCAGAAGGTGTTGAATTCCTACCTTCCTCTGCACAGCTATTATTTATTAATGTATTAGACCTTCAGTCACTATATATTCTTGGATTTAACTTTCAGTGAGACACACAGATATTCAGCCTGTTCAGCTAACCACCAAAAGTCAATTAAATGCTGCAACCTAAGGAGAGAGAGAAGTTGCACATTCAAGGGTCTGAGTCAGTCCACCTGAAACCACAGTGGTGTATCTTTCCCAGTAGGTTTGGAATGGTGATTATCCCAAGAGAACTGGTAGGTGAGGGCAGGCTTCATCCTTTTAAGTGTTTAATCTCGTAAAGTCAGAAGGCTGTATATTAAAATGAAAGGAAAATAGATAAATATTTAAAGAAGACTAGGAAGGATTCATTTAGATGCTTTGAAAGTGATAGCAATGTTTTGCTAAGATGAGAAAGGAGCTGCTGGAGAGATATCTTGTTGGTTTGGGTGCATTTTCCTCAGCAAAATGTTTTGTTTTGGTTTGTTGGTTTGGTTTTTTTCTGGGATAAACTCTGTATCTCTTTGTAGTGTACAGTGTGTCCTCAGGGTGGGATGGCACAAGCAAGAGATTAAAAAAAAAAAAAGCAGTGGGCAGTTAAAGATAAATTTCAAGGTCTTTTGGCACTGAAAAGCCTTAGAGGCAAAAAAACCCACATTAAACTGTCTTTTGTGTACATCCCAGGAGAATGTTTTCTCCTTTGGTGTGTTGAATCTGTGTTTACTCATGTATTAAAATTGCTGCTTGGTCTGCAGTGTAAAGATAACATAAAATGAATTCTAAATGCCAGATATAGGTTTACAGGCTGAGATGCTCTCTAGAGCTGTCATCACTTCTGAGTTGTGGTTGTGATGGGATGTAATGTTTTATGCTCTGCAGCTTCTGGACAAAGCCAAGGCTAAAGGGATTTGGAGAAACCGACCAACAGATTCAGGCTAGGAGACTGCTAGAGAAACACACAGCAAGAAATGAGGGCTTGCCAAGGAAGAGAAAACGTCCAGAGGACCAAGATTACAAATGTAGAATACCACCTTGCAAAGTTCATCCTGCCTTGCTGTGTTAAAATCTTGGCTATAGACTGGAGCTCATGGGGACTTGGGGACCAACAGGAGTGGGTTTCAGACTGTCATAGAGGAGGGGGAGCAAGTCACAGCTCTCAGGGAGGCAGAAACTGGTCTGTTCCTTCAGAAAGGTCACAGCAGCCACTGTACACTAGATGTTGTTTTACCTCTGTATTCACAGTGCCAAAATCACTTCGGTGGGATGGAGAAAGGTCAGTCTCAGAACACAATGACACTAAAGGGTGGCTGTCTTTGATGTGGCCCTACATAATCAAAAGTAACTCAGCTTTCCTTGCGATGAAGTTATCTGTGATGTTGTTGCCAGTGTCCCCCTTTACATACTCAGCCTAGGAGTCTGCAGGACTGGAGAAATTAACTTCTCCCCAAGGACATCCTTCTGCTTTGTCTGACAGGCCATGTCACATGTCCCAGAGATGATTTTTACCCCATCTCTTGGGAGGATAAGTGCGCCTGGAAGTGGGACAGGAGCTGTGGTCATCAAAATGGGCTGTGTTGGTGAATACCATTTGGGCCATGTGACATTTGGGGAGGGAGCAGTGAGGGAGAGGTCATTTCCCTTGCTGTGCATACACTTCCTCCTTGTGCTGTGAGCCAGTGACTGCTTTATGGCAGGGTTTCATTTGTCATTAATGAACAGGATCTTTAGAAAATCCACCATGGCTGTCACCAAATAACACTGATCTGATAAATTCCTGCTTTTGGCTGTCAGACTTTGTGGCTGAAATCAGACACTAAGGTGGGAACATGGGAAAGCAATGGATGGCTTCACTTTAGGTTGCATAAAGAGACCAGTTGCTCTGTGAAAGCCCACCAGTCTGTGTTTGGTATTGACAGCATTAGTGCAAGGTAATTAATATTCCAAGATTGTAAACCTGCTCCAGATTCAATAATATACCCTGCAAAGGAAATTACCAAGACATTGTTTCTTAATAACACTGAACAGGCATTTATGTTCTTAATGAATTTTTAGTACTACCCTCACAGTTCAGCACTGTCTCAACAAGCCTCCCTTAATTAAAGTTTCGCTAGCACAAGGAGTCCTTGAATTTCCAGAAATATTGGCCTGTAACCTTTGTAAATTTGTACTTCCTGAAGTTTCCTTCAGCCAAACTCTGAACTTGTGCTGCATGCTGTGGCTGCCTGTGTAACTCAGGGGAAAGCAGCTCTAGGTGTGGTCTGACATCACCCAGGAGAATTGTGAAGATGATAGCTGTGTTAATTTACTGAGTTACTGTTAACACAGCTCCAATAGAAACCTCATAATAGAAATGTTACCTCCCTTGTTTTGGATCCTGCCTCTGTGGAGTATTTCAGAACTATGGGAATCACAAGACCACTGCCAGACTGCACTGAGAAGGCTGTACATGAAGACATGAAGTTACCCCTAAGCTCTCTGTCTGCTAGAATAAATTACTGAGGCACAGTGCTTTAAGTATGCTTGCAGTCAGACATCAGACTGATACCAGAAAGAAAAAAAAAACCCAAAAACCCAAACAAACAAACAAACAAAAAAACCAACAAAAAAAAAAAACCAAAAAACCACACAAACAAAAAAAAACCCTCATAATTTTAAGAATTGTGATTAGAGTCAAGCACTTTGAATTATTTTATATAAGTGTAACTGTAAAGCTTCTGGCCTGTATTTTTGTGGGATGACAATTTGACAATTTCAGTTCCTACCTGAGGTCTCTTCCTTGCCATCAGCAAGCAAACATCAGGCAGGTGAAGTAACCTTCTGTCAGTCTGTGGAAAGCAGCAGGGCATGCAGCACACAGAATTTAGGTATGTCTTCATCAGCAGTAGGGTTTAGATGTCTTGAACGTGGACATGTTGAATAAATGTAGTTGTTTCATTTTGGCACCTTAGTCTATAGAAGCCAGGGTCTCACTCTGAATGTGGACCTATCTGTACACCACTCTAATGTCCTGCTCTTCCTTTCTTCCATCATTTCCTGCAAGACAGCAAAGATTTTACTCAGCTTCAGTCTTTTCACCACAAATACTTGCATTAAAGAAGATTGCAGACACAGCATAACACTGAGCTTGCATAAGGATGCCTGCCACTTTCTGGCTTTAAATAGTTTTCAGGTCCCCTTAGCAACTGGGTTTTGCATGTGCAACAAAGTGCTTTTCATGAGTGCTAATCATTAGACATTAATGCCCATGCTGGAGAGTTAACACTGATGCCCTCTTCATGCTGCAGCTGTTTTTCAGAGATTTGCTCACATTATATGATTAGATCAAATGATCCTCTCTTTAACATTTCCTTGAGGGTGAATGGAAGATTTTACTTAAGAAATAATTTTTTGTTTATTTTTCCCTTAGTTTGCTCTGGCTTTGAAAACAGACACAATTTCATATCAGCACTGATACTGATGGAAAACTTTGTTAGTTTGTGGTGGGATGCCATCCCACAAACCTGTGAAATGATGATCCCCATTGTTTATTGAATCACTGCATTTTAAATTCATTGTTTATTGAATCACCACATTTTAAATTAACATAAAGCTTCATCCACTTGTAAGTAGCTCTTTTCAGCAGCTGGTGGCCTCCTTCGTTACTTATGGTAAGTCCACTGTGTTGCCAGACAATTTGATCCAGAGCTTGATTTTGCCAAAAATAGCCTGAAACCTCTTATTTTTTTAACACTCTTCTCCCTCCAGTTTAAGGTAAAATATTCTTTTTAGTCTTTAACTGCCAGTTTACTCCTAGAACAACAACTGCTGAGGTTTTTTTAGATAATTAGTTAATGGAGGCAAAGAGGAAAGCATACAATGCTATTTCATATTCTCCTACAAAGGGGCTATAAAGCATCTCAGGTTTTTAACCTTGACTTAGAAATGGCTTTGTAATTATGCTTTCTTAAGGCAGTAGGTTTTAAAGTCTGCTCATCACTGGCTGAGTGGGAGAAGGAATCTTGTCATTCATGATGGCTGATAACTCGCTTGCCAGATCAAAATTAAGAATAACCTTTCACCAGCAGCTCCAGCACAGACATCATCCTTTCTGACTTCTCAGTGGGTACCAATGAGATTACAGCCAGATTGCACATGACAAACCAAAAATATCCCCAGCAGTCTGTTAAAATTTAACTCCCCCAAAAGATTACATCCTCACAAGCTTTGCAGCTTGGTGTAGTTCAGCTGATCAATGGAAGCTGAATCATATGCTTTATTTTTTTCAAAGTTTTCAGAAATCTCAATTGGAAAATAATTTGTGCTGCAAACAGGGAATGATGTATCATGGTGCAACATCCAGCACAGATTGCATGGTAAAGTCTTTGCAGGATTAAAGCCCCAGGCCTTCAGAACTGACACTGTAAAATTCAAAACTAATTCTTCTGATAAAACCTTAGCTAAATCCTGTCAGCTTCCCTTCCCTGAGCCTTTAATTGCTCTAGTAGGTTTCTCCTGTTCTGTTGGAAAACACCTCAAACTAAAGCATTAGCTAAAGGCACCTCAATTTATTGCCTATATTCCAAGTAATTACAATGAAAATTTTTTTTTTACAGTTGTAAGATCTCTCTTTAAGGCTTCCTCCAGTCACCAGAGACATAGGTACTCAGAACTCGTGGGGTAAAAATTCCTTAGCTGACAGCAGATAGGCTGAAAAAAAAAAAAAGAAAACTTCAAAGAAGAATAATCAGCAACTTTGAACATCTTGAGTTCAGTGCACAGTGACAGTAGGTTTGGGGCCATCTTCCCCAAAGAGGAAAATTACTAGACATCAGAAGTGCTTAGGTCATTGAAGTGTGGAGATTTTCACATGAAAGAGTTTGGCTTTGGGTTTTGCTCTCTGCTGTCACCATTTCTCTGTGCCTACTATCTTTCATCATTGCACTGTTCTTTTCTTCCCTTCTTGGGCTCATGCTTTGAGCTCTGGTCTTTTAATGATTAAAGTCACCAAGACTTTTGCCAGTAATTTCTATAAGCCTAAGATTATTTTTCTTTCATACTCTTTCTTAAGTTTCCCAAATGTTTCTTTCTAGGCTTCATTCCCCAAAGCACAGGTGTTCAGTCTGTCTCTCTTTCTTTTTTTTTTTTTTTTTGGCTGAAGAGTAAAAACACTTCAAAAAAATCAATTAATAATTTTATTTGCCAGATTTCCTCAAGCACTCAAGCATTCTGGGAAATTCTCTTTAGGATAGGGGTGAGGATCAAGGTAGTTTGGATTTCATCTCTCCTTGAAATAGCAAACCAATGCCTGTAAGATGTTTAGTTGCCAGAAAATAAATTCAGAATACACATACACGTGCTCACTCCCACATACAAAGTTTCCCAAAAGTAATTTGGTATTCATGTTTAAAAATAATTAAATAATTTCTTGTTGCTCACATCTAAGCCCTGTGAACAATGTATGCAGTTAAAGCTGCTAAATTAAACCCTCCTGACTCCATAATGCTGGTGCATCAAGCAGATGTGTTCCGGAGTACAACCCACTGCCTCGATATCTCCTGAATAGCTGCACATAAAGAGAGAACATTCATATAACACTGTCTATAAATATAGCAACCAGAATACGCTCCAGAGAGGTTGTGAGGGCTCCAAAGTTAAGTTTAGTTTGAGGTTTTGAGCTCAAATCAGAGCTAAAACTGATGTTATAATGATTGAATATGCTTTCCAGATTTAACATCTTCACAACCCTATTTAATTTCCAGTAATATTTTTAGCTCACATGAAAAGATGTTCTCCCTATTCATCAAAAATTATTTTAAAACTGACAGGAGGAAAATTAAGTTACTGATGTCTGCTTCCTTTATTTAGTACTTTGCACTTACATCCTGTGCTCGCACATCAGTTTCTTATATTGGTTCCGTGAACCAGGGAGAAGAGCTGGTCAGTAAAATTGAAGGAAGTGTAGGAAGATGGAATAGGGAGATAGATGTGCATGTTGGACCTGGAGTTATACTGAGGAAGTTTGGTGATGATACTGAATTGGAAGGAGCTATTGACTCCCTTGAGGGCAGAGAGACCTCAGCAAATCAGATACATGGATAATCACCAACCACATCAAGTTTAGCAAGGGCAGGTTCTGGATTCTGCACCTGGGACAAGGCACCCCTGGATGTGTGGATAGACTGGGGAATGAGAGGCTGGAAAGCAGCACCGTGGAAAGGGACCTGGGGGCCCTGGTCTGTGGTGAGTTGAACACGAGCCAGCAGTGCCCTGGCAGCCAGGAGGGCCAGCCCTGTGCTGGGGGACATCAGGGACAGCATTACCAGCCAGGCAAGGGAGGGATTGTCCTGCTCTGCTCTGCACTGGGGCCTCACCTGCAGTCCTGTGTGCTCTTTTGGGTGACACAATAAAAAAAAGCCACAATAAGTGATTAGAGAGCATCCAGAGGAGGCCATGAAGTGCTGAATGACCTTGAGGTGAAGCCATAAAAGATGTAGCTAAGGTCACTTGGATTTTTCAGCCTGGAGAAGAGGAGACTGCAGGGAGACCCCAACTTTGTCATGAGGGGAAAAGGAGGAGCAGACACTGATCTCTTCTCTCTGGTGACCTGTGACAGAAGCCAAGAGAATGGCCTGGAGTTGTGTCAGGGCAGGTTTAGGTTGGATATCAGGAAAAGGTTCTTTACTCAGAGGGTACTTGGGCACTGGAACAGCTCCCCAGGGAAGTGCTCACAGCCCCAAGCCTGAGAGAGTTCAAGGAGCACTTGGACAATGCTCTTGGGCATATGGTGTGATTGTCATGGTGCCCTGTGCAAGGCCAGCAGCTGGATTCAATGATGCTGATGGGTCCCTTCCAACTCAACATGTTCTATGATTCTCTGATCTTTCTGGATTTATTTCAATTGTCTTCCACTGCATATGCAGGAGTTACAAGCCCTTTTGCACGTCTGACTGTTCATGGTCAGGCTCCAAGATATGAAGATTCTCTTTCATTGCAAAGGACCAACAGCTTTAGTCACATGCAGTTCCATAAAATTAAGTATTTTCTGCAGATGATATCAGAGACAATCGACTTATGCACTGCATTCACCAGAACAATGACAGTTACCTCCACAATGAGCCTGAAGCATTGAAAAATGGAAAAGGCCTGTATTGAGAACCAAGCATTTCAAGAGTTAGACACTAATTGTTTCCTGCTATAATAAAACAACTCCCAGATTAGCCTAAGAAATAGACGATGCCTTATGTTCTAGGAAAAAGAAAAGAAAATATCCAGGCCTAAGCCAATGCTTGATGCCAGAGTGAAATACAGAAATATCCCTCCCTGGTGCCAAATCTGGTGCTTGGCTTAAATCAGACTATGGAAGCAAGATGTAAAAGTGTGTCGTCCTGTGCATCAAAGACTTCCTGGATTTTATTGGACTTCTGCTCAAGCTGTCATTACTTTCCTTAAATGGTGGCCTTTGTATATATACTGCTTCTAAGAAACAAAAAATACAAATATGGAACAGGTTTCAGTTGGATGTAGAAATACCTGAGCCTTCTTTAACTAAGCTACAATGATAATGGGAGCAGATTAACTGTGAAAACACGGGATTTTGTGCCGTCATATTCATTAATTGCTTCTTAGTATAAAAAATTAACCCATTCCACTTCATCTACACTTGTCTTAATGCCCTTGATAGACTCATTAATCCTGACAGTTTCATACTAAAACACTGTACAATTAAGTTACAGGTACTAACAAGTACTTGTGATAGTATGGCTTGCTGTTTTACCAGATCTGGTTCTTCAGCTTCAAAGTAAGGTTTTAAGGGTATGTGTACACAAACTTGTTCTCAGGGATCACAGTTAGTTTTTTTTTCCTCACTGGGATTGAAATCCCATCACATAGTAACTAGAGGGATGTCAATGTAAATTTCACAGCTTAGTGAAGACTGGTTCAATGATTCACTTGGCCTGAACTCCCCCTAAACCCAGTATTGCCAAGGTGATGAGATCCAGCCCACAAGGCTGACAGAAGGGTAGAGTTAAGGTTATCTGTTTCTTTCCAGCTTAAGATTTCAAGTTTTCTCAGTTCCCATTGGGCACCGAACAATGACAGAGAAGAATTTGTCATCTTGCAGGTGGCGTGGATGAAGGGGAGATGAGGACCTGAGGGGGCAGGCAGAAGCATACAAACCACACCAATGCATGCTGACTCTAAAATAGGATCTGGTAGCACCCAAAGGCATAGTGATATGTTTCATATATACCTAAGAAATAAATGTGGATTTTTATGTGTAAATCCTAGAAAATTAATCTATACTTTATTTGTTCCCAGCTGAATGGAGGTAATTATGGAAATTCATCCATGCAAAAAATCTGATCTGATGCACTTCTACCTTATCAATTAGGAGCATTTTGTGACTCCAATCTAGCTAACTTGCTGTACCATAAAAGCAAGTGGAGAGGAGCCAATAACCCCTGAATTCAATCTGGTTTTAGCTGTTATTTCTTGTTTCTTCTTTTATGATCTGACTCATGAAGTTTGGATCTGTGGGCCATCAACTGACTGATTAGGATTGCTGCTAAATTAGCCGATGAAGTCATTGCTGGATCTAATGGTTGCCATTTAAACCCTGCTTCTGAGCAGATAATGGAAAGGTTAATGCTGTAATAAAGGATGAAGAGACAGGCATGTGCAATGTATTCCCTGCTCTGTAAATTAGGGCACTAATAAAAAAAAAAAAAAAACTGTGCTGGAAATAAATAAACAGATTGAAATGGATAAATAAATAAATAGAACAGAAAAATGAAACTACTTCTGGAGGTGAGAAAACCTTTCTATATGACTGTATCCTCCAACATAAAGAACTTCCACATAAATTAAATAATTATAGAAAGAACAAAAGTGACGTGAATTTAAGCAGTGGAGCAAGGTTGAAAGATGCAACAGAACGCACAAAATGAGGACTGCATTATTAATTTCTACTGTGCAGGCTCAAGGGAAAAGCTGCTCCTGCTTTTGTGCACTGTGTGACATTTCTTGCATAAAGATAGTGACTCAAAATTCCTGGCAAAACAATATCTGTGTTTGAAACATTTCACACACTTTTGTATTCTTCTGTCCTGTGAAGGGAAGAACATAATGATCCATGCTGGAATAAGGAGCACAAGTTCTCTCAAGGCTCTGATGAGTGAAATGTTTCTTAGTCTGCCCCATAACTCCAGTAATGGTGTGTGCAGAACTTAATTACATGGTTTCTATTGTGGGCATGTTGAATCACTTGTGTTAGAGAACAACATCCACAGCCACATTATATCTGTTTAATGTACACCTAAAGCAAGCACCTTGAGATGTATCTGATAGCCTTACAAGCAATCTGAGTACAACCATGTGCTTGTTTTTAAAATGTCACAACGACCAAAATAGTGCCAGTAATTTAATGTGAAGCATTCACCATAAAACCCTTTCAAATTTTGTTCTTGTGAGTAATTAGCTTTGTCATTAAACTTACCACAGCATCCCCAGAATTCAAATTACTTGAAAACTAGTAGTTACCAGGTCTTATAATTTTACTGGTGTTTCGGCCCTTGTTTTTTTTTTTTTTTTTGTTTTTTTTTCTTTTGTTTTGTTTCTGTTTTGTCTTTTTCCCCCCGTTTCTGTTTTTGTTTTGTTTTTGTTGTTGTTGCTTTTTGTTTGTTTTGTTTTGTTTTATTTTGTTTTGTTTTTGTTTTCTAGCTAGTTATAACTCTCCTTCACAGGAGAAACTAAGCTTTTTATCTTTGGAAACTCTTACTTTTATAGTTGTCTTGTCTGTGAAAAACCAATCGAAGTCATCCTCACTTGAGTGCAAAAATGGTATGAGGAGGCATTTCTAAGAACAAATCATTAATTTTGGCTCCCAGATGAACTGCCTGAGACTGGCTCCTTAATTTCCTGTTTAAAAAGAATATGGACTACTTTGAGGACAGACCAGAATTCTGAAGCTATTTGGGACTACTGCTGCTGGTAAGCAATAGAACAATCAATGTACAGTCAGTCATGAACCTGTTGATCAAGACTACTCAGAAAACACCCCTGAAACAGAGCCTGTGAGATAAATAATCAGTGTTGAGAACAACTTCAAGCCACATTATACCAAATGCAAATGTATAGCAAGTGCTGTAGATAACCAAGGGTAAGATCCCTCTTTAATCACAGAATTTATTTACTGGAGGGATTATCTGAGTCAGTAGGTCTTTCACCAAGGAACGAGTTGAAGCCTAGTGTTCATTAACTAATGTTTTCTGTAGCCACATGGCAAATGAGCTCCCTATCCCTGGACATGTCCTGGTGGGATGTAAAGGGAGAAAAACCTGACTTTTCACACCCTTTAGATACCTGTGTCAACCATCATGGCTATCTGAGGGGTCAATAAAAACCTAGGCCTGAAATTCATCCCTCTGCAACAGTCTTAATTTTACAGATAAAGGGAAAAGCTCTACGTGTCTGATGCAAACCTTCCCCATCACCCCAGTATCCAGAACTGGCAGAGGTGCTGCAAGCTGTGAGCAGAACACCAGTATTGTTACTTTCTGCTCCAGACTTTCTGTTTCTGTTCACCTGCATGAGATGAGATTCAAGGCATGATTTGGATATTCAAATCAAGCACCCAAATATCTGTGTGTGTACAGATGATTTAAGTGTCTGCTGTCCCACTAATGTTAGCTGGTATTGCCTGTGGAGCTGAGGGCTGTTCCAGCTCATTGAGTGAGCTTTACTGGCTGGCTGGCTGGTCAGATCTGTCATGCTATACCTGAAAATGGATTTAACTCTCCACTCTTATTGATTCATTATTAGATTCATTATTATGCTGACCCTCTCTGCACTGATACCACAACAGAAGAAAGTAGCAAATCTTGAATTAAGAATAGGAGTTCCTCTTCCTCTGGATATCAAGTAATAGGAAAGTTATGTCAAGACTGTGTCTCACTGTGCCTAGTATTCCCCTGTTACAGACAACTTTCCTTCTATAAAATGAGCTGTTCCATCTAGGAGACACACAAAGATTAATGGTTTTTGAGGATACAAATATGTTAGTCCTAACAGAGTTTCTTAGCACAGATTTAACTGTTTTGCTAGCTTGTATTCTGCGTGCAGGACTTCTCATGACTGCATTTTTTCTATTTTTCTAAATGTACTTTACATATGCTGCCATTTCAATTTACTTATTCAACTCAATAGATTTCTTTCTTCAAATAAAAACAAAAATATCTTCTTCCATATTGCCATTTTTCCCTGAAGGTTTGATAGAATTGTCATTGTTTGAACCTGTCAGGTTAAACAGGGATAATGAAATCTGAGACGTTAACGAGCCAGTTGAGCTAAAGGGCCATCATTGTGTTGAGAAGCATTGTTGAAGATGCTGGTGAAACATTTCAGGAATAAAATTGGACAGGTCTGGAAAAGACTGATAACCTTCTCCAAAGCCCTCAACGTCAGGCATCCAATGAAATGTTACATGCTTACAGATGATCATTCTGAATTTTGAATGCTGATTAATTGTTTATGGTAATGCAAACCAGCAGAAATACTTTAAAAGAGCATCAGATTTACATAGGTACAAATACTGTGTGCTAATGATACCATTCCATTGCATAAATCCAAGTCCTGATGATACAATGACCTCCGAAGAGCTTACCCAAAGGTCACCTCCATTGAGGTTGTGAATCATTTGCCATGCTAACACAACTCATCATTTGCTAATGAATGTGAACTGGAGATGGGAAAGGAGCACAAAAAACTTATCTGCACACCACACTTCAGCTGTTGCTGTGCTGGTCTCAATGCTCCATCAGCACCATGGGTCTGCAGCTGAGACCCTTCAATGCTCTGTCCTGTGGAGATGCAGATCTTACAGAAATTCCACATAACACAGCCCATGTAAACACCATTGCTGAAAAACTTAAAAGTTATTGATATAGTCTCATCAGTTTAAAGGCAAGATTTTGAATAAAACCACTATTAAAAAAGGATTTTATCTTTAAATGACTGATCATCCCCCTCACATTTCTATCCAGACGACATATCTCATCATGCATTAAACCATCGAGGCAGCAGCTGACATTTTATGGTCAAAATCCACTTTTTGTCCCTCTTTTATCTTCCCAACAAATAGATATAAAAAAATCCTAGTGTTCATATAGAACTATCAGAGAAGAGAAGGCCTCAAATATATTTTGAAAGGCAGGTATTAAAGGTATTAAAAGACAGAACCCCTGTGGCAGTGGTTTGATTGGTGTGAGGCTGATTTACAGGGAGGGGTTTCATTTCTGCACTGAGAGAAAGGGCCTAGCATCAAGCGTTTGGCCATTTGGGGAAGGTGTGACTGGGCTGTTCCCAATCTGTTCCCACACTGTGCCAGAACTCTGACACCATTCTTGGTTGGTATAATGGAGCCATCTCCTTCAAAAACACAAAAAAAATTGGGACTTGGGTCACATGCATGAAGTGCACTGTGAGACTCCATACAGGGCTGGAATTATGGAACAGAACCTAGGGGAGGAACATCTGTTTCCCCATGGAGCAGCAGCACGAGAGTGGATTTGTATCGTGGTGTCCATCATTACTGGATAAAGCCCATCCCTTGGATCAGACTGAGATAAGGCTCCTACACTGATATGCTTAAAAATGACTATTTTATCTGAGATAATCTAGAGCCTCTGAGACATCTCCAGTTCTGTTCTAGGGAGATACTTAAGAATAATCTGCATTCAGTTGCCTTCCCCTGGCTTCCAGCTAATGCCATTCTCTGGGGTATTATGCTGGAAATGAGCCAGAGCTGTGAATCCTTGTCTGACTGATCATCAATGCCAAACTACTGCTATGGAGCACAAAGCAAGGGTGAAGAGTCTGGTGTAAGAAAAGATTTATAGGAACAGCATCAAGTCAAACTGGATTAAAAATCTGGTTTAATTTCCAGTGAAATTTGGTCTATTAGCACAGTATTTTGCCTGTGTCAATTTGTGTATTCCAAGAAAAAGCATTCCTCTCCACCACCACTGCTTTTTATCCATAGCTTCTGTAACATGAAGTTCAGTCCTTGCATCTTTAGCACAGATCCTTTCTCCTCTTCTTCTCTCCCTGTGGATAAAGTGAGGCAGATCATCCTCTTGGCATTCTACACAACAAGAAATCCTTCCCTGACTGATTGGAGTGAGTTTGTTTTGCAGCACCACTGGATCTGTGAATGGGTCATAGTCTACAGACCACATTGTAAGAAAAGCTGACATGCAGAGTTGTCAAATAATCTAAGTTGCAGTAATGACTCTGAATTCTTCACTTATAGAAAAATTTCAAAAAGTCTTCCTGGATTTAAAAAACCCCAACAACTGGATAGTTCATAGCAAAGACCTTTGTCTGATTTTCTCCAGGTCAGGCAGTGATTAAACACTATGTGGAAAAGATTTATCTTCCACTCTAGCTTCAATACTTCATGCTTCTAGCTGGAAAGCCCTGAGTAAAGTGCCCTGTGTCATAAGCACAACTGTGACCACGTCAGGTGCAAAATGATAGGGCTCACTTGGAGTTAATGCCAAAAAATCCAGAGATCCTACCTAACCTGAGAGAACTGAGCCATATGTCTGGCTCAACAGAAGCTGCATTACCAGGACACCCTTCATTGCCCATGATGGAAAACCCACTGAACAACAGTATACCTGGATCTGGAGTGTACTGGCAGTGTTGTTGTGGGTCATGTGCAGCCATGCACCTCTTCCTTACACAGCTGCCAAACTTTGGCCGGGCTAAAAAGTCCATTGGGAATGGCACCATGCAGCTTTTCTTTTCAATGTCCCACTCCAGGTGAGAACTGAGATCCTTGCAGAAAGTGCTCATGTTCTCATGTAAGGGTGACTCTGTGATGAGTTTGAGAAGGCACAGGCAAAGAAAATGCAGTCCCAGATGAAACTTGTTTTTTCAATTGGCAATCCCACATGGCTGAAGTGCTACATTGCATTGGAATCATTGGCATTTTTGAAGGTATGGGGTTTACAATGTATGGTCAAAAGTAGGAAAAAACCACCAACCATCAATACTCCCAAATGGGTTGAAGTCTTGCATAAAAAACAAAGATTCTCTTTTCAGTTCATTGTAAGAATCTGTCTGACCACCAAATTATTATTATCAATTTCCTACCTAGTAACTGTATTAGACTGCAGAAGCGTTTTCTGCTTTCACATTAGAAATTCACTTTCAGGTATGCCACTTTTGGAGGACCTAATATATTTCATGTGTGTTCCTGCAAGAAAAAGGAGTTTGGTCAGGTGGAAGAAAGGGTGGGTGGGCTCTTTGGGTTTTTGTTTGTTTTCTCTGTCTGCTACAGTCTTTTGATCTTCACTGATTTCAAATGGGAAGGTAGAAAATATCACAACACTGTGTTCAATCAAGGCAGAAGTCACAACTGTGGGTTCAGAAGTTACTCTCCTTTGTGCTTTTTTGAGATTTCTGAAACTTTATTCAGAAGGTATAGCTCATTCCTCTCCTTTCTAAAGAAACAAGGCTGGGTTTGTGGGGAAGATCAGTGTATGTCCCTGTGAGACATCCTGAATCTTGTGTACCCCTGAGATTTTGTCATGTTTGGAAGTAGACTCCTAGATCTTTTGTCCCCCTGGACACAGCAGTCTTGGTGACATTTAAAAAGGTATCTTCCTAGAATTTTTACTCAAGATGTTTAAGCACTGATAGTCTTGCTAGTCTTACCTTAGGCTCTTTCTATGATCTAAATTCACTTTTTACAGAGTTTGCTGAAGTCTGGGCACTTGACTACTCAATTACAGGCTGGCTTTCAAAGGTCCAGCACTTTATTTTTCAAAATTTAACAGAAACCAATGTAGGAATCTTAAGGTTTACCCTCAAATGGCTTCACGCAAGTTTTTTAATGTATTTTGGAGAATGCCCTGTCAGAAGTATTTCTGCAACTCATTTGATTTGCAGGTTTTGCAGCTGGGGGTGCTGGGTGATGTGGTTTGGCTCTGTGCTCTCCCTGCTCTTCTGCACTGCATGGCTCACCATGCTCCACACTCTGTGTGTCTCAACTCAATTAGCAGCTTGCTGCCAGCCAGAGATAAGCCCATGGATAGGCATTCTGGTCATGGCAGATAAAAGCCCCAAACAATAGTTCAATATATGTCCTTCACTTAATGTAAAAATAGAATTTAAAACCACTAATGAAGTAATTCAGGATATTTAATTGCAAGTCAGAAGCTTTTCCATCCTTATTCAAGCTGCAGGGGAATAGGAGACATCTAACCCCTTGGTAGCTAATGCTGCCATTGCCTCTCCTTTGCTCCTGCCATCTGTCCCCCACTCAGTCACCCATGTGAGAAGATGCCTTGGTCTCTTCCAGTAATATACATATGCCAGGAATTTTGGAGCACTTTTAACACTTGTCCCAGGAGGGAAATCTTGGTATATGACTCTTGTCTTCTAAGCTGAGGGAGCACAGGCAGGGAAACATAGTGCTCTGGGCTGTTTTGAAGTTTCATACCAGCAAACCTTGGAAATGTGTCAGGCCGTTCTTCTGAAAGAAGAAAATACAGATTGATGGTGTCTTTGCTGTCTGGCACTGCTGACCCAAAATGTACCAGCGTGCCAGAATCTCTAAGAAAGATGGCAATGGTGGTCAACAGGGCTTAGAAGAATATAGTTTTCAGGACTAGGCCTGAAAAAAAGAAAGACAAGGGAACTTTATCATGGTTTGGCTGGTACATGGAGGAGAGGGGAGAGGAACCATCTGATATAAAAGCTGCTCTTTAATACCCTAAATGCCCTGCTGTGAAACACAGCTTTCCTCTCCCTGATCTTGATTTTAAAAGTTTTCCAAACTCATGGAAACAGCAGTGAATCTCATTCAGAGACATTCCTGCCAGTGAGAGCCCAAGGTCATAAAAAACCTGGCATGAGTAAAGGTTTGGGCTTTTCTGCCTCAGCTTCCTACTGTGCCAGGAACAATGTCTGTCATTTCTGTCACCAATGAACAAGTGTCATTCTGAGCTACCACCTCATCACCTGCCAGGTCAGCTTGCATGCCACTTAGACTAGGGCTCTTTTGGGGTCTTTCCTTACTTCCTAGGGTCTCCCTCAGCATCATATGGAGGACATTTTTCTGCCTGTGCCATCACAGCAGAGTAAAAGTGCAATACAGCTTACTGAGCATGGCATCTCTACCCTGTCCTTGCTGTATAATGGCACTGAGACAGGGAGCTCTGTGTGTGCACTCAGGGAAATCCATGGATGCAAAGAGAGGAACCTTAGAATGTCCCTTCTGCAGGAATTGTTGATTTTTCTCTTCTCTTCCAGGACTTCCACTAAGTTTCTCAGTGCTTTTCCCTGTATCCTCTGCCCTTTTGTAGCCTCACAAAATGTTTGGATTTTTCCTGTCACCCTTATCTTAGTACTGATCTCTGGCCTATTGCTTGGAAGTGCAGAGATTCAAGAATCTAAATATTAAACACTGAGTATTCCTGAGTCTGTGGAAATCAGGCATGCATTCCCTTCTCTCTGAAAAGCTGTTCTCAAATATTTGGTTATGTCATTTTTTTAGCATTAAAAACCCTGACTCAAGTTTCTCATTAACAATCTTAAAGCGATCAGTGCAAGATACTGCAGATGTTCTGTGAAAAATGAAGTTTGGAAGAAGAGAAAAAGATGGTGGGTAGGAATATAGAGCAACTGAAAGAACTGTGAGAAAAGATGCATTTTTAATCCTTATGGGTAAAAGCCAATAGCTGAAGAAAATAAGGTTTTTCCAATATGAAATTTGGGAAACTGTGTGGGAATCATAGTTTAGAACCATATTGCTTTGGATACCCTAAACCAAAAATTTAGCAGAACACTGTCAGATTTTCCTTACATATCACAATCTTAGAGAATTCCATTAGCATTTACCAGGTGGCAGAGCATAATGAAACCAGAGCACAAGCTTTAAGGGAAGAAAATAAAATACCAAATGAAGCAAAGCAGAAAAATCTAAGATTCATAAGAAAATTTGGAGACAGAAAAGTCCCAATGTCTTGCAAGAAGTGGTATTGAAGATGAGAGAGCAAAAAGAAATCTGTGCACTGTTGTACTGGGGTGATTTCTTACTAGTAACTGTTCATTTAGAGACTAGAGACTTTCTTACCCAAAGCCTGGATTATAATTTTGCAACCAGGATCCTTGACCACATGTATATGTGATACCTGTATTTACAGCAAGGGATTTCAGAAAAACCTGGTCATGTAGGACTGCTGTGGCTAGCTGGCTAACTATTTCAGTAGCAAAAATGTATAAAGATTATGAAGAGGTAGTGTTTATAATTACATCCAAACCAGGGGTAAACATAAGGGGTGGCATTCAGCTAATTTACACAGTAAACCTCTCCATAGAAGCTCATAATCAGTCTTACAGTTAAAGAACAGAAATATCCTCTGTAGGTGCTCCTGACCAGCTTGAGCTATTTGCTTTAAATCAACCTGAGCTTTACACCAAAAGCACAAGTTCCTATCTATTAACCTCACTGAGACTTAACATTTTGTCCCACAGCACAAAAATTTGTCCGAATGACACCAGATGGAAATGTAGTTTGGCCTGCCTATGACAGATCTAGTGCTCAAAACAGCTTCATAGAGAAGCTGTTTTGGAATAGATTAAAGACAAATTCCTACAGGATCTGCTCCTACAATTTTGAAGGAAGGGATGATGAACAGGAAGCATGATGAGCAGATGTATATATAAAACGCATAAATGTTCTCAGCTAGATCTGCATACATCTATCTATTGGCTTCAAATTAAAAGATATAGAAGAAAAACTCAAAGAATGGGGAATATTAAAATAAGTAAAAATTTACCAAACAAAACAATCTGTGATGTTCATACAAGAAACATTAGATTCATCATCATGCATAGTCTTAAATGACTCCTCGTTTTCTGGGAAAGATTTTTTTTAACTCTTTTTAATGCACCAAAATAGTGCAGTTAGAAAATATGAGTATTAAGCATATAATTTCTAAAACTAAGAAAATATATTGACCTGAATAATATAATATTTGTGATGCAGACAAACAAGCACTGCCATTTTGTGCTCCAGAAATTATGCATACAAAAAACTAATCATATTTTTAAGGCATAATGCTACAAATAGGAACCATGTAATGTGCTGTGAAAAATTATATAAAATAATGGCAAGGGTGATTCTAAAAAGCTGAAGAACACCTTCAGATTTTCATCTGGCATATGTGATATACATTCTTGAAGTCTGGACTGCCACCTGCTGAAACACTGTTTAATAAGAAGCCTTGACTTAATAGGACTCTGTTTTCATTTTAAACCTTGATTTTCACCCTATTTATTTCTTCTAACCCTTAGTACTCTATGTCCTATAAATCATTATAACTGTGAGTAAATTTCAGATTTTCTCCGCTTCTGTCCCTTGATTCCTCAGGTCAGTGGCAATCTTCCTCCTGCTCATCCTCTGTGATTTCAGCAGTTTCTTACCCTGTGATTTTCCTGTTATAATTTTTCAGCCATACTCAACTGCTCAACCCACACTGCTGTGTCTACAAAATGAAATTAGGCAGTGTAGACTCAGGCGTTGTCCTGTTGCCAATGTCTTTATGTTTGCATGGCCACCATATGGGCATAGGTGTGCTCACAATTCGAGCAGCAGCAGCAGGGGAGGATGAACCTTCTTATCACCTTTGCTGAGCAAGGAGGACTGGTGTAAGAAGGGTAGAATCTGTATTCTGAATTCTTCCATAGAAAGAGAACACAAGAAGACTTGCAGGCTTCAAAACCACCAAGATGCAGATCAGACGAGGCTGGGTTGCACATCATCAATGCAGATTAAAATTGATGGCATGCTCTGAGCTGCAGCCATAATTATTGCAGATGCTGAGGAGGACATCTGAGATGTGAGCTGAGTAACTCGTGGTTGCTTGCAGTTGGTGTTTTTCCTTCAGATATGGTGCAGCAGGAGGAAAGCTGACCCTTCCAAGATGAGCTGTGTTTACAGGGGTATTAACACAGGCTTTTCATCCCTTCATACCCCTGTGTGTCCTGTGGGAGGGACAATAAGAGCGTGGCTCTGTGGGCTCTGTGTTTTTGGGGACTGCAGTTCCCACTAAGCAATGGCACCTCTGAGGTGCTTTCTTGCACTTCCTGCAGTGGGGAGTTCAGGCCACAATCTGCTCTCAGATTTGCCCTTAAGATTATTCACAACGACTTGTAACCTTCAGGATGACCCTCCCACCCTTCTTTTAGTGGGTGTTTTGTTCTGCATGATCTGTTGTTCTCATGGCTGGGCTCTCACTTGGAGCTGGAACTTGCAGCGTGCTCTGTGCCACACAGAGAGATTGAACAAGCAGCACCTCAACAGCACTGAACAGGTGTCCCTTGGTGTCAACATCTGGGATTTTTATTAACCAAACTCTTTCATCACTGTCAGACCCCTTTCCTTTTATCAAATCCGTGGCTGTGATCACCTGAACATCCCCTGCTTTGAGGGATGCTGTCTGTAGCCCCTCGCTCTGTGGAGCACCGGTACCCTCTAGTGGTAAAACCGCAGGCACTTTTAGGTAAAAAAGATGAGGCTTTCACTACTAACTTAACTTCTGTCTTCCTTTTGGACAAAAATCTGTACATCGGCTTTAATTGACAGCGGTGTTTTTTTAAAATTACATCTTAAATTCATGCCTTTAGTTTAAGTAGCCTGTGATGTAATGCGATGATGTAATTTCCTTGGACTGCTTTCTTTGTGTTTCACCTTTCATTAAATCATTAAAATGATACTTGTGAGCTGATGGGTGACCGAATTTTCTCGTGATATAAAGAAGTGGCTGTAAGGGAAAGTACCAAGCAGCAGCTGCTCAAAGCTTTAAGTGGGGTGATGGTGATGGCAGCACTCTAAAGGCTGTAGTGTGGCAGAGCATAGGTGGCTTATAGTTAATCAAAGGAATCATGTTGTCTTTGTTTAATTTTCACCAGTTTGGCTCTTGGAGGTTCAGGACAGCTGGATCATGGGTCTTGGAGAGCCAGGGAGCAACTGGCCTTTTAACTGCAAGATGGGGACAAGAAGGCATGGTGTGACAAAGCTCAAGGGAATGGCAGGAGCACCACAGAATTGCTGAGTGAGCTGCCAAATGTCTTGAGCAGCAGGAGTGTGGTTATAATAGAAGGCAAAAGACACATTCTGGTCAGTTTCCTACCAACTACATAACCCATGCTCCAGAGCAGGGCTGGGGAGTGGGAAAAGGTGAAACTTGCCAAAGAAATGCAAAATTATTTAGCATGAGCAAACATATTTACTTCTGTTCTAGCCTTGCTCGAAATGGCTGATCTGAAACTTTCCTGACATAAGAGCAGTGAATTTCAGAAAACCCACAGCAAAATAATCCTTCAGGGTTTGCTATGAAGTTTGAGACACTGTTGTCTTTTCCTGGCATGTAGGGTGCTAGTGGACTCTGCTTGGAGGAAATTCCCCCCGAATGCCAGCAGGAGATATCTGGAGCTCACCTCTGTCCTTTCACTCAAGCTGCAAATAATTTTCACATTCTCAGAATATCATTCTTTAACACTTGGTTGCCTCAGACATGAAGGAAATGAAAACCCAGTGCAGGTTAGAAGACACATGTTGTTGAGCTGAGCTGAGTCCTTGTCACTGCCTCCCCTGCAGGCTCTGGCACTGCTCATTTCACCCAGTGAAATAAAGTGGAGTTTTACTCAGCAAGAGATGAAATCACACTACAGGAACCAGATTGAAATTCAAAACAGGTAGTAGACATAAACACAGCTTGATTCTTCACAAGCTTTTTTCCCTGGATGATTTCAGTACCTAATGCCTATCATTTCTTTGATGTACCCTAGCTATGAAAGCAGGGGATCCAGAGCTTTTACAAAGACATCTTTCTAATTTATTCATTAAACTCAAAATATTTCCATGGCCACCTGCCCCTCTGTTCCTGTGGATCAAGTTTTGGAAACACATTAAAATGCCTGTGATCTGGGTACATGAAGTATCAGAATATGAGCTGGCCCCTCTTTGCTTCACACTAATCATTTCTATAAAAGATTTTGAATAGCTTGAACCTGGGAATAGTTTTGCAAAGCAGATCAATTAGACTGAATTGGATTTGCCAGCAGTGGGAGTTAAATTTTTAGTAGAATCTCTGTGTTCTGGAGCCTCACAGACAGAAAATAACACAGGGGCAGTGATTTATCACACACTTTGTTTACTGGAGGGCAGAAATTTACCCTCTCTTGTTGCTCTTTCAAGCCTTCTGCCTTTTCATCTGCATAGAAATGAGTGGAAAAGGAGAAGGAAAAAAAAGAAATTCAATGCAGTTTTCAAGGGAGGGTTTGTCTTGGTGCTGCCTTGGAGCGTTCACTGTTTCCCAGGCCCCAGGATGTTCTGGGGAGATCATTGCACTGTAACTGCAGTGCCATTCTGGGCAGCACACAGCTTGGAACAGACCTGAGCAATACAATCCTCTGCCACATCATACAATCCCTTCTGAAAATGCACTATCACCCATTTCATTCCTGGAGAATGTGAGCTGATTAAAGCATGTCTGTCCCAGGAACATTCTGACTCTGGATCTTGCCATGACTGCCAGTTCCTCCGACCTGGTTGAAAACTTCTGATTTTCATAAAAACCACCTCATTCTCGCCAACAGGGAGCAGCCATCACATGGAGGTCTCTACTCACGATTTTATAGGCAATATTTCCAGTGCAAATACAGAGAGGATTAAAAATACTGTGCTTTTTTTCTCGTTTTTTATTTCATTCCAGGTTTCTAATTGTCTTGGGGTGTTTGATCTTAGCTGTCCTGACAACTTTCAAGGAGTATGAAACAGTTTCTGGAGACTGGCTCCTCTTACTGGTAAGTAAACTGTGGCTGCTACATCGCCCTGGAAAGGCCCTGGAATTGAAATCAGCCCCAGGAGCAGGGATGGAAACTCACTCCCAGCTCTGCATGCAGTCAGGTCTCTGCTCTTGGTCCTGGAGCAGTGACTGTACATTTACATATTGGAGAGTTCCCAGTCCATTGTCAACACCAACTGAGTAAAAAGTAAGTGAGGTTCCTGAGCAAAAAGAAAACGAGAGGAAAGATCCTAGCCTGAGGCTTTTAAATAATGGCTTTTCAGCATTTGTCTAACAGTCCTTCCATCAGATTATCAGTAGACTTCCTATTGACCATGCCAGACCTAAGCACAGCTGAAAACTATTTTTGGGGGAATCTTTCAACAGTTTGGATTCATTCTATAGTATTCTATTAATCCTAGTATTTCT
The DNA here is from genome assembly GCA_037013685.1 of Acridotheres tristis. Classification (NCBI taxonomy): domain Eukaryota; kingdom Metazoa; phylum Chordata; class Aves; order Passeriformes; family Sturnidae; genus Acridotheres; species Acridotheres tristis. The sequence goes on along the minus strand of CM072886.1, from coordinate 141,653,975 downwards.
TTCAAGGGAGGGCATCAGAGTTGGACTCATGCTTGTGTCCAACTAATAGCTGAAATTGCTGCAGGCAGTGCCTTTGAGAGAAAATGTATTCACAGCAAATACATTCCAGATTGCTTGTTCTATAAATGCTGAAGTTCATGCTCAAGACTTTATTTCAGTAAGGCCTCCCATTCAGCAGAAGAATTAAAAATAGAAAAACCCCTCACTAAATATAAAATGGCAAATTCAACATTTTATGAAAATGATCCTAAAAATTAACTTCTTTGTTCCCATAACTATCATAAAATACAGGGCACAATGTCTCGCTTAACCTGGCCTTGTTTAAAGTATCCCTAGGGAAACTGCACAGCAAAATTAGTTCCAGGATTTCAATTTCTATTTCCCCTTGTACCTCCAGAGACATATAGATCCGAGCAAGTGCTAAATGTCAAAAGGAATGAAAGGTGAATTCTGAATTCCTTTTGCATGTTCTTTCTCAGAAAGTGCCTGTATGAAAACACCTTCATCCCTCAGGGAATGTGAAACTCGCTTTTGGTCACTGTTACCCTGCTTAGGTCCATCTTTCACATTTGAAGAAGCCTGAGGTTATCTTTCCTTCTCCTGTGCTTGTTCTTATGTGGCTCTCAGCAGTTTTTAGAAGCTGTGGGTAATGAGCATAAGGAAAAGTCCCCTTTTCCCTCTTTCCAGCAATTCACAGAGAGGAAAAGTAACCACGTGCCCCAGGCTACCCTTGGGTATCTCTGCTGAGCACCTCAGAGAAGCCCTTGGCTCCCCATTCCCTCCCCATGCTTAGGAACGTTCTGGAGCAAGGTGGAAAATCCCATTATTTCGTCCACCAGAAATTTAAGGGAACAATATATGCCTTAAATTTGTCTTATATATGTCTTTATCATTGCTTTAAACTTATGGCCATGTGAGTATCCAGTGTCCTGCCTTAGTCTTGACAGATGCGGCTGCATGAACGAGCTGCTCTGGGTGGCCCTGGGGTGGTACAGAGTGCCCTGGGGACTTTGTAGTCACCCCTCACATGTGTCTGCTCATTTTGTGTGGAACTGGAGGTGTTTCTGTGCAATTGTCCTTCCATTAAGGCAGGGTAAGCACTTCATATTTACCTAACAGCAGGGGCAAATCCTTCCTGCACGGAACTTAGTAGGCTGGAAAACTCTGTCCCACTTTGCTTTGCCTTTGTCATCAATCTCGATTCTTCTCCACTTTTTTCCCTCTCTCTTACACATATCCTAACACTTGTACCTCATCTGTTTCCTTCAGCGGTATCCTTGTGTCCAGAATTACTGCAGAACTTGTTGTGAGACTAACAATGTCATTTGTGTCTTGATACAGGAAACTTTTGCCATTTTCATCTTTGGAGCAGAGTTTGCCTTAAGAATCTGGGCTGCTGGCTGTTGCTGTCGCTACAAAGGATGGAGGGGGAGGCTCAAATTTGCCAGGAAGCCTTTGTGCATGCTGGGTAGGCACATGCTCTCTACTCCTGGTTTACTCATTAATGTCCTTTTGCCTTGTAAGCCAGTTTGAGGAATGTCAAAGAACTGGTGATTGGCAGTGCAAAGAGCCCTGAAATCAGATCTGCCCTTTATGCCAGGACCTGTGTCCTGCTTGGATTAATTATTAGAAGTAGCCAGCAATAACTTGTAATTAAGAGACACTTGGCTACCTAATCAGTGAGAAAAAAATTAATCCTTCTACTCTTCAAATACTTCTTCCTCGTCCTGAGACCCACTGCACTTTTCTTAAGCTCATCCTCAGGAAGATTCTCTCTGCCTTCAGTTTCAAACCATTTGAGAACCCAACTCTTCCCCAGCTCCCTTTCATATTTGTATTTTGTTTTACAATTGTATTCTTGGTCTCTATTTGCAAACAAGTATTTTTGTGTTTTCACCCATGCTGTCTTTCAGGCTTGGAAGACACTGCCTATAATTATCCATGAAATTACTCATTATTCATGTTTGAATACCCTCCTGCAACTACTCATTATATCCACAAACCAACCAGCCAACATTTAGGAGCTCACTCTGCCCTGAGCACCTGTCATCCCATTCGTTCACTGATTTTAAGATACCCTCACTTGTTTGATTCACTTCAGGCCAAGCACTGTTTTTTTCCTTTATTTGTACAATACAAAACACTCTAGGAGCCATGGTGCTGCATGAATAAAAGCCTCTCTTTCCTCTCCCTCCTTTTGTTTATCTCATGGATCTAAATGATAGACAAAATTGTGACAAATTTTCTTTGTGCATCTGTGCTATCCTCAATTTAGTAAGGCTCCTTTGAGTGCTACTGTTGTACAGATACTTCTTATACTTTAGTAGGTTTGTGAAGGCAGCAGAGTGTGAGCAAGTGGGATTGAGACTGTCTCATTCCTTCTCAGTAGAAGTGTCATTTCACTTCTGAGTATGAATCTTCATTATATCTGGGTAAAAACCAGAAGATATTCTGGATTTATTAAAATCTTCTCTCATTTGTCACTGGTACAAGTTTGCTTTGAGAATGATTGCAAGTGAATAAATCTGAAATCCCCTCTTTTTGGCTGGAAAGAGAATATAAAAACAGAGTGACCAGAGAATGTTTAAAGCTGTTTGGTACACTTTCTTCTTGTATGTGTATATAGGATCAAAAGGCAGGGGGAAACAAGGAAAAGAAAGAAAACAAAAACAATTTATTCACATTTCAAGCCTCTTCAGTTATCAGCAAATTGGTCCTGTGAGCACTTACAAAAAAATAGTAGTACTGACTTCAAGATTTTAGTGGGAAAACTCAGCCAAAAGAATAAAATGGTAAGTGTACCATCCAACCTGAATTTCTCATCTGCTGACCTATGCTGTTCCAGTGGTTCAGATTAAGTTAAGGCTGATTTTTTCAGGACACTGTTTCTGTGCATCCCTAAGTGAGCTCAGTGTCTCAAGTCCAGTGCATTGATACATAAATAGATCCCAAGGCTTTCCAGGAGGTTCTGTGCCTGATGCTGACTCTGAAGCAGGTGCAGATATCTGATTAATTGGCAAGAGAAGGCATTTTCAGGCAGCTTCAAAACTCGCCAAGGGAAATTTGCAGCACAGCCAGATGGGATTAAGGAGCGGGTGATGGGGACACTTTTTTTGGCAGGCTTTGTTCTCTTTGCCTTGCAGATATCTTTGTGCTGATTGCTTCAGTGCCAGTGGTTGCTGTTGGGAACCAGGGCAATGTTCTGGCAACGTCTCTCAGAAGCCTCCGCTTCCTCCAGATCCTACGGATGCTGCGCATGGACAGGCGGGGCGGCACGTGGAAACTTCTGGGATCGGCTATTTGTGCCCACAGCAAAGTAAGAGAGGAGCTTGCAGGGCTCAGCTGGGGCTTGGGGAGAAAGATTAAGAGGAAAGAGAGGGGATGCACACGTTCAACAGGGTCTTGGGGTTATGTTTAGCAGTTCAAAATACAGGGGTTTTTTTCTTCAGCTTTATTCCCTTTTCCATTCTCTGAACCATTTTTGCCCATTGTTTTACCTTTCTGTGCTCACCAATGGTGCTGGGAAATGAGAGCGTGTCATTCCCACACATTACAGCAAGAACTTTGCCTTTACTGTGAGTGGAAGCAGAGACAACTCTTTTATAGCGAAGGATGCAGAAATCCTTGACAAAAAAGCCTGGGAGCAACATGTTTATAGTGGCTCCTCAGTCTTGTCTGATCAACAGATGGAGCAGGACTCTGCGGGGATGGAAAGAGGCTGATTAGCCTGAGAAATGTGCACAGAAATGTGGTTTCCAAGGGAGCTACCAGTAAAATTTCTCTTTGAAAGCTTAGGTCAGACAATACAGAGGTGGACACAGTGGGAACCCAGACAGCAAAAATGTCTAAAGTCATCTTTGCTTGGTCTAACTTGATGCTGTAATCAGACACAGCCTGTCTTGCACCAGACAGGTACTCATTCTTGCATTTTCACAAAACTTCATTGCAAGTTAAAAACTGTTTGCTTAAAATCCTCTAGATGAGATTTCTCATCTGCACAGGATGTAGACAAATTACATTCACTCCACTACATGCTGTTTTTTCTTACCCATGAATGACATTCCTGACATTTTAGGGGCTTTGAAAGTTAAAATGCCAGCTGGCATAACATATTTATACTTTGCTTCTGTGTAGGGACTAATGGGGATGCCCACCATGCTTCATTTCTCACAAACTTCTGCTTCTTCCTCATATAAGCTTGCTACAAGACAGGTGGCAGATAAACACTTATGTCAGAAATGTTTCTCAGGAAACAGATCATGGAAGAAGTCTATGCATCAAAAACATGGTTTAGAAATTGTTAAAGGCTTCATTGTGTGGTATTTCATTCAAATATTGCTCGTTTGGTCCCCACCATGCACTTTTAGACCTTTAGCTGGCTGAGGGAGATTAGAAGGGGTTGTGAGAACTTTGCTTTAATGGAGACAATGACAAAACAATTTTGCAAAAAAATACCTTCTGTCACTGCACACCAGAAATTAGATAAGAAAGTTTTTCACTTGTCTCAAAATTCAATTACAAAGTTCTCAGCTACAACTTTTTTATTTTTTTGTCCAAATACAGTGAATTGAATTGAATGAATGACTAATATGAACGATAAAAATGAATTGGAATATTGATTTTTTACCTACTGCTGAAGACCGTAAAAAAAAAAGTTTCTCCCTTATTTCAGACATTGCTGGGATTCTGGGATTTTAACTTGGGTGGCTGCATGCCCCATCTCAGTGGGATTAGACACACTCCACTTTAGTCATTCTCTCTAAAACAGCAAAGTTTGGGGTTTGTTTGCACACAGAATATTTTCAAGGTCTGTTATTACTGCATGAATTAATTTTGAAAACATCATTCATGATGGGATGTACTTTGATATGGTTGAAGAGATGGAAGTACATCCTGCAGCCTTGGCTCTCTGGAGATAGGGAGAGGCAGAGCTGTTGATTTGCTTGCCAAGACTGACCAAGCCCAGGGACAGAAGGAAAGAGTCAAGGTCAGGGTCAGAGCCCTGCAGCCCCCTGTGCCATGGGTGCAGCTGAGCCCTTCACTCAGCCTAATGCAGAACCACAGCTGCAGATTCCTCCAGGCTGCTCCTAAGGAAGATTCTGTGTAAGGGCCAAAATCTCTGCCTTATTTCCCACTAAGTGCTGAGCTGGGCTGGCCATGCATGTGATCAAAGCCAGCAATGCCAACTCTGCTGTTGTCCTCTGTGCTTCTCTCACCTCCTGATGTTTACTCTGCCACTGTGGATATTGAGGCTCTTTTCAGCCCCTCCATGTTCATCTGTTTCTTTTGCAGGAACTCATCACTGCTTGGTACATTGGGTTCCTGACACTCATCTTATCCTCATTTCTTGTTTATCTGGTTGAAAAAGATGTTCCCGAAAGAGATGCTAATGGGGTGGAGATGAAAGAGGAGTTTGAAACCTATGCAGATGCACTGTGGTGGGGGCTGGTGAGTCCAAAAATACCTTATGCCCTTCTTAAAAACTTCATATCCAAAAAGAGATAAAGTTTTAGGGATTTCAGTGAAAATGCTGCTATATTTGGGTGAAAGGCACCGTAACATTACCAAAGTAGGGGTGCCCCTACAACCAAATAACAGAACCTACAACTCTGTTGATTTTCAGGTTGATTTTCAGACAAAGGCCTTAGGTGCTTAAACCTCCTTCAGAAATTAATCTGTCTTCCTGGTGTCTGGGAAACCTCTCTTTTAGAGGAGCATCTCTTCAGATGTAACTGCACAATGGGAGACTGAGCTGTCATGCCAGCAATGTCCTGCCTGTGAGAACTGCACTCCTCAGAAAATGGCAGAACCAAAGCTGACCAGTGGATGGGTCTGTTTGACTGTCAAAAAACACTAAACATTTTGAAAGTTGAAGAAGACACTCATGGGAATTTTAGTTATTATGGAGCCAGTGACTGAAGATGTCTCTGGGTTGGGATGGAGGAAGTAAAAAAATATTTCTGGAAAGGTTAACTTAAGAATTCTTGTGTCTTACATGCATTCCCCAAAGATCAGGGAATGCCACTGGTGGTAGGATGATGAACAAGAGGGACCTTTGATATATCTGTTCTTGTCTCTTCTGATTAAGAGAGGAGTATTGGTTTGCGCCACTATTCATTCAATTGCAGATATTCCTGCCATTTCAGAACTCATGGTTCTTTGTTACTGATAGTCAAGGAAGCCTATGTCATGCTGTGACTTAAATTCAGCAGCATAATTTTTATTTAATGTAGTTGACTCATAAATATAAGATACTCTCCTCCCCCCATTATTAGGCAAAAAGATACCAAGAGTTGCAGAGAGCACCTGGATGTCTCCATGTCCTTTTATATCCAGGACATTTAGATAGAGTCTCAGTGGTGAGAAAATGTACACAGTTGGAAATTAACAATTGTGCCAGGAAGGAGAAAGTTTTCACAAAGACATCTTTGTTTTAAAAAGACCAGGACTTCAGGTAGAACTAGTTCTGACTAGGTTAAAGATCTGCAGGATGTTAACTGGCAAATCCCACTCCTGACTGTGTACTGATGATGGGCAGGAGATTCATGTGGAGTTCACCTGCAGCAAATGCCTCTGAAAGAGGCAGCTGCTTTGAGACTAAAGCCATTCTCCATGCAGTGCCTTGGGACTGTGATGCCACCCAAAAATTGATTGGCCCATCCTCAAGATCCTGTTTCACAAAGCTGTGTGTGAGCTGTGAGTTACACAGCTTTCATGGTGACATCTACACAGAGCTGTTGGCTTTGGTTTTTTTACAACAAGTCCTGGTCCTTGTGCCCACAGATCACCCTTGCCACGATTGGATACGGTGACAAGACCCCCAAAACATGGGAGGGACGGCTGATTGCAGCCACGTTCTCTCTCATTGGAGTGTCTTTCTTTGCTCTTCCTGCAGTAAGTACCTTTTCCTCCTCTGTTAGACACACCCCAATGCTGTGCACTTGCAAAAAGAAGGTAAAGTTTGTAAAATCACCAGTGGAACCAAATCTCTTTTAAAGAAGTACTCCAGAGACTTGAGTGTATCAGTAAATCGAACTTATTTCTTCCCAATTTTACACAGAGCCTATTGGGAATTATAGATCACCCCAATACTCCTCAAATCACTATGTGGATATTGTCTGACAGTGCTAGTTGGCACATCTATTAAATTAAATTAATCCAGCAAGTGAACAATCTGGGAAACCACAAGGCAGCTCATGAGACTGGCATGTGGTAACTTACTGGTACTGACATAACCCCCACAAGACATGTTTTCAAAGGATTTGGGGTCCACTATTGTAATAATTGGAATTTGACCCATCTTACCCAACCCTTTACTTCTTTGGCTGCAACGCCCTCAGATAAGAATGAGACAAAACCTGACTGAGCTGGGCCGAATAACAACAGAAACTATCCCAAGCCCAGATTTTAGGATATTTTTCCTCTAGATCCTGAGCTGGAAAGAATTTCACAGAGGGTGACAAGTCCTGCATTCCCAGATCCAATGTATAGTTTAGCAGAGCCCTTGTATCATGCAAGCAGAGTTTGAGTGGAAACGGAAAGTAACACAGCACCTGGACACCTCCAGCTTGGAAAGGCAGTAGACAGTCAAGATGCCTGTTGAGGACCTTTAAATGATTTTTAAATGGCCACAGGTATGGCCTGTGGTCCTTGAGAGGATCATGACAACCTCCTGTCCCATGAGTGGAGCAGCAGGAAAGGCATGGGAACGTCACAAAGATTCCATGCAGCCATCTCCATCTCCACCCACAGTCCTGCATCTTCTCATCATTAATCCCTTTTTTCCCGAGTAAGAAATGTCTAAAATCTTGCATCACTCTATGCTTTCAGGGCATTTTGGGGTCAGGGCTGGCACTGAAGGTCCAGGAGCAGCATCGCCAAAAACATTTTGAGAAAAGAAGAAAGCCAGCAGCTGAGCTCATTCAGGTTTGCAGTCACTTTCCTCTTCCTTGAAAAAATGTTGTGCATGAAGACTGCTGCATCATGTTAACAAGGGCCACCACTCCACCCCTGCCCAAATTCTCACTTCCCATTGCAGGAGGTGAGAATTTGTTTGTGCTAGTTTTTCACACTGAGCTAGATAATCCAGAGGCCTTTGCAGTTTTGAGGAATATTTCAACTCCCAGAATATCTTCCAGAAGAACAGTATCTTTCGAAGAAAGGATCTCATCTGCTAGCTTCTGTAAACCAACTGGCTTCTGCATCTCTGCCACAGAATCACAGAAAACAAGCTGTTGAAAACACATTCTTTACAAAATACAGATTTTTTTTTTCAGTTCCCTTGAGAAAATGCTTTTCTATGCAGTTATGTTGTTATTGATGTGAAAACAGCAATAGAAGTAACACAATAGACACTGACAATTTCAATCAAGGTAAATAACATAAATAGCATATGTGGGTTTTAAAAACTAAAACACTCTCTGTATTCTCTGTTAAGTCACTGGATGATCCAAAAATTCAATGGGAAGAGAGCTCTTATCTCACTTGGATAGCAGTTATGGCCTTTGTATATGAATTCAGGATATTAAGCTTAAAATCATTAGTCTGTGTGCTGAAAATTTGAAATTATTTATTCTTGCTAAGTATGGAGCACATTCTGATAGCAGTTAAGTAAATGACAACATTTTCACAGAGGGACAGAGAAAGTTTCTGTGATAACAAATTGAAGCATTGGTGCTCAGGATCAAACCAGTCCTCAGGAGAAACAGGCTGAGTGGCATTAAAATTCATGGCTGTTCTCATTAAAAACATGCTTTAGCAAACAGAGGGGGCTGCAGGCATGAGTTGTGGATGGAATTTAATGGGATTTAATTTTGAATTAAAGCATCTCCACTGGTCAGGTAGCTTATTTAGCTAGTGTGTTTTAGGTTGGAGAATTGTTTTTTGAGAATTTTAATTTGCACTAAATACTGAAGTAGGAAATTGCTCAGAAAAATTTCTTCTGATGATACATTAGAAGACAAGCTATCTTAAGTGCTTCCAGAATTACTGGACAAGTCCAGCAGTGCTTGAAGCTCTTTTAGATGTGTCAGACAGGACAATAAAACAAGTTTAGTCTAATGTAATATCATATTCTGTTAGTGGTTCTCTCCATGTCCTGTTTCCTTTAACAGCCCTCCCAGAACAAAATTCAGTGTCAATAATTTTCCATATAGTGGCACTCATTTGCTATGGGTGATTAGTAATTAATTTCCCAATAGTCACTCAGGTGCATCATTATGTTCTTTGAAAGAGCCTGGCTGTATTCAGCTGGGAAAATAACTTCACCTAACACTAATTATTTTCTCTCCCTTGTAATTTAGGCTGCCTGGAGATACTATGCTACTAACCCCAACAGGATTGATTTAGTTGCTACCTGGAGGTTTTATGAATCAATTGTTTCATTTCCATTTTTCAGGTAAGTGTATTGTTTACCTCTCCATCATCATTTTCTGTGAAGTGTCAGTCAGGGCAGGGAACACAGACTTCACATATACATCAATGAGGCTTTTTTAGGTAACAGATGGTTTCCAGAAAACTCTTCTGAAGCAGAGGAATGTTTTCTGAGGTGGTGGTTTAATTTCAGTTACCACTTCTGAGTTCAGTGAAAGTATTCTATACATAAAGACATTCAGATAAAATGGATGCTTATATGTTTATAGCTATTAGATTGATCCTTACTCTCCTTTCATGTCAAACAGGCATCTTTCTCACTTTTAGAACTTAACATCTGAAAATGTTTTTTTTTTTTAAAAACCTATATATCCCTATGAAAAGCCAATACTTTTAGCTACAGATTATCAGCTGCTAATAATGGGCATTATGTATCCAAGTTAGTGCTTTAAACTTTCCTGCTGGTCTTGCTGTTGTGCCTCATTCTAAATAAAAGTGCCCTTAGCTACTGTAGTTGTGCTCCCTGCACTGATCCTGAAGCTCCAGCTGTTGCTCAAGACTGACTTGAAATGTTTCAGCCTCCTGCTTTCACAACAGGCAAATTACAAACACTCACCCTTTCTTTGTTTTAGTCACAATACATTTTTAGAATCAACTTCACATGCTTCAAAAAGGAAACCTCTACAAAAAAATACCTTAACACCAGAAGTGTTTAATTAAGGCTCAGTACATTTCTTCCCTTTTCTTTGTCTCTTACTCTCTGTCTATTCCTACATTTTCCATTACAGAGTAATTTCTTCAGGATTTCTTGGCTGCAGGGTTTTTCAGAGAATAATTCTCAGACTTATAGGGAGTCTGGACTCATTACTATGACTTCAAGCTTGCTCGTTGTGTGTAGGTTCTTCTGTGATTCAAATGCAACCTGAAATTTAATAGGTGTTTTGAAAATAAGATGCTGGGAGAGAGGGCAGGGGAGATCACTTTTCACCAAAGACTGGATTGTCAATCTAAGCAGCACAGATTGGTTTCAGGAATCTATATCACTTTCTTTTAGCTTTATGGCTAGTTGAAAATGTAGCTTTTATTCTGCTTTTTCTGTCAGTTATGGTCACAGAACAAAAGAGGTATAAAGTATTAGCAGTAGATTAACAATTTATATTTTTAAAACATTCTGAATTTATGATGTGATTCTTCTCTCCTTGCTTTCTTGTAATGCATCCTCTCTTCTATAAAAGGAAAGAGCAATTGGATGGTACTGCCAGGTATGTAGCTGTTATTATTTTATATATATGTTTTAATACAGCTATTGGAGGATGCAAGCTAAATAGTTCTTTGTGGATTCATGAGCTGTTAACTAAATCATGCTACTAACACCAAGGTAATCATTAAAAATTATTAACAAATCCATTTCCTAACTGCTTGCTTTTTTCCTAGTTTAACAACAAAGCTAAATTGCTAATTGTACAAAGACAGTGTTGCTTGCTGATTGTCTGTAAAGAGCTTTATTGTTTGTTATGACTAATCGTGGCCTAGATTTCTCCTGATCCACATTGCAGAGCCAGGATTTAGCATCCAGGCTGTTCTGGGGGGAGTTTAAGACTGTTTGCTGTTGTTGGTCCACAGTCTTGCACAGAGCAATGTTGTGGTGTGAGTCAGTGACAGTTCACCATGTGCAAAGGTTTGTTGACAATAAATACAGAGATGGGTGCCTGAGATGGAACAGCAGAATAGTGAGTCTCTCTGTAAAAGCTACATTAGGTTTGAGGGCCTGGTGCCACCTGTGCTGAAAAGACAGGAAAGCTCCTCATCACACCAGGGTGTTTACAGGCAAAGAGAATGAAGGAATCATCAATCCCAATACTGGTCAGTCACTGAAGACTACAGCAGAGCAGCCACTGTCAGTCAACCTGCAAAGTCTCAAGTGGGAATGATATATTTATAACTCTCTTCAGATAAGTAGAAGAGTCAAATGCACATACAATAATCATAAGTCAAAACTTCATGTTAAACCATTATCAATGGGTAACCCACAATGAAATTCAATAGCAATTAAAGGATAAATAGTTCCACAGACTTATGCTGAAACTACTTCAGTTTGCATCCCCATTTACAGTGCAGAGTAAAGGAATAAGAATTGTAGCCATATTTGAAAGCTGTAAGCCAGAGGTCAGGTCTGAGTTCCAGTCCCTGGCCTGATGAAAAAACATGTTTTTCTTTTTTGTTTTTTGAACATACTGTGCAACATGTGACAACTTAAATAAAGGAAGTTGACAAAAAAAAAAAATTAACACTTGCTGTTCTCCTAAGAATTTTTGGGGTTCAAGCTTCATTTAGCAGAGAAGAAAAACCTATCTCAAGTTTTCTTACAATACAGGCAAGTGCTCTAGTGACAAATTATTGGGAAAGGATGTCTTCCTCCTTTTGTCACCAAAATCATGGGATCACCTGTCCCTCCTTGAATCCAGCTGGGTGGGAGGTACCCAGTTTGTGAAACCCATGGATTTTAAGTACTTTACAACCATGGCACTCCCCAGGCTAAGCGCTCATGAGCAAGCTCAGCTGCATTAATGCAGATGTCTGGAGATTTTAGCCATCTCCAGTGTTGGTAACAGCTGAATTTTGGTCTTTAATATGTAGGGAAGAGCTTAAGAGATGAAATCCTTTGAGTATGTAATTCCATACCTTCAGTCAAAATGTTCTGGCTGAGATGCAGCAGCAGATTAAAATTAGGTAAGAGAATGACTGCTGCAGTTCTCTGTTGGTCACAGCCTCCCTAGAGAAGCTCCTGCACCTGCAGCAGTTCTGAGTTACTGTAGCTTTCAGGACAGTAGAAGTCATTTTATGTTGAAACTGAATTAAAAATGGAAAAGTATGACTCACAGCTCAAAATCTTTAAGACTATAATCCCAAGGCCCTTCATTCTGGTGGATATAATTTGGATTTTATTATATATATATATAATAACCCTCAGCAAAATCATCAGTACACCTGCATGGAAGCCTTTCTAGCCTAGCAGAAATGTGTTTATGGAATGAAGCATTCAATTAAAGGGATTGGAAACCCTCCAGGTAAACAGACATATGATGGTACTTGTGGGAAGATCCACTGACTTCAGTAGAAATGGGATTGAGCTATAAAATCTGATTGTTTTGACAGTAGCACATCCCATCTCTCATAAAACTCTTATTTATGAACCAGATAATTAAAAAAAACCTTCTTCTTCCTGCAGTGATTTAGTACAGAAATTGTTATTCCTACTCTACTGAAGTTTGTGCTTTGACTGTATTGAAATAAATGCGAAATAAGGGAATGTAGTCCTATGGGGAGAGCAGCCCATAACTGTCCTCAATCTCCAGGTTCTTCCATCAGTTAGGTACTTAATGAGAATGTAAGTAATTAGTAATGCTGCTGTAGTAATCAATTGCATTGTCTGATCCATGGTTGACAAAGGAGAGAGAAGAATTGGTCCAAAGTTTTCACAGAAGCTTTTAATAAACTAGAAATGAGGCCTGGCTGTATCAAAATTTGAGGATGGGAAGCCCTTTAAGTGGCAGAGTTTCTACTGAGTAGTGTGAAAGCTCTTTAGGAGCTCCACAATTCTAGAGTTGAACTCTGTGGCAGAGCCTTCTAGGATCTCTCCTAGATCAGGAGAGAAGCAGGAGCTGGCATCATGATGAAGTCACAGATAGATACAGGACCTTGTTTTTAGACCATTTGGGAAGAACTCAGGGGTCACAAATGAGTGCAAAAGTCCATTTCAGCAGCTGTGCTCCAAGGCAAGGCTGCAGGCAAGGACTTTTCATAGTGCAAAATCAAGTAAATTTTGGCAGCAATTCAAGGTTTTATTGAAACTCCCTTTAAAATAAGACTGTGAAGATAAGATGAAGAGAACATTGGACTGGAGCTCAACTCTGTCCTGTAAGCAGTGAAAGGAAGTGGTGGCTATGATGCTGCTCTTTAAGAACAGCATCTTCCCTACAGGCCCTGTATAGCCCCCCAACCCAGGAGGAACTGGGGCTGTGCTCTCTGTGGCTCACTGATGATGAGCTTATGCCTTCATGCCAGAGGTGCCACTAGCTTTTTTTTTTCCTTAATCAATGCCTAAACCTCACAGCCCTGTGAAATCTCAGACAGCAATTGCTTTTCTCCCTGTACTGCAGAGCCTTTTCTTCTGTTCAGCTCTCAAGAGGGAGATTTATGAGGAAGAGATACTAATGCTCATTTCTGCTGGCATGCAGAAAATCATTCAGCAAACATTTGGGAGCCTGACCTACATTTAGGATGGGCGTTTGCTTGCCGGACATATTTTTATTCTGAGCCAACTTTTTATGTCTATGTTTTGGGAATGAATACTGGGGCCTGATTTTTCAGTGCTGTCATTAGCAGCTGTTCCACTGAGTTTGACCAGTGTTGAAACTTGCATGTACACACACTTTAGTGAAGAATTTTGAACTTTCTCCTAGGGTCTTGTTCCTGATCCTTATTGTCCAGCTTTAGAACTAGACATCAGGACAGCATGTTCATTCCTAGATCTATTATTATGTGATTGCAGAAAAGTCTTTTATCCCTGTTTCCTTCTCTCTACAAGATAAATAATATTTCTGTGCCTTTGGAAAGTCGATTTGATTTTTTAAAGTGCCATAATCAGTACCTGTCCTTCCTGTTAAGAGTATGAAAGAATTCATAAAAAGTGGTGCATTTTTGTATTGCCAATGCTGACAACAAAATGAAAATAAAACCCTACTTTACAAGGTGCAAAATGTCACTATAAGCATTTCATCCTAATACATCAGCCCAAAACAGGAAGGAGAAAAAAGCCACCCTGGTCTTCACACTACATTAACTACAAATGAAAGGCTCTCATTCTTTTTCATAGAGCTTTTCATGGGTAATCATTAATGTCTCATCTTAATAACTTTTCTTCACTTTACAGTAATGTCATGTTTAGTAGGGAGTCATTCTTTGGATCAAGCCTCACAAGAAAACTTAGGTATATATGTTCAAGTAACAGTTGAGCCTTATTCTTTTCATATCTCTTGCATGCCATTCTCTGCCTGCACTTTCTGTTTTTACTACAGTAATTCACCTAAACCACCATCAAAAGTAAGGGACAATAAGACTGAATAGCTATTAAGCATAAAAAGAAAGTTGCATGACCTAGCACATAGTTAATTGCTCTGCTGTTCAGAAAACATAAGATATTACCCTGGCTCTCCCAATGATCTGCTTAAAAACAGGTGCTTTTCTCTGTTCCCATAGAATGGAAATGAAACTAGCTTAGTCTGCAAATAATTTTGAAATTTACTGTGAGAAAAATATAGTATAAGAGTTAAACACTGTTCCTTACGGGGTCCCAACCTTGCCAACACAATTCATACAAGTTACTTTGAATTTGAGTTCAGTGGAACATCTTTGCATGTGTATTTGCAGGTTCTGGTTCAGCAAATGGAAAACAAGTGGATGCTTTTGACCATCTGAATAAAGTTAGTGACATGCTTAAATATCTTGCTGAACTGTGACCTAAGATGTGGGGCAAGAACTTTACCTTCCTGCAAAGAGACGTAGAAATAGTTTGTGGCATTTCAGGAATATGAAAGACACATTAGAAATAATATTTTGACTGAATTGAAGTATTTTACTCTATCCCACACCTTGCTGTCATTCAGCTTTAGCTGGTTGTTTTCATTCCAACTTCATTCCACAAACATGAACTCATCAACATGCAACTCAGCTTTTCTAGCTGGAGCTCTTCAGCTTTTGGAGAACAGCAAGTAAAGCACTCCATTTTTTTCATTTTATGATTGGCCCATGCAAAATAGTCAAGAGACTTTGATTTTGCAGTTTGATTTGCTTTCTAGTGCTTGATCCATGATATGTTCACTTTGAAGCAAAATGTGGGTCAGCATCCATGTGGTTTCTACCTACAATGGCTGCATCCCTTGTGAAAACAGGATGGATATTTTTCACCATTTGGATTTGGCTTATTCTTCCCATAGATTTATGTGACATTGTTTATTTTCATCCATCTCCAATCTCTTTAGAAAGTGTGGATGAGAGAAGGGGCTAAGCAAAGGCATTTAGTGTAAAGGCTCTTTCTTTTTCTGAAGGGTATCAAATCTGAGCTGAAGTTTTGACTTGTGCTCATGTTTATGGGCAGATAATCTGGATGGTAGGTGAGTCTGGATTTTGAGTCATACCCACCCTTAAATACCAGTGAGGATGTATAGCACCAAGGAGTGTGGAAATTTGTTGACTCAGAAGGGATGTTTCCTCCTCACACATTAGAAAATTGCAAATTTAGACCTTAAGATTCAGTGTGCAAAGTGAAGTCTTTAGTTTTCAGGAAGATGTAGTCAACTATTTTGAGACAGAACATTTTTGTGAGATCTTCTCTGAAGAAAAGAATGCTACTCGAAAAAAGGGAAAGTTGATTGGCTGAAGTTTAGAACTACCTTGGAAGTGTGGAATGGTCTTTGTTTTATCTTAAGAAATGTCATGGACTGTCTGAGATGAGCTGAACAGGTTCACTGCAGAATTCATGTCTGTCATAATATTAGTTTGGTGTTAATTTCTATTAGGAAGGGTTCAAAGCAGAATACAGAATACTTCTGGAAACCTCATTCAGAATGTTTGATTTTCCAAAGCTAAGTTCACCGATATAAGCTGAGCTGATAAGGTACAAAAATGCTGGAGTAAACATAACTTCCTTCTGCTTCCAGTTACCTGAGACTAATTACATCCAGTGATTCTAAACTGTGAAAATATGGAAAAATTTCCCGATTAACATTTGCCCTTTTTAGGTGAAAATGGTAAATCCATGGCAGAGGGCTGATTGATTTACTCTTAGAATTAATTTGCTACTTTTCTCCTCATACATGTACCATTTGTTTATGAAATTCCAATATTAGGAAAAGGATAGAGAGGAGAGTATCTGGCTTGCATGATGGGATGTAAATGCATTATTTCTTTGCATGACTGTTTCTGGAAAATATTTCTAGTTCAGTGGTTCCCACTCTTTTATTCTGAGCAAGGGTAAAACATGTGCTGTGCAAGCCAGCCATCTCTTGTATATGCAAACCACCAAAATAATCTCTCAGGTGGTCCAAAATAATTCCCACTGCTCTCCCAGAAAAAAAATTTTAGAGCTGAATTTTTCTTTAAGTACAAAGAAACTGCACTGCTTTTGCTTTCCTCCCTTTCTGGTGATCTGTATCTACCACAGAGTAAAGGAATTCTCACCCTGGGTCCCATTTCAAAGACAGGGTTTGGAACCCATGAGCGAGAGGATGCAATAGCGTGCAAGACAAGAAATGGAGATTTATCCCAGCTAGTCAGAGAAACTACTCGGAATTTTTGTGAGCATGTTTGGGATGGATTTGTATCTCCCCAGTTTCTGGAATGTGCTGGAAGCTGAGACTCACATGTTACTGAATGTAAGGAAGCCAAATGAAGCGGGAGCACTGTTCCCAGAGGAGGAAGAGTAGCTAACATCAGAAGGGGGAGCCTGAAAGGGCAGCAGCAGTACCTGACCCTGCGGGTGGGAACCACTGTCCTAGCCCCTCTCATCAGGGACCCTGTGACCTGAGCATGCTTCGTGCCCTGGACTGAGCCGTGCGCATGCTGCTTTGATGGAGGACATTGTGCCATGAGAACAAACCTTGCCTCAGTGCTTTTAACAACATCAATGAAAACTAAAACCCCAGCAGATCCAGACTGCATTCCTTGGAAATGAGAACAAAGTCCATTTTTTTTTCCTGATGACAGATAGTGGTTATCTGGAAAGAAGCTTGGGTTTTGTTTTGGGTTCTTTTGTATACAACACACGGTTGTATATTTTGATGTGAAGCTGATGAATTATTTTCTGATGATTTTACTGCTCTGGCTGCCGGATATGAATACAATTGTCTATAGTTGTTGCATAAACATACTGTTGTGAATCTAAATGTTACTTCAAGGGTTAATCTTCCGGATTCAATTAATGAGAAAGGCTTCAGCTCAGGTAACTTTAACTTAGACTAGAGACCTGCTTTTAGATGACTTCTCATCTAGATCTTTCCATAATCAATTACAAGAGGCAAGTTCCCCAAGTGTAAAGTCATCCCAAACTGAACTGCACTCTCCCCACTCTGTTTAGAGTTGCTGACTTCCCACTGAATGTAGAAATGGGTCTAAAGAGTAGTCTTAGGAAGTTTAACTTTTTTAACAGCTTAAAACAGATCAGATGAGTTCTAGCTCATAAACCTAAGATGCTCAAGCAACAGTCTTTGGAGAATAGTTTCTTCCTAAACTATCACTTATCAGCAGGGATAGCTGCAAAACTCTCTGAAAAGAAAATCTGGGAATACTTTCAGTTTGTATTATCTACCTTAAGTCCCACTCCGCTAAAAAAAAAGACACCAAAAAAGCCCCACCCCACAAATGAATGTGCCAACATAAGCAGTGGAAAGCGTCACTGCAAATAATTAGGGGTTTGTGCTGAATGCAGAGGAATATTTTGTTCTGATTTTATCTATGAAGAGGATATCAAATCTTGTTCAGTCCCAGCCTTGCATAGCTCTATGACAGATTTCTGTGTATCTTGTTTATATTGCTGTCCTACACTTTAAAATTAAAAAAAAAAAAAAAAAATAAATCACTTAATATTTGGGAAACGTTGCATCATCTACTGATTCTTTTCCTGCTGGTCTGATCCCTACAGTTCCTTGCCTCACTTTATGCCTCCTTTTCTTCTGGTATGCAAGGCAGTTATCACAGGAGTTTTAAGGGGCAAACTTTGGGACAACTGGATATGTGCTTTGAAGAACTAAGCAAGTTTCTGGAGAGACAGTCAGAGATGTAATAAGTACTTTAATGACGTACTAAACATCTTTTTATAAACAACAGCAGTCTTGCCTCACCTATTTTTCTGCTTCTTTGCCTTTCAGGTTCTGTTCCTTAAAGATATTTTTCTCTTGAGAGCTTCTCTGTAGTCTTACTAACTCAGATCTTGTGACATGTATTCATTGCTCAAAGCCAGTGTAGTATGTGACCACTTGACTTTTCCTTTCCTTTGAGATTCGTCTATCAATCATCTATTGTCAGTGACTTGCAATCTCCCCACCTGGAGAAAGCTGATCTCCACAGCAAGCCTGTTGCACATTTTTTTCAGACCCAGTAACAAACTTTGTCATTTTATTATCACAGAACAGATCTCCTCATCCTAAAACTGCTTTGGTTTCTCCCTTCTTGTATCTTATTCCACAGTCTCCTTCAGTCTGCAAAGATCACCACAAAGGTGTCCATGCTTTATTGCTCTTTTTTCTTTATATTAAAGAAATTCTCACTCTCACAAGCTTGCTCTCTCTAATACCTCCAGGCCCATCAGTTTATATTGCCTTGCTGACTTTGTTATCACTTAACTAGAGTTTTGGTGCATTTCTTCACATTAAAATTCTTTTCAGTGATGTGCCACGATTCTAGACTCTTCTTGACTGTACTTCTCAAAATGAATTTCTCCTTCAAACTTTATTACTAATGAGACATGAGAATTTATTTTCCCCACTTATCCGCCCAAAAATCCAACATGCAAATCATTCCATTGACTTTTACTTCCTCACCTTTATATTTTGTTCCCTTTTCAAATTTGCTCATTAGTTATCTTCTCCTGTATATATTTGCCCTGTGTATGGCAGCTGAGTGCTTGAAGAATCCAAATTTCACAGAGAATTGAAACATCTGTCTTGTAAAGCAGTACTGCTCTGAGACGGGGTCAAACAGAGAAGTGAAAGTGATGCAGAAAAGAGGGTGCAGGATCTCCCTAAATTAGTAGACCACAAATCACTTTCTGGGACTCTGCACCCACCATCAGTTCAGTGTTCACAGAACCTTGGTGGCAAAGCAGATCAAGATTCCACCCCAAAAACGATGAACTATGGACATAATTTTTAAAGTGAGTTCTTAAGCCCAAATGTGAGACTGCCCAAAACATATTTTGTGACAGATGTCAACAAGCAACATCTCATATTTTTCTACAAAGAAGGAAGCAATCCCCAATTTTTACTCCATACATTTGTCTGCACTTTGTGTGCAACTTTCCCCCATGCCATGAATTCTTCAGGAAATTCTATAGGGCAAAGTCTGAGTAATATAGATATCATTTGTTTAGACTGTTATAATTCTTCACTCATATCCATGCTTTTTTCTCCTGGAAATGCTGATATATCAAGACTAAATGTGTGTCTCCATACCCAACTCCTCCTTAGCTGCCACTTCAATACTCACACACACATGTACACTTCATATATGCAGTGACAGAGCAAATGTCTGGACTTCCTAGGCTGCAGAAATTATATTCAGAAGTATTTTCATATCAAAAAGAAAAATCAGAAGAGTTGGAAAAACCTCCTACCCCCAAAGGTTTAGTGCTTGCATCTTTTCTGATAGGGAAGCCCATATTTCATTACTCCCTGGGCCAAAGACACATTAATCAGAAACAGACAGTAGAGATGAGAACCCCAGTAATTAACGTGAAAAAAAAAAAAACAACCAGCACAAAAACTTGCAACAGCTGTGATGCCCAATGCTCAGATAACATCCATTGTGGTGGAATAGTGCAGCAGACAGAGCTCTGAGATAGAAATAGGTCCTTCTTTCACACTTGCAAGGTCTGCACACACATCTCCATCTTTGTCCTCTATGTCCTTGCACAGTGGACCCTCCCCATGTTCGCCTCTCCTGCCAGCAGGTTTAGTGGCTGCAGCTGAGCCTCCTGCAATGATACCTCACTGAATTCCTGTTAACTCTTTCTTCTGCTAACCATGGCTGTTCATCCTTCAGCTCTGCTCTCATCTGTGGCTCCCAGAAACCTGCCAGCTATAACAGCTTCTTCCCTCCCCACACTCTACTTGCTCGATCTGGTGTCCCACACAGAACTGCCTCTTGTTCATGTGTGCACAATTCACCTCTCCCTAGAGCTGTCCCAGCAATGTGTTAAAAAGCAGGCTTTCTTCCCATGGCTTAGTCCGGCGCTTCTTTTTTTTTTTTTTTTTGAACAAACGTGCAATTAACAAATATTTGAACAGCAAAGTGAAAAGCAAATCAAATATTTATACCATCTATCACCTACAGAGTGTTCAGAACATATATAGCATATATATAGCAAATTCCTATTCCTGTTGCCGTTTTAGTGGTATTAGTGATTACCCTTAAGATCATTACAGTCATCAGGCTGTCAAGAGGGTTAGTGATGCTGGTAAAATGGCAGGTAAATTAAATTCCATCTCTGTGTTGTCAGTGAAAGACAAATGTATTTGGACAGTAAATCTCTAAGAGGACAGACAGAGGAATGAAAGAGGAATGAAATTTGTCACTTCACTACAACTCCTGTATGTCCTGGTGGAGAGAAAACGGGGTATCCTGCCCTACCATGTCCCTAATCGGTGCTTAGCAAAGCCTTGTTAGAGTTTTGCTGGTGATTTATTTGGTTCACAGCACATCTGACCTTATTTTATTCCTGGCCGAGAGAGTTGAGGTTGTTGTTTGGATAAGAGAAGGATCTGAGGAGACTTTAGAGCACCTTCTAGAACCTAAGGGGAGACTGCAAGAAAATGGGAGGGGTACTTTTAACAAAGATGTGTAGTGACAGGATGAGGAGGAATGGCCTCAAACTGAAAGAGTGGAGGTTTAGGTTAGACATTAGGAAGAAATTCCTTACTGGAAACACTGGAACAGATTGCCCAGAGATGTTGTGGATGCTCCATCCTTGCAAGTGTTTTAAGGCCAAGCTGAATGGAACTCTGAGCAACTTGGTCCAGTGAATGACATCCCTGCTACGTGTGCTACGTGAGCTGAAGCACTGTGATATCTTGCATGGAGAGGATAGCATGACCCTCTGGTAACATTTTCAACATTGATATCAAAAAATGCTCATAAAAAGCAGTTAATTATCTGTGGAGCTTAACTATTGCTTACAAAACATTGATTAATTATGGTAGCCCCAGCAGTGTCCTTGTATACAAAACTATTATTTAGCCCATAATATACTTAAAGCATCATGAAAACAAGTTAATAGTGTACAAAGAAGGAAAATGATTACTTTTGCTTATTTTGTAGCCAAAAGCTGGGTCTCTTGGATCGGGTTCGTGGTACCAATACTAAAGGAAAGCTATTTACCCCTCTGAATGTAGATGCCATTGAAGAAAGTCCTTCAAAAGAGCCTAAGAATGTTGTCTTGAATAATAAGGAGCGTTTTCGCACTGCATTCCGAATGAAAGCATATGCTTTTTGGCAAAGCTCAGAAGGTAGCCCATCTGTATTGATTTCTTTCTGTGCATCCCCTGTTGTACCCAATTTACTTTGTTCTTCTGCATATTCTGTTGAAGGTTTGTGACTTTCTGGGACAAGCATGTCTGGTACGTGGTTTTATACAGTACATTTGGGAAAGCCCAAGAAAAAAAACCCTGGAGTCCAGGCAACACAGTGCTTGAAACCAAACAATTGCCTTTCTCAAAAACAGCATCTGATATGGGATAAGACCAGTGCTGGATTCAGCCTATTTGACCTGGAAAAAGTGGGCACACTGGGCAATCAATCTATATCCCCCCAAAAACACATGCCATCCTGTATTGGTTTATGAGCAAGGATGCTGTGCTAAGGTAGCTCCCTCCTGGACTGCATCCAGCCCTGCCACAGCCTGTATCCTGGCAACTCAAATATCCCCTCACTTCCATCTCAAGCCTTGTTTACAGAATCAATGTCTTCTTCCCTCCCCTCTCTCCCCAGGCCTGCTTCCTCTCAGAAGTTTCCACTGGGTTTCCATGCAACAATACAGGGCACTTTCCCTCTCAGCTGCCCTGAGCACACATTTTCCTCTTCTTGCCCATAACATCTAAATGGCCTTTAAATTACAGTTTCCCCTTTCTTGTGCCATCTGGCACCAGTGCATACCATGGATGGAGCCTAGGTGTCCACACCAGCAACCTGATTTTCTCCTTCATGAAGGTACATGAGCTCCAGGCAGTGCCAGTGAGAGGAGAACGTGGCCTGTGGCTTCTATAACCTGTTTTAGCCTTTATGTAAAATAATTTGGGCAAAGACCCATTGGAAAGAAAGAAAGAAAAGTTCCCAGTGTTTCAGAGATGCTGGAATCTGAAAGGAAATCCTTCAATAGTGTGCCTTACAGCCATGCCAAAAGAATTAAATCCCTTTCAAAACCTGACCAGTGAAAGAAGCTGTAAGAGAGATTTCTTTATTAAATTACACTTACTTTATGTAGTGCTTTGTTCAGCCTGACATCCTGCTTAACATCGTGTGGTGAGATGTTCACACATCTGACTTTTTGACCTGCTTTGCAGATGCAGGAACAGGGGAACCCATGGCAGAAGACAGAGGTGACAGTAGTGATTTCCCTATGGAAGATATGATCCCCACATTCAAGACAGCCATCCGAGCTGTCAGGTAAATGTCTTTTTGAAAGATTACCCTTCAGGAAATAACATTACCATGTTGCTACATGTTGATTCACTGCTTCTGTCATTGTTTGGGTTTTTTTTAGATGCAATGGATGAGATAATTCTAATGTTTTCAAAAACATGAGACAGACCCTATTCAGTCTGTTGAAAGCATGCAGAAGGGGGAAAGTTTTTTAGTAACGTTAACCATGTAATTTTGCAAGATACTCCATAGTGTTTTTATTATAAAATAATATTTTATATTGTTCCTTGTTAAAATGTTATTTATCTTTCTCAATTTAGTGACTAATATTTGTATGAAATTGTAACTTTTGCTTAACAAAAAACTCTGAGCTGACTCAACTTTTACTCACAATTGTATGAGTGTGCAGCTGTAATGTTTTAATAGATGCTGAAGTCTCCATTTCAGCAGTTTTTGGCTTGTAGCACATCACCTCTATTTTCACATCACAAGAGAAATTCCCTAGGTTAGAAAACTCCTAGTAAACCTTGATCATGTGTTTAGCACATCAACCAAAGAGAATTAATTCACTGATGTTTTGTTACTCATTGAAGCAGTACTTTTTACTCTCCTCCCATGAAAATTGCCCCCATGGGAAAACTCTGCTTTCATTGCAATTGCTGTTTATTCCAGAAGTTGTTAATTTTTTGGGCCAGGGACTTACCACCTTGCAGGTGAAATACTGCAAGTCTGGAGTGTCTCACCTATATCTTAGAAAATCTCCAGGGAAGTTGGTAATAAAAATACAACTATATATTTATATGTATATAATGATGATATGTATCCTCCTGGTTCTTTTCAAATTGGGTGCAGGAAATCAGTTTCTAAAAATTCCAGGTTTTCTTATGGGTGCTGAAAGCCAAGTGACACAGGCTTTGCTCATATTGCCCATGACTTCTTCCCTCACAGTGGAAGCTTCTTCATCCCTGTCCTCCATAGCTTTCCCCTTCTTTCCCTGATACCTTGCTTTCAAACATGTTATTGTTACTTTTGAAAAACTTCTTCCCCACATCCTGTCCAAATCTAATTGATTCATGCAATTTCCATTTAAACTCAATCAGGAACCAAGATTTTTTTTTTCTTGTGCAGTGTACCCATATCCTGAACATTAATTGGAGTAATTCTTTCATACAAAACCACTTAATGGATTTCAGGGTCATGATCAAGGAGATTTTAAATTAGAATTGCTAATACTGTGATCCCTATTTTTCATTTAAGTCTTTGAATGTGTAGATTTGCTGTTACCGTATATAATTTGGCTAAAATAGACACAGTTACAATTTTGAAACCTTGAGATATTTATAAGCAACAGAGGTAAAGAATCAGCAGCACTTAAAAAGTTGAAATATAATTATCGTTGCTAAGTGAAAGTTTATACAGAGTGTAAAACCATTTAAAAACCCACTAACCTGAAATAAAAAACAAGTTAGAATCTTAACAGATGACAGCAATTTCCCAGTTCAGACCAACAAGTACATGGAGACTCTATTGAGAAAGAAAACATCCAGAACCCAAGTCTAGACCAGATGAAGATAAAGATTTCATTACATAAATATTTTTCTTCTATTTGTTTAATCTACCAAGATATATAGATTTAAAGTAATGTATAAACAGAAAAGCATGAAAAAAGAATGCCAAAAATTTTTCAAGTGTTCTGGCCAGCAGTGTTCCTTGTTATAAGAATTCTGTTACTAACTACTATACTGTTTTATAACAGTAGCAAGAGTAACAGTAATCATATTATTATCATTACAACAACAACAACGTGATACTGCTGTTTCCTTCAAGGACAATTGAGGCAGTTCTAAAAAGTTTTCCCTTCTTCACAACCTGAACTGCTGCTAACTTCTTAACTTCCACATTTATATCTAATTAGCATTTCCTATTCAAAACTTTCCCAGGTGCAAAATTAAAACTAAGATGAAAATGATTCAGCATTGCATATACTATAAATTAGCTTTATAATAGGCTGAAGCATAAAAGAAGCAGCTTCAACTTCACAGCTTCAAAATCTCCTGTGACTTGTATTGTTCAAAGTCAAGCTCCAACTGTGATTCTGAAGCTTCAAACCATTTGTTTTAGACTATTAATTATGCAAAGCCAACTATTATAAATTTTCAAATATGGTATAGTATTATAGATTCTTTGTTTATATTTTATTGCCTTGTTTAGAAATAACATGCTCAATTTCCAAACACCCAGAGAATTAATCCATATTTGATAAAACAGGAGATTTTCATGATGGAATTTATATAAGAAATTAATATGTTTTTCTGTTTGTTATGCAGAATACTACAGTTTCGTCTCTATAAAAAAAAATTTAAGGAGACTTTGAGGCCTTATGATGTAAAGGATGTGATAGAGCAATACTCAGCAGGGCATCTTGATATGCTTTCCAGAATAAAGTACCTTCAGGCAAGGTAAGAATCTTCTGGTAAATGGGGGAAATGTGTAACTTTACTGGCAAAATAAAAACATCGGCCTATTTGTGTACAAGGCACCCAGCAATTATGCATTTTCACAATGTAGCTAGTCCATGAGAAAACCTTTTCCCAAAAACAAAAGTGAGTAGATAGCAGGGACAACTACAGGGAGAGACCACTGGCTCAGATTTAGAACAAGGACATGAGAGTTAAAAAATCTGGTGAATTTTCTTGACTGTTGCCTTATTCAGTTAGGATCAAATTTCTCTCCTTCTCCCCATTTTACAGATGATAAATAAAAGCAATAATTGCTCTCCATGAACTTTTCTTTGATGACCTGTACCTAGTGAAACATCCTATAAAAGAGCAAGAATACACCAGCACAGAAGGTTTCCCTCAGGTGCAATTGACCAATCTGAAAAAAAGTTGGAATTTCAGTCATTGTTCGTTTGCAATCTGCATCCACAGAAGTGGCTCATTGCAATGTGCTTTTGAGGCACATCTACAAAAGTCTGTGCTGCTCATCCCCTGAGCTGTGAGCCCAGGTCAGAGCTTGGGGCTGTAAATTTGTGTGGGCCTGAGTGCACATCTGTGCAGATGTGTGTGCAGATGTGTGGAGCTGTCTGTGCTCAGTCTGCATTCCCTGAGGCCCTCAGTGACTCTTAGCAGCAAAAACACCTTCAATTTCTCTCCAGAATGGGCTGAAGGAGTGCAACTCTTGCTGCACATTTGGGCTTTATCTGGACTTACCTTGGCTTTGAAAAGCTGCTCTGATCTTTCTGCTGAACTTGGTAATTTCTTATTGCAAAGTGATTTTCCTTGCACTGGGTTGCCTCTTTTTCAAGTGTATAACATGTCTGTCAGCAATGCCTGGGGATCAATATCTAGCTAGCTTTGTGAGGCTTGCCTGGAGCTTTTTCAAGTCCCGTTTTCAAAACTCCAAGAGGCACTGTGAAACCATGCAAGGTATCTGCATGGATCGTCCAATAATAAGATAAATGGTCTGTGGACTAGTGGTGATTGATATGTGGCTATTCTGGGGCATGGGCTGAATAAACAGAGACTCACTCATACCTGAGCAGTTGAATATGACAAATGAAAGAATATATGATATAGTAAAAGAGTATAATAATAATGTGTTGTAGCATTCCAAACAATCTTTCTGCTTTTGGGCTAAATAAAAACTTTTGCCAAATTTTGATTTTCATTACCCTGCACAAAATCTGATAGATCTACTGACATTTTTAAGAGCAGTTGGCATTGGATATTTTTTAACAATCATGTTGTTTGGTACCTTTGAAGGAAAAGAAGTTGTGTTTCAAATATTGAAGTTTATAAACAGGGAGCTTTAATTACCATTAAATTACCAGATAATTGCAATTCAGTGCACTGATTGTGACCCAAAAGAGAGCAGACACATCACGACCCTCAATATATTACCAAATCAACATGTGCTTCCTTTTTGAATCTTTGCTTCAGAGATGCACAGCATATTCTGTCATGTGTTAGCATTTGGAGATGGACTTACACAGTTGCACTTTTCTTTTTTTCAGAGTAGATATGATTTTTACACCTGGACCTCCATCTACTCCCAAGCATAAGAAATCCCAAAAGGGAGGAGCTTTTTCTTACCCTTCACAACAGTCTCCCAGGTGAATTCTTTCATGCCTAGTATTTAGCACAGCCCAACACAGAAAAAAACAAGTTAATTAATTCCCATAATCATGGTCTTTGTTCATCCACTGTTGTAGTAGTGGTGCTGAGAGGATATGTTTCTATGAGGTACATGTGGATATACATTGAGCCAGAAAGCCACTACCTTCCCTAAGAACAATGTGTGATGGAAGCCTAAACAATGGCTTCTTAATTGTCCAGATCAGCTTCTCCACAGTTTGAAAATATGGTTTTAAATTAAATACATGCATTTGATTGCTAATTTTCTAACATTTAACTTGTAAACCCACTTAAAAGCTCAGTAAAAGTCATTAACAGTTTGAAAGTAAGTTAGTTATCTTCCTGAATTGTCCGCCAAATGGCAGGCAAAGATTTTTAATGCTGCTGCTTTTAAACCAGTGATTGGTGAGAGATACTCAAAATAAATTGTAATAACAGATTTCTGGCTGTGAAAGTTGCACTGTATTATTGTATTGCTTCATTCCACATAGAAAAAATTCTATAATAAATGACATTTCTTCTGTTGTTTACAACTATCAATCTGTCAATAAATATCCATCAAGAACCACTACGACCATCAACAATCTGTCCCCAAAGCTGTCGTGGTTACTCAGAGCAAAAACAAAGAAAATAAATTATCCCACACAGGGAAAAATATGAAACCACATAAATGTGAAGACAGAGACCTGAGTATATGGAAGAGGCAGTGATCATTTGGGGAGGAAAGCAGATTGCAAAAACTACATGAGTCCATATCACCCCAATAACCCAATGTGAAAAATCTGACATGTTTTAGGTATAGATTTTACTCTAATACGATTTATTCACAGCTATATTTTGGATTTTGTCAGGAAAGAGAAGAACTGGCCATGTTAAAAGTTTTAGAGTGCATTTGTTCCAAATCATGTTAAAGAGCAAGCGCTCAGAAATTGTTTTTCTAGACTTTGGTGTATATTATGGGAAGATACTGACTCCTTTGGAATCAGTTTGGGAACCATTTCATAAAGGTTGAACTTAATCATGAGCATCCAAGATCCCATGAAGTTAGAAATCAAGCTCTTTAGTTAGAGATCATCTTCTTACCTATTGAATTTGGACATCTGATGGACAGGCAGGAGGAAATTGCATAAATGAAAACCTATTCTGGAATCAGCTTTAAATCTCCAGACCAGACTGTCTCTTTCCAGCATTTCCAATCTCTGACACTTACTATTTGATAAAATGAAATTGAGAAAAAAACCACACTCATCTTTGAAACTCATATTCAGTCTCCAAAGACACTAATTATAAAGAATTAGGTTTAAAAACAGATGGCCATCTGTAGACCCACTAACTGCACTATCTCAATAATTTTCACAAACCTGAAATTATTCCAACAAGCTGAAGATGAATTTAAATTTTATTTTGAACTTCTGGGTTTTTTTAATCTTTATCTTAAACTTGAAAAACAAAGCAAAACAAAAATTAAAAAATCAAGATTCTATTTTTTGGGAATGCATTATCATCACATAGAATAGACTTTCAATCCTATTTGTATAAACAGCTAAAAGAGCTCCAAGGATCTATGTGAATAAATCAACAAGATGGCAATTCTGTTTTCTGATATAAATTGCTTATTGTGATGCAAAGAAATACTGAACTCTAATAGAGCTATTAATTCTTTATAGAAATGAACCATATGTAGCCAAAGCATCTACAGCTGATACTGAAGACCAAAGTATGATGGGAAAATTTGTGAAAGTTGAGAGGCAGGTAAGTAATTTCATGACAATGACAGAGCTGAGGTGCTTGTTCAGAAATGATAGAGCTGACATCAATTCTGCATGACATAATTGTGTTGCTGGTGATGAAGAATCACAGAGATGTTTTTCTAATTATCACAAAACTGTATTGCTAGCTTTTCATGAAAGAATTTACTTACCTGGGAAGTGTGCCTTTTGAAACTTGGTGAATCAATGTCACCCTGTATGGCAGAAGATCCTAACCATGATTTTGAAGAGGGTCTTTTGCATTCCTGTAACATCAGTACTCATCACATCTGGTGCTTGGTGTGAGCAAGCCCTTTTCCTGCAGGGTCTGGACGCAAAATAATTATCTGCTCTTGGGCCCTCTGCAAAAGAGAAAGGAAACTTGTCCTCATATGTAACCCTGATGTGAGACTATTAGGTGGTGTTGAGTCATAGGTTGGACTCAATGATCTCAAAAGTCTTTTCCAACCTAGATGATTCTGTGACTAACAGTTAGAGAACAGGTCTGTATGCAAAGGTAATTCCATATATTGTATTTTGATAATAGCTGTTTACCACTGCTCTCAAGACTTTGTCATAACACTATAGAGTCCTGTTGGATACTGTACTGTTAAAAATCCATCAATAATATTTTTGGGCACAGTTCATAGGGATGGGTCTTTCTATTCTGGGGCAGTTGGAGGATAAGCTGCCATCCATTTCAGCTCAGCTGCTGAGGGAAGGTCATGGTTATGGTGTGTACCTCCATGAGCAATAAACATGGCAGCACACCATTGCTAGGGGCAGTGCACATATGGAATCATGAACTGTTTTTTGAACAGCTGACTTGAGGCAATATCATGACATTGATATTTTTCAGGTAAATGACATGGGGAAGAAACTGGATTTCCTGGTTGATATGCATATGCATCACATGGAACAGCTGCAGATACAAGTTGCTGAGATAAGTCCATTGAAAGAAACCGCTTCTCCTGCAAGGGAGAAGAGAGAAGAAAACAAATATTCTGAGTTAAAAACAATAATATATAAATACACTGAGCAGTGTTCTCGTGAAACTCCTTACAACTTCCAGCAGGTTCCAGTCAACAAAGTCAGCCCCTATGGTTTCTCATCGCGGGGTCACATGGCTCACTCACAACCTTTATCAACAGGTGGGCAAAACTCTGGCAAGCTGCAAGCCACACCTTCCTCAACTTCATATGCAGAAAGGCCGACAGTTTTGCCTATATTTACATTAATGGACTCCCAGGTTAGCTACCACTCCCAAGGGGACCTGCAGAGCCCTTACTCAGACAAGGTGTCTCCGAGGCAGAGAAGGAGCCTGACGAGAGACAGCGACACTCCGCTGTCCCTTCTCTCCGTCAACCACGAGGAACTCGAGCGCTCCCCGAGCGGCTTCAGCATCTCCCAGGAGAGAGACGATTTCCCCTTCGGCCCCAACGGGGGATCGGCCTGGATGAGGGAGAAACGCTACCTGGCAGAGGGGGAGACAGACACAGACACAGACCCTTTCACACCCAGCGGCTCCATGCCTTTGTCCTCGACGGGAGATGGGATTTCAGACTCCATATGGACCCCCTCAAACAAGCCAGTTTAAAAGTGCGTGTGGGGGCAGTCACTGGTTGGCTTCTCCTTGTAATGTAAGCATACTTTGTATATCTCACTTACTCTACACCCAAAGCTTACTAGCTCAAAACACCAATGGCTGCATAAGATGCATGTGATATTAGTGGTAGTCATTCTGCACCATTTCATACAATTTACTGATGCAGTTTTTTTCATGCTACCAAAACTAAGGAGCTTAGTTTTGAGCATGGTTTGCATGACTTTGCCCTATATAAATGGTACAGCTGATTTCTTCCATGATGCATATCTATCTGGTACTCTTCAATACAACAATGGTGAATTGATAACAGACAAGATACAGTGGTCCTTGCTACATTTTGTAAACAGAGCAGCAAAATAAAAAGATTTTCAGGAACAATATCCCTTTGTGGAAACATAACGTCTGAATCATTTTCCAATATAAGCAAATCAATCTCTAATCAACCAAGCCAAGAATTTCTAATATCAAAAGCAGGGAAAAACCTAAGTATGACCTTATTGAAATGCTTTTGTGAACGAAATGTTTCTCATGTGATCTCTTATATAATTACCCCTGAAGTACAATGTTGAAATGAAATTAAGGCTAAGATTTTTAATCATAACAGCCACATCCTGGGACTGATCATAGGTATTTATTTATTGTAAAATGTAAATAGAAATCCCTCAAGCTATTTTGAAAATCTTCACTAGTGTTTATAAAATTGCTCAAAGTAGGATTATAATGATTTTTTTTAGAAAATCTTTTGCTAAGTGTCTTTGCTACTTATGGGGCCAAATTTTCTTTGTTACAAAAATAAGGTTGTTCAGTGTAGAGAACTCCAGGTTATACACTCCACTCTTCTATTGACTTAGGTGCTGCTAAGTAAGATGCATAATGTAACTCAGCCTCAGTTTCCCAATCTATTAATTGGGAGTTACACTTCCACACATGCTCACAGTTTGAAAAGCTCAATTCTCTAATATTTACCAAGTGCTTTGAGCTCCTCAGAAAATTGCTATTGTCTTCCCTGAAAGTCCTACAGAGTGAGATGCTGCTTCTCTCTGTTTACTTTTTCTCTTGGAAATGGAGTGCTTCAAATCCATGAATGTGTGCTATATTTAAGATTAATATATGAATAAATAAATCACCATTTTTGTCATGTGTCCCTGAGCAACAGAGAGGTAAGTGTGCTCCCTAGGCCTCAGCCAAATATTTTTTAATGGAAGTTGGAAATTATTGAGAAGGAAGAGACCAGGAAAATCACTGGACCACTGGAAAGAAATGAATCAAAGATCTCACCACCACAGTGAGAATGTAGTACCTATAAAGCTAGTGAAAAGATCATATCTAAATATTCTATACAGGTCTTGCCTGGTGTCAGTCAATGTGTCCATGAAATAGCATCCATGTGATGTCCAGCTGTACACTCTTTACAGCTGGTGAGAAATGAAGGAGTATAGTCAGTGAGCACAGAGTACAGGAACCAAGGCACACATCAACTTTAGGATGAGATTAATCTCATCTTTAACTGAGTTACCTACAACGACCAAATGCCTAACAACTTCAAAGAGAGCAAAAGGTGACTTAGTGTCAGATGATCAGACACCACATAATCAGTGTTAAGGCTCTCACCTCTCTCCCACTGATCCAAGGTGCACCCTCTCTACCATGGCTCATCCCCATCTCATGTCCAGAACAACCCCTGTCCCTCCACACAATGACTTCCCCACTATGGCCAGGTCACTGGCCAAAAGATGAAAGGATTTGGCCCAAATAAGATGTTAGAAAAGGGACTTTCTGTAGAGACTGCTTGTATTACACTGCAGCTGCAAACTGAGCATCCTTGGCACATGCAGCCAGAGCCAAGAAGACATTACTGGGCTTCCCAGTGCTTACTGGGTATTGCACAGCCCTGCACAGAAAGTGCTCCAATAAGCAGTATTTTGTTGGGTTATTTCAACCATAGTAAACTTTTTGGTTTAATTCCTTGGTACTGTGGACATCTCATAACAATCAATCCATCCAGGGAGCTTCTGTTCTTTCCCAGATCTGGGCATTGTCTTCATCTTCGTTGTTTGTTCTCTATTGGAAGAGACAGCTAAAGAATTAGGATCTTCTTACTTCATCTGCTTCTTCAGCTAAATCATGATTCATCCTTCTGGAATGGATCTTCAGGGAGAACAAATTGCTGTTGTTACTGGATTAAATACTGCAGACCAGTTACACCAGCCTTTGAAGACTGGGCTGAGACCATGGAGATGTTTTAAAGCCAGTAACTATGATGGTATGAGGCACAATTTTGGTAATTACTTAATTGAAAAAACAGCATTGACCTGAAAGGTCATCTGTTCTTGGCACAGTTTTGTGGCTAAATTTGCAAAGATTATAACTAAATGACCAAAGTGTAATTCATTATAATTTGGCATATTGAGAAGAATTCTTTGGCCTTTGTGATTCTTGGAAATACCTGAGTTGTACCTGTTGCAGGCTTTCTGAAATAGTAATAATGTCTATGGCAACTTGTGAGATTTAACCCTTATGTGGCAAGAGAATGGAAAAGAATGAAGAATTATTTTAACATTGTTACACTTCTGAAATTGATGTGTGTGCTAGACAAGCCTACTTCAATTTTCTTGTATGTCAAGGGCCTGTCATTCCTACTGATTTCATCTGAGTTTGGTCCTTTAAATGCTTTCTAGATCTAAGCAAACAAAGATCAAGCAAGCCAAAATGCAGGTGCAGTCTGATCAATTTATTTGTGACTGTTTTTGACAGTGGCTATGCCATGCAGTTCCCTGTCCAATCCCACTGAAATTCTTCATGTTTCTCTTCTCTTTCATCACAGGTCATATAAAAGGAATATTTTCCCAGTATTAAACCCAGTAGAAAATCCATAAATACCCTCCTTATAAAGGTATGTGTTATCCAAGAGAAAATCCAGGCAAAGGCAGAGATCTGGATGAATATTCACCTGCATACAGAGTGCAGCCCCAGAGAAAGCAGGATTTGGGCTGCCCTGCACTCTGCACACTTAGCAGCTGAACTGTCTTGAAGTCAGTATTTTCTCTGGCCTGCAATCAGCAATTTGCAATATGCATCTTAAAGGTGTCAGGTCAGGTATTTGTAGCCACATCATGAAATAGTTAATGATTCCAGATAAGATCTGCCTCTTCTTAAAAGGCACTGGTGATAAACTCAGCAAGATCATCTGCTGATGATTCTGTGAAGGAGATTCAAGAAATGAGACAAGCAGATCTGATTAGCTTATTTTAATACTTATTTTTCCTTCTTAGCACTGAAAACTGTCACTGCTCTGTTCATAAGAGTGCTGTTCTTAGCAGCTCTCTGCCCTTTTCCTCATTGGGATTAAAAATAGGGCATCCAGCACTGCTGCTGTCTGTGCTGACAACAGATACCTGTCGAGATGTCACCAGCAGGGTGAGGTCTGGAGACCATCCCTGATCTGGGATGTGCACACAAACTTCATCAGACTCCAGTCAGGGTGAATCCAGGGAATGCATCCACCTTGGAACTGTGGTTTATGTGCCAGCCATAGATACTAGACAAAGCAAAATAAACTATGGGTGATTCCAGTAACATTAAGAAGGTCAAGACCTGTTTCCACACACAAGGAATCTCTATTCACACTTTCATTTGAGAAAGGCATCTGGGTCAATAATTGTCCTCATAATAGGAATTAATTAGATTTACACCTTCTTCTGCATGATGTTTCAGTTTAAGACTTATCAATTCTCTTTGGGTCAGATCTTTCTAGCATCTTGACTGACACTAGCACATTGTTTGCATGTACTTAACATTAAAAAGTATTAATGACTGATGACTCTCATTTCAGGCCTTGAGATATTTGTTGTAATTTGAAACTGTGGAGCTTTCCCCTGCCTCCTTGAAGTAAGTTAGAAACCTTCTCCCAGTGATGGACTGGGAGCAGGGCTGGGTTCTAATCTGCCTTTCTTTATAAATTTCCTTGTGAAGGCCAGCACTGATCTGGAGACATTTTTCTTGGCTACATTTTGAGAGTGATTTTCAGTCCCTAACAAATGCCACATGTCTGGAAGTTTTCAAAAAGGCCAATCTGTGTTTACATTGTGTACCTCTCTTTGCAGCATTATTATCAATTAATCTTCCTCATTTTAGATGTAAACTGGGATTATTTGATTAAGTCAAAAGTGAATACTTAGTTGAAGTATGAAGTATGATAAATGTATTTTATGCTCTACTTCAGGAATTGGCACTTTAAAAAAAAAATCTAGTCAGGCAATTGCCTTGCCTTTTCCCTGCCCTGAATTTATCAGTCTGGCTCCTATCAAAATAAAAGGGAATCCAATCCATGGAGAGATTGATTAAAAAGTCCCTAAATGGACTTTGGCTATATTTGCTCTGTTTTTTTCTGTAACACTGCTGCATTTTTATGGTCCAGAGTGGAAATAGTTTAAAATTTTCTGCTTCAAACGGTGGCCCATGAGCTCTGCAAACTAAAACCACCTGATCCCAGGGGCAGGGGGGCCACTGCCTTGTGGCCTTCAGGAGAGCACCGTGGTCCAACCAGTTTGCAAGATCAGAGCCTAAGGCAATCAGAAAATGCAGAGTAAGGAGCACCCTCACCCTTTCTGGGAGCCCAGCTGCTGCACAGGTGCCACATCTGCTTAGGTGAGAACTGACTCCATCCTGCTTACTGCAGAGCATGTGAGGAAAGAGCTGGATCTGATTCCTTGCACCCCACAGCCCCCACCTCTAAGCTCTAGGTCCCTAAGAGCTGCAAACCTAAATTTTTTACAGCATCTCATGCATTTGGTGGAATGTCACTTTTTCAGGAGCCCAGCTAGATGTGAATGTTCAATTTGAAGGATATTTAAAGAGGTGCACTGGAAAAAGGGGCATTTTCAAGGGTTTTTAGCTGGGCACTCTGAGAATGAAGGTCCTGGGTATCACTTTTCCTTCTGGTTTTTTAGGCTGTAAGATTTGATCTTTCCCAATTCAGCTCTGAGTACCTGCCCTCTGAAGTTAACTGAAGCAAAATACTGAAAGTGGGATCCTATTTCCATAATGAAGAACACGCTGAGACTGAAGGTTTCATAGCCAACTGCATTTTGTTTTCTAGTTATGGCATCTTATTATTACTAGTATTTGTGCCTTGCTCACTGAAATCTACTCCATGCTACAAAGATGCTTTTCAGATTCTGGCTGACAAGGGAACACAACTTTTATACAAGTGGCCTTTAGTGCTCTTTATAATATTATTTATTGTAATTTTTAAACTGTATGTGTAATTTCTATTCTGGCACTGTCCAATATTTGAACAAATTTAATATGTTTATTTCAATATATTATGCAAACAATACTTCTTAACTGATTTTTTTATGTTCTGTCTTTAAAAACTGCACCACTTATTAATAAATAGAAATTTCAATTATGATGTGGATGCATTTATTTTAATTTAAATCTTGATATCTTCACACATATTCAAAGAATACATTTTCAAATGTACTCCCTGCAGAGACATTGGCAAAGATCCTTTTGACTTCATCTAGGCAGGACTAAACTGAGCTACATGTAGGTTTTTTGTGGCTTCCATAGCCAGCCCTATCAACACATAATAGATCCCATTATTTGTGATATCTTTTGATTTAGTGGCCATGTAATTTATATGGCTTCGAGCATAGGTTTGGGGGAAAATGAAAAGTGGAGGGAAATGCATTTATATTGGAGGAATTAATGTGCTAAAATATTATGAAATTGTAAACAAAATATAGAGAGAACACAGTGATACAGAATATCCCCTGGAGGGAATTTGCTTAAATTCTGCCCCTGGTTCTGTTGCTGCATTTCTGTGTGGTCCTGTGTCTGAATGAGACAGGAAAAGAAACACATGAAACACCAACTCTTCCCAAAAATTTAGCATTCTCTGTGGCTTCACTTTCATGGCTGTGACTAAGGAATTGCTCTGCCGAGCACTTGAAATACAACCTAAAAAAGGTTTTTAACTTTTGTGGTAAGTAAAAAAATATTCAATATTTATTCCTTGTCTTATTCCACTTCTAAATCACTGCAAAGTGGGAATAATTAAAAGATCCTTTAGTACTGCAACATTAAGTTTTAGTGATTTGGGGTCTGTTTGTTTTAAATGATCCAATTTAAATAAAATAATAACTAAATAAGAAATAAGGTGAATGTCAGGCTCTTACAACCAAGTCTTTTTTTTTTTTCGAAGATTGGCAGTTTGTGTTTTTTAAAGTTAATGCACCAGAGAGTGGAATTCTGAACTTTTTGAGGTTCAGTTTTTCAAGTATCTCCACTTTTATAGACAATTTTTCCCTGCATTATCATTGTTGCCTTAGCAGTGAATGTCCCACCTTGAACTGAGCCCTGCAGCTGCCAGGCACAGCAATGACATTTTCCCGGGAATTTCACAGACACAACAGGTGAACCACTTGGCCTTTGTTCACCTGCACTGAAAGGAAATTGCATTAAAATTTCCCCTTGGCTGTCACACAAACACTGGGCCCTGACAAATCACTGGATTTCAGTAAGGCGTTAGGTCTGATCTTTTAAGAAATGGACTCTAAAATGGGAAGAAGATGTGATACCTGTTCTCAGGCAAAGCCCTGCTTATATCCAGGGGTGCAGCCTGTGCTTACCTCTCTATGGGACTTCAGGAATCCTATACAATTGTCCCCCACCTAAGTAGAATAAGATTTAGGGTCAGCAGTTTAGAAAAGGTAAAAACTGAGTCCAGTATGGCTCAGGCAACCGTGTTAGGAATGGAATTTTCTCAGTGTATCCTTTTGTTTCTTTGCAGGATGCTTTGATTTTTAAGACATGCCAGGGTAAAATGCTTGCTTGATTAACATAGAGCATCCTCTTGGGACACAGCATCCTCTTGGACTACAGAGAAGGGGTGGAATCAGGAAAGCCAAGTCCCATAGCAGAGAGCAACAAGAGAGCTGGACATTATTTAAAGAAATTGCCCTCTAAGATAATGTCTGGCAGCCCAGTGGGTTTGGGACAGGCCACAGCTTTTCTCCTACTCCTTTGTGTCAGGTGCAGATGGACAGTAGAATACAGACCAGAAATCTTGAAAAAAGGTGTCATATGTACTATGGATGTTTTGGCAGATTTGATGGGATCAGTTACATCTCTGACATATATCTTATCAGAAATAAAATCATTGGATAAGTAATTAAATATTTTTCTAAGTTCTGGACTGTTGAAATTTCTTGGTATCTAATCAAGGCTTTATGAGGATCTATGTTTAAAAATGCCAAGTGCTTGATCACAAACTAACATCTTTGGAAACCTCCAAGGAGCAGTGCATAGTATTGTGTAAAAGTCCCATGTGATGTAACTCCCACACAGATAAGAAAACCACTAGGACTCTATGTCTCTCCACTACACATTTTCATTATCTTCATGGCTCCTTTATTTTACTTTCTCTCCTTTTACTCCCTCAAGAATACTTGAATTAGAAAAAAAAAGTTTCACAATATCAGACACTTCAAAAGAAAGTGTTCCCTACTTTAAACTAGTAAATATATGAAACATTCTTATTGAAAAGAGTTTGTAGAGTTTAATGCACACTCTGTTCAGGAAGTTTTGTGGTGATAGTACCAATCTAAGCCAAACGTTGATAAGAAAAATTAAAGAGAAAATTATATAAAGGATAGAAACTATTTGCAATTCTAAATACATGTTTTGAAATGGGAAAGTAATTCTATGAATGGGAATAATACATGTTTATATATATATAACTATATATTTGAGATTCTACAAAGCAAAGTACTTGGTTCTGCACTTGAGTCAAAACAACTCCCTGCAGTGCCCCAGGCTGGGGGCTGAGTGACTGGGAAGCTCCCGGTGGGAAATGCCCTGGGGTGCTGGTGGAGAGCAGCTGAACATGAGTGCCCAGGTGTGCCCAGGTGGCCAAAAAGGCCAAGGACACCTGGCCTGGATCAGCAATAGTGTGGCCAGCGGGGCCGGGGCAGTGATTGTGTCTCTGTACTCAGCACTGGGGAGGTCACAACTCAAATCCTGTGTCCGGCTTTGGGCCCCTCACAGCAGGAAAGGCATTGAGGGGCTGCAGAGTGTCCAGAGAAGGACAACGGAGCTGGGGAAGGGTCTGGAGCACAAATCTGGTGAGGAGCAGCTGAGGGAGCTGGGGCTGTTCAGCCTGGAGAAAAGGAGAATCCGGGGAGACCTTATCACTCTGTACAACTCCTGACAGGAGGCTGTAGCCAGGTGGGGGTCAGTCTCTTCTTCCAGATAACAAGAAACAGGAAAAGAGCAAATGGCCTCAAGTTGTGCCAGGGGAGGTTTAGATTGGATATTAGGAAAATTTATTCAATGGAAGGGTTGCCAAGCACTGGAACAGGTTTTCCAGGAAGTGTCCAGGGAATCATCATCCCTAGAGGTATATTAAAAAATATGTAGATGTGGCACTTGGGGATGTGGTTTAGGGGTAGACTTGGCAGTGCTGGGTTAATGGTTGGACTCAATGATCTTGGAGGTCTTTTCCAAATGTAATAATTCTCTATTTCTCTATATAACTTTTCTTTTGGGAGATGAAATGTTATTCTTCTGAAAAAAAGATTGACAAACACTTGTCCTTAATAAAACTTGTTCCAAAAATATAATAGAAGGATATTGTTAAAATCTGAAATTAAAACTTTATAGAGCTCATGCATTTTTTAATAAAATAAATATATTGTAAAATTGTAATGGTAGAGGACTAGCAGAGAAGTGTAGAAGTGCAATCAGGTTTTTTCAGACTAAATGAAATTTACTTAATTGATACTTTTCTAAACAAAATTTCTTAAACAACCACTCAAAGATGCTTTCATAAAATAATTTGCCATAGTAAAATGAAGCGTAACTGAAAATAAAACTTCAGTGCTCTGGAGTAAACTTGGGTTAAGTTTGCTTCTTTGCACTCTAAAAACAGAATTTTCCTTCTCTCTGCATATCAGCATCTGGTGAGAGAGAGGCACAGCTGGATTTGTGTTTTTTAACAAGGTAAATCAGATGGGTTTGTGAGGTACTTTTAGTACACTTTTACTACAGTGTTCCAGTGCCAGGGCTCATCTTTTGGGGCAGAGATGGCTCCTAGCCCTGCCAGGTGCAGGGTGGTCATACCTGAGGCCACTGTCACAGCAGGACAGAGCACCTGACACATCTGGTCACATCGGGACAGAGCAGCTGGCAGGGGAAGCTGCTTTGTGCCACTGGCTGAGGTCACAGGAATGCATGGCTGGAGCTCCTGCAGTCACTTACACATATTGCAATTTCTATAGAGAAATGTGTGCTTTTAATCACACCTAAAGGCCTAAGGCAGAAGGAAGAAGCAGTGCATTGCTTTCACCCTGTGCTCTCAGCCCTCAGAGAGATACAGCTACAACAGCCAGACTTCATTTTCTGCCTCCTCACCAGAGCGTTACACCACTCTGTGTCTTAGAGATAAATCACAGGCATTTCCTTGAATTTGTGTTTATTTAAATTGTATTAGCAGGGCCGTACCCTGTGCAAACCTCAGGAAATGGATGCATTTACTAGGTAATTTATATGAATTGTGTGTCTATACAGTGTTACTAAGAGACACTAAAAATGTCTTCTTTTCCTGCTCTGGATTTTGGGAAGCTAGTTATGGACACAGTGCTGCCACACAAAGGGATGCTGGAAAAAGGAGGCATGTAAAGACTATACTCCTGAGAAAGCTACTTGCTCAGAGGGATGTTCTGAGTGAGAACACTGCATTGTCCCCAAGAGTCAAAGTTGGGGCTGAACAAAAGCCCCCTCCCAGGTCACCTGAGCATTGCTCAGCAGCTGAGGAAAGTTAAAATTACAGAGTCCCAGGGTAAAACACAGCATGAGGCAAAACCTGCTGAAAGTCTAATTATCCTCATAGGCAGACATCAAACGGCTGGAACTGATCCCAGCACACACATTTTCCTGGCTATACCTGTTTTTGTCGGCTGTTACAGAGAGGACTTTCATCCCAGCCTTCTTGATGTGATATTGAGCAACTGGTAATAAAATCAGCAAAAGTAAGTCTTGTCAAAGAAAAGGTGCTTCCATATTCCTCCAGCTGCAGCATTCAGTCAGGAGTCTCAAAAATTTTCCTTTTTTCAAAACAGTATAGAATTAAATAATATTAGATGCAGTTACACCTCACCACATAATGTTTTTTTTGTGAGAGACAGAGTGAATGAAAACAAGGAAAAATTGTGCATGTGTGTGCACAGATGTGTGGGCATCCTATTGACCAGCTACAGCTCTGTTAAATGTGGCTGCAGTTGCCTTGCAGCATCTGAAGTTCTTGCTGGAGGCAGGATTGTTAGACAGACAGAGACACAGCTCAACCACACACAGAAAATGGTCACTAAAGCACTCTTTGATTCATAAACCAACTGTAAATCCACTTTGATTTCTTTTATTAATTGCTACAACGTTCTGAGTGATTTCACAAGTGGAAATGTTCAGTGGATTGTTATAAAATTACTGAATGGATGATCATTGGCTTTTAA
Source organism: Acridotheres tristis (assembly GCA_037013685.1). Taxonomy (NCBI): domain Eukaryota; kingdom Metazoa; phylum Chordata; class Aves; order Passeriformes; family Sturnidae; genus Acridotheres; species Acridotheres tristis. Next base: position 141,613,189 of record CM072886.1, on the reverse strand, counting down.
CCATGCTGCATGTAAACTCACTGATTTCAGAGGAATTATTTCCAACCCACTGGAGTAAATGGGAGCAGAATTTTGCTGACTGTTTCTAACAGTGATCTTCCCTTGGATACTGCTAAACATCACTCAGCATCACTGAAATTGCCTTATGTCATTGCTCTGACCAGACCTCTCTTCCTTCCTCAGCACTTAACCACGACTCCAGGCATTTTTTCCTGTTTTAATTGACATTTTACTCCTTTTGAGGTTCCACACTTAAGACACACTTCAGGTGTGATCTCTGCCCTCTTGACAACGTCCCTTGTTTGAACTGAAGGATGGCTAAAGCTGTACCAGAGGGGATCACCCTTGCCTACTTCTCACCATCAAAGGTGGCATCGGTCTAATTGCAGTAAGCAGAGCTGTTCCTTTAAAAGGGAAAAAAAAATCCTCCACAATTCATTTCTACTGCCAAAAGGAGCTTCCAATCTCCACCTGACCTGCCCCAGAGCCTTTCCATGCGGGACTCAACAGGCACTTTGTGTGCTTACGATTGTGTTACCTCTAGTCAGTCCTTCAGGGATTAGGATAACAATTTTCACAGGATTTTAAGGAAAGATTATCAAGCCTGTCTACTCAAAGTTTTTCACAAAGTGTTTATTAAGACCTGGCAATAACTTCCAGTTTTATATAGGCTCTGAAGATAATACTTTTTGTCATGAAAAATCAGGTAAGTTGATATTAACTATTCCAGATCTTGGTGGTTTTGCTTGTACTTGGAGGAAACCATTTCAGCTGTGCTATTAGTGCTCAGTGGAAATGTAGCAAATGAAATTCTTTTTTATTCCATTTATATTTATTGCATTTTATTGCATTCTCACATAAATAACTCTGAACTTAAAAAGTAATTGCATGCAATGAAGCATGCAGTTATAACACGGGCATATTTTCAAAATTAACTTGAAATGTTTCTTTAGACTTGGTGGATGATGGTGTGATTAAAATGAGACATGACCTTTGGATGTTGCAACTGAATGAAGGTAAGGAAATTCTTACTCAAGGACATTCCTCTTTTATTTCTTTGTTCTCTTAATTTCTATTCCGCTCTGTTAAGCGTGAAGACGTCAGGAAACTGCTTGATATTGGAGGGCACTACGTTTGTACAAGAAAAATGAAAACAATTCAAACTTCATGGTTACCTGCCACATTAAAAGGAGTTCTACTGAAATATAGCTAATAAACACATTGGTTTAAGATTGCTGTTAACCCAGAGTAACAGAGAAGGATTTAATAAGAGGTTTTCATGCGTGTAGGAAAGTAATTTGAACTGGATTAAAATCTCCAATTCAGCAGTTCAGGGAACTCTGGATCAACAGTTATAAATAAAATAGATTCTACTAACCTCATTCAACTTAAAATAAACAGAGGAGGATTGTTATATCCAGCAGAGGTGAAGGAGAATTTGTAACCAAAGGCTTGACCCTCAGCCTTTATCAGATGAATGTTTGGAAGAAAAACCTTCTCTGAGTCAGTTTATGGGATTTGTCTGCCTGCTCGGGGCTGTGAATCTCAGCATAGCCTGGAATGGAAATGGTGATTTTGATCTGCAGGACAAAGAGGGTTTCATATTTGCAATCTGGACATGTATTTCAGTCATCACAGTGGAGTCTCTTCAAGAGAGATACAGTTGCAAAGTAATAAAGACTTGTCCCTGATAAATAAAAACTGGATATTAAATAACCAGAGCACGCAAATGCGACGTGTATTGCAAGAGTTAATATCGCTAATATTCACATTGCTGAGAGATAAGATATTTCAGGGAATAGTTCTAGGAATAGTGGTCACACGTGGTTTTGAAATTTAGTTAGATAGCATAAATTTCAGAGAGTTAATGCTGGAAGAAGATTTTGGAAAGCAGCTAAAAGCTAATGCTTCAAATTTAAATCAAAGTCTCTATCAAATAAGGAGCAAGGGTAGTCCATTTTGGAGTGATATCCCTAGTATTAAGATTTATCTGCAATTTCTTTTTTAGCATTTTGCGCTGGTAAGGGGACTCACCAGTGCTAAATCTGGCATTCAGGCAAAACAAGCACTCTCATGAATGGAGGATTTCCCATCATTTTATACCACAATACTCAATATTTCTTTGCTAGAAGTAGAATAGGATTTGTCTTACTGTGATCCACCCTTCCAGACTTTCTTTGCCTGTTGTTCTAATCATTAGATGTTTTGCTTGTTTGAGTCTGTAGTGTGATATGGCCAGGTTAATGCCTTCTCTGAATTCCTGCTGGAAATCAGCACTGTGTGTGGAGAAAATTGTGTGTTGATTGGCACAGAGGAGCAGCTCAGTGGGGAGGCCAGCAGAGAACTGACAATTCAGGTGAGCAAGAAAGCTTCACCCACCCAGTGCGTGGGGAATGCTTCCAATTTATCTTGCTCTGCTTTGTTTGTACTTTTACAGCTTTTCTCTCTTTCCTAAAATAATGATCCCTTCGTGTGTCAGTCCTCTTGCCTCTTCTCTGTCTTTTAGGAATGTGGTCTCTCTAGACTCTGCTCTTACTTGCTACACCAAGTCCTCTGTCAAGTGATTTTCCCCTGTCCTGCTGCCATGAATAACACTGGCCAGTTTAAATAAATCACTACTAAGTTAGATCTCTGATAGGAAATTATCTGCTATCTACTCTTTTACTTAGGAACCTTTGTAAAACAGTTGTGCTTTCACATCAGTCTGTGAAATGCTCTCACCAAGGGTTTCAGTGTCTGTGTGATTCACTGGTGACCCAGGAGAGTCCATATTCCTCACAGCAGGTCCTGGAAATCAAGTTTCCTCACAGTGGATGATCACTGGCTATTGATCTGTAGGGACAGATTGAATATGGGGCAGGGCATGCCCTTCTCTCCCACCTCTTAGGTCTCGGTCTTTCACCCACTGTGCAGCCAAAATCCTTGTGAAGGGCAGAGGTTTGAGGTCTTTCACCAGTCAGGGCTGCAGAGACCCTCCAGCTGACCAGCCCTGCACCTCAGGCACAGCTCAGTGCTGTCTGTGTTTCCTGCTGATGTCCCTTGGGTGGGTGTGCACAGGGACAGCACTGGCTGTGCAGCCTGGTCACTCCTGAGTGCATGGAACGGGTCATGGGGAACGTGCCATAAACCCTGAACCATCAAAGCACAACTCCCCCTAATGCAGATTTTGCAGTTAAGGTGACACTTCTCATAGTACAATCAAAATTCATAAAGTTCTATTAAAAAAGCAGAAAATCACCCCACTTCTCACCTCAAAGACATAACCCAATACTTCCCCTTTAACAGGAGACTTGATGATCTAGATGAACCAGTCACCACAGACCCCTGCTCCAAATCACATGTAGTTCCAAACCTCCCTTTACATGATCACCCAACTCTCCACCTCCCAAAACCTGCTTTCCCCAACAGCCACCCCCCTGCAGATCTGCAAAGCACCAGTTCCTCATACTCAGCTCCACTGAGGAGCATCTCACTCTAACTACTCTCTATTTCGTTGAACCAAACCAAAGATGACAAAAAATGATCAGAATCTAGAGATATGGATTGGTTTTATACTTATCTCCGTGCAGACTACACCTCCACTGCTTCCATCACATCAGCCTGTGAGCAGACTTGAGCTATCACACTGGTCTCCCCTAATTACAGAGTCCACAGATCCATAAAAAAAAGATGTTGCAAGTCTCAGGAGCTTCATAACACCAAGAGTGGAAGACAGGATAGCCTTGCCAGGGAGTCAGGCCCCGTGATTTTCATGACAGAACATATTGGTGGTCTGTAATCCAGCAGTTTGCCAGATCCCAAATATTGTTGCAAGAAAAGCCAGGTTTAGGATTTTTGGTGCTAGACTTCTCCGTGGGATACTGGACTCTGTCCATACATAATTATGCCACAGAAAGGTGATGGAGTATGAAGTCTGGGAATGAGATTTGGCCAACACTTTCTGCCTCAGTTCTTCTCTTCTGCACATGCTGTGCAGAAACTGTGGATGAGTCCAGGCTTAGGACTGAGTAAAAAGGACTGGGCAGATGGACTGAATAGGTGGGATGAACTGCTTGAAAGCTCTCAGAGCTTTGCTCGAATTAGCAGAGCTGGCACTTGCACACTTTTCACTCATCAGGCCAGGAAACACAGACATTTCCAACACAGAAATATTTAGTATTGTTTCACCATCCCAGGGAAGAATCTCTTTAGAGCAACTAAATACAAATAAGCCATATCTTGAATGTATTAATTCTCTAGTGACTTCAATATGAAAAATATTTTAAATATGATGATAGTAGTTTTCTAACCAAACAGTATTATCTCCAAGATAATGATTTGCTGCATACTTGTGAGATTAGCTGCTCCAGGAGGATATTAAAAATTTTGGACTGTTTTTTTTTGCCGATTTTCATATCATCCCTCATTTTCTGACAACTGCAGAGTTATTTGACATGTTCTCATATTGCAGAACATTTCTTTTTTTCTTTTCTCCTTCCTAACCATGCCTTATTAAATCTTTAAAACCTGGAAAGCAGCTCATGGTCTGAAAGGCAGAGCACTGTTCATCCTTACCGTGCAGGTAGGCAAGGCAGAGCAGGACACAACCTGGTGACAGTAGCTACAGAAATACAAGATCAGAAAAGCAACATTTCTGTGGAAGAGAACCTCAGTTAACATTTCTGGTTTACATAAGCAAATTTTATCTTGTTTTAACAGAAAGGTTTTAGGCACTTGATGTGTCAGGTGCCTTCTAGGCGCAGCTCATCCTGCCAGAGAAGAGGGTTGTGTTAAGAACCTTACCAAGACCCTAGAAAATCCAAGTAGGTAGGACCCAAAATTCGAGAGGCACAGAGGAAATACTGATTATAAGATCTCTGTTCCTTTGTCATTTCCAACACCAATCTTTCTCTGCATCACAGAAATCTGATATTTCTCCTGTGGTCAGATCATTCTGAGACAAGGGCTGGACAAAATCTCTCAATGCTAAAAATTTTACCACCACCAAAGGAGCATTTCTCTCTCCTAGACCAGCCAAGCCTGCGGGAAGTCTGCATCCATAATGCAGGGGTTCTGCTGGCATGTGGCAGTGAAGATGAGCCTGGGATTTCTATGCCTCATTCTGGTTTTCAGCACAGGTAAGGACAATGATCTGGAGCTCTCCAGGGAATAACCCAGGTGCCTCTTTCCCAGCTGCTCCCAGAGCCCCATTCCCACACCTGGGGCAGGCTTGGTTCTTTCACCTGTGCAGGCAAGGCTGGAGCTCCGGGGCTGGTGACATTCAGCAGAGCTGACCAGGTGATGCCTATTCCTGGATCCCATGCCAAGAATCTGGAATCAGAAAAGTTTATAAGGAAAGAGAGAGAAGGGTTAGAAGAGCTCCTACCATCTGGATTGTCAATCCAAGTTTACTGATTGAGAGTTGTTAATACAGCTGATTAAAACCGCATCACAATTTATAAACCCTGGATTATACACTGTCTACTGGGCATTTCTCCTTTATAAACACATATAAAGGGGAACTTGGATGGGCTGAGAAGCTGAAGCTTCATAGGAACATGGCAGATTGGCATTTTCTGGCACTGACTCTCTTGGAGAGTATTTTGGATTACTCTTAGGAGGCACCCAGATCTCCGCTGGTGGGGTAAGAAACCTAAATCTCAAACACATATCTTCAACTTGTCCTGCAATCTCTCATTTTCTGCTGTACACCTCAGCTGGACACTGAGCAAATCCCAGAAACCCAGTCCAATCTCCTGAGCCCAGTTTCAGCCAATTCCTCCTGCAACACAGCTCTTGAGGACTCAATTGCATGACTGCTCTAAATAGCAAACATGCGCAGAGAAGGGAAGAATTGTTTGGATTTGGCCTTATTTTACTCTGTACCTCGCAGCAAATTCCGTGTGCAAGCCTAGTGAAGATCTCTACAAATAATTAGTATTATATTTTTATTTTGATTGTTGAGGTGCAAACTCAACAGGGAAAACTGTTTCCCGGTCTCTTTCTTCACTTTTCAGCTTCGTGCATAAGAAAGGAAAGTAAGAAAGAGAAGGAAGTGGCAGTGCTGGCTACTGCAGGTAAGAGGAGCCCCAGAGTCGGGTGTCAGTGGGAGTGGGAGGTGCTGTGTTGGGCATGGGGGTGGCAGCAGATGGGTCCTGCTCCTTCAGAGTCTGTCAGCCCCAACCCACCCCTGCTCTAAGACCACCCCACCCAATCCAGTCCCTGGCCAGGTTAACAACTGTCCTTCCCAAAATCTACTCTTCTCCTTTTCCTTTCTCTCCTTCCCAGCTCTCGATTCCCTTTTGTTTTTCCTTTTCTTTCTTTTATGCTGTGGATAAGCACTGCTTTCAGCCCTGGGGTGCAGCTTGGCTTCAAATTGGTTATAAATAATACTGATGTCATTGGAAAATTGCATTTCTCCTCAAATTCAATTTTGTTCTCATCTCAGCTTTTTGTGCTGCTTTTTCTGTCCTGCTCTGTTCTTCCTCTCTCTGTCATGCTCACACATACACCTTCCTCCCTCACACAGACACTGTGCTGGCTCTGCCTCAGCATGACTTTGTGGGAGGGGAGCAAAAAATATCTTTCAAAATTTTGACTTGGGAAAAACAAATAAGCAACATCCACAGAAATAAAACATGTTAAGATAAAAAGTGTGATTTAACTGCAGCAAAATTATTCTCTTGTAGCAAGCAGTATAGCCATCGATGTAGCTGAAAAACAAAAATCTGTATTTTCATGTAGGTTTGGGGAAGGGGGAACATTTCCTAGGCACTTTCTCTGCCTTTTGTGATGTGCATGGTGAGATCTGCTGCTCTGTTGGCAGCAAACACCCATCACCCAGCAGGAGAGGGCACCAGCACGCCAGGGCTGGCTGGGTCCTGCAGCTGCTCAAGGGCATGGTCAAGGGCACAGCTGGCAGACATGAATTTTGGCCCACCATTCTACTGTTGCTATATCTCGCTATTTTCTAGACTCATCTCCATGGTCCTGGAATTTAATTTTCCTGTCAGTGCTTTTTTGGTGCACCCCAGAACATAATCTCCTCATTTTGGTTTTCCTATTCTGGCAGATTTACAGCACAATAAGCAGTGGATGCACAGCTGTTTCCTTGTACCTTCATGCACCCCTTTTCTTTCAGAGCTGCCTGCAAAGTCCCTGGACCTGGCTGCTATTAACCTGACAGAGCTGGTGAATGGGATGCTGAGCACTGCACTCAGAGGTAATGGGACACGGCTGGGCAGGTCACAGCTGCCAGCCCAGCAGTGAAGGAGAAAAGGGTTAAAGAAAAGGTAACAAGTGTTAGCAGGAGAAGCTGTAAACATGTGCTGTTGGCCTCTGGAATTGCTTCTAGGAGCACGTTACCTTCATGCATTTGTAATGCAGATGGCTGTCTACCCCAGAGAACTTGGAAATTAGTGTGGGTTTATATATAGACACAATATAATTACTTGTGGGACACCTTTCAAAGGCACTTTCTAATCCAGTGTACATTTCAATTAAAAGAAAAACAAAATAAAAAGGATGAAGCGATACAAATGATCTTTCCTTCAGTGGAAATGGGAACAGACTGAGTGTGAGGCAGGTGTATCATACAGGCACCTCGGGAATCCTTTAGGCACTAAATGAGCAGAGACAAAACACGCTGTTCTCACAGTTTGTTCCAAGCACTAATAGCCTGGGCCTGTGTTTCTGCAGGTACCAAGAAACTCTTCTCTTTGCTGAGTGTCACCTCTTACAGCTCGTTTGCCTTCCACAAAGTGTCAGTCACCATTTATAACCGTGAGTGTTGGCACTTTGCTTGGCTCAGGAGCAGTTTCTCTCCCACAGACTGTGCAACAAGACACTGATTTTTTTTTTCTCTGTCTCTCCCTACAGTCTCTAACACAAAAAATATTGACCCTGGCAAGTTCCCTATGCACTACTGCTACTGTTTGAATAATGTGACAAATGACTTGACAGGTGGGTACACAAAAAAAGGCTGGCAATTGCATGTGCTTAAGCTGAATTATTTCCTTTGGAGCTGAAGGCTGTAGTCTGAATTCTGCAGACTTCATCCTTATGATTAGCACCACCACACTGAGGTCAACAGCTGTAACTCACGACGAGTGGCTGCTCTAACTCCACGACCTCAGTCTCAGCTGCAGCCCCCAGCCAGCCAGTCTGGGATGGAGCCATCAGTCAGGCACTGGCGTGGTTTGACTGGCAAAAGGCCTCCCTTTCCTCCTTGGCATACGAATGTCAGCACAGGAGAGACAACCAGCAATATGTGATACATCACCTCGGCCACTTTTTCTCTCCTGAGATAACCCATGGGAGATGAACAAGGGCTTCTCTTCACCCACAGACTCCAGCAATTTCAGTGAGCCCAAGAGAAGTGAAAAGCAAGGACTAACATCTTCATAGAACTGTTGAATGGACTACGAAATACTATCAGGCAAACCCTCCACCTGAAATCCTCATTCACACCCCTGATTTCACAGAATTTACCTTTTCAGGATGCATGAATGTTTGGATTCTATGACTGGTTAATGTCAAGGGCATCAAGAGTAGATCAGCAGCTGCAGACCAGACTCCAGACCCTCTGTGCCACACGTGGTGACCCTGCATGAGCTACAGTGGCTTTCATGGCTTTCTCTGGACCCACACATCTCATAGGCCTTTATGGATAATTACCCGGTCTGCCTTGGAGAATAACAGAGAAACTTTAATCTTTCTGCTGCAATTCCAGAATTGCAGCAGAATCTTGGGGATTAGAGCATTCTCCAAAGCAGTAAAAATGCAGAGCTCAGGTCCATCACTTCCTAATTGAAACAGTGACCTGTTACTGCTAGAAAGTACCACAACACCACCAGCCATTTCTTGGGCTGACATCTGAATCATCAGTAGGTCTGAAGCAGACCCCAGTGGAAAAAAATCCAATCCCTATTGGAAAGTCTTACACAGCAAACAGGCAATTACAGCAGGCAAAGCCTGCAGGCTTTAGATCTCCTTCTACATTTAAGAAGACTGAGGAGAGCATTACTTTAAAATGTTCTCTTGAACAGATAAATTCCACTGAAGTTTTATTTTAGACACACTGATGTCGTTTTGGACTTATCTTTGAAATATACTTCTGAAAGGATTCTCTTGGTTTCTTCAGTCCACTCCAGCAAAATATTATAACCTTTAAAATATTTTAAACTTTGTCATATATCTATATCTTTAGCATATATCTAAAATATCGTCACATATAAAAGTGAATTTTTCACTTGGCATAAATATTAGGATATGGTTTTCAATAATAAACTTTCTCTATTTGTTGTCTAGATTTTACAGCTCTACTTGTTGATATCATTGGAAACTCCACCAGTTATCTCACAGAAATTTTCAAATCCACTTCTATTCTCTCAGGTTTGCATTTCCTTTGAACATTTATCATTGTCTTATCTGTCTCATTTACTCCTGACATGAAAACAACCATAAAAATGTGGATAAAAGCCTATTGCTCTTACTCAACAGCATTTTTCTTGCAACACATGGAACAAGACACATATATGATATGTGTGTAGCATAGAGATGTACATGTTTCTATGAGCAGTTGCTTGAATGTTTTATAATTAATTACTAAAAAATGGTAGGTTTGAGAATTATTATTACATACTGATATTTTGAGCAATTCTGATTCACAGAGAACAAGTATGGGCTACTTAATCTGAAGATTTCTTTTCCTATATAAAAATATTTGTAATTTAGAATTGTAATTAGATAGAAACTCTTTGTGTGAAGATACTAACATTTGGATGTGATGGTGGTTTGAGGGTTTTGTCAAAAAATAGATCAGACGGAACATATTTGGTCAGCTGCCATAGCCACATGCCATTTTTTGTTTGTGCTTTCAACTCTTTAAGATAATTCCATGTAAGGAAAACTGGCAACCATGAACTCTGCTATATTTTTTTGCCTTTCAGTGAGACAGAGCAATGACTCTGATTGTATCTACATCTGTGTGATGGCAGGGCAGACAGGTAAAAGTCAAAATCATTCCACCCAAAAATATTGCCCTGATATTCCTCAATGAGGATTTATACTGGAACAAAGCCTTTCTTGATATTTGTAAGCATTTCTATTTGCAGAGAAAAATCTGACTGATTTTTTGGAAGTACTAGAAAAGTCTCCTGTGATTAATTACACATTTTCCAGTAACACATCATCGGATCTGGGTAAGTACATCCTGGGGAATAAAAGGAAACAGGAACCAGAATGAAAATCATGTCCAGATAGCTCTTGCAATTAGTCCATCCTCATTACTACTACTATAAATATTATTTTATTTTTATTATTGCTTATATATTTGCATACTATTGTGTATTTGATTATAGTTAGAATAATATTTTATGTTGTTGAAAATTTAATACAGTAATTACGCTGTTACTTACAATAAATGCAAGTAACTGTTACAAACTTTTAGATTATTTGTTACAAGGTCTTCTGGTAGAGGAACAAACAGAACGGGCTGGGATGAGAGCTTTTACAGAATTCATCATTAGGCTGGGGAGGGTCTCTAGTGCTCTTAAATCTTGCTGGGTGCCTTCCATAGCTCTCAGCACAAATAACCTCCTACCTTTACATGAGTTACCTTCAGAGTGGAGGTGAACACATTCAGTCATTGTCCTGCGTGGTTCCTCCACCCAAAACTGCTTTACCAGTTTGAGCTGCACTTCAGGTGCTCACCTTTCACTGCTGCCCATCACTATCTCCCATTTTCAATGATAAATTAATGCAGGCAGACTGAAGTCAGTAGCAAGCTGTAAGTGCTGAAAGCTGTGGGATGTTTCTCTCCTTTTAAAAACAAACAAGAAGAAAAAGATGACACTTGGCCAAAACCCCTTTAATTAGAAACAACAGCTGCATCTGTGGTAGCAGAATTTGATTTCTTTCCTTTTTTTCACACAATATGCAGTGGATAGTGAATGCTTTAACCTTGTCTTCTCATTCCTCAAAGACCTAGATTCGATTTTCTCAAGTTTTGTGAAATTGCAGGAAGACCCAAACAAGACAGTGGATTCATCAGCAGAATATGTGTGGACATTTAAATGTGAGCAAATATTGTCAGACCTAAATTTGTTCCCCATGATTAATGTCTTGACAAGTGATCGTGTATGTTTGCTGCACAGTTAACTGTGATGTTAACTCCAAATAAAAGGTAACATAAAATTCTCTGAATCAGCAGATTATGTCAGTAATGCAATGAAGAGCTGGAAGATAGAAAAACTCTTGTGAAAAGCCATTTTACCAGAAAAAAATATGTTTTCTAAAGGGGCAGAGAAGAAGAGAAAAACTGGTTGTTTGTTTCAAACCAAAAAATAAGATTATTTAAACTATTTCCTCTTATTTTCTATGGTCATTTTTTCTCTGTATTATTCCTCATCTATTTCTTTATATGACATTCAGATGTACTTGAGCATTTCATTAACTTTAGTACATTTAACTTTGCTACAAGTTACAAGAGAGAAAAGTGCTGCTCTGCTTCATTTTGGAAGCCAAAAAGCAAGGCTTTGCACCTGCTTGCTTGTAGTAGAAATCAATAGAAATTCTGACTTGACTTCATACCTCCTGGTCATTGCAGCTGCCTCTGTCTTCTACAAAACACCTGCATTTCCTGCAGCCAGTCTGCTGTCTTTTATACATTTTTAAAATTTCCTTAACCACACACCAACCTTTGTTATCCCTTGTAGCCACAAGTGTCAGTTCTCAAACTTCAGCACCTGCCCTCCAGTACCTGCCTGCTCACCTTCAAACAGACAGGACCTTTCTCTCTTTCTACTGCAGTGAAGCAGTTCAGGAGATTAAGCAGAAATTATGTGAAGAAAAAACCAAAACCCTGCAGCAACATTTCAGTTTCTTTTATTTTTCTTTTTTGTTTGTTTGTTTTATTTATGAAAACTCACACATTAAAATGTTCTCTGTTAAAATTTCAAACATTATTGGAGCTCCCTGTGTTTCCATATTTTAAACTAAATGGAGAAGTGGGCTCTCAAGTGCCAGAGAAGCCCTCAAGGGGTAGCTGGGATTTTCTGGGTGTATTTTAGATATTATTGTCCCCTGGTGTGTTGCAGTTGCTGCTGCCATGGGGCACCAGCACTCCCAGTGTGCTGGTGCCCTCTCTCTGCCCTCTTGCTTCTCCAGCTACCAGGATCCCTCTCGCACAGAAAGGGGGGGAAATCCCCACCACCAAATTCCCACCGTGGCCAAAGACAGCTGGAGCCAAAGGATCGTGGTTTCCATCAGCCCACGTGGATGCTCCCAGGCCCCAAGGCACGGCCAGAGCCCCCCTGAGCCCTGGGGGGAGCTTGGCCCCACCAGCAGCCCTGCAGCCCAGCCCCAGTGAGTATGGCCAGGAGCCCTGGAACCTGCCCTGCCCCGCTGCTCTGGGGTCTGGCCAACTGTCCCTGGGGTGGAGCTTGGAGGGCCCTTCAGGAAGACCTACTCTTTTGATTACTTTATTGCAGGAATGTCAAAATCAGCTCTAGGTTCCATCCTGTAGCTGCTTATCTTTAGGGGAAAAACTTGGTCTTGCTTCCCACAAACACTTCTGCCACTTGGATCTTCCCTCACATTTTGCTCCAAATTTGGTGAGCAGACCTGTGGAAAAGCAATGCAGAGATGTTTCTTTTGGTGTCCCCTAAACATGCCTTCTTGAAATCTTACCCTTCCCTAGTCCTCAGGCTTTTCAAGTTCTAGTCAAGCACAGCTTTTGTTCTTCATATTTCATCCTGGCATTTTTACAGGTCACTGGCAGTACAGGGTGAGGACTCTGGCTGTTGAGCTGTTTCATACTTAGCAATTCTTCTCAGTAGGCAGATAAATAATGAATAACAGGAAGTGTCTCTCTGCTCCCACAGCTGACATGTCCATGTTTTGGATGCAGACAGTGTCTCCACAAGGAGCCAGCAAAGAGATGCAAACAGAGCCAGGTAAGACTGATCTGGGATAGCAACAAAATGTGTCAGTTGGCTCATTTATGAAATAGAAAGTTATATATAGAAATAGCTGACTGATAATGTATTTATACATCACTGTCTATGTAAGTGTTTATTAATGAACTCTGAGTTCAGGGTTAGTTTTTTTATTCTTTTCTGTTGCTCCTTCAATAAATCTGCCTTTTTGTTTTAAGGTGTCAAAGCAAGTTCTATTCTTCTCCCTCCCATTAGATTTGCCTTCCACAGTTCAGTCCATGCCACCTTCCTACCGACCTGGTGTGACACTGAAACTTTACTCAGCTGCCAGTAAGTAAATGCACCTCATGCAGCAGAAATAGCAGTATGTTTGAAAGTAATGCAAGATAGAAAGATTCCCATGCAGAAAAAACATACATGGTTAACTTGCTTGTGATAGTTTATGAATGTAAACCATCCAAAATGTCCAAGGGACTGCTTCCCGTTTGTTTGTGACTTGTACACAGCTGCAAATTCAAAACAGAGATGATATTGTGGTGATAGAATTAATGTAGGTACTCTGTGCAGCTTTTTAGCATTGACTGGTTATCAGAGAATTCATACTTAAAAGTCATTCCAAAGGAAAATATCATGCCTTAAATCTCATCATAAATAAAATGATGAAACCAGCTCATGCCACATGAAACCCCCAGAATTGTTCTGAATTTACAATACTGCAAACTACTTCCTCAGCTAAAAAAGGATCATCAACAACTAGATTTTTATGAAAGCTCAGTTCTTATCTGCTTGTGTTTCTCTGTGGTGACTGTCTAAGAGAAGCATAGATGCTGGGTACAAAGATAACATAGCAGCCTAGTCTGAAGGGTCTTTAATATCCTTTAGGCTTGATATTTTAGATATAAACAGAGGAGTCTAAGGAACTAAAATGCTGGGCGAATAACTTTTGTTTTCCTGGTCATCTTTTTAGCTCTTATAATGCTATTTAATTCTGAAATCAAATTTAGTTTTTTCTTATCTTACTTCTGCTTAAAGAGTTCCAGAGTCTTCCTCTGGTGTGCAGTATTATAGACCCTGGAGAACCTAGGATGTTTGGAAAAGGCTGGGAAACATGGATTTCAGTGAGATGGGAGAACCAAATGCCTCTCTGTGAGAAATCATGGTGGCAGAGGCTGCCTGCTGATTCTAACAATCATACATTTGGGGAAATAAATCCAACAGTGTTATCCCAAAGCAAGAAAGGGCACCTACATTGTTCTGAGGGATAACTCATTATTCCAATAGTTTATTTCTTAAATCACAGAAGTGGGTGCCAACTAATAAAACAAGTAAACGTGCATGTTAGAGCGTGCAGGGAGGGATATTTTGAGTCTGAATCATTCACAGGAACCATAACATTGCTCTTCACTGGCAGCAAAATTTAATCTCAGTGTCACAGGGATGTGATATTGAATTAATAAAAGAACTGTCTGTTTGGTAGTCACTTCACTGCCCCTGACAGTAATGTGGCAATTGGAAACACACGGGAGGAAATCTCTGCACATCTCATACACAGCAAGAACTGTGGTTCTTGCCTTTTCTGGTCTCTTGACTAATTCGCTTTCTTAAGAAAGTGAATTCTTAGAAAAGGAAGTTCTGAAATAAATTCTTACTTTTAATTATCTTTATGAACTTATGTACTGAACAAAAAAAAATACATTTCACAGTAGAAATTTATTAGAGAAGAGGTATAAAGCATTACTATGAATGGGTAAAAATTTAAATTTCAATGATGGAATGTGAATATACTATGCAATAAAAAAAAATAAATAGAAAATTAATTGAAAAATAATTTCATCATTAAACAAATATGGTGTTATGCAAATACAGTGGTAATTTAAAGTGATTGTCACAAACGAAAACCAAATCAATTTCCTTAGCTTTCAGAATTTTTGTTTGACTTCTCTTTCCCACATAGATGACTCCTAATTGAAATTGCCATAGTTCAATTTGCAGCTAGATAAAACTGAATTTCTGCTAGCAAAACACATAGCTTATGTAAAACATTTAACACCTGGTTGGCAGGACAGGAGGATCCACTTCTGTGGAGGCTGAAATTCGCAGGAGGGTGGCCTTCAGCAAGTTTTAATGATTCATCAACTTTCTTATTTCTCCTCAATTTTAACATCACTTTTCAGGGACAACTTATATTAAAACCTCATTGCCCCATGCTCTGATGTTTAGTTATTAACATGAAGTATGTTTATTTAAGCAAGTAATCATTAATTTTTATTTTACTCCAAGTAGGAAAATATCAAGGTGTGTCAAATGCTGTAGAGTGGACAAAGCCTAATGACATTATGTGAAATTGGTGGGGTGAAGAGAAATGGGTCTCCCTCTTGCTCATCTCTGGCTAATTGCACCTGATATTTGTGTAGTGCCTTTGACACACAGCTGGTTTTCAGAGCAGCCTGTGAGTTTGGGAGCTGCCAGTGTCTGTGCCTTACTCTTCACATACTCCTGCTATCTTGGTCAAGAGCTGCCAGGAGAGAAATAGTTTCATAGCAATCTCTTTCAGGTTGGCAGAACCTTGATTTTCCTCCTGCCCAAGAATGCCATTTTATATTAAATTTCTTGTCAGCACCAGATGACTCAAGCTTATTTCAACAGAACTTCATTAGTCCAAATTTAACCTTCATAACCTCTGCTATCACATAACATAGCACTGCCCAGAGCTGTAAAGTTTGTGAGACATGTGAACCTGGAAATTCAATTACACTGTCTAAAGGGATTATACTCAGCAGGTAAGGCAGTTTATCCACACATGGCCAAAGCCTGCTGCTAGTTACACAAATGGAACAAATAGTTGACAATCATACCATAGCTGCCCTCTCCTTCCTTCCTTCCTTCCTTCCTTCCTTCCTTCCTTCCTTCCTTCCTTCCTTCCTTCCTTCCTTCCTTCCTTCCTTTCTTTCTTTCTTTCTTTCTTTCTTTCTTTCTTTCTTTCTTTCTTTCTTTCTTTCTTTCTTTCTTTCTTTCTTTCTTTCTTTCTTTCTTTCTTTCTTTCTTTCTTTCTTTCTTTCTTTCTTTCTTTCTTTCTTTCTTTCTTTCCTTTCTTTCTTTCTTTCCTTTCCTTTCCTTTCCTTTCCTTTCCTTTCTTCCTTTCTTCCTTTCTTTCCTTTCTTCCTTTCTTCCTTTCTTCCTTTCTTCCTTTCTTCCTTTCTTCCTTTCTTCCTTTCTTCCTTTCTTCCTTTCTTCCTTTCTTCCTTTCTTCCTTTCTTCCTTTCTTCCTTTCTTCCTTTCTTCCTTTCTTCCTTTCTTTCTTTCTTTCTTTCTTTCTTTCCCTTTCCTTTCCTGCACTTGCCTTTCCTTTTTCTCTCTCTTTTTTTCTCTCCCTCTCCCCTTTCCTTCCTTCCCCCCCTCCTTCTTTCCTGGAATCCTTCCTTCTTTCTCAGAGACCCAGGACAGCATTTATAGGGATATTCCTTATTTGTTGGAATAGGGAAGACATTGCTTTGGAGATCATAGCCCAGATGTGGTAGAGCAGGAAATTTAGTGTGGCAGGTATTTGGGCTAGTTGAGAGCTGTGTTTTCTCGCCAGGGTGCCCACAGTCTCTGCTCAGAGAGCCCCGTGTCACCTCCCCTCCTGTCACTGTCATCGTGCAGAAGATCAACCCCTGTGTGATGGAGCTCTGCAGGTTCTTTCAGCTCTGCCTCTGTGTTGGTCACAGAAGATATTCCAGAAAGGAAGCCATGAGGTAAAACCTGGCACTAGCTTTTCTTTCTCTGTCAGCTTAAAATACTCCAGGCTTTTTTTTCCTCCCAAATGACAATTTTCAATCACCAGTGATTGTTTTGGAGGGTCTGTGGCCACCAGCTAAATGTGTCCCAGTGCACTGATCAGTACCTGATCTGGCTTCAGTATTCCAGCTAAGTGAAAAAAGCCCAGCTGCATTTTTCCAAACACCTAATGGCATCACTGAGGTTGGAATCTAGCTTTTTATTTTATTTAGTAATAGCAGGATGATATACTGTGCTTATTGTGCTTATTGTAGAATCATAGATAGGTTTGAGTTAGAAGGGATCTAAAGACCATTTGGTTCCAACTCTGTTGCAATGGCCTGGGACATCTTCCACTGGGCCAAGTTGCTCCAAGTCCCATCCAATGTGACTTTGAACACTTCCAGGGATGAGGCATCCACAGTTTCCCTGGGCAAACTGTGCCAGTGCCTCACCATTCTCACAGTAAAGAATTTCTTCCCAAAATTTAATCTAAACCTGCCCTCTTTCAGCCTGAAGCCATTCCTCCTCCTCTTGTCACTGCATGCCCTTGTCCAAAGTCCCTTTCCTTATGAAAGATAACAAGCCCCTTATCTTTAACTGCATCTCCTATCTGTCACTACATCTACAGGTACTGTGTTGAATACTATTCCTGGTTTGTGAAAAATGCAAGTTATGTCTGCGAAAGAGTCAAAAGAGTTGCTTACTCCCACAGTAAGTACATCTTCACTTTATATCTCTGTATCTCTACCTACCTTATCATGAAGATATAACAAAGGTTTTTGTATATCCACAGAATATTTGCTGTCTTTCATCAGCTAGCTATTTTATCTGATAATGATTTTTAATGATTTAAAAAGTATTTTTTTACTTTCATGAATGTTTTAATATTTCCGTGTAAAACCTCTTCTAACTAATATTTTCTTGTGTTCTTCCAGCATTAAAGCAAAAATGCCTTAAAAACATCTGTACATCAGTTTAGAATACTGAGAAATTTTACTGCAAGTTGGAAGACTGGTGGCAGTTTTAATTTTCTTTTTGATTTATAAGTGAAAAAAATCAGAAAGCAACATGTTATTTGCAAATATTTGAAATCAGACAAGCTATTAACAAGATGTTAACCTAGAAATGTCTCCTCCTCCAAGGCATTGTAAAAATGTCTAAAAAACAGAGATATTTTATACAAATGGTGTAACTGAAATAAAAATATTGAAAGTCTTTTAAAAATCTTATTTCATAAAGGATATTTACATGGTTTGCTAATGAAGGCAAATAGTTTCTATTAATTTTATTGACATTTGAGACATAGTAATCAAAAGTAACGCAAAGTAATTTAAAAGCAACCTGAAATACTGAAGACAAGAAGGACTCTCTGGTGTTAAAGACATGCAGATTATCTGCTAAATCAAAAACTTCCACTAATTTAGCAATGCCTGTTGAGCACTGTCAACCCAGGAAGTGACAAGATCTCTTGTACTTTGAGATATATTTGTGTGAGCTCCCCAGGATTCATAGAAACATAGAATTATAGAATGGTTTGGGCTGGAAGGGACCTTAAAGATTATTGACTTCCAACCCTACTAGATCAGGTTGCTCAGGGTCCCTTCTAACCCGGCTTTCATGTCCTTTATACACAAGTCTGGTGAACTAAAGCCAGTTCTAAAATAGTGAAATTAATTGCATGATCCTATATTTTTCTATGCTGCAGCAGCATTATGCTACTATCTACCCAGAGTACGTCATCAAGCCATTAATATTGTTTTTACATAAGAAGTTTATTTGCACTATAACTGCTGCACATTGATGTTTCACTGAAGAAAGATGTGTTCAAAGGTAAAGCCAAGGAGAAAAGTGGCAACATAAGCAATGCTGATGCCAGGAAGAGGTGGGATGCAGCAGTCTCTTCCAAAATGCACCTCACTATTGTGCTCAATAGTGTGAGAGAACTTCTGCCATGCCAAAGAGCAGGATAGATTGGAGTAGTACCAATTACAGCAGATATTGAAAGTTAGGCCAATGGAATAAATAGGAATGTCGACACAGTGAGTATATGCTGGGAATAAGACATGCTGCTATCCAGGAGGATCTCAACAGACTGAAGAAATGGCCAACAGGAACTTCATGAAGTCCAAGAAGTGCTGTGGCATGGCCATGGTACTGCTGTGCCATGGGAGATCTCCTGCTGCAGCAGCTCTGAGTCTGTGCCCTTTGCCTCTTGTCATGTCACTGGGCACCACTGGACAGAAACTGGCTCTGTCCCCTTTGCTCCCTCCCCTCAGGGGTTTTCTGGATTGATGAGATCTCCCCAAGGCTCCTCTAGTGAACAGTCCCAGCTCTCTTGTCCCCTCCTCATGAAGATGTTCTAGTCCCTTCATCATCTCTGTGCTTCTCTGGACTGGCACAGGTTTTTCCATGTCTGTCCTATACTGAGGAGCCCAGCACTGGACACAGCCCTGCAGGTGTGGCCTCAGCAGTGCAGAGCAGAGGGGCAGGATCCTCTCCTTCAATCTGCAGGCAGCACTTTGCCCTTTGCAGCTGGGGACATCCTGAGCCTTCTGCACTGCAAGGGCACACCTCTCACTCCTGTTCAACCCCGTGTCCAGCAGGACCCCAGCTCCTTTTCTATGGAGCTGCTTCCCAGCTGGGTGGCCCCAGCACACACTGGTGTATGAGGCTGCACCTCAGTGCAGATTGGCACTTCTTGTTGAACCTCATGGAGTTCCTGTTGAGGTCCTTCTGGATGGCAGCATGACCTTTGAAATGCCATTCCCTCATCCCACTCAGTGTCAGCTGCCAGCCTGCTGAAGGTCCATTCTGCCCCATCATCCAGATCATTAATGGACACCCAGCACTGATTATGCACCACCAGTCACTGGCTTCCAGACTTTGTGTCACTGGCCACTGCCCTTGGGGCCCCACCAGTCCATTCTCAACCCATGTCCCCAGGCACATCCAACTGAGATATCAACAGCTTCTCCATGAGGATTTTACAGGTGACAGTGTCAAGGCCTTCCCAAAAACCTCATAGGTCACAGAGTCCACGGGCCTTTTGCTCATGTAAATATTTTTACAATTCCCAATTGTCAGACTTCTCACTTCTCCATGCTCCAGCTCAGTGGACAGTTTGTTGCTGGACTCTTTGAAGGGTAGCTGTGCCTGGCCCTGGCAGAAAGCACACCCTCCTGATGAAAAGCAGCCTTCCCAAAGCTCACTGAATCAACCTTCTCCTGGATTTCACCCAGCCTTGGATCAGAGCCACCATGGATAGATTAAGGAAGATTTCCCAGCCCTGAGGAATGCCAGTGTTTAAAGCTGTGTAAATTCTCACTCATCTTTCATCACCAAACACTACCTCTTGCTAAGCTATTAAAGCCATATTCACATGCTGGAGATTTTGTGAGTGATTAATAACAATGGGATAATTGTTATTTAATTACAGCCAAGAGTATTAGGGAAAGTTATTGTATGGGGAAGGCACCTGCAGAACAGACTTCTCAGTATAGATCCTTTACGTGGCTGGAGCCATATTTATTACCAGATACACTGTGGGCTTAATGACTCTAAGGAATCTCATGGAAGAATTAATTAATAAATGTTGAAGTGGGTTTGATAAAGGAAGTGATCACATGGGTGAAGTCTATATCCAAGTGGGTATAAATAACTTAGTACTGGCTCTGTTGATATTCATTTGCCTTTCATCCAGCTGCTCTGGGATAATATCCCTCAAGGTAAGTTTTTCTAGATGTTGTCTATAATAAGGGAAGCAGGAAGAAAACAATGTAGAATAATCTATTTGTGTCTTGGGAGTAATAGACAAAAATATAGACAAGAGATTTGGGAAAATAGACTATAAATACTTAGAGCTGTTAGTTATAATCTCACTTCCTGATGAAATATTACAAGATTTTCTAATAGAAATTAATTCCATATTTGAGTTCAGAAGAGCAGATAATAATCAGTAGGTACATATTTGAAAACTAATATATATGTATGTTCATTTATTTGGCTGTAAAAACTCTATGCCTGACTTACTTGGAAAATTGTTCTAAATTTAAAGTAATTTGTGACTGTAGTTAAAAGCAAATCTATCATCTTCCATTTCATGAATACTAATGCAACAAATTTAGAAGAATTTTTTGCATACATTTTTTGAAAATCTCCAAACATATTTCTCATTAGGAAAATTTATGATATATTAGATCAGTCTCAACACAGATTAGAATAAATGTTTGACTACAAATTGTTGTGATATGAAACACATATAGTGGATTACAGATAAACTGGATTCCAGAGATGTAATATCAGAATAACTCTTCATTTACACGTTTCACAATATCTTCATTTATACATAAGAATTATTTGAACATTCTGTGAGATGAAGGAAGATGTGAAAACTTTTTGCAAAGCAAAAGAAACTGCAAGTCCACCATTTTACTGCTACATGGCAGTTTCATAGAGTCTGTTGACTCAAAGCAATACCAAAATAAATATTGTTAGTCAGACTTTTAGAGAATATTGGTAAAACAAGGATATATAAGGCTCATAATTCCTGTAATAAGTGGATTTACTTAAGGGTAAAAACTGAATTTTATCAAGCAGAAATATATCCAGGCTACAAAAGAATGATTTCCAAGATGGTGCCTTCCCACCCCCAAATTAAAGAGCTAACATTCTGTCTAATATTTTACTTAACTCACCAGGCACACCAGTCTGCTGTGTGACTTTTTTCTTGTCTTTGGATTAAACAAAAAATGATTGTAATTCTGCTGGTGTCTATGTCCATGGTGGTGTACAGTGGTAAGTGGCAATGTATTTTTATGATTATTTGACATTATGTCAAAATACAATTTTAAGTAGGATCATTTGGAAACAATCCCTTAGAAACACACTTCCTCTCTCCTCAAATTTTGGTGTTCAGCACACAAATGCACTTGAAGATGTTCCTTTATATGAAGTACTTATAAAATATTTTTCTCAGGACTTGTAGTGAAGAAGCAAAACATGTAGTGTGATTACAAATACAACAAAAAAATCGCGACTTCTTTTTGCTAGCATTTTGTCCTTAATTAAGTCATTAAGATTCCAAATTTATAAGTTTCATATAAAGAGATTCTACTTATTAAATACATTTGTATTGTCTTAATTCTTCAAACCATTCAGTGCATCCTGAAATACAACCCATGTCCAGCTAAAGTTCTTTTGAATTTTAGCATGAATAGGGTTTTTTCTTCATATAACACTTTAGATTTTATTGTCATGACTGAATGCACTTCCCAGAGTCAGGGATGGGTAAACATCTCAAATTTCTGCAGTCTCTGCACTGTGTAGGAATGTCAGTAAGAGTTAAAATGTGCAAGTGGAGAGAAGGATTCTTAGAAGGTCTGTCACCATTTCTGGTCAATCCATGGGGATATTTCCAGGGAAAGAGAAGAGAAAGGGAGGAGAAAACTTAGGACCCCAGCACAGAAAAATTCTGCACTGACCTTCATCAACTTCACCAGTTGCTTCTCTTCTGAGGGGTTGCTTGTATTGCAATTCTAAAAAGAAACAGGTCTAACACAAAACATATAGGCTAAAATGATGAAGCTGAACCTTAAGACTCCTACTATGTAGAGAGAAGTAAGAGTGAATGTTCAAATTTCGCACTGCAGTGACAGTGAATGCCAAAATACCGGCATTATTTATTTAATTTCTAAAATTAATTTATACTGATAGTGAACTCAAAAATATCTGGACATTCATACATTTTTCTTTGACGAAAAATTCCCCCAAATCTTAAAAGGCTGTAGAATAGTGTTTTAGATTCTTTCCCCCAGCTAAATACAACCAGAACATGAAGATTTAAAGTGTTACCATGTTTAGGTTTGGGGAGGATTCTCGATTTCTATTTCTGTGGGATTTATTCTGCTGATCTCTGCTTTGAGACTGAAGCAAATATCTGTGCATGAACTAGCATCTTTGAGAGGAATTAATATGATTTACCTTGAATAAATCAAATAGTTTGGGTTTGCTGCACCCTGACTTTTTCTGGCATAGTCGAGGTTTTTGCTTCCCAAGGACTATAAGGAGTGCATCCATGTCCTGCATTAGGATATTTTAGTGAGTCACGGCTGAAAAAGACAACTGGAGGTGCAATGATGTTTTTTGACAGGCCGACATTTCAGAAAACTGTTTTCAAGTAGGAAAATCGCAGATGCAGTCCAGAAACAACTTTATATGTAACTGAACATCAAAAGAAATTCTATGGATAAAGTGCACAATGGGAAAGCCCAAGAGCTGATGTAGTCTCCTCAAAACATACTGAATTTTTTAACAGGTTTTAGAGAGAGGTGAGACAAGTTTGCATCCCCAGGGTCTTCTGGAGGATTGATTTTTGTAGGGAAAACTTTCACTGCCTCTACAGAGAATGACATAGGACCAGTAGCTCCAAATACTTGATACCAAAAGAGGAAAAGAGAATACTTACTCCAGGAAGTATTTTCTCCTTGCTCCTCCCATCTCCAATTTAAACAAAAGTAAGCAATCTTGTTAGCAAACACTGGTTCATTGATCTTGACTTGGTGACAATTAGAAAAGTTTTGTCTGTAATGAGAGGATTAGAAGATCCAATGATTTATGAAACTGCTGAGCAGACATTCCTCTCCAGAGGCACTTCAAACATTGATGTGTTAATTGGGTGTTCACAGTTCAGTTTGCTCAGAAGAACTAATAGCAAGTGAAGGATAGTGGAGCAATCACAGCTTCCAGCACCCCTGGAATAAGGTTTTGTCAATTTTCTCCTCTGATGCATTTCAACTCTATGGGATTTCCATGTTTTCCAAACATTTTGCCGAAAGGACCAAATGATTAATGGCTGTTCATCCACACTTAGTTTGAGCACTTGGTGTTGTGCAGTGTGTCAAACCTGGCTCCAGTTGCTCTTGACAGAACCTGACCCAGGTGATGTTTGTCATTGCAGAGGAAATACAGGCTTTAAGCCAGAAAATAAGGGTTAGTTTTCTTTAGCAAGCACATGTACAAATATAGCATTCAGTGCTATTTTTTTTGCAAGGCATGCCATTATTTCACCTGAAGCTGAGTTCCTCATGGCCATGAAGCTTTCAACAGACTTGTTCCAGTTCTGTGAAAAGACCAACCTTTATTGGGAGACT
Source organism: Acridotheres tristis (assembly GCA_037013685.1). Classification (NCBI taxonomy): domain Eukaryota; kingdom Metazoa; phylum Chordata; class Aves; order Passeriformes; family Sturnidae; genus Acridotheres; species Acridotheres tristis. The sequence goes on along the minus strand of CM072886.1, from coordinate 141,589,365 downwards.
TTTTCCAGTTTGTGGAAAGCAATTTGCTCTGCTGCACAGAAGGACGCTTTTGATGGATTACTGTTTATCTAAAAGCTTCTCACTGTGACCAAGAATTTCAGGAAAAAGAATAACACAAGAGGAAGCACTTCTTCCTGACTCACTCAATCCTCACTCCTGTATCCATATTCTGCAACTGACCTTGAGAAATTGCTGGGAGCATATGACTGTTACCATGAAAATCTTGTTCACACCACTAAAGTTGTGGACATCCTGAGAAAGCACTTATATATGATCTTAAAAACAAAAATCCTATTTTTCCTAATCCTTTGCCAAACATAGAGTTAAGCCTCTTATCTAAAACCCCCACTATTCTGCTTTACTCTTTTACACCTATATTTATTGAAGGAAAATGTAACAGATGAGCAAGACAACTGTCAGCTCTTTCTCAGAATATTTATAAAGAAAAAGGACAGCTTTCCTAATGCCAGTTATTCTGATACATAAGTTATGCCATGAATTTGACATTATGGGCTTTTCCAATTTTAAATATTTAGATTCTTGAGATAGTAAATACCCTTTACTTACTACAGTTTTTTAAAAAGCCAAGGTCAAATCAATCCAAAGTAATACAATGTCTTCTGAAATCACGCAGAGTAAAAGAACAGGTGAAAACATGGGCAGGGAGAGAACAAATACTATATTTTACTCTAATTGAGGACTTGACCAACAGAAAAAAAATGAAAGTGTTGAAAATATGCCAAATCTACCACGTCATCTTCAAAAGGAAAAAGAGATAATTAAATTAAAATATAAAGAGTTATAGGAAGAGAGGCCACGAGCCAATAAGGAAATAGCCAAGATGGACTCAGAAAAACCAAGTCACTTCAAGTAACCCTGCTTCACATTACAGCACAGGGTTACAGAGTATTTGAGACAGAAGTGGACACTAAACAAATTTTATATAATTCTACTAATTTGTCCCAGTAAGGGCTGCTGTTCAGATGAGAACAGCAAGACAAGGGTTAGCTCATCCTCAGCAGCAATACCTGTTTAACAGAGACTGGGTTTTGAGCTGAGGTGGATGTGAATTACCAGTACACACCAGTCCACACCAGTACAATTGTGGGCTTCCCCAGGGTGGGGGTGGAGCTCAGCAAATACTTCATGTCTTTGATAAATCAGCTTACCAATGTAGGAAGATGTTCAAAATGCCTGCATAGTGTCGTAATGAAATATATGTTGCTGGTTTATTGTGATCTTTTGGGATTTGGTTTTTTGGCACTTTTTTTACTTTAAAATCTTTTTCTTCTTAAATTTATTTGCTGAGGTAGGTGGCCAAGAACTGGAGCCGCCTGCACTCCTGCCAGAGCTGCTTAACACACCTGAAAGAATCTTGAGTAAGAAAGGTTTAAGCTTTATTTTTTTGCATATTGCATGGCAGTGGGAATTCTTGTACTCCAGAAGCATCACAGGGAAATGTGAGCAAATAGCTAAGAACTCATCTAAAAATGGCTTAACAACTGAAGAGAGACCAGGGCAACTCTGGGGATAGTTATTGTCTTTTTTTTTTTTTTTTTTTTTTTTTTTTTAAGTAAACAAGGTTTGTTTGTTTATTTTTCATTTAGGCAATGCCACACTCTTCAACGGAGTCTTTCAAAATGTGGAAAGTGTTGCATTATTTTTTGGTATGTACCTGTTCCATTCGTACTTGAGCACTGAATAGAAATCTTGTGGGGTTTGTTTTTATATATTTACTAAGATGAAACAGGGATTTTTGTGGATGCCGATATCCCCAAAGACCACTGAACACTAAACACTGCTGAGTGTCAGGCACTGCCCGATGTCCCTGCCTTGTCTGGGCTCTGTATTCATGCAAACATCACCTGTGTGTGACCCACACCTGCCTCACCTCCCCTAACCAGGTGTTTTATGGCTGTTCTCTTTCCAGACTGCCTGGGTTCTCACTTCACCTGGATACAGTCCATCTTCACTAACTTCCCTGCCCTTCTCAACTTTGTGAACAAAATGAAGTGTGTCACTGGGTTTTGTCCCAGGGATTTTGAGGACTACGGTTGCTCTTGCCGGTTTGAGATGGAAGGGCTCCCCGTGGATGGAGCTGATGAGTAAGTCATGTCCATGAGAGGTCCTTTTCTGCCCTGACTGGCAATAAATGCCCTCATGCTCTGATTAGCCCAAGCATAACGTCTATATAAATGATTTAAAAACATTAATAAAAAGATAGATTAATTTGGGGCTAAGTAAGACCCACAACATCTGGCTCTAGTGAGAGAAAATGTAATCTCAGGCCAGGACAATCAAATAGTTGCTCAATTTTATCAGCAGGAGATGTGAAAGGAAGTTCAAAGAGAATCAAGATACATACGTGTCTGTGAAGAAAATGGGTTTTCCAACAATATAATGTATTAATTCCCTGAGTGAAGACAGCAAGGGCTCAGAAAAGGCTAAGCCTATAGATAGGTGGAAATTAATCCATCCACTCTGCAGCATGGGATGGCTGGGAAAATGGAGCTCTAACCCTGCTACTGGAAAAATGCCATGGAACTGCTCTGTGAAAGGTTTTCTGAACAATTGTGATGACATCCTGAAACAGGAGCTCGAGTCAGTTCAATGGATTGATACCCAAGAGCTGAGCACCTGGGCTTTTGCTTCACTCAGCTTCATTTTAATGCAGAGCAGCACAAACCCAGAAACTGCAGAAACATCCATCAGCAGGTTTGTCCTGAGAATCACCCACACATCCAGTTTGCATTTACAAATTGTTTTGCAGCCCTGGGGTGAGGTTTCCCTATCAGCACAGAACTCCTACTGCTGCATGCAGCAAACAGAGACTGATTATTGCTTTGCCACTGACAGAGATGGGCTCTTGGTTCAAGGGAGCCTCCAAACCAGTGGCTTGCATGTCTTTCCCAGAGACAGTTCTCACAGAGTAGCATTTTTTTTTCACTGGTTTTATTCCTTAGAAGCTAGTTTTGCAAATCTTGGGGCTTCCCTGTGCCATTTCTGTTGCACAGAAAAGGGCTCAGTGCCTCACAGCAGGTTTTTAAGGCATTGGAAAGTACTAGTGCCTGTAAGAGGAACCTTTTCCCATTTCCCAGAGTAGTTCATTGTCATACCTAAATTAGGAGCCAAGTTTACCTCCACAGACCTTGTGAAAGAGAAGCAGGCCCAGAAGACAATCTATGTCCTACTATGTCCTGCTTGCAAATGGAAACTAAGCAAATTTTTGGATTAACTGTTGCAGTAAATGTTGATGTAATTGTGAATCTCTAAACAAACAAGAAGTGCAGAGAGTTTTTGCTAGACTTCTTATGCAGTTAGAGGAGCTTTTAGGTGCTAACACCTCACTAGACCTCAGGTAGTTAGGAAAGTGTTGAGATATCACCAGTTTGGTGTTCAACACCCTGTTCCTGATGGAGCTCACAGATTTCAGCCTCATCTCTGGAACATGGCACATTTGTGGTGCAGAGGAGCCATCAGGCCTTTCTGCTGAATGCTATTTGCCCTCACTTTTTTTACATACATTCCTGGGACTCCTCAGTTTGTGACTATAAATTAAATATTGTGATCATTATTTATTAATAAAGTCAGTGATTGAATATTAAATTATTTCTGAATGTAGGGGGTGAAGAAGTGCACGTGTAGCCTAGAAGGGCTTCCTAGAAGGGAGCCTGGCAAGGAGGAGGTGTCAGCCTTCCTGACAGCAGGTGCTGGGTTTGGATGTTTGTGCTGTCCTTGCCTTCAGCGTTGTCCAGGCCAGATGCAAGTCAATAACAGATCTGTGTTTTGAGTCCATTTCTCTGAAATGAGGGTATTTCAAACTGAATCCAACAGCAAGACCCTTTAATCTATGTAACAATTCTACCTGGGGTAAATGATGACTGTTTCATTGGTGTTTCATTTACAGCTGATGTCAGTGCACAGATGTTGTGTAGATGATTTATCTGTACAAAGAGCTGAAGAGAGGATTAAGAAAATCTTGTTGGTTTAGTTGACTTTTTATTCCTATTCAAAACTTAAGTGGCCCTGTAGGCAATTTGAGGTTGGTAGGATAGCAGGGATACAGGAAAACATGAGGTTTCTGAGTGCCTATGTTGAAGAGTGGCAGGAGAAAACTGTTTTACTCCAATGTGAGAAAAAATATTTCGTGGCCCTTTCCCATGGTTAAATGGCACATTTAAATTGTGATTGTTGCATAGAAGTACAAGAAATAAAGGAGTGTATTTTACAGTCCCAGTGAGACACAGGAATTCACATTGCAGAGCCATTAACCCTCCATGAGTGCCAGGTTCATTGTAGTTCTCTAAATCTGCAGTGAGAAGAAGGATCAGGACTGGATTCTAGATCTCTAGAGCTGACTTTTGGGGCTTTGCTTGTCAGTGAGCTGACAGTGCTGAGGGGAATATTTGGGCACTGGTAGTGGATTTCTTACTTAAGTGCCTGTAAAGTCCTTGCAAGTACCCAGGAACCACAGCAGGAGAGAAATGTTTGGTTGCCCACAGCAGGCAGACCTGCTCCCACCACTCAGTTCTGCATTATCCCACCACTCTGACTCAGGGAAAGGCAGCACTCAGCCTTGCTTTTGTCTGAGGATCACACCACAAACCCCTTTTCTCCTTTGGCATCCTTTGCAGTTTTGTTTAAGAGCCACGTGGCATCACTACACTCTGACCTTGGACTGAAACCCTTTGACCTCTCTGTTATTTCCTTTTTCAGATGCTGTTTTCAGCACCGCAGATGCTACGAGGAAGCGCTGGAGATGGAGTGCACGTGGGACCCATCAAAGATTGCTGCAGATTTCAGCTGCTCTGCTAAAAACCTGACCTGTGGTGAGACTGCCCTGTCAAAAGAGCTCAACACTGGAGCCTCACTGCGACCAGAAGTTTTGTTCTGGTCTACCTGCCAAAAGTCATAGACAAATTAATCAGAAACCACCTCCACTTCCCAGAGCTCCTCCGACAGGCAGCCTTTTCCTGGGGTTTCCCTTACTTTGCAGGACCACTAAGCATTGCTTGAGCTGTGTCCACACATCAGAAATGCAACAGATGCTGAGGAGAGACCTGAGAAACAATCTTCTTCTGAGGCATCAAGGCGTGATTTTTCTGCACTTTGAGGGATCAGATTCTTTGTTCAGAGGGTCACACACACTCCTCAGCTCCAGCACTATCACCAGTGAGGGCAGAGATGGTGTGTTGTAACAGGAGCTATTCCATGCAGTGCTGCTACAGGCCTGACAAAAGTGCAGTGGGGTTCTTTAATGCCTAATAACATGCAATATAATTTTTCCTAAGTATTGGCTCTCAGAAAAGACTATGCTGGAACATGGCTTGAGGATACCAGCAAAGAGGAGCAGAATCCCCAAACTAATACCCTTACATTCTATCTAAGCCACAATCTGATCCAATTTCCATTTCTTGTTTCAAATTAAAAACATTTTTGCACAGTATAAATAGGTTTGCACTAACAAAATACAGACACAAACCTTACAGGGAGGAAAAAGCAGAAGGTGGAAAAGACTTTTCAATAGCACCTTGTTTGGAATTTTATTTCCTTCAGAATCTGTGGATCCCTGTGAACAGTTCCTCTGCACCTGCGACAAAGATGCCATTGAATGCTTTGTGAATGCACAGATTAACTCCTCCTTGAATGGGCTGGATGTCTCCTCCTGCCCATCTCCAGTTACAGGTAACAACAGGGATCTGATCACTGCCCCTTCCTGCCAGATTTTCTCCTGGCATCAAATGTGACCCAACGAGAATGAAGCAGGAGCTGGGTGCTTTCCTGCCATAAGTCTGGTCTCTGTTTCACGTGTTCTGTCCATTTACTGCTACTTGGGTGAATACCAGGAGAGAAGGTGGTGGCAGACTGATTGCTGTCCTGGAGCAGGGCCAGGAGAGGCTTCTGAGATGGGGAAGGAGGCTGGAGCCCATGAGGAAAGAGGAGAAGGCTCAGAGGAGATCTTTTTGCTGTTCTCAATACCAAGTGGGGTGTGGAGAGAAGATGGAGCCAGACTCTTCGTGGAGGTGCACAGGGACAGGACAAGAGGCAAGGAACACAACTGCAACAGGGAAATTCCAGTTAGATATGAATTGTTTTTTTCTTCAGGAAGCTGCTGCCACCTGGAATGAATGAGTGATACTTGTGATGAGGTCACTAGCAGGAAATGCTGAAAGTATTGCTAACCTAAATCTTCCCTTAAATCATTCAAAAACTGTCTGGAAAAGCAAAAACAGGCATACTCTGTTCAGTTACTTGGTTTCTATTCTGGAAGGAAAAAATCCCTGCTAAGGACGAAGGGGATGTTTATTGCCATGTTCTGTAGCTGAAATTACGGCCTTGCAAGACCAAATGCCTGCCCTGGGAGCAGGCCTGGATTAAAAACTTCATTCATATGGACTGCAGTCAGAGCATGGCAGGGGCAGGAGCTCTGGGCTCCCAAGCTGAGGGAGAATTGAAAAAGCAGCATTAGCTTTTCTAATACTATGGCTCACAGTCACAGCCTCCAGTGCTAAGGACAGACACACACCTGTATCACACCCTGGATGTGTGCATACCTTCCTGAATACATCAAGGGAGAAGAAATTGCCCCAGGAAGGTTTGCATCAAAGCCAGGTCGTTGTCTTTTTTTAATACAGTAATCTTTCATTGGGATCAGATGTCCCTAATGTACAGTATGGTAGATCCAACACACTAAAAATAAAGGGGAAATTGTTCGGTGCTAACAGGAAGATCATGCTGATTTTGTCACTGCTGATAGATTGAATTTTAGTTCACTGGATGCCTCTGCATATTTTGGGTGCCTGATTATATTTCTTGATGGGGGGTGGGGGGAAAGTAACTTTGAAGGAAACATTTTCACTTAATGTTCACTCATGTTATGATTATTCTGTGTAGCTGTTCTGTCCAGTTCTGACTTTGGAAAAAAAACAAAACAAAACAAACCCTCTCTAATGAATCAATCCATAGGCAAAGGATTTTGGTAGGTTCTTTATTAAAGAGAAAAAAAAATGGGTGAAATGGGCATGTATTGTCTTTGATTTAATAGGAATACATTCAATGGACTCCTGATTTGTACTATTCAGATCAAACAGTGAAAAAATCTCCTCCTCATACTTTATGAGAGACTTTTCTCTTTCAGAAACACCCAACAAGAGAGAACTGACAACACGCCACAAGGAGGGTAGGTCACTTCTGTAATTCTTTGTCTGGAATGTATTAAATTGAGACCAACCTATACTCAGAAAAATAAGCTGTGGAAATGGGAATTTAAAGAATGCTGACTGCTAGCCAATTCCTCTTGTTTGGGTTGAAACTCTTCGGGATAATTTTTTATTATTATGCTGCATGTAGCTCAATAGAGTTTGGTATCAGCAGGATATAAATACTAAACCAATATTTTAATGCTGCTGCTGTATTCATACTACTATTTAGAAATAAGTTTCCTTTTGATGACTCTGATCGTGTTATTCCATGATACAGTCTAAGGAGCACCCTAAGCCACGAGTTTCTGGAGGAAAAACATTTTTCTTTTTTTTGCAGAGTTGGTTCATCAAGAGACTGATGAAATACAGGCTGTGACTGCATCTGTAGAAGAAGGTTTGCAACTTAAGAGTGAAAAGAGCCCTCCTTTCACCTTCCAAAGGCTGAGAGAATACAGGATGTTTGCTTTCTTTCTGCCCTTCTAAAAGGAGTGATGTAAAATTAGGTGTAATATTTTGGTGATGGAGGAAGACTGAATGGGAAGGTGCAATTTTTCAGTTTGTGCATGTAATGTGTTTAACCAGCATTTACAGTAAGTTTTGCAAGGGCTGAGAATGAACGCTCTACAACAAAAGCTGTTTTCATCAAAATAGCCTTTTTTTCCCTGGCAACACAGGTTGGAGCAGGTGAGATGTTTGGCAGAGATGGCCTCTGTCAGTGCCAACCACTGGACCCACAGCCAATTGCATATTTCTTGTTTTTAAAAGATATAGAATTAATTAAGATCAAGCAGTAGCACGAGGAAATTCTGAGCATGGTTTATGCCAAGGAGCCACCAGTTTGGTGATTTATTTACTTGCAATGAAGAGATACAGGCTGAAACCTCCTCACTTTGGAGCCTCCTTGGTGAGTCTTTAAGCACAAGACCAAGTGGTTCTTGTAACAGTCTTTTTTTTTATTTTATTTTTTTTTGCTACAATCAATGGCTGTCTTATGAGGAGTGGGTACTTGCAAAACCTCACTGCTGCAGTGTGAGAATCTGTTCTCTTGCCTGCATGGTGAGCACTGCAACATGAGAGGGCAGGGACAGAAGCACCCAAAGCCCTTTGCAGCTCTGGGAGGGAACACCTTGTACAAGAGGGCCAAGATATGAAGTAGAGAGGGAGACCAGTCTTGGACTATTATCCAGTTTAGCTGCTGCACTCTTCTTTTGTGGCTCCATTACAAGCAAAGGAACACTGCTGAGGGGGGAATGGCATTAGAGCTGTTTGGAAAATGGACTGGGGTGCTGGTCCACAGTTGCCTCCCTAGGAGCCAGTGTGTGCCCAGGAGGCTCAGAAGGCCAATGGCATCTTGGCTTGTGCCAGCAATAGTGTGACCAGCAGGACCAGGGCAGTGATAACTCCTGTGTATCATGAGGCTGCACCCTCAGTGCTGTGCTCTGCTCTAGATCCCTCATTTTAAAAAGGACATTGAAGTGCTGGAGTGTTTCCAGAGAAGGGCAGCAAGGCTCATGAGAGGACTAGAGAACATTTCTTATGAGGAGTGGCTGAGGCAGATGGGTTTGTTTAGTCTTGAGAAGAGCAGGCTCAGGGGAACCTCGCTGCTCTCTGCAACCGCCTGACAAAAGGGTGTAGTGAGGTGGGGGTTGGCCTCTTCTACTGTGCCTGCAGGGAAACAATCAGAGGAAATGTCCTTAAGATGGGACAGGGGAGGTTCAGATTAGATATTAGAAAGCATTTTTTCACTGTTCAGGTGTTCAGACATTGGAACAGGCTGCCCAGGGATGTGGTGGAGTCACCACTCCTGGAGGTGTTGGAGAGGTGTCTGGATCTGGTGCTGTGTGATGCGGTTTAGTGGCTCAGGGGTTTCAGGGGCAGTGCTGGGCTGGCACTTGGATTGGGTGATCTGAAGGTCTCTTCCTATCCTCATGATTCCATGATTCTCTGTTCACAGACCCCATATCTGCCAAGCACACAGGCAACCAGGCCACAGCTTAACCCAGAAAATCACAGAGTGGTTTGTGTTGGAAGGGGCTTTAAGGATCACCTCATTCCAAAACCCCTGCTGTGAGCAGGGACACTTTCCACTAGACCAGCTTGTATGGGGAGAGATGCAAATTTGGATTTTTTTGAGAACCTAAGAACCTGATTTCAAGCTTTAGTGTGTTCCTCTGTGCGTGCCATTGCCCTAAGTGTGAATCTGGAAAAATGAAAACCACATGGATTTTATTTTTCTTTTTAAAAAACAGTGTTTCTGACATTTTAAGGTTTGTGGGTTTATTTGTTTGGATTTTGCTTTTTATTTTTAAATAGCAGCATATGCACAAGTGTAGGTACCTGAAAAGGCTTTATGCTGAATGTAAGTGCTGCCTGTTCCTTCATGTCTCTCCTGTATTATCAAAATAGTTTTTTACCATATTTTTCATTCTTGCCTAGCAAACAGAACTCCTGAAGGAATGAGAGCACCTGTATTTGCACTTCTATAGCAATCTTTTACTTCCTGAAAAAACAACTACTCCTGCTCCCTAATGAGGCACAGTCCATCATATGGCTCCAAGTATTGTCAAGGAATAAAAACCTGTATTAGGAATTTTAGGAAGTTAAAAACAACACAGAAAACATTTCTAATCAGTCTTTGAAGGAAACATTTGGAGAACCACTTACTATTTAACCAGTTGTCTCCCTGTTTAAGCTCAAAGAAGCTTCAACATTGACAACTGTGGAAGCTGCATTAAACCAAGGTTAAGTATCACTGAGAAACTCATTCAAAGACAAACAATTCTTCACATCACAACATCCTAACACAGAAAAATGTGGAGATGTCTTTTTAGAAATTTGATTTTATAATTTATCAAAATGCAGCTGAGAAAATAAATTGATTTTATCAGGTAAAGAAATGTTAGAGGTAAGGGAGCTATTTGGACTTATGGCTGCCCATCCATACTTGAGTTTCAGTGCAGGTAAACACAAGGTGTTCACAAGGAATCTGGTGTCCTTCTGTGCACAACACTGGGATGCCAGACCTAATCCTGTTTAGTCTATTTGTCTGTCAAATGGACTTAATACTGAACTTCTCAATTCAGTCATATTTAGGCTGCTTCTTTCATATAATCATAGAATCCTGTGTTAGTGCTATGTACATTATTTGCATGCAATGAGATTAATTTATCAGTATCACTTTGTCTACAACCACTGAGAAAAACAGGTTAATGTCTCTCCATGATATGGCTGAATCTTCCTCTTTTCACAAAAAAGCCCTTCTCAGCAACTTGACTGTTCATAACTGTGCTGGCAATGTGTTTCCTGAGTTTATATTTTCTATTTTCAACAGTGGTTTCTTTTAAGCCCCGTGACATAGTCTTGGCAACTTCCAAAGCCAGAGGTAAGAGTCATTAAATATTTGTTGACAAATTTGGTGCTCTTGACTCCAGGTGAAGATGGATTTTCATTTATGGAACTCTGTGGTGTCACAGTCAAAAATCTTCAGAACAGGATTTCTGGATAATATTTCTTTTGCTGATTTGCACATCTGTCAGCAAAACACTTAGCTTCTCCTAATTACCATCTTTATAAATCCAGGCTGTTTGGTTAAGCTTTGTAATGCTTTAAGTAAAAGTAATTTCAGAAATGCATGGCAGAAATTCAGCTGGCAGGTCACTACCATGATACCTCTGTTTTTTGTACAGTTACCTCAAGGGACCACAGAGGCACAGCTCCTGCTCCCCCCATCCTCTCGATAAAAGGTCAGTGACCCTCAGTTTTTCTCTTTCTTTGATTGACATAGTAATTCAGCAACTAAAAGTGTCACAGTTAAAATTCTGTGCATGGTAGTAACAGGGCTGCTGGAGAATCAAATTTAGATCAGGGTCAGATAGCAGATACACAAACAGTAAAAGCTGGCTGAGAAGCATTAGCTGTTCCTTGCCTCCAGCCACTCATTTGCACTCCTCATCCAAGTATTTCTGAAAGCGTCTTCACATAAGGTTTTATGACATAATGGTTGTTTCTGTAAATTACATTCACAGCATCTGCTGCCAGAAGGGTTCATTTAGATTTTGCCTCCTTCTTTATTATAGACAATTTAATGGAACTCCCAATCTAAAACTTGTTCCAGCTTTCACAGGTGTCTGTGCTTTGGGCACAGCCTCACCAGTAGGTACAGCTGAAAATGGAGCACCTTGGTAGATCTGGAAGTTTTCTGTGACCTCTTTTGTGTAGAACGGATTATCCAGGCAGGCTGAAATTCACCAGAAAAAACGTCAGGGAAAACTGCATATGGAGAGTAGGAAGCAGTCATTTTTTGACTCTGACTACACCATTTGAACAATAGCCCTGTCTCCCACCCCAAAGAATTCAGCACTGCTGTACTAAGCACTGGTCAAAATCACTAAATGCACTCCTACATTAACTTTGTTGTATCAGAAAATCTGTGTTTTGTGTTGCAGGTCTGCATGGACCCCAGGAGATTATTTGTGATATCTATTCTTAGTTAAGTGTAGAATTTCCCAAACTCTTGTTTTATTTTTTTATGTCTAACAGGAATCATTTCCATTTCAACATTCCACTGCCAAACAAAGTGGCATAAAAAATGCACCTTGCTGAGCTATCAAAACCAGTGTGTGACTATTGATCCCTTTTACCACCTTTCATGGGCTTTGCTGTGTTCTTAGGAGTACTTTTATTTTAATCTATTCTCTTATCCTGTGACAGGTTATTTTCAACACATACTAAAATCAGAACATCAGAGGGACAAGCTTAATGAATTTGAGTTTAGTCCAATTAATAAATTCAGCCAAAGAATTCAAAAGGAAAGCTTTATAAATATGAAAATACATGCTTATTAGTATTTACAAAGTATTTATTTTGTGAAATGCCACACTGTTAATATTGGAATTTAGAAAAAAAAAAAAAAAGAAACTATTTGATAACAGTTTTTTTCCTTTACAAATTAGTTTATATATAAGAAGGTTTAAAAAGTAAGAAAAATATTTTAAGTACCTCCATATTCAACAAAATATTCCTCATCAACTATAAAGTGTCAGATAATCTAAAAACAAATACCAATTTAATTTTAGGGATAAAGAATCTCCTAAAAACAATTATTTGTCAACTTATTTTCCCGTCAATATTTCCTTGTGGTTACAACCCAGTAAACCCTTCAGTCACCCAGCTCTGCACCAGTCAAATAATTTCCTCCTTTCACTGATGTTACTCTCAGTTTTTGAAACTTCAGGTGAACAGACACTTTTAAAGCAATTTACTCAGCAAATGACATCTCATCTGTACTTTATCTCTCAGTACAGCTGACTAAGCAGCAAACAATATGGTTTTCAGCACCAGGAAAAGCTCTTTGTTTCAGTACATAAATAATTAAAAAAACCCAAACAATCAGCAGTTGAACTGGTCATAGTTAACCACAGTCCTTTCTTCTGAAAGGCAAGAGATGTGAATAAATGACCAGTGTGGATACTCTGCTTTTCCAATTTTCCTCTTAGATATTCCTTCTCTATGACCATCAATTCACACTCGTTCTGCCTGAGGATATTACCCTCACCAGCTATCTAAAATTAAAATCTTACTGTTTATTTTCTATTTCTTCTTCTGCTTTCTTTTTTCTGCTTATTCAGAAGAAGATGGATTTATGGAAGGTTTGGTCTCAGTGGAAGAGATAACCACCTCCCCAGCCTCATTCCTGGGAGATAGCAACTCAATGCAAGTCAAAATTGTCCCCACCAACAAGAGTCCTGCAGGCACACCTGCAAGGACAAAAGGAAAAGGCAAGTGAAAAATGAATTACACCTTTTCTAATTTAGAGAACTCCCTTATTAGTGCTCACAGCTATCTGAGGAGTCAGCATTTTTCATGGATATGTAGAATGAAACTATTTTGTTATTTAAATCAGGAGGTTACATACAGGATGTATAACACTGACTGCCCTGGAAAGGGCAGCTCACTGCCACCTGACCAGGCAAACTTAACTAACCATTAATAAACAGCCTCCCACTAAGAATTAACAACTTTTAGAAGACTGCAGTCAATAATAGTTTAGAATATGCACTTTTGGACACACTCCTGAAAGAAGAGTTTATTCTACCTTCACAAGTCTAATCTATGCATTTGCCTTCTCCAGAGACAGGCCCTGCAAGGGGTGGCCTGAGCACAGCCTCCTCTGGAATAGCTCTGGACCTGGGACTGTCTGAGAGAGAACCTGCAGGAAAAGGTAAATAAAGGGTTTTTCCCACATTACATCTGATGAAATATTCAGCAACCTCTATATTAAAAGCAGGTATGTATTACATATAAAGATTATAGTTATTTTAAACCAGTTAGATAAACACACATGTATTGGTATTGAGAAGAACAGGAGGAGGAGACATGTGCAAAAGCTTCCATCACTTTAACCACTTCTGCCAATATGCTGTCAGTCACACTTATAAAAACTAATTATTATTAGCTTGTAAGTACATTTTTCATATAGTGCAGTGTCTAAAGTGAGCTCAGGGAATGTTTCTCCCTGGTTTTGTTTGTTGGAAGTAATTTAATCACATCTTTAAGTTACTTTGTTTCATAAGTAGCAGTAATAGGAATTTTCCTGCTCTTCATTCTGACCTTTTGCAACAGTCTTGTCAGTCAGACTTTTTCTCACCATTTCTGAATCTGTTACAATTCCTGCTCAGAGATCCCAGAGATCCTAAGACATTTTGGACCTGCCACAACTATAAATCCTCACTCAAGGACTGTCCCATCCATCCTTTTAGGCTTCCCAATGGAGAGAAGCAGCCCTGGAACTGGAAAAGAGCAGAAGAATCAACCCCACCTTTCACCAAACTGGAAAATTTGATTTTAAAATACCAGCTTTTAGAGAGCAGAGATCAATTCCCTGAACCTGTGGTTTATTCTGTGAATCAACATGAATGAGTCAAACCCCAAGAAGGCACATGGGTAGAATTTCCTGTTGGAGACAGTAAACCAGGATTGACCCTGACAGGAGCAGGGAAACAGTCTAGAGCTACAGAGGGGAAGATGGGATTACTCATGGGAGAAAGGAAGATGCAGAGGGAACAGAAGCCTTCCCTCCCTCCTGCCCTCCCTCCTTCTACAATCCAGCCATCAGCCCCTTCCATCCTTTCCCTGGCAAAGTCCCAGAAGAGGCCCCTTCGATATCTTTTTCCTGATATGGAACACTGTGTTCTTTCAAATCTTATGAATAATTAGCACAATATCAATTTTTCCTGAGTAGAGGGAGCCACAGAGACATTAGGATTGGGATTTGGTGATGCCAAAACCTCAGCAGCACAACAGCCATTACAATAGATCGCTCCTGCATTTGGTCTAGGAGCACTATAGCTCAAATTGGACTATATTTCAAATGAGAACAAAAAAAATTCTTTCCTTCAGCAAAACACAGTCATGGTCACAGCTATTACTGTGGAAGAACAAGAGGTTAGGACTGTATTTTCCAAATAACCAAGACAGAAACTGAATACTCAGCTGAGTTTGAATATTCAAAAAAAATTTACTTATGAAAGATTACAAAGGACTGCTAAGTATTCTTATTGCAGTCCAATTTGACTTGAACGTTCTGTTTTCATAAAGATCTCTCTCTCCTTTAAATATTGCAGTATTCTAAGAGCCACAATTCATGGACTGAAGCAATAATTTAGAGACAGTAAAATGTTGTTCTTCAAAGTTTCTGATAGCTCTGAAAACACTTGTATCTTCCCAAGAGAGCCCTCAAGTGAAAACATGATGTGTCAAATAATAACTTTGCTTTGTAGTGTGCGAGCGATTGACCTTTCTGCAAGACAGAGGGCGTGGAAGAGTGCAGAGGGAGCTGCCCCAGCTGGGAGAAATGCTGTTCTGTTTAACTGAGCGATGCCCAGAGGAATTTGAGTCTTATGGCTGCTATTGTGGCCAAGAGGGAAGAGGTGATCCCACCGATGCACTGGACAGGTGTGGGATCCTTTGCATGTGCCATTAACTCTGGGGGTTATTGTGGTGCCCTGGACCAAGGAAGATCAGTACATAATTTTTGGGCATTGTGTAGCTATGTAGCAGTAGTCAAGTCACATTTTGGGGGAAAAAAAAAATCCACTTATATAAATAAAACACAAAATACTCTAATGTGACTAAACCACATTCTATGGTTGCATCAATGTTTTGGAGAGTACTTACTAACTGAATTAAAATAATAAAGGAGAACAATGGAGGGTAAGCAGAGCAGAAGGTGGAGTACATTAAATAGATGAGGATAAGAGCCACAGTGAAACTTGGCCAATAGGTGGCTTAGAAAGTGACTTATGAAGAGAAGAATTAACATCCACCCAGGGCACACTGTCCTTCAGAAGGGAGCAGAGCTGGAGCAAAGTTCTGTTGGAGCTGCAGCCAAGAGCCAGCATGGCTGATGATGAGGGGCAGTGCAGAGAATTCCATAAATAAAAGTGCCTCTGGGAGTGTTGTATTTACAGCTAAAAATCCTTTCCTCTGTGGAAGTTCATTACAGTTGGGGCACATCAGTCTAAGTAGAGAACATACCTTTTCCTCCACTCACACACAAACAAGACAGCCCACACATGAAAAATTGGATTAGTTGATGGCATGATCTGGGTATTATGATGCAGTTTTCAGATTTCCAGGCAGGATTTGAACACTGGAAGACATTTCTCACAGCAGAATAGGTCATGGTTACAATTGTAATTATGTGTTATGACACATAATTAAAACACACTCTGTTAAATATAGGAATTAGGAAGAGGGAAGTGAAAGTAGGAACAAGTATAGGAAGAAAGTAGGAACAGCTTGGGTTGTTTTCTGTTCTTCATAGAAAAAAAAATCCAGGATATGAAAACTAGAATTTTTTAGTTTTAAATGGGCACTGAAAATAAAGACAGACAAATAATTGTGAGCATCCTGGGATTCAGGAAGAGTAAGTATTTTCCATTTACTTCTACTGTTCGTTTTAGATGCTGCTTCTCTCATCACTGCTGTATGGAGCAAGTTAAGAAACTTGGATGTCATGCAGAACGAAGTTTGAGATCTGAAGTTGTATGTTTTGATCACACGCCAAAATGTAAGCTTGTGTGAGAGGAAATTCTCATGTCCTGATGACAGTGTATCAACATGATAGACTGGATGACACTATGACAGAGCTGCTGGAGCTGAGTATGGAGACAGAAATATTTAGCTTAGAAAAAATCAGCAATGCTTACTAAAAGCTTGAACTTTTTCCCAGTTGAGACAGAGGTTATTACACTGCTGTGTATGTGACTAGGTCAGGCTGAGAAAATTACATTCACACATTTTATAATTGTAGACAGAAGTCAGCTATTTGTGCATTTGCATTCACAAACTTAACTAAAGCCAGTAGAACTTTCCACTGTCCAGTACCTTGGTGTCAGGCTTTTGTTTGGGTAATTAATGGTGACTTTGGAGACTAAAATTCATGGCAGATTTGAAAATTTTATTTCAATAGCTCATCTACCTGTGGCAAATTATACATGAAGTAAGTTTAACAGCTTTCAAACCTTAATTGTGAAACTTCTCTTTCAGGCATTGGCTGGAGCACGTGTGAGAAGCTCCTCTGTGCCTGTGACAAGGCTGCAGCTGAGTGCATGGCTTCTGCCTTCTTCAACGAGAGCCTGAAGCTTCCCCACGGGCAGGAATGCCGAGAGGAGAAGCTCTCCTGCCCAGGTGACCCTGCTGAAAGGCCTCCAACAGGCACAGAAACAGGCACAGGGGGTTCCAGCTCCCAGGAGAGCAGTGAGGAGGAAGGAGCCCTGCGGAGCGGATTCCGAAGAGCCAAGAGAGGGACAAAGCGTCTCACTGGGAACTCCAGAACTGTGGGACACGAGGGCAGATAAGCACCCACCGTCAGGGGCCTGGGAAGGGGCATGACAACAGCTAGCTACTGAGTACCTGCTCCTTATCCTCTACACCATGCCTCGCCCTCTCCAGCACACAAATGACATAATCATAGACTAGGATTAGGTGTTAGGCTGTATTAACTTCTTACTGTAGGGAGGTCAGCACAAGGGACCATTGATCTAGGTCAGATATTACCTTAAATAATTATTTGACAGCGTTCTATATAATTTCACTTGATTTTTTATGTAAAAACTGTTATGATCAGACTGACTTTTGTTAACTGTGCACTTGGTTCAGACTGGATCTTGCTAATGGTGGCCAAGTATTCCAGGTTTTTAATTAAACCAACCTGCAACTACTCCAACTCCTTCTGCAAACATTCTTCCTTTACTGAGCTTAGCAGGATACACCCAGAAGCAAAGCTAAAGTAATTACATGAAAATTAGTTCCATTTTTCATTCCTGTCTATAGCTATGTGTGACTCCTTTCTGAAGGTCCAAAATGGTGGACAGACCCTCCTCTTAGGGAAGCCTCTTCCTCCATGGGCCCCAAATTAAGGACATGACCAGGAAACTTCCCAGCCTGGTACAGCCCTTGGATGTACTTGCTATTGCTTTTCCATGTTGGGGGTGATGAAGTCACAACATGAAGTCCAAGGGTAATCAAAAGAGACTTCAGTGCCCTGGAATGGCTGATCAGGAAATGTGGAGCCCAGGTCATTTTTCCCCTATCCTTGCAGGAACAGACAGACCCAGTCTACCAATACTTGGCTCCATGGTTGGGTCACAGCCAGAATTTGAGTTCTCTTGGTAGTGGGATAATAAGCACAACACCAGACCTGTTTGTGTCAGATGGGATTCGTATTTCTCACATGGGCAAGAGGGTCTTTGCTTACGAGCTATCAGGGCATACTGACAGGCTTTAAAACAGACGTGAAGGGAGAGAGGTGTAATATCAGGCCATGACAAACCTCTAAGGATCCCTTCCAACTCACCCTATCCTATGACTCAGCAACACTTCCTAGAAAAAAAAACGTTGCTACAAACTTCCCAGTGATTCAGCTGCTCTGGAAGGTCTGGATTTCTTCTCCATCATCTTGTTCTACAGGGCTGAATTTAGTCACAAAGTATTCCTACAGACCTATGACTGTATGCTCATGCTGGGTGCAGAGATGCTGCCTGTGTTCTTCCAGATCCTGCTGCAGTTCATTAAACCCCAGCATCTGATCCTGTGTGAACAGAACGGTGTGAGAAGAGCAGGTGAAAATGGCTATGAATGTTCTTGGATGAGCAGTTTATATTCTATAAGCTTCTGGGTGGTGATAGGTCCCCTTCAGCATTTTTCCTACATTAGAAGTGCAACGGATTACTACTATGCAAAAACCCCCCAAACAAACAAAACCCTAAACAAACAAATAAAAACCCAAACACTACCACCCCCCCTGCAAAGTGCACACAAACAAACACACGAAAAATCCCACCACACAAGCTCTCAAAATAAACCCCAAAGGTATTCAGTCACATGAATCCCTCTGGACCCCAGTGGCTACACCATCAGTACTAGTGAAAAAAACAACAGAACAAAAACACTTTCTTTAAGGGAAAGCAGAGAGGTCAGATAAGTGATGTGAGAAATTCTATTTGCAGATAAGATTTTAATTAACTCCCCCTTTATGCTGTACAGAAAAAGGACATCTCAGTACCAAAGCAAACCACTAAAACTGCAAAATGCCCATTTTTGTCCTATGCTGAGGATGAGATCCGCATTACACTGCAACTTTTATCAACTTCTATTATAGAGATGAAAAATTATTTGATATTTCACAGAATTTATAAATAAATATTGCAATGAGAAAGTGAGACGAATAATGAGCTGAAATGTGGAAAACTAGCCTGTAAACAGGTGAATGAATTGCACTGCAGAGCAACAGTAACATCAGTTCATCTCTTTGACAAAAGTGGTGCTGCTACTCTGAACACTGCACCTTAAAATAAACTCCCATTCCTTTCTGCTCATTATCACTACCTTCATGGTTATGCAAACATTCACTCAACGATGCTGAATTTTCTGAATGCAGATATAGGGGTGGATCATCTAATCAATCAGGTAAAAGAGAAATTACAAAATAAATATGCTGTTGTTCAGGCAATGTTGTCATTAATTCCTTTGAGCTTTTTTCCCCAGTATCTTATTTCAGGACGAGTTTAACACCCAAGTTGTGCCCTAATTACTACCGCATGAATTATGTTGATAAAGTGAAGTCTTAAATAAATCTAGTCATGATTAGCTACATTTATTTGTAATCAGAGATCAGTGCTAAAATAATAATAAAAAAAATGACAAGCAGATCAAAAAGAAACATTTAGCATAGCTTTTTTCTCTTTCTTCTCTCATTCTCCCAGTCACTTTATGCCTTATTTTTCACAGATTTGGAGCACAGCTGGCCAAAACCTAGCTGTTTCCCAAAAGCAAAGAACTAATTTATTAACTACTAATCTACAAATATTTCCTACTTCAATATTTTAGCTTTTTAAGCATTGAATTCTTTGCCTGTCCCATGGGCAGGGACACCTTTCATTAGGCCAGGTTGCTCAAAGCCCCATCCAACCTGGGCAAGAACACTTTCAGGGATGGGGCATCCACAGCTTCTGTGGGCAGCCTGTTTCAGTGCCTCGCCACCCTCACAGGAAAGAACTTTTTCCTACTATCTAATCTAATCCTACTCTTTCAGCTTGAAGCCATTCCTCTTTGTCTTATTACTGCATGCCCTTGCCCAAAGTCCCTCTTCAGCTCTCCTGAATCCCCTTTAGGTACTACAAAGTGCTACAAGGTCTCCCCAGAGCCAAGGGAAATTATGTTCCTCCAGGATGAACAGCCCCAACTCTGACTGTCTCCATAGCAGAGATGCTCCAGCCTCTTGATCAACTTTGTGGCCTCCTCTGGACAAGTCAATCATTCTTGTTTTGGGGGCTCCAGAGCTGGATGCAGGACCCCGGGTGGGGTCTCACAAGGGCAGAGCAGATGGGGACAATCCCTTCCCTTTCCCAGGACACGTTTGGTTCCTGGGCTGCCAGAGCACATTGCTGGGACACGCTGAGCTCCTCACCCACCAACACCTCCAAGTCCTCCCCATGCCTGCTCTCAATCCGTTTTCCTCCCAGCCTGTGTTTGTGCTTGAGATTGCCCTGACCTCAGGTGCAGGACCTTGCACTTGGCCTTCCTGAACCTCATGAGATTCTCACGGCCTCACCTTTCAAGCCTGTCCAGGTTTAATAGTAAATAAATGTAGTAGTTTAATAACGATGCAATGCTGTAATATCTGCAAAAAAAAAAAAAAAGGGGTATGTAAACGGAGGGCTATTTTAAATGCTAAAAATTAGTAACTGACATAAATTGTGAGCAATAAAAATTGACTGACACATTGGAAAAGATTAATTTTTAAATTCTGGTTTATTTTATTGCTTAAATATAGATTGCACAGTGTGTTCTTACATTTATTGAAACTGCTTCATTACGTACAGTACAGAATATATGACCATTGGAACAACAGACAAATTAACCCTACTCTGATTTTGGACAACAGGCTATTTCTACCTTTTAAAATTACCATGAATTTAATTTATCTTAAAGTGACTCACTACCAAAAGCTACATTTTTTTCAAGATGACATAATAGGAAAGAGAACCCCAAGCAACAGCTGGAATACATTTAAACTGGGTACCAATTATAACCATTAAGTGCTCAGTGTGTTGCAGTTAACACAGTGCCAGCTTTTATAAGGAGCTTTTAAGTTCTGCAGCTTGTCTGAAGAACATAAAGAGATAAGTGAAACAAAGCAGCTTTGTACTGTACAACAAACAGCATTCTTAATTCTTTTGGTTTCATTCATTGGCTCATATAACAGTAACTACCAAAACAATACATTTTACAGTCGCTCTCATCTCCCATGTGTCTAGAAAGGCCAGCGTGAACCCATTATCAACTTACAGACTCCCTGAATTTCCATAAAGAAATTAAATATCACATGAACACACAGAGTGTTACAAGCTCTTCACTCCCTGCACTACACCTGCACAACACCTGCATTTCCCAAACTGGACATTGGAAACACGGAAACCTACCTTCACCATAAAGGAAAAATACTTCATCAACTGAACAGAAAATGAAATGCTGAATCTAGTTTTTTCACATGCAGCATTCATGCAACAGAATTCAATCACAGAAACAATCCTGTATTTACAGCACAGTCTCTATACTGCACAAGTGCAAACAGAAGTACATTCTTTATTACTTAGACTCCTTCTTTTTGTACAAAAGTGACGAGTGATATTCTTAAAAAAATGACAAGAGTGGGTAGGTGTTTTACATTGTATCCCTATGTTGGATTTACTTTTTAAAAAATTACACTCTTTATACAGGCCAAAAAACTATTATCTTACCTTAAAAAAAAAGAAAAAAAAAAGTGAAAACTAAAAGCTAGAGTCCTATTTATGTGTAGACTGTGGTCTGATCAGGCTGATACGCTGCAGCAGTAAAAATCACAACGGAATGCTGTAGATAAGGGGCTGTTTCGTCATCCACTAACAGCTGTGATTGCACTGTTAAACTGAAAAGAAGGTCTCAATTACCTTTTGAGCTTTGTGAATGCTTTCTGAAAGTCTCAGCATGTCATCTCATAGGTTTAAGTAGCTGATGTTTCTCTGATGTCATGACACATCAGGCTTTTAAATGTAGTCCAGTAGAATACTGGACTACAGTTACAAAAAATGAAAATCCTTTTTATAGTAGGTTTGCAAATGCTCCAAAAAGTCAACAAATTAGCAGGGCTCATAATCCTTCACATCTTGAGTTATGCAATCAAAGATTAATTTAGGTTGGGACTTCTGAAAGTCATCTAAACGAAGCTCCTGCTCAAAGCAAGGCTAATTGAAGTTAGGCTACTTTGTTCATATTCAGTGTTCATCCAAAACACTCAATTAAACACCTACATTTATTACTGATATTGGAGATCATTCATTCATGTTTGCACTGCCCCGGTCAGATTCAGACAGATTAAGGGACTTTAATATTCATGGCATCAACGAATGCTGTTTTCCTTTTTTTGCCTGCAGGATTTAACGAGTCATAAAGACTGCCTTGACAATTATCATCAAATGCGCATGATTTACTCTCAGTTTTACTTTATTTACATTTGAATAGTATATGCTCAGATACGTAAACCTATGAAAGTTACCTTAAAGGTTTGAGAAATGAAACAAAAACAAACACAGAGATGTATTTCTAAAAATGCTTTTGCTTGAAAATATATGTAATAAATTCTTGATTTTTAAATGGTTTCATTGAGTTTTCTTTCAATTTCTAAAATATGACTAAAAAGCTGTTATAAACTACAGAGAAATGTCTCATAGAATATAATTTCAGTATTTATGATTTAAAATGCCCTCAGTTTATTTTCTGCTATACTAAATATATCTCTCCTGTATTTATACTAAAGCAGGCAGTAAAATACTACAGTGTTTTCAAAAGTACAGTCTGTAAACCATACATCTTAAGACATGAAATATATTGCACAATTCCGTGCTTCAAGAGATTTCTCCCCTCTTAGGCAAAGCTTAAGATTTAACTTTTAGCAAGAAACACAGGACATATACTGGATGTATCTATCTAAAAAGCTTGTTATGTGATGCATCAAAATATACTTAACAAGTGTGCATTAATTCACTCACTGTATTTGAACACATGTAAGGTTTTGGGTTTTTTCCATCTATTCCAAACCAAACAAGCTGAGTAGCTATGACAGCATGAACAAGAAGGAGCTCAGCTAGTGCTCCACTGGTTACACTGAATGAGTTGAAGCAAGCCAAAAGCATTCTAGTTTCACATAGAATTGAGGTGGAGAGGAGCAAAAAAATCCAACCAACCAACAAACCAACCAAAAAACAAAACAAAACAAACCAACAAACCAAAACAAAAAAAGGCTTTAATAGGTTTTTCAGTTACAATATCTCAAATTAAAGGAATTTGAAGCAACACAAATTCCTAGAGTAACTGAAATATTTACCTATATGGCAAGACAAGTTTTAAATCTGACTTTTACATGTACTCAAATATGAAAATGAAGAAACATGGTATGTGAAAACCCTAATTCAAAATATATTACAGAATAAAACAATTCAAGACAGTTTCATGAATTTGGCTAAAGTGATCAGTATTTGGCTCATGTCCATCATTATATTAAAGTTAGATACAATAAACAATAAAATTTGAAAACTCATCTTGTTCTTTCTATTGTACTCTACTCTAAATAATGTCCAGCAGACTTCAGAAGACACTTAATACACACAAAGATCTGGAAACTTCATCTCATAGACTGGAACAGAATGGTAATGAGCATGTCCAGCAGTAATGGTCATCGTTCCTGAGGGGCTAGGCGGAGGACTGTGTGAGAAGCACAACCAATACACAGAATTTATAGTTATAAGGATTGCTTTTTATAACTTTACACACTTACAGGCAAGAAACAAGAGTAAACTACCCCCCCTTATATATACCAACAGTATATTATAAAATAATAAAATAGCAACAGCATTTTATCCTAGTTCAGAAATTCTAATGGAATTATCATGCCCTGAGGATTTTTATATTCTTGTCTATATCAATTTTGCTGATGTTACAGAACTATAAAAATCCATCTTATTGCTAATAAACACTATTTATCCTGCATAATGATATGCACAACTCTATAAGAACACCATGTACTACTTGGGGTGCTCAAGGTCTTATTACTTTCTCAACCAGATGCAGCAATGGGAAAATATCAGCATCTTGCACTACTGATAGACACAGAGATACTGTAAGATACAACGACATGGCTTCTGGATATTCTCCATTATGAGGAAGATTTAAAGCACTAAGAAAACTGAAGTGATGAAAAGTACTCTTTTTCAGTGTGCTGGTTTTCATTTGAATAATTTTTTTTTACAGTAGCTGGTATAGGGCAGTATTTTGGATTTGTGCTGGAAACAATGTTGATAACACAGGACAGCTGAACCCAGCTGACCCATGAGATACCCCATATCATACAGTGTCATGCTGAGCAATATCAGCTTTGAAGAAGTAGGGAAAGAAAACATTCAGTGATGGCCTTTGCCTTCCCAAAGAGCCTCACTTAGCTGGAGATGGCTGAACACCTGCTGCCCATGGAAAGTGAATGAATTTCGTACTTTGCTTTGTTACATGTGTGACTTTTGCTATTAAATTGTTCTTATCTTGATGCATGATTTTTCTCTTTTACCCTTCCAGTTCTCTTCCTCATCCTGCTGAGGAGGGTCAAGCCAGTGGCTACATGAAACTACATGGGGCCTATCAGGGTTAAACCACAGCATTCAGTTAAGGCAATTATTTTCTCCCTATTACATGTGTTTGAGAACACTATGACACAACCATCTGAAAATAGCCGCAACTGCTTTAAAAGTAATTTTTCAGTGACAATATTCTTCTTGCATAAAGCCTTACCGGATGGTGAGTTCCAGTATCTGTGCCAGTCTATCGTGAAGCAAGTTTGCCTAGGGAAAAAAAAAATTCAAATTGAATTATTAACTCCTAGCTACTACTGAGCTACAACAGGTGTGCCAGGCCACACTCAGGTGAGTGCATTCTACACTGCCACATATAAATCTAGGCCACATTTCCCAATTTCCTTTCCCACTGCTGCAAGGATTCTGAGCCTAAAGATGCATTTGAGATTGAGTGAGCCTGTCCTGGAGTGCCAAGAATTACATAGCAAATTCTGCTGTTGCAGACAGGAGTTTAACAAACCTGAAATACATTTAGTTATTTAAAACACACAGTGGGTAAAATGCTGCTCCAGTTATCTCACAATGAAATAGGAAGGGACTGTGAACCTGGATTTCAAAGACAGCAAGGAAAGTATTAAGGTGAAGAATGTACAAGTTACCCATTACCTTCCAAATGGTCTAGGAAGAAACAAAAACACTTCAAATTACTGGAATCTCCCAACATTGATAGCAGTGGATACAAAACAAAGAACTGAACTTCTAAAGAAGTAAAAGCAGCAGTGACATGACAAATCACCTTCAGTCAGCACATGCCCACTAATGCCTACACTGATATCCTCAGTGCTGACATTTTGCAGAAACTCACTTTGGTTTCACATTGAGCTGCGATTTCTTCAAACGGTGCTTTTTGGAACTTTTCAATCACAAGACGTCTTTTTTCCTTTTCCTGCTCTTCAAGTCCATTGTTTTCTTAAAAGAGCAATGAAAACAAAATAAAGACAAATGCAATCTTTGCTTATGAAGTGCAAGATACATCAAAGGCGCACTGCAGAAGTGAACAAGGCTTGTGCTTCGAGTGATGCAGCCATTCTCAAGTGAGATGCCATTCGGCATTGCTTTTAAAGCAAAATGCAGATAAAATTTCAGGGAGATGGTTTGAAGACCCAATTTTCCCCCTTTCTTACTAAGTCTTTAACTGTAAGTAACATCCAGGCTCACGTTTGCTTTACTGCCTGCACTTCTCACTTACTGCACGCAGGTTCAGATTGAAGAGGAAACAAGAATCTCCCAGCATCACGCTGACAGGTGGCCAGAGTTTTCTATCAGAATTTGGGAAAAGCCAGTTCCACCTCCATATGCTAACTGAACCTACAAGCAGCTGGAAGTTTTCAGCATCTAATGAATTTAAGTACCTCAGGGATTAGGCGCACTTGGAATATTGTCAGATTAAATTGCTATTTAGAATGTGTCTACTGTTCTAAACATCAATGTTTAATCCATATTTTAAACGGGATTTTGGTAGACTGCAAAGCATTAATAAGCAATTACTAATTGTAATATGAAATAAGGAATCTGGAGAATTCTGTGTTCTCGTAGCCAAGTGACTTGTAAGAAAAATATTATTTTAAAATATCTTAACACTTGTCAGAAAAATATTCTTTTAAAATATCTTAGTACTTTAAAATCCACAATGTGTAATTTACAACCTATTTTTGAATACATTGAAGAACTGAAAAATTTAATACATTAAAAAATACTCAAGTTACTTCATAAGTAATCACTCAATGTAACTTGAATATCTCACATTTATAGCTTTATTTGCACCACAAATGTAATAGATGACAGGCATTTTCAGATGCTTTTCATTCAGTCCTATTAGCTTCAGAAAATGAATTCACTAACATTATCAAGATATAATTTCAGAGATTTAGAAATAAATAACAGGAGTTCTAAATAAATTTACTTGCTGAAAAGAAATAAAAGTAATATTTTATGTTATTCTGGCCTCTCCTTTTTCTTCAGCAATTCCATAGTAATTGAGAACTATGCTGCACAAACACAACTGCAATAAATCTTACCAATGGCTTTCTTCAAAGCTTCAAAGGTGATTTCTTCAGTATTATCAACCTAAACACACAGAAACACAACTTCTTAATCATCACATACAACATATTAGCTTCTACAAAATAAGGAATATGATGAAACACAGAAGGCCAAAACGGCCAGAACTTTTCTGCCTTAAAAGTTTGTAATAACTTAGTTATTAAAAGTTAGTGAGGAAATTTTTATCAAATGAGATCAAGGAAAACTTTCCAAATTGTAGTCAAGATGCTCTATGGCAATAATACTTTATAAATGGATTTTTATCTTGGCAGAAGAGTCCTTTAGGTCAGGAATAAGCTGTAGCATTTCTATACTGTAAAATCTCAGTACTTGTTCTTAAACAGTTGTTGCTAATAATGTCAATGGACAGTGGAGTGCAGAGTGGAAAATGGTTACTGCTTTAGGCTAACTTTGTACCATCCAAAGTATGGATGGTACAAATAATTCGGTGGATCCAAATAATTTGGTGCTTACATCATAAACACTGGAGTTAAAGTTGTGTCTGATGCACTGAGAAAATCTGTTCATCTACTGATATGAATATCCATTTGCTGCTGCAGATGTACTTCACCAGGAATTGCTTGAGGATGCAAAATTACCAAAGTGTTTCAATTCATTATAGATGTAGTTTCTATACCAGTAAATTTATTTATAGTGAAGCCAGCCTCATGGCATTAGGAGAGAATGTTTAGATGGCAGAACAGTCTTCACCTGAACATAACATGGTTTCTTGGCTTGAACTTCCCCACTTCAAACCTTCCAACATGTAAACAGGCAGCACTTCTATTTTTCCTGATAAACATTACCTCTTTAGAATGGTCCATTATGATTTAAGATAAGAGGTAAAGTAGCAAAAAGTTCCTTTATTCCATTCAGAAG
Source organism: Acridotheres tristis (assembly GCA_037013685.1). Classification (NCBI taxonomy): domain Eukaryota; kingdom Metazoa; phylum Chordata; class Aves; order Passeriformes; family Sturnidae; genus Acridotheres; species Acridotheres tristis. Next base: position 141,562,019 of record CM072886.1, on the reverse strand, counting down.
ATTATGAATTCTTTCAATTTTTTAATTCATTGGTTGAACTACTGTTAAGGGAAAAGGAAGTAGCTGCTTCCTTTTTACATGAGAATTATTTCATGAGCAGCAGCTGTAAATTATATTTTTCTAACAGGTTTTACTTAATAAGCATGTATTCTCTATCTCTGAATAAATAAAAAATAATAAATAAACAGTGAAACACTATTTTTGTCAAATATTCGTTGATATGGCTAGAGATCAAGAGTATTCAGTTTCTGAAATCACCTTTAACACAACTCACATTTGGTAAATGTTAGTTGCTTATGGCTGCTTTTCATAGTTCTAGTTAACCTCCCCATTAGTTGCTGATATTATCCAGCATTATAGTTGATTATTAAGAGGAGCACTACCTGCATTTAATGTGAAAGCACATTATAAATGGAGATAACTATGGAATAACTCACCTTCCTGAATAGGATTCACTAACAGACTTGGCACTACAAAAAACTTTGCATCTGCTAGCAGAAGAATTGCATTTGTATTATATACAGTAACAGCTATTTTATGGAAAAACAACCTTCTATTTCAGTGCAGAAACAATGCCATACATCATTATGTCCTAAAATTTCCATTAATTAAGTAGGTAATCCTCTCAATCATAAAGATTTATGCTTGTTTTTTTGCAGTTTAATTCTGCTGATGTTTATGGATTGCTACACTGACTAAGCTAGACAGCAAGAAAACCAGATTTCATACATAGGTATGAAGGTGCAGTCAGCTAACTGGAAAATACTGTTTTCTCCTCGGCCTTGTAAACAAATCTCATAAAGCAAGTAAAGGAGGAATACTCTGCTTCCTGTGTTCCTGATTAATAAAATTCTTGTTTTAAGAGATAAAAAGTAATTAATTATCTGAGACACTGGACTACATTAAGACCTCATTAAGCTAAGAACCCATAAAAAGATTTTATCTACAACCACTACATCCACTTCAAAAAGGTCTATGTATCAATGCTTGATATAATATCAGCATAATTTGAAACCTGAAATGGAAACTTCTCTCATTTAGTTCTACTTTCAAGGGAGTTGTTCAATTACATGTAACCACATACAACACGTGATTTTAAGAAAGAATATTAATGTCAAACAGCCTCAGTCCCGTGAGGAGCATTTATTTGTTTCAGAAAGCTAGAGATCTGATTGTTTCACTTATTTTTCAAACGCCTTTTTTATTCTTTCTCATGAACTTTTATCTGTATCCTTGCTAAAGCACAAAAGCAAGAAATGAACATAAAAGCTCACCTGAGGTATCATGAGCACAAAGCAAAAAGAAATAATAGTAATAATAAATAATGCTGTGAAACATATCACTTCTGTCTAAAGTAAAGCTTGCTCCTTTGCTATAGCTTAATACTGAATTTTTAACTAACACTCAGCTTGACTCAGTCCACACATTTTGCTTCATTTCTCCAGGCAAGTTTGTGCTTGAGGATGTCAAAAGTAGAAATCATCTGTACCTCATCTGAGATACAAACACCTCAATTTTAAGAGCTAATCTCCATGCAGTCAGCAGAAACCTAGCTAATAAAAATCAGCAGAACCTTGAAAAATATTCAGTAGAAGTAGAAATTTATTTTAAGAAATACTTTAAATGAAGTGTCAAGCGAGGTGGGATAATTTTAATTATAATGCGGTCTTTCCTAAGGAATAATTAGCATCAGCTCCTGTACCCTACATTTTGTTGCTACTTTATCCTTCCTGTGATTTTTACGTGCTGCATGCCAAACTCCCCTGGAGGGGAGCAGTGACACTGGTGCACACAGCCTGCCCAGTCTTTACCTGTCCCACTCAGACACTGCAGGTCTCCCACCTCCCATAGGCTTCTATTTCTCTAAGCTTGTATCCCACAGCCCCAGGCTGTTGAAGAAGTCTCTCAAATACTTCAAATGATACAGGGATGCAGATGCTGAATTTTATTGTACCCCTCAAAACTCAAAGAAAATATTTTAGAATATTTACTCATAAAATACCAGTTGTTCAGCATGTATGTAAATGTATGGCTACATCATAATCTGCAGTACTATCTGTAAAAACTGTAGTGATAAAATAGTCTTTTATACAGTAAGATCAGCAGATTGTCTTTGACAACTCTGCAAACACACAACTTAAAAAAAACAACCCCCTGAAATATTTAACATTGCTAGAATAATCAGATATTCGACTTCCTGGGCAAACTTCACTTGCATTCCCCTCCATCTCCACTCAAGTTGCTGCTTTAAAATAATCTGTGATTTTCATACCTTATCCTCTGTGTTGTTGCCAGACAGAATATCCACCTGAAGAGACACAGTGTCCACAATACTCTTTCTCCTGGAGAGTCTGTCCTCATCTAGCACAAGAAGAAATTATCTCACTTTTTGCATAACACTCTTGAAACATAGTCAGTCAAATTTCCACCCATCAGATGCAGATTTATTTCCATATGCCTGTTTAACCTAAGATCATCTATCTAATTGTAAAAATGATACATTTACAGTTACTGCTCTAAATTACTAAATATAAAGAAAAATAACCTTTTACCTCACTACAGATCTTCTCAACATTCCCTTGAAAGTCCATAATTTTAAAAATTGAGATCTTATTCAAATGCATAATAAATAACATAGCACATGATGACACATAGTTGCAAAATCCTTTACAAAAGCCTGATTTTTTTTTATTGTGAAATTGAAATATTAAGGTTTTAGTTTTAAGGCATTCTGAAACAGAAAAGGGCTTCTTGGAAGATGATTCATCAACAGAAGAAACAAAGATTTCTGAATGGAAATGAACAACAATCCTTCCTTATTCTTGTTGCTACAAGTACCATATTCAGCAAGTCTAAAAATCTACTGGGTGAAAAAAATTCTCTCCATTTCTCACTTCCTACAAATATTTTAGCAGGTCCAGCTGGCCTAAAAAGTTGTCAGAGTAAGACCAACTGTGCTGATACTAAAAGAAGCAGCACAATTTAATTAATGCATAAGGAGATTATGATCAAATGATCCATCAGTTGATGGAATCTCCTTCTGTGACTGCAGTCCTAGGACAATGCAACACTAGTGTTTTCTCATTTTTGACATTTAATATACTAACAAAAGATTTTAATTAACAGTAAAAATACATTTTAAAACTTGTCATATGGACCCTCTGACAGACACTTGAGGGCCTTTTGTGTTATCTCATTTACAAAACCATGAATTACAATGTCATATTTTAGATTTTAACCAAGACCAAGCCATTTGATTGATCAAATTATTGCTATCACTGTTTGATGACTTGCACTACACAGTCAGAAGCAGCTACAGGCACTTGATACTAAAAAAAGGAGGACTATAAAATTCCCCCATGACAAGGTAATTTATGCTGGTTCTTCTGCAACCTTTGTTTAAACCATTTCTAGCCAAGAAAAGTGCTTCTGCAGTGCAAATATTGAGCATGAACAAACAGAATTCATTCCAGCAGAGCTGAATATGCTCAGCTTTTAAAAACTAAGAAATAACTTTCAGAAGTCACATAAATGAAATGTCATTTTAAGATTGAGAGGCAGTGAAAGAACAAAATTAGCAAAAAACACCTGAATTCTACTAATATTTGCCAGGTTCTCAGAGGCCCTGAGCCTTTGAAATGGCATTCTGAAGGATTTGCTGAATTTTTAATCCCTGATGGCTCACTGGTACATGACCCAATACATTCCAAATCTGAGGAAAGCATCTCAGCTCCCAAGAGAAAACATCTGACAAAACCACATCTCTGCTGCCATCTTGCTGCTCTCTCTATAATTGACACACAAACAAAAAGATACATTTTAGGGACTACTTTGGATAGAATTCATTTTTGTAATGGATGCCTCACTAAACTTGCATATGATATATGCCCATTTATCTCTAATTTCAACATATTACATGAGTAAAAGAATTGTGAAAATTACCATTTTTTCTCTTATAGGATACAGTGTTCATCCACACACATGAAGGAGCCCAGGGGCTCAAGGACAGTGATGGAGCCCCAACACTCATTGCCCCAGCCCCTGCCAAGGCTGTCCCAGAAGCCTTGCCCAGGGGCAGTGGGAGCAGCTCTGTGTGTCACCTCACTGACCCAGGTGAGATCCATCACTTTTGACAGGGACAATGGCTTTAAACTAGAAGAGGGTAGATTTAGATTAGATACTAGCAAGAAATTCTTTCCTGGTGGTGAGACACTGGCACAGGTTGACCAAAGAAGCTGTGGCTGCCCCATCCCTGGCAGTGTTCAAAGCCAGGTTGGATGGGGCTTTGAACAATCTGGGATAGTGGAAGGAATCCCTGCCCATTGTCAGGGGGCTTGGAACAAAATGACCTTTAAGGTACCTTTTTTCCTGGGTGAAGGGCTCTACTCCTTGTACAGTCATTATCCTGAATGGCCAGTGACTAAGATGAATCACCTTTGAACAACTGAGAGCTTCTTCCAGTTTTCTACAGATTTTTGTAATGTCACTCTAAGAGGTAATTAATGCCATCACAAAAATGATACCTATGGCTCTACTATCTGCTCAGGAAAACAAAACAGGAAACTACCATTTGGTAGAGTACCAAATCATGAGTAAACACAACAGCAAACTCCACAGCAGCTAACATTGCTATAGGCATGTCAAGGAGAGAAACAAAACAAAAAAAGCGTAAGGGAACACTAAGTCCACTAAATACAACACGGTTTCTGGCCTAAAGGTCTTTAGGCCTTATAAAAGCATTTTTTGACTGCACATCCTATAGGGACACACCACGGGCAGGAGAGCAGGCTGACCTACAGCTCATTTTTACCTTTCGGCTTGTGTTTGCATTTATGATGTTTTTTGCCTGATGGAAATAGAGTTGAATTAAAAAAAAAATATATATATATGTATAGACAAATAAAGATTGAAAGTCTTTTAAATTATTAGTTTTCTCCCTCCCTCAAGTACGAAAGAGAAACAGGCATAAAAATTTGCAAATACAAATATCTTTTTAGTTGTTAAAAACGTATCAAGACATGAAACAAAGACAACATGACAAAATTATGTCTATAAGTCATTGTTAAGCACCATATCACTGATATTTGGAAATAGGAGAAATAATTAGGATGAAATATTTACAGGTGCTTTGGGTTCAACCCTAGGTTTCACAGGAATATACAAAAAATGGATTTTTAAATTAAGATTAATGATCTCTTTTGAAACACTACATTCTAACATTATAATATTAATAGCAGAAATGAAACATTTCATTGGAATAAAAAAAAGAAAAGCTTAGGAATTCCAAAATATTCACTTGGTCCTGATTTAGTCAAATGAAAAGCTTGGGAATTTCAATATTTCACAGGATCAGAGATTAGTGAACTTAACTAGCTATGGCAACAGTCAAGGAACAAGTTTTGCTTGCTGCTCTTTATAAAAAATTACAAAATCCTCGAACCCATTTGATTCACATACGCTAAGATTTAGGATTAAATATGGCAATTTCTCATCACCTGCAGAGGCAGTTAATCACACACTTTCAGTTAAACTCAATTAATGTTGATGTCAGAACTTACGTCTCTTCCTGTGTGGGAATGCATTTTTAGCAAAGTATATAAGAAAACCTTAGTGAGGTCATTTGGGTACAAATATAGCTGAGTTTCTAGAAGAGGCTTAACATAAATTTCAAACCAGGCTATCTTCCTCATCACATTCTCATTCACTCAAGGCTGTAACATTTCCTCACTTGCTGCCCACCTCTTCTGCCAATACTAAAAAATTTTTAGATGCCAGAAGAAATAAGTATAGGGAACATTTTCCTTTTTAGAAGAAGAAAACCAGCAACAGAAAACAGACAGTGGCTGTGCTGGAACATATCATTTATGTGCCTGCTTGCATTTGGAACAAAACCACAGCTGCTGTCTGGACAACTCAATTTCTCCCATAGTAACTATCCAAAAGAGATATTCAAGAGCAGGCAGCAATGTCTCTGAATCAGACTGCAGGAGCAACACATCTGGCATTCACTGCCTATGCGTACTTTGGTTCTTTCTATGTGTGAGCTACAGAATACAGAAATAATTTTACGACTAGGTACTTTAAAAAGGCCATGCTTTGGGCTGGAGTATCCCCATGTCTACTCCAAGAGCAACCAGTTATATCCAGCCACAAAACGCACATGGTTAAGAACAAATTCTTCAATCAATTTTTTCAGTAAGTTATTCAATTGGCTGTTGAAAATATATTAAAAGCCAAAAGCATACAAATGTCACATACTAGATAGTCCTTCTCACATTATTCACTCAGCCTGTGCAGCATGAGCTCCCACAAGCCTTCCTCAGGCAACACTTTATTTCCACTGTTACCTGACCCTAAAGCTTGCATAGGTATCTGATGGAGGAAAACATCTCATTCTTGCTTAAATTAACATCTGCTCATTGAGAATTTAACTAAGGCAAATAAATCAGCACAAGACTATATGGCAAAAGGACAGTATTTTCCATCCAATGTTTACATGAAAAAGATAAAGTAAGCTGATTTGTATATTCCTTCCTCATTTTCTAGATTAAGTTAACACAGGTATTCTTTTGAAGCAAAGACTTCATTAAAAAGAGTCAAAGTGGGTTCTAGGACTTTCTGCCTCACTTCGATTCTTTAAGGAAAAAAAATCTTAAAAGGACAAATAGTTGAAACTTCTTAGCAATAATACAGTAGCTAATGAGAAAGAAAAACACCTTGAGAAGACAAAATGATCTGATTAGGTTTTGAGCCAAGCAGTCACATTACATTTCATTGGCACACAACACATCAGGAAAACATTCTTAATAACTGGTACTAAGTGGTGTTGCTACAAATCACCACTTACCTGTAACCTGGGGCACATATGGAACTGACAATCTTTCCACGTTGTATCCACTGCCTCCTAATGATTCTGCAATCTTGTTCGTCAGGAAAAATAAATCTTTTTCATCCTTCTCTAAGGATGTTGGAAGACTGTCAAAACATATATTTGAAGTTATTGTCTACCAATTTGTTGGTCAAATAAAATATTTCTCTAATGTCTGTGAACAACCAAAAAGGGTTAACGGTAATGATTTGTTGGAAATAAAGCTTGGTCAGATTTTTAGGAATGAATACACACCTAAAATCAGTCCTTTGAAAACTTCTGCAGTATTTTAGATTACTTTAACAGTTCTTGTATATCTGAAATATGTTCTTCACCTATTCTGCTACATCTTGAAAGAATATGATCTCTGCTAAATAAAAAAAAAAAAAACAAACTTGCACAGCAAAAATAATACTAATAGTAATTAATTAATTATAATATTTGTCATTTGCCAGCAGTGTGCCCTTGTAGCAAAAAAGACTCAGGGGATCTTAGGCTGCATCAGGAGGAGCACATCAGGAAGTCGAGGGAGGAGATCCTTGCCCTCGATTCAGCTCTGGTAAGGCCACACCTGGAGTGCTGAGTCAGGAGCTGGGCTAGTCAGGACATGTAGGGAGCCAACCACAGGGTCACTAAGGTGGATTACAGGGCTGGAGCATCTCTCCAATGAAGACTGAGAGAGCTGGGCCAGTTCAGCCTGGAGAGGAGAAGATGGATCTCATCAATGTGTACAGCTCCCTTAAGGGAGGGAGGGTGGAAAGGCCTCCGAACTAGGCACCTCTCAGTGCTGCTCTGTGACAGAACCAGAGGCAATGGGCACAAACTGACACACAGAAGGTTCTGTCTCAACATCAGGAAACACTTTTTTGTATGAAGGGGAAGGTGACCAAGCACTGGCGCAGGTTACCCAGAGAGGATGTGGAGTCTCCATCCCTGGAGATATTCCAAAGCCTCTGGATGTGGTCCTGTGGTACAGTCTGCTCTAGGTGACCCTGCTTAAGCAGGGGGCTTGAACCAGATGACCTCGAGATCCCTTCCAGCCTCACCCACTCTGTGATTCAGTGAAAATTTATTTTGCTGTGTTAGCACACTGAGCATCCTATTGTGCACAAATGCCTCTGACTACAATAAAAAGTCTGAAACTCTTTTTTTTTCCCTGTAAATGTACATGCTTTTAATGCTTGGGTTTCTTCTGCTTGTCCAGAACACCATAAAACATCTGATTTTTTTTCACATATGGAACATTTTTCAATGATGTATGATTTTTAATAGCAAAATAGGGACTACACTGTTCACTAATTCCCGTTTTGTATCTACTTACTCGCATTTGTCTTTGAAAATTGTTTCTGGTAGAAAATAAGCTGCTTCCACACTTCTGGTTTCAATGACCTGGAAAAAACCACCCCAAGTCAAATAGTACAAATGGAGTAGTTCCATAGTTGTTTTCTTCAATATTTACTAACATCCACCTCAACACAAATGAGACATTTGGGATTTCTTTTAACCAGGGAAAGAGATTGTGGCTCTCATCCTTTAGACTAAAAATCTGGTTGTCATGGTCTTGTGCATGTCAATACTGTTTTACCAAAGACAGTGGGGCGATAAAGTCTTATACCAGATGGAGATTTGGCCCTTTATAAAAGGTACCATAAGCAAAATAAAAATGCTATAGCTTGAGAGAAGATTATTTTGTTTATAATTTTAAGAGTCAGCAAGTAATATCATGAGAGACTGAAGATCAAGAACAATGTCAGTGGAGACAAATATGGGAGATCAACACCACAAGCAAGTGCCTGACACAAGTTATTTACTGATTTTACAGTAGACTGTGTATTGCTCTAAAAGACCTGAATTATTTAACCATGGGTTACCTTGCTGACATGCTGACAAAAGGCAGGAACTGCAATCATCTGACTCAGGAAGTTCAGATATGCTGCAACCAATGCCATGACACCACAACGATTAAACATTGGCAGATTATCCTCATTGATGATGGCAACGTCCTGGAAAAAAAGGGGCAGCATTATGTTTTCCAAAGTTAGCATATATGAATATATGCATATATGAATATATGGAAGTCAAAATTATCATTGGTAACACTACCTGATGTATGATGTTTATCTGCTATAAGTTAAAACTTTGATAACTCTTAAAATTCTAGTCTTTTAGCTCACTCCTGAAGTAGGAATATATTGATCTGAAGTTAGAGAGCTTAAACAATTCAACCGTTTTGAAAAGAAATAAATTTACTCAAGTCAAAATCCTGTTTCTCAGACAGGAAGTACAGATTAATGACTGGTAGTCTCTTGTCCTGAACACCTGCTGATCATAACATTTTCTCAGGAATATTAGAAACAGCAGTTTGATAAAGATTGCCAGCATGAATCTCAGATACAATAGAGGGAATTATTTAATGCAAATTAGCACTTCTATGTATAGATACAGCACAATAGAGGGAATTATTTAATCCATATTAGCACTTCTATGTTTATTCAGATTGCATTATTTTTGCTCTAGTAAAGCTCTTAATGTCTTTTCTATCAAGTAAGGATTTGGTTCATATTTTAAAATTAAGGATGCAAACTGCATTTCAGATGTTTTATAATGCAGCTGTACATTTGGGAATAAGGTTAGTGACAGAGTGAACTGGGAATACAGGGCCAGATTTCATCAAATTTCCAGGGCACATGTTAGCACTACTTGATTTTTGATTTCAACACAGATAAACTTAGTAAGCTATCCGGTTTCCCTGAGGACCATATGCAACTATGAGTTAATACTTGAACCTATTAAGGAAATGTTAAGGAATAAAGCCTAAGACACTGACAGAATTTTGCTCCAAGGTAAGATTAAATAGCCTGGCTTAGTAACTTTTCCCAACCAATCTATTATACAGAAGTTTTCATCCTGGGTGCAGACAGTCCATACATTTCACACAGAACACAAGATCGTAAGTTGAGAGAACACCTTGTCATTCTGCTAATGAGTACCAGTGATTCTAAGAAATGCTTCAACAAATTTCCACATATGCTGTTTCTTATGAACAGCACATACTATGGAAGTTTGTTACAAAACTGATTAGATTAAGTTTTCCCATTAGTAAATGGTACAAACAAAGTGCACTTCCTTAGTGATCAATCCAAGTTCAGACCAAATTATGATATTTCCAGTTTGAAGATCAATATACAAAACCCCCAAGTTCTTGACATCTCCAATCACATGTCAGTCAATGAACCCAACATAGACTCATACCTGCAAGGCAATAGCTAATCGAATGAGGTCAATAACCACTTCTTCATTGGCCAGTTCAATTGTGGTAAGAGCTAGAGATGTAAACAGGAGTTCAAAGTTTTTTTGGACATTGTCTTCTTCTTTGCAGCCTAAGTAGATGTGTCTGTACAACTGCTGACCATGCTATAATAGACATAAAAGAGAAAATGGGTATTAAATAATGGAATAATTTAGATTAGAAAGAATATTTGAAGGTCTTCTAGTCCTACTCTCTACTCCAAACAGGGCTAACTTTGATGTTAGATTAATTGAGATAGAGAATTAAAAAAACAAAAAGAAGAAAATACATGTGTACACATACATAAACGAGTACATGATTAATCAAGTAGTTCTCAAGTTTCTAACAACAGCTTCTTTATAAACACTGTACTGTTCTATTTTATGCACAAATGTACAGATAGAGAAGTTGATACAGAGAATTGCATGATCACTGCACAGTATCAGATGTTGGAATTAATTTCCTGTTGAAATATTAGAAAAAAAAATTTCCCATTTATGAAAAGGAGAAACCAAAAAGTAATCTTGAAATATTCTCAAAGACATTTGAGTAACTGATGAGCTCCAAGTGTTATCCTTGTGAAGACATCAAATTTGTTCATTAGGCAGCTCCCCTCAAACAACAAACGAAGAAAAGATTCTGCTAGAAGGTGTTTCAGAAGGTGAGAAGGGCTCATTTACTGATGTGTGTAGGGAGGTTGCAGCTCTAGTGAAGAACACAGGTCATTTACTGAAAGACTCTTTCTCCACTTCAAAAGTGACTTTTCTTCTCTGTGCATAACCAAATCTCCGTAAAGAAGCTATTGCCTCAACACAAAAGAAAAATGCAAACACACAAAACACAGGATAAGCAGCAGGTGTTGTATGGAACACAGCCCAGTACCACCCCAGCATTCTTAATCTGTGGAGGGGTACAAGTCTGCATCAGCTGACAATTAATTTTCAAGATCAAAGACTAACTCTAGATTTATTAATTCAGCTCTAGAAGGAGGAAGAAAAGTGATCTTCAATCTCTCTTTTTCGAACAGGAGATATTTACTTAAGAAATAATGATGACATTGTTGGCAATTTCATTACTTCTAAAATCAAAGAGTTGTTCAAATACACATTGTAGTTAGAAAAGAGGGAAACAGCTATTAGCAAAGCACAGAAGCTACTATAATATAAAGGTTAGCTGTTTAAAGACTCAGTATATTTGGAAAATAAAAGTAATGAATTTTTTTATCCCACTGATAAAGAATTGCACTCAAATAGGGAAATAAATGATTATATGGATTTTCTCAATATGTATCTTTCTAGAAGACTGGAAAATGCAAGAAGTTAAATATTTCCCTTCAAAGAAAGGATAGATATAAAGTGAGCAAGTGGTCTGAGATGAAGAGTTTTGTGCCTATGCTTGGTTCCATTCCACCTGGGTGTGATAGACAATTGCCTCAGGATCCCCATGTAACATCAAAGAAGCCTAAATGGGCATCCAGATATTAATGAACTTCTAGAGATGCCTCATCCCTCTCTGGTTATGCAGAGCACCTGGGAAGAGCAGGCTGCTAACATGCACATCTACACCAGGCAAGTAACATTACACTTATAATATGCACCTGGAACAGTATCACACAGATAATCATTGACTGACTCCATTTCCCAGGGAAATATATTTCAAATATATTTTTTAGAAGCCTGAAGATCTTTTCTTGACTTGAAGAATCTCTTTTCCTCTTCTTCCCTTTTCTTCAGATCAGTATTAACAATTCAAATATTTAGTTTAACCGCTACAACTTTCATCTAGCAAAATACATCTTATCCAAACTGCTTTAAAGCAGAGATTTTAAACTAATGAATTAAAATTTAATTCATTTTTTTAAAAGACACATTACTAATAATTGCCAATGTTAGAGTATTTTTTATATTTGTATTATTCCAGTTGTACGTGTACTGGAAAGAATATTAACTGGACTAACTTTGCAAGAAAATTTATCTTGCAATGTTGCTTGAATGCTGTACAACTCTAGTTTGAACATTATTACATATGCAGTATTTTGGCCTACCTTGGCATTTTCTGTTTTTTGTTTACATATCTACACAGATAAACCACAGTGAAGAATGACAGAGCACAGTAACAGCTTCATGCATTTTTCCCTTATAAAATCCAAGGTGTCTACTATAAGCAATTTCACTCCATGTAAGTATCATCTACAAAAACTCTGTTTTTCTTCAGAACCAAATACACTGAGGCCACTGGTACAAAGTCTTGTGAAAACAATCTTTTAGAAGACAACTGTTTTGTGCAAAGTTAACTTTCTTTGACATCTTTACCTAAAACATAGGACATAAGTCCCTGTACCACAGCTATAAAAAGTTTTCTAAGTATAAAACTGTCTAAAAATACAAAAATATGGCAAAAATAAAAGCCATACAAGTGAAAAACTGCTACTGAACAAAAATTAAATGCTGTGCAGGGATCTATCAACAGGGAGATCTTTTCAGAATTCATGGTTTTGATATATGATGTTCTAATTTCATGCATATAAAGGTTTTAACTGAAGACGTAAATTTAAATTTTATTGCATGGAATCATTTTTCAAGTATCTTGAGCACCTCAACATTGAGATCACTGTAACTTGATTACAATAATTTGAAACTGATCTCTGTGACTTGCTGCAAAATCACAGCTGTAGAAGAAAAGCAAAACCACTGGTTCAGTTACTTATTTCGAGATAGAAAAGTGATTTTTCTATTCTATTACCTTTTTCATGAAGCTCACGTCTTGCCTTGAAATCTTGTCTCGTTTTATCTTTAGATCAGAAACATCTGGTATTATTCTACAAATTAAAGAAATGTGTTGTTTTAGCAAAAAAAAAAAAAGTTGGAAATGAAGAGAACGTGGAATACAGGAATTATTCAAACAGATATTGACCCAATTCCCTTTAGAATTATATCCATGCTTAACAAGGATATTCAAATTTCAGTTGAAGAAGGAGAACCAGAAAGAGAATTATGACAATCATGTATTTTTTTATCTACATAAAATAAAATTAAAATGCTGTCTTCTATATAGCTAAACTATATTTGTAATGGTTATTTAAGGTACTGTGGTCTGAGGCTTACCTGTAAAATACTTGCCATAAATAAATGACACTGAGTACTGTGCATTCACTAAAACAGTACATTAATAATTCATATTAGCAAAACCATTTAAAAATCAACAGTACTTGTCATTCAGGTAATGAACTGGAATTTCAAGTAGGTAATAAATAAAAAGCACCACCTTATCCCTCTCAGCTTGGCTCTGTTGTCGTGCCGATCAATGAGGTTGTGCAGGATTTCCAGGACCAGCTGCCTCAGCTCAGAGTCTTCCATGAGTGAAGGAGACAGCAATGGGTCCAGAAAGGGGGGAGGAAGTGCATTACTTATTGTTGTGGCTTTGTATCCTGAAGTCACCTGTTCATTGTTGGAAATAAAATTAATGTGTCATTACTACATTGTAAGAATTAATTGCAGCTGTCATTCACTTTTTAGTGGGTTTGCTTCGGCACCTGCGAGGCAGATTCAAACTGAAGTACTGTATTAATTCTGAAAATTCCTTACCGCCGTATGAATTTAGAAGGATTTTAGCACACATTTTCAAATTAAGTCCTTCACGTTAAAAGTAATTTTTAGGATTCTTTCTTTACAAACACACCCTGAATCAAAAAATCAAAAAGTTATGATTTGTTTTTTTTTAATACGGCCTATGAAAAGCTGCAGGGCAGAAACTGAAGATGATAGTAATTCCAGTCGATAATTACAACAGAGATTTTTCCATTTCAGTTTATGAGCTGTTCACACATAGTAGAGTAAGCTCATGTGAAATAAAATATGAGAAATCATGGCCTATATGTACACCTTACAGATTTACAAATACTACTTTATTGCAAAACATGAAGTAAGCAAATATCTAGAAATCTGGTACCATAGTGTTATTTTAAAAATTAATACTACCTCTGACTTGTCTCAATCAAGTACTTTTAATTAAAGCAAACTCTGCAGGTACACAAAGAAAAATAAAGTTCTACCTAACCACTAATTCAAATTTTAATTAGCTGAACATCAGCATTAGTCAAAAATACTTAAAATTTAGCATCCCTTAAAATGGAGGTTACCAGAATATTACAATCTCAAAATATATTAAAAGTATATATAACCTGTTGAGGATGAGGGGAACAAAATTATTCCAAATTTAATTACAACAAATGCAATAATATTTTCATCTAAGACATACATAGTGATTTGTCTTCTTTATATATACTCCATACCCTTACAGCTTTTACATGTGAACTGCATTATACTGGTTTTGGTTGGGATAGGTCATTTTCTTGATAGTAGCACATGTGCTACTGTGTTCTAGATTTGTGACCAAACCAGTGCTGGTAACACTGAGCAGGGCTCACACACCTCCAGAGGGATATCCCATACCAAAATGTGTCATGTTCAGCAGCAGAATAGGAGGAAGTTCGTGAGGGCTGCCACTGCTCAGGGACTGGCTGGCTATTACTTGGCTTGTGGTGAGCAATTAGGTCTTTTTTAGGTGGAGATTTTGTTTTGTTTTATTACTTCTTTTTCTTGCTTCTTAGTTTTATTTTTCTTGGTTTCCTTTGTTTACTTACTAAACTGTCTTCATCTCAACCCACTTTTCTCACTGGCACTATCCTGGTTCTCTCCCCATGCCCCTGGCAGAGTGAGTGAGTTACTGGGTGGTCCCTGGTGCCTCTGGGTTAAACCACGACACTGAGCAAGCACGATGCCCACAGCTTAACTGAGGGTTCACAGGGACGTGGCTGACAGGAGCAGGGGACAGAAAGGCATTTGATCAATCATTCTGAAAATGGAAAATGACTGATATTACAAGCAGCAAGGCTGCAAATTTAAATGCACACTTTTAATAAAGTGCCAGATTCCAACTCCCTATACAGCATTAACTTGTCTGCCTGTGTATGCATGACAACAGATTAATTATGTTATGAAATATTATTCTTTTGTAAACAATACATGATGTACAATGCTGTATTTTTTTCCACAATATTTATCAATGCCTAATTATTAAGCATCAGAACAATGACTTTCATGCCTTTGTGCCATTATGGGATTTTACTTCCATATTCTAAATGACATGTAACCCAAAATTCAGTGATCCAAATGTTAAATCCTTTCTGCATGTCCACTCTGACTCCCTTAAAGCATACTTACAGGCTATGCAGGACTCAAAATCATTAGTACAATGCTTACCTGTTTTAATGGACTTTTAATACTGGTGAGATGAATATTGTCAGGAACAGTTTAGACGTACCTGAGTCTATGTTTAATGAAGACAATGTGCAAAATGACCACCTGAGGTCCTTCCTAACAAGTTTTCTATCCCTAAATTGCAACTATGAATGCCCAGCTCTTTTGCAAACCAGAGTCTAAGATTTCAGACTTGGATAAACCAAGAATGGTTTAACCTATTTGTCTAACAACATACATGAGTTTCATGTCAAAGCAAGGATAGAACTAATTTTCCAGGAGGACATTCTTCTGCTTTAGTATTTGAGTCACTAAACAGTTTTCAGCTTCTGCAACAAAACAGGGCAAGGATTCTACTGGCAAGAGCCTCCTTTACTACTCACTTTCTGATTTTTACCATCTGGGCCTGTTTCCAGAAATACTCTTTCAAGATTTACAGTTGAAAAATGTATTAGTGATAAAAAGTTCAATCACACCTTACCAGAAACTTGGGAAACATTAGGAAGGAAAGAACAACAGTGTCTGAGGTATTCATTCCTATGGTTTTAAAAATATTTGCCATTCTACTAATTACCATTTTTCCAGGCTCAGAGATAAAAGTGATTTCACTTTGATGTTGCCAGTATTTCTGGCAGAACTCAACCTATTCTAGGATGTTCTTTTCGATCTGCAGATCCAATTATAACTGACATTCACCAAAGTGGTCTAAGAGGTGGAGGCATATTTCTTGTGCTGTTTGTAATGTAAGTTGGAAAAATGCTTTCACAATATTACACAATAGAATTACAGGTCCATGCAATATGAATGTATGTTTATTTTCATAATCCACTGTGGTTATACTGCACTTTTATGTGCAAATATATACATAAAGGAAACACTGTGTTTATATATAACATAGTATACTGATCACAGAAGGCTTACCATTAGTAAAGATCTCAATAACATGATTTGAATCCTCCTGGCTCCCAAATCTCTACAACCAGAAAAAAATAATTTGCAAATTAGATTTTCTTGCATACCTTTGATATATTATTCTACTCTAGACATTATTCTCATTTTTGACAAGTGAATACAGCAATCTTGGAAGAGATGCTGGATGATCATAGATACACATTTCCAACTGAGTTGCAATAATTAAATGTTTTTGAAAGAAAAATTTACAGGAAGACTTAAAAAATGGAGCATGTGCAGCTGAAGAAAAAATTAAACCGTATATGTGAAGCAGACATAAATCTTTGTTTTACTCAGAAATCTCTGAAATCCACCACTGTTATTTTCACAAGCATCAGCACTGAAAATTTCTTCTGGATTAAAAAACGTAATTGAGTCTTTTAAGAAACGCAGACCCCAAAACTTTGAGACTGCAAAAAAAAAGAGCTTTTATATCACAGGAAGATACATGAAACACTACATGACCTGTTCTTCCTCTGTTTTCATGTCCCTCCTGCAGGTACTAAAAGCAGCCAAATAGTTAAAGGTATACAGTCACTATTCTTGTAAGATCTTAGGAGATAAAAGGACACTTGGAATAAATTGCTCCATTCAAAGAGATTCTTTCAGGGAAGTCAAAAAGGTACAAGCCATTTTGTCCATTAAATAGTGTAAAGGAAGATCAATCCTCTTCATAAATTTGGCATGTACATAACAGTGGAAACCTCTACCATAATGGGCTACAATCCTGGCTGTTTGTATCATTCAAATGTCTTGGGTAGCTGAAACCAAAATTCTAAGTAATGCAAGACTTTATCAGCAATCAGAAAGCCTTCTTTGCTCAGAGTGACACATGCACATCATACTAGCACACTGCTCAGGCACATGCTTACACAGGTGCTCATAAATGGAAAACTCTAAGTTAAGAAACAAACAACCACTACTCCCAATAGTTAATCCAAGCAGAGAATTCCATATGCATTTTTTCTCGAAATATCTCCATAATGAGTGATAACTGCCTGGCACAGATTTGTATCTTCCATGGAATAGCATCCCATGCTGCAGGGATACTGTATAAAAAGCCATCAAGAAGCTGGAGAACGATAATGACTTCCTACTTAATCTAGTAGGGGATCGATCACTTATGTGGTAAAAAGTGTCTGTGCACATCTGGAACGAACAGCTGCAGCCTTTTCAGTGACTTCCCCACACTGAGGAAATGCAGTCTTTTAAACAAAATTATTCGTGTGACAGGGAAAATATCCAGTGTAGAGCAGCTTTTAAATCGGGGGTTTATTAAGTCTGCCCACTTATAGCTTTTTCCTATTTCTAAATACATAGGGAAAATCCAAAATTCTCTGGAATTTCTTAATTTGAAGTCAACTTGTACAGAATTAAATAAAAAAAAAACCTTAAAAATAGTTTGTAAATTATGTAGCTATTTGAAAAATTTTACTTCTAATTGAATTCCTCTCATTCTCAAAACTTACATATAAAATTTTATGGAATTAAGAAACATAAAGTACATAATTTCAGAAAAAAATGTATAGATGCAGAGAGAAAGAATGTTTTAGTGAAAAATAAAATGCACTACAATCAGGTAATTTTTATCAGTAACATGGCTGTAGGTTGATGTCATATTGCTGACACTGCAATGTCTTGGTTCTGCATAGTATTTAATACAGCCCCTAAGGAGTGGGAATTGGATTTCACTTTTCTTAATGTTTTTCACTTCTTAATTTATCAGGATTCTAAAATCTAGATTTTTAATTCAAAATTTAAAAATGTAGGATATACAAACCCAAGGTTACTGGGATCCAATGAGTGCGAAGTCGTCCCCAAAACAGGTACTTTGCTCATAATGAACATCATAATCTCTGATCTCTGGTAATCTGGGAGATTGCTTCCAAAAAATCCTAAATAAAAACAGAATGGAATCACAGAAGAATAAGAGATTTATGTCCCTTCTCTTTATAAGAAAAGCCTTTAAAATATAAGGAATATATTAACAGGTCAAAACAGAAGAATGAAGAATAAACACATTACTTGTTTCAGGGCATAATCTCAGTTATTTTTGCTGAATGATTTTAGTGAGTCCTTTTCATGATACTCACTTTCATCTTTGAGTACTAAAGACTTCTAATTTTATCCTTCTCTAAATATATAATTTAAAAATTAAATATCTGGAGTCTATTAACTTGTACCTAGTGAAGAACTGGAAGTGTTTCTCATGGCACACAGCACTGTTATTTTTGTCTTTTAAGTCTCCAATAAATATTACAAGCGAGGGGACAGAAATCCCAGAGACATACAAGTATTTTATGACAGTTGCTGTTCTTGGGGAATGATGAGGTGAGCAGCTTGCATGCCAGCACCATGGGAAGAGGAGCACTCCAGCATCGGGTACAGGAAGAGCTCTGGACCAGGGGAGCCTCACAGCAGCAGAAAGAACCACAATGGCTGAGGGAACCTGGGCAGGGCCAGGAGAAATGTCAGGTGCACACACACCTCTACTTTAAAAGTATCTCTAGGGAGTGCTAGCACCAGTTGGCAGGAAGGGCACTGCAGCTCTGCCAGCTCAATCAGGGAGAAATGGCTTCCAGTTGCAGAAGACCCTGTCCTCTCCCAGCTCTGCACCCACCACAACTGAAGCAGCTCCAATGGGAACAGCTGCCATGTCAGTGCCACTTGCAGGCTGGACCCTGCTCTTCCAGCAGCACAGCACAGCTGTGGAAGTGCACCCAGGGAACTGAGAGAACACTGTTATTCCCAATATTCCCCACGGAAAGAGACCGGGGGGTTTGGGTTAATGGCAAGTCCGGTGTGAATCAAGTGTGCCCTGGCAGCCAAAAGAGCCAACTGTGCCCTGTGCTGCAGCAAGAGCAGCATCACCAGCTGGCTGAGGATGTGACTGTCCCATCTACACTGCACTGCTGCAGCCCCTCCTCGAGTCCATGCTTTGGGTGCCTTGATGTGAGAACATCAAACACCTTCAAGGAGGGCAGTGAAACAGGAGGCGCTGATCTCTCTCTGGTGACTAGTGACAGAACATGAGGAAATGGGATGGAATATCAGGGGAAGCTCAGATGGGACATTAGGAAAAGGTTCTTCATTGAAAGGAAGGTTGGCCACTAGACCAGGCCCCCCAGGGAAGTGGTCACAGCACCAAGCAGTATCTGGACAATGCTCCCAAGCACATGGTTTAGTTGAAGCAGTCCTGGGAGGGGCAGAGAGTTGGACTCAATGATATTTATGTGTCCCTTCCAACTCCAGATATTCTATTTTATTACTGTGCAATAGTATAGCATTGACTTCAGGAGAAAGACGCTTCACTTTAAAAGGTTGGTTTGTGAAGATTCTGGGATTTTTATTTTTTTGGTGGGGGTTTAACATTTTAACTTGGGAGCTTTACTTGAATGGTGAGAAATAATCTACCACATACTTGTTACTGCTCTAGAAAGCTTCAAGGCAAGTGAAGGTACAGATCAGTGAACAACATTTAAGTTACATCCCCCTTGTTCTTTAAGAAAAAGAATACTTAATAAATGCACCCCAATATATAACATCACTATCATAAAGGGAAAATCTGAGAAAGGGGGAGACACCGTTAAGAAAATAATTTCTAGTGCTGTGCATTAACGTACTTCAGTTAAGTCATGGTACCACAACTGGCCATTAGGTGTCATTGTTGCTACTATGTTCAACATTCATTTCTATCAATTTTAAAGTAGTACCTACTAAATGTATATTACTGTATGACTGGTTGCAGTGATTTTCATAAAAGGACTAACAGTAGTTCTTTACCAAAGGTAGAGATTTCTACATTTCAAAGGCCACCAAATAATATAATTAAAATTAAGTCCACCAGCATTTTTAATTTTCATAAGCTTCCTGGCAATGTGCTCAGCATTTAAAAGAAAAACCTTTCAGAAATCAAACACATAAAGCAAGCCTGAGAATGAGAGGCAAACACAATCAGATAAACCAACTTGGTAGTATTCCTTCATGATTCAAGCTGGTCCAATATCATCTCACTGGGGAAGAAAGAAAAGGGGAGGAATTTTAAGTGAGCCTGTGTCAATTGCATTACTCACCAATTGTTTGAATAATTGCATTCTGGACAATCCTCTCATCATTCTCCTTGGAGCTTGTGCTTAAAGTGACACTTTCTGCTGAACTGTGCCTGTCACTCAGCTCAAAGTCAACGCTGATGCGCAGGTGCTTCAACAAGGTATTAAAAACCTCCAGAACTGTTGGGCCTGGAAACGACACATAACAGTGATTGCACCTGTCAGGGGGGAAATGTCTGAAGGAAATTAAAACTGGGCTTTTCAATGCATTTTCACAAGTAATGAGAGCAGGATGATGAAGAGAACCGAGTGAAATAGTGTTTGAGGCATCACGACTAGAAATAAACTTCTGAGGTATGCCTACACCTTGATATTTTAGAAACTAACTTTGAATCAGAAAATACAATCAGGTATGTATGTATAATCCATTACAATCCACTACTGGGTCTGGCCAGGATGGAGGTAACTTGATTTTCCTTGTGCATGTAGCTTTGCTCCACCCATCAAACTGTCTTTATCTTGATCCATGAAACTTCTCACCTTCTTTCTATACTGTCCCTGTCCTGGGGGAGAGGGGAATGCAAACAGCCCAGAGTCAACTCACCATGCAAGTTTCAGATACAAAACAGGAGTGGTTGCTGAAATTAAGCATCAATAATGGACTAAACTGCAGGTACTTACCCCTGAACTTCAGTTATTTCAAAACCTGCTACTAAAGTCCAATTCTATACATTGGATCAAATAATGAGCTCTTTTCATCATATGGTAAAAGATTTACCAAATCTGTGCATGCAAGTGGATCTCATATAAAGAGGAAGGACAGGTTCAGGCTCAAGCTAATGAAGTAAAACAGTAATATTTCAGCAGAACACCAAAGAACATCAGCACTAGAGTGTACATGTCTTCATAACTACACTTATTTCAAGGAAGAATCCTAACTTTAAACAACATATTTCACCTTATTTCAGCTGCTTCACAGTCAATAAGGTAAAATTTCTCATAGATCATTCTACTCCTGCAATACTCAGGTCACAGCTGTATCACAAAGCTACAATGCTCTTGAGATTTTGTAGTGACACACAGTTCTCTCCGACTTTATGATTTCTTTCCAAACAGAAATACCTGTGTTTCACAATTTTTCAATGCAAAGGATTATATAAGAGTCAAACAACCAAGTGCATATGCTTGGAGTAATTGTAAACCAAGATTTCAAGCATTTTATCAGCACAAAGGAAAAAAAAATAATACACAAAACCTTCTCAAAATGTATCCAATCAGTCTGAAATCAAAGTGAAAATAAACACCACTCTGCAAATTTATCCTCTGACCTGATGCCTTTAATATACCTTACCTATTGATCCTTTAGCTGCTATTGCAACTGCCTCCAGAAGAACCTGAATAATGCCAGCACGAACTCGTGGTGAATCCCTTTTGCGGACATCAAGGTGTCCAAGGATTTCTTGTATTACGTGATGGGAATATTGTGCCTATTAAAAAAACAGACAGAAAATCTTCATCTGTGACTTTAACAAGAATAAGCTCATACAGCACTTAGCTATGGTGATGACCATGTTCCCATTCTGCAACATTTTAATTCAGAGATTTATCAAAATTACAATGAATTAATGACTAAATATGGATTCAAAAAACTTCCATGAGAGATGAAGCTAGCCAGCCAGCCCAGTGTACAAAAGCTTAGTCTTAAAATATCCAGGAATGTTTACAAGTACAGAGGAAGGATGAAGTGGTCCTTCACTCAGCTAACTGCAGTTCAAAGAATTCAGCACTGTTGACTTAAATGCTGAGAAAACTCAGCTTTCTTTCACAAACCTGGAATTTTACTCTTATCTTCTGGGAATCTATGTTTGATGCAATCAAAGACTAATACCTTGATGCTTACAACAGACAATCATAGAGTTATAGAATGGCTTGAATCATAGATGGCTTAAAGACTATCTCATTCCAAGCCCCCTGCCATGGGCAGGGATACCTTCCACTAGACCAGACTGCTCAAAGTCCTGTCCAACCTGCCTTGAACACTTCCAGGGATGGGGCAGCCACACCTTCCCTGTACATCCTGTGCCTCTCTACTCTTCTGGTAATGAATTTCTTCTCTACCTTCCCTCCTTCAGCTTAAGGCCACAATACAGGTTGTCCACTATGAAAAATCCTCAGCACAACAGTTACATGTGAAGTTGGTTACTTGGGTTGGAAAAGCAGCACAGCTGTATCAGCACAGAGAAATAACCAACCTGAGAGATTTCTTTGTCAAGCACAATGTCACACCAACGTGGTTACCCAGCTCCTTATTCTGGAGAACGACCATCCCACTACCTTCTCTTGGATCTTTTGGATTTTTGACTTCATCTACTGTCTACCACGAGCACGTTGAGATGAGCATTGAAACCTCTCTCATGTGCTTGAAACATGTATTCAAGGAAAAAAAAAATCCAGGAGAAAATCTTACCTGTATAGAATACATGATAATTTTAAAGCAGGAAACAGCAAATTCATTAGGATCCCATAGTCTATGATGGTCTAAATGCCTGTAAGCAAAAATTAAGACATAATGAAGTAAGTACATTCTGCAGATATAAGAAATGCTATCTCATGAATTTTCTCAAAATTCACCTCAAAGGGAGTATTTATTTACATAAAACTTCCATACAATGACTTATGAACTAAGTGACAAATTTAGAATTTCAGAAAAACGTTTGTTTTCTAGGTTTAGGATGTGATCATAAACATTTGGCTGAACAGAAATTCCAGTTCCATAAATTTAGGGAACCTAGTTACATCAAATATATATAGTTAAGAATAGACTGTTTCCACAGAGTGCTGTAACATCAGATGCTTATTTACATGAAAAGGATCTGCTGAAGGTTATAACACCTTGAAAATTTATACTCTACAGAAGATAAATAAGTTGTTTTGAATTACAAGCTGCAAAATAATTAGGGCTGAATACTCTATCCAGAATAGAAACTCTAAGAAATATATTTGTTTTCATGGTAGTTTCATAAATAAAAAACATGGAAAATAAAAACCAGCTGCTCTTCGTCCATATACGCCTTTACGCTCTGAAGCATTTCAACACTTACTGCAAGAAATATCAAAACGAAATACAAATAATACATGTATCAGTTTAAATGGAATAAGAAGCACAAATGAAAAAGAAATTATCAGAGTTTCAAGCAAATACAAAAAATTCTGCTTAAGCAGTAACATTGGAAGCTATGAATAGGGCACACATTTTTGCAAAAAAGAGATATGAGTCTCTGAAAAAGCATGAAAAAATAACTGTGTTTTTTCAGTCTAGAAGATTGAAGAAAAGGAAATTTTGGATGCATTTTAATTGGTATGATTTAGGATTAAAAAAATCAAAACAAATCCACAAACAATCTGCCAATGAACAGCAAACATGCCAAATCAACAAAAAAACTTTGTAACAAAAACTGAATTTAAGTTGTGCTCCTCAACAGGTATCTCAGCTACAGAATCACTACTGCTCTCCTTTTTCTCAAAGAACTTAGGAAACATATAAAGTTGCTTAAAACAACAAACTGGAAAGCCCTAGAGCTGAAAGAAGTCAGAGGTGAAAGAAGTGAACACAGGAGGACTGGCTGGATGCTGTAACTCACTCTGCCTGGAATCTGGAGATGTCAATTCCCTCCCTGGGCAGCTGCTCCCAGCTCAGTCACCTGCAAATGTATCTCTTGTGCCCTAAATTATCTTGCACTCCATTGCAGAGATTAAAAAAGTTGTGCTATTTTGACACATCACATACCTTTAACAGAAATCCCTAGAGGAAAGAATGTCAGGAATTTTAAAGGTATTTGCCTGCCAAGATAACAGCAGATTTGCATTACTAAATATCCAGCTTGAGTACCTGTTGGGGATAGCTGCCTTTCTTGTGCACAGGTGTATTTAATCCTGCCTTGGGATAGAAAACCAAACAAAATTACTTCTTTAAATTTTTCAAGGCTTAGTGGCTCATAATGTATTCATTCGTGTCTTCTCTTAATATCATTCCAGGACAGTCCATCATATCTTGTACATAATAGTTTATTTTAGCTAATGAATTTTATTTCTATCATCAAACAGAAAACCATACTCTTTACTATCTTCTGACTGGAACTGATACTTTAATCTTTTAGGGCAGCATGTGCTCTCTTTTATCCTTGACAGTTCCCACTCATCTGCTCCAAAGATCCATTCAGGCAGATTATGGCCAACTGCATCCCGTATCATGTTAACAAAAAAAAAAAAAAAGAAATTCTCTCTAAACAAGACATATGATTTTATTTTGCCAGAAAGGCCAAGTATTAGCTGCTTCAGATAAATGAACTGCTGGGAAGAAGGCAGGGGGAAGATGACAGACTTGGTCAAAGCTCTGTGTAACAGCTCAATGGGCAGCATACTTTGTACTCCTAAAGACAGCAGAATTAGAATTCCTGTAGGTGATGTATTTTACTTATCATAAGAAGTATTTAATGTAGTTTTGTTTTGGCAAAAGACAGTAAAAGGTATTTTTAGTATGGTGCATTTACTTCAGTTAAAATCAAGTCACACCGTAACTCCTATTTTTTTTCCCAATTACATTTCTTTTAATAAAGAATATCTAATAAAGATTGCAAAAGATTCTATTGATGGATTAACACATGCCAAACTGCCATCCATTGAGATCTGCTGAATATATATAGCAAATGTGCCCATTTAGGTCTCTCAATTTCAAAGGAACACGAGAACCAATAGGGCAAGTTTCTGGGGAGAGAGCCACTAATGATCCCTGAATTCTTTCGCAGAGCTACACATGCAAGTAATCCTTAAAGCAACAGATAATAAATTGATACCAAGGAGCATGCATGTATGGGAATATATAAAATATTCTGCGCATGTATCACGTTTGCTGAAAGAATACTGAACATCAGTCTGTTAATATTCCAAACCCCTGCACACATGATGTGATAACTGAAAAGACTGGAAATGCAGTTGTTACACTTGAGAAGTTACATCAGATTTCTGTATCTCTCTAAATCTGTCTAATCTATTCACCATTGCAAATCCATGCTAAGTACATCTCAATAGCTTCTGACTGTTGACACAACATAAAAATGTTTTTCAGGTAATGTAAATGTAACATTTTTTGTCTTTCATTAAGCAATTAGAGACTGATCTGTAAGATTTTTCTTTTTTTTGCAAATTGTTATTTTAGAGTTTCTAGCTACTGCATGTAGATACTTATAACCATGGAGATTTTCTGCCTAAGACAAGGAGAATTAATATCAATCCAAACCTGTAACAGGAGACTAAACCTGTAACAGGAGACTGACTTCAGATTTCTCCTATCTTCATTACATTTAAACCCATCAATCACTGAAAAAACCCTGCCTCATGATACAAGCAGCACTGCACTCTTAGTTTTGCAAAGAGGTGGCAGCATGTGGCCTGATACTGCAGTGCCACATGAAGCAAGCCTTCAGGTGGGGATCTGAACCTGCATCTTCATGTTATCATTGCAATATGAAGCCTTATCTATATTTACAGTTTCCTTAAAAGCTGTGAAATAGCTGAACATTGTTAGAAGAAATTGTTTTCTAATCAGAAGCTAAGTCAGCTTTTTCAATCTGAAAAAGTGAAACAGACTATCTCAAACTTTCATTCTAACTGTTCTGTCATTCAAAGTGAAGATGATTAGATAGAGCACTCCCTTTTTGTTTAGGAAAAACAGCTTGAAATTGCATTTTCTGCATCTCTTGCTTTTCAAAAATACTAAACCTTTACAGCAGTCATTTCTAAAAAGACACATTTGTGTCTTTTTGTGTCCTCAAAGTGGAACACAAAAATGGTGACTACAAAGACTCTATTCATAGAGGAGATAACATATTCCGAATAACTGGTCATTATCTACTGATTTTGGTGCATAAATGCACCAGGTGGCACACTGAGTTGACAGAGTCAACTGGCTCCTTAGAGTCATAGCATGTAAGAAATGAAAATAGGCTGAAAATAATACTTTAGACACATAGGCTTTAGAATAGCCACAGGAAAAGCAACTATGATGCCTTCTCAAATCCCAAACCAAGCACTACCTCTAGTCTGTGGAATCAGGAATTATTTGTAGGATACTTCCCTGATACTAACATGATTCAAAAGACTGAAATCACTGCAAATGGTGATGAAATTTTGAGATAAACTCCCCAAAAAATTAAGAAGTGGTGAGAAAGCAGCTGCAGTATAGTACCAAGCAGTCCATCCAGACTGTTTAGTACCTAGGTGTCCACTGTGATCACAGGTATTCTGGAGGAATGCAAATTTTAAATCTAGGAAAGAAGGAGTGTTCTTTAATAAAACACTTAACTTTGCAACACAAATTTATATCAGGTTGGTATAACAGATACATACAGAAAGTAAGGGAATAGTACAGTTCTTTGTAGTGATGCTTTTTCAAGATAAAAGAGGGGTTACAAGTTTTCTGCTTCAACACCAACCCTATCTTTGCAATTTCTCTTCTTAACTGGTAACTTGAAAATGGCTTTTGGAAGCTTGAAGGCCTTTCAGTGTATAAATAAAATACTTAATCTTGGTGGGAAGAATGCATTCCTGTACCTGGGATGCACCTTGAAAAACCTGCAAGAAGAAGCAAGCAGGTCTCCTCATGACCAGGAAAAGCCAGAGTTGGAAAGTGGTATCACTGAGTACTAATACATCAAGTATAACTTGTATCATGTGCTTTTGTGCATAATGTGCATACTGTGTGCATATCTGCCACTTACTCCTAAATGAGCTGTTAAAGATATTCCTCAAAGAATATCGAAACAGGTCCTGGAAGAAAATGGCAGGAAAATATAAATTATAACTTTACGGGGCACAGTATTCCTTTGTGCTACTTGTATTTTATTTGGTTTGTCTCTCCACTGATTGTGACATTCATCTATGGGACATTATTAGCTTGGATAAAGTTTCACATTGAAAAAAAAAAGGTCAGCTGAAGCAACAACTCATGTAAATTATTTCATTTCTAAAAATCAGTCAAGCAGGACACTCATTCCTCTATAACTGCCTTCAAGTTTACTGACAGGCAGCAAAGAGGAGAGATTATAAATGGGCAAGTTTTTAAAGAAATGTGAATGGAAAGTTTTGAGATGAAAAGGAGGAAGAAATTTAACGCAACAGAATTGAGGATGAAATAAAGAAAATCGCTTAAGATCTTCCACAAATTTTCAACTTACGCAAAAACTGGTCTGACAGCATTATTCATATTTCCATAGGTTGCTCGTCCCAGTAGTTCCCTGAAACAATTCTCAGCCAGCACAGAAGGATTTTCTTCTTTCACTCCTGCTGTAGGAGAGGATGGGGGGCCTATTCTGCTGAAATAAGACAAAATGCATTGATTATATTACTGATTATTATTCACCTTTTCTTTACTGAATCCACCCTTGGTATTAAAACTCTCATGAGTCACACTCTTGAACTAGGCAAGAACTGCAGTTCTAATATGCATCAAACCTGAATTCTGAATAAAATATTTTATTCTCTTATAGTAGGACCATAGATCATCATCGATTCACTCAGTACTGACCAGTGTATTAGTAAATATTTATATGGCAAACACAAAAGCTGCTAATATTCAGTTAACTTGTAATCTACCACATTTTGACAAAACACTGTGAGTTGTTAAAAAGGAATGAAGGCTGTGAAACCACTAAAAAAATTTAGACAGAATCTTAGTAATATTGTTCAGATTAATGATCTCATTCACCTGCCCATTACTGAGTCCATACTGTGTGGGTGAGCATTAAATAAAACTCCAATACTTCTGCACAAACAGATGGCTTGTGAGTTGAAAAAAAATGAGTGAACTAATTAGAACATTATCACCCACACAGTTACCTCTAAATAGACAGTGTAGAAGTTGGTCACCTTCTACCTAAGTGCCTTCCATGATTTCTTGGACAGGGCACTGCTGAGCCCCTCACTGTGGGCACCGTGGTGAACACAGATTTCAGAAAGAAAGCAAAGAGATCCCCCCAGGTACCTCCACTGCTTACCAAAAGTCACTGGACCTACAAGTAGCAACCTTTTTTCTCCTCTCACAAAACACATTTTGGGAACTTAAGTGAAGATTCATTAAATTAGCATTATCCATCTTTAATTTTAGACCACTAACCTAAACCCTTAAACATAATTTCAGTTCTGCAGCGCAAGCTTGTGTGTTAAATACATTTGAAAGTCTCAACCAAGAGCATTCAGTTTAGTTAAGCATCATAAAAGCTTTAGAACATTATAGAAAGTTGAAAATTGAAATACCACTAGTCAAATGAACATGTTAACATCATAGTTGTAATATAAAATATTAATGTAAAATATCTTTTGATGGCAAAGGATTTTCCAGTGTTTCAATACTATTGAAATCTAAAATTTCCATATGAAAATCCTGTTGCCTCTGGAAATATCAGGAGTTACCACAACAGTGCTAGCTTGTAAGATTTTAATAACAGAAGAGCCTCAGGAACCCTGTTAGATAAGGAGAAACAGTTTAACAAGTGCAACATGATTAGAATTTTAAAAGGTATGACAATTTGTATATAATCCACCACGAGTATCATGAAACTCCAGCTTTATCCAACTGCTGTGCCACCCAGCCTCCCTTTTTCTCTTTCCCCTGTACTGGTGGACTCTGATCTAGGAAGATGGGCACCCTTCTCAGCACAGAGAAGGTATGAGAGAGAGTGTAGGACTGTCATTTCCATTGCTGTTTTGACACAGATTCCCTAAAATACAACAGCATTGCGAAGGTGGGTGTGTGGGGAGGAAAGAAGAAAGCAGGCTGCAGAGCATTTAGAGCTAAGTCTGTCTGAAAGAATTCCAGTTAAAATAAAGTAAAATAAGCTATGCTTTAAGTGCCTGTCTATGCAAACCTACAGAAGGTGACTTCTCAGCACTGTTTGGGAGTCTTTTTTTAGGTGACTCTTCCTAGTATTAAATGCTACTCTTTGCATCGGAATGCCTAAAATTTGTGTTGTTTGTAGGAGTAACATTTTATTTGAACTTTAACAGCACCTACTTGAAAGTATTTCTCAGTAAGTATTCCTTGGCATAGTCAGACAACTAATATGGAATACTCTCTAGTTTTATAGGAAAGCTTTGTACAGCCTCTTGAGTTTTTAGATTCAAATGAGTAACCCATACTCATTTTGTTTCACTGATTTGGTTTTTACAGAAATATCAGAAAACCTCTGAGAATTCCAACCTCTGAGAAATCCAACGGCAACAGCTAAAAAAAAAAAAATCCAGTAGTATTCCTGTGCATCTAGACCTTTTGTTCTACAAGAGGGCTGAAAATGTGCTTTATAATGAAATGGGCAAGGACAACTCCCTTTAGCTCCTCTACTGGCTTTTTTATGGGCAATCTCTATCAGAAGTGGCAACAAGGAACCAGAAGGAGGATGTGTTGAAGTACAGCAGTTTCCATAGCAAACACCTGATCACAGACTTAAACTAGCTCACAGCAACTCAGCAACTTAAGCATGAGACTTCTTAAATGCCACAAAACCAGGATTGGGTAAAGATATGACAAGACATGTGAAATATGACTTAACCACCACGTTTGAGCAGAGTAGGTACAGGAATGGTTGACTATGATTCATTAATCCTGAGAAAGTAATAAATTCTAACTTCCTCTAAAACAGAATTTGTATGAACATTACAGATGTATCAGAAGGATTTGAAGTCAAGTTTACATTAAGTGCTAGAGTGTCCCTCTGCCTGAAATAAGGCTGGCAGGTTTAGCTCCACAGTTATGAAGAATATGTCCCAAGTAAAGGAATTACCAATTTCATACATCCCTTCCCTATTTTGGGGATGGATATAAATAGATATATATATATAACATAATATCCAATAGGCACCTAACTAGAATGTGCACTCTGATATACAAACAAATGACATTCACAAATACAATTATATTTTTAAAATGTTACTTAAACAGTAAATTCTTAACTCCAAGAAGTGTCTCATCTGGTATGCACTCAAAAGAATCTTGAATTAAGCTGTAAAGTTCCACGAGTTAAAATTACATTGACTTTCAAGGTAAGTACCTACGAATACTTCAGCTTTAACCAAAAATTATTTTTCTTCTATGTATTTAAGTTGAGGGTATTTTCTGGAATTTCTGCTCTTTCTCAAATAATGCTTTAACTCCATCTGCCAGAACAATATGCTTCTTACTCCTACTCTTCAAGACGTCTCTGTGCTCCACAATATGAAGTCACACATAAAACAAAATGAGAAATTGTCTGTAACATCATTTAAGACCAGCAGGTAACAATTTATGAATACTATTTTCAGCTTTTCTGTCATATGCATATCATAAAAGGCTCCTGCTCACCACTTGGAAAATCATTAGTCTTTTTTTTCATGTTCAATGTGCATTATAGGATGTTTCAAGCACAACAATTCAGAAATGAAAGTTGCTTTTTGACAGATTTGTTTTTCTACCCCTATTATTGCCTTGCTCCATAGATGATAAAAATCATCCCTGCAGTACACATAAACTGATCCACTTTAAGTGGTTAACCCAAATCCTGCTTCAGTCAGTTTTTCCATCAGCAGTTAATTTACTTCTGCTGTAAAAGGCAAGTGTGTGCCCGAGGGCACTGCAAAGAGCACCAAAGGAAAGGGCCACCTGCAGCTAGAAACCCTGTAAGAGTAAGCAAAGGCAAAGCAGGCTCTCCTTGCTCAAACAGCAGCTTCAGAAACCTTTCCCTCTTACTCAGATCACTCTTCAGATGTAAAACTCAAGTGGATATTTCTGTAGATATTGTGTGGGCCCTCAATTCTATGCAGTAAATAGATAAGGCATGGACAGACAGATAACTATTGATTTTAGTTATTTAGTCTGAAAATTTGTTTTAGAGATGAGACAGGTACTGGCAGTCAGAAATAACAGAAAAAAAATAAAGCTGAGGAATTGAAAAATAAATGTCAAAATTCAAACCAAAAAAGAGAAACTGACAGATCTAGAAAGTTAAGTGAAAGCATGAAAAGCTTGTTGTTATAGAAAGGCTGCTGAGCCTCTTAGCAGGCAAGTTTTGAAGCAGCCAGAATTGGACATGGAATGAATATTTAATTTGCTTGCACTGCTGAAGTTGGTTTTATGGAAACTTCCCAGTGCTACCAATAAACAGTTTTTACACCTACACAGTGTTTAATCAGGGACCAAAAAAAGAAAAAAAAAAACAAACCCAAAAAAACCCAAACAAAAAAAACCAAAAAAACCAAACCACCAAAAACCAAAAAAACAGTGACTCTTTTCAATTGTAAGGTGACTGGCATCTCCTCAACTTTAATTATCATAGAGATCTTTCTGAATATCTTTTTGCAAACATGGCAAGTAATATGCCTAGGAGTCACTCAAAGCAAAAAAGAGAAGGGGATCTACATATAAATAAAACTTGAATTCCTTACTCCAAGTACTGTTTCAGCCAGGACAAGCACTGCCTAATGAGTAAAGGAATTAAACCCTCAATTTTTAACAATCTAAGTAGCAAAATCATTTGAGTCACCTAAAAGCCTTTGCTTACTCGTCTCTGCATCTGATCCAATAAAACACAGAGTTTACAATTTTTATCAAGTCAAAATATGGATATATAATTTCTAGAATAACTTTTAGGCCAACAGAACATTGAACAAGTGAAAAAAAGTGGTTGAAAAAATTTTAAGACAAGAAATACTAAGCACCATTATGCAGACCTAGAGTAGAAATTTCAAGGAGCCTCAGCTAGTAGAGGTGAGTTGTTGCTTCCACTACAAAGAAAAGGACACCCATCATAAAAATTTAGCCTAGAGATTGCTTAAAATAACATTCCAGTGACAAGGAATACAATTACCTGTCAATATCTTCTATTTTCTGCATGTTGAACAGCAGTGATGGCACTATCTTGTCCATGTGCTGAGGTTCCCAGATAGTTGCTCTCAGCTCATCATTTACTGTTTTCCGAACCACTCCCTGAATGCCCCTGATTCCAGCAATTCGGATCCTGAGGAAGGAAAAGTGGAATTACTGAAGCTGAGAAACACAGCATCCCCCAGTAGGGCTCCATACCTACTGGGCAGCAGAAATTAAGGAGTGTGGAATTCCAGTAGGTTCTCACAAGCGGCAACTGGGAAAACTGGCCAGTCATTAAGGTTGCCAATGTTTTCTCTGCACACCTTTAAAGCCAGTAAGGAAGGTGACAAAACAAACAACTGAACAGAAGATGGCCTGTAAGGGTAAAGCTGACACTACTCAAAGAAGACTCAAACTCTGTACATCACCTCTGACAAATGTCCCATGGATAAAACCCACCAACTCTACCCAATTTACCAGCCATCAGTTGAAACTTTGCACAATCTCAGCCTATTCCAGACTTGAAGAAAAATGGGAATTTACCACAACACAGCTGAAGCAGTGTCTAGCACAGCCATGTGATTGTGTCACTAGAAGTTGTAATTAAGGCTATGAATTAGTCAGAAAAGATCTTCAAAGATTTCTGAAAAATTCAATAGATGGAAAGCAAGGGATAATTCTGTCAACTTAAGCCTAGTGGACAAAAGGATCTACCACTTTCATTCTAAAACCATTTGAATGAAATCAACTGAGAACTAATCAACAACAATGAAATAATAAAAAGAAAAAATAACGTAAGTTCAAAAAAAAACTTGGTCTAACTATTGTCATTATTTTATAAAACAAAAATAGCTGGAAGGAGAATCTGTGCAATTACATGAATAGCAAAATGTTATTTTTGAAGTGATAATAACAAATTTCCCATTATAATAAATGGTAGGAAGAGAATTTACTTCCTGAAAACAAGTTGATACAACTATCAAATGAAATAAATACAAGCCTCACTAAAATTTTTAATTATTTCTATCAAAATCCATCCCATATTTTAAAAATCTGGATTCAAGCATGGACAACACTTAACTAGCCCTTGATCAGTCAAATTCGCTGAATTAAAATATTTCTAAGATGAACTACAGAGGTAGCCAAGTTCTGTAATCATTTTTGTTTAGATTTCAATTTGTGAACAGCTAAATCTGTAGCTGCTCATATTTTAGCTATTTCTGAACAAAGTCTTGTGCATTCAAGATGAATCCAATTTCATTCTAGATCTTTTGAGATAGTTTCAATAAAACTACACACAAAGCAGGAAAGAGAGGGATGTACAAACATCTAGAAAAGCTGCTCCTGGGAAGGACACAGCCTCCAGGGGGGAGCCACAAGAAACAAACTGCGGCACTTATGTAAGAATGGGAAAAAACAGAATTCCCATTCATGGAGGCTCTTGAGTTTCACACACATAAGCACACTTCAGACATTTAAGAAAACACAGTTTTAATGAGTAATTCTCACAGAGCAGACTTAAGGTATCGTTTTGCTTTTCATGTAAGTAGCCTTGTTAATATCTCAGGTAAGTTATGAACTCATGCATTTACAATAATAAGTGGTGCCTTTCTGGAGAGAATCCATATAGTCTAACATGCATTATTAAGGTTATATTACACCTTAATATCCTAGGAGTTCTAGCTACCTGAGATTTGCAGTATTTGGTGCTACTCAAAGTCAGACTGCCATTTTCTTCATATGGAATTAACTACTCCACTAAACACCTTAATAAAAGCTGTATTACAGACAATATTAATGTGTCAACAGCTTTCAGAAATTCCTGCAGAATGACACTTACTCATTTTGTATTTCTGGATCAGGGTCACAGGAATGACACATGGCACTGAACCGGGACACAAAGAAGTCGTAGCGTCTGTGATAGGAAGGAGTGTCTTCTTCAATGTTGGCAAATTTGACAAACTGGAAAATAAAATACATTAAAAAAAGCTTTTAATACCAATTTCCTAAAATATAATAATGTGTAATAAGCTTCATTTAACAACTAACATTAAGTAACTGCATTAAGGTAAGAACCCAATTTTGACATTTTAGAACTTCAGAGAAGAAAAATCTGAATAAGACAGTTTTCTTTTTGGTGTCTTTCCACAAGAACTTCCTTTAGATAGCTCTGGAAGGGTGAAACTCTATGAAATATAACATAGTATGCAATATGGAGACATCTAACAGTTGAACAATTAGCATCATCAACTGGAAGAATCATTTAGGTTGGGACAGACCCTTAGGATTGTCAGGTCCAACCATTTACCTTACACTGTCAAGTCCATCACCAAACCTCATTTTACATAACTACAGGGATGGTGACTCAGCCATTTCCCCAAGTAGCCTTTTCCAATGCTGATAACTCCTTCAGAGAAGAAATTTTCCCTGATATCCAGTGTAAACCACCCTTGACACAACCTGAGGTCGTTTCCTCTCATCCCATCTCTTTCAACGTGGGAGGAGAGCCTGACACCCACCCTGCTACACCCTCTCTCAGGCAGCTGTAGAGAGCAGCCCAAGCAATCAAACACTACCGGGTTACCTAGCAACATTCTGATGTACCAAAATTCAGGGGAAATAAACTTGCAGGCATTCTGTCAATTCTATCTTGACAGAAGGGAAAAAGGAGCCAGGGAATTATAATCTAGGCAACTCTAGTCCATTCACAGAAAAACACTGGGAAAAAAATGCCAATTTGCCAACATCTACAAAGTCTCAAAGGGGTAAGTAACCTGGATTTGTCAAGAACAAATCACATCAATCCATCTTTATTCCTATGACAAGTAAATAACTTGTGAATCCAGATGAAGCAGCATCTGTCAAAACTTCAGTGATGCTGTTGACAAAAAAATGCACAAAATTCTCAAAGGGAAGCTAGAAAAACACTGTCAAAAGAATACTCCCCAAAAGAGAGATGTACAAGAGTTTGGAAAAAATAAGGAAATACTTGTAAATCATCACAGTACAAAATATGATTTGAACTTCACTAGAGACTTAGATGAGCAGACTGGGCTCATCAAATTTGCAAAGAACATTAGGCTGGCCAGACCTGTAGGCACACTTGATGCCTGTTTTCTGAGCAATTGGAAATAGGACCTGAAAAACCAAGGAAGCAATTTGGGAATGGTTATTGCAAAACAGCATTTTAAGCCAGAAACAGCTGAATGAAGAAAAGGAACTTAGTCAATGCCAATATAATGGCATGGGAAACAGAACAATATGTTGAGATACATCTGCTTTACTTGTGACACCCATGAAGAAACTTTTGCCATCTAATTAGGCCAAATAAGCCCTTAAATGAAGTGGTGCATCCAGCTGAAACATCACAGCCTAAAATGGTGAATAACTGATACAGTTCTCAAATTATTCAAGAGATGGACAAAGTTTTAGATAAACATCTGTAAAAGAAGAATGAAATACACTAAATTACCTAGACTACAGCTGCCTAAAAAGTATCAGTCTTAAAAGGTAAAGAAGACAGCTATAAAAAGAGAATAAATAGTTTTCTTTGTCCAATGGTAACAGGAAAGCAATAATAGCCTTATATTGAAGCAAAATCTAAGTTAGACATTAAACCCCCCCCCTTTCTAAAGTGAGCAGATTGCCTAAAGACTTTTAGAATCTCCATCACTGACAGTTCGAAGAACAGACTACAGAGGGAAATAAAAAGCAAATCAAAACATTTTCAGGCAAGGTTGAACACACTGCTGGTTCTGCCCTGAAGCAGAGTGATGGCCGATTAAGACTCCTCTGCTTTTACTCACACCATTTTTATCAATTCCTAAGCACAGGCTGAGGCATCTCCTTTGTATTTTTTCATGATGCAAAACCTGCTTTCATCAGCACATTACCCACAGACATCCAGACAAGCGCAAAGCACTTTAGCATAATCTGCAGCACAATGATTTGTGGAGGGTTTGAGGTTTTAAAGCTGGAAGCGAAAGCTGTGTATTTCAGAAAAAAAACTACCATTTTTTTCTACTCTTTTGTTTAGTCTTTTTTTTCTGTTTTATCTAGAACATTTATCCCTTTCAGCTGCACTACCAGTTACCCTCTAAAAGCTACAGGAACAGCAGAAAATGATACAGTTCATAAAACTACATTCTCAGCTGTTACTGAAAATGGAGCAAAATTCTATAGTACAAGCCTATTTTACAAGTCCTTCTGTTAGGAATATTCTGTATTTTAGGTGGTAAAAAAGTGACAGAAGTCAAAATCTAATTCTGTATGGTCCACTGCCACAGACTGAAAGATGGTCTACAAACAGCACCCATATGTTTTCTCCAACAGAGTGAGCTATAAAAATGTTCATTTCCTTCTCAAGAGTCCCTAGAAAAAGCTTCTATAGCTCCCTAGTTTGTTTAATGGAATTGTTACTAGAAAAATAGAAATAGATTTTTCTTTAATTTTGCAGACAAGAATTTCAGTAGTCCTTATATCTCGAAGACCAAGGATTTAATAAACCTCCAAACAATATTATCTTAGTATTTTCCAAACATTCAAGTGCTCAAGTCTACAAATCATTCACCCAGAAAACTTCCATAAAAGCACAGAAAAGAATGGAAACAAAAAATCTGAAGAACACTGAGGACTGTGGGATTGGCTGGGAGAATGAGAATATTAATTCACATTGCATTTTGTATCAGCCTTTAATATTATTATTATCTGAAGTACTAATTATTTGATTGACAGGATCTCCCAACAGGAAAGCTTAATACACTCCAATAACTGTTTTGCTAGCAGAAAGATTTATTGTACCAAGAAACTGCTTTGTATGAACAAATGATAAATTTAAGCCAAGCAAGGGTCAGGGACTCCCTCATTCTCAGTTATTCTCCTGTATCAGGGGGCAGCTTTGCAGCAGGGACACAAACACATGAAAGTCACACCTTTCAAAACAGCCTGCACAGTAAGAGATCCAGAAAGGGCAAAGTTTTTTTATGTCCTCATGTGTATAGCAAAACAATTTCACTCACTGAACATACAGCATTTCTGAAGCACCATCCAGGATTAGCATTCAGATGACTGAGCATTTAGGCCACAGGAAAGCTGTCTGTGGTAACAGTTTTGAGCTGTGCACTGTCATTCAGTTAAGTGTAAAATTCCATCCCATCATAGAAATTTTAAGTTTTTATAGTAGACATCAGTCTATACAGCGGTGGTCTTGCAATTATTGTTAAATAATATTTTACTCCTAAGCACATAAATTCAAACAAACTTCTAATATAACAATTATTCAACCTAAAAATGGACAAAACTCCTATGAAAGTCCAAGCACTTGCCTAGGAATTATTTACAAAGCTTTTATAGATGTAAACATGTCATTCAGTCACAGTAAATGCTTGCAAGCATACAGTGGTAACTTATGGAAGTTTTACTAGTACAAGCATCTTCTGTATTTTACGATACAGAAGGTACAGAAAAGAACTTACATTCGTAATACCTTATTTCCATTTATTTTGAAATCAATATAATTCAATCAGTATAAAAGCATATAAATCTATCACAAAGTAAAGAAGAAACATATTATTTATTAAGAAGATGTTTATTCCAGACTGAGTAGAGAAATTTGGATCATATTACCAGGGAGAGAGAAATTGTGCAAGCCCTGTAAGTAAATTATACAAGTTCTTAAGGACAGAATTTCTTCTATGCATTCATGCTATTTTATCATTGTTATGTAGCAAGTACATTAGGAGAAAAATTGTAACTTTTAATGGTCCCTGGATGTCTTTAAAAAAGGTCAGTTTTATTCAATAATAATCACCATGCATCATATTTGAGATTTTTTTACTTTAAGTATCTCCCTGTAAGAACACTAGGCTCAACCTGAGCACTGTTTTTCTCATATCTGAGCTCCCCAATCTGCCTTCTGCAGCCTGCAATCTTCTCGTTTCAAACAGGGAAAGAGGGTGCTGATACTGGCAGTTGCCACCTTTTACAGGCCAAGGTACTGTATTTCATTATTATGAAACTGTCACATGGGAAGTCATGATCTCCTATAAACATAAGACTCTTACAAACCACACAGTACAGCCTTGATGAGAAGTGTCAATGTTACGCATGCACTTAAACAAATGCCAGAAGGACAAGCACTTCAAATTTCCAAACGAGAAAAGCTTCAAACACTGGATACATTAACTTCACACTGGCTACATTAACTTCACACTGGATACATTAACTTAACAAATCCAGTATGAAAATGATCACAAGGTTCTCAGCAATGAAAATTGGTGATTTAGTTTATTTATAATACTTAGGGTCACCAGACGCTTTCAGTTTTATTGGAATAGGATGGATAATTTCATATTCAATTTTCTTTTGTGCCTGTTGGATAAAAATTCTCCTGATCACCACATGTACAATTGTGTAACAAAATCAGCAATGGAATGTTGGCTTACAGGGCCAGTAGTGTATCCATGGAGCTGCAAAACTAGAGAGCAAAAGTACAAGTGGGGGAAGCAATACTTAACTTTGACCCTGAAGGACTTACTCAAATTCTAGCAGATGCAGACATACAACTTCTAAAATAATTTAATAATCCAAAGGATGAAAAAGAGTGCTGTGTTAATCTGTCTCCCTGAGATTTAAGTCCTATTAAAAAGACAGAGGAGGCATCCTAGAGATGGAATTGTTTCACTGTGTATTAAATCACTACCATCACATAATTCTGTATTGGTACATGGAATGAAAGAAGTATCTTGCAATAAGGGTAAGTTTCCATTGCTTACTTCCAGATTAGCAAACTGCAGACAAAGCAAACAGGTAAGTACTCTGCTGGGAATATTAATTCTGACATAGCTTAATTTCGAAGTGTTGACATTTTGTACTACTTTTACATATATATACACTTAATTCTGCCCAAACCAACTGCTTTTATTAGCCAACACTAACAAATATGAAAGTCTTGTCTCAGGCACTGGTTGACCACTTTTCCACTTGGGAGTCTGCTTATCTTCCTTTAAATAATAAATTATGACAACCAGCAATAACAGCCACCTCCTCATGCACAGGAAGCTCAACATTGTCACTGATGGAATCATTATTTCACTGTTCCTGCAATGAAACTGCCTTTATAAAAGGAAGCACCCTATCAACTAAAAAAGCATTTATGGTACAGAATTAAAATGTGGTGATACCAGGGTCCATGTACTACCTGCTATTTTTCACATGAAACCCCAATATCTTACTGATAAAATATAAAGAATTTACCCCATCAGCATTCTAAATTAGCTTAAAATGTTTTGTATTTAACTGAGTCTTGTAAATATGGATTAAGATGAAAGTTTTACTAAAGTATATATCCAATTGTTCTTGACCAGCTGCCCACTAAAGACATTTTCTGAACCTTCTTCAAAAATTTTAGAAATAGACATAAATTTGATATAGATTAATAGACATAAATAGGATCTCTCATTCCTAAAATATTTGACTACAAGGTCAAAGATTTTAATGCTTGTCACTTCTATCTTAGTAATAAACACTATAGACCCAAGCAATATATTTACTTCTTTGTACATGAGCAGTGGAGATGCTTTACATGATACTCAGTTACTGAAATTCTGAAAGAAAATTAGAGAGAGAAATAAGGTATTGTCATAAATTTCTAAGGAAAAGCTTATTGCAATCAGCCTTCAGATTCTATAACACATAAGCCAAAGAGATATCACTTTTTCCCACCACATTTTTTCAATTTCCTCACCAGCATATGCTATCCTAGCACATGGTCTATAAAAATATCTTCCATGCTAGAAAAAGCCATTTTGAACTGCACAGACATTATCAATTTGAAATTTGGCCTACATAAAAAAAATGCCAACACCTATTCATTATACCCACGATTGAATTTTGCCATTTTTAAGTATCTCTCTTATATAAGTGGATTTAAAACAATGTTATTAAGAAAAAAAAAACCAAACCAAACAAAACAGTGCTGTTGTAGGAAATAAATAAACATAATTTATAAATGCAACATATAAAAAAATCTCAGGAATTAATTATATATAACCTGAAGTTCAAGCTTAAAAGTACATAAATAAAACCCAAACAATTATTTATCTAAAACAGTCATTGTCAGGCTTGCTTTTAAAAACATATTTGACTTTTTATTATAAATTAAATGAAATTTAAATTCCAAAATTAATTTAAGATGACAAACAGCAAAGTAAAAGTTCCATATTTTTTCTAAAAATATAGGGCACCAAGTAGACTAAGTTCTGCATCCAAAACCAAATACCTGAAAGTCAGCAAAACACATTCAGAAGACAGTGGGAGCCTCTAAATCTTTCCAAGCCTTTAAACTACTCAAAGATGTTCTGTACAGAGATTTGCTTCATTTGAAACCCTTTTAACCAACCACAAGAGCCTCACAGCTGAAGCAAAATCTGTGAGGCTGAAAAAACCCTACAGCTCAAGTAAAGAGGTTTGAATTCTACTTCAAAGACATCACTGCTTTTCTATCTCAATGAAGCTTTGAGTAGAAAATAATCAAAATCTGCTTAGAGCCACAATCATACTCCATATATTTTAGGGGCCTTAAACTGAGTTTCCTAAACATACCATGTAAAATTTTCCAAAGGTTGCCTGACTTTTCACCAGTTTAAAGATATTTACTTCATATACAACCCATTCTTCTCTTCCAGACAAGACCAGTTTGTACTCCAGAGTGGTACATCAGCCAAAGCACATGAAGCATTATTCAGTCACCATACCATCTCCTCTTATTTTTTTCTTTTTTTTTTTTTTTTTTTTTTTGTTTTTGTTTTTGTTTTTGTTTTTGTTTCTTTATTTCCTTCTGGAGGAGAGAAAAAAAGGGTGAATATGGTAGGAAACTTTCTTCATTAATCTAACAAAACTTATTTAAGAACACAGTAAGGCAGTGCCCTTGGTAACAGACAAGCTGTTACTCTTTGTTCCTTCTAAGTCAATACAAACAGACTCGTATCCTTTGTCTTCATTAACTCTGGCAGGCACCTAGGGAAATTAGCAGAGTTAGGCTAAAATACGGTTTTGGAATACTGTTGAAGAGCCAAAAAAATTCGTTCTCCTCACAGAGATTCTCCTCTTATTCAGGGAAACTTTTTTTTTTTCCTTGAGTTTTATAGAAGACAAACACAAGGTATCTCCTAATTCAGGAAGTCCATTAATTTCCTTTACTCACAGAAGACTTAGGAACCAACAGGAGTACCAAACAGATTACCCTAAGGTGGAGTCCTGTTCAGAAATATGCATTTTGAAGTGACACAAGTCCTCTACATCAGAGTGGAGGTTGGCAGTAACCAGTGATTTTAAACAACTGTAAAGTGATGTACACCATGCCATTTGGCAACCCAGGAAACATGTCACTAAGTTCTAAGAAGCAAGTCCCTAAGAGGACTTGCCCAGGCATTATAACAGGAACAAATCAAAAGAAACAGGGTAGCCTGGCTCAATGATATTTAAATGAATAAGAAAAATTTTATATGTATAATGAGATATAGGTCTCATTATCCTCAGTAAAGCTGCCCTGCTAGTGGGGGAACAAGGGGACACTTCTACTCTACATTACAGCAAAATTCTCTTTATTCCATCATAACAAGAAATCCTGCTCTGGGGTAAGATCATTTCACTACACCCTCCTGTTTTCCTGAACTGCAACTCCTTTAAATTTCATCAACCAGGAACCAAACCCAAAAGCCCAACAGCTTTACTGATTCCACAAAGAAACCCCCCACTGTTAAGAATGGCAATAATTTACTTGAAAAGCAAGTACTCTATACTCAGGTAAAAGCAATCACTCTAAGTGAAAACAGTCCACATCAAAGTCCTAGAATTTATGAGATTTCAATTTTACCAGCTGGAAAACACAGTG
Source organism: Acridotheres tristis (assembly GCA_037013685.1). Classification (NCBI taxonomy): domain Eukaryota; kingdom Metazoa; phylum Chordata; class Aves; order Passeriformes; family Sturnidae; genus Acridotheres; species Acridotheres tristis. The sequence continues at coordinate 141,519,822 of CM072886.1, read as the reverse complement.
GTTGGAAGGCAAGTATGACAGAGCTATACCCTTGATTGTACTCATCACTCTGATTGGAAAACTAGATCTCTAAATCTTCATTTTGACACTTTCAGTTACGCCCTTCAAGCCTGGTTCTGAATCCTGAAATATTTAAGCTGGTAAAATGGTGAGGTTGCAATACTCAAAGCTACTTTTCAGCTAACAAGAATCTTTCTGCATAGCTTAAGCTGCCAGAAAACAAAGCACTGTCTTACCTATATATTGGCTCCAGGAACGCTGCTTAAAGACTCAAAATATGAACTCACAGCACAGCTTTCCTGTTCCTTCCAGAAGTTATTTTTGGAGGGAATGAGCCCAGACATCAAAAGAATTTGGGACACTGAAGGGAAACAGTTTATCTGCCTCCAGCTGGTATCTGCTCTGTGTTTAGACCCAAAGGATACACCCTGCTACAGAGAGCATCTTTTAATTCATGTCAACTGGCAGATCCTTTAAGACATCTAAAACTACCTTCCCAAGCAAAGATTTACTCTGATTTGATTTAGCATCTGAGCTTACTCACAGAATTAGTCCCAAGGACTTGCAGCTTTGGTTCGCCTGATTCCAGAAGCTTGGCCACCATATGAAGGAAACTCTCCACAAATGGTTTTATGCTTTGAGAATGGCAAGCCATTAGAAGTTGGTCCAGTGCCTCCATGGCAATTAAAACATAACTGAAAATTAATGAGAGAGACTCATATAAAGATGTATTGCATTTATCATAAACTCAATTAGGTCAATTTAGGATCATACCACAAAAAAATAGAAAAGAAAGAATGGAAGGTGCATATTTCCCTTTGTATAACATTTAGGGCTATTTTCAACATCCATATTTTCTCTCATTTTTTCTTTTTTGGGGGAAGACAGGGTGGTGTAGGAGGGAGGAAGTAAAGAACTGAGTGTTGGCTATTTACCCTTTCTATAAAGTTATAAAAACAGCTTTGGATGTCATGAAGACTAAAAAATGTAGGTCTGTGATGGATATTGCTTTCCTGCCACTTTTTAGACTTAATATTTCTCACTTAAATATTTGATTTAGCCAAAAGGGCTGAAAAGAAAGATAATCTTGTTTGCCTATAACCTGACTGACATTCAAGGGTGTATTGGGCTTATATACACCAGGTTTTGTCAGCAAGGGGCTGTGGGGGTGGTTTCTGTCAGAAATCAGGAGCTGCCCCGATGACAGATACAGCCAGCTCCAAGACCAATTCACCATTTCCCAAACCTGAGCCCCTCAAGGACACTGGAAGTGCCCACAGGTAAGCAAATACCCACAGTGCAGACCATAGAGGACCCCCTGCTGCAGCAGGTGGATGTGCTTTGGAGGAAACTGCTGCCCACAGAAAGGTTCTGCTGGAAGAGGTTTCTGGCAGGCCCCATGGAGAGCAGCCCGTGCAGGAGCTTTTCTGGCAGGATCTCTGATCCCATGGGGGACCCATGCTGGAGCAGCCTGTTCCTGAAGGACTGCACCTTGAGGAAAAAAGCCATGCTAGAGCAGTTCTTGAAGGACTGTCTACAAGGACAGACACAAGGCCAGAGCAGGGTAAGAGTGTGAGAAAGAAGGAGCAGGAGACACAAGATGGTACAAGCTGACCACTGTCCCCAGTCCTAATCTGCACTGCTTGGTGGGGGTGGAGGTAATGGACTTGGGAGTGAAGTTGAGCGTGGGAAGAAAGATAGCTGGAGAAAAAATGTTTTTAAGCTCTGCTTTAATTTCTCACTATCCTACTCTGTCATTAATTGGCAATAATTAAATCAATCCTCCCCAAGTTAAGTCTCATTTTCCCCATGATGGAACTGAGTAATCTCCCTGTCCTTATCTCAACCCACGAGCTTTCCATTTTATTTCCTTCTCCATCTGGCTGAGCAGGAGGAGTGAGAGCAGCTGCATGGGCTCCTGGCAGCCAGACAAGGTTAACTGTCCACAAAGGGACTGGGTCTGTCTTGCTTTCCAGACTTGATCAGAACACACACGATGAAATTCCATGACTTGCTAGCATCTATTTTTAATGACTTCTCTCCTTACCCATAGCGATGTCTGACCACATCCCTGGTCAATCTCTCTGCCAGGTAAGCCCCAATTCGATCCAGCTTCTCTGGTGCAGAAACTGCATAGAAAGTCAGTTTCTCCATGTCAGCTTTAACAAGACCATCCTAGAAAGAGAAACAGAAAATAGAAAATTAAAGAGTTTGTATGAAATATAAAGCTTTCCAAGTGTTTTTCCTTTTTTCCTAGTTAACATTTAAAGATCAGAGCCTTACAGACGGAAATAAACTACTGAAAAAAACCCAAACTATTGAGCAAAACTGCCATAAACTTAGCTGCAAATATCAGCAACATAAAACAAAATATTGTTAAAGGAAATGAAGCAACTATCTTGCCCCACCATTTTTTTTGTGAGGGAATGGGTATTCTAAGATAAAGTAGGTAGTGAGATATGTGACCAGTTCTAAGACACACTTCTTTCCTAATAGCACAAGGTAATTTTTTTCTCTTCCCATACCCTCACCAAATATATTCAATGCATAATTTTGACAAAATAGAAAACAAGACTGTAGTTTAAATATTTTATTTCTTCAGTGTCAGATCTTGAACAAGGCTGACCACCAGGCATTTGAGGGATAACTGTCAGAACAAGATCAAAGATTAACATATTAGTTCCAACACAAACTGTAACATGGATCTGCTCAGATGAAGTCATAATCATAATTATCAGGTAAGCAGGATAAGGCTTTTTGTCTTTTTATCTTTATTTTTTCCTCTGGAAGTATATAAAAACATTTATTTTTCAAATAAATTACTTAGAAGCCTTTAAGACACTCATTATTGATTAATGAATTTTATCAAGCAAATCTTCTCATACTTTATAGGTCTGCAACTCAAGGGAAACATCATGAACTGGCCTGTGTCCTCTACTGACCCAATGAATACTAACCAAAGCAGAGACTAAGAAGTGCCAACTCAGAGCTACTGAGTCAGATTTAAACTAAAACACTACAATTGTAGCATTTCCAGGTGTTTCCACATCTGTAACAAAAACTAGAATAGAACAATAAACCTGTAAAACTATACTGCTCCATGCATTCAATACACTGCATAAACAGAAAACATTTCCTTTAGAGCCAGTAATATGCACTTACATAATCCCTAGCACCAGTAACAACACAATTAAAAAAAACCCAAAAAACTACATACTTTGTAACATATAAGCCAAATACTATACAAATACTGACTGTGCTGCTTACTTCTACTGTAACAAAAGATATAAAAATTTGGTAACACACTTAAAAAAATAAGAGCAGCAGAAACATCAGCTCTTGATCAGCCTGAACTTTCAAATGATTATGTGTAGACACATGCATTCCTCAATTATACACAGAAGTAATTTATTTTCAGAGTAAGAGTTAGGCTTTAATATAGCTCCAAGATATTACAGTGAAATGAAGAAATAAAATTGTAGATGAGTACCTGGAAAAATTTAAAAAAAAAATCAGAAAAACCTTTTAGGGTCATAACAGTCTACCAGAACTATAAAAATGTTCAGTCAATAAATTGAGAGTTAAAAAATTAAAATCCTGTAGAAAACCAGAAAATGTTCAGACCTGCAACCACAAGAAAGCACTTGTTTTTCTAAAAAGTGATGAAATTACGTGCTACCTCTGGAGCAGAATACCTTATTTAATGAAGGCTCTGTTTCTCTGAGTAAAATATACTAATTTTATTCTTCAGTGTGCGGCACTGCTTTGGAAATGGAATTAGACCAGATGATCTCTATGGATATCTCTCCAAATAAATTATTCCACTAACTTCTCTCAAAGCTATTAAGTGCTAAATCAGATTTTATGGTAAAATGTTAAAAGAGAAAAGAAAGAAGAAAATTAAAGAGAAAATTAAAAGAAAAGAAGAAAATTTAAAAAAAAAATAGTTAAAGCACAAGATATAACCACAGATTTTCAAACACCAATCTCTGAAAATTCTAAAGTCATGACTCACTTTTGGATCTTCAGGAAATATGTTGTCTACCAGACGCTTGTAGCGAGGTCGCAGCGCAGCACAGCAGCAGCAAACTCCTGCAGAGAGATTGACCCAACGGGATTTAGGATGCAGTTCTAGGGACTCATTTGAAGGGACAAGCTGACAAGCATGGAGGAAGAAGATAACACTGAATTCAGCTTGCTATCAGCAATAAAGCAAAACCGAGGGAATTGAAAGTAAGTACAAGTCAAATAAGCAAAACTACTATCACACTACAATACAGGAGAAAATATGCAAGGATCTTGGTTACTAGAAATGCACCTGTCATCCATACTTAAAAAGAAGAGTCAAGGTATTTTAAAATTGAGTCATATTAAAACTAAAGTTACTTCATTTGCAGTTTTATCTTCATTCTGAATGACTGCTTCAAAACACCCAAATGCGCATTATGTGCATTATTCTAAAAAAAAGAAAAAAATTGAATCTGTTTTAAAAGCACCCATATAAACCAATATAAACCATAATATGCAAAACAAGCTCTGACTTCCTTATCCCTTATCCTTCCTTTTACTGGACACTGGTGAAATGACAGTCACTTGAAGCAGAGAAATGATTTTTTTAATCTCATTTCTACTTACTACTAATCCATATACTCAGAACAATGCATGTAACTTCAATGTTATTATTTTTAAAAGTCATACTGCCTGCTCTAAAAAGGTAACAAATCCACAAAACATTGTTTGGTCTTTCTTCTAGCACTAAGAACTTTGGAATTAGGCTAAAACTCAACACAAAAAGACCAAAACCAAAACAAAACGAAACAAAAAAATGTTTCTAGGTATCTGTCCAACTGTTTATCAGGGTAGACCTACTCCTTTGTTTTTAAAATTTTTTGATAAATCAGGTTTTAAATGTTTTAGTGGTCATATTATCAGATTAACTTACTGATCAAGCCTCAGAACAACCAACACCAAATCAGCTCTAATGCACAAGAGCCACTGAGTAAACAGTAAGACACTCAATAATAATGTATCAAGCACACATGTAGGTCACGTCTTTCAAGTCTCAACATCTGAAGGATTCAGAGTAGCTAAATACCTTGCAAATATTTTATTAAAGATATCTATTTACATACTCAAAAAATCTTATAACACTTTGCTAAAAATAGTAAAAAATGCAAAACAATGAAGGGTATCTTGTCAGAAACTCGATGATTACAATTGCACTGCAAAAGCACCGAGACTTGTATTTCTTAAGATACCTAAGTAACCTTAGTGGTTTTTAACCATACTTACCAGAACATCTAGGAGATTCATGACAAAGATTTCATCTGCTGTACTTAGTTTTAATTATAAGACTCTACAGGAGTAGATATTCTCCATTACATCTGCTTTCTGATACTATTGTCTCTTGGACAAAAAATACATTCTGTTCATACTCTGACAACTTAGTTCTTGCAATTTATTTAATCAAAAACAATTATCGAAGACAGATCCAGGATTTTAAAACTGCATTAACTAAGTTCCCCCCAATGGATTTGAATTCTGCCCAGCTCATGAATTAGAGTCCTGTATCATCACTAACATCAACACTGATTTATGACTTCAGTACATAATTATGAGAACAAAAAGCACTCAAGGAATAAACAACTGGAATACTGAGAATTTTTTTGTTAAATACTACTTTGTGACTACTGTCAAGTTCTTCATACCACTCCTAATGTCCTACTCAGGGAGAGCCAACAAATGTAAAAATGTACATTTACGTAAAAGCTGCAGGTATGAAGTAGATAAAATTAAAGTTCTTTAATATGCCACTGGAAAATGTAGGTATGAAAAGATGTTAAAATCCTACTTAATTAAAAATAGAAATAATTTAGACACTTCTACAAAAATATTCTATTGAGAGCAGTGCTGTGCAACATCTTAAAAGTAAGTAAAATCATAATAAGAAAGGAGTACTGTATTAGTGTCTTGTATATTAATTCTGTATTGGGAAATACAAGTAAGGCCATCAAAATGCACCAAAAAACATGTAATACTGCTAAATATTTCTTTAGTTAGGTATGCAACTCTGCAGCACTGTTTGTTTGGCTCAGCACTCTTTGAATTTGCTGTTCCTACTTGGTTTTCTACCTTATGGTTGACCATTAACTTTGGCCCAAGGTAAACAGCATGTTTGATTACAACTAAATAAAACAAAATATTCTAACAATAACTGTAGCAAAATATTTTTATACAACTATCTAAAATGTAACAAGAGCAGGAAAACATTCTAAAACACTGCTAGACAGACAATTAAAAACACTTTTTAGAATTACTTTCTCCTTCTTTAAATGACAGAGGAAGAAAATCTTTGCAAAGAACTGCAATTTAAATCTTAAAATAGTGTTTCAAACCTGTGTTAATTACATAAACTTAAGATAAAATCTGGATACAGTTACTTCTTTGAGATGGATAAAATATATCAGATAACAGTACCAACTCATTCTGGCAGCCTTATCAGATGGTTTCACTTAATGGAAACATAATATTGCTCAATTGAAATACTGCTCTTCAAATTTATGGAACACAGTGAATTTTGACACCAAAAAAAGGCCTAACAGTAAGTATGCATAAGATTTGAAATTTTATCCTCATCTTGGATTTTGGTAGTCTCTTTACATTGCTATGCATTTAATTATGGAACTGTTTACATGGGGGGAAAAAAAACCATAAACTTGTCAAAAATTCTTTATCGTCAAAGTATAAATCTAAAATTAATATGATGCTAATACCATCAAAAGAACTTCCTACATTAAACAGAATATTCAAGTATCAGAAAGTGAGATTTAATCTGTCAAAGCTTTCAGCCTCCAAGCAGAACACTATCAGAAATAAAACTGAGAGGTACTCCAAACAACATAGAAATTACAATCAAAAGCAAAAATCAGAAGAGTTAAAAGTCATGACATAGATTCTCTGGAAAAAAACTACTAATCATTGCTCAGTTCTATCATTTTGATTTAACCATGAAAGATTAAAAAATGTAGGAATAGGTTTAAAGAATGTATGAATATAAAAATAAAATTTAAAAAAAGAGACAACAAAACAAAATTTCCAAAACATCAAGTCAACAAACTACATTAAAAGTAACCCATAAAATTTAGGAACATTTTACTACATAGACCAAAAAGATTAATTATCAAAGATGGATAGAAGCTGGGTAACTGAAAACAGATTCCCTACTTCCTGGATACCAATTTAAAACAGATAAAAATTTATGCAAATAAACATATTTGTTTCACACAAATAAACTGTTTTGTAGGTCTATAGAACACAGGTTAAAAAAAAAACAAACCTGCTCCAATTTACGCAGGTTTATTGAGGAAAAATCCTATGACAATTCCTTTTTAGTGTCAGGTAAAATTTGCATTTTAATGGCCTCCCCCTTACACACATCTTTACATCACTTTATGCAAGTAAATATTAGAGTTAAAGCAGTAGCTACAGAGAATTCCACACTGAAACATAATAGTTAATGTAAAAGGTTTAAAAAATATTGTTTGCTTCCCTAATAGTGCGATTTTTATCAAGTTCAAACATGCACATTCTCTTCTGCTAAAGCACTCCATAATCTGCATTGTATATGTTAAAACTGTACCCATTTACCAGCTGCACGGGTGCTTCTTTTTACACGTATTTATTCTACACAAAAGCAGTAAGACACAGCCCCCGCCATCAGAAAACGCAATTTCACCTACCCAAACACATACACGGTCTCGGTTCAAAAGCAGAATTATAATCATAGGCTTTTTCTTGCTCAACAGTTGGAACTGGCACATACTGCCTCATCCTGGATAGGAATTCACTCCTGCCTCCTTTCCCACAAATTTGCTCTCTCACACTGGCATAGCTGCGGTTCCTTCCCGCGAGGGCTCTGTAACACTGAAAGCTTATCTGCTCAGCTCAGTGACATCTGCATAAAGCCACCAAACACGTGAAAAACTTCAGTATCAAATTCTGTTAACAAGGCCAGGCACAAGAAAAGATAAAAGAATAAAAGATATACTGTCAATGTGTGATTCACAGCTCCTCCAATGAAACTGCACAATTTCAATACTTCAACTTGCCTGGAACACACAGTTCATTATTTGACTAGAAGTAAAAACTCCATATAGTTTCAGGAAAAATTATCCTCAAACAGCTGCCACGTATCACTGAAGAGTGATAAATATTTTAGCAAAACTTACTCATTTCGTCTTCCTGGAGAACAGATAGAGAGAAATGTATTTAAGGCAGACTACTGACCAAAAAGACTTTTTTAAACAGAATGGCTTACGTCTAAGATTAAATAAACAATCTAAAAATAATGAAATTAACATTATCTCTAATAATATTTCCTAGTTTAGAAAGTATTACAGAATTTAGGAAGGACTACAGAATTTAAAATCATTAACTTGATTATGATACATCAGGTAGAAAATAAATTTGGAGTTAAGCAATTCTGAAGTTACTTTCCAGCTTCCCATTAATTCTCAGCATTTTACTGTTTCACTTCCTACATTACATCCACTTGGGATACACAAATGCAGAATTTTCATACAGACACTTTTATAAACCCTGGAAATTATAAGTACTGTTTTTAATAAAAACACAGCTAATAATTTCCACTACATAAAAATTCCATACCAATTCAAGACTTTTAAGAGATCAGTGCTAATAAACTCATTGAGAAAACACTGAGCTGCACAGAAAATATCCCCACATAGTTTACTAGAGGAAATCCTGTGTTGTAAATTAGAAAAATCACATTACAATAAAGCTGAATTTCAAAATAGCATCTCTAAGTATTTGTGCTGTATCTTACTCACACAAAATCACAGGAAAACAAAAGCTTCAAGGTGGGTTTAAACATAAAAGACTAAGTTCTGCCAATTGAGTTTAAGACTGCCACATTTTCTTCTCCATCAAAACCTAGGAAAAGAAATCATCTGTTTCATCTAAGGCTGGAATTTCTTCCGAAGTTGTGTCACGTTGTCTAATTTGTTGTCAACTGTTTACAGAGCATTAATAACTTGAAGCAAGATTTCATGTCCACTCACTGGATATTTTTATTATGTCCCAAGCTTGGATCTGATCATTCCTAACATTATTTGCAATCATCCAAGCTATTTTTTTAAAAAAATCTTGTTCTATCAAAGAATGGTATAATTAACATAAAAGTTCCAATATACAGAAAAATGCATATTTTGCTAATATCAAGAAACAGAGCAATATTAAAATTACATTTGGTTGCTCAATATACTTAAATATAACTATGTAAAAATTTATTTGACTGTAAGACATTCCATAACCACTCAGTATACCTGGTTATTTCTGAACTGTTAATATCAGTTGATGCATTTAATTCAGAACTAAAATGACTTTCAAGGGCATTCACATTCCACTATGAAAAAGAGATCAGGCATTTCATAATAAGGAAATTATTCCAGCCATATAAGGGAGTTAATTAAAAATATTCTTCAACCTGCTATAAAAAGAGCAACTGCTGTAAGGACGCACTGATCAGCCATTGCAATGTCCCTGGAATACACTCCCAGAGGGCACAAGGGACTCAGCAGTTCGACAGGATGAAGTCTCATCCCCCAGATGAGCTTCTCCTCCCCGCTCCCAAATGCTAGCTGACTTCTAAGTGGCTGGTTTCCAGCCTCTCTCCACCAAATGCACCGAAGAAAATGTCCAACATGCAGATGAAATTTTTGTCTTGAGAACAGGATATTCATCTTGTGATGTGAACTTTTGACCCCATGACAGGAAACCCTCAGTAACACCTAACGGGGAAAATTCCATCCATACCTAGATTTGACAATTCTACATTTATTTAAAAAAATATTTTGGTGCTCAGTTTATTTAAAACAAATGAAAACAACAGTCAAAAAAACCTAGCTTTCTTGTTAGAATTTCTCACAGTAAGCTAAAAAGTTAAAGTTAATTCTGGTGCAATAAGACTTCAAGAAGAGTTTTTCTAAACTGGAACCATTTAATCATTAATGCTGGAAAAGACCTCTAAGATGATGAAATTCAACTATCAACCCTGCACCAACATTATATTCACCATTAAACCATGTCCTAAAGTGCCATATCCACATGTTTTTTGAACACTTCCAGGAATGGTGACTCTACCACTCCCCTGGGCAGCCTATCCCAGTGCCTAACCACCTTTTCTGTGAAGATTACTTTCATAATATCCAATCTAAACCTCCCCTGGTGCAACCTGAGGCCATTTCCTCTTGTCCTGTCTTTTGCTACCTGGCAGAAGAGACCGACCCCCACCTGAGTACAGCCTCCTTTCAGGCAGTTGTGCAGTGATAAGGTTCCTCCTTTTCTCCAGGCTGAACAGCCCCAGCTCCCTCAGCTGCTCCTCAGACTGATGTTCCAGCTGCTTTATCAGCTCTGTTGTCCTCTGAACACTCTCCAGCTCCTCAATGTCTTCCTTGCAGTGAGGGGCCCAGAACAGAGCACAGGATTTGAGGTGTGGCCTCAGCAGTGCTGAGTCCCAGGGGAGAGTCAGTGCCCTGGTCCTGCTGGCCACACTGCTGCTGATACCGACCAGGTGACATTGACGTTCTTGACCATCTGGGCATACACACTGGCTCATGTTCAGCCACTGCTGACCAACATCCCCAGGTCCTTTTCTGCCAGCTTTCCAGCCACTCTTCTCCAAACCCATAGCATTACATGCTGGAATCAGCATGGAGAGATGCACATTTTGCTATGGTGAGACGCATGTAAAAGTAATTTGAATATAATTTTTTTGTGAAAGCAAGAAATGACAATGCATGTGAAGTTACTGATAAGAAGTAGAAAAAATCCCCCAAGCTAGTCAAATAATGCTCACCACTAAGCTTCTTCAACAAAGAATTCTTTTCAGAGCAAGTAGCAATTAGAACAAATCCCCCAGGAAGATATTATCCTTGGGAGAATACGTTTTAAAGACTTCTAATCCATTAAAAGAAAGTTTTCCATTACATCAGGTTCTCCAGTTGCATGCCGTAAGTTCCACCACTGGCAGTGTTTCCATACTGTCTCTCCTTTTTCCCACCTTTGTTGGTTTCACATTGTAACTTTGCTTTACTTGCTCATTTCTGTTCTCCTCAACACTGCCTCCTCCTTTCCTGCTGTCACTCTCTTTTTAATACAGCTTCAAAATTACCTAAAACTAATCTGGTTCCAGTGGAAGAAGTTCTGTAAATTCCTGTCCTTACTTATATTCCTTAAATTAAGCTAGCCAGTGTCATTTACTTCTCTGATTATTAGCACTGAAGCAATACAAAAAAGAGACTTTAGGAGACTAGAAAGACACATTTACATAAATCTCCTTGACTCCTCTTCATCACAGCTGGCACTGATAATCTGTTCAGGGGAAAAAATGAACAGATAAAGTCCAACTTTCATTCCTGTTTTCAGTATTTGGTTTGCAGTTAGGAAATGAGTCCTAGGTGATAAATCCAGTGGACAGAAAAAAAAACCCAGAGGTTTTGTTTCATCGTATCCTTATTTCTAAGCAAATACTGATTTCATAACAAGGTGTTTAATTTATCAGTGAAAAATGTGATGTAAATAAACTACTGGACTAAAGGAGACAGAGAGCAAAAGAGAAGCTCACAGTGCTTTGTGTGTTCTCTGAAGCACATGAACTGCTATTATTCCTCCACCCAGGCAAAGAGCACAGCATGGAGCAGACTCCTAACACTGACAAAACACCCGCTGTGCACATCCAGTAACACACTGAGCCAGGAGGACATTCTTTAGCTACTATTTAATTCTGAATAAAAGTAAAGAAGGATAGGCATTACTCCTGCTACTTAACACATCTATCTCTGCTTGTCCAAATGCCTGGCTCCTCCCAACATCCATGGGTACCAGAGAATGGAATGTCCCCAGCACAGTGACAATCATGGCATAGAAGTAGCCTCTGAGTTCCAGACAATCCTGCTCAAAGTCTGCCTTCATCCTGACCCTAGGCTAGTCTCTTACCCAGATGAGCCATTTCCAGAATGCTTGAACACTTTCCAGGTGCAGAAGACAGTTGCAGGCAACAGAGAAGAGTACTGTACATGTCATGTGTGCTCAAAGGCCAAGCTACCTAACTCCACTGAGGAGAGGGGCTGCAACATCTGCACCTCTCTTACCACCTCGTTCTCACTTTGTGGTAGGTTAAGGAGCAACATCTAACACAGAAGAGCAGAAGAGGCTGGTGGACCTCTGGATTGAGACAGACACTGAAGGAGAGGAAAGACACTACACAAGGCATGGTTGAAAGGTAACAGGCTAAGTAGCAACAGTTAGCCTATCTTCAGGGTGGCCAGAGGTGAGTAAGAAGCAGTTCAAGCGAGTTGCCAGAGGCAAAATTATTCCAAAAGGGTCACTGTCTGTCTCTGGAGCCTTCAAACCATACTTCTGATCAGCATGTTGGCCAGTTGCTGGTAATACATGTACATACTTGTCTAAAAGGCTCAGCACTTTGGTGACTTAAGTCCAAGCTACAGAATACCTCCCAGCTGCTTGAGTTGATCGTACATTTATTTCCCAGTCCCAACCTCAGGCAGCACAGCAGACAGCTGACAGGGACTTCCTTTGTGCCATTCTGTCTGTGCCCAGTTAGTTTTAAAATTTCTAATCTAGATGTTCCACAATTCCCCTTCCATTTCATTTCCTCATACAACTGGACACAGCCCACTTTCACAGCAAGGAAAAGAGCTATTTTAACACTTGCTGCTTTCTTCCATTTTGCTACAAGAACTCATGTGGATTAAGCTACTGCCCTTAGAGGAACACCCCCTTGTATACCTGAGGATGAGAGGAGAACCAGTGGGAAGCTGGACAAGAGCACAGGTCTGGATACAAATGTAGGAGTTACAATTAACGGAACCTTTAAGTTCTCAAGCTTAGGGCAGCAGCACATAGGGATTACTTGGCATCTCAGAACACAAACAGCCACTCAAACACCATGAACAGCTCTGCTTTTCAGATGTTTTAATTCCAGGGTCAGCATCACAAAAGAAACTGGAATGGCCCCTGACACATAGGGAAGTTGCCAAAATGTCTAGAGTTTTATCTTCTTGGTCAATTGAAATGTGCTTTACAGGGCAGTGTCTTCTGCTTTGGAAGCTGTTGCTTCCCTACACCAAGAAACTGATGGAAGATGGTCAAACACACTCTACTTTTAGATTTTATGAAGATTTTGTCAATACTATACATCTTTATTATTTGAAGAGAGCTATAAGGCTGGCACTGATAAACTATCACCTGCCCTACAGAAAATAAGCCCACTTCAAACCAATGAGTAACTGGTCAGCAAGTGCCCAGGGGGTTTAAGTCTTCTTAGAAGGAAGGCACCTGAAGCTTTGTGCATTGAAAAACATGAATGAAAAGCCACATGAAGAATTCTTCTGACAATTGCTACTTTTTCCATTTTCTTAAGATGATGCAGTTTGTTTTCTTAATCCAATCCACAGGGAAGGAATACAGCCATAGTGGTAAGAACTCCAAGAATCTTATGCTGCTGTCCATCCTTTTCGTTGGAAAAAAGGATGCTCAGAATCATTGCATCACTCCCCATCACAGGTATCCTATGAATGCAGTATGTAGGCTGGGAGGATTTCTCCACCCCTGCCCAACGGTGCCTTGCAGCTCACCTGCCCGAACACAGGGGCTGTAACAGACCAGGGGAGAAGGTACCATACTGACACTTGAAAACCAAGGCACGAGAAGGTTTTTGTGAGTGAAACATGCATGTATGTCATGATTAAAAATCCTGATGATAAGGCAGCAAAGATTCACAGGCCTTCTCTCTGGAGCCCTCAAAGTTAATGCAGAAGGTAAGCTTAGCTCAGGAAACTAGATTTTAACTGGTTCAACATAAACCACTGACCTGTTCATAGGACATGTAAGAGAGTGTTGTTCTATTGATCCTTCTTCTATTAAAACATCCCAAATACCAACATAAGCATGGCCAGAGCTTCAAAAATAAGTTTTACCTTCACTTGAGAAAACCCAGCTACAGGCATCAATATGTTTGCATGGATTTTGAAAAATATTTCCTAATTAAAAGTTCTGTTCACAAGTAGTTCAAGACCACATTACATACATTTTATTTCCTGCACATACACACAATGTACACAGAAAGTAACATAACAATGGATGAAAGTGTTTCTGTGAACCTAGAACCATACTGTAATACTCACACTGAGAAAACAGAGTGCAGCAATTCTGAGGCACATACAGAGAGCTCAAAATATAACAAAACAACAGGTCCTGTTCAGTAACAAAAGTGTTTGAACTGTATTGATATTAATGAAAAATAAAATGCTAAACAAAAATGTTTTACTTCGAAAAACACTCACAGAGGATATTTAAGCTTCAGAATTCCAATTAATGTTTAAATATTACCAAACTTCAATTAGGTGCTTTGTTTGTGTCTATTCCTAGCTGTTTGATTTTTCCAGAAAGCATTTACAAAATGAGATCTTGCCATTTGGACATGGAAACATACATGTTTCTATTAAAAGAAAAAGAACATTAAAAGAATACTGAATCAAAAATTTAAAAAAAAAATCTTTACGTATTATCAAGAACAGGTCTTTGAAGCTGCCAATACACTCCATTTTACATGTTCGCCTTTCTCTGCAAACAGTTCTACCTAGTTCATCCTAGTTACAGAAGAGCCACTTCTGAACAAACAGAAGTATATGCAACACAGTTTTAAACATAGACAAAAAAGATGTAAGTTTCACTGAAAAAAAACCCTCTCCTTCTAGGTCAATACAAATTATAAAATATCCTCATGGTTATTATCTTTCCCATTAGTTTTAAAGAGCACTCCATCTTCAGGTTTCCCAGAGAACTAAAAAGCAGCTCTTCTCCCAAACACAGGGATATAAGGTTAGAACATATCCCTATGAAGAACTACATATCCTAGTTGATTAAAAAACAATTTCTCCCCTCCTGTAATGTCTACTGAGTTAGAGAGGAACACAGACACAGTGGATTTGCTCTTCTGGGCACCTTCAGTACCTAAAGACTGTGTATGTCCCTTTTCTACCAGAACTTCTGTTTCCCACCAAACTGAACTAGCCAGTCTGGAAAGTCAGTGTAGGAGACAGACAGCTTCCTATCTATACACAAAGAAATCGTTTTATAAATATATCTTGTTAACCAGCAAATCTTGAGTGTCTCAGCTTTCTGCAGAAACCAGACAGGACATCTGTGGGCACACAGGCCCACTGGTTTCTGCAGCAATCCAGCAGTTCTTGCCTACGACCAGCGCTTCTGCAATTCCAACATCAGATTCAATTTGCAAAAATTATGTTTTGTCAGTTCTGAGGAACTTCAAGCTTATGTCTAAACTAATGTCAGTAACAAATCACAAACTCATTTCATAAAAGAACCACAAGCACATAGAAAGTCTTGAAAACAGCTTGCACTGCATTTATTATGAGACGAGAACTCTGCTAGCTCAATCATGTCAGACATAGATCAATTATAACTATTCATATTTTATTACATATAAAGTTCATAAATGGGGTATCATCATCCTAAAGTCCTTTTCTAATCATTACACAGTTACATTCTAGTTTAATGAACACAGACAGAATTGTTTTAATAGCATAAATTATTGGGTATTGGTTGGTGCACTTCCAACAAAATATTCATGAAGCTTTATCTTCACCGATTTCCTTATGTATTAATAGCTTTACAAAAGTATCAGGAAGGAGCACCAATTTAGCATAATTATATAGCTTAGTGTTAGATTGGAATTCCTTTCTCATTCTCTAACTAAGGAATGAATAAGCATTCTCAAACCACAATTAAAGCCAAAGTACAGACTGTTATCAACAAAATGTTGTAACAGGTCCAAGTACAATTTAGCATCACAACTGTGCTCTTGAAAAATGAAAGGACTGAGACCTTTAACAGACTCAAGCTGGACACAACTTATACAGGCACCAACCATTTTTGAAGTCTTGGGGTCTACAAGCTGTTAGACAAGGAATCATGGAATTGTAGGATATTCTGACTGCAAAGGGTTGCAATAAAGATCATAAAATCCAACTCCTGGCCCTGCACAGGACAGGCCCAAGAATCACACTGTGTGCCTGAGAGCATTGTCCAAATGCTTCTTGAACTCTCAGCAGACATGGAAGAGTTTTGTTCATCTACCTACCCCACCTTTTCTTAATTTCTAATCCGTGCATGAATCAATCTTGAATAATGTAACTTTCTGGAAACGAAATAGCATTCTTCAAAAGCCAAGAGTGGTTTACACAGCTAATTTTCATCTTCAGCAATCTACATGGAACGTAATTCCCTAGAGGGCCACTGAGGTTCATATCAAGGAAAGGGAAAGCCAAAATACTTTTAAAAGGAGTTCACAGTGGCTTTTCTAGAGACATGCATTTTATGACATAATGGAAATCCTACCCCTGCTCCCCAAAATCAATTTTACTTTGTTGTCATGAACAAAAAAATAGGACACTTGCATTCACAATCAGCATAAGCCTTCTTACCCTTTCATCCCATGATTCAGAAATCAATAGCAAACAAGGCTGCACATGAAGATTAATAGACTGATAGCTGCAAAGCTATTTCTGTAAATAACAGTGACAGCCATATCTTAATAAAACCCCAAAAAATTACTATGCTGCATTTTAATATTTGGGAAATGTCCAAGTACAGTTTAAAAGCACACAAAGGCTTTAAGGGGCATCAAATGAAGTTCATCTCTGAAGCATTTCATTTTTTATGTTAGATGCTGAGATTGTGCATACATAAGTAACAACAACTGAAAAAATAAATTCTTCAGGTTATAACAAGGAATGGATGAAACACAATTGTTCATTTCTTGGCTCTACTGAAGTATTCCAAAACAAATGGAAGAAATGGAAGGATGAATGATGATAATGATATCACTCATCGTGTCTTGTCTTAGTATGAGTGGCTTTGATTCTCTATGGAACTGCTCCTAAACATCAACTTTCCAAAATGGGGTTAGAATGATGTGTACATAGAAATAACAGCTAACAGAAAACAACAAAAGGAACACTTGCTCCAAATTAACGACTCTTAAAGAAATCCATGCATATTCATTAAATAAGGAAGCACCAATTGGCAGCACACAAAGTTGCTTAAGGTACCATGAATTAAACAAACAGATACACAAAGAGCTACAGTTTTCCAGCTGCAAGTTCCTGTTTCGTTTCTTTTCTTAGCTTAATCAAGGACACATTTGGAGAAGTTACTACACTTTCATTTCAATGTATTGAAAGCATTTATTGCATCTTCTTATGCAAAGAATCCATTATATATTCTGCAATCATAGTATTACAATAGTTACAGACATTCTGACATAGAATTATTTCCCTTTTCTGGCCTAGTCCTAGCAAGTGGCAAGTGGCCAAAGGAAGCCCAAAACCACGACCACGACCTTCTCCTGGCAGCTGTTTTCCAAGTTCCTGTGGTCCCTGAGGTTAGTAGTTGAAAAGGCCTTCTGATGTTTCTCATCCTAAGATACCAGAATCAAGCAGCAAACAATTTCAGACATCCCTCATGTAACTCTTCTGTAATAGCTGAAATATGAAAATGTTACAGAATTATAACCTATTTAACACTGTTTTAAGTAGTCAACAATGCTGTCATAAAATTTAGGGAGTTTCTCCCGACTATAAAATAAATTAAGCAATAACAAAAAGTGCTTTATTAAGTAGCGAGTCCCATTGTAAAATGTGAAGACTCGATGAGAAACGTATTCCAGATGAGGGAAAAAGTGCGCTGGATGGAAGGAGTGGAGACAGTAATTAATAAGAACTATGGCTTGATTTTCACTAAAAACATTAGAAAGTTTAGTCCTTGAAATATTTGTATCAACACATTCAGGAACACATCTCCAGCCACTGGTATTTCAGAATTTTATTTCACAAAGCAATAAATCTTCCCTTCCCATTACCAATCTTGTTAATACTTACTTTATATACACAATAAAAACCAAAATCAGAAAGCACAAATAAATGAATTTCCCAAAATTGTTGGAAGACGAGAAACCAAAATGAGGAAGTTATCTGCCTTTTAAAATGTGTTAAAAACATTAAATGCCATTTAAGAATTCACTCATTTCAAATTCCCTTTCAAGTGCTCTTTTCCCTCCTACACTTGGCAAGAAAACTCTATGCACATAGCAAATTATAATTTTAAAAGTTTGATGGATATTTTTGGCTTTGAAGGAGGGGTGGGTCATTTATTTGTTTAAAGACTATGAAGTAACACAAGGAAAGCGGTCACATGCATGAACACAGAAATTAACAAGCACCATTCAATTGTTCCATCTTCTGTTTGTTTTCACCTTGCACACAGCAGGGAAGCCACCAGCACTCTCCACCTGCTGTCAGAGGAGCTGCCTCTGCACAGACAAGTGGCAAAAAAGGCACACAGTGTTTGGGAGGCCAAGGAAAACAAAATGTTACGTGGTTTAAAGAGCATGCTTGGAGACATTCTGAAGTCACTAAAACTGCTTCTTCACTGCAACCAAGAACACGTCAAATCATAGAATATTTTCCACATAACTAATATATGTACCTCTTAAATCAGAATGGTCCCTTTCCAACCAGCAAATATTTGAAAGAAGAGTGTAGGAAGTGTTCATATTACTAAATTTCACAGCTGTAATTCAAAGGAAGAATGTGGGAAAAACACATTTGGCAAAATCCTTATTTTTATTTAATTTATATGTTACAGTCAGTCCTAAGGACCTGCCAACCAGCAGCTAAAACCAATTTAACTAACAATTATATTTGACAAAACCTTGAAAACCAAAGATCTAATTAAGTTAATGGCATAGGCCAAAGGAGAAAAGAATAAGCTAAGAAAAAGTTTTTAAAAGTCACACACAGAGCTACTACAAATAAAATATATTTTTATAGTCAACAGGTGCTCTCACCTGTGCCACACATAATTCTTTTAGTTCAAGCAATTTCATTTTGGTATAAAAGCTGCCTTTAAGTTCAACATTTAATTGAAGTCAGGCAATACATCTACTATGTAAGTGAGCTGTTTCTAGAAAAGAAAAATCTCATTATGTCTCAAGCTGTGTTTCAAACATCCGATTAAGTGTGAATATCCAGAACATAACATTCAAAAAGAAGAGTCTTCAAGAAATATTTTGATATGACTTAGCTATCACATTTTCTCCTTAGCAGAAGCATTTATAACATTTCAATTTGAACACAGCCAACAAAAAAAACTACCAAAACCACCCATGTTCCAGAACAAAAGTAGGCCAAATGATATTATCTGCACAAATTATTCAACAGGAAAACTGGGAACACATGAGGCAAGCGGGAAACATATGTACAGCAGAGGCTGGTTTAAGTTCTTTGGGTTTGCTTTTATATAAAAGCACTATTTAATCTTTTACTCCACAGTTTCTTTGTGATAAAGCACAGCTTAGACAATTATGAAAACGTGTAGTTCAAACCTACTCCTACTGTATTCTAACAGAAATGAGAAAACACATTTCATTTCCCAACATTTCAGAATTTGCATTTCAACTTCAGCTGAAGACACCATCCATGTCTGTAACCATTTGCATCAACACTCTGGTTTTGTGCACAAGACAAACTCATAACATAAAGTTAAACATAAAATTACAAGGAAAAGCTACACTTCGGCAAGGTTGATCCAAGTGCTGCAGCAATGACAGAGCATCATACCTCCACTACAGATGCCAACACAAATGCTACGTCATGGCTGGTCAAAGCCAAACACTTTTATATCTCAAGGTTAAGAGAGCAAACCGAAAATTTTCTATTTGGGCTACTACAACTGCATTGATGCTAAAAGATTAACCTTTTTTAGGACTCTATGCAGCACTAAATCCCCACATTCCTAAGTGGAATTGCTGAGCAGAAACAACAACAGAAAATGTGATAATCCAAATATGCAATGAACAACTTGTGCAGAGCCCAGCAGCCATGGCTGAGGTTCAATGAGAAGAGCATCCATCACCTCTGGCCAATGACCTTTGTTCATCTCTCCCCCTCTCAGTACCACGGCCCAGTTCTGACTAATGCCTATTTTTCCACAGTTAATATTGAAGGAGTTAAAAAGCATATTGTCTTGTCTACGTTTCATGCACAGTAACTTTAATACTGATTTCTGAAGTGTCACCAGGCACAGCTGAATTCCTCAGATAGACTAATTAAGCTTTTACTCAGTCTTTATGCAATGCCAGTTATCTGAATCTCTCATGATATTCCAGAGCATTGCCTCTAGACCTATACATTCATTCATTCATTCATTAAAAAAAAAAAAAAAAAAAAAAAAAACAAAAAAAAAAAAAGTGGGGGGAGGGTACAATTACCACCAGGAACTGCTACACAGGCCCAGGAAACAAAGCAGGCCAACAGTGGATAAGGAAGTTAGTTGGTCAGTATGACCCAAGAACACCATCAAAATTTCCTCTTAACTAGATATTATTTTTTTACTTCATTTGTAAATAATTAATTGCAACATATAATAGAAAATATTTTTGGAAAATATCTCACTGTACCAGCCTTTTCTAAGTTTTATTCCTAAAGATGGTCAATGCAATTCTTGATATATGGGATGAGAGAACTCTATGTGAAAATAAAATAAAATTGAAAAAAAGCATACAAACCCCCCCAGCCTTTAGAAACAACTGAGTTTTTCAGATTTCAACGACAAATACTTTAAGATTTCAACGTAACACTGTAGCAGCAGCCAATTTCATCAACATGCTTTGAAAAGAATCCTATGGAACCTTTAGAGAAGCCTAAATTAGCAGGCAGATTTCTTTTCCACATGCAACAGAGTTGAATTCCTGAAGGCTCCATCTCTATTGACAGAAACACAACCAGCCACAAATGGATGCTTGCCTGCCTTAAAATCCAATCATACTTCTTCACTGCCATAACTTTTGGAAGTAAAATACTGTAAAATATTGCTATTTCACAAGAGTTGCAATGCACACGTCTTTCAGGTTCCCTTCCCTTCACCCAGGCACTCACACTCATTAATACAGGCAAAGATAACAAATGGCTGTGTAGTTCTGAGTGTCTCACTACAGATAAACACTCCAATCAGTTCCTTTGGTCTCTTTTAATTCCCATCTGACTGCAGTAATGCAAACTCTACATGCATTGATATTAATGACCCCAAACATAAGCACATCTGGTTTAAACAACAAAAAAATCTTACTTTTCCAGTTTAATTGGTAAAAAAATTTCACACACTCCTTCACATGACAGGTGTGGCATATCTTACCTAGAGTAAAGTATTTTACATGACCAGGGTTCAAATGACACAACACAGAACTATTGTAAGGCATTTCTAGTACCCACAGCCACAGCTTATTAAAAATCACAGCAAAGAACAAATGCTCCAAGACTTCCTCATGAAATTAAGCATCCATGAAATTCACTACAAACCCATATGAGAATGCACTCAGTATGACTGGTACTGTAACTTCATGAATACTTCTTTATCCTCTGGGTAAAGCAAATTGCTTTACCCAAAGACTGGTGTTAGCAATGTTATTACAGATGATATAGAATTTTTCCTAAACAGAAAAGCTAATTAAAGAAATGGTTAAATTTATATTTTTGTAAGACATATTATAACTCGATCCTTTGAGTTAGAGAAATTTGCTATTCTTTAAAGTAAATAATTCGATTCTTAGAAATATTTGCCTCAAAAATCTCACTTAACTTTGAAAGTAAAAAATTTTAAGTCTTATCACTTTTTATTCTAAATAGAGATTCTATCTTCTATAAACACTAGTTGTCATTTTCCAAAGATTACAGATGCATCAAGATATAGCTTTTTTAATATCAAAAATATCTTTCTCAGTTTTTGAATCCAACTATTTCAGAACATATTCTAAACCATAAAATTCAATGTTATACTGTGAAGCTGCAATCAAAAAGGCAAATGCAGAGCCCATATCTGAAAAATATATGGAGATTTACAAAGCCAGAGACCAGATAATATTAACATCTTAAAATCCTTACAAATTACAGCAAGCATAATGTTTCCTCATCATTAAATTTTTTGAAAATTTTTAAACCCCAAAGAAAATATCTTAACATTAAACATTCCTAAATATTGTCTTAATGTACTTAAGAATACTTACTGCCAGGCATTGTTAATCAGGGATCTGTCCTCAATTTTGCAAAAACATAAGAAACTACAAAGAAAACAAACAAACAAAGTCAGGGCTGTAGCTTCAGACAATTTACATCCAAACATGCTCAGTAACTCATGCAGAATAAGACAAAGTCATTTTTCAGCTCCCATACCGAAGGGGCTGCTACCACAGAAATCCAGATATCCTTTTAGCTGATCAGAGTAGATGTGGATTTTGCCAGTTCCTGAAATGCAGTCATTCTGTTCTTGCCTTTGATACTGGAGTAAATATTTTTCTGTTGTGTATTGTGACCTTCCCAAGTGCCACTGTTTGGGATGCTAAATCCTGCACGGTCTCACAGGATGCTTCCACTTCAGATCTAAACCACAGCACTTCCCTGTCAAAATGCCTGAGAGAGGTTTCTGTTCAACACTATGAAAAACAACTGAAAAAGCTGTGTGGCACTTTCTAGGGCATTTTTCTCCCAGGATCAAAAAAGGCAGATTTTACATCAGAGTGCAATCTCCTATACACAATAGCTGCTCAAAGGATTTTTGATGCAATTAAATATATTCATAAAATGAAGTAATCTGAAGTTACAACAATTTATTTTGGGCATAAAAGTAGCCAAATCTACTGTTCAATTAATTAGTAAAATGAAAATCATTTGAAGATTTTTCTGTATTAAGGCAGTGCATTTGGGTTTTACTAATTGCCAAATGCAAACTCGCCACAAATGTGTCTTTCCACAAATAAGAACAAAATCTCAGTTAGACACTAAGTGTTGCTGTCTTCAAAAATACAATTTTAATAAAAGATATTCATTTAATAATTGTATGCATACATACACCAAAATAAAAGGATAATGTGAGAATAAACATTTCATTTGGTCAACATATGTTTTAATGACCACATATTAAAACAACACTCATAGTTGCTAAAAATAAATTTTATTCTTTGTATATGTATTTCAATCAGAGGTTCCAATTTGCTGACAGCAACTGGGATTAAAAATAGTACTTCAAAGTAAGTTATTTAAAATATTCCATCTATTAGAAAGCTGTATATCCCTCTCCAAGGACAGCATGAGAGGCAGCATAATTTTATAAAAGGAAATGTGCTCTGGATCATCATGTTCAACAGACACATGGAAAGGCAAAATCTCTGGTTCAGAATGTAGTTATGCACCCAGCTGAAATATTACAGAACACAGATTTACTGACATATAAGAAAATAAAAATGCAGAGAACCTGGTGAGAGTTTCAGGGAGTCAAGTGCCAGAGACTCAAGAGTGTTTTATTGACCATTTCCAGCAATCAGGAATTCAATACATTTTCCCAAAGCATAACCACTGCTGTGGTCAGCCAAGTCAACTCACTTTTAGAAGATTTTTAAAACAGTTTTCTGCAGAAATTATTAGAAAAGTTGTATAATCAACTAAGACATATAGAAAATACCTAGTTTTAAATAATTCACTGGGTTTTTAGTCATTTTATGATCTGTAAGAGGACCAAAAATTCCATCTGGAGGTGGCCTGGCCTCTACACACAGAAGAGACCACACAATTTCCTCTCCATAAAGTCTTCAATCACTGACTCACTCGGCCTAGGACAAAAATTAATCTACAGATGCTTATCACCTGTTACAGCAGAACGGAACTAAACTAAACCAAGAAGCTGCTCACTATGAGTCTGCTCAGCTATTTGTCACTGAGCTAAAATTTTACATAAAAAAAAAAGAGGGACCTCCCCTACCCCCTACCCACAGAATCTGATGAAATAGAATTTAGCTAATTAAAAGAGAGCTACGAAAAATCATGTGATACCATTTAGCTTCCTAGTCTAACACTTACTGTTTGACATATTCCCTGTCAATCTGTGACATCTGACAGATCACCAGATGCAATTTATGGACATTAAGTACCATAAAATGTTTTTTTCACCAAAGTAACTGATGGCCAGATATTAAGAAGGTAAACAAAATCATATCTACTTTTCTGTAGAGGACTAAAAGTTATTGTGTTTTTCCTAAGGATATAACAATAGTTCTAAACATAATTAGAATCAAAGTGCAAAGATAGTGAATGTACCTTAAAAGACAGAGGAACACTTGCATGACTCATAAAATCCTTCTTCTAAAGAAAAACTTCCAGTTTTGTTTTGAGATTTTACACCATTTGGCAAGGAAACCCAATATCAATTCATTGTTCATCAGAACAAGAATAAAAATACAGTTTGATTTTTTTTTTTCATTAACTAACTGGGATCAGAACTTAAATGATAGTTTATAAGCACAAATATTTCTTATTATCACAAAATTCCAGAAATGGCACTGAAAGCCAAACGGAAAAGCAGAGATCATTTTCCTGCATGCCCTAATATAATAGACCTCTTTAAAAGATCTAAAATGGAAAAATTTATATAACCTTGTGCTAAAGATAAAGAAAGAAAAGTCAGCATACCTGAGATTTTGTATTTTTTTTTTCCAATAAGCCCCCTGTTATGTTATTATGTAACACCATAAATGTTTAACTTGATTTTGAGTCTTCCAAATGAAATTGCCAGCTGGGCTCCTATTCATTCCTCCAACTTAAGCCAAATAAGGGCAGAGGCTTAAGCAACCCTCACAGCCACACAGGCATGAACTGAAAAATTAAAAATCCACTGTACATTTATTTTTTAGATCACTTAGTTCCCCACTAATATTTCCTCTTTGCAAAATTAATCAATGCCTTTAGCTTTGAAAGTAGGCAAATGGCCAGTGCAATACAAGATTAATAAATCACATGCTCATTCCTAAATATAGACAGTTAAGCTCCAACTACAATTCCCAGAACTCAAAAAATGCAATATAAAATGGATTTACATACCACAGTGTAATTCTGGGAAAGAACCTGACTTTATTCTGAATTATCCTTCTCAGGTGGACAGGCAATGCCATGTATGAAGCTGGCTGAATTAATGAGACTACCCTGCTCTCTTAGCCAAGACAGAATACAACTACATCATTTGATTCCACTTAAAAAATTACATATCTTCAAAATTGTTTAAAAATTGTGGGATAACTTTACAAGGATTACTTAGTTAGAGAGTTAGGCTGGGCAGTTAAAAGTCACTGACACCAACAAAAGCTGTTTCTAACCATACTCTTTGTAATTTAGATTTTATAATTAGAAGTGCAATCCCTTTTCACTATACTTGAGTTGCCAACTCTGATGAGCATTCTCACGTCTCCTTCAACTTACATGCAATATAAAATTTGTTCATTCTTTTCCATTGCACAAGTTTGGATCAGAAGTAGAGAAAGGTTACTGTCCATCATGAACCACAAACATTTGCAATATCTAAAAGAGTTGTTTAATCACAAACTGTATTTTAATAACATTTTTTGAGTTTTTTTCCTGAATCAGAAATTAATCTCATTCTAGCAGCCTTTTTTAGACAAATATGAAAGTCGTTTCTAAAAGGCTTAAATAAAGCTCATGGATAAGCCTTTAGGCCTATCAGGACACTACAATCAAGATTTCAACTCCAAACCATCAATTTCTCAAAGAAATTTTACCATATGTTTGAGAGCATTAACAAGCAAGACGTCCTGAAGTTACCTGAGAAAATATTTCAAATTATTTAGAATTAATTACAAGTGCTTTAGGAAGTAATTGCCTATAAAATCTCAAAGCCTTGACTGTTAACTCTGGGTTTAGCTTACCTACTCCAGTTTGCACAGCAAACACTGATGTAGCTTTGTAAAGTGTAATACCTGGGCTAGCAAACTGGGTTTTGATATAGCAACTAAAACTGGTTTAAAGTTATAGGCTTTCCCACAAGTCCTAGAGCAGCACAGAGACAATCCACGCCCCGATCTTTTTTTCCTTATATCTTAGCTCAAAGGACCTCGGAATACCTTTCTAGATGTATCCAAAAAAAGACTTGCACTACAGTTTTCAGTAACAAAATTTGTGAACCCACACCTCAATTGTCTGAAGCACGGCTCCGTGATGCACAATTAACTTTAAAGACGAAGCCAAGAAAGCTTACAGTGTCGTCCTCCTGTCAATTTGCATTGTGTTCGGTTAATATCTCTCTGCCCATTTGAGGAAAACCTGCTGAGAAAACTCCCAAAGCCACCGCGGGGGGATCCGCTCGCTGTCCCCAGCCTCACTGTCCCCAGCCCCGCTGTCCCCACAGCTCCGGTGGCGAGCAGACGCAGATCCGCCCGGAGGAGAGCCAGCCTGGCAGCCCTTCTGCCGAGACCCAGCGCCCACAGGGACACCCCGAGCTGCTGCCACGGCGGGTCCGGGCTGAGGCGATGCCCTGAGGCTTCTCCTCCTGCGCCAGCCGGGCGGCCCGAGCCTCTCGCCACTCCCTCAGCGCCCATCCCTCCGGCGCGTCCTCCTCGTTCCCACCGGTGAAGAAGGGGAAAGAAGCGGGAGATCGCGACGAGGAGGCGACTGCGAAGGTGAACACGAGTACCAGGAGCACTGCCCAGCTGCCCCAAACTCACCTCAGCCTCCCCTCCGGCTCAGTTTAGCAGCCGCCATCTTACCCCGGCCCTCCCCCGCCCCGTGCGCCGTAGCGCAGTGCACTCCGGGAGCTGTAGTTCTATCGGGAATTGTTCCGTGTCCTTTTCCGCCCATCTTTTCTTCACAGAGAGGACTCCGAAGGGTCTCGGCGGATGAAGAAGCGCCCCGACACGGTACGGAGGCACAGCTCCGGGGCATGGGGCCGGCTGAGCCCCGTCAGACGCGGGACGGGCGGGCGGAGACTTCCGAGAAGGACCACAACTCCCAGAGGCCTTGCGGCGGGGGCTCGCCGGCTCCTGGGGGCGGAGCTCCCCATGACCCGTGCCCCACCCGGCGCCGTGAGGGCGGGTCGGTAGCGCCGCGGGAGTTGGTGTCGGTGTCAGTGGGTCCGGCTCAGCAAATGCTCGGCCCCACGCCGTGAGGGCGGGTCGGTGTTGCCCACGGGAGTTGGTGCCGGTGTCCGGTGGGCCCGGCCCGGGCAGGGGCCCGCGCTGGGCTCCTCTCAGCTATGAACTGAAGGAAGGGACAGGGGAAGGCGAGCAGTGCTGGATGCTCCACTGAAGCCGGAGTTCTAACGCACCTCCAGAGACCGTGATGTTAAACCTCGGTGAATATCAGTGAAACCTAATGTTATGAATGGTTTTCTATTTTTCCAATTAAACAAACAACAAAGATTAAAAGTAACAACAAATTTTTAATAGTAACAATTATAAATGAATACAATCAAAAGTATTAAAGATGATTACAAAAATTATTGAAACTGAATACAATCCAAGTAAAGTATTACAGTTGTATAATTTGGGATGGATAAAATTTGAGAGTAAGTGTTTTAGTATAATTGAGGTTCGTATAAAGCATAAGCAAAACCGACCGGGGGTACGGGGAGGGGCCTGCCCTTCCTCTCGTACCAAAGCATTCGGGCTAACAATCCCACTTATATACTATAGGCTACATAAGTTTCTAGAAAGCTCCTCCTAGTTTCTATTCCTAAAATCTACGTAACTATACTGCACGGCGCATGCTCTACTAATGGGTTAGGGGTCTCTCATCCTTTTGAGGGTCTTATTTCCGGTGAAGGCTCATCATCTTCATCAGTGACCGAGGTGTGACCCGCAGGTAGCGCAGGCGCCCTGTGTGACTGAGCAGATGTTTTCCATAACATGACTCTAATTAAGTCCCATGCTTGGAATCATTCCATTTTTGCCCATTTCAAGGTTGAAGCTCTATTCCTAGATGCTGCTTATCAGACCTACGTCCTTCTACTATTCTTATTTGACTTTCTTCCAACCTTCTTCTTCAACTCCCAACATCTGGAAGATGTCTTTTGTCCTGTCTCACCCATCTCCCCCCCTTTTACTCGGTAACAATGGTCTTCTATTGATCTAAATACAATTTTGCTAATATAGTTACAATTTAATTAGCACGAATCACATTTATCACACTAAGATAGCACAATCTCTTAGTCTGTTTTCCTTGGAATAATACTGCCAGCTTCCAGATCTGATGCCTTTGATGGCAGATTTTCCAGACATGCAAGAGGAAATCGGAAGTCTTTCATGGAATCGTTAAGGTTGGAAAAGACCTCCAAGATCATTGAACCCAGGCTATAACCCGGCACCACCTTGTCAAGCAGACCACGGCACTGAGTGCCACGTCCAGTGGTTGAACACCTCCACCTCCCTGGGCACCCTTTTCAAATGCTTAACCACTCTTTCAGTGAAGAAAGTTTTCCTGGTATCAACCTGAACCTCCCCTGGTGCAACTTAAGGCCACTTCCTCTTGTCCTTTTTGCGTGGAAAAAGTGACTGCCCCCCCCCCAATCTGGATACAACTTACTTTCAGACAGTTGTTGAGAACAAGGAGGTCCCCCTGAGCGTCTCTTTCTCCAGGCTAAAAACTCCGAGCTCCCTCAGCTGCTCCTTAGAAGACTTGTGCTCCATTTCCTTTCCCATCACTGTTGTCCTTTCCTGGACACACTCCAGCCCCTCAGTATCATTTTTGTCATGAAGTTCCCAAAACTGAACACAGGAGTTGAAGTGTGGCTTCACTAGTGCTGTGTACAGGGAGATAGTCAGTGTTCTCACACTATTGCTGATACAAGCCAAATGCCATTGCCCCTCTTGGCCACCTGGGCACACACTGACCAGCATCCCCAGTGCCTTTTCCACCAGCATCTTTCCAGCCACTCTTCCCCAGGCCTGCAGTGCTGCATGGAGCTGTTGTGACCTAAGTGACCTGACACTTTGCCGTTTTGAACCTCATACAACTTGTCTTGGCCCATCGATCCAGCCTGTAGCCCTAAAAGCCCGTTTCCTGTTGTAGTAGTTCCTTCTAAAGGAGGACATGTCAATCCATTTGAGTTCATATCACTGGCTTCAGTTCTGCTTATGTTGCATCTGTTAAAAACTCGCATTTCATTTTCTTTCACTTTTAAAACTGCTTGAAACTTTCCTTTCAATAGTAGAAACAGGATTACTGTTTCACTTGTGTTCCTTGAAAATAATCCCTAAAAACGTGAAACTGAGGAAGTGAGATGTCTCCACGTCCCAGTTTTCAGCAGTATCCAAAACATGTTAATTCATGAAAATTGGACAGACTCTCACATGTGGGTGCAACTGAGCAAGTTAAAGGAGTAAACTGTAGTCCTTCTTATTCATTTCTATGATTTCTGAAATACAGCTTATGGATTAGAACTCTTGGGGCCAAACATAATTAAAGTGATAAGACACATTGAACAGTCAGTGTTCCATAGATATGTGTATTGAGTCACTGCCTGCAAAGCAGAACATGTTGGCATTAGCAGCCAATCTGTTAAGGTTTCTGCCAACAACAGTCAAAACTACATAGATCTACATTTGCCCTTTGTTCTTTAAGTACAGTTGGTGATAATAATCCTCCTCTTTTTCTGAAATCTAGAAGAAAGTTTTGGGTTTTTTTCATTAGCCAAAAATTCAAATGCATTATTATGGTCTTAGTTCATGTCAGATGCAGCTTTAGTTCAAAGATCATCCTTCTAGCCATCAGCTACAGGCAGTCTGCTCTCTTTGCTGAAGTGTCTCATTCCAGCTATTTGTCTTATTTTTCTTTTGTCTGTGCATAAGGGCGTGCAGGCTGCAATGTTCTCGTCATGCCATATGGTTTCAGCAAAATGCTGGCAAGTAGTGTGATTGCTAGATCTGACTGGTTTCTAAACAAAACAAGCAGCAAGCCAGGTTGGAGCCACTGCTCACAGATATTAAACGTAACGCTGTGAGTAATATCCTGATTTCTCTAAAACAGTTTAAAAGTAGTTTCAGTTGCCTGACATTATAGTTTCTGTGATGAATATTCTTTATTCTCTGAGAGTTTTCAAAGTGTTTTCCCCCATTTTCATTGCTTTAATCACAACTGTATATATGGAGTAGCCTTACAAAGTTCAGATAACAGAACAAATATAGTGTTGGAATTGAAGTTTGTTTGAAGACAGCTGATATGTTTTAAAGCATGCCTCTTTTATTACACTATTACATAAACCATGTGGTGTTTAATACTCAATAAAGGTCAATAAAGCCCTTAGCATAATTGTAGTTCTGTTGTTTAAAACAACTGTTTCCCTAAGTCAGTTTCAAAACAGAGGAAATAGCTGTAGTCTATGAATATGTATGTGTTGATCTCTTTGAGTTTCCTTATGTGTTATGTAATGGGTAGCAAATTTAATTGTGAATTACAAGAATTTTTCATTTTAGTGAGGATATCAGAAGAATATCCAGACACCTTTTTGTCCAACGCCAGTTTTTCATTTACTGTCAATAAAGATGGACCTGATCCTTTGACCATGTCTAGGCTGACAATCAAACTATCCATTAAGATTATGAAAAAGTTGAATTGCATACATAAAACATTGCTGAACGGCTAATTGGCAGCCAAACCATCTGGTTTTACACCCTCTCATCCCAAGCCCATCTAAGAGGACTGGCCAGTTTTGCTTGAACATCTCCTAAATCTCCTGAAGCCACAGTTTGTGCACATGCTGGTCCACGTATGCACAAAACTCCATGGCCCAAGCGACCTGAATTTACAGTATTTTAAAAAGTGATGGTCATCATTTTGGAGCAGGCCCAGTGGATGGCAACAGAGGTAATTGGAGGGAGCTGTGCCTGTTCAGCCTTGAGAAGAGACAACTGAGAGGGCACCTCATCAATGTCTGTCACTGTTGTAGGGAGGTGTCAGAGCATGGACCAGGCTCTGCTCAGTGGTGTCCAGCAAAAGGACAAGAGGCAATGGGCAGTAACTGATGCCCAGAAAGTTCCACCTGGATATGAGGAAGAACTTTACTGTGTGTGTGATTGAGCACTTGAACAGATTGTCCAGAGAGGGTGTGGAGTCTCCCGTACTTGAGATAGTCAATAACCATCTGAATATAATCCTGTGCCATGTGCTATGGGATGGCCCTGCCTAAGCAGGGAAGTTGGACCAGGTGACCTACAGTGGTCTCTTCCAGACTTATCCACTCTGTGATTCTATGATTATTATATTAGCAGAGCTTTTAGAGCTTTCATTTGAGTAGTATCTAAAGTGTGAGATAGAAACATCTTGTTCAGCAGCCAATAGTAAAATGTGAATTGTATAAGGAATTTGGTAGCAGCAGTTCTACATTTTCTGATAGGATTACTAAGTCACCTAAGACTGCAATCAAATGTTCAGTATTTGCTGCAAGCAGCAAAACTTACTTCAGTTTGAAATGCTCATGGAGGTTCAAAGGGTATCAGGAAAGATTAGTTAGCATTAGATGGTCTAAGAGAGTGAGCCCTTCAAGGAATTTTAAAGAAAAAAAATGAATTAAAAAGTCCCAAAGAAATTAATCTTCCCCAACATCAATATAATGCAGGAATGATTGAGAGTTTATAATGCTTTTATACCTGTGTAAGAAGGATACTGTAAAGTTAAAAATGTTGCAGATAAAGAAAAAGAGATAAGGAAATGTTCAGTACTCATTAACAGAAATGAGTAATGGCTGGATTAATGAACATTATTAATCCATTTGCTGAACAGTTACAATCCATTATAAAATTAATTTCAGCTTTCAATAGTGAAAAAACCAGGAGTTTTCATAGCAATGACTCCATTGCTTGCTCAGCCACAGGCATTTCATGAAATGAAAATGACATATTATTAAATATTATACAATTATACAATAAGACACCAAATAATAATTTTGTTAATATGTGTTTGTTGGCATATTTTTCCAACCTTGCATTTTTATGGTTTATTCTATAAGTGGGTGGCAACTACAACATATTATTACCATCCAAATGTAGTTGATGATAGAAGATGTTTCTACTAGCCCTGTGTAGCCAGTGCAAAATCTAATGGGCAATAGAAGCTGACAGTGGACAATCATGGCCTAAATGAAGTCATGCTACCTCTAAGTGCTGCCATGCTGGAATTCCAATATGAGCTGGAGTCAAAAGCAGACAAATGTGCCACAGTTGATATCACTAATGCATTTTTCTCAGTCCCTCTGGCAGCAGAGTGCAGACCACACTTTGCTTTCACTTGTAGGTGTCCAGTACACTTGGAGTTGACTGCTCTGTGGGTGGAAACACAGCCCAACCATCTGCCATGCACTGATCCAGACTGCACAGGAAAAGGATAGAGCTCTGGAACACCTGCAATACATCGATGATATCATTGTGTGGAGCAGTACAGCAGAAGAAATAAATTTTTGAGAAAGAAAAGAAAATAATCCAAATTTGTCTGAAAGCTGGTCTTGCCATAAAACAAAGTAAGTTAAAGGGACCTGCAGAGGTATGGCAGGATTCTCCCCCCTACCACAGAAGAGCTTATCTGTTCTATCAGCTGGTGTGACAGCTCTGAGCATTCTCCCCCTCAAATAAATTGGTGAGATAACCCAGGCTGGACATTTGTCCTGTAGGGAGTTATCTATGGTGCCAGAGGTGGAATTCCCAGCTGACAATAAACATCTGGCCTTGAGAACAAGATGTAGGGAGATAAGCTGGAATTTCTGACAGACACTTCACTTTACAAACTATAAAAGCTACACAAAACTTTCACAAAATCAGAGGTCTCCTACACACACCTTGGAAACGTGTAGGGCTTTTTCCCAAAGTTTGGATGCAAACTTTGTGGTTACTTCCCTGGGAATTGAGTGAAAGGATTCTATATGTACTCCATCATAAATTCAGTGGTTAAGCTACATTGACTCCTAATCTATACTATTTCTCTGCTACCTGTAATGTAGGTACCTTTTAATAGGGCACTGTATTTTTTAATCTACTCATAGTTTGCTTTTTTTTATCCTGCATAGCAAATAGTCTGTTTAAAATCAGGAATGACATGAACTGATGAGAATGAATTTTGTGAGGAACAAGGAGAATGCAATGATGACCTGAGCCAAGCTGCTTTCGGTGCCCAATGATCAAGTGTGCTGCTTCCCCTGTCCTGACCACGCATCCTGATGTAATGGAGCCCAAGTCATGGATCTGGAGGGGTGAAGGAAGCCCATGAAATGGCAAAATAGTATTTATCTGTGAAAGGATGGGGGATAGAGGTTAATGAAAATCTGTGTTGGGTATGGCGATGGTTTAGGGATGTACTTTAAGTTGTATGTGTAGGTAAGAATGGATTCCAGTAATGAGAAACAAATAGAATGGAAACTTGGAAGATATATAAATTATGTAGGATTTGAGTATGACTCAAATGGTATAGAATAAGGGATAGAGACTGTATTGGCTCTGACTGAGGTTGAGTTCATTTTTCCTGAGCAGCCCTGACAGTGCTGTGCTTTACATTGGTAGCTGGAGGGGTGTTGATAACATACGGGTGTTTTGGCTACTGCTGAGCAGTGCTGGCACAGCATCTGTGCTGTCTGTCTCTCTAACATTCCTCCCCTGCTCCCCTGTCAAGGAGCTGGGAGTGGGCAGGATCCTGGGAGGGGAGGAGGGGACACAAGCAGGCCAGCTGACCCAAATTATCCAAAGGGATATTCCATACAGGTGTCATCACTTCAGATATAAAAGCTAAAGGAAGGAGAAGGAACAGGGAACATTTGTTATTTAACAGTGTTTGCCTCCCAGAGCAACTGCTCCACATGTTGAAGCCCTGCTTCCCAGGAAGTGGCTGAATATTGATCAACAATGGGAAGTAGAGATCAATTTTTGTTTCCCTTTGCTTATGCACTCACAGACCCTAAACTTCCTTATCTCAACCTAGTAGTTGTTTTCCATCTTATTTTTCTCTCCCCTGCCCTAATGGGGAGTGATAGAGCAGCTTGGTGAGCACATGGCATCCAGCCAAGGTCAACCCATTACAGCACTGTTGAACTGCAGAAATAAAATCCCCAGGGCCTGTGTTAGGACTTTCACTCTGTCATTGTTAATTTTGTCAGGAGCCATGGTGGATGCAAACTGACGATATTAACCAGCCGTGAAAAGCAAAGCAGAGAGTTCATGCCAGTTCTGCACCCCAGACCATCCAGTAGTTCCTGGTTGATATCAGTCTTTTTCCCCAGTTTCATCTCAAGTGAGAGTTCTCAGTGACAGCTCTGCTCACTGGGATGACAGCTGTCAGAGGGACAGCAAAAATAGACTGGAATGTCTACATTTTTTAGAAATTCCCAGGAAGTGCTGAGCAGCCACTGAGAGAAAAGTCTTGCAGCTGTCTCAGAGCAAAAATGTTAAAATTGCAGCCCAGATCCCCACATGCCTTTCAAAACCATGGCCATGTATATTTGGAGAGTTAATTCCACATCATGTCAGTATTGCATGAATCCTCAAGGGGGTAAGAAAGGTTCTCATATGGCATGTATTACACACATGTAGATTTGGTAACAAATAATAGTTTATGATTCACAGAGGTTTTATTCTTAAGTCATTAATTGCCTTAAAGATGCTTTGCAACAAAATTATTCAGAGGAAATGTTCTGATTCTATTGGATTACATATTT
Source organism: Acridotheres tristis (assembly GCA_037013685.1). Classification (NCBI taxonomy): domain Eukaryota; kingdom Metazoa; phylum Chordata; class Aves; order Passeriformes; family Sturnidae; genus Acridotheres; species Acridotheres tristis. The sequence goes on along the minus strand of CM072886.1, from coordinate 141,485,178 downwards.
TCCGTCCTTTCTGTCATCAAGAGTGTCTGGAATTATGATTTTCTGTCAGATTGAAGCAATCTTGATTGATTTTATTTTTAGAATAGGTAGTGTTTCTATAAAGTAAATGGGATTATAGCACCATATTCAAGTGAGGTCTGTGTGATTAAAATTTAGCTTGTCCAACTGAGGGCAGAAGGAGAATGAAGTACAGAGGTTTCACCAAAGGAGTGGATGGCAATGGCATGCCTCAAACATTCCATGTGAAACTCAGATTTCCTGAACTGTTGTCTGTAAGGGGAGCTAGCCATGTGCACAGGTGGTCACACTGCAGTATTTTATGCTCCAAAATCAGTGACTTTATGTATTAGTTAAGTTCCCATTCCATTCTACTGAGCTGCTGATGCACCTTGGCATATTCTGTGGATCTTCACTTGAAGTATTCTCGCTGTAAAATAGGAAAATAGTGTCAAAATTTTTGATTACCACAACATTCAAAAAATAGAATCTAATTATTCTCTTCCATTTTCAGTCTTGGCTAGATTATATTTTTTTTTTTTTGGGAACCAATTAAAACCCACTAGAAAAGAATGAATGTGCTCCAAGAGTCTTTGCTTCTACTGCAAAAACTATTTATTCTGTGTCTAAATTTAAAGCAATGACAACAAATAATGCACATTATGTCCCATAACACTTTTTTTTTCTTTTTCTTGGTTTCTAAGGCTAATGCAATCACACTGATCAGTCTCTAGTTATAGTTGGAAACCAACAGGTCAATTTTAGCCATATTAGACAATGATAGAAGTCTCACAGGTAAAATGGTTCTGGAGGTTTTGTGAATGTCTGTAAAATGATAGGCAAAAGTGAACTGAATTAATCGCCTCACTTAGGAAAAAAATGCCTCACATGAACTCAGTATTTTTTTGTGTTTTTTGGCCTGGCCCTGCTGTGCCTAAGAGCTACAGACACAACCAACAGCAGACAGTGCAGATACAGCACCAAGCCAGGCCTGACTGTGCTTCTTTCTTCCCAGATGGCAGTGGGGGAATGTGGGGGGGCTACTAAAATATCATGGAATGAGATCATAATGAAAATAAGAGAAAAATTTGAATTATCACAGCGCAGATACAGGTGCAGGTATGCAAACCCATGCAAAAATCGAGATTTACTGATTCAACTGTTCACAGAAAAAACAAAACAAAAAAAACCCAAAAAACAAACAAACAAACAAACAAAAAAACCCCACAAAAACAAACAAACAAAAAAACCCACCTTTTGGATAAAGATATGTCACATCCATAAAAATAACCAAATACGTTTCTAAATGGCCTGTGGGTGACAGCCTCCACTGAGTAAAAAAAGACCTAATTTCCTATCACAGTGGGCCAGATTCTCAGCCTGTGTGAACTGGCAGGATTAATAAGAAATTAATTGAGTTGCACTGACCTAATGCCAATTTGCCCCCTGGTTTAGGATGTCAAAAATACTTCCAAGGAAATACATACAATAAAAAAATTAGGCAGGAATAAGTCTTGGGAAAATCGACATAAAATTATGTTAGGGAAGTAAAATATTGACTATTTTGAAGAATATCAGAACGGAGACTGTGCAGAGGGGTCAGTGATACCAAAAAACACGGAGTGGCACTGGGAGAGCAGAACCTGGGAACCCCTCTTGGCTGAAATGCACAGGTAGAAATGCACAATCTCTGTTCACTACAGCGTTCTCCCTCCTGTGCTAGGAACAGACATCAAGGCACAGGAATCCCACTGCCCCTCTGCTGATACCTCATCTTTGCAGGAAATGCTGGCTAACTTGAAATACTGGGGTTAAGGGTAGCTAACGAATGTCCTGGGTCATCTCACGTAATTTCATATATTTTAAAAAATAAAGTTCCTCCTGTTCCAACTGCAGGTAACTCTAGAAGATTTTTTTTCCACTGTATTATAAAGTTTAACCCACTCTGTATTTTTAGATAAATTTTGAAATAGTGCTACATGGAGTAAAACCTGCAGGAGATTTTGTTTTGAAAATAACAATATAGATGTAATATTTTTTTCTTTTTTTCCCTTTTTTTTGCAATTATTATTATTTGGCACATACGTCAGATTTGCATTTTCCTGCAAAGTTAGTGTGGGCAGTAGATTAAAAAGTCAGAAGCTCTATTTAAGAATTTCCAGGAGGTGGCGTGTGCCTACCTAATTTCCTCTGTCAGACTCAAGCACAGAGCTTTGCACTGCAGTACCTGATCATATATATGCATTTGCTTCCACTTGGACTTCTGCCACATTTTAGGTACATAACAATTAGTGTTTACCAGATGAGAAACTGTTCTCTAATTTTTTGCTCATTGCTGTTCAGTGTGTGCCCCAGTGAAGCATTTGTTACCACTTCAGATTTTGCTTTTGTAACTTAATTTCCTGGTGGACTTTTGCCTTAGTGCTCATCAGTACTTATTTTCTCACTAAATGTACATGCTAATTTGCTTTTTGCAGCACCTTTACACTTTTACCTCATTAGAATTGAGGCACAGGCAGATTAGGTTTTGTGACGTAGAGTTGACAATGCAGAAATCTTGGGTTTTCTTTCTGGAAGTTTGTCTAGAAGGGCAGTGGTGACTGCTCTACCAAGTGGCCCTTTGCAGAAAAGCAATCACTGTCAATACCTATCCACCGATTTCTAGTGTCTCCAGAGGTTTCCCCTGATGTCCTGTCTCCTAGATCTAAGGCTCATTTTGTTTGTTAATTCCTTTGCAACACTATGAGTGGAGAGGAGTGAGTGTTGTTGCTTCTTTCCTTGAAAAACTTGCAAAAATATAAGTAGTTGCCAAGAAAAAGATAGGGCTTTTTGTTATGGGAGAGGTGGGGAGACCCATAGTTCAGGAGAGCTAAGGAAGAGGAGAGTGGGTGGAGGCAGAGACCCTGTGGCCTATTGTGTTTCAAATCCTTCAAGTCATACTGGCATCACTCAGCATTCTTTGCCAAAGCATACCAAAACAAAACCCTAAAACCCCCCAAAAGCAGAGGAATTCCCCTGCATGCCTCAGAGCCCCTTGGTCTTCTCAGCCCCTTCATGAATTTCTCATGGTTTTCTTCAGGCATCCCCTCCTTTCTTTTTCCCTGCTTGCCCACATTGCCACTGCCATCAAGCTGAATTTTGCCTATGGAGCTGAAATACTGATTAAAGCTGCTGCCACCAAAGACATAAAAAGTATTTCCCAATCCTCTCCTCTCCTCTCCTCTCCTCTCCTCTCCTCTCCTCTCCTCTCCTCTCCTCTCCTCTCCTCTCCTCTCCTCTCCTCTCCTCTCCTCTCCTCTCCTCTCCTCTCCTCTCCTCTCCTCCCCTCTTTTTCATGTATTTAATTATATTAATATACCAAGTTCATAAATAGAAAACTGTGGTAAAGGTGTTGCTTTGTCTAGTTTGAGTTGGATGCAGCAGCCTGGGAGGAGGTCATGCCCTGACATGACATCTGTGACTGCCAAATCTGGGACTGGTTTCAGCTTTGCTCTCAGATGTGCCAGCTGCTCCTGCATGCTTACAACCTGATTCTGTGAGCCATGTGTCCTTCATTAAGGGCTCACAGTAGGTGCCACTCTGAAGACAAAATTTCTTAGAGCCAAAACTGATCAAAAAGCTGGCAGCCAGGAAGGCCAGCATTTCCACAGCTAGGTTACTGCTGTCTGTAGGGTAACCTGATGCTGTCTATCATTCACATTCTTCTTCTTCAAGCACTGGAATTTATTAATTTTGCCCAGAGTGATCTAGAACTTGCTTCTAGCCAAGTGCCATATTCGTGCCCTGTATATCTTATTCCTCTGAAGCTTATTCCTGTTCTCTGGGAGCAAATTCATCTGACTTTCCAAAGCTGATTGGCATGCCCAATGAAAGAGTGAAGGACTGAGCATGTATTTAAATACTATTGAATCTGACCAAAAAACCTAAACTACACAAAAAATATAGAGGATATAATTTTAAAATGCAGTTTCTTAATGTTCCTGAACTAAAAAACCACTTCATGAAATGCTGTTCAGAATATCACTGACAGACTTGCTTCCTGACATCGCTTTGCCTGACAGAAGGAAATTCAGTGAAGTAAGCAAGATTTTTATACATGTGAATAGACAAAATTTAGCTCTGAGTTGTTAATCTGCTGTGACTGCAGCAGAAAATATTATCTGACCATATTCTGTTCTTTATCTTGGTATGATTTTGACACAAGAGATATGTCATTTATCCTGTATTTAACACGTCTCAGAAAATTCTTTAAAGTTTTAAATAGAAAAATATCTATAGCCCTGTCTAACCAATCCTGCCTTTGTGAATAGGTAATTACCAAGATTGAACAAGTGTCTCTAAATTGCTTATATATTCCAGTTGCTTCTATTTTTTGCTGGCTTTATGATTTGCCTTCTAAAGAAAGCATGAAAGAGATATTTGCTTTGCTTTTGAAATAGCCTGCAGAAGATATGACTTTCATTTCAGGAATAGCAACAATTTGTTGTTTCTAAGGAATAAAATCTTTATTTTGCGATCTTTAACTGGTTTTTATTTCAAAGTTTCTGAAGCAAGAGAGGTTGTATGTATTTTTAATCTTCTAAATTGAAAATCTTATAATATTGAAGAAAATAAAAGCAGCAAACAAAAATTTCTAGTTAGCTAAGATAATAATGTGACTCCTTTCTCCAAGAAAAGTGTCATTGATGAAAGAAATTACTGTGCCTGATTGTCAATCCTAGTTCTCAGCACTTGCAGAAATAATAGCACTTAATTTTCTTAGTCTTCTGCTGTTGGAGATACTCTGTTCTTAATCTAAAATTGTAAATATGAATAAACCATGATCCCACTGACAGATATTCCTTTGACTTTAGGAGAACAGTGATTACATTCACGAGTCTCTGCAGCCCAAACATGAACAGGACTTAGCACAAACCCTAAATTTGCTTATTTCTATTTCTGAATTGTACTGAATTCTTATTATTGAATTTGCCGAGAAGAAAAAGCTCATTTTTTTGTGCACTTTGTGAACATCTTCTTTCTTTGTTTCATTCATGAACCACAAAAAACCCATGAAAAATGCTTCACAGTACTTGTAGTACTTGTGCCTAAATTTTCAGTAGCATATTTAATATACCTGTGCCTGAAGGGAAATTAAACAGAGGATGGGGCAAAACTATATACAAGAGCATGTAGTGACAAAACAAGGCGAAATGGGTTCAAATTGAAAGAGAGTAGGTTTAGATTAGGTATGAGGAAAAGTTCTTTACTGTCAGAGTGGTGAGGCACTGGAACAGGTTGTGCAGGGAAATGCCCATCCCTGGAAGTGTCCAAGGCCAGGCTGGATAGGGCTTCAAGCATCCTGGTCTGGTGGAAGGTGTCCTTGCTCATGGCAAGGGTTGGAACAGGATGATCCTCAAGGTCCCATCCAACTCAAAGACTCATTCTATGATTCTATGATAAACCCTTTTATCCTAAGAAGCTGGACAAGTTTTACAAATATAGACTCTGCAAGAATCTATTCCCTACTACTTTGTCTTCCAAATTTGTCAGGTGTCTTGGATGTGATAGTAGTAATTTAAACTATAAATGGGTCAGTGACTAAAAGGCATTTGCATCATGCTCCTTAAGTATCTGAATTTTTTGTATGGAAGTTATACTCATGTTTCTGTATGGAGATTAGAAACAGGTGAATAGCTGTTTGCTTCCTTTAAGGGATATTGTTCAAAATTTGTTGATATATAGAGAGGAAAGAAAATAGGTGTGACCATTGGAAGCACCATTCCTTATTTGTCACGTGATTTTTTTTTTTAAAGTATAGAATTTAATCCCTATGTAATATTTTGAATCTTCAGAAGAACAAAATGAAGTAAACTGAATATGTACTTTTATCTTAAAGGACTCCTAGAAGCAGTATACCCTGTTGTAACTATATATATATATATATATATAATAACAGTCATCTCTTTCCTCCCACTAACATTGTTTTGTTTTTTGGATAAGTGCATAGAATCAGCTGACAAAAATGGTGTGTAGCTTTTACTGCATATTGTATTTTTGCTCTTATGTTCAGTGGTTTGTATGCATCACTAAAATGTGTGGTTCAAAGACAAAATATACTTTAACACGAGGAATATTACATGGCAAAAATTTATGAAAACAAGTGCAGGTCATCTGGAATTAAAAGTTTCCTTTTCAGGACCTTGTTAAATTTTTTTGTAGCGTTACAAAAAGGCATGTTTAAAATGCTTCAGTGTCCAAGACACAGGAATGGGATTCTAATTTACCACATAATCACTCACTTGGTTGTTTTGCACAATACAATCCAAGTGAAATGCATTTGATTTTTCACTTATTAGCCTTTTACAAACATTAATCAAATCTTCAGGACTTCAAAATAGTGCTGAAGACAGATCTGTCAGATTCTCCTCTTTCCCTCCCTCATTCCTTCCCGCCTTCCCTTTTCTACAATGACATTCACTCTGCAGTTGGAAAGTAATTCCATCATGTGTTGCATTGGTATGACTAATCTTAGATGACAGTATTATATCCTTACAGTTTTTGAAAACAGAAAAGCTGATTTCACAAGGAATAAAGCTTGACAAAATGGAAGTTCTCTCTTACACTCATCTGGTCTTTCATGTTACATGTAATGGATCTTGTTATATATATTCTATTGTAAAGGAAGAGCATTGCTTATAGGAAATGTTTCTCACTTAGACCTAACCTAAAATTTGCTTTGCTTTTAACATAGAAATATTTATTAGAAATCAGTTATTTAAAATAAGCCACAACTATCAGCATGTATATTGGAGAGTAACCCACAAGTACAATCAAAAAATACTGTGCCCTGGTGTAATTCTCATCCACTTCAGTCATTTCCTGACCACCATCAAATGTCTTTCAAATACAAGACACAAATACAAATACACTTGCAAATAAATCTAACCAGGTTTAGCCTCTACAGGCATAGGATAAAATGTTTGCTTGTCACTGCTCACAGTTGATGTGTGTCACCCAACAGATATATTAACAGCATTTGCAGTCTAATCCATCTTCAGTATGATTTACACTGGCAATTCTATTATCTCCAAATGCAGGAGCTCATTTTGGATAGTGTCCAAAAATTCATTTGAACGCTTGATCTGACTTCTGTCAGGGAATCTAAACATGTTCTGGTCCCACACAAACGGGCTGTGGTCTCAGGCATCACCCTACAGCTGCAGTGTTGCTCTTTTTGTATTTTAAAAAGCTACAGAGAACAGGCCTTAGTTTACAACTAGTGCTTGTGCATTTGATTCTTAAGTGAAAGCTGAGCAAAACATAATTTTATTGTATGAACAATAACATTTTAATGGCAATATTAAAAGCAAACTGTACTTTTTTCCCCCTGGTATTGTATAAAATGCAAAAGATTAACATCTTTTCCTACTACTTTTAGACAGATATTGGTCATTAATTGCAAACTTCTGATGCAGTTACTCTGTGACTTTCATCTTGCCTCTACTTATTATTGGCTCAGAAGGTACTTCAATATTCCCTGTACTCTTATGCTCTTTCAAAGGGTAGGTGGAAGGCATTGCTGTCACATAATCAAAGCCTTTTTGATGGGTAGGCTTTGTTTCCCTATTTGACCTTTTTTAAAGGAACAGCTTTGCATAAATCCCTCTTCCCTCCCAGATATAGTGCTGTAGAAGTATTGTGCTGTAAGACACTTGGTATTTCCTACCTCATCAGTCCCATTCCACAGAGAAGTGGTCCATAAAATTACAGCTTTCCACTTGGCTGACAGCACACTGTCATTTTGCTCCTTCTCATGGAGCAAAATTTCATAAAGTAAAAGGAAGAATAAAAATAAATGATGAAACAGGCTTTTTTTGTTCCCTCAGGAACTCTGTAGTGACAAGAAGCAACTTCACTTACAAGTCAGAAGAATCATAGAATCACAGAATGGTTTGGGTTAAGTTTGACTTTAAGGATCTTCTTGTTCCAGCACCCTGCCATTAGAGGCAGCATCCTGAATTTGAAGCAAGAGGAAATTGAAAAAAAATCCCAACAGTTGTTTGGTATTTATCCTTGACTTCAACCTTCATTTTACTTCTCAAAAAAGACAAAGAAATTGAAGGACTCCAGCAACCTTTCACCTTCAGTCTCTTAGACTTGTGTTAGGGAGTTCTATAATGGCTGTTAAAAGCAGATGGAAATGGTTGGAGTTTGTGGTTCTCTTATCTAAGATTGCTTTTATTCTCCCATAGCATTCATTAGAAATGTATTTATGTGATTACCTGTCCAACCTGAAGAGTATTTTCCCACAACTCTCTCTGTATTTGAAATTCTTGACAGATAACAATTTTGACCAGTAGAGCTTGAAAAGGCCCTTTCTTTAATTATGAGAATAGATTACCATGATATCATTGACTAAACTGTAGCTTGGTGAAGCTACAGCAGGGACAAGTTAGGGAACAGGAGGTGAGGTAGAGGTGGGTGGAGAACTTGAGGACTAGGAATAATTTCTCTGTGCTGCTCCCTGAATGTTATCTCAGGCACAGCATTTCCTCCCAGCTATGCCTCCAGCTGTGATGGCTCTCTGGAAATGTGACCTACTTACATTCCCATCCCATGCCTTTCTGGGGAATAACACCCAACAGATCAGGAAACTGCTACAAGAAATGAAGATCTGAGCTGAACACTCATGCTGTTTAGGTGATGGGGTGGTAGATTTCCTGTGGTGAGAAAAGAATTGAGGGCAGTAACTGAGGTCACCCAGGCTGTTCTACCATGACTTTTAATTCAAAATGACAAGCAACTCAAAAAGGCCACCCATTACAGCTTTCCCCCTAATGTGTGGTCTCCTTAAATTTTAAGCTAATTCAGCATACTATGGGATGTGCTAACAAATCGTGTATTATAGACTTCTATGTTTATAAAATAAATTGTTATGGATGCATTGTTACACCTGAAGCAGTGAATGGAGCATATAGGTGATAAAAGGTAGACAATTCTTCATTTGTAACACACTGACTCACCCTTCAGTGTTACAGTGAGTGTTAGAGCACTTCAGATTATTCTGATAACTTCTGTCTCTGGAGAGAATCCAGGAAAGATGAAGCTGTGGTGAGAGAAACATAAAGGACGAAGGGAACGTCAGTACCATTCTTTAATTATCCACTTCTACTGGTCCTGTAAAAGCCTGATTTTGGCCTCATCATCAGTTCTCAGGCACCAGGGAACCTTAAGACCATTCTTCACAGTATTCTTGCACCCTTCAGGGACTGCTGTTTGATGGGAGTAAGGGAAGGGGATCGACAGGCGACAGGACACTGTGCCCGCAAGCTGTGAGATACATTTAGAACTGGGAGATCAAAAGCAGGAAAGAGTCGCCAGACTTTGAATATTTGCATTTCACAGAATAAATCCCCAGTGTTTTGCCCACAAGGAAGAACTGAAATTTCAGAAATATTTAAAGGATAACAGTAGCCCTCTTCCAGGCATAAATTCTGCCTTTGCTAGGGCTGACCCAGTTCTGTTCCTTCTTTGCTGAGACAGTATCTCAGTAGAATAGCAACATGTCTCAGTTCCCTTGCCATTGCTAAGATTCAGAATATAATTCAGTTATAAATATAGCTATTAATTTCAGGATCTCTAGAGATATGTGAGACACTGATGCCTAGTTTCTGCATTATCCTAAGATGTATTTTACAGTCAGATTGAAGAAACATTTTTATACATTCTATAGTTTACATTAATAAGTATATTTGCAGGAAATAAACTTTATATCAGAACATTTTGCCACAAATTTACTCTTCCCTTAAACTTGTTGGCTTCCTGAAAAATATAATTTATATAAAGCACTCTTGTCATAAAGAAACATGTTCTCCATGAGCTGGGATTCAGGATTCTGCCCTTTCCCTTCTGTGTTCTTAGGGGCATCAGTTCTTAGGTTCCCCATATTTGGGGCAGGACCAGTAATTGCAACATCATGTATAAAGAACATTCTCTTCCACTAATACCAGAACTTGTACCAGAGAAAGATATTCTGATAATATTACAAACTGGCCATTCTCCTACCTGTTATCGTGGCTGTTATGGTGCACGTAGTGTCAGTGATCCAAGCACTGAAAATGTATTCATCTACTGTGCTTATTTTCCTACTTCTGCAAAACTATGGCTTAACTATCATCAGATCTAAGCAATAACAGGAAGAATTAGATTCTTCTTATTTCCTTCAGATATCTGAGACTTATTTTTAAGCCTATGCCTTATTTCAAGCTTTCATTCATGGCAATCAGAGATAGCTTCTTATGTGGAACTTTATTTCTAAAATCCAGTAGTAAGGTCTTTGCCATGTAAGTAAAATTATAGTCAGAGAATGGTTTGGGTTGGAAGAGAACTTTGAAGGTCATCTGCTTCCAGCTCCACTGATGTGGGCAGGGGACACCTTGCACTAGACCAGGTTGTTTAATCCACTGTCCAGCCTGGTCTTGAATTCTTCCAGGGATGAAACAGCCACAACTTCTCGGGGCAACCTGTTCTGGTGTCTCACCATCCTTACAGTAAAGAATTTCTTCCTAATATCCAGTCTAAACCTGCTTTCTTTCAGTTTGAACCCATTCCCCCTTGTCCTTTCTCTACATGATCTTTTAAATAATCTCTCTGCATCTTTGTTGTAGCTTCCCTTTGGGTCCTGGAAAGCACCAGTTAGATCACCCTTAGGCCTTCTCTTTTCCAGATTGAAAAATCCCAATTTTCTCAGCCTTTCCTCATAGGAGAGGTGCTCCAGCCCTCTGACCATCTTGGTGGCCTCCTTTGGACTCACTCCAACAGGCTGAAGTCCTCCCTTTGCTGGACACAGCACTGCGGGTGTGTTCTCAGCAGAGCAGAGCAGAGCAGAGCAGAGCAGAGAGGCTGAACCCCCCTCCCTCACCAGAGCAGAGAGGCTGAATCCCTTCCCTCCTGTTGCCCATGGTGCTCTGAATGCAGCCCAGGACACGTTTGGGTTCCTGGGCTCCCAGTGCACATGGCTGGGTCATGTCCAGTCTCTCACCCCCAAACCCTCCTTGGCAGGACTGCTCAATCTGTCCACTCATCCAATCTGTCTCCCTCCAATTTAGAGAGAGGGAAGTTGTGAGAGAGAGATCTGTTGTGTCAAAGCCTTTACAGAAATCCAGATAAATTACATCTGTAGCCCTTTCCTTGTGTCACCTTGTCCACTGATGCAGTCACTCCATCATAGAAGGCTACTGGGTTGGTCAGGCAGGACAGCTTTGGTGACAGTGTGCTGGCTGTCCCAAATTACCTCCTTGTTTTCCACATACATTAGCATGGCTTCCAGGAGGATCTATTCATGATCTTCCCAGGCAGAGAGGTGAAGCTGACAGGTCAGTAGTTCCTAGGGACATTGTCTGTATTTTTAAAGATGGGGATGATGTTCCCTTTCTCCAGTCACCCGGGACTTTATCTGACTGCCATGACTTTTCAAATATCGTGGCTTGGCAACCACATCAGCCAATTCCCTCCAGACTTATTTCTGGTTTCACTTTCTCAGTGATGTCCACTAGCTGCTGGTTGTTCTTCACCATTCCATTAGGCATCATAAACACTTTGGTACCCTAAAAGAACAATTTTCTGGTTTTTAACTTTTCATATGTGGTCCATATCTAGGCCATCATGGCTGTGAGAAGAATTGGGTCAGTCACTGGGAAGTTCATGTCTAAATGGATCTGGCTGAGATCATGGCTATTCAGAATAGGTTCCTTAAGCAATTCATCAAGTTCCAGCAGCTTTTTAAATTTGCTGCAAGGTCTTCAGCTTCAACCATGATCCAATCCCTGAAGGAGCCCACCTTGAGCTTCACCTCAGAGCAGCAGATTAGCTCTTCTGAAGCCCATGATTGCTAGTATGAGGGAGCAGCACACCATTCCTTATAGGATCCACTATCTTTTAAGTATAATTTCCATTTTTCTTGTATAATAAAGAGACTTAAATACCTAAAATCCAACCTTCTATCTTCAAGTGTTGTAGTTGAAGAACTGCCCACAATGATTAACTATGCCAAGATGTTTATGGAGTATAATTTCATTAACAGAAGTTCAAATTTGCATCACTGGCAGCAAAGACATGTAATGCTAAAGCTGTGGAACACCACAATTGAGAGTGTTCAGAGGTAATTTTGGATTTGTAGCTGATATGAAGTAAAAGTGGCAATCAGCTGATGCACACTTCATGCTGCACAGATATCTCAGTGAGAGTGGGTATAAATTCTGTTGGCTGCAATAGGGAAAACTAATACTGTACTGCTCTTGTAAAGAAGTGGCTTGGTTGTAACAACTGCGTTGTAGGGAGACAGCACTTGCCTCCCACCCTCTCTCCTAACCAACACTTAGCAGAAGATAAAACTTCACTCTAAAATGGATGTGCAGCACCACCTCTCGTTGGGATTGCTTTCTGCAATGCGATCCTTGCAGATTCCCTCCTTCCTCCTTCCCGCCCTCTTGATAAATGTAACAAACTGGGACAAGTAGCACAGTATTTTGCTTTTATGAATCTGTAAAAGTACAATTATTCTGTCTTCCTTGAAGGCTACAGCATCAATGTGCTCGCACGTCTCCTCTAGAGTGTTATCACTTACATCCCTCAGATTAGATCGAAAGTTCCACTTGGGCAAACGCAAACTGCCTGTCAGAAATCTTTGCATGTTTTCATCCCAAGAGTATTCCAGATATGCCAAGGTGGATGCCATATAACCTCTACCATGGTTTAACCCTGGCCAGCAACTAAGCCCCACACAGCCACCTGCTCTCTCCCCCAGCTGGATGGTGGACAGAATTGGAAGAGTGGAAGTGAGAAGGCTCATGACTTGAGATAAAGACAGTTTAATAGGTAAAGCAAAGGCTGAGCACACCAGCAAAGTGAACCAAGGAATTAATTCACTGCTTCCCATGGTCAGGCAGGGGTCAGCTATCCCTAGGAAAGTAGGGCTCCCTTGTGCATAACAGTGACTTGAGAAGACAAACACCATCTCTCTGAACATCTCCCCTTTCTTCTTCTTCCCCAGCTTTATATGCACATATTGCCTGGAATACACCTGTGTTCAGTTGGGGTCACCTGTCCTGGCTGTGTCCCCTCCCAGCTCCTTCTGCACTTGTTTCTGTGAGGAGCAGAAAAAGCCTTGGCTCTGTGTAAGCCCTGCTCAGCAATAACTAAAATATCCCTGTGTTATCAATGCCATTTCCAGCACAAATCCAAAACTCAGCCCTACACCATCTGTAACTTTTATCCCAGCCAAAGCAGTACCATATCTTAAATGAAACTAGGACTGGAAACTGAGCCATTTCCTCTGTTGAAAGGTAAGAATGCACATTTAGCTGCTTTGTGAAGGAGGTTGATGTAGCAGGGAAAGGAAACTCTTAAATTTGATCTGCTAACATAAAAAAGTGATATGGGTAGCAGGCTTGTATGGAACTGTATTTTTCATATAATTCAGCCATCCTGATGATGTTAACTCACTATAATTTAAATTTTTTTTTTTTCCTTGAAAGTTACTATTTTTCTAAAAAGATAGATCCATTTTTTGGGCTGGACTTTTCCTTGATAAACATTAAAGGAATAAAAACTCTCTCAATAAAGATAATTTATTATTAGAAAACACTTAGAGCCTCGTAGCATAAAAACAGTGAAAAACCTCAACATGGATCTGTGGTAATTCAGGCACCTACAAATAAAATAATCAAAGAAGCCTAGAAAAATTTAGAAGTTTCTAGAGACTATGTGAGAATATCTTTTAACTTTTGCTTATTTCTGTGTAATATTGTCAAGAACTAGTTCTGTTTTAGCAGCAAAGGTTAACAGGTATCATCACAGACTGCCTGCCATAAATCAGTATTTCTAGGCAATTTCTTCTCTCACTTTCAAATTATTTAGTGGTCTTTAACAAAATTTTAAACAAAACAAACATTCAATGATGAGGTAGTATCTATAAATAGTCCAAAATGTGCAGATTCAGACTATATGGCTCATTTCTTTCACAAAGAAACATGAGCTCAGAACTTTGACTGGATGTTGAACTACTCAACCTCCTGGCTGACTAGATCCTCATAATAGCATTATTTTTCTGAGAAAGTCTTGGTGGCAAATATTTTTTGGAGCACTGAACTCCATGCTGACTTTCACTTACAGAACAGAATAAAAGAATATTTTTTCTTAGTACAGAGCCTGCTGTGGGAAGAGGTAAATAGGTGCTCTTAGGTAGCATGAATGGTATTGTTTAACAGTATAATAATAACTCTATTCTGCTAACAAAACATATGACACTGTAGGAATTCAAAATTCTTTGCTTGTGATCTGTCACAATCCAGTCTTGTGAAGATAACATACTAAAATGCCATAGACTGATTTACACTTTAGGGGAAAAGAGTAGTTTAGAGTATATGTACCAAACTTTTGGTTACAGGCTCAGAAAAATAAAGCACTTGTCATTTTCATTTTGTAGGCTATTAAAAATGTGATGACTAATTAGAGTGAAAAAATGAAGTTTCATTATTGATTGAACTGAGCTGCATAATAATGCACTACCAAAACGATTTGGGAAGAAAAAATGTATTAAATTAGTAACACCAAACTTGAAAGTTTCTAAAAAGTGCTTATAAATAATTAATCTCAGAGATTATAAAAAATTAAAAATAACTCAAATCTTGTGAACATGTGCAGTCCTTATGCAATCAAAAATCTCACAGAAACAAGAAGTTTGCCTATGAAAGGGCGGACTTCAGGACATAGGAGATGAAATCAGATGGGGAAAGGATGAGCATTTTTATTAAAAATTATCCAGTCTGAAAAACTATTTCTCAGGTTGAAGCTGTAGTCTAATCCTTCCTAATAGACATCATTATTTTCTAATCCTGTTTTTTGCACCTTATTCTTTGAAACAATAACCATGCTTTATAAAGGAAGACGATGCCATAAAAGCTTGGCATTCTAACTCCTCTAAATTTGTTTTTCTCCTGTAAAATGGGTCCATTCCCATGGCTTCACAATCTGTGTTTTGTTTTCATGAAGCAAAGAGATAGGAGGGAAGTATGAACAGTTTAGTGACTTTTCCTCCACTGCCCAGCTCCAGGGAAGAGAGAAATTCACATCTGTCCAAAGGTGATGGGCTGAGGCACTGTTCACTTGGGTGTTTTTCAGGTCTGGTAAGTGCAGGTGATTTATGTGCTTTTGAGACACCACAGACCCTTACTACTCACTTATTTCCAGCTATTCTTTGTGCTGTGGTTCATGCCTTCAGCACTTAAGCTACAACTCTCTTCGATTTTCCCAGAACAGCTCTAGCAAGTCCAGCAGGAGAACAAATTCAATTGAAGGACAAAAGCTTAAAGTGCTGAAGATAAACCTGGCTAGCAGAGAAAAAGGACTACAAGATCTGAGATTCTCCCCATCAATAGCAGCTTACAGCAGGGCTTGAAACAGAGAAATCTGTCAACAGCTGTTATGTGAGCTTCAAACAAGTGTTGAAATGTTCAGCTCCTCTTGAATCGTCTGCCATTGCTGTAATCTTCCTCAGTCATTCTCCTGCTTATTTACTTATTTATTAATTTATTGAAAATTTCCTGGTGGCCCTCTTGCTCAAATGCCCGTGTAATGAGATTCTGCCAGTTCTGCTCTTTTCCTTGGTCCTCAGATAAGGAAAATGCCATCCTCTGGAGGAGCCAGGTCCCATCAGTCACTAGATAACAGTAAAATCAAGGAAATAATTTTGAAAAAGAAATCCCGACACTCTCATGCATAAATAGGACTGTATTAGGAGAAAGTGTAGCTTTTAATTTTATTATATATGCTCAATGACTTTGCAAAAAAAAAAAAAAAATCCTCATGGTGTCCAGTTGTTGTACAGGACGATGGAGTGTTACTGGTGGCTAACAAGCTTATGCTCAGATGTGCACAGAGGAGAAACTTCTTCCTCACTCCTATAGCTGTACCTTTTCCAGGCTGTTTTTCCTTTGTTTGCCCTAGGGGTAGAGGAGCACATTCTCACTGGCCCTTCTGAAATCCTCCACATCTAAGGCAGAAGAAATAGGATTTGCAAAAGAGCACAAGTAAGGTTCAGTGCAAGCAAAAACCATAACCATTTTTAAAGAGGAATTATAAAATTATTTCTTTTTACTGTTTTAGGTGATGATACAGAAATCTATGGAGATACAGCCTTAAAAATGAGAGAAAGAACCATCTAGTTATTGTCTCGTAAAACATGCTGTTCTTCATTACTGCTTGAGATTTTAGAAATACCTGTGAAGACTTTTCTGCTTCTATGTGCAAAATAAATTGGACTGTATAGAGCATCAGCAGTCTTAGACAAAATTAAGCTTTCAGGGAGGCTTAATGGCAGAAAACATAATGGTATTTAAATTACAGAGCCATAAAGGACAAAACTATCAACAAGTGAACAAAAAACAGAACCCATGAAGAAAACTCCCAGAGCAAAGTACAGTTATTTTATCCCATTAAGGGATTCAGCTTATTCTTTATTTTTTGAAACAGATGGTATGGCAAGATTGGCAATGCTTTGCAGCATGAGCATCATCTAACTCATTCAGAGCAAAGCTGAAAATAACAAAATGAAACTCAGCATGGAAAAAGACTCAAACTAGCAAATGCATAGGGAAAGAAATTCAAAACAAAAATACAGAAAGGAGACCTGGAAAGCAAGTGTGCTAAAGAAGGCCGAGGAATGGGGGGCCCACAGGTGACATCCACTTAACCAGGCAAGGGGTTTCAACTGTGCAGACTAGAATTATTCAGACTGGAACATGACTGGCACATTGTGACTTGAACTTTTACATTTAGCTTATAAATTATTTATTGCACAGCTTTTAAGGATGAGAACTCATGGAGTTTGGGTTTCTGTGCCTTTGCTAAAATTTTCCATACTCCAAGGCAGACATGGAGCACCATATTTTATGGCTCAGAAAGTTTGTAAATTCTGTCAGAATTTCAGATTGCTCTTTTTCCTCTCTCCTTACCCCCAGAAGATCTGATCCAGTTCCACAGTGCTGCCTTTGGAAACACCAGAACTGAGCACTGAGTGTTTGTGTGTTTATCATGAACAAATAAATATTCATCTGGTCCATCTGTGTGATCAGACTGTGACAGAGCCCTCATTTTCTGTCCGAAGTATTTGGAAGAATTTGTGTCTTTCCTGGTTAATTTTTAAAAAAATTTTAGCAATACATCAGCACTTACTATACATTATATTCATTTGATACATTTGAGTATAACTGGTTATGTGTAGTAGTTGAATATATTCTTTACTAATTTTCATGTGGGTGAAAAATAGAGATAATTATAACTCATGCAGAGATTTGATGGCTGTGAGTAATTCCAGTTTTTAAGCTTCGGGACTTGTGGTTTTTGTCCTTTAACTGTTTGCTTCCTTAACATGTGAGCTTCATATTGAGACCAGCCAAAGTAAAATCAACAACAAAATGAAGGAAAAGTGATAAAGCCAAAAAGCACCAGTCCATGGGAACTGTCAATCTTTAGGAAATTTGTTCTGAATATTTAGTAGATTTAATTGTGTTTTGAAAGAAGGATTATAAACATACACAGTAAGGAATCTGAGTGAAAATTATTTCCCTTTCCAATTCAAAATATAAGAATAACAATGATTATCATGACCAGGGTTTAGATTTTCCATTAACCCAGCCGTTACCAAGGAAAAGCTTTGTACTAGGTTTGTAAAGAATCATTACATGAGTAACAGATATTTGATACTTTCTGGATAATACCTCATGTTCCAAATTAAAAGTAGCCTTTTACAGAAAATTTTGCTTTCTGAATTGGTCTCAAGTCATTACAGTGACTCATTAAAATACATTGTTTTTGAAAATTCCCTAAAGCAGCAATTCCCTAAAGCATCACCCATAAGGTACTGCTTTGCAATTTATGACTTCTATAACACAAATATGTTTTTTGCTTTTAAACTGAAAATATGTCCTGGACTTCTATTTTTTTACAGCATTACAGGCAAATTTGAAGTGCTGGGAGTTACTTTGGGTGTGTGGAAAGGGATGATCATGGGGATACATCCCATCATTGCCTCTCAGGAGGTAAATGCTGCATGTCTTCCCTTGTCAGCACGAAGGTTCACCAAGGGAACTTGTGAGTACAAATGTAAGAAACTGCAAGCAAGCCCTCATGGTGAATTTACCAGAATGTAGCATATGTAATGCAATGGTTGGCTGCACAGGTCCTTGGTGGATAAATGTCTTTGCTGAGACAAATACACTGGGCAAAGATATCAGAAGGTTGCATTGGTGTAACTGCAACAGCAGTGCAGAGTGGAGAGGAACATCAGGTTAATTTTCACCTGGTGCTTGAGGAAACTTTGGTTCAGCTGTATCCCACAGAGGTGTATGTCCTTCTACCTCCCTAGAAAGGCTAGAGCCTTTCATCTCTCCTGCTCATGCTTTTAAATACTCATTCTATCCCTGGACATAGATCTAGATTAGTGTCCTGACTACCGTCACTGGAGAATGTTTCACATAGTGCAAAGTATAAAAAGATCAAATTGAACTCATGCTAAATGAGGATATTAGGAGTATTTCCTATAGCCAAACATAGCATTTGCCTAACCAATCCGAAACTGTTCAAATACTTCAGTCACGCAGATCATTTTGTTAAGACGAGATTGATTTGTTCTTCCAAACTACCATGCTTTCCTGATCTGTTTGTTCAGCTTGTAAACTGTAATATCAGATGGGGCATTCATTAAGAGTGAACCAACCAGTCTGTGCTGAGGATGGGACCTCCAGATGCCCTGAATTGCCCCCTGGGAATGCCACTGGGAATGGTCCCTGCTGCCTCCCACCCCAGGCAGGGGAAATCAGCCTCTGGAACAGGGCTGATAGCAGACAGGGTAGCAGGCTGCACACAGCCTTCCCTTGTTGCAGTCGAAGCCCTGCTGGGGCTGGGATCCCCAGGGAATGAAACCACACCTATAACTAGTGAAGCAATGGATCAAAGCTCACCTATGATCTTCTCTCCTATTAATAGCTGGACCAGCTGAAGCACTGCTGGCACTGTTAGACCTCTGCTTGCAAAGGGAGCTTTGGCAGGTTTGCTTGACTGAATAAAAAGTTAGTTGCTTGAATTTTATATTCCTTCTGCTTTATAAGTCTTTTTGTTCTGATACCATTACCAAGCAGTGATGAAATACCCTCAGTAAACACAATGATTTCAGGACAGAGGGGAATTTCACATCATGGTGGCTGGACTGTAGTCTTTCCTCTTCTTGCTGACTGCCTGATTGCTTTCTTCCTCCTCTCTCCTTCCTTCTCAGTCCCCAACCCTCTTTCCTTCCCAACTTTCCCTTATGAAAGGATAATAATTCCCTCTCCAATTTTTTTTTTTTTCTAAACTAAGGGCAGATATTGCATACTAAGTTACATTTAGTGTTTTGGCTCTAATCTAACCAAAATACAACCTCTGGAGATCTTTATGTGACTCCAGGGACTAATAATGAATATTTAGCAGCTCAATTATGCACTATGGAAACAGAGATGGATAACCCAGGGGAAAAAGAAACAAAAAGCCTAATCAAAGGAAAGAGATAACTTGAAGATAAATGTGATAGAACCATGAAAAGAGAATTACAGAAGGCTCTTCCAGATTGCAGGGGTGTGGAGGAGAAAGATTTTCCCTGCAAAAGATACAACACTGAGAAGATGAATCGCAGATGTCAGGAAAAAGTATTCCTGCTGTCATAGGTATGGCCCTCAAATTGTACTTTGAGGTTTGTCTGGTTGGGATGGAGACATCCAGCTGCTGCCCTGCTCCCTAGATCTGGCTCAGCCACCTCACCTAGGACAGCTGTTTGGAAAGCAAGAGGTGCCCTAATCCTTGAGCACTTCCTTTCAAGGACAGGCTGTCCCTGTACAGGACCCTGAGCTGGTTCTGCCTCTGCTTCCCTGAGAGTGTGAAACGAGGAGCAGACGCCTGCCTGCACAAACAGCTGGATCTCTCCTAGCTGAAATGGCTGGCACTCTCACATCCATGTTATTTGCAAGGAAAAGGAATATACCTATAAATCTGACCCCACAAATAACATATTTGACCCACTTTTAAAAGCTGTTGAGCTAGATTCAATGAATTGTCCATAAGAAAATCAGCACAAAAAAAAAAAAACCAAAAAAAACCAACCAAACAAAAAAAAAAACCACCAAAAAAAAAAAAACCCACCAAACAAACAAACAAAAAAAACTTTCCCAGCTGAAAACCATGTCTCTGTGCTATTCTGTAAGGTGTCTGATTTGAATTCTATTTCCTTAACACATTAATAACAGGACACAGCCCTCAATAATTACTCTTTCTTTTCTGTTGGAAATTAAACTGGAACATTTTGAGCCTTCTGTGCCTGTGAAAGATTTCCTTGCTGGGTCTTGGGGATTACACTGAAATTACTTTGCAGATTCTTCTTCCTTGGTTTGGAATTTGTGAATGATCAGCAGGTGGCTTTCGGACATCAATCAGGAGCTGTGCTTTAACTAAATTATTTAGATGAGAGACCCAAATCATGGTCTCAATTTCTCTTATGGAAAACCTGCAAAAGCTGTTTTCATATTGAAATATGATATTTCAGATTTTGGGATTGCACCTGAATAGCCTTGCAACACACATTCACCAATCAGCTACACATCTGTGGAACATGCCCCCCAGAGCCTCTCCAAATTTAGAAATTAAAAATCAAAATCCATTTACTCAAGTCCCCAAGCAAAGCAATTTGGACTTTGATTTCTTGTAGCATCTTTTGGCTGATTTATGCTATGATTAAAATTTTTGTTGCTGATGATGCATTATGCATGCAGAAGCTGATGAAATAACATCACAGTAAAATCTAAAAATAGAGTCATTCAAGTATCCTTTAAAGAAAACCTGACATGAATTCTAGCTCACACATCAATGAAGCTGAGCTGCAAAGGCACATTCCTCTTACCCACACTTCATGCAGAATTGAAAGCCCAGACAGATCCCTGTTGTGCACATTTCTACCATCTAAACCTCAGAGGTGATTTGATTTACTTTAATTTAATGAGACAGGAAGAAGGGTGAGGTGTACACTGAGTTCTTCTCACTGCACAGGTTGATAGTTTTACCTATTTTTGTCCTTTATAGTTAATGTGTTGCAGTTGGCTGGTCATGACTGCTTCTCAGCAGACCTGTAGGTATCACCTCAAGGCAGGGGTAGCATTTCAAAACAGCTTTTATTTTCCCTCAAAGAGAAGAATTAAGCAACTCAACCTTCTTCATATCAATAGAGGAAAATGTCTTCCTCTCTTTCAAGCTATAAACAGCCACAGCTTAAACATTTGCTCTCTGCCTCAATCATTTATTCTCGCCTTGATCTGAAAATGTGCCTAGGAGGGCTCAGTACTTCAGGTTGATCCCTATAACCTGCTCATTGCTGTCCTTGCAGAAGGATTAGCTGCCTTCTTGAGTCACTGGGGACTCTAAAATCCATTGTTGTGCCCCCTTCCCATGGAATGGACACATCTGAGGAGGGGGAGCTTCATTCAGCCTCTTTCAGGATGATGAGGAAGGTAATGAGTGTGTGTGTGATCAGCTAAAAAGTGCTGCACTCATGTTTTAATCCTTGTATTCACTGAGTGAACATGCTCTGTGGGTGTGACAGTCGTGCAGAAGATGAGAGGAGATCCACTCTTCCTCGGCAGCACATCACTTCAATTATGCCCCCTTCATGTAGCTTGAAAGGGGAAGAGAGATGTTAAAAAATGGAAAAGGGATTCCTCAAGTTCAGGCACAGAATAATAGAGGTGAAACATACAGGAAACGTGAATTACAACTAGAAAAATGAATATTGTATGGAAAGAGAAGAGTGATGGAAAAATCAGTGTGACTTCTGGACTCTTCCAGAGCCCAAGCAATCTTCAAAACTTTTCCAGAATGTGTTTTAAAGTTTTATTCCATTCTGACATTGCTTTCCTCTGCTATGCGGTTGACCCTGAAGGATGCAGGTCTCCTTTTGAAGAATGCTTGATGAGATTTATTATTTTGGCTTCAGTGTGAGAGTAACTGCTGTCAGCACATGGGGATCAACAGCGGGCTTTGGTTTTGAACACAGCAGTTATGAACAGACCTGCCTATAGAGAGCAGGGAGTTGACCTTGCAAACATTGTGCACTGTATTGAGTTCAGCTTCCTCCTTAGTGACAGGATTTATTTGTTTTACTTCTCTATCTTCAGCAGTGAAAGACTCTGACAGAATATCAATGCAATGGGTTATTTCTCAGGCATTTCAAGACAGCCTTCCCCTGCAATCGAGATTTCTTCACTTTGAGACTTATGAAAAAGGAACTTTTTTTGCTTTTTCCCTCTGCAAGACGTCGTGCCTCTAGCTGGATCATTTAAGGCACATTTGCAGCATTCAAGTAAGCTTTCACTACTTCACACACAGAAAAGGTACAGGCTTTCTAAGTTAAGTGTCTCTAGGACAATTAGCCTATTAACATTCAGCAAGGCAGAGCTGAGTTTAATTATTTCATTTGCAGTTGCTGCTTCCAGTGTGGTTTGTTTGGAATTACGCAGCCGTGGTAGTTAATGACTATAGCACAGCCAGGGAGAGCAGCAATGAGGCAGACGTGCTTGCAAGAAAAGCCACGGGCAAGCTCTCTTCGTGCCCCATTCCTACCCTTAAAAACTGATCAGATGAGGGTTCCACAGTGTCTGCTGGCACCCCCACATTTAATATTATAAACAGTGTTTAATGCATGCAGATTCGCCCTCCCGATGGCAGTAACAGCAGCTGCATCAGCCTCTTATTTAATAGAATGTGACAGAGCTGCTTCTTCTGCTCAGATTGTGTGGGGCTGTACTTGCAGAGCTGAAAGCTCCAGGTTTATTCCCAGTTAATGACAGCAGCACTAGTGCCTGCGCATATGCGTTATTTACATAGAAACAAAATTAAAACTTCGACAGAGGAGAATATTTTAGGTAGATTGTTTCTGCTTTCAGAAAGCAGTGGGAAGCAGTGATGCCATAACTGAGAGAATAACATGGTTAAATCCATCTTTGATACACCCAGAAGTGACAATGCAATTTTGCCAAGGGTCAAAGTATTCTAGACCTGTTCCTAACTAATGAGCTAGAGATCCATCTCCCATCAAATAAGGCACTTCCACACTATGAAATTTTTAAAATTACATGAAATCCATAAAACGTAACTGCATCCTCATAATTCTTTTCAAATTATTCACATCTATAGAGAAGATAAATCTAACAGCCAGAATGTAATTTATTTTTTTGTGAATATGACAATTTAAACAGTATGCAGTTGAGATTGCAGTAAGTTGGATTGCTTGCTGGTTTTTGTCCTAAATTTGTAGAAAGCAGACAAGTGCTCCTTTCTAGCCTCAAAAAAACCCAGTTCTTCCCCTAATGTACATTCTTAAATACTGGAAGAAAATATTTCCTTTAAAGCAGCCAAGACAATAATATAAAATATCTATTGGGAAAATAATTTGGGCTCTGGAAATGTTAATAGAAATACAAATCCCTCTAATATTTAACTCATACAAAATTTTTAATAGGTTTAGAAGTAAAACTTGTGGTCATATTTATTGGAAAGTCTAGTCTATTATTGGGAAGGTAAAATAAATATTCACCCACGCTCATAGTACCTGCAAATATGTTTTCATATTTGGACTCAGCTATTAAAGGACAGCTGTTTATGAAGATTTACATTGAAAATCTTTTTTGTGCTCTACTTCCTTCCCAGAAAATGGATTTTTCAGAACAAATATTTTCATAAGACTATTTCAGGTAAGATGGCATTTCTACTCAATTACATGAGACCCATTCCCCAGCAATCCTCAGGGACATGACAACCTAAACATTGTTCTTAAGCATAGCTGATTCTCACTACTACACTATGTTCTGAATATTTATCTTTTTTCTCCCTTTCTTCATTCCTTGTACAAATCTCAGCTTTATTATGACTTGAATTGATACAGTACTTCAGTTTCTAAAATAAAACATTTTGAATCCATTTTGATATTACAAGTTAAATCTCAAGCTGCGGAGAGCAGCCAGAATTTTACTGTGGTTTTAAAATATGTGCTACAGCTCAGAAACCTAATGGTACAATCTACAGTCCAGTTCCACTTAAGGTGTTATGTTTGTGCTCCAACCTCATTCCACTTAAATGGTCCTACACCAATTTTGATTGTCTGCAAAAAAAAAAAAAAAAAAAGAGAAGAATTTGCTGTTTAAAGGCAAAATATTTGGACTGTTGGAGACACACCTGGGGAGAGGATTCTGATGCCAACCAGTCCTCAAGGGAGAGGAGTGTCCTCTGACTCCTTCCATAGGAGGCCACTCTCAGCTCCTCTGAGGGTCACAGGCAGCAGGATGTGCAGGGGAAGACATTCCTCTTGGATAGTGTGTTTCAGTCATTTGGGGGAATAAGCATCAAATCCAATACTTCATCCCACAAACTGCAAATCCCTGACGGTCAGGGACTCAACCATGGCTTGGTATGGTCCTGTATTAGACTCTTTACCAAGCTGTTAGGTTTTGGTGTAGCTCTAATAATATGTGAGATGCACAGAGGACAGAGTGGAACCCCCTGTCCTGCTTTAGGGCACAAAGATTTAACTAAAACCACTCTGAAATTAGCCTGATCCTGTGAGGTGTTTTAGTACTGCAGAAACACAGTTCTACTAGAATAGAATGAAAGGGAACATTTTCAAAGCCGATCTGGCCAAAAAGGCCAGAAGATCACTTGTGTATGGACATAATTAGCTCTTGCCAGCTCAGGAAAGCACCTGTGTGTGTGATTGCACAGTACCAGGTGCTTCAAAGTGGCCCTAAATAGGGACGAAGCTGCAGACCTAAGATCTCTTTGGGCAACTGGGCTCTGACACAGCACTTGGCTCAGTGTTTATGAAAAAGAGGCAATCAGGTATGACAAAAAGTATCAAATTACGCTTATCATGGAAAAGGAGATAAGTTCCCTTTTTTCTAAATGGTTCTTCAGTTTCACTGGATGCTCAGCGCAAGTGAGAATTACACTGGAGGGCAGAAGTCTGCTGCTGCTGGATCAACAAAGCCTCTCTCAGTCTGGTAGCTGAATAATTAAGAAAGGCAGTGCTTCTGTAAAGCCTCTTTTAACCATGAATTGCTTCAGTGCTATATTTACAGCTGTTACATAATCTTAAAGGTTGCTTATGATATAATGAAGAAACCCAGCAGGTTTCCAGCTTAAATAATATTTCACTTACGTGTTAAAATGAGTTATCCCTCCCTATTCATTTATGTATTTACAGTCCTGGGACTTGGGCAATCTTAATTTTGATTTATTTATAATAAATTTTGCCACAATATGGAGCTAAATTATTTTTTAAATACTGTTGCAGATTGGATTATTACTCAAAAGTAGAACCAAAAATCAACAGATGTAAGAGATATATTTAAACTAATTCCCATCACATCACAGCAGAAACAGGCACATGGCGTGTGGATTCTTTTTCCTGTACCAACCATCTGATCTCTGCCTGTGATCATTAATTTAACACAAACTGAATTGTATTTTCAAATACATCTCAAAACAAATGCTTCAGTTTTCAGACTCCAATCATTCTGTTGCAGATAACCTTTATTTTAAGGCTCTCTGGACTCTGACAGCAAGCAGCATTATTTATCAGTGAAATGTCTAATGGCCCAGTTCTTCAGATGTTGAAATTACTACATAATGCTTGCATTTTGTCAGCAGTCACTGAATGTCCAGAGTGGAATTCAAGAGCTGCTACAAATTGATCTCTATAGCAAGAGTCAGGTGTTGGGATAAATGGGGTCAGATCATGCCCCTGCCAGTGGGTTTGGTGAGCAGCAACTTGTGAGTTGTTTTTGAATCTCCCACCAGCTGGACTTCTAGCAAATACCCAGCAAAATTATAACAAATGCAGATTAAACTAGGACTTGCCCAGCTAAAAGCTGTGCTACTGCTTCATCTTAAAATGTGAAATTCTAAAGAACTAGACAATAACAACCCCTGAACATTATGAAACAGAGAAAATAAAATATGAACAAATATAATTCTGTGAGTTGTTTGCATTACCAAGAAGGCTCTCAGGAGTCTTGTTACTTGCATTAAAAAGATGTGCAGTTTGCAACTTTTGTTGGAAAGGAAAACTGCCTTTCACATGCAGAAATTGCATTTTTTACAGTTATTTCAGATCCTTGCAGAGGAGGTTTCTGAGTCATGTAGCTTTTACTTCATTAGCAACAATATTACTACAATGAGTGATATTAAAACTACATGAACAGTACAAATATTTGAAACATTATTGGCAGGAAAGACAGCAAATTTGCTGCTGCCTGGTGCCTGTTGTAGGGCCTGAAAAAGTAGACTGAGCAGCTGCTGCTGAGGGAATTGCTGACATTTGTACAAAGGCCTGTTAGTGGTTATTGTTGGGCAGGTAAGGTGAAGTTTTCTAGCAATATTAAGTGCTATCCTGTCTTTATAACTTCTCTGAGGTGCTAAGCTTGGATCTCTAATGAAACACAGCTCTTTGTCTTCTTTTTTTAGCTACCATTTAGCTACTGAGATAGTGGCAAAAGAATGGACAAAATCTGGAATCATGGAGACCAGTGACTTTTGCTAAGAGTTCTTAATGCACATGTAGTCATTGGCATCACTGACAGCTGAAAGGCAAAGTAAAACCTCTATTAACCCAATCATATATAATGGACCTGTGTCTATTTTCTTGTATCTGTATGAATGTAGTAGTGTAGACCCCAGAAACTTAGATTTTAACAAGCTGATCTTCATAATGAAGGAAGGAAAGAAAAAAATCATTAGTCCTGGCTTATTTAAAGAAAATTGAGATAGAGATATATGTTACGATATATAATGAAGAAATTGAAAATCTCCCAAAAAAGCAAGGAATAAGAAGTAGCTTACAGGATATTCGGGCAGTTTTAGAGAGCTGGTGAGACCTTCACAGTGGGACTGATCTATTGCCTAGCACAAAGGCAGCTTCTCCACAGCCCAGCTGAGTAAAGACACATCTGCCCAACAGACAGAGCTGTGCCCTCCAGCTGGGGTGGGCACTCTGGAGGGTGTGAGGAATGAGAAAGATCCAAGTCTTTGTTAACCAAGTTGGGAATTTTTATTCCTCCCAGCAGCACCACAGTACAAACCATTTTAAGATCACTTATTATTTACTGCAGCTCTTTCTTTGGTGGCCTTTGTGAGGTCTCATGACCTCAGCCTTATGAAAGCACAAACCTCACAGTTTCTCCAAACTCTCAGCTTTCCTTAGCCCAAGGGAGCTGCCATTTCCATATCTCTCCCTCATTCCAGGTTTCCTGGTTTCCTCTTCAGAGGAGGAAGGGCATTGAGGGGCACCTCCACCTATACACAGTGTGAACATTTTAATTTCTCCTGCTTGTAGCCAGGGTGGACTGCCAGTGGGGAGGAGAAACTCACTGCAGCCATCCGTGGCATTGGGAAAGGATGGATTTCTCTTGATGCCTGCTCTTCAGGACCATCACTGTGGCCAATTCCTCTGCCTCAGGCTGGCATGGAGGGCTCAGGACTGTGCCCTGCAGCTCCACAGCCCACATGAATCAGGAACAGAAGGGAAAGAGCTGCAGGAGAAGGATGGTGCAGCCCATCCACAGAGCTACTCCTTCCCCTCAGCCCAAGACTGACCAGGGTGTGACAGCAGTGATCTCATTCATCCCCAGGCTCTGCTCAGCCTCTGCTCCTGTTAATGCAGACCAGTCTGACAACAGCAGGCAGGGAGGTGGGTGGTAGCTGGGGTAGAAGATTAAGAAGTAGCAAGCTGAGGTTTAAGAACAGTTAGGAGAAAATGTGGGGTCTTTGATATTTTAAAGTTCACAAGAAACCCACAAAACCGTAGTTTCCCAGGCAGATACAACACACCATAATCCTGTACAAATACTGTAGCCCTTTTAAAATGCAGAGATAATTTAGAAGGAATATATATTAAGAGTCCCGGCATTGCTATTTTACAGCTGGGAAAGCTTCTTTGCATCTCTTCAAAGAATTGCTGTTTATATGGGAAAACTGACTAAGCTGCCTTTTGTTTTCAGGCGAGCTCTGCAGTGGATCAGGCTGTGAGGCAAACGACAAACCCCACCTCCACATGGCTGGGCTACAAACATACTGATACATGAATATATCCATATTCCAAATTCCATGGTATACCTTGTATGATAAGGGCTGTACTGCAAGGATGTGACAGCTAAAGTCTGTTCAGTTTTTTCAGTGCCAGAGTCCACAGCTTTCCACTAACAGCCCTAAACATAAACATCCCTTCCCTTCTGTGCATGCCATGCAGACTGACTGCTGGCCAGGAATCATCCTACTGCACACTGGGATTTAGCTCCAGGCACCAAGAACTTGCCTCAGTTTTCAGGGAAATTATAACAGGAAAAGAAAATGAATAACAAGAAGTAGTGGAAAGATCTGAGGTAAGGAGAGCAATGGCAAGATTTAAGACAATTTACTATGCTCTTAATTCCCAATCTACAGGTTTTGTGGCAGTGCACCAGCTGGTGCTCAGCTGGTTTTTCATGGCAGCTGCTGCTTTAACCCAAAGTGAGTTTTGAGATGAGGCTGAGCTGCAGACAGGTTGACAGGCTTAAAACTTTTAAAATTGTCTTTATCTCACACATAAATAAAAATATGTTAGAAAGGAATTTGGAGCAAGGAGAAGGATTTAAATCAGCCACCTAAAGAACAAATGAAGGAGCCATCCTAGCTGCTAACTGATCAGAAGGACAGGTAGGGCAGAAGTAACCGGAGATCTTTGAAAATTAGGAAGATAAACTGGGATATGCTCTAGGGAAGGAGGATGTGAGAAGAATTGGCAGAGCTAGAGTAGCAAAACAGGAGATGGTAGTTGCAGCATTAGTTATGCTTTGGGCAATACTGGAGATATCATCAGGTCTGGATAAAAAGGAGCAGGTCCACAGCAAATTGTCAGCCACACACAGCTCCCCACTCACAAAGATCTGCACACTGAGCCCCAGTGCAGCGTTTGCAGTAACTGCATTGCTGATGAAAACCCATTCTGAGCAAAGTAAACCACCTCTAAATGCCCAGACAAAACTGAATCTCTGGATCTACTCATTTCTTCATGCACTCCTGTTTTGGCACAAGGCAGTGTTTTTAACAGCAGGCTGCAGACAGCTTCCAGCCAGAATCTCCTAAGGTAAGTGCTGTGTCTAAAGTAAATGTAAAACATTTAATAAAGCTTCTTTCCAGAACTTGCATGAGAAAAGCTCTGTGGAATTGTTAGGTCGGCACTTAAGGGACTTTTTCTCCATACAT
Source organism: Acridotheres tristis (assembly GCA_037013685.1). Lineage (NCBI taxonomy): Eukaryota > Metazoa > Chordata > Aves > Passeriformes > Sturnidae > Acridotheres > Acridotheres tristis. The sequence continues at coordinate 141,455,832 of CM072886.1, read as the reverse complement.
GCTCCCCAGTCTCTTAACAGACTCCAATGCCCTCATTTATTAATAGAGAATTAAATTCTGACTTCACTGGGGCTTTCAGTTTTGGGGTTTTATTTTTGATTTATTGGTTGGATTTGTTTATTTGTTTGTTTGTTTGTTTTCCTCCTGGTGAGGACAAAGAGCAGTATGTTCAGTACAAAAGAAAGAAAAACAAAGGTATTTCTTAACTATACATGAGAAAGGAGAACCTGCCCCCCACAGCAAAGCATTGCCAAGGGAGTTAATATTGCTGATTCATTTTCAGGGCTGTTTTGCTGGTGTAGGAGTTATACAAGAAGAAATAAACTAGAAAAAAACCACCCCAAAAACCCTACCAACGAAACAAAAAAAATAAATTATGTTTTGCTGTTTACACTTGGCTACTTTGTACATCATGTTGGATTGGGATTTTTCTTTGTTTTTTTATTTGCTTATGTGCTTATGTGGGTGATGATTCTACCATCCTTTCCTCATTTTAAAAAGTAAACTCTTTAAAGATGCTCTGTGTATTGTGTTAAATAACATTTTGTTTCAGGCAAGTGTCTTTGAGTCTATCTACTTAGTACTGCGCTTACTGAGAAAAGATTAATAGCCCCTTTCAGACCTTGAAACTATGTAATTTTAGCAGTGTAACTTAATGTCTTATTAGGAGGAAACTGTGTAGTCTCTCTGGGAATGAGTAAAGGTCCCTCGGCCTGTCAGGGTTTGTCCAGACCTTGAACTTGACATCCCCAAGGGCAGCCTCTAATCTGTTTTCAACACCCCCCCTTTTTTTTTTTTTCCTCCCCTGCCTTATCCACCTTGATTTGGAAGCAATGCGCACATTTATGGATATGTTTGCCAGCTTCACAATGAAGATGGTTTTCTTTATTTTCTGTGTTTTCTTTGTTTTCTTTGATTTTCTCTTAGGGAGAAAATACCAGGGCAAAACCCTTTACTATGCAGCAAACCCTGAGCTATGAAGGTGACCTTTAATTTTTTAAACTCATGCAGAGTCATCAGATGTTTGTCTTGACTCTTTTTATTTATTTTTCTTTTCCAGTTTGAAAAGTAAAGGAAACACTTGTTTCTTCACTTTCCTTTCTCTTGTATGACTATATGGTACCCTCTTATATTTGAAATCTTATGGCACTGAGACCCTGACCAGTACCCAAGACAGGAATTGGGTGTTGAAAATGTGCTACAACAGCGTAGATTTTTTAAAAAGCAAAACAGGTATATTGACCTCTGAAGGAGTGAAATGCATTTTTGGTTTTGAGATTTACTATTGCATTAAATAAATTGTTTGACACTGACCATTTATGGTTAGATAGCCTTTTTTTACTTTACTGGTATCTTCTTTTAGGTAGCAGATTTTCCTAAGAAACACTTTAATTAAGAAACTAATAGAAACCAAAGTCTCATTTTATTGAATATGACAGGTCCACAGCACGTAGTCTAATAAAATCCAGACCTCTTGCAGAACATGTGAGCTCTGCCAGTCTCTGTCTCCCAGAGAATTCAATGAAGTCTCCAACTGTTTTTTGCACCAAAACACATTCCAACTCATCTCCTTCAAGCCTAACACTTTTACTGGTTTATGGATTTTTTCAGATTAGAAATGCTCACCTGAGAAATTTCCTTCAGTGTAAAACTGATAAAAGCTGCTTTTGCTATGACAGATCATAATCCACAGCTAAGAAGAAGCCAGTCTCTATGGGGCAAACAAACAAAAACCCTGATCATATTAGGTTCAGAAATCTCCAGTAGTAGCAGACGTATGGATTGGTCCTCTAATTATTTGTTTGGCTTTTTTTAATACTATTAAAAACAGAATGAAAGAAGCAGTGAAACGAGAGATTTTTGAGATACTGCGTAACAGTTACTGAAAAAGATTATTATTTATTGAGACCATTTGGTCTGTTTACCTTTTTGTGACTTATGCTTAAGTTCTTTTAGTGTGATTGCTGAAATAAAAATACAGTTTCACATTCTTTGAATGTCATATTGCAATGTTCAAGGAAAGTCCAGGGGCAACTTCTCAGGCTCAGAAGCATCCAAAGCATTTTCAGCAGGAGCTGGGAAGAAGGAAGGCTTTACCCTCTCCACAGTGTGTTGCAGTGTGTGCCCCAGGTGTTGCCAATAGGAAAGGCTGAAACTTCCTTGCACACTTCTGCCAACCCATTCTCTTTATGGTTTCATGGGTTGGAAATGAAACTTCACATAGAAACCAGGTGCAGCTTGTGTAAGTCACAGAATTCCAGATATGGCCAGATACTTGCATTCAGGTACAACATGCCTGGCTCCACGTTTAGCATAAATTCAAAACTTTCTCTGCTCTGAACTTCTCTCTCTGCAGTGCAGAGAAGTTATGCAGACCTGCTGAATCAGCTGGTCAAATACTGGAACTTCTCAGTGTGTTCTCCTGTACCATGTGAAGGTTGGTTTACAGGCCCTCAGTTCTGCTGATGCCCATTCACAAACCTGTGTGGGAGCTCTGCTTGGTCCCCTGTGCACTGACACCCCGAGCCTTCTGCCGTGGTAATTAGGAATGGCACTTTGTACAGCATTGCTGATTCACCTTGGGCTTTGAGAGCACTTGGAGGGAAGGTAATGGATTACATCTGGCTATATAAAACTAGAAATATTTGTGCAAACAACTGTTTATACAAAAATGAAAACAGCAGAAATGTTTTCAGTAGGGAAAGAAGGAGGTGGCGAATCATATTTTCCAATTATGGACCTCACTTGCACTGGGTGTATCTCCATGAAAAAGCATTGGGCTTACATCAAATGAGTTTAATTGTGCCTTTTCTATGGCCCAGTGTGTTTCTTTTCCATCCTTTCTTGATTACTCCTTTGTTCAACATGATTGCTAACTTTCAATATACAGCACCTCAGCTGAGCTATTTGCATTCATTAACCTTTCAACCTGAATTTTGGATTTTGGTTTGACTTTACAGCTTTGGATTTATTATTTCTTTTCTCTTTCTCTGCTAGATTATTTTGCTTCCTTCCCTGCCCCCTCCCTTTCATATTGAACTAAAGAGAGTCAGATTTGGCTAAAAGGAGCACAGGTTTTAAAAAGTAACTCTCTGTGCAAATGAACTCTTCAGAAAAACCTACTACTGTTTTTTAGTACATTTCTTTCTTGGATGTTGTCAAGCAATTCTTTGCACTGCTATACCTTCCCTAAGGGTTTCCCCTTACTATGCTCCCATATTTTTCTTTTCCTACTGATCCTCTATTTGTCTACTGACTGCAGAAGGATAGGAAGAATTTTATACCACTGCATTTATCTTCAGACCAATACAAAGGGATACTTGTAATTGTGTCTCAGTCCTAATGTTTCAATCATGTTTCCTTAACCAGTAGTTGCTATCAGCTCTGTCTTCTTGCAGCTCAATGTCTCACTTCAGTGAGAGCTGCAGGAACATAATTGTCCTTGTCATCCTGTCTGACTTTGAATGCTTCACTTGCAAAAGGGAACTAAAATTGCATTTGGACTTCATGCAAATACATAATGATCCTGGTCCTCCCAGTCACACCCCTCTTCCCATTCCCGTTTACACATTTGGTTGTTTTTCTTTGTGTATTCTTTGTGTACTTTTGTTCAGATGAAATCTTCATCATCTTTGCTGTACCTACTGTACTGACAAAGGATTTGATGCAAATCTCAGTTCAGCAGAAGGGTCCTGACTCACTAAGGACATCAAGGATAGATCTATCTCACAACTGATAGCAGGTAACAACTACACCACTTCTGGCAACTGGGTTAGCTCAGGGCATCTCTTCTTTAAAAGCTCTTCCCATGACGAGGTGCTGTGAGCTAACTCCAGGTGGGTAGCTCCATTGAGCAAATCACATCAGCCCTCTAAAATATTCCCCAAGTGTTTGAGATTTCTTCTTCTGTTTTATGTTTTCCTCTTCTCTGATGTACGAGGTCAAGATTCTGAGTATTGATGACTGTGACGACTTCTCAGGGCTGTTCCTTACAGACAGGGAAGGGCAAGAAAGGAGAAGAAGACTGGTTATGCTAGAATAGCTGTTCAAATCTAGTTCTCTGTTTGGAAAAAACCCTCCACAAACAACAAAACCCCCTCAAAGAACCTTTGGAAATCTGAAGGAGGAGATGTGAAGATCAAGCAAGTTTTCAATCTGTAGAAACGCATTTATACTCTTTATGTTTGTCATTTCTGCACTGAAATTTCCCTCTGGCTGGCACTGTCTGGCCTGGAGTGATTTCAATCCATTGCAAAATGACTTTCTTAATTTTCCTCTGCTTACATCTCACATTTTTGCACGTGGCAACTTGGCACTTTCTTCTTGGAGCGAGACACTACCCTTGGAGAAAAATTCCAGGCCAGAGCAAGTATTAAGAGATATACATTAAACAGAGATAGAAAAAAATAGTGGTAATTTTGGCTTTTAGTAGCCTGTAAAAAAGACCTTTTCAAATAGTCTCGTGTTGGTAACATGAGAGGCGATTACCCCAGCTCCAGTACATCTGAACTACTGAAATAATTCCTGCTGAGTGTAGGATCACAGCAAAACTGAAAACTTTTTGGTGTACAGTAACAGATAGTTTCCTTGTCTGGAAAATCACCTCCACCAGAAAATGGCATGGCAAATCTGCATGAGAACTGAACAGTGTCCCTGTTGTTTCCTTTCAACAGTGAAGGACATGGAAATGAGGGTTCTGAAGTTTCAAACTAGCCTCAGAAATGCAAAATTTCTCACCAAGGAGAAGTAAACCAATTTAAGATAACGAGATTGGAATAAATAGCTTTTTCCTTTTTTCCTCCCATTTTTTCCCTTTTAAATTTTGCAAGTGACGAAACTTATTTTTAAATGTGTACCTCAATCCCTAACTAATCACAGATAGCTGTCACTTCAGAAAGAACAATGTAAGTAGCAGCAGGCTGAGGCTGGGAGTCTGGGTGGCATCAGCACGACATGGTCAGACTCTTGTGGTGCCCGGGGCCAGGATGACAGGGACAGAGCAGCCCTACTGCTGCTGTTTGAACAGGGAGCCATTCTGCCTTCTTGCTTTTCTCCTACTCCTGGAGAAGACAGCACCTACTGCTTGACTTTCAGCAGTTCCCCAAGCCTGCTCCAGACCTCCTGAGCTCTCACTTCGAGAATATTTACTGTTCTAGTGAGAGAAGACTTTTATAGAGCTTTAAAACTCTAGAGAACCAAGTACAAAGAGGCAAATAAAATATATTTCAGATTTCTGTTGTAGGTTGCTCAGTGTTTGAGTGTGGCCGGTTATCTACAGCTCTGAGTACCAGATATTGCACATGAGTTACTTTTGGATGTTTTTGCAGCTGAATTGAGAAAAATTAGCAAACAGCCCCTCCTCAATTGCTTTGCATGACGGGTTTTTTTGGTTTGGGTTTTTTTTAAGAGAGAGAGAGAGAAGTATGTGCTGTTTAAACCAAAAGAAAATCTGCCTTTCTGCCTGAGGGTGTCAGCAGATATTTGAAATTCTCCTGGGGAAAAAAAAGAGCCCTTGAGTCTTTCTTAAAAACAATCTGTGCTTTCTGCTGTCTTCTGAATGAAAGAACATCTCTGCACCAGCAAGTATTTATCAACTGCTTTAAAATATTTGGCTGGGAGATCTGAAGGAACAGAAGGTTTTCTGGAGACTTGTGCCGCCTTGATCTGCATTTTCTGACCACCAGTGGCCCCCACTTGACTTAAAATCCTTGCACCTTCACTTTACTGATAGCTTGTGTATGGTTCTTGCCATCAGTGGTAGTCTCCAGCAGCACAGGGTGTATGTGAAATTTGGATATTATGGATTATGTCTTTGGATGCCTTTGGTCTTGAAAAGCTTCTGTTCTGAAAGATTATGTGATGGCAGTGGTCAGATGCATCAGAGGCTGAGCTTTCCAGGCTTGCTAGGCTTGCACCATGAATTTGGAATATATCCTGATCTTACCATCTTTTCCTGGTGAGAGCTGCCCTGGTCACAGCTGGTGTGTGGCTGTTCCTTCATGATCAGGGCAGCATTTATGACCTCTGGGGCTATGGTGGAACTTCTGGCTCAGCTGCTGAAGGAAAAAGCCCTGCACATAGCCTTGTTTCCTATATGGTGGGAAAGACTGGGATTTGAGGGCAGATACTCACACATCAAAGCATAACTGAAAGCAAAGGCTGTGGTTTCCAAAGGAGCCAGTAATGTTTGAGTAGTCAGGTATCTCTTCTAGTGCTTGGGCAGGAAGCTACATAACCTGCTCAGTAGAATATTTCAGTGTATGAATTGTCCATCCTGAGGCTCTGTTAAGGCTTTGCCATGGGTCTTGTTTGAAGGCAGGCACATCTCAGTGGGGAGCTGCTGGATGCACTCAGGAAGAAATGCCTCATACTGGAGATGGTGCTGCTCAAACACCCCTTGGACCTCCCCATCCCACCAACAGGTACTGAAACAGAGCCATCACTCATGCAGCCACTGCTATAAACAGGGAGTCTGGCCTTTCTTCCAAGCTTGTTTTGCAGCACTTGGGGTTGATCCTCACCCCTCAAATTCACATGAAAATGAATGACTTGACACTTACCCCCAGTAAGTGGATTTTGAACACAACCCTCCCCTTGGTTCACTCATTCCTACTTGCACACACTGACAGAAAGAAAAACAGTGACATTAACTGATGTACAGAATCACAGGATGATTCAGGAAGGGACCCCAAAGAATTTTAAAGCCTGGACTTTCAAGGTTCCGACCCTGCTGCCATGGGCAGAGACGTCTCACTGGACTGGATGGCTCACAGCCCCATCCAATCTGGCTTTAAACTCTTCCAGGGATGGAAAATCCACAGTTTCTCTGGGCAACCTGTTTCAGTGTCTCATCTTCCTCACAGTAAAGAGTTTTTTCCGAATATCTAACTGAAATCTCCTCGTTCATTTTGAACCCATAGTTTGTCTTATCACCACAGTTCCTGATGAAGAATCCTCCTCTAGCTTCCCTATGGTTCCCTTCAGGTACTGAAAGGCTGCTGTGAGATCTCCACACAACCTTCTCTTCTCCAGGCTCAACAGCCCAAACTTTCTCAGTCTTCACAGGGGAGGTGCTCCAGTGCTCTTACCAACTTTGTGACCTCCTCTGGACTTGCTCCAACAGTTCCATGTCTTTTTTGTGCTGGAGGCCCCAGAGCTGGGTGCAGCACTCTGGGTGGAGTCTCACAAGTGCAGAGTAGAGGGGAGAATCCCCTTCCTCAGCCTGCTGCCCAGATCCCTTTGTTGTAGCCCAGGATTCATTTGGCTTTCTGAGCTGCAAGCACTCACTGCTGGCTCAGGGTGAGTTTTTCATCAACCATCATCCCCAAGCCCTTCTTGACAGGGCTGCTCTCAATCACTTCTGTGCCCAACCTGTAGGCGTGAATATAAGTCCACATTATTTTCTCCACATTTCCCACATTGTTTTCTCCACATTTATTCCATATCATGAGTTAGTATAGATAGTATACTGTTAGTATAGATTTCAGTTGAGGAGGTTTGCTGGCTTAAAGTATTCAGTAATAAAGAGTTACATACAAAGAAACATCTCCCTTGGATTTATTTTTCACTCAGCAATCCACTGTTAGCTTTCAAATCCACTGATTCTTTCTAGACATCACCAAAGCTACTGGAAACTTCATTCTGCATCCAAAAGCCATTTTAGTTAGATGTGCCTTAAGAACTTAGAAAGAAGCATGGACAAAATTGACTGCAATTCCTGTAGAATATCCAAAATATGTTGTGTGCATATAGTTTGATTCATGAAATGTAACACTGTGAGAAATTGAACTTCTTTAGGATCATGACAGGTTTTTTTTGCCACTGTTGTGCTTTCATTGGTTTTGTAAGGGCAGTAGCTGCCACATTTTTTCTAATAAGAAATTTTGTATATGAGTAATTTATATGATTTTAATCTGAATATTTCTATTTTCCCAACTGCACTTAATATCCTTCTTTTAAGGTAATATCCTCATTTCTTCTCCCACAAGTATGTCATTCTGCCTAGAAATGGAGTATGACTTCATACAGAAATAATTTCTACTTACATCAAGGTTCAAATTGATTTGTTGTCACAGTATCCAATTTGTATACTTATTCTACAGATGGCTTGCTTAAATTAATGTAAAATTTTTTGTAAGCTGTTCTTTCTTCTCCTCTTCCAGTCAAAATGCATGATGAAAATGGAAATAGTGCATCAGGTATATGGTCATAGTTTATATTTCATGCTTCATTATTGGGATTCGTTCCCAGAACATAGCTCAGCTGCTTCCAGAAATAGTTCTGCAAAAACACACTCAAGCATCAAAACCCAAAGTGAAATCTGAGAGAAACTAAGCCAAATGAGACTAAAAAGAAGTTTTCACACACCCCTGTGTTAATCCAGCTCATCTCATTTCACACAACAACCATTAATATTTTCCCCTATGTTTTCATCTTTTTTATATTCAATACATACTGCTTTTATTATTTGCTAGACATTTTATTTCACTGTGAAGAAGTTCAGCTGGATATTTAAGGGCATTACCTCTCTCCCTTCTACCCAAAACACATTTATTGGGGGGTAGAAGGGTAAATTCCTATTCTGAGTCTATATTGAGATGTTGAGCTCCTCTCTAGACAGCTGTAAACAGAATCACATGTCTAGAACATGAATCTCCTCAGAGAGAAAGTCCTACACCTTATTATTCTTATGCACCTGCTGTGCTGTAGCACAGCACATTCTGGTGTCAGTCTGGGCTTTCTGATGCAGAAAAGTTGGAGCAGCAAAAATATGAAAAAAACAACAATAAAAGAATTTTCTGGGTGGGGCTGGTGATTTTGGTCACCTTTAGCTTCTTACCAATCATTTTCACTCCTTCCCACCCAGCTGGCCTCCTTGAAAGGAATGCATGTGAGGAATACCAGTGTGGATGCACCAGTAAAAATGGAGGGACACCCAAGGGAAAGGAGATGTTTAGGAGTGTGCCAAGAGGGTAATGAAGGCAGGGCTTTGCACAGAATGAGATGCTTCACTGTGTTAAAAACCACTCCAGGTGAAGCATTATCAGCTTGAAATGTTGGGAGTACCCATGCTCTAGTTCCTGTATCTGTGAATATGGCATTTATTTAACAATGAAGATATATTTGACATTAATCGGGCGCTGCAGCTTTCCATAAAAACTAGCAGGAGGAACTGGCTCTTGCATTAGGTGAAATAATTTTCCTGCTTAGTTCTCAGGGACAGGATGGGGACTTGTGTTTGGCCATCACTAATAGGGCATCTAATGTGAGGCAATTCCAACAGAAAAACTTGGAGACAGGAGAGAAAGTCAACATGTGAAACATAAAACATAAATAGCAGGATGTGCAGTAAATGTTCTTTGGTGTTGCTAAGTGATATGCCAGGCGTGGGCAAGAGGGATGTCATCCTGGGAGTGCTCCAACTTCCCAGCCCTTAATGGAATAATCTTCTGCCCAAGATGCCCAAAAGGTAAAAATTCATTTGATATGAGGGGAGAGCAGTGAAGTGTGCATTAGGAAACTACTGAAGAGAAATAACAGCTTTTAAAGTGTACATCCATTAATAAATCATGTGGCAAAAGCTTGAAAGGCCCAGGTGGAGCCATTTCCAAAGGCACAGTAGAAGTTTGTCTCATTTCCTACCTTAGAAATGCCTCCATGTCTTCTTCCCTTCAGACAATTTCCTATTTAATCCCAAAACATGGCACAGAAGCCCATGCATCTGGTGGCTTGGGCGTTAAAAACATGGGGCAAGATTCCCCAACGCTCTGACATCCCAGAGGAAGCTGCAGAGAGGGGGAACTCTATGAGGGTCTTGACACAGCTTTTTCAAAATTTAGTTGGTATCTTCTGGGTGAAAATTCTGCTATAAAAAATGAAATACTCTGCTAGCTCTGAGAATAGAGAGAATTAAGAGGACTTTGCTCTTGACAAACTTACACCTGTATGAAGGATATTCATGAGGAACTTCTTAAAGTGAATGTGAAAAAGGCTGTGTATTATTTTCCATGGACAGTTTGAACTCTATCTCTCCTACTGATGGATTTTAAATGTGTGGAGATGTATTTTTGATCTCTTCAGTCCCAGTTAGGTTTCTGGCCACATCCCAGCTGTGTATAAGGACAGAGGACTGTTCCTTACCTCATTTCCCTGAGAGTTGTGGTGCACTAGTCCTGGTAACAGCCAAACACACCCTCAGCTGCTTGTTCCTCAATTCAAATTGATGAGAGAAATTGGGATAAAAACCTTAATGGATCAAGGCGATGAGAGGGAGATGATTTTCCCATTACCATTGCAGACAAACCAGACTTGAGGAAAATTAATTTATTTCCCCTGCTGCTTGCATGGGCAGGGACAGCCCAAACACAGGACATGCCTTCAGTAGCTACCTGGCACCCCCAAAATATGAGTAATCTGCACTTATTCTCATGGGCTTGGTCTGATTTTTAAAGCTTCTTTTAAAATTGCACTGGGAATCAGGCACCTGGCCCCCTCAAAGCCCACAGTTCTTGTCAAAGAGAAGCAGCAAGTTCCTCTTTTCTGTGAAATAACTCAAGGTCCAAGGTAGAATAACATGCCCACTTTTCTACACTATCAGGAAATTCCCAATTGCTTCCTTCCTCCTTTAGTAAGAAACTGCTACAAGAGGAAAATCGAATATGCAAAGGAAAATGACACCCAAGAGGTTAAACAGGTATTAGCTTCTGGCCATCAGCAAAAGTTTATGTACAAATAATTCATTCCTGTTGGATTTTATCAAGTAACTGTACAGAAACAGACTAACACCAATAACCTCCTAGAGTAATTTTTTTGCATGTTTCCTCTGTTCAAAGGGCTTTTCTTCCACAAGGGAAGGATGTTTTCAGGAGGTACAGATAGGCAGTTCTCTAGGTTCTACACAAAACAGTAAATCCCAGTCCCAAAGGCTCCCCTATTTACCAATCTCTTATTTCAGTTATAATTTGATTTGAGACTGAGAATACTGATGAGCATCAGCTCAGTAAGACTGTGAACATTCACATTTTTGTTTCCATTGTCAGTCTGACAGGTTTAAAAAAAAAAAAGAAATGTGTTGGGTACTTTTGCTTGTGAACTGCAGAGAAAATAACAATCAAAAAACACAATCTGCAGTGAAAGGAAGGGTGGAATTCAGTCATAGCTACAAGGAATTGTATGTGCATTTTACATTATGGGACCTGTGCTATTTAACATCTTTGTTGGCAACTTGGTCAGCAGGATTGGGTGTTTGAGGTGTTTGAGTGCAGCCTCAGCAAGTTTACCAAACCAGACGGAATCGTGTGACCTGTTTGACATGCTGGAGGGAAGGGGTGCCATCCACAGGGTCTCAACAGGCTTGAGAAGTGGCCCCGTCTTCCTATAAAAATGATGTGAACCTGCTGGAGTGAGTCCAGAAGAGGCCAAAAGGATGATCAGAGGGACAGAGCATCTCTGCTGTGAAGAAGGATGACAGAGCTGGGGGCTGTTCAGCCTGGAGAAGAGAAGGCTCTGGGCTCTGGGCAACCTTCTAGCAGCTTTCCAGTGCTGCAGTACAAAGGTTGGGGATGTGGCTAAAGGACACAAATACAAGGTAAAGGACAGTTTTGTTCCCAGATCAGATACAGCTCTTTGTAGTTATTTTTATTGCAGATTAACACAAGGCATAGACTGCTGGCTTTTAATGTTCCAAATCATTTGGGTGAGAATTTTTAAGTGTGGAATGGTTCATTGATCTCATATTTATTCTGGTTCTGTGGCTACCTTTGCTTGTCCTTCTATTTATGCTTTCTTTCTTATTACATAATCTAAGAGCATGGCAAAGCAGACTAGTTCTCCTGTGCTGACACTAGCTGCCTTTTTCCATTTCAAGCCATCAAATGCTACTCTATTCATGTGACATGATTATTCATGCGACTTGTTGCCACAGTTGCTTCAATTTAGCTTTTTAATGTTGCCCCACGTTCTTTAATCCATAGATGTTTGTGTAATCCCTTTAGCAGGAGGTTAATTGGTTGTATTTTGTTCTCCTCAACACAAAACAAAACAAACAAATAAACAAAAAGAATGGGGGGGGGTGAATTTTCACAATGGAGACAAAATTTAGATTAATTTTTAGATGGCTAAATTCCCATGATGTGTGACAAAACCTGACTGCTGAGGTGCAATGTCTCAAAGTGCCAGTAAGAATGCAGAAGTTCTGCTCTGAATTCTAAGCAGGCAGAGACAATCCTACTTCTCTGCATGAGCTCTATAGCAATTTTTTCCTTCTTCCCTGCCTCCTGCAGCTGATTTCTCACAGATATTAAACTATCCACAGCCCCAACAAAATACTTCAATTTTCTGCTAAGAAGCAGATGCTTGCCAGCTCATATTTGTTATATAGTAATGGCATTCTGGAGTGAACTGAAAATGGCATTCTGCAAAATTGAAGTTTTTTGCTTTCCATCCCCATTTTCTCTTTCAGTAAAAGTGGTCGTAGAGAAATTCCATGTTTTGCCACTATGTTGTCACGTGAATGACACCTGTGTTGGATTTGTTCATCAAGACATGGGGAATGTAGTAATAAAAGTGCCAGCCAGCCAGTTTTCTCACTTAACAGAGCGTACAGTAGAAGGTGAACTTTTAGATCTTGATCACTTGAGTTAATCTGGGCCTATGCTGATGTGGGACTATTGAAACTCAGATGAGAATTAAACCTCTGGAAAAAGAGAGGAGTTTCTGCAAAGCTGAGTGTTGTGACAGTTCATTGATCTGAGCTCTGACAGACATTCCTAGTTGGTGGCACAGATCTGCTGCAGGCCCAGTGGTCATGGAAATGTGTGGGATCAGTGGGATCATCCTCCCACCCTTTACCTGCAGAGCACTGGGTGATCATCCAGCTCTCTGGGTTTGTATTCTCTCTGGGTTCCTGAGCTGTGGGAACACAACTGGCAGGGTTTGTATTCCCATCTGGTGGCCTGTTTATTGTTTCTGTACGTGTACAAGCAGTAAAAGTCACAATTTGCTGTGGGGTCATAAAGACTTTGTCCTTCAAGTCAAGAAACAGCAGTAAGGATCTGGGATGCACTTGGGGCCACAATTAAAAATTAAATCTACCCTTGTAATTAATAGTTCCAAGAACTGGGAAAGACATTCAGAGCTAAATGAGAGGGAAGAGTGCAATGGTTATTTGGTATTGTGTATAAGGCTTTCAGAAGAACACAGGCACAGAGATTGCCTTTCCCCATACTCAGATGAATTTCAGCCATGGTGTTTGTTTGCAGCCTGCTGGCAGAAGGCAGCAGTGTTTTCCCTGTGAAGCCATTTGGTTCCAATCCAAATGACAGCACTTCTCAGAACAAAGCATGAAGCCATTTACTTTCTTCAGGCCACACAGACCATGCTCATTTCTATGGCATCTTGCTGGCAATCGAGCGCTATCTTAAAAACCCTTCAGTGAGGGCAGACAACACAATTAAAGTAAGCCAACTTGTTATTTCCGCACAGCCATAATTTGAACAAAAATGTAGTTCTTGGTTGTTTTGTTTTATTCTTGCCTGCTGTGAAATGTCTCACAAAATGCCTTAAAACCTAAAAAAAAAGTTTCTGGGAAGTTCAATGTCTCCGTACTTATCTGGAGTTAATGAAACATTTTACATCAACCAAGATCCCCAGGACAACAGTTACAGCCAAGATTAAGGAGAATATTTTTATTACATATAAGAATACGTATATGTATAAATTTTCTTATTCTTAACTAGTGCACATCAAAGAAAGGGAGAGAAAAGATGAAGGTAGCTGCTCTTTGCTCTCTATCACCCTCTCTATTGATGGCTGGATTGCGAGGATTCAGTAAATCATACAATTTCAGTGTTTTTGTTTCAGTTCATCTGGACATCCTCAAAACCACCAGGGCCTCACTGAGCCAGGTATTGTACAACACTAACAAACATTTCCTCACCTTGCTTGTATTTTCAGAATCAGAATGGGTAAGAATGGAAGGACCACAGTGGGGTCATCTGCTCCAACCTCCCTGACAAGCAGGGTCATTCTGGAGCACATGGAATAGGATTGTGTCCAGATGATTCTGGAATATCTCCAGTGAGGGAGACTCCACACTCTCTTTGGACAGCCTGTTCCAGTGCATAATTACCCTCATAGTGAAGAAGTTCCATTTCCCTCTTGTTAAAATTGCCTCTACCTTCTGCTGGAGTTAATCGCAACATGCCCCACTAAAGACCAAAGTATTTCATTAACTTAGTTCATAGTAATTGCTGTTCATTCCTGGAAATATATAATGAGTGATGGTGACTGCTGCAGGGGAATCCTACCCAATTTAAGAGGTTTGTTTCAAATCAGGATCAAGGATGATTAAAGTTATATTAATAACAGGTAATTAAGAGACAATCAGTCAGTACAATCTGGATCAGTATTAACAATGCAATAGGTAAAGCACAGTTCTGCAAAAAGTCTGAAGATCTGAACACCCTACTATAAATAGTTAAAGGGAAGCTTTTGGCAGTACTGAAACAGGGTCTGCCCCCAGGTGTTTCAACCTCATTTCTCTCTCCACTGCTACACATTTTTTATACTATTTCCTTGTATCACACATTGTGCAAAGATTCCCTGGAACAGTCTGGCCAGAGGAGCTGTGGCTGCCTCATCCCTGGGAATGTTCAAGGCTGAGTTGGACAGGGATCTGAGCAACTTGGATTAGTGGAAAGTGTCCCTGCCCATGGCAGGCGAGTTGGAACTAAGTGATCTTTAAGGTCCCTTCCCACTCAAAATACTCTGTGATTCCATGATTCACTGCTGTGCAGTTTGTGTTTGTGATAATGAGACAATACAGCAAAACCAAAATCAGATTTCTCCAAGCCTGAAACCCTTCCTCAATTTTAGTATTGTACACAACCCAATATTATATTACTATATAATTATATAATACAATACTAAATTTTATATAATATATATATGTATATATATGTACATATATATATATATGTATACTATGTACCAGACAACCCCATCCTAGTAAAGGGAGATGTATTTCCAACTCACCTCATGGTTAACTAGTATTTATTTATCATTGTGACAATATTAGGTGCGTCCCATTTGTGAATTCTGCAGATGAATTGTTACAGAGAACACAGTAAATAAAGTACACAGTGTAATGTTATATAATTTTGGAGCCCGGTGAGTACTCAGGGGAGAAAAAGAATTATGAATTGTGAAGAAACGCTATTTTTACAGTCTCGAGTTTCTTTTTGAACTTAACGTGAATATGAATAAACAGTAAGAAATGGATTTTTCTTATGGATTTGAGAAAGTAGAAACTAAGAATAACACAAGATTTGCAGAAAAATTGTTTGGTGCTTCTTATTTCTTTTTCTGTTTTACATCCTCTGACAACAAAAGAGAAGAAAAACCCCAAATCCTGGAATAAAAGCAGATTACTGTCCTCATTAGACAGCAGGGTCTCAGAAGCAGCAGGAAATTCCCCAGGTTCTCCAAAAGAATTTTCAGTGCACAGAAAACATAAAAATATTTATGCTTAACAGTGTAATAATCTGGACTGCAGAAGAACACGTAATGGAAATCAGATACCTCTGATATTTATTATATTTCCAAGGAACAATCGCGATTTGGAAAAACAAAGATGTCATATCAATATTTTCCTGAGGAGACTTAAGTGTAGCAGGACATACAAATACTGGCAAAGCTAGTGAGTAATTCACATAAAAATGCGAAGTGCAAGAGGAAAAGACTAAAAGATGCTCATTCTGTCATGAAAATGCATATAAAAATACAATATTTATTATTTTAGCCAAGGGCCCTTAAGAACTAAATTTCCATGGGAAATGTTAGAAGTCATCCATCTGCATCGCATTCTACAAATTTGTATATTTGCTTGTGTGAAGAAGTGGCTGCAAAGCCACACTTCTGCAAAGAACATTTCACTTTTTATATGCAGACACACTTTCATCTCTGACAACAACATTCAGTTACTGCAGACCTTTCCTGGACATATCTCTGAAGGATATGCTGAAAAAAGTGTCCCTTGATTGTTCAATTTTTCCCACAGTGGTTTTTATTGTGGTTAAATTTTGTACCATTGTCCCCGAAGAAATGTTCTGGAGAGAAAAACTTAATGAGTATTAAACAGTGTTGCTACAAAGAGCAACTTCTGTTATAAGCTCCATAACTCTTGGGCAATTTATGATCTTTCCTGGCGGTCAAAAGACAGGAGCAACCACAGGTTGAAAATGGAACTAGAGAATTTTACCTTTGATCTTTCTGACTTTGTAAAGGAAAAAGTGAGAGTTTAAAAAAATGCCCTTTCTTCTTCATTTTCTTCTGTCATTGGTAAAAAGTAGATTTTGTCAGCAAAAGAATGGCACCAGTTATGATGGTAGCAGAGAAGCAAAGAAATACAAAGGGTGACAAAAAGATAAAAATATTAGAGAAAAAAATATAAATGGAGACATGGAGGAAGCTGAATTTATACCATCTTTTACAATGAAGATTCTAGAAGGGTAGTTTATATATAGCTTCAGAGTAACGATAAATATAAAGATGATAATTGTCAGTGAATGATACGACAAGAAGTAGTGGCCTGAAACTATGAAGGGAAAGTTTTAGGATACACATTAAGAGATATTTTTAATGACAAGAATAATCAAGGAGAGTGGCTGAAACAGCGTCCTTTTGGAGAATCTCACCTGGATAAGGAGAGATCTTGCCCTTAGCAATATTATCATACATTTGAAACACAGACCTGTATAGTTCCTGTATTATATATGCTATGTTTTGGAGTTTAAAAAATATTTTAATTTCCTTTTGCCAGTGAATGGCACTTTTTCAAGGCTCACACACAATATGCCAGTTCCCAACTCCCAGGACACACTGATGTCTCAGGAACTGTCACAAAGCACATGAAAATAGTGAAGAAATTCCCTTGCTGTGTGTCAAAAGACATCAAAATAGTTCATATAGCACAATGCACTATTTCTTCAAAGGCTTAATCCTGCTCTAAGAAAACAAATATTAGCACCATCTCATTATTGCTGCTGGAGCAGCATCTGAAAGCAGCTGAATCAGAAGATTGCAAGATACAGAGGTGCTGAGGCAGAGATGAGGACAGTGAGAAGCACTGGATAGGAGACAGTGCTTTCCAATGGATACCCTGGCATTGCAGCATCCAGAGGGCCTTGTCTCTGAAGTTTGCAAGAGACAGCAATTATAGACTCTTGGGTGGGATAAAACGCAGTCTTTGACAGAGAGAAATTCTTCAAAGCATAAAATATGGGACAATGTCATTTCCAGGCATACCCTGTGCCTCGTGTATCCCAACATCATGGCCACATGTCATATTTAGCATTGCTTAAAACCCTAAGTCTTCCTCTAAGTCTTCCCTGGGAATGTATCTTTCTTCACTGAAGTTGCTAAGAAGCACAAAGAAGCAAGGACTAACTCCAGCACCAATTTACTCATTGTGGTTTCCCCAAAGGAAAACCAAATTCCATGGCTTTGTTATATGCAGGCTTTATTCCAGTGTTGGTCCTATATGTGAACACCAGCAGGTCTTTCTGGGATTCTTGCTATTTGATAGAAATAAAAGATGCAAGGGACCTTTTTTAGTGTCTCATTGTGAATTGAGATTATTCTGTTATCTTAATAAACTTTAGCCTGTGCAAACATTGAAGTATATGTTCAATGATATCAGAAGTAGAAAATGATGATGAATCCATTTTGAAAGCAGCATTTAGGCTGCTGAATGATGAATACCTTGACTTTTCACACCTCTTTGTCTCCCCACAGACATCAATCACAGAGCCTTTCAGAAGGATGGGTCAAAGTTCTCCCTAGAAGAGAAGCTGAATTTTAAAACTGATAAAACCTTAACAAAAGCTGAATTTTTCCCTTTGTTGAAGGTTAATTGTAGTCATCCCTTTCCTCCTTGGCACACCCAGGCTTGGTGAGCTCTGGTGGTCTCTGCCTGGTGCTGGCACGGTGCTGCCTGAAGTCATGTCACACACAGGCCTTGTAGGGCACCAGCTTTTCTAAAACAGACACTGATTTTTGCAAGCACACAGAGACAGGTTGATAACTTTCAGTATGAACCATGGTTGCCAATAATATAATACCTGTGACTAACAGCCCAACTTGCAGGCACAGGAATCAGAACTTCATCTGTTCAGGTCTGCCCCAAGCCAGAGATGAATCTGCATTAACAGATTATTCTATTTTAGACCCATTCAGGCCCTTGGTGGCACATGCTCTGAAGGATTTATTTTTATCTGTGCAAGCTAAATCATAGAGATGTTCTGTGAAGAGAAGATGACCAAGAGACAGGCCCAGATGAACATTGCTGCCAGCCAGGAAGGGAAAAGCTGCTCGTACTATGACTTCAGACATAATTTAAGAACCCCAAAGTTCATAAATTACATTTATAGGAAAGACTTGGGAATTAGTTAAAGACAAATTTGAGGTATTTTTTCTGAATTTGGGTTATTTTTTGGTAACTTTTCTCACTTAAACTATCAGCAGAATTTTATTTGGGACTTTTAAAATCACAAGATCTTGCATTTGAGCTAAAGAACAAGTTTTCTCCACTGAAGTTTTTATTGAACTAATTCATCTTTCATGTGTACCAGCCTCCAGACGGGAAATAAAATGTATAACCTTTTTCTCTGATAAAATTGACAATGCTCAGAACTGATTTGGTTGATGATTTCTCTCTCCTAGCAGATTGTAGGCTATATTTTTTCTAAGATTTGATATATGTCATTTAGAAGAAAGTTTTTCTTTCTTATAGAGAATAAAACACTATGGACTGAAAAGCAAAGAAGCAGCACGGTGGAATGTGGAATGTGGATCTTTGAAGCTGCTTCAACAAAAATCTGTTCAAAAATTTGAGCTAGGAGTCTCCAAATGAGTATGGAAATTGCTTGTCTTAAATGGCAGAAAATTATTAGAGTATTAGCTGGAAAATTTAGGAACACACTGCTGGGAGGCAGGCTGATTTTTTTTAAAATTTTAAATTGGAAACAGGCACACCCAATATTAATACTATCTGTTTGCAATTTGTAGTAATTTAATGGATCAGGACTGATCCAGAGCAGTGGCAAAATGAAGGCTATCTAATAACCTGAAAGCTGAGCCTTTCCAAAAATGTGGAATAAAGACTGTGACAAAACAGTGTGGATGTTGTGCTGAGTGTTGCATCGGCATCCACAGTTGTGCAGTTTGCCTGCAAAAGGGAGCACATGGTGAGTTGCATTAGCCATGCACTAGCGTGGGCACTTGTTTTTGTGTTGCTAATGCTAAATTTATAGAAAGTTACATAATTTTATCCAGATAAACAATTCTTACTGAGGATTTTGCCCATGACAGGAGAGATAAGGCAAGCAGTAAGGGTAGAAATTCATTCTTCTTCTGGCATATGGCATCTGCCTGGGTAGAATTTCCTGAATAATCCATCAATTACCTGTACCTGTCAAGCAGTCAGTGAAGTTCACTCCATGAAGGTGAATAGCTTAAAGGTTTTTAACCACTGTAAAAATCACATCTGTTATCATTTCATGCAGTAGTTTTTATCTGAAGAGGAAATAACTTGCTAAATCATAACAAAATATTGGCTGTGGTTTGACTTGTAACATCTTTGTTATAAGTGAAGGATGAAACTTTCTTTTGTTTATGTTGTCATCTTTGGATATTGTTGTCATTTTCACCAAATTTGGATTTTTTTTTCCAAAATGCTTCTAAAGCTTACAAAAACTGGTAAAAATATATGCCAAAATGTGTCAAATCTCCTGTAGTTAATTCCAATAGCTGCATGTATAGATTTCAGTGACTACGATGTTTTCTCTCATGAGGAGCTATTCTGGGATGCCTGTTGTGTTTAGTTTACATACTTCTGCCAGATGACTCATTTCACAATCTAACTTGTGTTTCCATTTTTACTCTGGCGATACTCATCCTAATTTATTTCTGTACTCCTAATCAAAGAATGATTTCATTTAATCATGAAGACTAGCCTGCAAGAGAATTTCTTGCAGCTAAATTTAACTATCTACAAACTTCTGCAGAGCATGAGGAGAGTGAGTAGGCTTAAGAAATTGATTTAGTTGATGTAGAGTGCCAGCCTTTTGCCCTATAACAAGCAATTTTGGCCTTCTGGTTCAGCCGTGCTTTCACAGATGTTTTATTTTTTACCTTCTTCCCCTTTCTCAGAATGTGCATCTTTAAACTCAAGTGCTGTAACACATTTCACTGATCTAAAGGTGCAGCACATCAGTAAATAGCATTCAGCATTCCTTGACAGCCTGAGGTAGACCTGAAGGTCTTGCCAGCTACATCTCAGCAAATGTGCTGTGCAGGGACTGGGACTGGCTGAGGTGATGGCTGGGAGTTGTCTGTGTTTGATCATTGCCCACCCCGTGGTCTGCACCAGCTGCACTGCCTGGGCACGACCCCACACAGACCCAAGTCAAATGGCACCTCACCTGATGCCACCATCTTTTTCTTCTGCTGGTCATGGAGAGTTCATCCACATATGACAAATGACAATGACACGACAGTGGTGCAATGCTGCTTAGCCTTAGGGTCAACGAATCAGCATTGGCCTGTTTCTTTTATCCCTACCTATCTAGAAACTGGGATCTACTTTGTGCATGTCTAGGTTACAACAGGAAAATGTCCTCAAGTTGGTGACACCACTGCTTCTGAATGATGGCATTTCAAAAGCAGGATTTCATTGCCTGCTCCTCTCTGCTGAATGAATCCATGAAGAACATTGAAACCAGTTTGGAGGCTGGTCTGCACCATTAAAGATGTAAAAAGATGAATTTTAGCATAACTTTTAGATGATCACAGAACTGTGCAAGGGACCTCAACATTACTCAACATTCCTTGTAATTTACATATGAATACATCTGCACCATCATCTCCATTTTTACAGCATAGAATAGCAGCATCTCATCCTTGGTTCATTGCTCCAGCCTGGAAAGAGTCCCACAAGTCTCCCAGGTCTCAGCTACATACACAGTTCCCACACCTCACGTAAGTCTTTTGATAAGATTTATCCTAACAGTAAGTAGGTCAGGGAGAAATAACCAAGACTGCAATAATGAACAATTAACTGCACAAATTAACTGCTCAGGTGTACGAGGAGTAGCACACATCAAGATAAGATGTCCTCAAGAGACGCTGGGGGAGAGCAGGAAAGAACAGACTCTGTACACTCATTCTGTTTCAGAGAAGACCAGTGTCAGAGAGAGGGAAATTCTGGAAGTGTCTGTGAAACACATATCTGAGTGTTACAGATTCAGTAAGAAATGGAATGCATTGCCTTACAGAAAACAGAAAAGAAGGATTGCCTTAAATTATAGTAAGGGACATTTAGATTAGCCTTTAGGAGAAATACTGCGTAGGATGGTTAAAATCACAGAAAGGTTTTAGGACGAGATAACAAATCTCATCCATCTGTCAGAAATGATGTCAGCCTCGTGAAACTGCCAGCTGCATGGCAGGGGTCTACATGGCTTCTTTATTTCTTCTTAACTTCTATGACTCTGTGGTTCTATGATTCTTCAAGTTGCTTCTAGACCCTTTGTTCAGTGATTATCCTGTGCATAAGGGTGGGAGAGGCAAATTTGGTTCAACTCTCATCCTGGAGTTGTTGTTCTGAGCACTGCTGTATAAAGGTAGAATCAAGAACAGTGAGGCTTATGCAAAAAACAGTTCCAGTATTGAAAGGTCAAAACAGGAATTCAGACTACTATAGCTGCATGGAAAGCAAAATGATTTGGAAAAACAGAAGAATGTTAAAGCAAAGCTTCTTTTACTCATAACCATCACTGGCTTCCTGTGATCATTTTTTTTTTAAGTCCTGGCTCTCACAGAAATCGAAGAAATGTGGTTGCCACAGACATACAAATCAATAGCAGAGAGCAGAGCCATGTCAGAGGGCAGCTGGTAATATGGTTAAAACAAGCTTTGGATTAAGCTGCTCACAGGATGCAAAGGCCAACAAGCAGAGCAGATGCAAGCTGCAAAAGGCAGCTTAGAGATGTTGCTCTTTTCATAGCCTTAAATAGAAACTCCTTGGCAAAATGTCTCTTCAATAGCATCTGATTCTGGTCTGAGGTCAGTGGGAAATGACAGGGATGATTATCAGAAGCCTGCAAGATGCAAGGATGAGCTGCAGTGACAAAAGGAGAAAATTAATTGTGGATCTATCTCAAGCAGACTCAGAAAAGAAATGTTATTGAAAGAACCTGCCTCTTACCATGCCAGAGGGAAAGGCCCAGGAAGGCAGAGACAAGATACAAAAATTTTAGCAATGATTTACAAAAAGACTTAGACCTGAAATCTTAATGTTTCTGGACAGATGTGTATGGGATTGTACAAAATGAGAGTGGTCAGTATATTATATGGCTTTGTCTGAATGTTCCTCCTTGATGGGTCTATGCAGAAATATGAAAAGTAGGTAACCCTTGTGGGGAGGCTGTTCTTTTGATTGGTGTGGCTAGACAGGCAATGGGCTGATTCAGACAAAAAAGAGAGACTACTCACAGCAGAATGATAATGTCATATTAAAGAATTAAAGGAGATCTCATAGAAGAAGATTTTGAGATAGCAATGTTAAATATACTATAACTAAAAAAAATAAAATAGTTGTTACCAAGCTTGTAAATAGGTTAACTTCCAACCACTTCATTGCCATAATGCCATGACTCTATCAAAATATGCAACAGACACACCTAGTGAGCTATTTTCTTTTGCTTTGAGTCTTTATTTATCTCATTCCAGTCACTGACATGGAAAGGTCCTCTATTCATATTGTCTGAGCAAGTCAAGGGAGACACAGCAAAGTGAGGACAGTCTCTTCCATGGCAAAAAAGGCCTGTATTTCATAGAGTTAGGTCTGAACACAGCTGGTCCCTAGTCCAGACAGATGGAATATTGGAAGGGTAGGCATGTTTCAGGATTACAGCTTGTCTTCAGGGAGCTGATGGGATCTACTGCTGTAGCATGGCAAAGCCCACACGACTCTGTGGTTCATTGCTGAGGTCCTTCCAGCTTGGAAGCAAAGGCACAAATGGCATGAAAAGCCAGTGTGCCTTTCTTTAGACTACACTGCGTGTTGCTCATGTCCAGGCAGACAGGGCAGGTAATTGCAGCTAGATGGGAACCATCCACAATGTGCTTTGCTTGTGGTGATGGACAAGGGTGGAGGAAAAGTTAATCCTCTCTTATCAGAAAGCTTTCAGACTCCTTTTTATTGCCTGAACCATGCAAAGCTGTCAGACAAAACAATCCATCATACAGGGCATCTCTTGTCAGGATCAAGTAGTGATGTCCAGAATTCCAGCAATGTTCATAGGACTTGTAGCTGCTGTAAGGAACTCAGCTGGGATATGGGATTCAGACAATTGCAGCTCTCAGGAATCCTTCTTAGATGCCATACAAGGAGCCACATCCAATGTATATTCTGCATAGCATCCATAGCATCTTCCAGCAGTTTGCCACTGCCAGGTTAGGAAATGTCCCACTGTGCCCTGTCTCCTGTGCAGCACTGGCAGGACCAGCCATGGCCCTGCTGCCCAGTGGGGACAGCATGATGACACACTTTTCAGGAGAGCTGTCTGACAAAGAACCTGGTGGAACTCAGTACAGCAGTTTCATCATGGCATGACTCATTCTTAGTTAAAACATTATGATTCATGGACGAGTTTTAACTCCATGATTCATTCACGTCCACTTTTTTATTGCTGTCCAAAAATATATAATCAGTAGGTGACTTACCTGATCTTAGAAAAACTGAAAATGAGCAAAAGTTAAGAGTTCTTCCAAGAGACAATTAAGGTGCTTCTTTTTCAGAGGTACACAACCAACACCAGGTCGAGAAAAATTAGAGACACCAAAGTTTGGGATATTCACAAAGCAAATTCATTCCAGCCTGAGCAATATAGCAGACTCATGATTATATGTTTTTATTATCAATGAATTTAAACTGAAAAAAGTTGTTTATTTTCTCTGTTCTTTATGTTCCTTCTATGCAAGTTATTTTGCTCTGCAGTTTCCATAGCTTTTCTTCTTAGAAATGTGTAGCATAAAATTTTATTATGTCTGCAATATTGAACAAATCAGAAGTAGGAGCATTGAAGGGAATATGTTTCTTTACTTTCAGTCCCTTTCTGAAGGTTTTCGTGCTCTCAGCTGTGCTGAATGCAGGACCAAGTCTATGTACCCTTCTATTGAAAAGACAAAAAACTTCACCATGAAAGAGAGAATGGCATAAGGCAGAGGGAAGCAGAAGTATTTTTAAATGATGGAAACAGAAAACAATATTCATCTGCACAGACATTAGCTATAGATTGGATTGTGAGCTATAATAGTTCCTTGGCAAAAGTACAGAGATAACCAAATTAATCACATCATAGATATGCCATTTACTGTCAGATCTGCTGGCAGTTCCACACAGCTGGCTTCTGTCCTTGATGTTAAAGAAGTGTCCAAAGCCTGGTCCCATACGAATAAGCATTTTGTGTATTTCAAATAGCACACATTTGAATTGCACACATGTAAACCCATTTTTTGATTCTTGGAAAGACAAATAGCAGCACTGCCTTTGCTGTAAAGAATTAGCCACTAGCAAAGGACTAGGGCTAAAATCATTCTTGGGTTGCATGTTCTTGACCACAAGGATTACACCAAGAATCAATCTGACCTTTCTTTTTTGCAATAAAAGAATCATAACTATGTGGGATTTGAGGGATCATGAAGCCAATGAATTTGTGCCCAGCTTCTAATCAACTGATTTGTGCTTGTGGCCAAATAACCTCTCTAATGCTTCCCTCATACTCTACAGCCACAGCCTTCCTAGGCAGAAATCCCTCAGCTCCAGCTCTCTGGGCTCTTGTGGAGAAAAGGGTCACTGTGATGGATGAGATTTGCAGAGGTTCATTTGTGGTTTGGCATGCCATGGGCTAGTTCCAAGCCAGGGGCCTTGGCTCCCAGCGCTGAGAAATCATCTCAATTTCAGCTCCCATTACAGTCACTCTGCTGCAGCCTCAGCAGGGACCTCCTGGCTGTGTGTGTGTGCCTGGAGTGAACCCTAAATCAAATCCAGATATCCATTTGATTGCTTCAGTGGGTTTGAGCTCCAGGGAGAGAAAAGAGGTGCCTGAAACCATTGAACGTAGTGTGCACTCCCAATTTTCATTTGGAGCAAGAGCAGTCATGGTCAATCAGATAAAGAGAAATTAAAAGTCAGTTTGATGTCCTTTTGCAGAAGTAACGAGGATAAACTTGCTTTTATACAAAATTTGTACGAGTGAAGCACAAAACAAGGGGACTCACTGAGTCATCTTTCTGCAAAGAACTGGGTACAACAACAGTAACATCTCTCCTTATGTAAGTTGAGCTTGGCTTGCAGCCAAGCAGAGAAGTGTAGAGATGTATTTAAAGCTAAGTCAGCTCTATCCAGAGCTGAGCCTGGGCTCAGCAAGTTAGGAAAGAAGAGACTGGAAACTGGAAGCAAAGAACAGTTACATTTTGCCAAGCACTGTACATGGAATGAAAGTCCTGCCTCTTGCAAAACCTGTACACATAAGGGTCTGTCATAAATCAGAATGAGTTTCCTCCGGGACCCTTGAGAGAACAAGCCAAAAATACAGAAAACATTTCAATTTCTGATACAGACAATTGTGAAATTCCAAGAAATCAATCAGATGCACAGATGGTGCAATCAGGTCTCTGTCCATAAGGATCTCTCTCAGTCCAGGATACCACACTCATACAATGTACTCCAATATCTTGAGCTTTCTATTTTCATATTCCATGAAAATGTAATATGGTGGTTGATGCAAGCCCCATGTAATAAATATCTCTGTTCTTTTTCTTAGAACTCAGTTAAAGTCCTTGCTGAACATGTAAATTTGTGAAAATTCATGAATTCAAAAAATGCATGACACAACATTCACTTTCAGGTAAAAAACTTGAGGAAATAGGTTTAAAATAACCCTTAAATGTCACAGATACTGGTATATTATAGCATCCACATCAGGAATAGGACCAAATTTTCCTGTTTGTCATATCCTTACTGTATTCAGATCTGAATGTCAATGAACAAGACTCTCAGCTTTCTACAGGCAGATGGATTCAGAGATGAGTACATGCTTGGCACCTGCATCCCAGTAAGAAAAAAATATTTTTAACAGGATGGAAGTGTCTCTTATTGTCCTCTTTCCTCTGTTAAAAAAAGGCTGGAGTAGAGCCAGGGAAAAAGTATTGGGTTGGCCTGCCGAAAAATTTGTACAAATTACAGGTGTCAATCTGTGGTATGGAGATAGCAATCTGAACCCAGGGAAGAGGAAGGAATGTGCTCCTTCTGGGTATCCACTTCCACCTTAGCCAGGAGGTGGGACTGAGCCCTACTCCAACTGCCCTGGTGCCAGTGTAAAACCAACAATACACTTTTTTTTTTTTAAGCCATAGATGGACCTAGTTATTATATTGAGTTCAAATTAGCACAAATTAGTAGTAAATTCTCTTGCTGCCTGTTATCTCACATTTGGCTCCCTCCACATTTTCTAAGCTGGGACAACTGAGCACTGAAAGTTGAACAAACTTCAGGACAGAGTCTGAGAAAGAAAAATACTGAGCATGGGGCTCTTAAAAACTCCTTCATCAGTATAATCTGTTATCATGTTGTTGATTTAATTCTGATTAGTTGTTTTGATCATCAGGGAGACTGCTGAGCACGGAGATGTCCTCATGGAGAGAAAGGCCGGCTGAGGATTCACAGAGGGTTTGCCTGAGGGTGGGTGGAAGGAGCTGAGCCCCCTGAAGGGATACTTGGTATTTTCAGCACTTTGTGCTCTTTGTTTTTGTGACAATCTTGGGCTGTCCTGGACGCTTTTAACTGCACCTGCTATCATCTCTCAGCTTTTTGTTTTCTTTTCACTTTCCCTAGAACTGCACTGAAAACACTAAAAAAAGCAGTCCACTGTCAGGTAGTTCCTCTCCTTGGAATGATTTCTGCTGTTACTGTAATGAGACAGTTTTCCCAGGACCAGGAGAGAGTGGCTTTCCTCTACTCAAGTGACAGCACGGGTCTGGGTTTGCTAATATGTGAACAATGTGATGGCAGGTGGCTCAAAGACTGTCTGATAGCAGCAACCTCACCACCAGTAGGGTGTGCCTGGTCACCCCTGGCTGTCACAAACAGAGCAGGGGAGCTCTGTTAGTCAAACAGCCCTGCTTCATTCCCATGTTTGATGCTACAGGTAAAGGTTCTTGATGGACTCATTCTTTATTTCATTTATAACTGAGCTGGCAGGTTCTGTGACAATAGAAACAATGGAGTAGATGTACACAAAGGCAGCTTTTTGTGCTCAGAAGTACAAGTAACTGCTGCATTGCTTTGCCTTTGGTTCTTTGTTTTCATTAGGTGTTCTGTGGTTTTGGGAATGCTTCTTATGCACATTAGGGCAGCTGTGAATTCAATGAGAGGGGAGTATTCAGGACTGATAACTGAATATGCAAGTGACATTTACAGGCTCTGATACCCAATTTAGCAAATACATGCACATGTTAAATTTGCAATCCTATATCTAAACAATATTATAATTGTGACTTTTAAAGGCATGCAAGTTGTTTATAGGTTCTGACTTCTTTTTTTCAAGAAAAACAGTATTTTCCATCTCCTCTAGCCTAGCTGGAAAATGGATTAAGCAAATCTTGTTTAACTTTAAACAAAAAGGTTAATTGTAAACAGCCAGAAAACCTTCATCCTCTAGGTGAGCTTTGCTGTATTTTCAAGCACTGTACAAATGGAACAGAGTTGCAGATTCAAATTAATATCTACACAATGAATTGTACATGCATGATTTAGTGGGAATTTTTGTAGGGCAAAGATGTGAGAATCCAAAGGCATGGGGTGTGAGAATCCAAAAGCATGGGATGAAATTACACCTGTAGCTATTGCAGTAGTCTGTAGCATCACCATGGCAACCTTGGATGCCACAGAGCTACAAACCCCAGGATTGCAGTTACACTTGCAAGAGCTATTGTTTCTCTTTTATTTTACCTGTGTGTGTTTCAGTCGCACTCTGGAGCTAAGTAGGTCAAACCATGCTCCACATGCTCAAGGCTGCCCAGTCACTGAGCTCTGTTTGTGTGGAGAGAACCTGAGAGCGAGGCACATGCCAGGTTTTCCTGCTTATTGCACTCTGGGCAAGTATTTTACACATAATTGGGCATCAAATATGCATTGTTGCATATTCAAAAGCCCAAATTTTCCTCTAGAGTATCTTCATGTTTCTGAAACTTTATCAGGATGATTATTCTTAAACACCCAGTTCCCATAAAAATCTGCCAGGCCAGGCACTTAAGTTACATAACTTATGCCCATTCCTAGGCATTAATCTTACAACTAGACACATTTTTGCATTTGTCTTCTAAACTTATATTCATAGAGGCTGTCCTTTGAGGAGAAGGATGATTACTGATTTGGCTGGCAAGGGGTGGCAGTTGCTGCTCCAAGATGCACTGAGGTGAATTCAGATATGGGATAACACATCCTAAAGCAGAAAGAATTATTTGTTCCCACAGAGTCCTCTCCATCACTGTTAGGAGAAGCTTAAACGAGGAGGTAACACTGATGTCTTGGTTTGTAGAGCATTAAAGGTAAGATGCACCTCACTCAGAGGTCTAATAGCATAGAGTAGGTTAGGCTCACATATCCAGACTGAAACACAACTCCATGGTTTTGTGTCACCAAGCGTCCCTGAAGGAAAGGTGCTGTGATCAGAAAATGCAGCTTTCTGACATTTTCTACTTTCTCCTGCTGCTGGAAAAGGAGTCATGGATCTTTGCTTCGTATGCTATCTAATGGTTACCAAATAGGTGTCTGTGGGGATGCCTTCATTCTATTCCAGCTTTGTTAAACACTTACATAATTGACAAAAAATGTAAGGAATGCTTTCAGGCTTTTGATAATCTTTACAGTTTGGCTTCCTAACAGCCACTTATGTAATCTATTATAATGAGAAGTATTAGTCCAAATATCTATTTAAGGACCACTTAAACTCTTTAATTTATATTCATGAGTGATAAAACAGACACACTGGGTGCTTCACATATTTTTCCTTAGTATGGCTGTTAATCTGAGTTTGAGCACAGATCCAAAAGGAAACTGTCTGGTTGTCCCTTTTCCCCTCCCCAGCAATCCCCAAGTCTCAGAGAAGCAACAGTTATTCAGTGCATGACAGGGGATAGATAACTGGGGCAGCTCCTTTCACACTTCCCACTGGCATTTTTGTTATCTTGCTGAAGCAGACTATGCAATGGATTCAGTAACCAGAGGACCTGAATCTGTCTCGTAAGCAGGGCATAAATATGTGGCAGTGACAAGTTTTTGTGACAGTGATTAAGGCTGTCTGGCTGTCACAGTGCATTTGCATTGGTTAGTGTGACTACACAGATCCAGAGAAGAGTGTGGCATCTCATTTTGTCCTCAGAGGCAGTTCAACTCCAGTGCTGCTGGGCCTGTTTGGTAAAACACACATTTCAGTTTATTCCTGTACTATATAAATCACTAGGAAACTTTTCTTTGTAATGGTTTTGTCAGGGAGGAAATGCAATTTAAAAGGCTCTTCCTGCCCTTTGTCAGATTGCAAAGCTTGCTTGTTGTTATCATCATGTCTTTTACCACCTGAGTGTTTTCCTGCCTTCAAATGAATTTGTAATCAGAAGTATGGAGAGAATTTTCTGTTTCTCTGCAATGTGCAGAACTAGCTCAGGAACTCTAACCCTACCC
Organism: Acridotheres tristis; assembly: GCA_037013685.1. Classification (NCBI taxonomy): domain Eukaryota; kingdom Metazoa; phylum Chordata; class Aves; order Passeriformes; family Sturnidae; genus Acridotheres; species Acridotheres tristis. Next base: position 141,426,029 of record CM072886.1, on the reverse strand, counting down.
AGCCTTCACCCTTTAGCATTTTTACTTCCCTGGAGGTAACACCATGCTATCCTCTGTTCCTGTTTCCATCACTGGAGATTGCAAATGAGGAACATCTCATGTGTGTCCCTAAGACTGACTGAAGAGAACTAACTGTGCACACTGCTGGTTTTTCCAGAGCTCACTCAGAAACTTGGGAAGGGCTTCAGCTCATAATGAATTTAAATGCCTAAATTCATATGTCCATGTGAGTCAGACATTTCAGGTCCCACTATAGTCACTGGAGACCAAAGGCTTTATCCAGCTCTCAAAACTCCTGTGTGTCAAGTGACCACATGGGGCTGGTGCATCAATGGCTGAGCAACACCTGCAGTCTAGGTGGGAACTGCTGGGCATCTCAAATGGCCCCAGCCCCTGCTGCAGCCACTGAATCACATCTTTAGAAATGGACACCTAAATAAAATGTCTAAGTGCTGGAGCTGAATTCCCTTTACCTGGAACATTAATGACCACCATTCACACTGGATGCTGGAAGCAAACTGGAAACTTTTTAGGTTTGCACCAAAGTTTGCAAAAATTGATGCAGATTCATTAATGGCTTTTGGAATGTGTCCTTAAAGAAACTCATGTCTTAAGGTGTGGTTCACGAAAACAGCTTCAGCTTTTTTTTTGTTAGTATTTTTTTCTTTCTTTTCACATTATTAAATGCACCTAGCTTACAGAGGAGAGAAATTAATGATGTTTCTTTTAATTAACAGTGATATAAAACTGGCTCTGGGAATCTTGCTTTATTCTTTCCTTCCCACCTTCTCACATTTTTCCATTAGATTCAGCATACACAAATGAGTACACAATGTGCTGGGTTTTTTTCTTTAGTAAAAGTAGATGGATATACGGTGGAACAGACTGGAAACAAAATACACAGAACTATCCAGTCTGACCTCAACACAAAGTAAAGTTCTGACAATTTTAGTGATGATCTTTTCAGGAAAGGAAACTGGTCTCTCTCTAGGAAGGATCAGCTGACCAGTGAAGGTGAGAGCAGGTAACTCACTCATTGCCCTGTCTGCTTATAGCAGGTGGATGGATAAACATTTATCAAAAATTAGGATAAGATGCTAATTTTTACTAGCAATAATACATTTTCTTTAATAGCAAATGATTACTTAATTAGATGATTACTGCAAATGAAAAAGAAATTAATAGCTACAGCTACGGGGAAAAAATACATCCATTGTACTTGTTTATCACCCACACATTGTCCTTGCAAAGGACTGAACGGATCCTTATGATTTTTTTTCTTACACCTTTTTTATTGATTCCATGCACAGAGGTTAGCATCTAGACCATTCTGCAGATGAGGCTAAGATTTTAATGGCTGGAATAAGGACACCAGTTTAAAATGTATTTTTGGTTGGAATTTTTTAAGTACCTTGGTGAGAATTTTTGAAACATCATTGAATTGCTCACTGAAAATTCACCTTGACGCTTCAGAGCAGACTACCCCCAAACTGTCACTGAACTTTAAAATGTCACAATACCAGAATTATATGTTCTAAAAATAGAGGAATGGCTTAAAGAGGAATTAAACTGACTTAGACAAGTTTAATTAATCACTATGCTCTGGGGAAAAAAAGTAACATGCTTTTCTGTTGAAGTGCAGAGACAGTTCAGACAGAGATTGGGTTGCAGAAGAATTATCAGAAGACATCAGTGTGCTAAGCAAGAGCAAACCCTGTTCTTTTCAGCTCCTGCTTTTGGAAGGCATGACAAGCCATTTCAATACAGCCTGTGTGACCTCAGCCTTCTGAACTCCACTAGCATCAAACACCTCCTTGGCTCAGTGGATTGAATCCATAGGCTGGAATTTCCTCATCTTGTTCCTACACACCATCAACAGTCTGACCAAAGAGCAGAACAGGTGACCTGGGACAGGGGAGAAAGGAGAAGAAAGTCCTTAGCTGTGCTGTTGTGTGTTAATTGGTTAGAAAGTGAGACTGGTGGCATTCAAGAGAGAGAAATGAACAAGGGACAAAGTAGTTTGTCACCAGCCCCACATCCTGCTGCTCCTGACTGCACTCTGATGGAGCCTGGATCTGAGTCTTGCCTGGGGCTGTTGGTCAGGGATAGTTTCACTCTGAAGCTGGGTGTCTGTGCCCTGCTGCTGAAGGCACAGTGTCTGCCTGTGCATGGTCTCCTGGCTCGTGTCCCTCCTGGAACAGCCCCAATCCTGCTGCTCCCAGGCACTGGGTGATGCCAACATCTCTCATTTAGCACTGTGGGTACCTGAGGAGTCAAGAGCTCATCCACCACTGCCCTCAGCATTGCCAAGAAATTGGGTGTTTTGGAGGGGGGGCAGAGCTGCCTCCTGGCAAGGAGGGAGCCACGAGTCTCAGGAGCCCCTTCCCTGGGCAGCTCTCCAGATCCCCCAGATACACAGAGCCCTGCTTAGCTATGTCCCAGTTTAGGCCAGCTTGGAGTAAACAGATCCATTTTGGCATCATGCAATGAACCTCAAAGCACTGAGAACCATTTTTTTCCTCCTAAACTGATTGCATTTCCCCTGTCAATGCCATCACAGTGTGAAGTGCGTGCAGGTGGCTCCATTACACTGGGAATTTTGCAGCGTTCTGTTAACTCAGCCTCTGCAAAAGGACTGTCAATACCAGTATATATATATTTTTTTTCCAAAGAAGCAGCAAAGAGCCTGATCCACTCCACCTTCCCCATATAAATAAAGACAGTCAGGCAGTCAGGCACAGTAAAGTTGCTTCTGCAGCAGGGGTGCCTCAGCCAGACCCCTTCTCCATCAGAGGATTCACTCAGCCCTGCATGGATGCTGGTCACCAGTGCCAGGAGCAGGTTCAGACTCCTCTGGTCTCCAGTTTACCCGGTGATACAGCCACACCCTTGAGCACTTCAGCTGCTCAAATGACTTGGGCAAGGCTGTGTGTGTAGCCTGTGTGAGCAAGGAATTGCACAAGCTCTTTGCCAGGCCAAGGCTATCACCCAAATCACAATCTCATCCTCCCCTTCCTAAGGCCAGGCAGAGATGCTCAGCTCAGAGTTTATTCTCCTAGCTGATCTGTAATCCTTTGAGAACCAGAATTCCTGATAGGAAAACCAATAGCCCCTCAAGTCTCTCAGGGCAGTTGAGTGCTCCTGTAATAAGGTAGAGTATATTCAATGTAAGGATAATGGGTAATATGGGCTTTATAACAAAGCCATAACTCAATAGGAGGGGGTTCAGATGATATCATGAATCACAGCCATGAGATGTGACTGATCGATGAGATCATTAGAAAGCTAAGATTGAATTACAGGTCTGGTAATTTATCACTCGACAGCCTCAGCACTTTCTATGATATTTGAGGAACACTTACACATTTTCCTGCGCTGTTTTTTTCAGGTCCCTAATTATAAATAAGGTGCTGGAGATGCTTTTAATCAGTGGGCAGTCTAGTGCCACTGTCTTTCACTGTAATCAGAGTTGCAGGCATACAGTGAACTTCTCTTTTGAATTATTCAGGATGTAGATCATTGCAGAATTACAACATAGCTTTTTCTTTCTCAGTGTTCAACACAGCAGTGGAAAATTCCAGTGTAATAAGGCTGGGACATAAATTTCTTTCATAGTTAACATTTTATTGTACTAATTAAGAAGCAAAACAGAAAAAGGTTCTACATTCTGTGTTATTACTAATCGTATTTCATATTAATTAATAAACATAGACCAGCTAGTTTGAGACGTGAAATTTTTTAACACCTGTTTTTTCAGCTGCTTTAGTAGATGATACTTCCTTCTTTGTGCACGTTATCTGGTTCATTTATTGGATATATGTTGTATATGAATTCAAGCTGTCTGGAGCCATAACAGTTTGAAAAAGTAACAAGGCATTTGCTTTCTGGAAAACAAAAATTAAAAGCCATAGGCAGACCAGCAAAATTAATGGACTCTAGTTAATTCTCCAACTCTGATAGCTACTAACCCAGAGCATTACAAAGGAAAATGTCTAAGATGGCTGACATCTTTGAAAGCAATCTTTGCAGTCTGTGGAAAGGATAAGCAAATTGTGAACCTACCTGGGTGATATTTCTGGACCTGGCTCTAGGAAAACGTAAAACAGAGATGCCACTTGTACTTCGTGTCTAATCAATTTGACACTCTCCTTTCTGTAATGGCTGGAGGACAGGGACGTTCTGTCTTGCCTCTTCCTTGCCTCTTCCCACATGTCTCACTGCCAAAATCTCTGCAAAGCACATTCTCTGTACAATCATCTCCCCTGCCTCTGGCACCCTAGATTCCACAGTCCTTTCAAGAGGGTTAAGAGTGCTGGAGTTGCAGATCTCTGTCTTCCACTGACATTTGGATCCCTTATAATCTTTTTCATGCAGTAGAAGGAGAGTGATGTGATTTCCCTCTCTGAAAAAGAAGAAAATTACCTCACCTAATTTTTTGTTTGTTTGTGGGGTTTTTTTTGTTTGTTTTTTGGGGTTTTTTTTGTTTGTTTGTTTTTTGTTTTTTTTGCTTGGTTTTACTTGTGTTTAAATTTGCCTGTAACTGTCTGGCAGAACTGATGAAAAATCAGCATTCCCATTTCCTTGGAAATTTCACCTAAGAAATGTATTTAGTCTGAATTAGACTGAAGTGAGCAGCAACGTTCAGGGTTTTCTGTGAACGGGAAATTTCAAAGAAAATCTCACACCTGACATACCTGATTATTGTGTTTGCAAAACAAAAGCCTTTCCTTGCAGCTGCACTGCAAAATTGACATTCCTGACAGTTCTCCTTGTGCAGCTGAAGATGCTGACAGGAATGGTAATGTCACCGTGGGGTGACAGGAGCTGTGACCCACTCACACCCTGCCCTGTGCTGCTCCTCTGGGAACAGCCAGGATACAAATGCTCCTCACCACCTCAGGGACTCTGCCATCTTCAGGTCCTGGGGGATCTCTGAGAGTTTGCACTTCTCCCTGGTCCTGCTGAAGAGTTGGGTGACAATTCTTTACCTGGGCTCTGAAACTTCCTTTCATCATCTCCCACTGCATGGCAAAAGAATGAGCAGCAGCAGAGGCAGTATCTCCCTGCAAGCCAACAAATCCTTGCAAATTTACTTCCAGAGATGCCAGCTTGTACCTTACATGGTCAGCAGTTTTATGTATATTCATTTCTCCCCTATGTAAAGCTTGTCTCTCAGCTAGAATCCTGTGAAAAAGATTATTCTGTTCTGTCACTGATGTGAATTGGCATCATCAATGCACCTGTTTCAAGGTGGGCTGGTCCCTGTGAGGGTCTGTCATGGCTCTGTTGCTGCAGTCCCTTCATTAATATAGCAGTTATTTTAATATTCTGCATCAGTGATATTCCTAAATGCCTGGTATCAGCCTTGTGGAAGGAATATCAGTCAAAACTTGCCCCACTTAGGTTTCTTCAGGACATTTGTGTTCTTTGTTCAGTTTAAATGAGTATTTCACAAATATGAATGATTTAGTCTGCATAAACCTTTCTGAAATATTAAGACACAATTCCTTCTGACACTGAGAAAGCACAGAGAACTGCAAGTAAAGGAACACAGGGTAATTTTGGGATACCCAGAATGACATGTTTGTTTTTTCCAGAGCTTGTGCCTTTGCCCCTCTGTCTGTCTCTGAGCAGCACGGCTCCCACTGACACGAAACCTGCTCTGTGTTTTCAGTTAAGCTGCAATTAATCCATAGCCTTCTAAAACTGCCTAGGCAAAAATACCTCTTCCTATGCCACTGTAAAGACATGAAGGTCAAATCCAGCTCACTGGGGCAGTTTCCAGTTTCCTCACCACTCTTCCCTTTTCTGTAAACCTGGAATTGCTTCTCCCCATCCTGCCCTCCACCAAACGGGATGCTGGCAGCAAATCACTCCTGTCTGTGGGATCAGGGCCCTGCAGAGAGGAGATCCCTGCACTAAATCCCATCCAGTGCACGTGTCAGCAGGGTGAGGGGTGATTTACAGCCACGTAGGGCTGCCTTCCTTCTATTTTATCCCAGACTTTCACACATCAGTTTCATTAATGTCCTGTTTGTGCATGAATGAGTTAGGGAGAGACCTGGCACTGCTGAGCAGATGGTGCTGCTGTCCCTGGTGAGACAAGGGCCATATCTGCCCCAGGAGAGCCAGGCATCCTTGCTTCCTCAGGAGACATTTTTCTATTGATGTGCTGGTGAAATAAACCACATAAAATCTAACCACAGCTGAAACAGAAAAATCTGAAATAAGAAGCCTCTCTAAAGCAGTCCTCATTTATTCTGGAAATATAGTGGGAAGGGGAGTTTTCCAGCTTTGAGGTTAATTTTTTGCACTCTATTCCCTTCTCCAAAGCTGAAGGGATTTAGGCAGTGCTCATGTTGCAGGCAGGGTGTTCCAAGGCAGCTGCTGGGAGAGTTTCAGTTTTGGTGAATACAGCTCCTGTCATCTGTGATGTTGCCAGCTGGGTTAACACAGGGCTGTGTCCATGACTATGCTACAAACATGACCAAAGCCTTACTTTCCTCATCCCTATCCAGAGAGTGACAGAAAACCTTCCTTCCCTACATTAATTGCTTACTTTGAAAGGCAGGCAAAGGTGATAGTAGGCTGAGCTAAAAAATGAAGCATTGTTTTTTCTTTCTGTTAGCTCAGCCTGCCTTTCCATTTTAGGTGGGTTAATTGTAAATTTAGTTGATCACTGGATTCTGATCAAGGCTCCTCAAAATAGCTCTCACAAAGAATGCAACCTCTCCAGTGTCCTCTCCATGGCAGAATAAAAAGCCAGAAAGATGTCTGCAGTAACCTCACCATGTCTGTAACCCACTGCTGCCCTGAGGTTTGCCACAGTTATTGTAATTAATTTTTTAAATCATATTTTAAATGGGAAATAAACATGAACATTGTTCTGTGGTGAAGAAATCTTTGTGGTGCTTGTCAGGTTGTTCCAGTGGTAAATCACCTTAGCTATTGAAACATGATGGTGGTATGTTTTACTAAGCACAAAAGGGTGTTGATATATTTGCTGTCTCCCCAACATATTTTAAGACTCTCCAGGTTAAGACCTCCTTATACAGGAGAGAGTTCTCTTCGTAATTTGCCTAGAGCTTATTCCAAAAAGTTTGGAGAAAATGCTGTTGTCACCATTATTAGCTTCACAACAAAAATTTCTCAACATTCAGATCTCTATAAATGCCTCTATCTAAATAGATGTTAAGAACTCTAACAAATGGTTCAGAAATTTTATCTCTCCTTTATTTTAGAGCGAGGTTTCTAATAGCAACCTAATGGAGCTTTATTTCAAGAGAAATATTTTTTTTCTTCACACAAATAAGTCCATTCTTTATTAAATGTGTTTGGTATAATTACTTCTTGTCTATCCCTCCTTTTGCCTGTTTTTTTTCCAGATACATTTGAAGCTTTGAACATTTTTGCAAGGTTTTAGTGAAGTTCTTTTCTCAACGTATTTTATTTTTCTCCCAAAGTGGAAAAAACTGCAAATGCAAATGCACTTGGAGGAACAAAACCAAGAATTTTATAGGAAGAAAGATTTGATTTTAGATGTTATGTCATATCAGATCATGTGGTATGATTTTGAAACAAGTATCTTTTTCAGAACAATCTTCAGTACAAACTTCAGAGGAATTCAGTGAATTTAGGAATATGAGAAAAGTACCTTCACTAATTTGATGACATTAATGAGATCCAACAGCATTATTCTGCTGAAAAAATCCCATAAAAACCACAACAAACCCAACACTCCTCACCCACAAAAATCTCTACAAAACAAAAATCCCCCCCAAATCACTCACCAACTAAAACAAACATGAAAAAAAGTAAACCAAAACCCTTGAAAGACCCACACCAAAACAAAGAAAAAAAAGAAATGCTGATACTGTGTCAAACACTTGAAAGAAACTACCTGTAACGTGTGTTCTGAAGCTCAAAGCCCAGGTTCAGCATCAAGAAAGCAGTAGACTAACATGGACCAAATGGTGAAAACCTAGATATGATAATTAGAGATATGGAAAACATGACTTACAAGGAATAATTGAATAAATAACAACTACTTGGCCTTGAAAGGGGAAGACTGGATGGACAATCTATAACTGTTTTCAAGTGTTTAACAAGACAGCATGAAAAACAGGTAACAACCTGCTCACTGACTTGACTGATACCTACAGAAGGAAGACCTATTGGATTCAAACTCCAAACAAGGGAAATTTCCAGTGTTTAAGATTAGACACTCTTTAAAACTTTAAACTAGCACAAAAAAATAAATCACAAAGTAGAAAACAGGCTGTCTAAAGAGTTCTGGCATCTCAATCATTGGATGTTTTTTGGGGAAAAAATGACAAATGTTTCTTGATTTATATATAATTACATATAATTAACCCTAAGTTGAAGCAAGACGATGGGTAAATTACATCTTTCCTCTTTTCATCTTTTAGGATTCAGAACAGAAGCAAGAGATTAATACTATTTGGGTTTTAATGGGTATTTTTATGCTGGGCTTTTAAGTATAAGGTGGGAAGGAGACACTTTCTGAATCATTCTGACAAGCTGTGCATTGTAAAGAGGGCTGAGAGTACAAAGGAGATAAGTAAACTGAGCAAGCAGTTCATCACACACAGGAGCTGCAGCCAGGTTGGGTACCATCAGCAGAACCAATCTACCACTAGAAAATGGCTGTGTTGTAGTATTTTGCAGAAATATATTTTTGTGGTGAAATTCCCTGACTCACAAATTAATGCATTTTCCTAAAATTTAGTGCTCTGTCTTGATTCTTTCAGAATAGAATGTCTTTATTTTTTTTCCTTTCACCTAAAAGTAACTGATTTCAAATGTATATAGGTAATTAATTAAATGGAAGAAATTGTGTTTGGAGCAAAGTGTTTCAGGTTTTTTTGAAGAAAATATTTGTATTAGTTCTAAATACCAAATTTAGAAGAAGAGGCTTTGGACTCTGCCTCAGATGAAACATAAATGTCAGAATCTAACCAGAATGCAACATCCTCTGAAATAGATCTTCTATTTTCCTTCAAACTTCAACACAAATAATCCTAGATTTTTAAATAAAATTAAGCCTTGTTTAAATATAATTTTGGGAAGTCCCTCTTCATTTTGGAGAGTGTACATATCTCCAAAGAGATATACTGGCCAGTGGCTGTTTGTCCATGTTCGGTTTATGGTCGTAACATTTTTGTTTTGTTTCCTTTTTCGTTATGATTCAGGTTACCTTCAGCTTTTCTGAAGGTAAATTATGAGCTTTATAGTAATATCACTGAAATATAGCTTCTGATAAAAGTTATATTAGGATAGAGACATGGTGGATACTCCCTATCCACTGAAAAGCACAAAATATTTGAGCAAAGGGACTTTTATTTGAAGTATTAGAGTACTCAGAATATTTAATTTCTTTTTAGGGAGTTAGGTCATAAAATATTAATATTTTCTCCTTCCAACTCAAATAAGGATGGATTTTTTTAATAATAATGAGATATAATTTCAAACTTATTTCTTCTTTCCTTTTCAGAAATGCCTGTCTTAATATTTTTTGCTAAGCATTCATTTATTAGTCTTTCTTAAAGTTTATCTAAAGTTTTAAAAAGTAGCATCACAGTGATATTATTTGACCTGGAAGAGCTAGGTAGTAATGGCATTTACCTTCTTTTAATTTAAAACTCTCTCTTGTAAATTCATTGTTTTTTTCTTGTTAGTACTGAAATGAGCTTTGAAAGAAAAAAGGCTTAGGAGGAAATTCAGAAAAGATGATTTATCAAAGACATTGCCATCTACAGCAACCTAAAAAAATAAACTGCCAACAAAAGCTTGAACTAGACAGTTTTAAGAAACCTGGAAAATTTAAAGGCTTGAAATCCAAACATATATTGGAAAAATATAGGGAATCTCTCTGCTATGCTTTGTCCTGTTGGTTGGATTTAGTCATGGGTAGAGCATTACTGTGAATTCACCAACTTTATCTGCAGTTCACTGGTGTAAGTGAAAAATGAGGTCTCATACTCTCCTCACCCTTCCAAACCTCATCCTGTAATTATTCTCATTTCCACCATTGGTCTGAAACCACTGTGGACACTGAGAAATAACCAAAGTAATGCAGTGGTTGGACTCAGTGCAGCAGGCTAGAGTCATGTCCACATCAATTACCACTGGGTTGAAATATGAGGTAAACTCATGACATCCCCTTGACAGTAAATCCAAACTTCTAATTCAGAGAGCCCTTATCAAAATGCAAGGTCTTTATTTTCCTGCAAATAGCATGAATTGAGACCATGACTCATCCCTACGTGTTTGCTGCCGCTGGATCTCCATCCCCTGGGCCCATGGGAGGTTGTGAATGTTCTTACAGGAATATTTCAGATGGGCTCCAGTGTGCTCAGCACAGCCTGGAGCAGCCTGAAGGTCCTCAGTCTCACACCATCCCTCAAACATTTGTGTGCCACCTCGCTAGAGAGGTTTATCTCTAGTGAACCTAATATTATCTCTTTTCCCCTTCAAATCCTGATTGAAGCTCTCTTGATCAGCCTTGCTCACTTTTCCACTAAGTTCCTTTTCCCCCCTTGGTGTACCACATCTGTTCCAGTGGGCCTGGGGTCATGTAGATAGACTCATGATGAAAAATCCCCAAATTCTGCTGGTGACACCAGGCTCAGAGGCAGGAATTGATCTGCTGGCTCTTCCTGCTGGCACTGGGGTGGCAGAGTGTCCCCTCTGAGCTCTGTCTGTGCAGCTGCATCAGCTGTGGTGGGCACAGAGCTGAGGTTGCACAGGGACTTCTGCCTCTAGAAACCATTCCCCTGGCAGAGCTGGCAGAGCTCAGAGCCCTCCTTGCCTGCCAAGTGCTGCAGTGCTCCTGGTTCCAGCCCTTCCTAAGGGATTTTTTTATGGGGAGAATGGTTTGACCACTGTCACTCCTGGCCCTGCACACGTCTCCTGGTGCTGAGCTGTGGCTCCTGGTGAGTCTCTCCACTTCTCTATTGAGGTTCTCTTGGTTCAGGGACTCCCCCAGTGCATCACTCTGGGGTTCTCCACTGCCCTTAACTGGCCAGCTGCTATTGGGTCATTGAAACTCCCAAAAATACTAAGATCTGTGACCTTTTTGTTTCTTCCCACTGTCTGAAGGTCTCCTTTGCTTCTTCCTGATCCAGCACTCTGTAGTGGAAACACATTAAAACATTGCATCCTTCTACTCAGCACAACATGCTTCACAGTTTTGCAAAATATGCAGGAATATGCTGTCAGTTCCTAAAGTAATTAATGTGTTATCTGCATTACAAACCTGCTGTTTTACTGAGCCATCAAGAAGAAATGCAGTTCTCAGATGCAAATACGTTACTTAGATGGTGGCTTTATGAACTTTGTAATTACTGAAAAAAAGGCAAAAATTTTTTTTCCTAATCAGGTTGCTTATAAAAATAAATCCAAGCTTAACCTTTCTTAATGTAATTGGTGAAATGGAGCTGGAGTTGGGAGGATCAAAAGTTTCCAGATAAGCATGCAAAAGAAGTATTGATTAGCTAAGTAGCTCAGATCAGTGCTCCTCACCCTTGCTTAGAAAATGCCTCCAGTCTGAAATAGAATTTTTATTATAATATTTATTACAAAACAAAGCTGAGACACTTTAATGGTAGACTGTGTGTGTTTATCTGTCCTTGGGAGAGGGGTAGAAATCCTTGACCTAAAGACGTCAATGGAACAAGATCTTCTTTCCTAAGACAATAAAGAAACCTTGCATGCTCATTTGAAGTTCTAGGGAGGTTTTAACCACCAGCTTAAATAATTTGCAATGTTTATTAGTAATGAGTAAAAACTGAAGTCAGTCTAGATCTCTGTCTTGCAGAGACAGCACTCCAATTTCATTGCACAGCAGCTGCCACCTGCTAACTTAGCCCTGATGTCTAGGTGTAAGTCCTTAGAAGATTGGCACACTGTGCTGTTTTTAACCCATGACAGATGTGTGTATCCTGCAGCTGGACTGTGTGCACGGCAGAGACTTGAACCAATGTCATCCTACCCTAAGCAAATACCAGCAGTTGGATGCCAGAGAACCCAAAAAATACAAATATTACATGACTGAGAGGGATATGTCCTGTGTTGAAGTCAATCTGCCTAACCTGTTTCTCCTTGGAAAGCTTTGCATTTCTCTTGCTCAGCTACCATTAAAATGGCCCTTGTGGGACAAAAATTGTTTCAGACACATGTGCCAGTAATTAAAATAAAACTAATAATGTGGTGATTTCTAAATTCTATTTCATGAGATAATTTTCATGGTACTGAGCCTAGTTCAACAAAAAAATAACTGTGTGCAAGCCTTTGTCTAAAAAGACGGATTCATGTGTGTGCCTAAAGATGTTTATGTGCTCATGCATTTGTTTTCTGTGTGGGCTCTAAATCCTGAGGCTGTGGGGCAAGCAAAGAAAGCAGTTTCTCCGTTTTGGTCATGTTGTGACTTGGAAGCTGAACAAGGCTATTCAGGGAGGAGAGAAAGGGATGTAGGAGGCAGTTGAAAAGAAAAAAAAAGCTTTTTTTTCTAACAACAGTTGATGGGAAAAAAAACATTTTATGAGACTTTCTCCATGTTCTCATCCAGAGCATTGTTAGCAGTAGGCTGAACTGGTGCAGGCCTCTCAACGTGGATTTAATTATTCAGTTGATTAAGATTTTCAAGCCCTTTATGAGAAGAAGCTGTTATGGAATCTGGAAAAACAGTTCAGAGATTGGCCTCAATAATCAAATGCAGAGTCTTGTCATTCATCCCAGAACCTTTATCAATTGTATATGGAAATAACTTCACCCACCACCAAAACAAAACACCTGCCTTGCTGGCATGGGCACTGTGGCTGTTAACAGGGAGCAGGTCACTGAACAGCAAGGCTTGTGAGGAAGATGAGCAGGAGTTTGAATTCCAGGTACCAGGTGAGACAGGACCAGCAATTGGCTGGAAGGAAAACCAATACTAACGTAATTAGTAAAGCAGAGCTGTGTAAGTGGTTTGCAGTGCAAGGTTTGTACTCTGTGAGTTCATCTTCTTTGACTGTGTCCAAGATAATGAGATTGGCCTGATATCTAGAGCCAACAACTATCCTGACTATAAATTTCCCAGCCTCATCTCCTGAGGCCAATCTGAATTGATCCTGCAAGTTCTGCTGAAATCCCAATTCTGAGTCTGGCTCCAGCCTTTCACCTCCAGCCTTTCACCTTCCCCCTTCATCTTCTAAATTCTTTTGTCACATCTGGGAACTCCAGAGGTGCTACAGGCACCAAACACAGACAATTTGCCAGCAACTTTGCAGTTGCCTCCTGTAGAGGTGAATGTTCTCCCCACAGATACAGACAGCCCAGAAGCAGGGAGAAATCCTTAGACTGCTGTCTAGGAAGTTCCCATTGACAGCTGTGACAGAAACTTTAAGGTATGACAGAGGCAGGGAAGGGTGGGTCCAGGCTGAATGCAGAGGACACTGTGCAGGTACAGTCATGCCAGGATCCCTGGGACAGCCTTACCTGTTGGATGAACAGTCCTACAGGCACAGAGCCAGATGTCCATACTGCAGCAGGTCAGCTGCAGGATAACTTTCATGGTTCTTGTGTTCATAGCAATGTATTGCTGCCATCTTCCAGGTATTCCCCTCTCACTTCCTATCAACTCACCAGCCGAAAACCTTGCAAAAAGACAGTGCAGTAACACCAAAGAATACTTGACTACAGAGAAAACACAGAGGAATGGTGTTGAGTACACTCTGTATTCAGTGTAGAGGTGAGAGGAATACTCGCTGCAATCCTAACGCCTAAGAAAAGCTCACTTGATCGTTTTGGGAGGTTTCTAGCATGAAATACCCAGGGATTCAGATCCTCAGGAAATACACCAGCCAGCAGGCTGTAGAATAGTGGTGGTGGTGAGGCAGCCAACAGCTGTCCAGTGTGAAGAGCATAAATAGTCCTTGAAAGAGGGACATGACCCCAACACCCACTCAGCCATTATCTACCTCCTGTGCTCTGGCACAGTGACCCAGCTTCAACAGAGGCTTGGCAGTATGATGATCCATTTGATACATCCTGGTGGTTAAATATGTGGGAAATGGGCAAGGAATGTTCTTTCCTATGGAGGGACTTTGTCTGGGAAGTTGCTGGGTGAATACCATAAGCACCAAGTTTTATTCAGGATACAAGTGATGGCAGCAGTAATGTGAATCCTGCTCAGTAATCTGGGCTCAGGAGAAAAGTAAATGTTCAAGCTCCATGAAGGGATCATGTTCAGATTTCTTTAAAGCAGCATTTACTCTCAACCATTTCTACATGGCTCTTTGGTCAATCCTTGGGGGTCTGTATTAGCTGAATAAAACACCTGACTCCATCGTGGTGCTTCATTTGGTTGCGATAAAACAGCTGCTCTTATTGTTTCAAATCAATTAGTTAATGGCAAAAGAAATTCAAGATTTGGTCCTCATGAAATATTCTTCTATCTGTCATTGACACAATACTAGCAAATCTTTAAATTTCTTTATTAAACTTATTTTTGTTTGTGTTTCCCACATGTCCTTTAACATTCTTCTCAAGGACTTGTAAAGATGGGACATTCCCTTCTCCCTGGGCTGACTAGGATGCAAATAATTTCATAATGGAGAAAAAAAAGTTAGGTAAAAGAAGAAACAGTTCCAGGAAAGACTGTGAAAAATGTCTCTTTCAAGGAAAGGAGTCCCTTCTTCCCATTCCCACATATAAGAGAATGGGAAAAAATACTCTTGAAAGAGAAAATAGCTAATACTCCAGTACTCTAGCCAGCCTTTAAATCAGCCCCATCCATTCAATATTCACCTCAAATAGTCAGTACTGGCAAATCTTAGCAGAAGAACATAGGCAGTAGCTGGCCATATTAATGGCTCGTTTTGGTCCAATTTGGCAAAGTTTAGAGTCCTACAGGAAAACGAGCTGCTGATGAATTATAAGAGTTTCAACATAAAACCATAAGGGAGAAACAGTGAATAAGTAAAAGCTGGAAAAAACGTTCACTTGGCACAATAATTCCTCTTTCACTGTTTTGGGGGGATTTTTTCCCTTTGTGTGAATGTGTATATAACTTAGACTTCTCTAATTGTTTGCATTTTGGAGAGCCCTTTGTTCTTAAGATGTGTCACTAAGATTGCCTATTCCATTTTTCTTCTGCTTTTTAATTAAAAAAAATTTGCAAATGCAAAACATAGCTGGGTGATTTATGATGAAAAAGACTTCATTTGAAAAGGGTTTGGTAATGAGGGCTTGGAAGATGCATTTGGTATTTAAACTTCAATGTACTTTTTTCCGTCTATCCTGACAAATTTTTATTTGCTGATGCAAAAACGAATGTAGACTTATGAGTCATCTGTTAAAATTATTTTCAATCTCTACATTGTTTTTCATTCACAGGAAGTACGCAGATTACTTTTCATCAAAGGAGGAAAAAATAATTTGCACTTAAATATTTATCATAATACAAATTTAGAATCAGAAAACGGTGGGAAATCATCTCTAAAATCAGTTGTTCTGCTTAGTTAGTTTGTGATGGAGGTCTTAACTCTTCTGACAAAAAAACCCAAAAAACCAGCAAACCTCTGGCTGCAGGCATCAGAAGAAGGCAGTTGTCTGCACATGGGGCAGCTGGGAGCAGCTAACCTGTACCATTGGTAATTGTGGCTTCAGTTTGGGCTGAACCAGCCCTGCTTGGTGCCTTGACCCTTCCTCTCAGGCTCTGGTCAAGATGGGAGAGCAGGAAAGATGGAGTTGCTCCTTTCTGGAAGAGCAAGAAGGAGCCTACTGCTAGTGAGGTTTGGCAGAAGGACAAATGAGTTGACAGATTTTGGCAGCCTGCTATAGGAATCGGATCTGTCATCCTTGGGGAAATTAAAATTCAAATGTCTCACAGCCAGAAGAGATGTGTGGGTGAACTAGAAAGAGATGGAAAAAAATTCTGGGCACTCTGGTTTTCAAAACATGGGTTATTGGTCATCGGGAATTTGTTTTCCTTTCTTCAGAGTTACAGCTTATTGAAGCTGGAGCTGCTAGATGGCAATGGGAAGGAAAAGAACTGCTTGGGCTGTGAGAACAAGCTCTTTGGTGGTACCCAGTGGGAACAGGGAACTCCCTCTCTCAGCATGCTGTGGGTGCCAGAAGTTTAGATGCAGTCTGGATAACTTCATGGAGTCCAAATCTAATGGAGGCTGTCAACAGCAGAGGCAACTTTCCAATAAATCTGTGAGTTATAAGTGATTTGGAGACTGGCAGAGCACCCTGGAAAGGAATCACTGTATACCTGATTTTTTCTTCTGCTCCTTGCTTTGTATCCTTGCTGATCCTTGCTGGAGACAGGATACTCTGTCAAATAACCTGAGCCCAAATAACCTGGTCCAATACAAGCAGGCTATCTCATACTTGATGATCTCAATTGTGCAATGAAATAATGCCTTTAGCACATAGTAAGCAATCAAAAGTCAGAATTATTTGTCTCAGCATGTTGTCACATGCAGGGCTGGTTCTGACTTCAGTGTTAGCACAACTCACCCCACTAGAGCTTTATAAGCCTCACAAAATCTTTCCTTGCTTTCTGCCTTAGCAGTGGCAAGCAGCAGGGCCAAAACACACCAAAGGTTTAGAAGAACATTTTGTATAAAACAGCAATAGCAGATGCCATTCTTGGTGAAGATAATACTAACAGGTTGAGAATATTTAGTGGTTATGTGTGGGGAGGTAAAAAAATGATCCATATTCTTGTAAAGGAGTTTGCAAGTTCCTCCTACACATCCTTATTTGAGCTCATTTGTTGCCACATTTCCATCTTTTGTGAACTTGGATGGAGTCAGCAAAATTCCCAACTAAAGATTTACAACAACCTGATACAACATGTGGTAAATATCCATATACCTGCATACTGAAGTATCTTAAGAGAAGGTGCAAACACATTGCAGAGATTTTGTGTGTCTGTGTGCCAGCACAACAACCCTCAGAGAGGATTTATCTAGCCGGGCTGAGCACGCAAAGGGTTTTCAGGAGGAAGTTATAAGGTCTTTTAGACAATGGCAATATTCTCAGCTTTCCAGTCTGTAACAAATAAATAGTTTTGTCTTTTTGGTTATATCTTTCCAAAGGATAACCTTTACTCTTCTTTCTTTAAATGTTATCATTCTCTTAATTCTACATTGTGTTATACACATGCACACAGATTCATGCCCACTACATTATTTTCTTGGGACCCCCACCAGCTAAAATGCACTGGAGCTGTCAGAAGGCCTGTGAGGTTGTGAATAGTTTTCAGGCCAGGGCCAGAACCTCATCCTACAGCCCTGCACAGTGTGGATATGTCATCTGGGAGCACAAAGGGAAGTACTGCTTCATTGTTTCATGGCATGAATGTAACTGTGAAAAAGTTGTGTATTTTGCCCTGTTCTGTCACATCATATATGTTAATACAATCATTAACAGAAGAGTGTTGCCATTACTACACTGCTCATAGGGACAGCATAACCTTTGTGCATCTCCTGCTTTTGTTTACCTAATAATTCCTTCATAGCTTGCCTCCTCTTTTTCACAGACAGGTTGCAATGTGTGCTTGCAGTGCAGCACAGCAGAGACTGGTGAAAATTTAATATGATAGAGAAATCATTGTTCTGTCTGAAATACTTTTTACTGGAGTATAAAATGCATCTTACATTTTGTGTCAAAGTGCAAGGAACTTCTATTGGGGTCTATTGGCTAAAGCAGAGAAAATAATTTTTTTTGTTGCTCAGCTGAACATTAGAAAAAAGGGGGAGGAGTGAAGTAATTTTGGACTTTTTCAAGAAAGAAAATATATTAATAATATATGGTTTGGGAGCTGACAGGATTTTTTTGAGCAAACCCACTCTTTGCTTCCTTTTTGTGTCACAAAGTGAAGATTGATCATAAGGAAAAGGCATAATTTTTAATTGGGTTTAGTTAGCCTTTTCAGGTTGCTTACTCACTTTTGAAACAAAAAGCCATTTTAGGAAGTAAAAGCACCGATGAGCAATATTGTGTCATCTCCACCAAAGGATCATCTCTTCCTCTGACCAATCTGTCCCCCCAGTTAGTGAATAGAGTTAGTCCTCAAAGCTGTATTGCTCAGTCATGACAAAAACTCTTTACCAGAAAATGTTTTCAGGTTCTATTTTCAGTGCAATTATCAACAGCTTTAACACTGCTTTGATTTATTACTTGTAAACTTCATTGTTTTTCTACAACCTCATTACAGAATTATTTGTGAAAGCAGGAAATGTGTCTTATTACTTCCTAATCATTTTAGATATAAACCGTCTGGATGTTTTCCAGCTAATATATCAAATTATCTCACTCTCTGAAAGGGTCCTACCAAAATTTGGGCACATATAATGTTAGATAATTAATTATATTAATCACAGCTAGTAATTTCAGATGGCTGTCTGAATGTGACACATGCTAATGCATCAGTTTCAAAAGATGCCAGGCTCCATTGCTGGGATCTAATAGGAGTTAGGTCATCTACAATATCACTCACACTTCTGAGTATAAATTATGTAGGTCAGTAATTGCATAAAGACAAAATTATAATGATGTTCCCTGAACAGTAATATCCTCCTAGAATTACTTTGTCTGGGGATTTTTATTTTGTTTCTTTAGTATGCATTTGTAAACTGCTGTCCAGGGAATTCAGCAAGGCAAGCAAATTTCCAGGGAGCTGTCAGGCCATGTGAGTAGGTGAAAACAGGTGAGAGGAGCAGAAGAGGTGACACATTGCTGACCTGTAAGTTGGGCACAGCTCCTGCAGTCAAACCACAGTGCCCCTCTCACCTTGGATCAAGGAAATGTGATATTGGATGGGATCTGACTTGTCCCTCTCCTAAATGCCACTGCACTTCATATGAATTCATATCTCAAAGCAATTTTCTCTCCCAAACGCTCCTTGCCTTTGATACCAGTGCCTGGGAAAATGTCATTAAAGTGTTGTCCCACACAGAGTGGAGGAATGACAGCCCATAAAGTTTAATCTGCCACCTCTTTCTATACTCAAGGAAGTCAAGTCTGAAACCATGTAATCATTCCCCAAAGAGTGTATTATCTATTCATAGTCATTAGACTCTCCTGCATAAAGAAGACATGTAAAGAGGGCAGCAATTAGATCTGAAGAGAAGTGCACATGAATAATATGTTAATTTAGTGACTTATTTTCCAGGTTTAGAATACAGAAAGACAGATTCTCACTTTCTGCAATGAACTTGCTATGATAGCTTAATTAAGGACTATTTTAACTGATATTTAACTTTACAGACTGATTTGGGATATTCAAAAGCTGAGCTGTGCTGCTGTCTCAGGTAAATCACATGTCTTTCTCAAGCTTCTGAATGTACACAATCATTGCCAGCACAAATACTGTCATGTGAAAACTGCATCTCTAAATTCTCTTTCCACGGACAATAAAAAGCAATTACTTGCATATTTGCCGAAAGGAGAATGAAACTTGCATAAGCACAGATGAAACAAGATAATTTCAAATTCTTATGGGAAATTTACTGATAATTTGCTCTGTTATTCACCAAGGCCTTCATGAAAAGCAGAGAGAAACAATGTGAATCATCTAGCCATGTTTTGCTATTGCTTTTCATATATGCATTTTAAATGAAGAGAGACCTGACTGTAAATAAACATCCTCAGAGTATTAACAACTATTTGAAAGTGGTCTAACTACTTAACTAGTCAAATAGTGATTTCAGAGAATGTATTTCACACAGTAGGTGGGATAGCATATGAAAATAAATATCGAATTTACTGTGATTTGGCAGGTGACTGGGAGCTCATTAAATAGCTGAAACACAATTACTTGTGATCCCCTGGCCTTTGCTGAGTTCTCAGCCTTCTCAGTAGAATGTTACTAGAAGAGCAATCATTTTTTGAGCTCTGAGCCATGAAAAGTTGTGGAAGGATTTTATGGGGTTTTGTGTGTGTGAGTGTGTGTGTTTGTGCTTTTTTTAACAATAAACCTGCAAGGATATACTTGAGAATTCACAGGCATAACAAGATTAATAATGTATGTTGAATGAATGCTCAGTCTAAGAGAAATCCGGGCTGTGGGGTATTCAGTGCCCTAAGGGTATATGAAGAGAGGACCTCAGATGAGAATGTTTCCCAGACATATGAGAACAGGAAGGTGATGGTGGAAAAAACAGAAGGATTGAGGATGACAGGTACTCAGATGGAGGTAAATTTACTGAAAAAATTACATTCTTTTGTTTTCCCAAAATCAAGGTAAAAACAATTGCATTTTATAGTTTGGATATCCAAGCTGTGCAAAATTTCAAATCAGTCTGCCTTCCTAGTGAAGCAATTTCTTTTTTTCAGCAGTTTTTCCTCTATGTTTTTGGCTGCTTGCTGCCTGGCCATTGATATATTCTCCAGTTAGCCTGGGCAAGAAAAATGATATCTGGTGAGCTCTGGATTTGTGCTGAGAAGGTATGAGCTCTGTGTGCCCTGTCCCCAGTGCCACCACATTTACCATACATTTACACCACATTTACCACAGATTGTTGACCTGTGCAGACAGCAGAACCCCGGGGCAGCTGCCAGGTCACAGGAGCAGTGACAGTGGGTTTGGCAATGGCTCACTGGCAATGGGAGAGGAGTGGCTGGAGCTGAGCAGAGGAAATACCCCTGGGGCAGGGTTAATTTCCATGAGATTGCAGAGGTCTCTGACAGGGCTTGGTGCAGAGCTTTCACCACCATAATCTGCCTCTGGACCATATCAGGGTGGGAAGAGCTGTTTTTCAACAATCACATCTTTATCCAGGTCATGGAAACAGTAGGTAAAGGATCAAATGGCATGCATAGAGAGAGCAGACCATTTCCTAAAGGTGTAATCTCTCAGTAAGTACTCAGCTGCTTTGTCTGTGGCCAGTTCTAATCAGCAAAACATTTTCCTTTCTCTTCTCTACAGAAAGCAGCTCCCTTTTATTTCCTGCCTCGGAACACTTTAACTTCTACCTTGTCCCTTCCATAAGATTTCATGGAAGAGCTTTGGACAGCTATGATGAGCACTCCACTGTATGTGTAACTGCTCTGTGCTAAAACACATGGCTGTGGTAGGTAGGCTGTCTTCCTATTCAGCACTTACATTTTTTATCTACCTTATAAGACTTGTTTTCTCCATTTAATCGCAGCCTCCTGAAATCCATGGAAAGTCTACTGTTGCTTCAAGAGGCTGCAAGTTATGGCATAAATTTCATGCTTGATTTTATTTAAGCCAAGAATTCACCCCTAGGATCTGAACTAGTTTGGAGTCACTCTGATTTTGCCATGAGGAGTTTCAGTTCTGAGATGAAAATGGTATTTTTTTACTTGATGGTTGTATACCTCCAAGCAGGAGAGGAGATCCTGTTAGTCAGGGCTACTGCAGAATGAGCAATCAGGCAATGAGGAGCTGCTCCCTAGGGATGTTCTTCTCTGGTCTTCACGAAACAACACCTGATGGGAGGAAACAGTGTTCCAGGAAAGTGTGTCCTGATCTGGCAGCTGATGATGATTATGTTAGGAGAAATGCCTACGGTCTCTCTTGATTAGGGAAATCATTCTTTTCATCTGAATTAAAGTGCCTTTTAAAAGTTTCCATCTGAGATCTGCAACTGTCTTACTGCTGAGTTTTTGTGATAAGTCTCACTTGGTGATTAAACCTTACCCAGCCCATGAAATTTTTAGCTTCAACTCCCAAAACCATGGCAGAACTTAGAACATAACTCTTGTCCAGTATATTTTATATTTATTGCTTTAGGCAAAAGGGAAGCTAAATTAGTGAGATGCACTCTGAATTCCACATCCAGGACTGAAAAGTTATGAAGCTGCTGCACTAGTCTTCAACAGAAAAGCAATAAGTATTTTATAAAAGGTGTAGCTGGGTCTGATAGGGATCTCTGTGATAGGTTGACTTGGGAGGAAGAAACTCAGAAGTTCTTCCTGGGGGAGTTTCCTTTGTGGGGGGTTTTGGGATACCTGCAACAGCCAATCGGAGAAAGTCAGTTCGCTCCGTGCACACACATTTTGAAGGCGGTAATCCGGAACTGGGTCTCTTTGTCTTTCCGGCGGCTGAGCAGGTAACACCGACCCGAGTCTCCCTCTCCCCCATGCCGGGGGGGGGGAGGCTCGGAGGCCGCTTGGGCCCCGTTTGCCAACGAGGGGAACCCGATGGCCGGGGGGAGGAAAAGTTGTGTGATAAAACCTTCACGGCTTCTTCCTCCACCGGCCGCTGCTCTGGCGTGGGGGATGCTGATTCTTTATGCTGCCGGCCGGGCCGGGCTTGCCCGGGTGGCCATGGGCAGTGTGGGGCTGCAGCCCAGCCCCACAAAGGCTGATTAACACCTCAGCCGCCACCCCCAGCACGGCCTGAGCCTGGCCCAACTTTTGTAGTTGTGTTAAACTTTAACTCTTTAGTGTTCAGATAAGATTTGCAAAGCCTCCAGCCTTTCCTTTGAATATGAAAGGGAACAAGAAGATTTCTGAAGTCAGTGATGTACGAGCTAAGTTTTTTTTAGATGGAAGGAGAATGAGAAGATGCTGAAAATGGCTGAAAATCTTTTTGGGAAATTGTAGGAATGAACTGATGTACTGAATATTCCTATAAACCATGGAAAGAGACATGGGGGGATGGAAATGTTCCTTTTTTAGGAAATAATTTGACTAAAAAACACCTGTGTTGGGAATTTGAATTTCTGCCCTGAGAAAAGAAGGGGATTTCAGTTTTCTGAAGATGAAGCCTGAGCAGAGAGAAAGGAGACAGATAGAATCGTTGCTGTCGGACATTTCATTCTTAAAAGTAATACCCCATGGAATAGACATGACCCACATCTACAACCTTGGGATGGCTGTAGACTTGGGAGGAGTGTCACGGTTGCAGATTCCCGGGCGGATGCAAATTGTGAGAGATAAAACCACAAGAGAACTTTTTTTCCTTCTTGTGGGACACATCCCTACAACTTCAACAAGAAGAAGCTTCCCTCTCCAGAAGTGAACAGAGAAAGACTAAATTGAGCACTGACCGAAGTATTTGTTATATGTTTGTTTTGTTGTTATGAAGATTGGGAGAGGGAGGGACGGAGTGATCTGGAAAATCTTATTCTGAAATTTTTTTTTTTTTTCTCCCTTTTCCCCCTTTTTGTTTGTGTAGTTAATAAATTTTCTTCTATACCCTTTCAAGTCTTAAGCCTGCCTTGCTCTTTTGCTCCTGGTTCTGTCTCACAACAGAAAGAAATAAGTTTATTTAAATTGGCAACTCAAACCTAAGACATTAATTTGGTGCATTGGCCGGGAAACTCAAAATTAAACCAAGACAATCTCATACCACAGTAAGTGGATTTGAAGCAGATTTTCAAATTGACCATTTGAGACCTGTCAGTATGACTGTCTATTCTTGGGCTATTTGAGAGCCACAAACTTACAGAACTTTAGAAAGTAAGCGTCAAAAGTGAGATTTGATGCTTCTTTTTATTCATAAAACCTGTCTTTCACAGCCTTTTAGATTGTCTATTTCCACACATCCTTCCAAAATATGTCACCAGCTTCCTCAAGGAGCTGTCACTGATCTCAATACTGCTTTTTTCTATCCTCTCCTAAGGAAATGAAGAAGGATTTTATTGCATCCAGTCTGTTTCTTACTTCTTCAAATTCATATATATATCCATTTGATAATAATTTTTTTTGTTTGTTTTCAGTTTGAAGGGTCTTTTTCTCAAAGGATGTGTGCTCTGTTTCAGGTGAAGGCATGCTAGAAAGTAGGCCCAGCTTGCATTTCTTTACATTCTTTAAGGTGTTTAAAATAATTTATTTAAATGTTCATATAAAGTCTACCAGGAAATATATGGGAAGAGATTTTATTCATGGTCTTAAGTAGAAGAAATTATAGGTGGAAAATTGGGATCAGCCTTCTGTAAGTATGAGAGAGACAGAGATATTGGTTTGATCCCATGTGTTCTCCTGTACAAACAGCCAGATCCACAGCTGCTTTCTCCTGATGCATCTACCTCATAGAAATAAAGCACAGAAAAAGTATTGTGTCACAAAACAAGCAGCCCCTACAGAAACAACACTGTTAAAGCTCAGCATAAATATTTCAAGATTAACAAATTCCTTTAGCAGAGAAGCAAATTTAGAGTGACCTCATTCTGGTCAAAGGCTTGAAACAAAAATAACTTCCAGGCACAAGTGCCTTTAATGAATGTGTTGATAAACCTCAAAGGCCTCACTTTTTAAAGAAGCATCATTTCACACTCCTGTTCTGTCCAATGGGTGTTTTGTAACTGCTGACATACCCACATAGCCTTTAGCTGAATCACACTTGCTTTTCCTCAATGCCATTCAAGTCCAGCAAGATGCCATTCTCAATTAGCCACTTCTGCATCCCTGGTTTCTGGAGGCTGGGAGACAGCAAAGGAAGGATCGCTGTGTTTTATGTTTGTTTGTGCTTAAAGGCAGGGAAGTGACCTGAAGGAGAGGTGAATTGGGCAGAGGTGAGCAGGAATGGGCTCTGCAGAGGAGGTTGCTGCACCAGGCAGGGCAATCTGATAACAGGTGGCAACTTGCAGAAGCTTCCAAGGACGTGCAAGGAGTCAGACTGACTGAGATGGGGCAGAATATTTGGAGGGAAAGCATGGGCTGAAATACTAGCTGGAGATACACCTTCTCCAGGGGCCACTAATTGAAACAAGATAAATGTATTCCCATCAAAAATTTCCTGTTCCACTGAAAATTAATGTCAACTGTTTGTCAAACTCACACTACTGTCTTTGAAAACCTGTCTTTAAAATAGCCTGAGTGTGCAAACTACTTCAGTCAATTACTCCTACTTACAGACAGAATGTACTCATAATAGTTTTTTATTCCATGTGTTATAGGAAAAGCATCAGGAGAGCAATTGAAGGGGTGCTCCAAACACAGGCTAATCCAACCTCCTTTGTTAGTGCCTTTCACATAATGAGGCTGTCTCTGACGACCTCCACATTAGCTCCCCTATGAACAGGGCACTAAGAGAATTTTCAAAATGATCCATTTGTATAATTCAGATAATCTGTATAGGATCCACTTATAGCTTCTCATGAGCAGAGCCCATCTGTTAGCTCTTGCCCTCTCTGCTCTCTCCACTTAAAACAGTAAGAATATATTTGGGGAACAGAGCTGTAACTGCTGGGTCTGTTCAGACAATCTTCTTGCTTAGATATTCTGACCTTGTCTGATGCATTTTTAGAGACATCCAGTGATCGAGACAGCAGCTTTGTCACTCCATGTCACCATCCTCATACATGCCTTTCTGTAGCTAAAGTCATTCTTTCTACAAATTATTACTGATTTCCTCTTGTTCTTTCACAGAGAATATGAAAGTTTTTTGCATATCTGAGGACTGTTGTATACTTTCCCATAATCTCACTTCTTTCTGATTCTCTCATAGGTCATGCTTACCATGTTCTTGTTATCCTGTTTTGGGGTGGTTTTTTTGCATTTCTTGCATTCTCCCCAATTTTTCAGAAATATTTTTAACATGTGCTGCTCAGGGCCAGTAATTCATTTCTATCTCAGACTCTACTACTATTACTAATTATAGTGGAATAATGATGTCTGATGTTTTCAGTATGTGATACATAGAAAATAATTTCAAAATAGAAATTGCTCTCTGTAGCAGGAATCAATGTTAGAATCACAGAATGATCTGATTTGGAAGAGAACTTCAAAGATCACCTAGTTCCAATCCTCCCTGACAGGGACATCTTTTGCTAGATCAAGGTCCTGAAAGCCCCATTCACCATGACCTTGAACCATTCCAGTGGTGGGACATCCATTGTCTTCCTGGACAACCTGTTCCAGTGTCTTGCCATCCTCATTATAAAAAAGTTCTTCCTTATGTCCAATCTAAACCTTCCTTCTTTCATTTTAAAACTGTTTCCTTTTGTCCTGTAAGCAGAGGCCTTGGTAAGAACCTCTCTTGATCTTTCTTACAAGCCCCCTTTGTATACTGAAAGGCCAAAATAAGGCTGCCCTGGAGCCTTCTCTCCTCCAGACTGGGCAAACCCAACTCTCTCAGCCTGCCTTTTCCAGAGAGGTGCTCCACCCCTCAGAGCATCTTCATGGCTTCCTCTGAACTTTCTCCAACAGGATGTTGGGGGTTCTATAGCTGGACACATTACTCCAGGTGAGCTCTCAGAAAAGTGCAATAGAGGGGCAGAGTTACCTCTCTTGACCTGTTGTTTGTGCTTTACTTTATGCAGCCCAGTGGTTGCTTTTCTGGTGTGTGAGTGCACCTTGCCAGTGCTCACTACTTTGGCATCCACCAGCAGCCCCAAGTCCTCCTCTGCAGGGCTGGTCTCAATCTCTTCATCCTCCAGTCTGTTTCTGGGTTGCTTCAACCCAGGTGCAGGACCTGGCACCAGGTCCCTCTGGTGAATCCATTGCCTCCAGTGAATATCACTGCACCACTCAGCTTGGTGGTCTGTAAACTTGCTGACAGTGCACTTGACCCCACTCACTGTGTCACTGATGAATATATTAATTAGTACTGGTCCCAGAATGTACTTTTGAGGGATACCACTTATTACTGGGTGCTGATTATATTGAATACACTTATTTCCTGACAAATTATTTAATCTATTTTTTTCCTATTATATATTGGACTCTTATCTTTTTCTTAAAAAATAATAGATTTAATAACCCAACATCACTTAACTAGTGTTTGAATATTAAATATGAAATCTTCTTGTTCTTTTGTTATTCTTTTCAGATAAGAAATAGACTTACCCTTTGGGACCCTTTGGGTTTGGTCTTTTTTTTTTTGGTGTGATTGTTTTTTCTTGTTTTTTTTTTTTACTCCTGATTTGTTTCTGCAATCCATCCTGATTGCCTTTCTTTATTCCATGAGAGCAGTATGTGGTGGTGCTGTTTAGCCTTTCTGACTGTAATTTTCATGATTACTTCAGGGACGAGAAGGGAAAATCAGGCTGCTACTCAATAGATTAGATCTATGTTGGTAGTTTTACTCTTCTAAAAGGATGATGCCATCCAGTCATTTTTTATGTACATGGCTATAATGTAAAGTGTTATCATTTATACCTCAGAGATTATCTCATGTGTGCAGTATCTTACTCCATCCCTTTAGGGACATGGCAATTTAACTGATGATGAAAATTTTGTCAGGAAAATAAATGAACAATTTTGTGTCTTGATACCACAGATTCCAATTGTTACTGTTTTATCATACTCATGAAATACTGTAGATAAGATTTGTTTTAAGATATTTGTATAACATATAGAGGGTAACAATTACTCTGCCCTGGTCCATGCTTTTAACAACTACAATAAGTTATTCCTTCTGACATAGGAAAGCTATAAAACATCAGCTGAAAATCTGATGAGTTATGAAACACCCTGACTCATTAGATACATGAACGCTGCAGAAATTTTGAAACAAATTACCTTACTTGTAATGAAAATTAATAATATTTATCTGTCTTTCATCCTGAAATATCTGAAGGCATTTCTTAGACTTTTGGTAGCCAACATAGAAATGTGACATAAGAATCATCTGTATTCCTTCAGGAGTAAATGAGTGAATCACAGGAAAAGAGAGCTACATTACAGCTGACAATTAGCAATTGTCACAGGAGCTGTACGCAAAAAAAATCACTATCCTAGCTCAGTTGCTAACATTCTGCTTTACTCTAGGCAAGTTTTCCAACATATCTGCCCTAACGTTCTTATTTACAAAATACCTAATGTTGAAAGCCATGTAGAGACCCTGAAGGGCTGCCAGCACAACCAGAGCTTATGGCTCTCTTGCTGTCTCTGTGTAAACAGTATGTATTCATCAGTATGGGTTAAGACTATATCGTTAAGGCACAGCTTGTTGGATGGAATATTTCCTCAGCACTGTACAAACATGAACTCATTATCTTCATCTCTCGCAAATTGGGTGGCTGATTGTAAAATCTCACTTTCACAAGTCAAGAAACTAAGGTAGGAGGCAAAGCACACTAATTAAGCTACCATATGAGACAATGTAAGGTGGCAGAAGCATCTTTAAAAGTTGCCTTTGGGTTTCTGGATGATCAATGAAGAGTAGGATGTGATTTATGTCATCCTAAAGTCGATACCTATGTTTGGTTAAATGACTCACCCTATGCATCACTGACTCTGTGGACTTGTTTTCTATTAACTATAATAGGAACACAAGAAACTTGCTCAGATGTCAATGCTTACATTGCTGGATAGCCAATTTACTTAGGTAAGTTTTGGAAATCTAGGGAATGCAAGCCCTGCCCTAAAAGCCACAGTGAAATGCAAATAACACACTGGAATAGGGGAAGTGGTCACAGCACCAAGCCTGACAGAGTACAAGGAGTGTTTGGACAATACTCTCAGGTACATGATGTGATTCCTGGGTCTGTCCTGTGCAGGGCCAGGAGCTGGCCTTGATGATATTTGTGGGTACCCCTTCCAACTCATGCTATTCTATGATTTAGGAAACTTTTTGAATCCCCATTGAGCTAGTGAAAAACAGACTGCTCTAACCATTTTGTAAGAATCTAATTGTCAGTGAAGCCTCCTTAAAACTGCCTTTCTCCCTGCTACAATCAGCTGTCCCTTCCCTCTAAGAATTACCTATAGTCACAAACCCCAGAAACAATTCCTCTGCCATGAGTGTCACCTCTCTGCTTTGAGTACATGTGAGAGAAAACAGGGAGTGAGACCATGGGGCAAATCCAGAAACCTGCTACCTAAGGCTGCCAGATGAAAGCTGACTGCATGAATGATGGAAAAGCATAACTAGGATGGCATATTCAGGCATTTACTGTGGATTCCAGATTTCAGGGATGCAAATGCTTCTTTTCATTGACTTCACAGAGAATCAGTATGTGACAGTCTGTGTGCTGCACTGCTTTCACAAACATCTAAGGAGTGTCTTAGGAGACTGAACAATGAAAGTGACTCTAACTATTGTCTGGTCATATTGATAATTATTGTGGTGATTGTATTTAAAAACAATGTATACCAAAACCACATCTTTAGAGACTGCGCAGCTTAGAGACCAATAAACATGTGAACGGATGGCTCTTCATTAGAAAGCAGCTGGGGGAAAAGCAAGAATAGAAACTCATGGGAGAAAGTAGTTCAGTTACTTTTCATACAACATATTTAATTTTTACAAATCAAAAGGGGTTATGTTTTAAAATGCTGTCCATTTTTAAGGCAATGCAGGTGTTTTTCAGGGAGCCATACAAAATGCTTTCAAGGTTTCCTAGGGAGCATATGGGTAATTTAAAAAAAAAGCAAAAAACAAAAACCTCAGCAAACAATGACACAAAACAGAATACCAGTGACTAGCACTTATCCCATCCATCAGACACGTGCTGGAGCATAAACATGGGGGTATATTAGTAGTTATTGATGCCATCTGGTCTTTTTTCTATTGTGATTGTATAACAGTTTCTGCATTTTAAGAGAGCCACGTTGGAGGGAATTGCTAGAGAGAAGTAACAGCCGTCCAAGCACAGGAAATGTAAACAGTTAATGATGCAGAAAATGCATGAGAAATGAGGTTGGAAGTTTGGCATCCCAGCTCATAAACAAAAGGTAACAGCAACCAAAAGAGCAACAAACAACACATCTGTCGATTTAGGCACTGAAGTTTTTCCACCTAGGAAAAGAAATTACCGTCTAGAGATTAGAAACAGTGTAAACCACCATGACCCGGGAGCACATTTAGGAGGAAAGGCAATTTATCGAAGCTTTCAGCTCTTGTGAGGTTTCTGCAGGAGCAGGGAAGATGCAGAGGCTGTGTTTGCTGGGGGCTGAGCAGGCAGAAGCTGCACACAGCAAGTACATCTGCAGAATGGGCTGCCTGAAGTGAGCTGGTAGGACAAAGGGCAATGGCTTCAAAGTGCAGGAGGGGAGGTTTAAATTGGATATTGGGAAGAAATCCTTTACTGTGAGGGTGGTGAGGCACTGGCACAGGTTGCCCAGAGAAGCTGTGGATGCCCCATCCCCGGAAATGTTCAGGTTGGAAGGGACTTTGAGCAACCTGCTCTAGTGGGAGGTGCCCCTGCCCATGGCAGGGGGTTGGATTAGATAATCCTTAAGGTGCCTTCCAACCCAAACCGTTCCATGATTCCATTACATTTTTACTGTGCTCTACAGGGCTTGATTGTAAGATGCAGGAAGCTGAACTTGTAAATCCATGCACAGTTTTTGTGCCTAATGAAAGCATTTTCTGGTAGGATTTTAAGCATATTGCCAACACTAAACTGGGAAGAAATGTAGGGCAGCTATTTGTGACTGGAGAAATACTGTTTTAGAGTTGAAAATATGGATTTTCTATGTTATTTCAAGATGGCAATTTTTTTTTGTTTTCATTTACAGAACAATGTAATCCAAAGCCATAAAAAATCCAACTAACTGATCAGCTACAGCAACCAACAATGAAAGCCCTTCAAACAGGTCTCTAGCTGGTGGATAAATGCAAGAATCTGTGATATGAAAATCCATGCTCATACCAAATACCTTACCAGGCTGTCCTAGGCTCTCCTGTAACAGCTGTCTCACCCTAAATAGTAGTGGAATATCAATTGAATTTGCTATTTGATCTGATTTTCCCATCTCTGAAGGTATTATGAGACTGACTAGAATTTCTATCTTGTTTCTAAAGAATCTCTTCTGGCCAAAATTCAAGAAAACTCTTGTAGTCATGTGAAAAGTTGCAACAAATGGTTATTTTACAATAATAAAAAATAGCACATTACCAGAACATTTCCAAACAGGACTGTGTAGTACCCTACTTGGTTGTCTAACATTTCTGCTCTGATGTGAACAGGATAGAACTCGGGGACCCTGCAGCACCTCTGCCAGATTTCCTGTTCGATCTTGCATGAGTCACTTATTCCATTGTGCTTTGCTTTTATCCCCTCTCTCATCTAGGATTCCTGCCATTCTTTCTCAGTTGTATGGCAAATGGCAGAATCATTCTGGGAGGGTGTTGGATGATGATATTTACTGTAGTTAAAGACTGTGAAAGAAAATCTCTGTCTCTTTTTAACCGCTCTGTAAATTTGGTTGCTCTGAAAGTTTTTATTCTTCCATTGCTCTTCACCAGCTTATCACAAGATAGACTTGTCATGTCCAAAGAATTTATCTTTTCATTATTTTCTCATTATTTCTACGCATATTCCTTCATAAATGATACATCAGAAGGAAGAAAAAAAAATAAACACCTGCTGTTCCTGTCTATGTTCTGCAGCTAGAGAAAATTAGTCATTAGTTCAGTGGCAGCTCCCAGCCCACTTACAGAATCTGTGAAAGCTGACCTTAGTCTATTGTGTTTTAGGAAAATGTCCAGCCAAAGAGGGTAAGATAAATAACACAGATTTCATTAAAGTGAAAAATCTAGGCTCATTTCTGCTGTTAGTAAAGGTGGGAGTGTTTACTGATCATTACAGGTCACTTGTTTTCCACTCATAAAACCGTAATAGTGTTTCAGTGCAGATCTCTACATAAGGAAGTTGATCCAAATTGCAATAAATTTGCTTTTACCAGTTGTTTTATATAGGCTGTCGTGTCCCCAGTCCATGGGGACCACACAATTGCTGTCACTGGTACCAAAGGTAGGAGCCTTGACCTTGTGAACACAAAGGGCTGTGGACAGAGGGGCTCCTGCATTTTTATCACCTCCTTGCTGGTCAAGCCAGGGCAGCCCTGAGTGCAGCCAAGTAACCCTGGGATTCCCCAGTGCCCTGTAGAACCACATCTCATATGGGTTATCAAACACATCAGGGTAATCAGATGCTTGATATCAATCTCTTTATGAGCAAAAGTGCTCTGGGATGAGTATCCTGAAACATTTTACATCTCCAATGGCTAAAGTGTTCTTGTTTGTAGGTGAGATATTGGTGTCTTGGTCTTGCTCACTGTTAACCAATCTCAGTACCAGATTTTTCTCTTTTTGCATAATTTCTTGTTTGTTTGTTTGTTTTGTGTTTTTGTTTGTTTATGGTGTTTTTTGGGAAGAATGCCCAAGAATTACCTGGGCACAAATCCCACTCTAGGTCTGGAGGCAGACACTGAGCACTACAGGCAGTGCTGTAGCTGACCTTGTGCTAAAAAGCCCAACCAAAGCCCATTGGGCAAAAAAAAACTTGCAGCAGTTTGCTTCAAACCTTGAGGAAAAAGTGACCCACAGAAATAGGCAAAACCGTGAAACTGCATTTATTCAAAGCACAAAAATGGAAGAAGAGAAGCAAACATGCTAATTTCCACTTAATCATTTCACAGTATGTCATTACACTGTGAGATCCAGCACGGCAAAATGTCAACACCCAAGAAAGAAACTCTCTTTCCATGCCACCCTCTTTCCTGAATTTTAAGAAGGGCTCAGCACACCTGTTTGCCAAGGAGCAAAGCTGCAATTAATTCTGAGTGACTGTTTCTGTAGCTGAGTGGATGAGGTAGACACCAGCACTTGCTCACCACAGTCAGTAAATGTCTGTACCATTCACAAACTGCACATTTGTTCACACTTAACATTCTTTTCATATCACTCTACTGAGAATTTGACTGTAACAGCAGAAGTATTTTGCAATTTTAAGAGATGGCTCCCCACAGTGCTTCACAGTGCTCCACAGACACAAATTAATTCAGCTTTGCAGAGCTCCTGGTTTAAGATTTTATTCCATGAGTTAAATGGAGAGGAAAATGTTTTCTGTTATATATTAAAAAAAAACCCCAAACAAACAAACAAAAAACCAACAAAAAACCCCAAAACCCCGAACAGATTTGGGACCCCGGAGACTCAGTGACACAGGACAATATGACACTTCAATTAGTAAAAATTGCAGAAGCCATATGTAGCACAGAATGCTAGTTGCTGCCCATGCTTATATGTGCTGGGAGTCACTCAGCTCTGTACATAGATAAGATTCTTGCTTACATTAAAATTGTGTGGGAAAATGACTATAAGTATGCTTTTTCGATTACTTCATCTGTTTCTCAGTTGTCTCTGCTTGTTTTCTGTTAGTATGGGCACTATAGAGCCTGTTCAAATGTGGAACGACTAGGGAGGTTTGATCCTTCTTCTTTTATTCCAGAATGTTTTTTATTGATCTTCAGAATTTTCATTTCAGTCCTTATTCCTACTGAGTGAAATGACTCTAGAAAGCAGCCACTAGCTTCTTTTACAAAAATGGTCTGGCAAAATTCATTAAGGATACTTAGATCTGTCTTACAGCTGCAAGACTGTCTTTTAAGGTCCAGGTGTGTGGTATCTTACTGTTTACCATCAGGTCAGATATGCAGGCTGGGTATGTTTATATTCTACAACAGTAGGTCAGAATTTAATTTTAAATCACCCTGATGAGGAATTGAGGTAAAGCCTCAATTATTAACAATATTATTAATAACAATAATCAAACAGCCCAGGTAGGAAGAGACCTTGAAAGATCACCTGATCCAATCTTTTGTGGAAAAGGGAGCCTAGGTGAGATCACCCAGCATATAGACACATCTTGAAAACCCCCAGTGATATCAACTCACCCCCATCCCTAGGGAGGTTGTTCCAGTGAATGATGGTTCTCACTGTAAAATGTTCACTTCCTATGTTGAGATTAAACCTCTCTCTTTGCAACTTGTCCTCGTTGCTCCTTGTTCTCTCCTTGTGACTCCCTGTGAATGCAGAGCCTTCACTCCTTATCTAGATAGGTGCCCTTTTAAGTACTGGAATACTGTGATGATGTTTTCCCTGCCAGCTCTTCTCAAAATTAAAAGACTTGACTCCATCAGTCTGTCCTCACAGAGGAGGCTCTCCAGCCCTTTGATCATCTTCATGGCCTGTCTTTGGATGTTCTCCAGTCTGTCTATGTCTTTTGTGAATTGTGGGGACAAGAGCTGGACACTACTCCATGCCTGCCAAGTACATCTTTATCCCTGCAGATGTAGCCCAGGATCCCATGTACCTTCATTTACCTTCATCTACCATCATTTACCTTCATATGCCTTCATTCACCTTCATCACTGCAGACAGGTGTTCAGGCACTCATCCACCAGGTCCCAGGGCTGCTTTCAGCAAGGCTGCTCCCCATCCACACAGAGCCCAGCCTGTACAGGGCTCTGGTCATGTCATCTCAGGAGCAAGAATCTGCACTTGTCTTTGTTAAACTTCATACAGTTTTCACTAAGCCACTCTTCCAGCCTATCCAGGTCTCTGTGAGATCTCTTCCCTCTGATGTGTCCTTTCAACACCCAGCTTGGTGTCATCAGAACATTTGATGAGAGCACTTTCAATCCTGGATCCAGATGGTTTGGGAAGGTGTTGTGAAATGTGGAGTACAGTACCAATCCCTGAGGGACCCACCCTGTGACAGGCTGCCAGCTTGAGTAAAAGCATTGCTCCCCACCCCATTAGAATTTTCCTGCCCACCAAACAGACCATCTCACATCTGTCTCTTGCCAGTTTGTCTAGAAGAAGACTGTGGGAGTCAATGTGGAATGCTTTGCTGTCCATGGTAAAATAGCCACCATTCTCTCCATGTCAACAGAAGACAAAATTTTGCTGTGGAAGGTGACCAGGTTACTATGGCACAACTCTTCTTTGGTAAATCTGAGGTGGCTGCTCATGCTGTACTGCAATGGGCTGAATGAAACCAGCCATCGTGGAATTAATCTCACATTATTTTAAGTGTTGTTGAAGTCAAGCAAAAATTGTTCTTGGTACTAAAGACTTTTCCTCCATGTGAGTCTATGTGAACAATTATTTCTGTCTTTCTTTATCTGGATAACCGTAAAAGATATATTCTCCCCTTTTCCAAGGATAACAGAACTAGAAGGTTTACAAGTGGAAGATGGCATAGGAATGGTATTTTCCTATTAGATGAAAACTGTAAGAATACAGTTTCTTTAAAAATTGCTTGGATGAAGTTTAAAAAGAAAGTCTAAGTGTTGTTTAGAAAAAAAAATAACATCCTTTTGCAGTGCTAAAAGTTATGAAATTCAGTGGGCAGAAAATCTTTCATTATTCAGAGTGTAAGGGAAATACCTTTTTTCTTAAAGCTACTCATACATGCCACTTTTTAACAAGGATGAAATTAAATGCACACAGCTGGACAAATCCAGGCAGAAAATGATATGAGATTATCTCAATGTGACCAGTCAGAAAATAAGAATATTACATTTCTCTTTGGTACTCACCAAAGTAGAAGCATGGAAAAATCTTAGTGCTTCTACCAAACTTTTTAATCTTCTTTTGCCTACGCATAAAAGTTGATGAGTTTTCTGAACTCCCAAGGCATGTCAACACAGCAGCTGAATTAAAGCACAGATTCCAGAAGCCTGGTCTAATTGCTCAGCTAGGAATGCAAAGTGTCTCTGAGTAAGTTATTATTTTAATAGCAAAATCCTGTTAATGGGACTAGGATATTTCTTAGTTCTTTAATAATATAAACAATATTTCCCTTTTCTGTTTTCCAGAACATCCTAAGTCATTTGGCTCTTTCTGATCAAAATAAGTCAATTAATGTTGTTTTTAAAAATTGCTGGTTTCATCTGTCACAGAGACTTATATATTAAGTAAGCCAAAAAATGTACTCAAATGAAATTTATTTTACAAGCCATTTAAATCTTTGTCAGCATTGATGGATTACAGATTCAGGATGTCAAATGGAATTGCTACTAGACACAATACTTCAGGATTTTTAAGCTTTAGAAGGGTAACCCAGCATGTACAATCACTCACTCTGTAAGGTGAGGGCTCTCCACCTCCAGGGGTTCCTCTTGGACAGTGTCCTCACCCATGCAGAGAGTCAGGAGAGATGGAAGATTTGTCAGTCAATAAAAAGTTGGCATTATGCTTATTTCACTACAAAACAAGAATAAATCAGTGAAAACTGTAAAGGAGATAATAAGGAATCAAGAAATACAAGGAGCACATAATGGAGAGAATGAAATCCTGAACTGAATGGTGGTGTCAATGGCTCAGTCAGGAAGCAGAAATATTGTGTTTTACAGGAGATGTTTGTTGATATTTTCTTATGCTATATTATGCATGATATAAAATCAATGTTGGTTTTTTGTGTGCACAGTTGAAAAAATAACCATTAAAAGAATGCACTCTTGAGAGACTTTAAAGTGACTATGCCCTCATCAATTAGACAAATCCCTCTTACCAAACCTTTCACTCTCAGGATTCCAAATCAACCTCCATATGAAGGCTAATGCTGCATTCCTTCCAAAAGAAACACAGGAAACTTGAATAGCTGAAAGGTAATTATGTATAGCTAAACCTGCTCTTCCTGAAGCTGTACTTTCATCACCTGATGTTCCTTATTCTGCTCATCTCAGCAGCCAAGCCTCTCTCAATGACTGAGGAGTTCTGATTGGGTCTCGGGCATCAATGAATTAAATTCAATGAATTAAAAAACACAGAACTACATTTTAAGTGGTATAGGGTTAGGCTATCCCAAAGGGGCCTTCAGAAGACACAATTCAGCACCCAAGTATCTGGTGCAGAGAAGGTACATCCTTCTCCTGGGTTTCCAGGGTCACTAGTTTGCTTAGCAAGAAGGACCAATCAAACAGATGAAATTTTGAATTTCTTTTCTCTCCATCTTACAGGGTATCCACTGCATATTTTAATATAATTTTCCTGAAAATGTAATTAGGTTTTCTACTCCTCTCTTGCTCAGGAGCTGTCTAAGGGCACCTGCCACAAACTTAAGGTGATCATATTGACAATCACAAGATAGTTAAAGGAAAATTACTCAATATGGCCATAAATACATTTGAGAATATAGTTGCTTTGTAGTTTAATTTATATAAACTTGTTTATTTTCCCCCCAAATACATATATATTATCGTATATACTTACAGATCCCTTCCCTTAACTGCTGTAGGTTTCCTGCCAAGTTTGACTGGGGTTCAGTTTTAGTCTTGGAGACCATTTACCACGGAAAGACAAAGCTACCTTATGCTGGCACAAGTAGTCCCTCCTGGACTCTTCCATCTGCTTAGGTTTCAGGGAACAGATGCTAGGATGAATTTCAGACCTGGGATATGCAGCTGAACGAAAGAATGGCTCGTGGCAGCAGCAGCTTCCAAATTAAAAAGAAAATGCTTTAAAAATGGGAAGAAAAATAGCCCTTAAACCCAGATACTGTAAAGTGCACTGGAAACAGAATGATGGGCAGATATTGAATCTGTAAGAAGTCTCTTGCAAAGGCAAAAGAAGAGGACATTGCCACGCAGAGGAATGATATCTCTCCTGGTAATGACTTGTGGTTCTGTTGGGCAAATTAATATATTGA
The DNA here is from genome assembly GCA_037013685.1 of Acridotheres tristis. NCBI lineage: Eukaryota > Metazoa > Chordata > Aves > Passeriformes > Sturnidae > Acridotheres > Acridotheres tristis. The sequence goes on along the minus strand of CM072886.1, from coordinate 141,388,707 downwards.
AAGGAAATATTTTAAAGTGGAAAAATATTAAAAGCAGAACTGATTTTCTTTTACTTAGAAAGTCATTGCAAGGTTAAAATGTTGGGATCCAATTAAGGACTGGAAATATTTTGATAACAGTCCTCAAAAGCTTGAAATAGGTTGTTTCATCACCTAATAACCAGCTCTGTGCATCATATATAAAATCTTCATGCAATGACTCTTTCAGGTTGGAAATACTTTAAAGCTAACTTTTAAAAATATCATCCTAGTCTTCCACTAAAATTTAAAGCAGATTCCTAAAGGGGAGTAAATCACTCATTTATTAGCCTTTAGTACATGTCCTAGAGGATCTCAACCTAGATTTGTTTGAAAACTTGCAGAAGTCACTGGATTATTTCCTCACACTTCAAACCAAGTTCCATGATGGTTTGGTTTTTTGTTTTTAATTTTTTTCCCAAGTTTTGAAATATTAATGAAATTATCCAGTAATATTCTAATAGAAATTTCTCTTAATTTATATTTATAATCAGCAAGCTTAATTAGCCACTTTTCAAAGTTAATTGCTATTTAGTTTTATTAAGTGTTAATATTTTTTAAAGCATTTTATTTTCACTAAGGAATTAATTAGTGATTTTTTGTCCTTTCATTTATGAATTCATGGCTGATTTTTTTCTTTTCTGTAAGCATTTCATTAGTCAGCATTATTAGTATATTAAATGTATTAAACTGGAGGTATAGGAAATGTAGATTAAAACATAGAAAATATAAACAATTTAAGAGAAAGCATTTAAGGCTGAAGCATTAAAATTAATGAGTTCTTGATTCTCTAGTTATGAAAAATATTGGCTGTCATCATGGAATAGATTAATTTTATAATGTTAAGAGGATTTCCACATGTGGCATCATGGATCATTGACTATCTAATGTGAATGTCACAGTGTTTTATTGCTTAAACATTGTGGACTTGATCCATAGCTCACTGAAACTTGCTGAAAGACTTTTACTGGCATCCTTGAGATTTGAGTTGAACTCAATATTTCCACAAATTGTATTTTTCCCTACTCTTGATGAAGCTCTAGGTCAGTTGGAGCCAGTGAAAAGTTCATCTGTCAGGAAGAACAACTTTCCCAAAGGACAGAAGTTACTTCACTGTCATTGGATTTAAGAGGAAAGACTCAGTTAGGAAGAGGACAGAGCAGTTGCTGGACATCAGAGCAGGGCCAAGAGAATGCTCAGAGGGCTGGAACACCTCTCCTATGAAGAGAGGCTGAGAAAGATGGGGTTGTTCAGCTTGGAGAAGAGGAGACTCCAGGGAGATCTTATTGCAACCTTTCAGTACATAAAGGGGGCTTATAAAGAGGAGAAAGAGTGTTTTTTTTACATGGGCAGATAGTGACAAGACAAAGAGTAATGGTTCCAGAATAAAAGAGAAGAGATTCAAATAAGGTATTAGGAAGAAATTCTTTACTCAGAGCGTGGTGAGGCACGGGCACAGGTTGCCCAGAGAAGTTGCTCAATCCCTGGAAGTGCTCAAGACCAGCCTGGATGGGATCCTGAGCAACCTGGTCTAGAGGGTGAACCACGACAGGATGCTGGAACTAGATGATCTTTAAGGTCCCTTCCAACTCAAACCGTTTGGCTCTATGATTCCGTGGCATCTATAGGCTCCCAGAGACTGAATTCAGATCTCTGTTGTGCCTCAGTCTTACTATGTAACCTTAAACAAGTAATTAATTGTCATATTAGCAGATTAGTTGTTTCTTCTTTTAAACTTCCAATGCCATGAAACCAAGGCAGGAAAACCTTATCAAACCTGCTTAGGTTCCAGCTTGCCAAAAATGTTCAAGGTTACCCCTATCTGGAGCTGTTGGCAACATTCTTTGTTGTTAAAAACAGAAAATAGAACATTCTCTATATCCCCATCTCTAGCTAGAATGGCACCTCATTATCTTTGAAATCAGTACAATGGAAAGAATGCTAATGTAGCTCTGTGACAGGAGTTCTTGGAACCCTCTTATTATACTTGGTGGAGATAGAGTGAGTTGGTGAAATCAGGAATGTGATTTCTTTGACCAACAGTATGCACCTGCTTTAAGATGAATGATCCACCTTGTAAAGACTGAATGAGAGTTTAAAGTGATTTGGTGTGGATGTCTGCATTGGAAGAATTCACATTTAATCAGAGAACTTAATTTCTAAGATATTCTAATGTTATGCAGGCACAGGAACTTGGGAAAGGGTCTTTTACTGTGCTTGTGTGTGTGGGACCCTTGTTTACCAAGCAGAAAATGAGAGTCTTAATGCCTCAGATGCTCAGGTGTACCCATAACCCTCACAAACTGCATTTTATTCATTCCAGAGCAGAGGGTGATTACACAGTGCCTGTTTTGCTTGCCTCTGTAATCTCAGCAGAAATGAGGATTTAACTTGCTAAGTACTATAGCTCAGGTAGGATGAACAGAAAGCATTTCTATGTAGGGCCTGTGCCAGTGGGGTGTGAGAAGCAACCAGAAGGCAACCTGGAGCTCAGATCTCCACTCTGTAATGGCACTCTGCTGTGAAACAAAAAAGAACATTACCTGGTTTGATCTAAAGAATATTCATGAACTTCATGCACATCCATCCATCCACTGGTGGTCAAGCTGAGAGGACCAACCTGTCCTAGTTTAGTGTTTGCATAAATCCAAAGTGCAGAAGGATATGACTGATGATGGCTGAGTGAGAAATATTCACCTCAGTATTTGTGCAGTGCACAGTGATATCCTCTAATGATTTACAAATGTTACCTTCTCAAGGACTTGTGAAGAGAACCAGGAAGATTCCAGGTGAAATATCAGTGCAGTTGTTATCTAGCATATAGAAGTCTGTTCAAAAGTGCTTTAATTTACCATTCAATGCAATGAAAACATTCAAATAAACTTGAGTTTAAAGACTCAAAAATCCCAAAGACCTTCTCTGAGAGAGTGAAAGTCAGGAGTGGGGCATTGCTAGTTTTAAATTGACCACTCAGGAAAATTTTGCTTTTGACATTCAGCCCCTCAGGAGACACTGTAGTGGCTCACAAGCACTAGGGGCTGGATTCACAAGGCTGAGGCTGGAAAATGTGAGCTCTGCTGCTGGGCCATGGTGGTGGTGGCCATGAAGCCTGAAGTCACTGACCCACTGCTCTGAAGAGTATTCAGACAACATCTCCTCGGGCAGGAGCCTTGTCCTTTGGTTACATGGGAGCATGGACGTGGACAGATAAAAACCAGTGCTGTAACACAATACTGTAAAAAGATGATTTTTCAAACTGACTTCCTTACCCAGGTTCTGCTTAAGATACAGTTCACATACTGAAGATAGTATGGCAAAATTATGCAGACTATGCTTTAGAGGAAGTAACACAGCAAACAGATCAGGGGTGCAGGAAATTTAAAGAGAGGAGTGGCACAATTATTTGATCTGATGTGGAAATTTTCTTCTTTATATAAAAGAAGTGTTTTGTTACATTGGATGTGTTCAGGTCCACTTCTCTTTCATTTGACCCTTTCAGCAGCAACCTTTTCAGAGCTGGCCAGTATAGCCTTACTTTAAAAATGCCATCCACCATTTGCTCTGGACCTGCAAGGAGAAGCTGTGTCCCCAGCAGACAAGCTGAACTTCAGCAGGCCAGCAGCATTCTTTAACTCATTCGTAACATAATCACACTAAGCCCTGCCAAGGTTTTATTGCTGATTATTATTCTGTCTTTTTCTCTGCTTTCACCTCACATGCCGTTCACTCCTGGTTGCCATGGGGATGCTACACAGTATTAGTCTAACTTTAGATTAGCCTTGTAACCTTGCATACTTTAAAATTCTTTAGGTTTCTTAGCAACTCGACTGAGTATCTGGATCTCTCAGCTCTCATTCTCTTAGACAGGGATAGAATGGGTTTGCCATGTCTGAACATACTCAATGCCTGTAAACCTGTGACAAGGGAGAGGATGATGCCTTGCCCACCTGTGCCCATCCAGACCCTTTTCCAAAGACCTGTTGATGTTCACTGATGTTATTTCAGAATTAAGGAAGTTCTCACACAAATAAGTATTTCCAGGCTGAAGTCCTGCAAGGATTTGCACTGCAATAGAATTTTTGGTTTTTTTTAAACAGGAACAAAAGCAGAAGATGGAGATAATATAAATAAATGAAAATGGAGGTTGAACAAAAAGATGACATGCATATCTGTTCCCATATGGAAGCAATACTGTGCAACTGAACCTCAAAAAAATCTTTCAACTATTAATTTTCTAACCAATTTTTCTAACCAAGAAACCAGCAAATGTTGTTAGATAACACACTGACTGTAAACTATCCTTGATACAACACTATAGCAGAAAACAGAAGAATCAACTATGATGATTCAGTGTCACAAAAGTTCCCCATGCAAGGGGAGGAAAGGAAGGGAGATCCCTAGTCAGCAGCATTCATCCATTCATCTCTTGGTGTACAAATCCCAGCACTCCCGAGTGCTAAAAAAAGAGACCTTTGGAATGGACAGGACTGCAATGGGAAAACTTTATTAAGTTCCCCAGACAAGATGTACCTACAGTCATAATTCTGGAGACAATCTCTCACTACTTTTCAACTGCCCATTTACAGAGCATGGATATGAGGTTATGTCCATTTAGTTCAGGCTATTTAGGGATATATGAAACCTCAGATATTTACAGAAATAGTTGGCAGTTATAGAATAATGGATCTATAAAATGGAAACCACAAGGGAGTATTACCTATTTTAACTGTTTAACTTACCACACTGGAGGATGCCTCAGGGAATGGGGGTATGTAGCAGTTCTGCTCCTCTCCTCCTCCTTGCTTGAGGAATAGTTGGGATAATTTATTTGGTAGTACTTCTATAGTCAACACACTGAATTTATCCGGGTTTCACATGTATCACAAGGGTGGAATCAGGCCAGCTTTAGTTTCTCCTTCTAGGGTGTCATATAGCATTAGATGGTAAGAAAATCTAAATTAAAAAGAGATTGAAAAAAACACAGTCTTAAACTTCTCAACATGCTTTGCTCTGTTTTCTGGGGTAGTTAATTTCGTATAGCTCCAGCCTCTGTCTTTCCTCTTTGGACTATAGCAAGATGTTTATGTCTATGTACCACTTTTACCTCACCAAAAAGTCAACCCTGAATATTCTGGCAGTCAGCTAATTGGCAAATGTCACTGGGAATGGTGAAACTCAGAGTATAAGTTTATCTGATTAAAGAAAAATTTTAAAAAATGTTATGACTAGAGCAGCTCTCAAGAACTCAGGGAAGCTGGACCAGATATGGGATTACTTTGTATTTTTGTCCTTTTATCAGAATCTGAGTTAGATAAATAAAAATGCTATGCTATTTAACACTTAAATTATTAGTCTGCATGTCTTGGGAAAATAAATGGGATTCTCAGAAATGGGCTGAATTTTTTAACAGTTTGGAATGACATCAAGTTTCAGTTCACTGTCTGTAACATGAAAGGAGTTATCTCATTTCTAAAATTATTCCTACTCTTTACATGGGTACTGAAATGCTCCTAGTGAAACCAGTGGGAGTTTTAGTTGAAAATCTAGATTAAAAAGGAGGATGAAATAAAGCCGGGTGGGATCATAATTGCTAATACCAAATCTGAATATTGAAAAATATATCACAGAATCATAGAATGGTTTGGGTCAAAAGGGACGTAAAGATCATCTTGTTCCAACCCCCTGCCATGGGCAGGGACAGCTGCCACTAGACCAGGCTGCTCAGAGCTCCAGCCTGGCCTTGAACACATCTAAGGGACAGAACATTTACAGCTTTTCTGGGCAGCCTGTTCCAGTGTCTCACCACGCTCACAGCAAAGAATTTCATCCTAACATCTACTCTAAACCTGCTCTCTTTCAGTTAAAAGCCATTTACCCTTTTCTATCAGTGCATCCCCTTGTCAAAAGTCCCTCTCCAGCTTTCTTGCAGCCCCTTTAGGTACCAGAAAGTACCATAAATTCTCCCTGGAGCCTTCTCCAGGCTGAACATCCCCAACTCTCTCAGTCTGTCTTTACAGGAAAGGTGCCCCAACAGGTCCAGGTCCTTCTCATATGGAGGGCCCCAGAGATGGACACAGCACTCCATGTGGGGTCTCACAAAAACAGAGGGGGAGAACCACCTCCTTTGACCTGCTGCCCACACATTTGGCTTCCTGGGCTGCAAAAGCACATTGCTGGGTCATTTTGAGCTTTTCATTCACCAACATCTCCATGTCCTTCTCCTCAGGGCTGCTCTCAGTCCTTTGTATTTGTGTCTGGGATTGCCCTGACACAGGTGAAGGACCTTGCACTTGGCCTTATTGAGCTTCCTGATGTTCACACAATCCCACCTCTTAAATGTGTCAAAATTCCTCTGGATGGGATCTCTCTCCTCCAGAGTGTTAGCTGAACAATATGTATTGTATATGTGTATTCATACAGAAAAATAAATAATTATGCTTCTTCTCATTCCACTGATTTCCACAGAGTGAAGCTCAGGGCTAATCTGCTTTCAAGTTGTGTTACATGAACGTAAACTAAAGAAAAATAAAAAGACAAAGCAAAGTCTGTATTAGCCAAAAGTAACTGTAATTGTATAAATAACTGGCAATCTGAGACATGAGAAATTATAACTATACCTCAGAACAGCAAAATTTCATTTGTTTTTCTTACAAATCTAAGCACAGGAGGGTGATTATCAACAGGTTGATTCAAATTCAATGTTATTCCCTTCTGCTTGAAATAAATTACAATGTTATCAAACAAGACTTTGAGCTTCTCTAAACCCTCTTGCAACTGAGAGTGCTGTTAGTATGGCCCCAGCTGGCTTAAGCTCAGTTTTGTTTGATGATTGTCTTTGCATCTCAAAGCAGAGAAAGTAGAGCAAAGCCAAGGCAGAGTGGTTTAAAATCTGGGCTATACAGTATTGAGCACTGAGCTGCTCTCAGCTCTCGTGCTGCAGGATGCTGACTATTAGAACTGGTGAAAATTCACAGCAAGCCCATGGAAATCATTACAAATAGGTGCCCAGTATAACAGGAAGTGGAGCAGGTCCTGCTTGTTCTGTATCTGGCTCAGTTTTACAATACCAGAGAACATCTCGGCCATTTTCCATTTTAAAATCTTTTTTCCAAATGGATTAGGCCAAGGCAGATAGACATTACTTCAGAAATCACATTTCCTTAGTAATATTTCCCATTTCTTATAAGTAAAATAAATGAAAGTACTTTTCCTTGAACTGTATTCCTGCTGTCAGGAACCAGCTATTTACCTTCCCTGACCACCTCCTTTTTACTGACTGCCATTCCATTTATACAGAGTCTGCTTCATAAACGAAAGATTTATTCATTTCTCAGGGAAGGGTCGACACTTCTTCTAGGCAAAAATTCCATCTGCTGTCAGAGCCATTATATGAGCTACTAGTCAAAGACAGATGGGAGATTATTTTCTTCAGGAAACCAAGTCTGCCTCAGTAGAGAAGAGAATGTTTTATTAACGTCCAGGAGAATTAGCAACTTGTTTCAGATCTCCTTTGAAGGATTCTAGATGGGCTTTGTTTTATAATAGTTTTAGCTTGGAGTGTATTTCAGGTTGTGACCCAAGTTCTGCAAGTCGTGACTCTTGGGAGCATGTACAGACAGAAATCCTTGTCCAGCTTCATCAGGTTCTTAGTGGAAGAGTACAGCAGCTTGGATTCCCTTACAAACTGAAAATACATCCAACAGGATGGGTAAGTGCTGTAGCCCCTCACTGCCTGGGGCTCCACAGAGCCTGAAGTTCTCTGCTGTCAGCTCTGAAGCCTGAGGTTAGCTCACAAAGCTGTTGTTGTGCCACAGTCACATCTGGCACAGTACAGATGTGCTGGGGTGCTGCTGCCCAACTCCCTGAGCTGCTGCTGGGGAAATGGAGCTCAAGCCATCCTGGCTGACATATATACCACCATATATAACACCACAAATACAGGCAGATGCTGCTTTGATCCATTCATTGCACTGCCTGTAAATTTTAATGAGAGTTCCTGTTGTATCCTAATGTGAACAGCCTTGGTTGAGCTTGTTTACCTTGAGTGGAGTCATTAGAGGCAATGTCTTCATGCAGAGGAAAATGATGTGGAGATGCCAGCAACACCTTCAGGCCAGGAAGCTGTAGAAACTAAGCAGCCTGTCTCTGTGTCTGAAATAATTTGTTCTGCTGAAGGACAAGACCTGCTGCTTTGTCTATTCTAACAAGCTGCCCTGATTTGCTCTCAGACCAGACCCAGTGTTTCCTGCACTGCTTTTATACGCCTTAGTCGTCTGGGATCTCTTTTATTAGCAACCACCTTGATGACAATCCCAATACCTGCCTTTGCCTTGAGCTGTAACAAATTTCTGTCCAACTGCACCTGCATCTCTGCAGATGCAGTGATTTACAGCAAGGATTCACCTTGCACTGGGTCCTGAGGGACACTGGCTTCAGGCAGCCTCGAGTGAGGGGGCAGAGGATTTAGCATTTCATCAAGCACAACCCTGGTCAGAGTAACAAGTAATGTCAAGCTTCTCAGCATTTATAAATACATTCTGTTTTATCTGCTTTAGTCCACTACATCATTGCTATTTATCTTCACATATCAATGCGTGACTTCCATTTAATTCTTTATACTGGTAGATCCAAGGTATATTTTTCCTTTGTGGTGATGACAGTTTAAAACATGTCACTTCATATTTAATTAGTTGTTTGTTGTTTCTACACATGATCATGAAGATGATTGGAGAAAATGCCTGATCTGTAATGCCAACCTGTGTTCTAGGGATGGTGTTTTGAGGGCAGAATTTTTCCTGGCTGATGGGTCCAAAAGAATTTGTATTCTTATACAAGGTAGATTGTTTCTAAACCACAGCTGATCATTGGAATCAGATCCAGTGTGGCCTTGAAACTGAATTTCTAATCTTTATTATACATATAATATGTACATGTAATACATACACATATTATACATATAATATGTACATATGTATATAATATATACAGATTAATTATTTCAATGAGACAGGTTGATGTTGTCAATGACAAGATTATATATTTTTCTTGTGCTGGGTACCTTAGAAATAGACACAAAAATTCGCAAACACAAGAACATAGAAAGATTTGGGATGGAAGGGAACTGAACAATCACCTTGCTCCAACCCCCTTGCCATGGGGAGGGATACCTTCCATGAGAGCAGGTTGCTCAAAGCTCCATGCAGCCTGACCCTGAACACTGCCAGGGATGGGGCATCCACAGCTCCTCTGGGCAACCTGTGTCAGTGTCTCACCACTCTCACAATAAAGAATTTTTTTCCTAATAATGATCCTGTGCAAACATGACCTGTCCCTTGCACACACTTTGCTTTTTAAGTACAACAGTACCTAACCCACAGAGCACAGATGAAGTTCTTGGTGATCTTTTTTGCCTTAGTCACTGGGTCAGGTATATATAATGCATATTTTCTAAAAACCATCAATATTAAATCTCTAATGCTCATAGCATATCCAAAGTCAAAATATCAGCCATTTTGAAAGTTAATAAAAATGCCTTTTACAACTGCCTTTATCTCTGTTTTGACCTCTCAATCAAAGATGCAGTAACAAGAAACATGGAGATTTTTTGGAAGTGTTTATACAACACTAAACCACTTAACAGAATGGGTCAATATTGATCAATAATGGAAAACAGTGTAAATAGCACTGCAAATAAACCACAAAAAACCCCCAAACTTGTCCAGAAGATAAATGAGAGGTTGTCACCATTATTTTATTTTTTTTATTTTTGCTTTAAATATCTTTTTTCCAGAGTAGATCTAGAACACTTCATTGCTACAAGTCAGGACAATAGTGGAGGGCAATTGTGAGAATTATTACTAGTCTCCAAACAGGACATAAGAAAGCTCAATGTGTTTAAAGCTTCAAGACTTACAGTTACCTCCTTGTTGACATAATATACAGAAATGTCATAAAACTTTCACTGACATTAATGATTTAACTTGTCTCATCTTCTTCAGGTAAATTCAAGAAGTTCTTAGTACTCCCTATAAACTGCAAAATGAAAAATGAGAAACTAAAACTGCTTGTCTGAAGTCTTACAGGCAGACTAATGCAGCTGGGAACACAATGGTCTTCACTTGTTCCAACTGAAACATCTCATTGTAGATGATCATAAGGACATTTATGAATTCCCTAAATATGAGCTTCCTGTGTCTTTTGGGGTTCCGTGGGCTGTCCCAGCCCCAAGGAAGCATGAGTCACCAATAGGTCTTAGGGAAGAACTAATTCCCATGTGGATGTCTTGGCGACCTGGGAGTGGTTTTGATGTCACTCAGGGTTTATTGCTTGAAAAAAAAAAAAAAAAATAGCAGTATGTGTCTGCCTATGGTCTTGAGTTCATGCTCCTGCGGAGATCCAAGATCCAGAACCTAAAGCTGGTGGAGCTCAGGAATCTCTTGAGGTCACCTTCAAGAGAGTTTTGGTGCAGAGTGGCCAGAAATGGCTGCTGGCAGCTGGAATGCCTGAGATAGCATGGAGATGGCAGATCCATCAGTGAATCTATAGGAGATTTCCTCAGCCTGTGTTTGAGTCTTGGATGAGAATGCTCCATGGTGCTGTGTTTGGTTTGAGGTGTGGGCTTGTTGATAACATGGGTAATGGCTTGTTCTGAGGCAGATCTACAGAGCCTGAGTCGTTTCCATCTTCTGTTTATATGAGCTAATACCTCTAGTTTAGTATTTGTGCACTGAATTATATGGCACAGATCCAAATCTCATTGCCTGCAGCAGAAAAAACAACTCAATCGGAGATTTCACTTCAGTGCACTTTGTACTTTCTATTCTTGAACAGCTCTTGATGCATCAAGAAGTGTGTGTGTACTCTGTGACTACAATCTTATTAACTGAAGGGAGAATGTATAATTTAGATTTTTCCTTGCCTTTTTTTTTGTCCTAGGTGAACAATTTACTTTTCTTTTCCTACCTTTTTGTTCTCACTGGAAATCAAAACTGTTTTAAAAGACCCAGCCTGCTAAACCAGGCCAATTTTGTCCCCAGAAATGTTTATTAAATGGCACCACAGTTTATTTTGGCCTATTGCATTGAGTTCTGACCAGAATTTCTGAGCAGCATTGTGGCAGTCCTTGTACTCAGCACATTGTTCAGAGATTGAAAGTTGGGATATTTGGTCCACGCTCCATCTTCTCTCCTCGATGTCCCTCAGTCTGTGCAAGGAAGGTAACCTAGGTGCTTTTGGCTGAGGAAACAAGGCAGACACACATGATATGGTCAGATCAGAGCTCTATCTCCCTTCCCCAGTGCAGGGATCAGAATCCACACTGCTCACCAGGGACTTCACAAGTAACCATGACCTCATCACTTCCTCTCCCTTATATTCCACATTTCCCACCTTTTCCTCTCCCAGATGAATAGCTCATTGCTATGTTCGTCTTTCCTATGGGGCCTGGCTTTCCTGATTTTACACTCCTATGACAATCTTGCCTTCACAAGTCACTGCTGGTAAGCCAGTATACTCATTTTAATAGGTTTTGGTATTTTTCACTCACTGAAGTTCCTAATACTCATTTAATACCTTTTACCTCCTAGGGTTTCCATTATTGCTTTATTGGCTTAACTCCACTTTGGATTAGGCCACCTGTTTTTCCTCTTCCATTACTTGCAGCAATTAACAATTTATCACACTTTTACCTTGCAGAATTAACCTCAGGCCAGGTCTGGCTATCTGCATGCCTGCTTTAACTTCATTTTTATATGTGTCTCAGTTTCTCTCTTTAGAAATAATTAGGGAGAAAATAAGTAAAGGAGAGAGAAATGATGCTATGTTTAACTGAGAAATCTACTGGTGTGTAAAAGTAATTGATAATAGCACAAATTCACAAATTCGACTTAATTGCCAGTATGAATCAGAAGTTTCTGCTTCTGGTTTCCTTGAAGCTGTTTCTCTTGTGTGAAGCACTGCAATTTGTTGAACTTCACAGTCCCTGTGACAACACATATATTTGCTTTTCCAGTTTTATCATCAGATATTTACCTTACAGTGGCCAGTGGACACTGAGACCACTGACTATTGAGGCTTCTGGCTTTGGCTTTAGTTTGGTTTGCTGGCACTGAGACTTTGCCCACCTTGATGTTCAGGTGCTGGCAGAGGAAGTTTTAAATCCAGCCCACCTTATTTATATGTGACATGTTGAATATCAATAGTTCAGCATGCTTACTGGTCCTGTTTGCATTGGTGTCTGTGACCAATCCTTTTGGGAGGATTTTCACAACTGTAAGGAGGCTTTCAAAGACTGATAGGGATCTTGGCATTGGACAGGACATTCCCCAAAAGAGACAGTGAAGAGAGAAAGTCTGGCTCCTCTGAGCCCTGGGTGAAGTGGCCAATTTGAATGAGGCACAAATATCCAGAGCTGTACTCATGTCCTTTGTAGTTAATCTGTTGAGTGCTGAGGAGACCCGATGGCAATGTTTGCACTTAGAGATGAATGTGCCTAGGAATTTTCCTAGCCACTGAAGCCAACTTGCATGTTTTTAATAAACCCTCTCAGCCTCCAAAGCATAGTGGCTCCATGCACATAATTTCCTGGGAATGGCCCCCCGACTGCTTTAACGTGCAGGCAATGCTCTGGAGCTTTTTGGGAGGCTGTTAATAACAGGCTGAAATTGCACCAGGGACTGTTCAAACAGTCTCACAGTACAATCTGTCACATTCCCATGACCAAGAACATTCCCCATCTCTATCTAATTTACTGGTATAATCAGGGTGCCTATGCAGCTTGTGCAGCAAAGTTTTCCTCCTGCAGAACAAAACACTCTTGAGTGCTTATATATCTGTGTATATATGTCTGAGTGCCGAGGCATGGTTGGAAATGGATCCGTGAAAGTCACAGCTTAAAGAGGTGCAACCTGACCATTGAACTCCCTTGGATTTTATGCTTGACAGGTAATGAAGGCATTGCTCTCACTGACTGGAAACAGGGAGTGAAAACTTTATCCTCAGTACTAAGCAAAATAAACAGTCATTAGTCATAAATCTGGGACACATTCTCAGAATTATGTAGGAATTGGGAGATTTCTTTCAGTGCCATGGAACACTTAAAAGGCAGCAGGCTGTCAAAGTACTGCATATATTTTTTAAAACTCAGGTTCATACTAGCAAGGAGGACTCTATCAGGTTAGTTGTGAAGAAACAACCTTGCAGAGTAGCACATGCCATTAAATAAATGAAGTATTATTTTGTCAGTGAATCTTAGTCTGTTCAAAATATTGTTACTTCTGTGATTTGTGAATCATAAGTGGCTCAATTCTGAGTTATAAAAATAATACATTAATTCAGGTCTGTGGGAGTTAAAATGACATCAAAAGCAGTAAAGACATTGAATTCAACTTTACTACTGTAAGGGGAAACATATTTGTAATTGAAGGAAGACCTTCTGCAAAAAGGAGCTGTTGAGCTCAGTGATCTGATAACAGCAGAATTTTAGCATGAAATTCTCTGTGACCAACAGAGAGCAGCCTGTGAAAATAGAGTTCATTCTTCAATTTACTGTGTTCAGCTTCTTTTTCTGTCAATACAGCCCCCAGGCTAAATCTCTGCTGACAACAATAAGTCCCCCCAAAAAACATCCCTGCAGAGTCTCCTTGCCCTGCTACCACCCACATAGCAACCTGCTGTGTTCTGGGGAAAACACTGAAGTTTTGATTACAGTCATTGCTCAGTTTACACTACAATGATATCAACACCAAGCAGGAGCTGAAAGCAGGTCTGCTACAGAGAAATCATCAGACAATTGGTTTCTCAAAAGTCTGAAAGGCATTAGAGAAATACTGGAATTTTGTGGTCAAGCAACAATATGGTTTTGCAGGAATATTTGACTTCACAGAAAGGACAATAGAGAATGAAATTTTATTAAATAGTCCACAGAAAGTTTGTTTGTCTCATTAAGAAAACAACAGGATATCAAAACACTTAACTGTCCTCCTTAAGGAGGAAGAATATTTATGACTAATAACTGCTACAACAAGGAAATAAATTGTTTTAACAGCACTGCCATAATGTCATTAATGGGAGTATGAATCCCTATCAAATATTAAACACAGGGTTCAGAATGAAAGTAATATAAAGAATTAGAACAAATACCATGTTCCTACATTCATGTCTCTGTTTTGACATTGCCATGTGTTTGCTTTTGTCTCAGGTTTCATGACTGACTTTAGGCACCTAACTGTGCTAAATAGCAGCAGAGGAATTGGTAGTTCCCACCCAGGACCCACGAACCCCCTCTCTCAACAGTTTAATCACCAGTGCATTCAAAAGTACCTGCATGCCTCCAAAAGTCTGCCAACAGCACAAAACAGGGCCGTTTCCTAGGACCCATGAGGGTACCTGGTCAATTCTGGGGACTACTGAGATGCAAAAATATTCATAATATTTATTTAAACTGGAAATAAAATATGGACTTGTGAGTTTCAGATCCAGGATTAGGACATAGATCCACTATTCTCTTATCTATGCTTAGCAGTCATATGGTGGCATAGAAAGATCCAGCAAAGGACAATGACTGCAATTAGCAGGCTTAGAATTTTATATCCCTAGCTCATAGGTCAGCTCCTGCATGGAAAATTAAAGTAGATCTCTCAAAGGATGACATTTTGACTGTTGCTATTACTGTTACCATCCAGCACTGACAGCCCCAGGGATCAGAAAAACAGATTATTCTGCCTCACTGGATTCAGCAGAGCAAAGAACAGTTACACTGGGAGACACTGGAGCAGGATGGAGCAGTTCTGGATCCCATCTAACTCTGCTCGAAACTTTTAATGTGAGCAACAGCAAGTCAATTACCTCTGTGAGGCTTTAAGTACACACAATCTTCTCTTCATTTCCTTATGTTATGACTCTGCTGGTTCCCTGGGCTAGGACTCCCACCAGCAGCTAGCAGCAGGCTCAGATCAATGGCTCTGCTGTAAACGTGATCACCATCAAACTCAGGGCACAGGTGAAAAAATCCCAGCTGAGGAGCCCAAGAACCTGAAAGAGGATTCCTGCGTTTCTCCTCCTGCTTTTGGCTCAACAAGGGTCACACTTTAATACATGCACATTTTTCAGAGATATCAAGAAGCACCCAAAGAGGGGTGATTAGCAAGTGACACTAAAATGTTGCGCCCAGGACAGAAAACTCCGTCTTCCAGCAATCACTGACTATAAGGAACACAATTTTCAGGAGCTACCTGATCTCATTCTTCATGCCATGTTGGAAAGGCATGTGGAAGGAATCACTGATACCTATTCTCCCTTCCCAGAGAAGTCCTATTAAATGCTGAGAGAATTTGCTGGCTAATCAGAGCTCAATCTACATTGGTCTTTCCTTCCAGCTGATCTTCCTCTCTCTGCAAACATCAGCCCTTCTCTATCTGCCAGTTTTGGTGCCAGTTTGTAATATCCTGACAGCAGCATGCACAGCTTTGTCTGAGTTGTGAAACAGCACCTCACAAGAGTTCACAACATGGTCAGTCAATCTTCACAAGGATTGCCAGGCAGAGCGAGAGCTGGAAGGGATGCCTGTGATTTTATCCAAGCTGGGAGCAGAGCTCTTCTGTTGCTGCCTTTGTACTTAAGGAAGTGTGCTGGCTTATAACTGGAATTGTATGCAAAGGAATAGGGGTGACATAAAGGTGACACAAAGCTGATTAAACACAGCCACGAACTGCACAGAATGGCCAGACAGGGCTTCCTCTTGGCTCTGATTTATAATAAGCAGAAAAGCAGCGACCTGAACAATTATCCATCTCTTTGACTGCACTATGCTCTTTCTGCCACACTGGTGTTTTTGCTAGAAGACACATAGTTATTTTTACATTTTATTTTTTTTTATACAGGCAGTCTCACTATGATGGGTTAAGCAGACAGCTGTGCCTTCCAGTAAAGCTGGCAACTATGACTTGCAAATATTTCTATTTATGCAGTTAAACTGCACATTTCAAGGCTGAGCAATGCAAATTTCTTGTGTTTCTTTATACGGTTCCTACTGAGATTTGAAGAAATTCAAGACATGAGAGATATCCAGGGCAGAACTGAGGAGGATTGTGAGGTTTTAAGATACTCCTAGATATTGTAGTATATTTGTAGGGAGGAGAGCTGCTTACTCTATCTGTAGTACAGAACTCCAAATAGACAAATATTCTTCCTGTCCTTCCAAAAATGTGAAAACAAATGAATAATAATAATAAAAAAAAATCAGTATCTGAGCTGGCTCCAATTTTAGTTATGAATGGATAAGCATTTATTCTAGACACTGTAGGCACTAGACACAAATTGAAGGTTAATTTTTGATAGTATTCTAAGCACACTTGTGTGCCACTGAGCAGTGCTTGCATACATGGGAAATGCAAATCCCATCATCCAATTAAGTCATGCACTGTGTTAGGTCTCACCTCACTGATATCAACAGTAATTATACTCATTTATGCCCATGCTGAATTGTGTCTGTAAAATTATAAAGTAAAACCCAGATATCATTCATTACTCAAGCTAGGTTCCCATGAACAACAGCATGGCATTTACTTTAAAAGATATCAGAATTCAGCCTATAGAAAAAGAAAAGAGCGAAGTGATCCTTCACTCTTATCATATGAGGTGTTTTTCCACAGTTTCATGGTTTCATTTATTCCTCTTTTCATCGGGTTTCGTGATGAAGCTTCCACTGTTTAAAGAAGCCCTGCTGTTTATTCACAGCTCCCTATTCACCCTAATTGACAGGGAGAGTGCCCTGATAGTCAGTTTTGATTTTCTTCCACTTGGTTTCCTTAGGTCATTTCCACTCAGCTCTAACATGTTACTGAATGAATCTTTTTTAAAAATTTCCCCACCAGAGTAGATGCAGGAAGGGGTTTTAAAAGATGTTAGTATTAATATAGGATTTCAAATAAAAATGAGGAGATCTGAAAATGTTTTATTTAAAAAAAATTGTATCAATAAACATCACTCAAAAAAAAAAAAACATCTCAATTTCCAAAGATTTCAGACCTCATCAAGTAGAAATCATTGATTGGCATAGTCTGCAAATCTGCCTAACTATTAATGATCCTAGTCTTCTCAGGACCCCTCTGTGCTATTCTCATTTGCAAGCAGCAAATGCAGAAGTGTTCTTTCAGAAAGCTGATGTGGTGATGCAGAGTAATACTTCAACTTTCAGTCTTTACCTAAAAGATGTAGTGAAAGAATTCAAGCTGCCCTAAAACCTGTGACTATCAATTAGGGACAGGTTTCACCTGAGGCACTTAACCTCACTTCAAGTGCTATGTGCAGTCTAGGGAGCCACAATAAAAAAATTAACATTAATGTAAGCTATTGGAGAGTATCCAAAGGGTGGCTATGAAGATGGTGAGGGGCCTGGGGGGGGAAGCCAGAGCAGGAGCAGCTGAAGTCACTTGGTCTGTCCAGCCTAGAGAAGAGAAGACTGAGGGGAGACCTCATTGTAGTCTTCAGCATCCTCATGGGGGGAACTGGAGGGGCAGGCACTGATTTCTTCTCTCTCCTGACCAGTGACAGGACCTAAGGGAATGGCCTAAAGCTGTGTCAGGGGAGGTTCAAGTTGGATGTCAGGAAAAGGCTCTTCACCCAGAGGGTGCTTGGGCACTGGACCTGGTTCCCCAGGGAAGTGGTCACAGCACCAAGCCTGACAGAGTTCAAGAAGCGTTTGGACAATGCCCACAGGCCCATCGTGAGATTCTTGGGGATGGTCCTATACAGGGCCAGGAGTTGGACTTGATGATCCTTGTGGGTTCCTTCCTACCCAGAATATTTTCTGATTCAAATTATAATTGCATTGCATATTTGTTGACATTTTCTCAGGAAGCTCTATAAGATCCTTTGTACTTGTTGAGCCTTAGAAGTATTTTTATCTCATTTAGAGAGCAGCAGTCTGAAGATTAAACTGACCTTTATGAAACTGATGTTCATTTCTTAACTGTATAAAAAGTGTGTGCAAAACAAAAAATCTTTTGGGATGCTTGCATGGAGATACCATGCTACCAAGTACTTTCACTTTCTTTCAAAAATTTTTCTGATTCACAGAATCAAATAAGTTGGAAAACACCTCTGAGATCATCAAGTAATTCCCTTGACTGGACACTGTAGTAATTATGTCGAGACAGACACAACTGGCACCATAACCAGTCCTTTATTAAGAACTTCTCATGCCTTGTTCCCACAGACTTCTCTGAGGCAACTCTTAACTTCTTCGCTTATAGGCAGCTCCACACAACTCTGACTCCTTCCCTCAAGTTTCCTCCTGCATAACTGGCTAAACCTCAAGGTGTCCCTTACCAGCCACCTTACCCTGACTGTCCCTCACACAGCATCTTCTCACCTCTTCTGTCCCTTGCACGACCACATGTCCCTTATCTCCTCACAACCAGCAAACTCCATCCCAAACCAAGCAGACTCTGAATCTCCAACTGTATCTGAAACTGTAATTTATAGCCAGCTAGCCCACTCTTTTATAACACCCATCCTCATTGGGCAGGCAAAGCTGTTTCTACTCCTTGGTAATCAGTACAGCTGTAATTCATGAAGATTGCCTCCTGCGCTGTGCTTACAGCCTATCTCCCACAGGACACCACCTTGTCAGATAAGACCATGACACAGTGCCATGTCCAGCTCTTTCTCGAACACCTCCAGGGATGGTGACTCCACCACTTTTCTCAATAGCCAGTTTCAGTGCTTGAGAATCCTTTCCATGAAGAAATTTTTCCTAGTATCCCATCTAAACCTTCCCTGGTTCAATGTGAAGCCGTTTCCTCTCATCTTGTCACTTGTTACCTGGGAGAAGAGACTGGCCCCCACCTGGCTACAGCCTCCTGTCAGGAGTTGTACAGAGTGATAAGGTCTCCCCAGATTCTCCTTTTCTCCAGGCTGAACACCCTCAGCTCCCTCAGTTACTCCTCATCACACTTGTGCTCCAGACCCTTCCCCAGCTCCATTGCCTTGGGCACACTCCAGCCCCTCGATGTCTTTCTTGTCATGAGGAGCCCCAAAAGTGGACAGAGGACTTGAGATGTCACCAGTGCCAGCACAGGGGGACAATCCCTGCCCTGCTCCTGCTGGCCACGCTGTTGCTGACACACACCAGGTTCCACTGGCCTTCTTGGCCACCTGGGCACACTGTGGCTCATGTTCAGGTGGCTGTGGACCAGCACCCCAGGTCCTTTCCCTCTGGGCAGTTTTTTAGCCCCTCTGTCCCCAGCCTGGAGCACTGCCAGGGGTTGTTGTGACCCAGGGACAGGACCTGGCCCTTGGCCTTACTGAACCTCACCCTGTTAGTCTAGAGAAACAGATTTGCTTGGTGGGACTTGGTACAACACATCAACAGTTTTAAGAGGATCTTGATTTCTTTTCTCTGTGTTCCTGCCTGACTCCTCTTCATAATCAAAAAATCTTAAAGCAACTGCATGATGATGGCCAAAAAGAGAAGCTATGCAAAGTGTTTGGTTTGTTTTCCTCAGAAAAAAATACATCTATACAAAAAAAAAAAATAAAAGGAAAAAGTATCCACTTACATCATGTTAAGTAGATGGCACCACAAACCTGAAGTTAACAGAGATATAGGTAAAAGAAGTTTCCCTGATTTTAAGGGAAAGCATAAGCCAGTATGTACAAAACATAGAATATTAAAGGAAACCGTGAGCAACTTTGGTACAATTATAAGGAAAATTTAGCTTTGCCTACATGAAATGGGATTGTTTTGCTAATACAAAGTGTTGATAGATGTTGAATGTCATTGTAGACATTTTGCTTTGATCATTAAAAAATACAAACTAAATTTCATTTCTACACTGCAAAAATTGAACAGAGAATTAAAAAAGTAAACAAAGTATTTTGCTGAAGAAGGAACCGAGAAGCCTGACAGTATATTTGCTACCTGTGCTTGTGGTTCCTATGACTATTGAAAAATCAGTCAGTATTTTTTTTTTCTTAAATTTTTGGGCAAGAATGAACTAGTAGCCTTATTAGTATCTTGGGTAAATGAATTAATATTGCCTTACTGAAGACAATAGAGACAAAACCTGAAAACCACAAAAACAGGATCTCCCAGGATCATGAGGCCACTAAAGACTGATTCTGGAAGAGAAAACACGAAATATACACAGCTCAGTATTCTTGTAATTACTTAGCAATTTCACAGATTTATTTGGGACTCTGATTATTGAAATATACGTAAAAATAAGGGAAGATTTTTAATTCTATTTTCTTGCAAGCCTGAAAATTAGATCTTAGTGTAAGTAATTGCATAACGCCCAACTGCAAAAATCTGAATAGCTATTCCAGTGTTCTAAAAAACAAAATAAATTATTAAAAGCAATTTCTCTTCTGTACTATATCAAATATTCTATATTTGATACTATAATACTATTGATATTGATAATACTATACTATTGATAATACTATTCTCAAACACATCAAATGAAAAGTAGAGAATATTTTCATGTAGGCTTCAGATTTTATAAATGTATGCAATTTTGAGAAAAATATAAGATGTAGAATTATATTGATAAATATTGGGCTACAAGGATAGTAACATAGTGTACCCAAACATACATTTACTTTTGTCTTTGGATTCCAGTAAGAATTACTGTTGAATTACTGTTGAGTTCAACCAATCTGAAGAGATGGAAAAATAAGTGGAAAATATTTTTGTATAATTGTTAGAAAATATGGAAAAATGTCAGATAATATAAAAATGTTGTTCTATTTGAATTACCACCCTCTCTCTTCCTGCACTCAAATCTTTTCACTTAACACAATTTGGACTCACCTGGTGAGTAAAAACTCATTTACTTTAGGGCTGTGTCTGAGCTTCAGGCTTTGAGAATATTTCTGTCTAACATTGGCTTGGATGTCACTGCTGAGAAAAAGGAACTCTGGCAATAGAATTAATGTAAAGCATATTTGGCTCATTAGGGGAAGCATGAATAATAGATCTGTTATCAATTAGCTGGTTTAATGAACTACTCCATATGTCAAGGAACTGAAGAGTTTTCTATATTTGTACATCTCTACATCTACCTTCATGTTTGGGCTCAGGGTTGTAGTATTTTTAAGATGGCTTTTTCTCTTTCTTCCAGCCAATCTCTCAGAAATTCTACATTTTTAAAATTAGGGGTAAAGCTGTAGTCCTTTAGAATGCCAAAGCACATAGAGATTTTGTTTTAAATGCTTTGAGAGGAATTAATTTTTAGCAGGAGCCCAAGGCCTTGAAAAATATCAGTAATTTCTGAAGACATAGAAGTCATTGACAAAAATCTCAAATATTGTTTTAATTCTAGGGCATTTACATTTTGAAAATGAGAGAATGAAGCCTACAGAAATAAAATAATTTCTATATAGGACTGACTGTCTGGGGGAGAAATAGTTTCACAGTGGGAAAACTGAATCTTTTAATCACAAAATTAAAATTGGGATAACTATATTTAGTCTCAATTAATCATGGGAAGCCAACTATTTTGAGGAGGTATTGTCTGAAATAGTTCCTTTAGGTGGCAGAATACTTTCACGAAATATACCAGAGCTGAATTAACACACTTCATGGGTCTGGGGCACCAGGTACCAATATGCAGCAGGATTGACTTTGTTGGTACAGTGTGCACATCAGGGTCATGACTAAGGACATAATAAATGAGGAATACTGAACACCTCTTTAAACGTAATTCATAGACTTGATATCTCTTTGAAAAAATTTTATTTGTGCTTATTAATGAACTGAGACTGAAGAAAACATTTCTTAGAGCTGTCTGGTGGGTTGTTACACTGGAGGAGGAGCAGTATTGTTGCAGGTGCACAGTGATAACCACAGGAGGCAAGGCAAAGAAATTGCATTTTTCATTGGGTATACAGGAAAAGGAATCTATATAAAAGGAGGGTTCAGACATTGAAACACTGCTGACCAGAGAGGCTGAGGAACTTTCTTCTATGGAGACTGTGGGCCCACATAGGTTGCCTAAAAATAGAGCTTTCTTTTCCATCTTCAGTGGACTTCTCAAAGGCAGTCAGTGGATTTCCAGGGAAATAAAGACTGCAGATTGAAAACAACTGGAATAGACTAAGAGAGATTGGCCTTTCAGTTCTGTACCATAGCTTGTAGCTACTTCTCTCTACATAACACAGCTATAAAAGGCTGATTGCTTCTGAAATAATATATTTATTTTTCTGTGAAGTATTTAGGAAACCAGCTCCTAAAGACAATGCAAAAAGTATCTTTTACACCATCAATAAGATATGAATTCTACAGAAGCATACTCAGAAGGAAGTTGTTTACAGGTTTATTTTCACTACTCCATAACGAAACTGCTAAAGCATTTCTATCTTCAACAGCCTCCAGTGGTGGCACATGGCTTCATGGACGATTCAAAAATGCCCCCCTTGCTGTGCTCACACTGTGCTGCTGGTAGAGCTGTAGATATAGAAGGCTTCAGCCACTCTGGCACTCCACAAGTTCTCCAGCTCTTGTTCAGACAAATCTCACCCCCCCAGG
The DNA here is from genome assembly GCA_037013685.1 of Acridotheres tristis. Classification (NCBI taxonomy): domain Eukaryota; kingdom Metazoa; phylum Chordata; class Aves; order Passeriformes; family Sturnidae; genus Acridotheres; species Acridotheres tristis. The sequence continues at coordinate 141,366,158 of CM072886.1, read as the reverse complement.
TGGCTGCAAATTTGCTTGAAGTCAATTATGAATATTTTCAGAAGGAGGGAAAGGGCTTTCTAGCTGTGTGTGCCACAGGATCCTAAGAGCATTGGTGTGTTGGATGCTTAAAAATGCTCGGGGGAACTTGTTCATTTGAGCAGACTTCTGCAACTTAGGCAAAATATGACAGTATTTGAAAATGAATTCTGAACTGACAAATTTTGTCTCTTACTTTTCTCAAACAGGACTAAGATCTTACTGGTGGAAATCCCTACTCTTTGGTTGACCATCTGTATCAGTCTGACATCTCTCACTATTTTTAGAATGTTACTGCTCCTCCCTCCCTCCCAATTCTTTTCTCCCATAATAAGAAGGGGAATAAAAAGGCCTGTATGGCCAAGAGCTGCATTACTTAAAGCAACTCTGGCAATCAGTGTGGTCACTGTTACTGGAAGAGAAGCATAAAGCCTTTCTGGTATATGTTTGAAAGCTGGTACTAGCAAAGAACTCACCTATTTTTTGAACATTTCCAATCAAACATGAAGGTGAATTTGTTTTGATAGACAACCTTATTAAAAAGGAAGTGTCTTCTATTCTATTCTGAAGAAACCATTATTTTTTCACCTTTTTTTTTTTTTTTGGTGGGGAGGAGTCATTAAGGTTCTTCATTAGTCAAGACAGATCCATCATATTAAAGATTAAGATGGATGATGGCACATCCTGATTAAAAAAACCTTACTATGCAACAGTAAAGTCTTCCCCTTGTGCTCAAGAGACTTAGAATGATGACCCAATCAGCTGCCAAGTGGAAGCATCATCAGCCTGTGGAGGTCAGACCCACCTCTGAATATATTTGAAATATACTGCAGAAAACAACTTTGGGGAATTTTACTGGAAGCCATAAGCCTTTATAAAACTCCAGCTAAAACATGTCCTTTCCTTGCCCTTTTTCTTGACTGATAGACCAAGCTCAGTGTGATCTGAATGTGTAGTACATCTGCTCTCTAACACTCTCCAACTAAAAAAAGTTGGTGTGTTTCTTCATTTTGTGGTATTTTGTGCTCTTAAATGTATGACATGCAATGAAACAGATATTTCAGAAGAAGGTATTAGAAGAAATGTCAACCATTATCATGTTGAGTCTGCTGCTATAAAATACATATGATTTTTTTTCCTCCTTTTTCATCAACCTTGTTTAGCTCATAGTTGGAGATTTAATAGTCCTCAATTAACACATCTTGCATTTGTTACTATTGAACGTTTCCAATTTCTATAACACTATTACTTTAGAAATCTCATTTCTAAAATTCTTAACTTACTCTGTTGACAATGTCTCTCATTTTGACCTTCTCAGCATTACCTACTCTCTTCTATTTACTAAATTATAAATGAAGATTTTGTTGAGGTGTTCAGTGGGGTTGATTCTGCATTCAGACTCCTTTTTATCCTGATGCTACAACATGACACTCTATCAACTTCCTTTAAGTTCTTAAGAGATCTAACATTTAGATCCTCATTTGGTTTAGATGCCTACTGTTAGAGATACAAATTTATAATGATTATTCTTATTGCAGCCTCCCTAAGAATAAACCTTATTTATTTAGTATTTCATAATATAAAATTAATCTAGATTTAAATGTTATTGGCATTCATTGCCAAAAAAAACCCCAGTCTAATTCCCACAACCTACGCATTGTACAGACTACTTATTAAACTGTTTTTTCCCTTGCTTGTTTGTTCAGACACTGGGGGTTTATAGTCTAGGAGCATAAGAATTTAGCAGTTTATTTTTGCACAGGGGATTAATTGAAAGAGCAGTGATCTGCTTGAATCAGTTAGCAGCATTTGGTATTAGGCATTTTGGATATTGAAGAGTTGCATAAACCAGAGTGGTGCCTCTTCAGGGGTATAAAAGAATTTATAATTCTTTTTAAAAAGATCAACAGATAGTTGAAGTTCTGTCACCTTGACCATGACAAGGTACTTGGATCCTCAGCTGTTGGAAGAGGCCTCATTCTCTGTCTTTGCTGTCCCTACTCTGTCTAGAATCAGAACAGTCCTAGAAGTGGCACTTGGACTTGAGGAGGATTTCCAGCAGAGGTAGCTCCTATTTTACACTTGTGCTCTCGGCCTTGGTGTAAACAGGACCCGTAAGAAACCAGACTGGAGGAGGCAGGGATGTGCCAAGCACACCAGCTGGATCTGCTCCCTGAAAAAGTCACAGAAGCAGGAGGGCTATCATTTGTAGCTCTCCCATTGGGTATTTTCAAATTAAGTCTGCAGGTAAAGAAGAAACGGTCATTGCTTGAACAAGAGAAATAAGAGAAACAGTAGAAAAGTTGGGGGATGTAGCCTGAAAAAAAAAAAGTTCTTTGCAGAGCACACATGCCTCAGTTGCATTCTGCTGTCTATGTTGAAACCTGATAAATCAAGGTTATGTGCTGGCTTTGGGCTGAAGTTCAGGACTAGCCTCTGTATTGTAACTGCCACGTCAAGAGGATTTTGTACCTGAATGTAAGCATTTCCAGACTTGGAGTCTTCAAATCCCCTATGACACAATTAATTAACTGCCATGTGATTAAAAATATCTTCATGGTAGGCAAAAGTCTCTTCTGAGCAAGTCTGAGTGTCTCTGTTCTGACATATGACCACTTTGGAGGCTGAAAGTTATTTAATGTTAAGTCTTTATTAATAAAGCTGTTCTACCTGAATAATAAAGGCCTTCAATTTGCATCCTAAGCACATTAGCAAGCATCACTTGTTGCTCATAATTACATTGAATGATGTGATTACCATGTGAAGTGGTTTTACAATGCTGATTTGCAATAAATAATCTCCAAGTGCTTTCCAATCCTAAGATTAAAATATGATCTTTTGTAAGACTTTAATTCCACCACACTTGTGTCATCTCTTTAAGGAACTATACACCAGTACAACAAATTAACACACAGACACTTGAACAGTTTCTATACAATGTTGGAGTTTTTCCTCTTTCTGAAATCCTGTCACTAATTTCAGTAGAAGTCTGGATTTCTGTTCTTTTGCTCTCACATATTTATTAAAATTCTTACATTACTTTTGTCTGCAACATGCAAAGATTAAGAAAAATTGTTGGTTGTCTTTTGTTTCTGATATATGTAGTTGTAACTCTCTGTCCCAGTAGAACTATTTTTCCATGTTTAGGAACATGGCAGTCTGGATTAGGGAGGGACAGGGAAGGAATGCATAGGATGAGCAATTCTGAATCCTTTCCTGTTTGTTCAACATAATATTTGAAAATATTTGGAAGCCATTAACTTGAAATGGCACTTTTCCGTGGGATCTGAGACAGTTACTAGTATCTCTGGTTTTATATCAAATGGCATCCTGAATTAGGATCCAAGTCCAAGATCATTATTAATATTTTTTCTACACAAGCACATGTAAAATTGCAGTTGGGCTAGAAGCTTCCTAAGTATAATCGTAACTGTATCAATGAAATTACACAAGGGATGAATCAAACTTTAATGTAGTGATTATCTAACCAATGTAGTACTTGCACTTTACATTAAGTATTATGAAAACCTTCCATTTAGAATTATTTAGTAAGAACACAGAATAATTCATAGGTTACAAAAAATAGACAGGTTACTCAAACCTAGAGATGATTGAAAGAAACAACAAAACTTTGGTTTTAGCAAAGAAAATATCCAGAAAGAAAATGCTGGATATAACCAACTGTTGCTAAATGTAAAGTGTATAATACAGTAATAAAATTGAGCTTGTTATTTACTAAATTGACACAAAAATTCAGTAGAGATCCTTGGTTTACTTTCAATTTTACATTCAGAAAAAAAAAAGATAAAATGAAAGATTCAAATGAAAGCAAAGAATGACAATATCATTACTTTGCTATGTAATAAGTTAACTCATTTTGAATGAAGTATATTGCTCTTCATCTCGTCTTAAGGAGGATATTGTAGCACAGCTAGAGGACCTGAGAAGTGTTGACAAAAGTCCAGTAACCTGGAATAAATATCAAACTAAGGAAGAAGTGAAAATCACAGGGTTTTTTACTATGGAATGGAAATATGTAAATTAAGTCGTAAGATAAAATTATATATGTACACATATTGTATAAACTGGAAAAGGTCAGATAAGGAATTCTGTTCCCCTTTTTTCATAGCAAACATATGTGAGGGTGTTAAATGAAGTTGAAATGTGAAGAACTGAGAATTGCAAAGAGGAAATAATTTCCATTTCATACTGTAATTATCTGATAGAATCCTTTGCTGCAGGAGGCAGTTTTAGGCTGGAAGTAAAGAGGATATAGAAAAGGACTGGCAACAATTTTGTCTGTAAAAACCATCATTCATTACACTTACAGAACAGACTTACAGGGAAGTAAATCTCTTACTTTCAGCCCTGAGTTAATCTTTGAATGGTAATCTGATCATTGGGTTATTGTTCCATGCTATGCTGCTGCAAGTTTCTCATAAACGTCCCCAAACTTGTGCAGTTTGATATAAGGTATCAGAGCAGTGCAATCCTACTACAATTCAGTATGGCGTTTCTCATGCTTTTAATACCAGTAATGTCTAGTGAATCTGAAAGCTGAATTTAGAAATAAATAGGTTTTTTCATTACAATTCTCAGCAAAGCCAATTTTTTACACTGAGTTTATAAATGTTTAGATAGTAAAGTATCCCAGTGTCCCTATCTAGTTTTTGAAGTATTCAGTATAGTGTTGTATTTTCATTTTAACTCTAGCCTACACCATCTACATCCAATCTGCAGCTGCTCAGCCATTCAAAACAAAAACTTTGCATTATGCTCAGGATATCATCTGTTGTATAAATATATATATATACTTTAGCTGATTTAATTTTAACACAGCAAAAGCTAGCATGAGCATAATCACATATATAATGACAGGTTTTCTAGGTGGGCTTGATGGACTGTGCTGTTTGAACAAACAAGTTTGGTAAAGAATGTTTCAGTGCTATGCCACCAATTGACAGACATGACATCAGAAATTTTCTTACAGCATGAAACTAATTGGAACCTGTATCTTTGCCATCTTAATGTCTTGTCTCTCAGTCTGTTTCCTCAGGAGAAGTGCCCCAGTCCTCTGACCATCTTTGTGACCCTCTGGAGACACTCCAAAAGGCCCATGTTCTTTTTATGCTGTGAGCCCTAGAGTAGAATGCAGGACTGCAAGTGGGGTTTCCTAAGAGCAGAATACAGGGGGAGAATATATATTATATATTCCTCAACCTGCTGTCCCTGGGGCTTTTGAAGCTGCCCAGGACACAGTTGGCTTCCTGGGCTGCAAGAACATGCTGCCAGATCATGTTGACCTATTATCTAACAGTTTTTCTTAATTATAATTTCCATATCCTCAGAGTGGTTGAATTAAATAATAGTTCTTACTGGAGTTCAGTGATCACATAAGTGTATATTTGGGTACACTATATTACTCTCACTACAGTGTAAAATCTACTGATACAATGCTAATTTCTTATATTTTTGTCTATTTTGCATGCATTTGCAAAATCTCAAGCCTATGTGATTAAAACACCTGGATTGTCTAACGTTCTCTTGCAAGGCATTTTAGAGAGGACAGCTGATAGCAAAGACATTCCAGAGTCTTAAGAGTGTCTGAATTTGTGCTGCAGATCCAAGTTAGCAGAGGGATAGAAGTCCCTCCAAGTCTGCGTGCTGCAAGGGCCTGGATTCTTCAGAGAACTCTTCATTTGCTTAGGAAATAATTAAAGAACAAAGTCTTTTTGTCATTCTGTTCAGCTACCAGCTTTTTGCTTTGTTTGTTTGTTTTATAAATAAACTAAAATTGTGTTTGTCTTATGTTTAGAAAAGTCCAGTACATTTTTACCCACCAGCACAGAGGATTAAGCAGCTGTATTGCTGGAGTAGAGCTGAATTAGACAATCATTGATCCACATGGTTGATTTACAAAAGAAATTAATAGGAACATTTCCCTGAATCAAATTATTTCTTGATAAGAGTGTTCAGTCAATAAGTGACTCTTGCAATATCACTCTGTAATGACAAACATAACATTCACTTTTCCTTAATCCTCTAAGTATCATCCCATAGCAGACACCCTTGAAATAGCTTACATTGTGATAAGTGCAATTTGTTTCACTTAAGGATTTAAAATGCTGCTTCTTTGAAGTGGAGGTCTAGTCTGACTAGTCAACTTGCAAAAGTGACAACACAGGTTTTAATGAGATGACTCAGTGAGTTCCAGATTGTGTTCATTGCATCACTAAATAAATGTCCCTGTGCAAGTGGGATGTGTTACAACTCACACTTTGGTGCCTTGCAATATTGCTGCTGGAGAAGGCCAGCTAGTTGTGGGAATTTTCTTATACAGGAAGGTTTCTTTCTTTAGTTCAAGAATATAAATATGAACTTTGTTTCTTTGTCGATGGTAACCTGGGGTGCATCAGGAGGAGCATTGCCAGCAGGTCAGAGAGGGGATCCTGCCCCTCTGCTCAGCCCTGGCAAAGCCTCACCTGCAGTGATGTGTGCAGTCCTGGGCTCCTCAGGACAAGAGAGACATGGAGCTCCTGGAGTGAGTCCAGTGGAGGAAAGGAAGATGATTAAAGATTGGAGAACTCTCTTATGAGGAAAGGCTGAAGGAGCTGGGCCTGGTCAGCCTCGGAAAGATGACGGAGAAGGGACCTCATCCATGTCCATCAGTACCTAAGGGGAGGTGTCAGAGCATGGACCAGGCTCTGCTCAGTGGTGCCCAGCAAAAGGACAAGAGGCAACAGGGAGAAACTGATGCTCAGGAAGTTCCACTTGAAATTCTTATGAGGAAGAAGTTATGAACCTCTTATGAGGAAGAACTTCTTTTTTGTGTGTGTGACTGAGCACTGGCACAGATTGCCCAGAGAGGGTGTGGGGTCTCCCTCACTGGAGATACCCAAGAACTGTCTGAACCAATCCTGTGCTGTGTGCTCTGGGATGGCGCTGCTTGAGCAGGGAGGTTGGACCAGGCAAGCCACTGTGTTCCCTTCCAACCTGACCCAGTCTGTGATTCTATGATTCTGGGACTCCTGGGAATGAAGATTACTCCTTCAAGACCTAGCTGTAAGTTTTCCCAGCTGTTGTTTCGTTTGTTTTTTGTTAGAAAATGTGACATGTCTTAACTATATGCATCCATGGACTCTTTGGATGCAGGTCATCTCTGATAATCATACTGTGCTAAGTTTATTAAAATGGGAATAACCTCACTGCTACATTAGGTCTTGCAATTAAGCAAAAGTAATACTAAAGTTGATTCATGATAGCAGGATCTGCACCTGAAAAGAGATTCCAAAAGTAAAGAGCCAGTCAGATACTCATTTTTTCACTCTTGAGTTAAAGCCAAGGTACCCATCTGCTGGCCTGACAGGGAGTCATGTGGGTTATGCTCCATTCCAGGATCTAAGGTCTGCGATGTTGCCCAGACGGTGCCACAGCTTGTCAAGAATGCAGACATCTATCCACTGCTACTCTTTCACGTGGGCATGAATGACATTACAAGCCAAAACCTAGGCAGAATCAATGAAGCCTATAAAGCCCTGCAGATGCAACTGAGAAATGGTTTTCTTCCATTTTACCAGTTAGAGGAAGAGATGCAGCCAGAAAGAGATGCATAATGGAAATTAACATCTGACTTCATGAATGCTGTCAAGAGTGTTTTGACTGACAACAAGGAGAGGGTGGACGCTTTTTGATGTCTATAGTCTTTTAGGGAGGAATGGGATCCACCTGCCTAGAAGAGACAAGGGAATCTTTGGCAGCAGGCAGACTAGTTTTGTGAGGAGAGCTTTAAAATGAAGGACTAGGGGGCCAGTGTCCAAAGTGACAATGTCCACACCGTTGTATCCAACTGGAAATGAGCCAGGCCAACCAGAGAAGCAACAAAATTCCTTGGCTGCCTTCTCAACATGAGAATCAGAGTGCCAAGCTCCTCAAGTGCATGTATAGCTGTGGTGGATCTTCTTGCACCCCACCTGACAAACCTTTGTGCTTTATTACCTCTCTGAAATACTTTTATACCAACACACACAGCATGGGAGATGAACAGCAAAAATTAGAGATCTGTGTGCCATAGCACAACCATGATCTTATTGCAATTACAGAGACATGGTAGGATAGCTCACATGGAATGCTGGAATGCTGCCATGGATGGCAATGGAATAACAATAAGGTTTGTTCCCTGTATGGGTCATTCACTTAAGAGCTGGACTCAATGATCCTTGTGGGTCTCTTTCAACTTCTGTGATTCTGTAAGCTGGTTGATTTGCTCTTTATGTGAGAGAGAAACTGGAATATATTGAAATCTAGGGGAGGATGGACAATTAGTTGAGATTTTATGGCCAAGGATTAAGGGGCAGGCTAACATTGGCTAAACTGGGTGTTTATTACAGGGCACCTGATCAGGAAAAGGAAGTGTATGAGGTCTTCTATAAACAGCTGGGAATAGCCAAGATCCAGGCCCTGGACTCATGGGAGGTTTCAACCACCTGATATCTGCAGGGCACACACAGTCCAGGAGGCTCCTACAGACCATTGATAATAAATTTTTTGTCACAGGTGGTGGAGGACTCAACGAGGAGAGGAAAAACTCTGTGACTTCAAGGGTGGCAGAGTGCTGAAATAGGCTGCCCAGAGAGGTTGTGGAGTCTCCTTCTCTGCAGACACTCAAAACCATCCATGATGTGATCCTGTGCAAGCTGCTTGATCAGGGAGGCTGGGCTAGATGATCTCTAGAGATCCCTTCTAACCCCAACTATTCTATGGTGTTTTAGCACAATTGCCCCATTTATCCAAGTATAGGAAGATCTAGGGCAGTTGTCTTCCTTTAAAAAAAATAAAAAACTTACCAAAATCACAGAACTTCAATCATTTTTTCAATTGACTTCAAGTCTGTAATGATAAAGATTATCCAGATGGAAGTAAGTAATTGTTTCTATGACAACTGAGCCAGACAAGTAGCTCATTCTCGTAGAGCTCTAGTAGTGCCAGATTCAAGACTATTGAAAACCACTTGTTTTAATAAAATAAGATTTTATGGCTTTAAGTATACAGGAAAACCAGAGTCGTGAATTGTGTTTCTGGCCTGCTTTGCTACTTTTTGCCATTTTTAGGATTTTTTTTTCTTAAATACTATGTAGCCACAGCATAGAGACTGTCTGCTCTCTTTTTGCCCTTCAACAAATCCCTTTCATTGGTTTTATATTTTATGTTGCTTGATTTTGACATTTCCGTTCACATACTGGAAACTGTTCCTTACATTCAATTTTCCTTGCACATAGTTCAAACCCCTTGCTATGCATTTGTGGAGCTATTTTTTGCTTAGTAAAATTCTTGTTTTTTTTTTTTTTTTTTTTTTGTTTGTTTGTTTTTTTTTCATTTCTCTCTAAAATATCACTGATTATTGATTCTCTGTTTTGAAGTTCTCACAGTTTGGATTCTATGGCTAGTATTCATTGCAGGAGTGCTGCTTAAACCACAGCACTCAAGCTTTTGTAATGCTTCTCAGCTGTCTATGTATCTTATATCAAAATTTAAATTATGGATACCCGAAGAGTACAGCCTTCCTGACACTCACATAACACATTGACTTCTATAAAGTAACTTCTTCTGAGTAAGGAGAAGCGTCTTTTAACATTAGAAGAGTAAATTGGAGTGCTGAGAAGAGTCACTATTGATTATAAAGAAAAACATGGAAAGGGCATATACAAGATATTGAAATGTACTTCACTTAAAAAAAATCTCAATTCAAGTTAGGGAATCAAACATACTATTGTTCATAAAAACATCTTTTAATTTATTCATTATTCATTCCAGAACTCTCTTGAGGGGAAATACAACGATCCTATTGCATTTCCAATATTTCTTTTTTATGTAAGGGAATACTTAGTCCATGGAGGGTCGTATGCTTATGAACTTGTAGGACAAAGAAAACAGATTTGTGTTATTTGGCTGTAAGATAAAACTCTACTTCTTTAAGTTTCTGTAAAGAAAAATTCTATTACCAAAATGCACTGAGAAAAAATAAAATGCCTTTAAAAGAAATATTTTGTGTTGTACACTCAGAAAAAGTCTGTATTATCTGAAATTTGCAATGCTGTGACCTGGAAAATGAAACCTCTTGCAAAACCAAGAGGATGACACAATTAAAATTCAGTAGATTGATCAATTGTTACAGTCAATTTTTAATAGGATTTGAGCATAACAAGCTTATATCTAGAAATATTTAGGCATCTTTAGCAAAGATTTTTTTTCAGTGAAATGAAAAGCCATTATTGTCTCCAAAATATGAAAAGGACTGCTATAATCAATTGGAAATAAATAGTTTCTTCATAAAGTTTCTGAAAAAAATTCTTCTTGTATCCAAACATGACTAACTCACTTGCTTTTCAAACTCAGTTGATTTTATTCACAGCCCTTTTACAGGAAGATGCTAAAAACTGAATCACCGCCAGAGAAGTTTTTACCTACTTGGTCTGCCTGTTGTTTTCTTCGTGACATCAGTGATAAATAATATTGTGCTGTGAAGTGGAAAAATTCTACCTGAATAGACTGCAGAAATAGCAGTGGTGAAAAGAGAAGTTTCATCCTCACCAACTTCAGCAAGCACGACTTAAGGAACCAACATGTTTCCCTAATACTTGATTTATTGAAGGTGTATAGGTTTCTCCTAATAAGACAAAGACTTTTTTTTACTTGGTATGTTGCTGTTACATTTTATGAGGGAAAAGAAGTTCTCTCTTATTCTTTGGCATTTCAATTTAACAGGAAAAATGCAAAAGAAAACATACTGCTTTTTGCAGTAAGCGTTTTTTTTGTTTATTCTACATTTTTTGGTTAGCTTTGAAGGTCAACACAAGAGAAAGCTGTTACCATTTTCCTAGACTGAGAAGGACACTTTTGAAACCCTAACGTTATGAAAAATTGCTTTAATCCAGAAATTTTGTTTCTGCAAAACATAGCTTGAAGAACTGAAAGCAGCATCTGTCTGTTGATGTACCATGTAGGAAGAGGGAACAACTTCCTGTGGCGCAGTTGTTCAGTGCTCGTCCAAAGGCATTGCAAAAGTTATGCTTCAGACTCACAACCAAACAGGAAAAGATGACATTTAATAGCTCAATACAAAAATATTTTAAAGCATTTCACTCCAAGCCCCTGTATATGTGCAATACAGAGAGCTTGTCAAATTAAATAAGGGAGATCAGAACACGATTTCCTTATCATAAAGCATGTAATACTCACTGAAGTCCCACGTGATTCAGCATGCCCGAAACAACATTAATTCCATTTATCCAGTCTGTGTCTACTAGAAGAGAAGCCGAAACAGCTATGATAAAGATATCAACACTAGAGATAAAATAAATAGAATAATATTAATCCCTTTTTTAATATGGTAAATAATTGCTGGGATTTGTTTCCAAACTGCAAATGGAATAATAATAATAGGGAAAAAAAATCAATATAAATGATGAGTATTAGACAGGGTAAATAGCTATTGAATCATGTTATCCAATCATTTTGCTAGAACAGGAGAACTCTTTATATCCTGCTTATTAGATGTTTGTTTTTTTTTAATTATACTAGTGGTGCTTTTGTATCATCACTTGAGATACTAGCTCTGGATTTAATAACCTCCTTGTTATGATTCCTGATGGATGTTAGGATGGGTGAAAATGACAGACTATAGCTCCAGTCTTAATAAACTGAATCTTATGCATAGCCATGGATATCTACAGATTGATTTTCATCATCTGCATTTTAGCTCTTCCTTTATCTCCACGTTTGCTGGGCTTTTTACAGATTGGGGTTTGTTTGCCTTTCTTCTTTGTTTGCTGTGCCCTTAAACAGTTACAGAAAAACAGATATTGAACAGATACTATTTAAACAAGAATCAGTTAATTGAAATTTTACCCCAGAGTGACTGATGATTTGGGGAGTTTTGTGCTGAGGTTTTTTGTTTTATTTTCTGCAATGAAATATATTAATTAACAACTTACTTCATATAAATGCATAAGCATACTTCCACTTCTTCAAGGAAATAAAATCAAGAGCAGAATCTATAGGGAAATTGAATAATGAATGCAGGTTTGTTTTTGTTTTTTTTTCCTTTCACTGTTATTTTGGCTATATTTCTTCAGTCCTACAAAAATGTTACATCTCAACTAACATATTTGAGGTTTGTGAGTTGTTACCAAAAAAGGGAAGAAGAGTGAGTGGTGACAGCATCCAAAATAATGAAATCACAGGTGTTTTACATGATTAGTGCAAATAGCTATAACATTTGCAGGTTTAACATATCCACCTATCTGAGACAGCTACTATATCTTCATGAACTGCTGTGGTGGGGTGACCTTGGCCAGCAGTCACACACCTACCTACCTATCCCCCACCCACTCCCCCTTCTCAGCATGACAGGGGACAATAGAGGAGGGAAAAGCTTGTCGGGGTCCAGCCTGCCTCGACCCTGGGATGGTGTTGGTGAGATGGCTAAATAAATAATAAAGGGATGGCAATGACCAAAGGGCTAGAAATTGAAAGCCTTAATACAAGGACAAATAAAAAGGGGTGCACAAGGGCACAACATAAAACACAAACTGAAATACCTGCTCACAGCTACCTCTAAGAAATAAAGTCCTTGCTCCCTAGAAGTCCAATGTTTGCAGGTTTGTGTAGCTTTTTTAGAAGACCCCAAAATGGGGTTGAGCACACTCTTATATAGACCATGATAGAATGTTCTAGAGAGCTTTCAGCCTATCACAGACTGTTGTGTAGTCTCCATTTGCATGGTCACACCCAGTCATTCCCGTAATCCTTTTCTTCTCCTTCTCGCCATAGCTTGACTGGATGTTATCTGTCTTGGCTTCACTGTCCAAGGGTCAAAACTGTTATTTGCTCTGTGCTTTCCAGGAAGGACTGCTACAAAAACTCAGGAGTTAAGATACAGATAGGAATTTTGCTTATTATTTACCATCTCAGAAAAAGTAGATTTGATTTGGGGAAGCTTGAGTGTGTGGTTTTGGGAGCCACGATACAAGAAAGACATGAAGCTGATAGAGTGTGGGGAGCTGTGAAGATGGTGTAGGGGGCTGGAGGGGAAGCCACAGGAGAAGCAGCTGAGGTCACTTGGTCTATTCAACCTCAAAGAGATTGACAGGAGACCTCATTGTGCTCTGTAACATCCTCATGGGGGGAAGCAGAGGGAAACTGATGTCCCTCATCACCAGTGACAGGACCCAAGGGAATGGCCTGAATCTGAGTCAGAGGAGGTTCAGGTTGGATATCAGGAAAAGGTTCTTCCCCCAGAGGGTGGTTGGGCACTGGAAAAGGCTCCCCAGGGAAGTGATCACAGCACTGACTCTGACAGAGTTCAAACATTTGGACAATGCTCTCAAGCATGTGGTGGGATTTTTGGGGTGTCTTGTACAGGGCTAGAAGTAGGACTTTGAAGATTTTTGTGATTCACTTCTAGCTCAGGATATTCTATGATCCTATGAAAAGTAATTTAATTTATTGTCATTTAAAATAGAATCAAGCAGGGAGAAATAAAGCCAAAATGAAAATGTTTTCCCCACTTCTCCCTCATCTGCCTCCCACAGGTCAGGCTCTTCCCTGGCCTGTGGCTCTTCAGGGACAGCTGCTCCTGCTAGGGTCTCCATGTCCCCACATCCCATTGTCCTGAGGACAATCAGCTCAAGTTGCTCATTTCCTACACAGTCATCCTCTCCTCTGTGCCATTCCCAGGCTCTGTGCCCTGGCCGTACAGCTGTGCAAGGGCTCTAGGATATGGCAAACACCTACAGGAGAGACAAAAGGTCTTAAAAAAATCCCCAAAACGCCCCAAATCTGTGTTGATTGTCAACTGGGACACAGGAGGTGCTGGACCGTGAGGGAATAAGGGTGTCTGACTGAGGCTGCTTTCAAAGTAGATTTTCATGATGTATTCAATACCAGCTTAATAATTTCAGAGACTCAAATTAAGAAAAAAATAATTGTTTAATAAGAAGGGGATGATGATAAAGAAAATCTGCTGGTTTGAGTGGGTTTGGGGGTGAGGTTGGTATGGTATTCTTTCGTATAAGAGAGAAGTTTCAAGCTTCCAGGAACATTTTGCACCTCCATCTTTAATTTTATTCAGGATTTATTGAGGATTTTAAATCTCAAATGTGGATTAAATACTACCTTTCACATAAAATAAGTTCCTATCAGTTTAATGTGACTGCAAGCATAGGTTTAGGACAACATCTATTTCCGTGACTATGTAACATTAAATACTCTGTGAAGTTTAACTAGTCTTGTCCAGTTTGCTCTGGAAGCCATCTATGCCCATTTTTCTTCTCCAGCTGTATCTTTTCATGTGTCATTTCTGAAACCATTATGACTTTGATGACCAGTACTTCACTCCACGACAAGCTGGAATCAAACTGCAGCCTGGGGAGTGCTGCATAAAGAGAAAATATTTTGCATTTTTTATTTTCTGTGTAAATTTGAGCTGTTTGGGCAAAATAATGCCGAGACTTTGAGATACTGAGGTTTCTTCTAGGGATGCCCTTGCATACCTGTCATCTGACCAGCAGTCTGGTCTCTGATCTCAAAAGGATCCAGAAAACCATCTTCTTTTACCTTGAAAACCAGTCTGTCTAACTGCCACGGCCTATTACTGCATGTCACATTTCCTATAGTCCATTGCATTGAGATTTCTTGGCTGTAATTCCTTTCTAACAATCTCTTTCTTGCTTTGAGACTCTTGTCTTCATTGATTTCTGTTTCTTTCATTAATCTTCAGGAATTTATTTTTGTCTTTTTTGTTTGTAGCATCTTCTAGTTTGGAAGTACCTTCAAAATGTAATTTAATAACTTTTTGCTTTTTATCAGATTAAATAAACTTAATTTTATCCAAAATAAACCAAATGTGACTAATAATATTGGATTTATATTAATTGCTAGTGCTCTCTGTAAGGATCACGTTCTAAACTCACTTGCTTCCAGTTTGTGAAGATATTCTTGATCCCCTTGAAATGTTCATCTTCTATTACACTGCATCAGATCACTTCAGATTATCTGTGGCAGTGATGAGATGTGCTGTATTAGCAAAGAGGGCAATAACTACTCTCAGTTAATATTAAGTTTTTAATCAGATAGCTTGGTCTGGAATAAGTTGGAATTCTTATTTCCCAGTAGCTTCCTGTGTACAGCTTGCAGTAGAACTGTTCAATTCAAACAAGATGCAATATAAAAATGAAATGTCATAAATAAAATATCAGCAGTGAGGAAAACCAGAAGAACATTTCCACTCACTATCTACACATATGTCTTCTATTCAGAGAGAAAAGTGAGAAGAGGCAGAACATGAGAGTGCGTTTAGAAATAAATATTTCTCTTCTATTTACTGCAAATACCATGAATATTAACTGAAAACTGCCATAGCCTCTGTTTTATTTTATTTAATTTCATCCACCTGTGATTTTAAGAGAATTCTAAGCTAGCTAGTTGTTTCGTTAAATCTCAGCCTGACTTTATAAATGAAAATATTTTCACTTTTTGCTTAAATATGTCAAATTTCAAGCAGTAGATGCATTCAGGGTCACAATCTACTCAGAGTTATTCAGTAAACACAAAAGAAATGACATGTTTATCCTGAGACTTTTCTTTGTCACGTTTTTTTTAATCTTTATTCAGAATGACAAAGTATTCTTACAGCCCTTTAAGAATGAGAACCCTTTAATAGTTTAAGAAACCTTCTTAGACCTCCTTGGTATGCACAAAGCCACCAGATGTGCTTGAAATGAGATGTCACGGTGCTTTGGAGAGCCTCCACAATCATCAGAAGTCTTCATGCTTTATCACTCCTGTATTTTCCCCAAACAAACAAGATATGTAGCTACAGAGATTACCTGCTCAAGTGATCTTCCTGTCACAAGCTGTAACACCAATATGTTTCTCCAGCAGATTCAACATCCTTGCTAAGGGATTAGAAAGTAAATGAATGCTCAGTGTGATACACATGTATATGAGTATTAACCCGTGTGTTCTTATTTGGACCAAGCTTGCAAATTTAAATTTCCAAGATTTCTGCCATGCATGGTAAATCTGTAGTAATTTCCACTATCTAAGCTACTCTTGGTCATTTGCAGCTCTCTGCCATGTAGGGAAGTCAGGATTATCTCATTTTGTGTTTTGATGTTGATATTCACCTTCTCAGAAATAAAGGCCATGACATGCTTTCTTGTTTCTTGAAAAAACACCAAACAGACAAAAAAACCCCCAACCTATCAAACAAAACCTCCCTGAACAAACTGAAACCTGATGTGACAAAAAACACTTCACTTACTATTCCAGTCTGTGTTAAAGCACCTTTTAACCAAAGGCTTCTTTATTACCCTCTAAGTACAATTCCACAAATCATACCATTTTCCAGATGATGTGTCTGGAGAAAATGAGACAGGTGTCTGGAACCATTTCTCCCTAGCAAGCACAGAAAACAACATTAACATTCTATTTCATGCACGCATTATTTCATATAATCAACAAGATGATTTGTATTTTGGCTCCAAAAAGCAAACGGCTAGATAGAAAAATATATTTACATTTAAAAGCCAATGTTTTTTACCATTATTTGTATGAAAAGACTTTAAAATACTGTGCAGCTCTTGGGAAAAAATACTGGATTTTTCTCATTCATTCTCCCAAAGTATCCTTAGATAAGTGGTCATATTTTATTTTCATGCATTTATAATCAATGCTTTTAGCATCATCTCTCTCTAGGAATTATATTAAAAATCATTTCCTAATGGTGTAATTCATTCTTGCAGATGGACAAGTTCAATCATCCCCTTTGAAACATTGCAGTAAAATAAGATTAATTCTGCTGAAATTGATGTTGATATTATATAACCAATTTATTTAAACAGAATATTGTTAAACATTAGTATACATCTGAAATCCATCTATACCATGTTCCCATATACTTTTATTCCTATATTATATGAGGTTTTATATTTCTGCTTTAGAATGGAGAGAAAAGCAAAGTAGTAAAAAAATGCTAAGAACGAAAGGGCTAAAGATGTGAGTCAAGAAGGACCATGTTTCAGAGACAAATTTCACACCTTCAGCAGAGCTGGGAAAGCAGCCAGTGACTGAAAGGAGAACCCCTTCTCAGTGACCATAATTCAGCTCATGATAATTTCCATTACCCAAATACCAAAGAGTTGTTAACAGAATTGCTTAATTTTGTAGACAAACAAATAAAACATATATTGTTAAAAGTAACTAAAAAGAAAAAGGTTGAAAGCATAATTTTTATGGTTGCTATTCAAGTTCTATAATCAGGACTTGTGGTTATTAGTCTGAAAATCCATCTGATGGTGGAGATTGGCATCAAAGGGCTTGAGGAAAAATGATGAAAGAAAGCAGGCCTATTTTCAGTAAAAGTGAATCACTTGATGGAGTACTACTTATTTAGTGGATTAGATTTTATGAGTCCAGAAGCTGGAAAAAACAAAGAAACAAAGAAACAAACAAACAAACAGTTTTTTACAATACATGTTGGCTTAACAGCTTGTTCCAAATATTTCGGTATCTCTATAGTTTTTAATACACAAAGGATGAGGAAAAAATAGGAGCTCATGCAACCTGAGTCTCATTTGCTAAGCCTGCCACAAAACACTGATCTGTATTTGTTACCTGTACCAATGAGAAAGTACAGAAGTCTATCAACATATATTTGTTTTCAGGTCTTAGAACTCATTTTCCCAATATCTTGAAACTGAAATTCCAAATCAGCCAAAAAAAATGTTTTCTTCAGCCATTTTTCTTTAACCATAAACTTTGAGATGTTTGGACATTATATTCAAGTACAATGCTGATCTTGCCTTCTAGAGTTATTTATAACAGCAGAATGCTCTTTTACTTGGCTTTTCTGTGCACATTTCTGCCTTCTGCTGAAGGTATATACTTTTTATATAATGAGCTCAGACTCAATCAGTATCTTGTGAATAGTCTAAGGAGCATTTCATTTGGTGTGTTGACATTTCACATTTTCTTTATTGCCCTTTGTGAAATCTCTTTATCACAACAGTGAAATTTCATTTGAATGTTAAAGGGCTCTTTTTTCCTTCAATATTTTTTATGTTGAAGAGGCAATGCCTTCTGTTTTCTAGGCAGGCTGCTTATTTTGAGATTGCATGACATGAACCATTAATTATATCTATATTTACAGCACTCTGAAATGGTCTCCAAGACCTCTGCGTTCATATGTCACCACAATATTCATATTTCAAATAGACGACTGCCAACAGCCATTTATCTAACCCATTTTTAAAAACCTCTCATTGAGGCATATTCCAAAAATTCCATCCCTATATTTCATCTGTCTTAGAGTAAAAAAAAAATTCTAATAAATATTGTGTCTCTTTCTAGAATAGTGATCCAAATAGGGAGCTGACATGAAGGCTGGAGAGGGACTTTTCACAGGACATGTAGTGATAAGACAAGTAGGAGTGGCTTTAAGATGAAGGTGAGGAGGTTTAGACTGGATATTGGGAAGAAATTCTTTGCTATCAGTGTGGTGAGGCACTGGCACAGGTTACCCAAGAAGTTTTGGATGCCCCATCCCTGAAGGTGTTCAAGACAAGGTTGGAGCCACCAGGTCTAGTGGAAGGTATCCTTGCCCATGGCCAAAGGGTTGGAACAAGAAGATTTTTAAGGTCCCTTCCAACATTCTATGATTCTATGAAATATTTGTTGCCATGCTCTCCTAAATCTGTAGAATAATTTATCCTCCTTATACTAGAAGTTGGCAGATATTTCTGGTTCTTCAAGCCCCAGATTTCCTGTAAACTTTTTAATTAAAGGGAAGTATGTCATGTGGATAAAAGGCAGAAAGAAAGGGAGGTCAGCTCTGGTTGCTAAAACTTGGAAAGGGTTTTGAAATAGAATGCTTTGATATGTAGTACTGTAGATATGTGCAGACATGAAAATTTCAAAGGTTAATAAGAGAAAATCGTTCTTTGATTGACAGAGTAAAAACTAAGAAAAAAGTGGAGACATTCACTTTATCCACAGTCACTCATCCAAGGTAAAACTGTCAAATTTCCAAATCTCTGCCCGTTTGAGGAGACACAGTTTTAATGTTCTGGTTATATTTTTGTATTTGTATTTTGTATATGGAAGTATATAATAGAAATCTAGTGGGTTAGAACTGCTGAAAATGTCTGAGGGATTAAGAAACAAAGAGAATATTGTGGCTGTCATAGGGGAAATCTTGTACAGGATATCAAAGTGAAATCTAAGTGGATCAAACTCTTTGAGAAAAACTGGTGAAGTTCTCCATAAAATAAGGCTTGAAATTATTAAAATCGTCAAAATGTCACTCACTCAGGGCTTTTGGAAAAAGAAGTATGTCCATCAAATCCTTGGAATGCAGTAAGAAATTACTTATTTGGTGAGGTGGTTTTTTAATTTTGTTTTGGTTTGTTTTGTTTTGAGTAGGGAAATTTAAAATAGCAGATACCTAGAGGTTTTATGAGATCTTTTTCTAATAAAGAAAGAATAATGACTGGAGAATGAAATATTTAGTACAGCCAATGAAATGGCAGGTTTTGCAACCCTGAGACCATAAAGAAAGAATAATAACAAGAGATAAAACAGTAGAGTTCAAGACAATGCACTTCAGTCACAGAATTGACAAATTAGGGCTTATGGGAGGCCAATGCACACAGAAAGTGTTAAAGAGAACTGGCAGTTCCTTGAAAGAGAATACCTTAAGGAGGACAAACAGGGTTGGGCAATGTGCTTAGGGAAGTTGCACAGAACTCAAAGAAGGAAAATCAAGGGAATTATCAGAGATTTCTAAAAAGCCTACAAGAGAGGAGAAAAAAATGGGGTTTAACCTAAAAACAAAGGGCCTGAGGAAAAATGCAATATTAAAAAAAAATGGAGAGCTACAATAAACGTCTTGGGAAAACAGTGGTATCCTTATCAATTTAACGTTTAAGAAACAAAAGAATAGCTACAGTCTGCCTCAGGCAAAGGAAGGTGGGTGGCTTCAGCTTTGCAGGTCTGCATCACTTCTTTTTTCTGGAAAAACAGGCCCAGGTCTGTTAACCTTCCCTCAGAAAACATGCCTCTCTTTCCTTTTCTCCATTGAGGCTTCCCAGTACTATAGTTGAGACCTCATAAACATTGAGTCACAGAGAATATTTACTTCTTTCCTTTCTTCACATGCAGCACAGCTGTTAATGCCACACCAGCCTGCACTCAGCCTTTCTGCACCAGTGTGTCTTCATTGGCTCACATCAAATTTGCAATGTGAGGGATTGTGCACAGTTTGACTTTATTCCACTGGGAGGCCATCCTGATATTTCATCACTACGTACATGATTCCAGCATTAATTAATTAAAATGCCACAAAAAGAAACAAGTGGACTGCAGTACCCCAGTAAAATACTCTACATGCCTTTTTCACCAATCACCTGTGCAAATACAATGATTTTATCTAGAATTTTTTTTCTATACTGTTTTACAGGAATATAAAGGGAGACAGTATCAAACTCTTAAAAATTCAAATTTATGTTATACACAGTGCAAATTGAATAGACTATCTGCATCTCCTTTGTCTTCCTCCCACAACAATTAATTAGAATAATTTGATTTGACTTGTTTTGAAAATTCCATGCTGGCTGTTTTTTGCCACATTATTATTATAATAGTTTATGTGGTAATAATAGTGTGTTAAAGTCTTGTTCAAACAGTTCAACTGAAGCTGGTCCACCTGAATTTCTCTGTGAGATCCCTTTTTCTTTTTAGAGATAATCAGAAGTTTTTCTCTCCTCAGTTCTCACTACCACCCATCCCTTATGTGGAACCAAAGATAATAGCAAATTAGGAGGTGATTTAACCAGCTACCCCTGTAAGCACCACAGAGTGAATTGCAGATGAACTGTTGAGCTATTTATTCCTTAAATAATCCTTAATGCTTTTCCTTTGTTTCTTCACTCTGTCTTTATTGAACCTCATTCCGATTTTGTGTCATATGCCATTTCTGTAATGAAGCCTTTCAGAGAAGGCAAACTATACTGTAGCCTGTCACTTGGTTTTTGCCAGGATTTCTTTCCCATCAGGTAATTAACTTCTGTTTTCCTTGTGGGTTTTGGGGTTTTTTTTTGTTGGTTTTTTTTGGTTTTTTGGGTTTTGTTTATTTCCTCTTGCTTCAGAAGTATTTCTATGGATTTTTCTTTCCTTCACTAAGAATAACTTTGTATATTTTTCTATTTTTTTTTTCCCTCTGACAATATGTTATCCATTTAGGTTCGCTCTTAGTCACTTGTACAATTTTTTAATAATGTTATTTTCAAACCTTTTAAGGGCTCTTAATTCAACCACAACCATTATGCTTTGCTTCCTACCTGACTTTTTCACTTGGGGAGTTTATTTCTAGATATGTGATACAATTTCTATCAGATCATCTGCCTGCTTTGAACTGGACTGTGTTCCCCAGACAATCAATACTATTCTTCATTTTCTCAAAAATTACCATTTACCTTTGGACCCTTCGTCAGTTCCTCTTAATTAGCTGGAAAGAAAGCTGAACAGTCATTCTTCTAGTTGATTCTCTAGGTCCCGAGGGGGGAGAAAAGACGAAAAACCCAACATTAAAACCAGTACATTTCAACACTTGTTGGATGATTATACTGCTGTAAAATTTTTCTAAAAAAAAATGCTGAAGTTCTCCATCACCATCCAAATGTTATTTTGGATATCTCTCTTAATTGCTCAAAAACCTCTTAATTAAGCAGACTAGAATACACCATCTCACACATTGTGTCAAAAGGCCTTTTATTCAAAAGGTCTTGCTTTTCATTCTTGTTGTACAGACCTGACTGTATATTGTTACTTGCATGAATACGTGATTTGCTTTCTCAGGGATATTCAGGTTCATGGTGGTTTTTGCCCAACAATTCTTTTTGTAGCCTGAAAGAGGAGTGGCTGGCTCACAGTGTTTGGCAGAGGCCAGGTGACTGCTGAGATATAGGGCTCTGTGTGATTTTGGGAGGAGACAGTGGCTGGGTACCTGGGAAAGAAGTGTAGGGTCTCACTTCTGTCAAGAAGTTGCGAACATTTTGCAGTAAAGAGTTGATGGAGATAAAAAAAAAAAAAAAAAAGCCAAAAACCAGTGCTAATTATCTTCATAGCAATTTGAGAGCCCAGGATTTATCCTATGTGTTAACACCCCCTGCCAGGGCATCTCAACAGTTCAGGTCTTGTTTTAACTACTCTCTTATTACCTACTGAGAAAATTGGAGTCATCCTGGAACTGCAAAGGGATCTAATATTCTCAGGTGATACTGAGAATCCCACCAGTTACCTTAGACCAAATTTGTAGCCTCTAACTCAAAGACACCTTCATTTTTCATTGGAGGTACTCCAGCATTCAAATTACATTCAATTTTGTCCAAGCTCTTAGCCTGAGATATTGTTCAGACCTTGTGTCAGTGCAGGTGAGAGAGAGAAAAGAGGGTGAAAATGAGATATTTTCCTATTTGAGTGGTGTTGTTACTGATCTCTCAAGCTCTTCCACCTGCATTGAATATCACATGTTCATCTGGGATGAAATAGTTCTCTTAATTTCAAATTAAAAGAAAAAAAAAATCTGCTGTTCCTTGACTGAAGACCTGCTCAGTGACTAGAGAACAGTTCTGTTGCCTTGTGAGACTGAGGATGAAATAAGGCTGTCCTTTACTTACACTACAAGGAAGCTTTTTCACCCTGCTTCTTGCAACAATTATATTTGGGACAGATCATATTCTTCTGTGTTAAAAAGCAAAACCTTTTCCTTTTCCAAGCCAAAGAGTATGGAAGTGACATTCATATTATTCACACGTTTTCAACAGTCTCATTATTCTAGATATTGTCTCAGAAGATGTGCTGGGTTGAACCTGGGAAGAAGAAACTCAGAGAGAAGTTCTCTCTAAGGGGGCTTCCTCTGTGGATTGATTGGGACCATTGAGGGCTGGTTTAGTTATTGACATCCTCAACAGCCATTTGGAGAAAGTTAGTTCACTCCGTGAACACACATTTTGAAGGAGACAATCTGGAACTGAGGCTCTTTGTCTTTCTGGCGTCCATGCAGGTGACAGGGCCTGGCAGGGGGCAGGGCCGGGCCCATGTCTGGGGAGCTGGCATGGCCTGGCAGGGAGGAGAGGTGGCCATGGGCAGGGCCAGGAAAACTCAGGCTGATTTAAGATCCAAGCCACTTCCCCCTCCCCGCTCGCCGCTCCAGCATGGCCGGTTTCTGAGATCGTGGGAAAGCTCCAGCATTGTAGCCTTGGTTTTTTTTTCTTTTCCCTGTTCAAAATCTTAACTCTTTCAATGCTCAGATAAGACTTGAAGACTTTTCAAGCCTTCCCAGAGTGAAAGGGAAAAAGGAGATATTCTGAAGTCAGTGAAGCAAGAGCTAAATTTTTTAAATGGAAGGAGAATGAGGAGATGCTGTGAAGATGGCTTAAATCTCCTTTTGTAAGATTGTAGGGATGAACGGATTTACTGATATTCCTATAAACCATGGAGAAATACATGAGGGGTTGGAGATGTTGCATTTGATAAATCATTTGACCAAAAAGCACCTGTGTTGAGAATCTTTTGTCCCGAGGAAAGAAGGGGATCTCGGTTTTCTGAGGATGAAGCATGGACAGAGAGAAAAGAGATGAAGAGAACCTTTGTTTTGGAACATTTCATTCTTAAAAGTAATACCCCATGAATCCAACATGGCCCACATGTGCAGCTCTGGGAAGGCTGTGGAGTTGGGAGGAGTGACACGACTGCAGGTTCCCGGGCGGATGCAAATCGTGAAAATGAAACCACCAGAGGACTGTTTTCTTCCTTCTTGTGGAAAAATCCCTATGGCTTAACAAGAGGAAGCTTCTCTCTCCAAAGCGAACTGAAAAAAGTACTATTTAAGTTGGGAACTGACTGAAGTAGTTTTTTGTATGTTTGTTTTGTTGTTATGAGGGTTGGCAGAGGGAAGGAAGGAGTGGTCTGAAAATCTTATTCTGAATTTGTTTTTTTATCCGTTCTTTGTGTAGTTAATAAATTTCTTTTTATATCTTTTTAAGTTTTAGGCCTGCCTTGCTTCTGGTCCTGGTTCTGTCTCACAACAGAAAATGAGTATATTTAAATTGGCAAATCAAAACCATGACAGAAGATTAAAAAAACTGAGACTGCTGATGTAAAGATTAAATCAGGAAGCAATTTTAGAGTCCTTCTAAGGGACTTTGAGTTTTAATTCCTACAAAAGGAAAATGAATCAGACTTGAAACTTTTTAGTCTTGCGACTGGAAGGGAACATATTTTAAAATAATGAAGATAAAGAATTTCTGAACAGCTATGATTCAGGCATGGTAAGGAAATGCCACTAATTTGATGGTATTTATGATGCTTCATATGACATTAGTAAATCTGGCTGAAAGTTTTTTATTTTTTTGGCAGAAACAGTAATGGTTGTAAGCAATTCAGGTTTATAGCACCACAATGTTTTAGAGAAATAGAAAAAAGACTGTAAATTGCTGTGTGTGAATGTTGGTGCATTTGGATTAGAAAGCATGAATCGGGCAGTTTGGACTTCACAGTGAGATGCTAAGACATCCCTTTAAGCAATTGTTCCTCACCTTAGATGGCTGGCACAACATGAGAATGGCCTAGGAACTGTCCATTGTATAAAATGCTGTTCATTCCCAACCTGGACTCCTGCACCCCCAACTTCAAATCTGGTCATGTGAAGGAAGGAATTTAGGGATGAAAAATAAATAAGGTGGGGAGTTAATGGCAGAGACCATATTCAAATTAGTGAGAAATGTTGTTTTGACAGTGAAAAAAAATTAATAATTCATTTCAATGCAGAAGATGGTGAGAAGGGACTGAGTTACAGCCTTGGTTACAACATTGGTACTGTGAAAGCAGGGAGGGGTCAGATGATTGTGAAGCAAATAGCAAGTTGTTCAAAGTCAAGTTACAGGTAATGGGAAAGAAAGGAATAACTGTGACCAGGCCAGTTGACTCTTTTAAGACACTGTTGAGCGGAGCAGCAGTGGTGTTTGATCTGCTTTCCAGAGCAGGGCCCTTGTGGAATTCTGTTCCACTCGCCATTGTTACCTCTGGTCAGATCAGGAAGCAGCAGTATTGGTGTTTGTAGGTAGGATGGTTTTGGGTTGAAAGGGACCTTAAAGATCATATAGTTCCAACTCCCCTGCCATGGGGAAGGAAACATTCCATCAGACGAGGTTTCTCAGAGCCCCATCCAGCTCGGTCTTGAACACTTCAGGGATGGGGCATCAACAACTTCTCTGGGCAACTTGTTTCAGTAAAGAAGTAGTAAAGAATATTAAAGAACTTCTCATAGTAAATAATTTCCTTCTAACATTAATCTAAACCTACCTTCC
The DNA here is from genome assembly GCA_037013685.1 of Acridotheres tristis. Lineage (NCBI taxonomy): Eukaryota > Metazoa > Chordata > Aves > Passeriformes > Sturnidae > Acridotheres > Acridotheres tristis. The sequence continues at coordinate 141,340,716 of CM072886.1, read as the reverse complement.
TTCATGTTGAAGCCATTCTCCCTTGTCCTATCACTGCACGCCCTTGTGAAAAGCTCCACTTCATCATTCTTGTAGCTCTCTTTAGGCATTGGCCCTCTGCAATAAGGTCTCTCTGAAGTCTTCTCCAGGCTGAGCAGCTGGGCTGTGGTTTCTTGATGTGTGGATGGACAAACTGAGCCAGAAGGAGTGGAGTGTAACCTCCTTCATCCCGACAGGGAGCAGCCCAGCTCTGAGCTGACTCTCACTTTGAGTCCCTGCTGATGGCATTACCTGCAAGGCCAAACACTGGGGCTGCTTCTCCCTTTCTCCCTGCTGGCTCCCTGCCTCTTTAGGCACCAGGCCCTTGCAGTGCCCCGCTGCTGGGCAGGCACACAGCAGCAGCTCACAGTGCTGGGTGATATCTGCCCTGTTGGATAACAGCCAGATGGGGATGCTCTCCATTTGACCCACCCCTATCCAAATCAAGCATTTCCAAAAGCATGGGGCTATTTTCAACACCTAACTGGAGTCCCAAAACTTGAAAACAGGACTCACTCTCAAGGGCCTAATTTTCTTGAAAAATGAAGGGCAACTTAACTTTTCCCTTAACTAATTTTCTTGAACACACACTGCTCAGTAAACAAGGCATCCAAAAGAAATTACAATAATTGTTGGAAATATATACTGTGGGCTTGTGAATTCTTAAGCATATTTTACCTTCCCAGTGATGAAGTTGCTGTCTTTTGCTTCTCTCTGTCACCATGTTAGTGTTGTTTAGCTGAATTATATTCAGTACAAACATGAATGACAGCCTTTAGCTACATGAAAACAGACTGTCATCCAGAAAGATGAAGTTGTCTTTACTCTGAGCCAGATTTTAAAACTACTTACAGAATGTATTTTCTGATTCATTTGAGTGGCTTCAGTTATACCCGTGGTGAGACTTAATTTTCACAAGCATCTCCAAGAATAGTAAATTATTCATTATCAAGACCTTTTCATTAGACAGCTGACATATTATCAGCTCTTCTCTCTGCTCTGATGAGAGATAAACAGAAGTTTATTACACCAGGAATGAGAAAAGAATAGTTGTTTGACACCTAAATTCCATTTAATTCTATAAATACTAAGCATCATTCATAACCTATTATTAGAAAACTGAGTTCAAGATTCAGGGCTATACATTCAGCTCAAGTGATTTACAGTTTCCTTCCCAGGTTTAGTCATGATAGTAACTGTCAATTTTACCTAAATGAACAGTGTTTAAACAAAGCAAAACATATTATATCAAAACAAAACATGACTGTTCTTCCTCCATGAACTATTATAAATCAGGAAAAATTTTCTAAAAGCACCAGAATTATCAGCACCTGAATTAGTCCACATATATTCCAAATACTACCTTTCTGGAAATGGGTAATCAAGGTGGAATTGTGCAACATTCAGCAGCACAGAACATAATATTAATTCGTAAGAGGTTGATTTGTAAAGTGAATGTAAAAAGTTGAGAGAAATAAAACAATCTACAAACAAAATTAATTCCTTTAAAATTAAATAATCTTGCTTTTCCTCTTTTAAACAACAATAATCCCCAAGAAATCAGTTTTGAACAAATTTAAAGATGTCTTAGTTTTCAGCTTTTAAAATATACTTCTAAAAATAAAACCAAGCTGCATTTTAAGACTACAGGCTATTTCAAAATAAAAAGTCAAACTGTTTCCACCACGATATGGAGAAATAATTTTAAAAAAATATACATTTTTAGATTTAAAAAATCTGGCCAATTTGAACAGAATTCATATTTATTCTCTGTTATTCTAAAACTGCCTTTTTCAGCAACTATGCTATTCTTGACAAAAAATTCCAACAACCTCTATTTCTGTTCCCCTGGTTCATATTTCTGTCAAAATTAATGATAATATCCTACATTTTGGTTCTCTCCCTGGATTATGGGCCTTTCCTAATGAGCTGATCTGATTTATACTGGGTTGATGATCAACAGCTCGGGGCAGAACATACCACAAATCCCTTGGGAGTTTGCAAATTGTCAAACAGATGAAGATGACTGCTTGCTTGCAGGTTGTGTTTATGACTCCTCTATTATTTTTAGGAACTGTTACTGACAAACCCTCAAAGTCATTATGTCTCTTCCTTGTTTATTTCTACACAGGAGTGTAAGTAATTACTGATTTAAAAATGTGTATCTCCTATAGCATCTTGTATTAAAACATTGTTTGTGCGTTTTCAGTATTCATCTCTTTGTATCCTCGTTATTCTTTTTTTCAACAAGAGCTCGTTTCCCCTGAAGGAAATATCCACTGTGTGGGAAAAAAAACCCCAAAAACCAGAAAACACAAAACCAAAACAACAACAAAAAAACCCGAACAAAAAAAAACCAAAAAAACACCCAACAACAACAACCAAAAAAACCCAAACTATTTTCTGTAGATTATGAGCCCATTTTATTTTAAAAAAATAGTTGCATAAACCAGACAAATGTTCCAAAACGCTGGAAAACCTTGGAGCCTCTAAGAAAGATTAATCATCCAAATGTTACTTTACATATTATATTTCTTTAAATAACTTTCTATATTATTATCAATTTAAAAAATACAAAACCAAAACCAATAAAAAATCCCAAATCCCCCAAATATCAAAGAAGGAATTTTAAATCCCGGTTAATCCAGAAGTTTTAGATTCATTAACTTCATTTGATGATTTCAATGTAAATGAGCCTCCTGAATAGCTTTGCTGAACAAGATTGCCTCATGGAAGTTCCAAAGATTTTGAGCTTTTAAGGGGCAGACATTCAAATACAGCAAAAGGTAGAGAATAGACATCCAACTCAATTTCCAGAAGTGGGAAGTGGTGAGGTATTTCTGATCTCATAGGATGGATTGAGGTAAAGACCTCAGAGAATCTGATCCTCCCTGTAAACTTCTCTTTCAAGAATCAGACCTATCTTCATGCCATACTTTCAACATTAAAAAATAATTAAAAAAATGAAATTATTCTCCTAAACAAAAGTCTTTAGAAAGTAATTTGACACATACAATTTCCATCTCATGGTGATCAGAGCTGTTAACAGCAATTTCTGTGGATTCTGGAAAATACACAAAGAATATTTCAAATCCTTCAGCCCAGTTAATACCCTCACCAGGCAATCCAAGCAAGAACATCTACCAATTGCATTTTGCCTTTGAATCAGATCTCAAATACCAGCTTATATCAGCCAAAAAAAGAAAATAATTTCAGACTAAGAAATGGAAGTATAATGTTCTCCTTTCAGTGATGAGAAAATACTACAGTAATCACATGCAGTTGTTCTCCAGGTGCACAGAAAAAGAGAGGATTTGAAGCATCTAGTCTGTACTAAATAAGAAATGACATTCAGCTACTGATAAGTCTTAATATGTCATCCTGGTACCATTCAATAACTTACCATTGAAAATATGCAGATGTAAGTCAGTGAATATGCACTGGGGATGGACATCACCACGGCTGGATTTTGTCTAAACTCTATTGCTGACACTCTGGATTTTCTGAAGGGTTTTATGTGTGCGGGGGGGGTGGTGGTGCATGTGTGTTTGTTTGTTTGTTTCATTTTGTGGTAGTTTCTGGTTTTGTTATGTTGTTGTCTTGGAGGGTCAGAGATGTTTTTTCTAGATCTTTATTATCAGTAAATATAGCTCTTTATAAACAGTTGGCTACTGTAAGGACTGATATCCTCCTGGATGGTATATAATTTGAAGTGTTTGGCAATTCTCAAAATAGAGTGGAAGTAATTCAGTTCCAAAAGATTTATAAAACCTTGAAATTCAGTTTAGTCAAGGAGACTTCTAAACACATGTTCATTAGAACTGCAGCAAGAGTACAGCTTACTAAATGAAGTAAACACAAGAGTTAATGAAGGATCTCGAATACTGGTAAAATGTCTAAGTCTTTATGGGAACATCAAATTTTGAATATTACTGGCAGACCAGATACATACTTCTGAAATTTAAACAATGACTACAATAAAATTTTCATTATTTTGTACACTGACAAAACTCTGCAAATAATTTCTGCTGATTAAGTCTATTTTCTCTGACACTTGTACCAGAAATCTTTTCTGTACTCAAGAGGCTCTCAAAATGTTATTTCTAGTTGGAAATTGAGATTAAAAATGTCACTCAAAGCAGCAACAACAGAAGCTATTGCATTGTCTGGATGGTACAGATTATTGCTAATGGAATATAGCAGGCAAATTTTCACAGTATGATCAGTGAATTTTATGTGGTGGAAATGAAAAACAACTCTGCTCTTATTCAATAGTTATTTTTTTGGAAATACTTGTCTGTTTATGTAACGGAAAATTGCAAAGTAGAAGTACCAGTAACAGTGAGTAGATGACTTTTAAACTATTCCATATATTTTACAGACTCATCAAATGCAAAAGTATCCTTTTACACAGAAGAGAAATATAATTCTCTTCACTGCTGAAATTACTGGTCCTTGCTGAACAGCAAGGGAGCAGGTAGGGTCATAGGTCACTCAGCTGGCAACTTGATAACTGGACAACACAAATGCCACTTCCTGTCACTTCCATAAAGAAGATCAAGATGATCCACGATTTTTTGCCTGCATATCTTTTTCCCAGTGATAGCAATGATTATAGAGTACAGTTTCTAAGTTTGATTGAACTTGATTGTATTGCCACAACAATATAATAGACCCAACATATGTCCAGCAAGCCTGAAATTAATGCTGTGCAGCACTGTCTATTCTCACCAAACTCACTGTATAGAGAAAGGGGAGAAATAAATAACAATGATTAAAAATCACATTGCTCAAAAGATTGATTTCAATAATAACCCCAGAACTTCCTCAAAAAAATATTTCAAAGTCACTGTAAGACAGTGTCCTCTGACAGTGGCACAACAGGAGCAGAGAGGCTGCCAGGCAGAGGCCCTTTCCCACCACCAGGATATTCCCTGCTCCACACCCAGGGCTGTCACAAAGGCACAGCCACAAGGCCAGAGGTCAGTGCTGAGGGAGCCAATGCCATCCCAGGGCAGGAGATCTCAGCAAGCAAAGCATGCAAGGGTCATGTCAGCCCATTTTACATTTGACAAGAGCTCAAGGAGCTTCTGCTGCTATGTGGAAGGAGCCCGTTTATGCTTGGTGGGCCTGCACTGCACTGCTGTTGGGGCTTTGTCTGCCTCAGGCCACTCTGAGTGGCTGAGCCGGGGTGGGGATGAAGGGCAGGGCTGGCTGTGATCTGCTGTGGCACCTGTTGGGACATTGTGGGGGAAGTGTCACGATGGGGGCAGCTATGGAAGGCCCCAGCAGGTAATGCTGGCCCTGCATTGCTTGGGCAAGCACTGAAGGCACACATGGCGGGGAGGCTGGGCTGGGGACAAGGGCCAGGGCAGAAACGCTGCACTCACGGCTGGGTTCTTCCCCTACATGTGGGAACACTCCCTCATTGGAGAGCCTTGGGCAGGGCACGCTGCTGCTGCTGCTGGGGCAGCAGGACTGTCCTAGCAGTCCCCAGATCCCTGGGACTGGCATCCCTGCTGCCCCCACTGCCGGCTGCCTCCCTCGCAGCACCACTCAAGGCCTTCTCTCCATCCTCCTGCAGACCATGGATTCCTGGGTACTCTGGCTCTTGCAAAGCCTTGTTCAGTACCCACAGCCTGCTGGTGATGGTTTGGATGAGGTGACGCGCCTGCACGTGCAAAGCTCCAGGAATGGGAGAGGATTCAGCTGGAGTGGCATATGGAGCAGCTCATGCTGAAGCAGAGCAGCACATCCTCAGGAGACCCGCTCTGCTCTGTCTTGCAGCACTGGCAGGTCTGGGTATCTGCTTGGCTCCTGATCCTTCTTTTGGCACTGTGGCTTATGCTGAGGAAAAGAAGCCATCAGGCACAGAGCAGTGGCCAAGAGGAGAAGGAGGAAGAGGGCAAGACATGGGAATATGATCTGGGATGGCTTGTAGAGAAGCGCATCCAGGGGCCGTACAGGACCTGCAGACAGGCAGTGAGAGGACTAGCCTAATGGACAACTTCACAACTGTCCTCAGGCGTGTCTTGAGAAGGACTTTCTTCCCAGTGCTGCAAGGAGCCATTGGTTTCGGCAGTGCCTTCAAAGGTTGGACTGCCCATGAGGAGGAGGAGGAAGTGCCATGTGCTCATACTCCTGACTCCTCCCTGAAGTCACACCTTCCACTTGGAGTGGGACACTGACAAGCAGAGGCCTGGCAGGAACTTCCATATCTGTGTGGAGCTGGAGTGCAGCTGCCTGAGGGGGCAGCCGAGTGTGAACCTGCTGTGCCTCCTACACCGCTGTCCACATGATTAGGAGGAGGACTTTGCAGTTCAACCTCCTGGACACCCTGTGCACCAGCTCCTACCTCGATGTGAGGAAAACTGCCCGCTGGTTCTGTGTGCTGGTGAGATCAACCTGGTAGCATTTGCCCCAGTCAAACAGCTGGCATTTTGTGCTGCCGCCCTCCAAATGCTCCTGCAAACCCAGGCTGACCAACGAGGAAGGAAGCTTCTGGGTTGAAGTGCTTTTTGGGGTGCAGCAAGGTGCCTCAGACATTGTGAGCAGCCGTCCTCAAGAGGCTCACATCCCAAGCACAATGAGATTTGAGACCTACGCCCACCGTGGCAGAGATCAAGTTCTTCAGGCACATGGCCAGGCAGGCCCCCAGGACAGCTCACACCTCAAATACCTGCAGCTCTTTGCCGGTGCTCCTGTGCACAAGGACTCTTCTGTCTATTATATCAAGACCATCGTCATGCGCCTGCTGAACACTGCCAGCGTTGAGGTTGCACAGGAGATACTTCATGTATATAATTACAAATATTTTTATTAACAAATGCATTTTGAATAGATCCATATGGTACTGATAGTTGATTCGTTATTATATTATTTTATAAAAAGATATAGCAGATCTCTAGTGTCACTATCTGTTGTGACACATATTAATACTTCCTAGTGGTGATGTTTATGAGAGGCAAGATTTTTATTACATAGATATCTTTATAATATACACATATTGTATTTCATTCAAAACAATTTAGGAAATCATATGGAAAAGAAATTTAAAAAATAGTTCTATATAATTCCTATATAATTATACAGAAAAATATATTTATAACTAAAAGTATATTAACTCAGTAGTTGTTTGTGACACCAAAGTTTTCTATTACATAAATATATTTTTAAAATAGATATAATGCATATCACAGTTCTAATATTTTCATATGGAAATATAGCCATACACAGTGTCGCTCACTGTTAGGACACGTATTAATGCTCCATAGTTAAAGTACGTATGACTGCCAAGCCTGAAACTGCTTTGCAGTTGCTTCAATAAAATACAATATTGCAGTCTGGCGCAGGCAAGACTTTATTGATCTCAGCCAGACCTATAGTGTCGATAAATCTCACATGCTGGGATCTGGGCTCGGGAATGGTCTCCTCAAACTCAACCTAAGTTACAGTGTTGAATTTCTAATCAGAAATTAGGTCCAGCTGGCCCCAGCCCCTGTGATCACAGAATCATGGCTTGGCTTGGGAGGGTGCTTACAAATCGTCTTGTTCCAGCCCTGCTGCCATGAGCAGATGTTGTGGCGCATTTGTGTTTAATGGTTAGGTCTGTAACCTCCCTGTGTTCATCTCTGGTTTGTATCCTCCTATTCTGTTGTCAATCTTACCTTGATCTCACCCCTTGTTCTTGAATGTTCTCTGTCATTTCACCCAGTTGTCAATCCTCCCTTATGCCAGACCCCTGCCTGGACTACCCCTTTGGAAATCCCCTAACCTTCGAGGCCCCATTGGCCCATGTGACCTAACTTCCTCCTCCTCCTCTCCCCGTTGGATTGTGAAATGTTAACCCCACCTGTCACTCCTCCCCTGCCTTCTCCATCTACCAAAATTTGGTACCAAACCCTTGGACTTCCCTAGCTTAAAAGCCCATGCACACCACTGCTCTGGGTGTTCAGTTCCTGGACCCTTCAGTGAATAAACCTTTCTCTGGAACCTATACTGAAGATCTCTCTTCCTTCACCTCTTCTGCACACCTAGTGCTGTAGAGCTTTAGCTCTAAGCTGCTCCTTGGGTCATCCTGCTCCCAAGGGGTGTCCCACTCCTGGCATGGTGTCATGGGAGAGCTCGCCAGCTGCGGCACCACATCAGGCAGGGACACCTCCCACTATCCCAGGGTGCTCTAAGCCCCATCCAGCCTGGCCTGGAGCACTTCCAGGGATGGGGCAGACACAGCTACTGTGGGCAGCGTGGGCCAAGGCCTCATCAGCCTCAGAGCCAAGAACTTCTTCCACATCTCCAGCCTAAGTCCTCCCTGTGGCAGTGGGAAGCCACTGGCCCTGGTGGAGTCTCCCTGCAGGCACTTGTACACAGCCTCTCTGCAGGTCTCTGGGAGCCTGTGCAGGGACTGAAAGGCTGCAGGAAGGTGTCCCTGGAGAAGCCCTTGGAGAGCACTGGTGGCCAGGAGTGCTACCACGAGGGCACCAAGCAGGGCCTGGTACGGCTGTCAGGGCAGCAGGGCACAGGGCGGGCACCGAGGCAAACAGAGATTTTTCTTTTCTTGTTCGTAACAAATTTTCATGGCACTTATGGCCTGCAGTGTGGCAGTCACAGAGCCTGACCTTTGCAATATGCTTACAACAGAAGCAATGTATATCAGCAAGGGAAAAAGCTCATAAAGGCAGCTACAGCATTTGGATGAGGCACTGAAATGACTGAGGGTTTTTCCTGTCATTGTCAGGGAATATGAAAGTCAACCTCTCACAGAATAAATATTTTAAAATAAAATAGAATGAAATTATCGGCAAAGCAGAAAACTTGGAAAACAAAATTTCAGGTTGCACTTTCAAGGAAGGCAGGATTTAATCCTTAGCGATATTTTTAATTTATGTATTTGCTTTAAAAAGCACATAGCCTGTAAGTGTGTTAACTCAATATAACACATTCTGTCTCATAAAATTCATTTAAGTGAAGATGTCATGCTGGTTACATTCAAAATAAGATTTAATTATAACTTCTATTTTTTAAAAAAATTGTTTGATCACTTTGATGTTGTATCAACTACAGACCTTTCCAAAATATGTTGCTAAATTTCTGTATTTCTGATTGTTACAGGCTATTAGGGCCTATATGCATGTGCAAACCTACCTCCTTATCACTGCACTGGGAAAGATGTGTGCAGTAAAGATAAAGAGAGAAACCGACCATGACCCAGAGAGGCTTTGAATTTCTAAATGGAGAGTATTTGTGCTGTGGCCCAAAAGGGAGGGCAATAATATGATCATGAAAAAAACCCCAAAAACTTGGAGTGTCTCCTTCTCATATCTGACCCACCAGAAACCCAAAAGAAATAAGATTTTTTTTCCCCCTGAATGATTTATACTATTTAGGTAGCAGAAGCAGGGGGCTGATGAAGGTTGCTCAGACTTAGCTCATACTTTGGGCTTTCAGTGAGATTATTCTCCATTTGGGTATAATTACCTTTCATTCCTCACACAATTAATTGAAAGGAGATGTCAATTCATCCATCATAAAATTTAAATCTGGGTGTGACTATTTTAAGCTGAAAAAACATCAAAAGTTTTTGTTACCTTGCTGTTGCTGCCATGGACTGCGAAAAATCATAAGAGATAAAGGACTTTGCAAATTTGTCATGCATTCTCTTTTGCTTTAATTTTATATCATATAATTAGGATGTAAAATAAATTGGAAGTATTTTCTCCCTGTCACTGTCAGCGGAAAATAGAGATGAACCCAAATATTCTACTTGTACAAGAGACTTTATATTTGCTATTGCCAACCAACAGGAAAAGCAGAATGATATCCTCTTCCTTTAGTATTTGTCTGCTCTTATTAGAACCATCAAAGAGATGATGATGATTTCTTAACAGGGAGAGTAAGTTTTACTTGTGATTTCAGAAGGAAATATTGTGAAGGAGGAACGAAGAAAAAGTGTAATAAACCAAACACAAAAAGGCCCAAAACACCCACAAATCCATCATCTTCCCTCATCAGGAGCTCCAGAAGTTCCTACCTTTTGTCCTGTATGTGTCTGATCAATGTCCCACTTTCCTGCAATGTAAGGTGCAGAGCAGGATGGGTTTTTTCCTGTATAAAATGAACTAAAACAGGTGAATAACTTTAGTCCACAGATCTGGATGAGACCATCAAGGACCTTGAGACCCATCCACACAGCTACAGGTCAACTAAGGTCCTTGTGATTCTGGTTACAGGAAATTTTTTTCTAACCTCAACATAAGAACACTGTTTAACCAGGAACAGGTTAGTGAGGCAGCACTAATATTGGAAAACTTCTGGCTGTCACTGGTGCACCAAACTATTCTGCCCAGGGGGCTTTTTCCACTGGCAGCTAATCGCTGACATTTCAGAAGAAAACCAATTTTCTCTGTCTCCCAGAAGCAAAGTTAGACAACAAGCAAGAAAATAATATTTCTTTCCACTGCCTACAGGCAACAGTAGAGCTGGGAAGTATTCAGTGAACTAATAAAATACTGCCATGAAAAGAGCATAACAAACTCACCATTTTTTGTCTCCTTTCATCCTCCTTTTTAGGAAGCCAAACAAATGATCTTGTCCTGATAATGTATGGTTTAACTTCAAGCTCTTATCTCACCCTTTTCCTATCTTACAATCTCCCCTTGAAAAAATCACTCTCCAAGTTTCTGTGATTTAATCTCTTCTAGTGAAATAGCTCAGCTTCATAATCTCAATGACTATCTGGGACCTTCATACAGAACTTCCCTTGCTGTTTGAGTCCTTCTAATTTTAATTTTAAAAAGTTTTATTCCTAAACATAGTTCTCTGAATTTACTGCTTCCTGCTATTAGCCCCCAGATTTAAGTATCTCCCTCTCAGTCATCATTTTTCCGCGTTCCCCCAACTGTTCTCTTTTAATTCATTTAAAAATAGATTCCTGATTTCCATAATTATTTGTCCTTGATAAATTTATTTTTCTCTTTTTTATTATAGGTGAGAAAACGTGCTGGTTAAAAGTGGCAGATAAGCTTTAGTCAGCCCTACCTTATGGAATTAATTGAACCCTAGATAAGACACATCATGCCAGAATAAATGAAAAGGTTGGTGAGTGCACAGAGATTTAAACTTCGGGATATTATGGTCTGTGCTCTCTGTAAACCAGTACAAAAGAATTATTTCAGCTGGACTTCTCTGAAGATTTTCTGCTAGGAAACACATTCTAGAGAGACAGAAATATTGATGGATTCTAACAGTAAATTCTAGTGACATCTCGTAGGTCTATGTGGCTGTGCCAGGTGTCAGCCAGCCTTCAGACATCCTCTCACTTGGCCTCTGTGGATTACAAGGTAAGAGATGAAGCTGCTGACATTTATCACTTTTGGTTACTTTTGCCAATAAGCTGCTTCTTCCTCTGTTAGCCCCTTAAAAAGAAGAGTGTCCAGGTTTATCCCAGTACAGAGTAGGCGAAACCAAAATGCCATCAGTACAGGCTTTTTCCACTTCCTTGAGCCCCACCTTGGGCGCCTAAAAGTGTTTGTCCTAGTTTATGGCAAAGTTGGGAGGAAACTTCTGAAGCGATCCCTCTAGAAAGCAAATTCAAACGACCCCTCTTCCCACTGGTTCAGAAGACATAAATCTCCTTAGAGAAAAGTGAAAAAAACTGTTTATTTAACAAGCAAAGTACCCAAAAACATGGAAAAATTAATAGTATTAAACAATAGAACCTCTCGCTATTCTGAAGAGATGGCAAATTCAGAGAATTCTTTTCATGGGGTGTAGCTCGGCTCCCTCAGTCCCTTATCAGTCCCTCTTGCTCTGGAAAACGCCACATCCTCAACCCTGGTGTCCACAGGAGTGAGCTCCTTGTGTTCTTTGGAATTTTATTCCAGGGCAGGCCTGAACACCTCCAAGAAAAAGCCACAGTGTGGGGAACTCCTCTGCCTCAGCTAGCTAAAAACACTAACCAAAAGCAAAGGAGAGCTCTCTGGCTGTCTGTCTGTGCTGCAGAGAGCACAGTCCTGGAGCAGGAATTTGGGGGAGCAAGGGCAGTTTCTGCAAACAAACTGCACTGCTTCTCTCCCTTCACTCTCGGAACCAGTCTGAAAGGTGCAGAGCTTAACATCCAGCATAAACAGAACAGACGATGGGGGATACAAGCATCATAAGGGAGAAGAGTGAATTAGCTACAGCAGTTGCAGATGCCCTTGTGCATCTTTACATTTGAAGCTTTCGAGTATGTCCTACAATTTCCAGACCAAAAAGTTTGCTGTTTTGAGACAGCTTAGCTGAAAGGAATGTTAAGAGCTGCTGCTTTGACGCCTTGTTGCAACAGATTGCAAAGACAGCTGCTGTCAGCTAAACAGGAAAATTATTACCATTTAATATATTTTAGATAAGAGAAAAATTTGGCATTGCAAATGCAAATTATCCTTTTCAACAAGCACATATGGAGAGAGTGTCAGGTCTCTTACTAACTCCACACATAAAAACCACAGAAGTTTATTTGCCACAGAAATCCACCAATGATGTCCAAAATGCCGCATATTATAGTGCACCTATTCATTCTGAGCTGGCTGAGGTAATAGTCAGGAGCATGTTCCCAGTGTATATTCAGGCTTCAATAGAACAGAAGAGGAGCTTTCCACAAGCACTCTTTTGCTGCGTTTGGAAATTTTCTACTCCGTTTTGTGTACCTTTGCAGTCTCCCCCCCAGAATTTAATAGATAGTTTCTAGTGACACTAAGCATTTATATAAGGTTTGTCTAACATTTCTTTTTCATCAAAATAACTTTCTGCTCTCTATACCATTCATGGGCCAGTGGTGGCAAAAATACTTATGGAGAAGAGAGGTTAAAAGTGAACAGGTTTTCTATTTAGGTCAAAGCAACAAAAGAAATGTCTAAGACAGTGCTGGTACTTCCTACTTTCAGTATGTCATTCTTTGCTAATGGCCACATTTGACAAAGAGAATGATGCCTGGCAGTATGGAAGGCATTTTAAGGAAAAATATCCAATTCTCTATTTTTGCCCTTGAGTTGCTGAAGAAAGTGCAGCTAACTAAAATGCTTCTAACACTTTCTAATTCACACTCCAATTTCTCTGTCTTGTAATGAAATTGGTGCATATGGCAGCAATATGGTGTACCTTTGCTGATTGGGAAGATAGTTTGACCCATCGATGCCCAAGGAAGTTAAAGTTTATCCTAAAGAAACCTATTGTAATAGCAACAGCCTTACACAGTTGTTTCACACAGTTTTTACCAAACAATTCCTTCTCCCACAGGTTATTTGGTTCCAGCTGTGCAGAACAGAAAGTGCTGCTCTACCCATTAGTGAAGAAAAGGCCATGGGGTGGATAACAACTCACCCTAGAAGTCTGAAGGCTGACAGAAAAGAAAGCCAGTTTCCTATTGTTTCCAGAAATGCCACAAATCCAGAGGGTTACCATTCACATTGGAAGAGCAAGAATGAATAACAGAAATAAAAGAAACAAGGGAGATTTCTTCAACAGAAATTGCGGGAAAATTCTATGTTGAATAAGGGTGATTGTGCATTTGCAGTGTAGCACCCATAGTATGTAGCATTCCTGCAGCATCTTTCATTGCAAATTACTAAGCAGAACCATTATGCAAGCAAGAGTTAAATGCTGCAGAAATGTATATTTGTAATCTGCTGTATTTTCTATCTAGGGAAAGCTTTTTTTTTAATGAAAAAAGCTGGATGTTGCAGGTGGTAGTTAGGGGCTGCTTCCTGTAGTCAAGAAATTCATTTCTATTAAAAAGCTCCCAGTGATTTTTTTTTGGGTTTTTTTAATATTAAATCAGAGGAGAAGAGAAACATGGCATTTGGTGATGGGCTAAAAGCTGCTCCAAATAGCTCAATGGATTTGCCTGAATAAGAATAAAGTAAACAAAAAAAATGCTCCATACTTAGCCCCATATCTAAACCCTCACTTTATCATATGCTTTTTGTGTGGTTCATTGGAAAGGTGGTTTTGGTCTACTTAGTCATTGATCTGACTTTAACTGCTTCTTAGCATTATGGTGGATCTCTGCCCAGCAGCTACTCTAAAGCACTACAAATCAAGCAGTAGTCTGTTATTTGTGTGCATTAAGACAGGTCATGCTCAATCTGGGATGCAATGGAGGAGTAACCAGTGATAAATGTGTAATGCAAAGCAGTCTAGCATTAATGGCAGGGGAGAGAAGGGCAGGAATAGAGAGCAGACTCATATCACAGTGGGCTAGAGCCATAATCCATGGTGCTAGATAGTCTTTTGACTACTCCATCTCATCTGAATGTAGGTAATTTTCTTAGATGACAAGGACATGGAGTGTTTCATAATTAGCTAGGTGTGATTACTTAAATATCTCCATTCCTCAGTCATATCACTAACGAAGGTGATTACTGCCCTTCCATTTGTACCCAGTTGAGGGTGGCAGCAATGATTTCAGCCCAAGGTCTGATGCTGAGACCCTCACACTGAGGTACCGGACTGATGTGGACTTCACAGGAACAGCAAGTTTTGCAAATAACATGAAAGACGTTGTAGGTATCTGTCCTTTTCACAGTTTTTATCAATAATAAATGGTCAAACGTTATAGCTGTACCCTAATTCCTATGAATAAACTGTTGAATAAGTGTGTCTTCACAGGCCTAATGGAAAGAATACTGACAGGAAAAGGAGTTTTCCACTCAGACTGGTAGTTCTTTAGATCAGCACTTTTGTTTTACACAGATCCTCAAAACTACCTTTGAAAAACCTAACAAAGCACGCAAACAAACAAACAAAAACACCCCCCCAAAGACCTTGAAAAATTTGAAGAATTTTTCCCATGGAGAAAATTCATTTGAGAGATATGTCACTCTTAATCTATTTTTAAGCGAGCTCTGAGATTAATTTTGTATTGAGATTCAAGTGGAATTTAGATTATCATGTAAAATTTTACTTGTAATGTCTGCAGTGGATGCAGCTTTGGATACTCACCTGTGCCTCCATATGCCTTTTTGTGAACCTTACATGGACACAGGTGGGAGATAAGCTCCAGGGGGCAAAGGGAAGCAGTAAAGTTGTGATCTTGATGTTTTTTGGTGGTTAACCCTCGGTGACCTTGGTGTTTTTTGGGGACTAACCCTTGGTGCCTCTGGTGCATTGGAAGTATCAGGGGCAATCAGAGCCACAGTCAGTGAGATCCCTGTGCTTACCAGCAGGCAGCATGGGCAGCTGGCCCTGCTCTGCAGTGATGGACATGGATTCCAATCCTCAGGAGTGTAGGAGAAAGTAGCTTCATATTTTAAAAGAGAAACGTTATAGGGAAAAGATTCTGTGACATAATAACACTGCCTCCTAACATGTTTCTTTCTCATTCATCCTGGGAGGGAAACACCGAAGCCCTTCAGATATTTTCAGAGGAAAAACTGCTTTCTGAAGCCTGGAGAGAAAAATAAATTAGATGCAAGACTTGTGGTGGCTGCCTAGGCCTGAAGAATATTTTTCTTCTGTTTGTGTTACATTTTGTAGTGAATAGTGCCCTTGTCTCATATTCCTGTTCTCTACCAGTTTGTTGCTTTTTGTTAGCAAATCCTTGTAGGAATGTTTCCCCCTCAGAGAAGATTGTAAGGTGATATTCCTTTATGTTTCTGAAGGACTTTGAAATCCCCAAAATGGAAGTTCTAGTGAAGAACAACATTGCTTTCTACTTGGTTCAAGGTAAAAATTGAGGTGATCTGCAGCTGAGGAAGAATCCTACAGCTTTGAAATGGAGAGGAAATAACAGCACCAAGGAAAAGGTCTGTACTCAGGTCTGCAAAGTTGTCATTCGGCTGCTTTGGCTCCTGATTGTTATGAAGTGGAACAAGTCCACATGATGGAGTTCATTCAGGCCCAGCATCTTTGTGCATTCCCATTTATGTCCCAGATTTTATGTCTAGGTTTTGCATTTGGCATTGCAATAATTTCTTGTTGAAAAGGGAGAGCTGCTTGGAAATGCATTCCCTAAGCATCTCTCCTTGGAAAGGAGAGATGCTTAGAGCTTCTTGGAAACCAGTTGTGCAGCCTGCTTAAATTATGGCAGTGCAGTATAAATTGAGACTTTGGGCTCTTAGCTTTTTCAAGATGTTCTCAGATTTCCTTCAAAGATGTGGCCTGCATCCTCTGCAGCTATTTGCTCTCATTCTTTAGCACTTTCACAGAGAAGTGGCCTAATGGAATGACACTAGAAGCACATTCCACTATATCTGTATATATTGAATATAACTTGGAAACCCTCACATGACATTAAGTGCAGGCTCTGGTGGAAGTAGACTGATCTGTTTCTACTGGTTTTGTGTTAGGAGTACGAGTCCTGACATGAGTGCAAAAGGGAGATCAGACCATCTAATTGCTATTGCTGGATCTGCCTGTTCTCCATCTCTGTGCTCCTGTCCTCGCAGCACCAGTTAGTTACAAAGTTTTTCAATGGTCTTATATTCGGAAAAAAAAAAAGTCTTGCTTATAGGAGTTCTTATGAGAGTAGTTCTGGAAAACATCAATTCAATTACATTTCTGTGGTTTAGACTCAAGTTCTCCTTGTTGTATAATTGATGTAATTTTGCTTTATGACTCTATTGTTAACTTTATGATTCACTTTTAGACTCTGGGCTGCAATAGAAAATTTAATGATATACATGTTAAAATGCTTTAAACAGTGAGAAAAGAAGAACACATTATCTTAAACCATCTCTTTTTAAATTACTAGATCCCTATTTCTCATTTACACTAAAGCCCTTTTATACTCCTCCAGCTGTGTCAACAAGACATGAATTGTGTATGAATTACATTTATATCATTTTTACTATAAATAAATGCAAATAATCAAATTTTCCTCCTTCCCTGGGCTTTAGGTTAGAGACACTCATACTGTGATTGGTCCAGTTTTCTGATTATAGAGAGAAATAAAGATAGCCAGACCCCATAACTTATCTGCTTTTTAATTTAAAAAAGCTTGCCAGCACACAGTCATTAAAATACAGTACAGTGAGATATGCCCAGCACATTGGTAACTGATAAAATGTTAAAGATTTAATTTCCACAAGAGCAATGAGCACCATATGTTTTCATCATTAGATAACAATATTTCCCTTCTGTTTGCGCATATAAACATGAAGTTATATTTTTCTAGCTTGAACTTCCATATCCAGTCCCATCCAGAAGTGAACAGATACATAAAAATGAATGGGCTCTGTTACAAATCTCAGGCAGAGTTCCTCCTTCTTAGAAAAGGCGGTGAAAGCAGATATATATTGATATAAATATCATTTATCTGTTTCAGTAGTTTTCTAGATGCTGTGACTCCAGAAGTCCTTGCCATACTGCAGGGGTGGGTATATATGAAATAGTGAACTGGACTATTTACCATGTATATTTCTAATTTTGATGAAGGAAGATGGATGACTTAAAGAGAGGCTGCCTGTTCCCTTACAAAACCAACAAAATTGTGTAGACTCCGACAAGTCCTTTGCAGGTTCACCTTGCTTATTCCAGAGCTAAGAGGAAATGTCTGACCTGCTGGTGGGGGCTGTCACCATAAAGCCACTTCAGTGTACTCTAGATGGAAAATATTCTTTAATTCAGACTCACTAGTCAAGGTATGTAACAGAAAGTTGATTTCCCCCAATAATAATCAGCTCATTTTCCTAGAAATTGACTATTTACACATGGTCCATTGACAGAGTACTGCATTGATACTTTTGGAGAAGTCCAAGACATGAAGGGAAAGATCTGTTAAAATTTTGTGTGCTATGTTTAGTGGAGGTGAGCAAAGAAGAGTAAAGCTGCAGGCAGCTGCAGTGTCCAAGACTACAAGAGAAAACTGAAACTAAAGACTCATTTGTTTGGATACTGACAAATCTAGGTGTCCCACTAAATGCGAAATTGGATATGAAGAGGGGATTTTTTAAAAGAAATAAGGGTATTTTAATATTTTCATTTTTAATGTTAATACTTTTAAGAACAGAGTGACTGCAGTTAGGAAATTTCCCAAGGATCTCTGCATGTCTTATTCCTTCCCCACATTTTTCTGTAGGCAGCTCCACTGAAGACCTCACTGGCCCTTTGGAGAAGCACATACAAGGGACCATAGAGAAGGGTTATGAGCTCAGGATGAGATAGGGTGACTCTGAAGGTTGATACTCCAGTGACAGTCAGAAAATTGATTTAAGCTTGCACACGAGTTCTAGTGTCTCTGGTATCAGAGGCAGCTTGGAAATATATGATACCCAGAGAACTGGCTCCATTCACAGTAATGCACTGGGCACAGAGTAGTTCTTGGCTGGACTGTGACACACACATTGAGACATTTTTTTGGGTCAGGATCAAGGACAATGGTAATTGAAAAAAAATAATTGAAGCCTGTAGTCAGTTGATTAAATATTTAATAGAAGAATATTTAGTTGTTATGTGTGTTCTAATTCCAATGAACACATTCTAACAATTTTGGAATGAAGCACTGTTTTACTCATGGAGCACAATAATTTTGGAGTAAAGTAGATGAATACACGCCTACCATTTTGGGTGACTGATGCTTGCTTTTGCTAGTCTTTTCCTACTCAGTAAATAGAATCACTCAGTAAGTAGTAAGTGTATAGAATCTCTCTTCAGATGACTGAGAAAAAGGAAAACTATTGCATCTTTCTGTGTAAGCAGGTTAGAGTTTCAATTAAACTTTTGAAGTGAAAAAAGTGTTAAGCCTTTATCTATTGTTTCTATTGTGAAGCATTATTCATGTTGCTTATGTTCTTTAACTGTACTTTTCAGGAAAATCATGCTTACAGTAAAATAGAACTAATTATTTTTGGTAAGCAAGAATCCTTATTGATAATATAAAATGCAGTCATATAGTCCTGAATGCAAGTGCAGATTCCTAAGGAAATTTTTTCACAACCAAGTTTTATGTCTTGTTTGTGTAGTTGACATTTTAGAAGTGTTTCATAAAGCAAGATTTGCATGCAGTCAGTAATGGGCATATTGCCACAACTATTTTCTTGTGTGCTAATTTCTGCTTCGACATCTTTACAAAGTATGGTAAAATAAAAGACAAGTTATTTGGTGAGGAATATAATGCCTCCTGGCTGCTAGGTGGCATTATGAAATAATAGTGAATTGACTCTAGAAAACATACTAAATCTTGAAATTACCTAAATAACAAAGCTTACCTATTTTTGCTTCCAATAAGTGCTTGACCTTTTAGCTATTTTCCTCAGTGTTATATTTACTGACTTTCTATTCTTGGACCAATGGAAAGTTATTTGCATTGCTTTAATTTCAGAAAAGTGTTTATATATGCAAATTAAAAATAGAATTGTGTGAAAAGAAAGTTCACGTCTCTTTCATATTAAAACAATAACATCTAAACATTAATCATCTTTCTGTGCTTTTATTATCAAACCCAATTACATGATACTGAATTTCATAGGCCTGAAAAGAAGTTTAGATAGTGAACATACTCTGTAACATTAAGATGCTATTATTAGTATTTAAAATTATAGTATGGTAGACGTTGTTTTGCAGTTATGTCCAATTTACCAAAAGTTTCCCTGTTCATGCAATAGAAAAATTATATGGGAGCAACACCATAAGGGCTGCAACATGGAATTGTCTTTTTTAAAAGCTGCTATTGAAAATACCTGGGTTTTAATAAGATATATTATTTTGGGGTTTTTTTATACTAACAAGTCAGGAAGTGGGTGGGCATCTCTGCTGTGACATTTCAAATTAATTTAAAAGAATGTTAACATTTTATAATGACTGGTCATTTAGTTTGGGAGCTGGAAAAAATTGCATCTTGGCTACAATAAAATGACAAAAAACAGGAAAAAAATCCAGACTTACATTGTGTGCACCATCTTCTGAGGGCCTGATCCCAGGGCCAATGAAGATAATGGGAATATTTTTGATTTTGATTAAATTTCAGAGACAACACATTATCAGATCCACAGAATGTCTCAAATTACCAGGTCTTATTCTGCTTCCAAATACACTGTATTAATGTAAAACTAGTCTCCTCAGGGGGATTACTTTAATGTTGCCAAAAATGAAATTATATGATACTTCCTAAAACAGAATTAAGCAGAGTATGAACCTTTAATTAATAGTATGATGTAAGAAATAGATACAGTAAGGTAAGAAAAAAACATGCATCAAACTTTTCACATCTGAGTTCTTAGGATTTGCTTCTCTTCCCACAGAGTTATTTAACAATGCCTTGGATAAAGAATTGTGGACTCTGTGTCCTCTGTGAGCAACCCAAAAAGATAAATATCACTGTATGTGCTGGAACTTATAAGTCCATGTGAAATATGTCTCATGGTTCATTCCAGGGTCCATTTGAAGTTTTCTTGGTAGATGGAACATTTATAACATCTTTTATTTCCCTCATGCAGTGTCTCTGGAGCCTAATATTGTTGTAGGACCTTCAGTTAAATCACTTAGCCAGAGTCTGTGTTCAATCTGATGACCTACTTTCATAAGAGTCTCAAGAATTTCTTTAAGGTTTCTATGTCTATATTAACATTATTGGAGCTGGCTAAGTAGTTCAAATGTTATTTGGGGATAGCTGAGGGGCATTCACATATGCATAAACAGTCCTAGTTGCTTTTTTAGAAAAAAAAAAACAAGCAAAAAACAACAAACCAGAATAAAAGTGATCCTCCATAATATTTAATTAATAAGATAAATTTTATCATTAATAAAATCTTTCTTAGTACTGAAGTTATGAGGTTGAGGGTTTTTTGGGTTTTGGGGTTTTTTTTGGTTTTTGGGGGTTTTTTTCTGACTCTTCAATAACTAATCAACCCAATGATTTCACAGTTTCCACCAAATTTCAATAGATGACAGGTATCTCAAGGGCAATACCCAATTTTGGTTCACATAACCCAGCTATGATCTGGACATCTCCATTCCAAAGTGTGGCACCAGCTTTAGAAGAGTCATTTTTTATTTTAGCTTTGTCAGTAATTTGTGCCTTTTGTAAGTGAGCTGAAATAGATCCCACTGGGGACAAATAATTTCCCCTATTTTTAGAACTTTTCTGAACTCTCACAGTAACCTGGTACTTCTGATAGCCCAGCCTAGCCACCATCCAGAGGAAACCAGGCAGGCAGCAAAATATCCTTCTCAGTGATTTTACTCTATTATATTTATCTACTTTGAAAACATGAGTTAGCAGAAGACATAAAAAAGAAGTGCAATACTGGAAGAACAACTGAAATAGAACATGTAGGTCAGTCTCTCCCTTCTCTGTTTCATATCTTTGAGTGGTACCTTTTGATTTCTGAGTCCATGGTTTATTTCTTCTGTTCTCATCTCAATGCTATGTCCTACATCCCTGGCTCACTTGGGGTCTTCTAAACCTGACAAAATGCCAGATTGTATCAGATTAAAGTCTTCATTGATTTCACACTCCAGCAAGAAAGCTTTTAGTATATTTGAACCCTGGATGAAATCCAGTTTTATTTATAGGATATGTTAGTGTGTAGCCATTACAACTAGCCAGAGCAAAGGCACTTAGTAAAATGCCTTGCTCAGCTGCATATATTTTCTGTCTTATTTAGGTGCAAGGAGTAAGAAAAAGACCTACACAGACAAAAAAAAGAACCAACTTCTGCTATTGAAAATAAACTATATGTAATGCCATGTTGAGTTCCTAACAAACAAAGACTCTTAAGTCCTACAGGCCAGATACAAAACTCATCTCTACAGCAAGATTTGTCATGATGTAAAACAGGTGTAGACCCTAAGACTATTTCAGGAGAAAATAGTGTGACACGTTACTGTGTTCACATAATTTTGGCCAACCTGTTTACTTCCAATGTTTGTGAAGAGTACGATTTTATCTTCTACATGTCTATCTTGGGAAGTGACCTTGGCACCAAAGTCAGGCCAGAAATGGCCTTGATGGGTTCATCACCACACCTAGACATGGGTGGCAAGGAAGGCAGCAGCTGCTGTGACAACAGCAAATACTCACACAGGGCTGTGCTCGTATTCCTAAAGAAATACCAGAAAAAGCTGTCCCAGTGTGACACATACCTGGAGCCCCCAGTCCAGAGAGCCAGCAAATACCGAGCATAATGTCTGTGTGACAAGGCACTGCAGAACGAGGTAACAGTTCTCTTGAACTGTTTCTAGTTAACAAAACTGTTTCTAAGTTAATAAAAAGCTAAATGGCAACGTAAGGAACATAACACACCCACCTACTTGGCTGTTTCCAAGAATCAGTCACAGCATCTGACCACTGTCAGAAATCTAAAGTCAGTGAAGAGGTATCAGCACTTATCCTGCAGCCAACAGCTAAAATGGGCTAGATGTGCCCTAAGAATGCTAATTTCTTATATTGATTCTAAAATGGTCCCTGTGGGACAAGCTCAGATGGACCTGCATTGCAAACACTTGCAATCAGGTAAAATGAATCTGAATCAAACTTCCCACTGCAAGAATCTGTAATAATAACAGATGATACTTTAAGTAATTACAGGAAATCCTGGAGCTTTTTGGATAGTATCTTAGGTGCACATCAAAAGGAGGAACAAAGTCGCAGCAGGAGGGAGGTCTTGTACTAATAGCCCACATGAATACCCCATGACTGTAATTTTTCAAGATAAACAACTTTTCAATGAGGAAATCTATCAGCTGAGCTGCCACACTCTCATGTAGAACTTAGGACATAAAGTAAAACAAGCATTGCTTATGTTAGGCTGAATTCGAGAATGAATATTTTCATGTCTGGAAACAAAAAAAAATACTCAGGGTATTTATGGTATGTTTTCCAAAGAATCTTCCTTCTTTCCTTCTGGACAAGTTTATGATAAATAAAGGTAGACTCCACATGGCAGATTTTTTTTTCTGTATCAATACAATAATTCCTTTCTGAATGGTCTGAAGGTCAAACATTACCTCTGCTTTATGCAATGCTATGGTTTGGTTTTCTTTCATTCTTCTATTCCTTGTTCTACAGAAAATATTTTCTGACATGGGGGAGGTCTCTGGCACTTTATATTTACAAAAATCAACCTCGTGGTTTCTTGGCTGCCACCTCACATAAGGGGTTCTCTTCACATGCTGGCTGCCTGAGACACTGGGAGTGCAGACAACTGTGGAATTTGTGATCTTCTTCAAGTTTCCTGATTTATGAGAAGGAAAGAAGGAATTATTTCTCATATAAATAGTGATGTTAAATAAAATAGATCTGGAATTTACCTTTTTTAGTGCTTTTAAAAGTACTTACACATTTTCTCTTGGCTCTTCCTAAAGACAAAGTTATTACCTAAGAGATTGAAATAATGCCTTTTGAAGTAATTCAAGCAGTTCAGTCCATAATGTACTCCAAGTGATAACTAAGAGGTGACCTGATCACTGTGCATAAGTATCTCAGAGTGAAGAGATATCTGGTGCTGCAAAGCTCTGGCATTCAAAAATGGCAAGGGGAAATCCCAAGGCTGAAAGAAAAAGTGAGTCAAAATGAGGCAGAAAATTAGGCATACAGGGGCATTTTGTGTGTGTGTGCCTGTATTTAGTTGACTGGGTTTTGTAATTAAGCTTTGGAAATGTTTGTTCAGGAAAGGGATGACCTCTCTATCATTCTGCATTTCTTTAATCAGGATTGGAAATCTGCCTACAAGAGAGATAGAATTACAAGACAACTTGACAGACGTGTTATTTAAAGAACTTCTTGTGTCTATATTCTACAGAAAGTTAGACTAAAATATATTAGTAAGAATGAGTCCAAAAAGTGCTCTGCAACACCAAAAAACTCTTATAGTATTTAACTTACTTGTGAGTGATATTATCCAACTTGATTAACTGCAACATAGGATCCCACTCTGGATGGACCTGGGAGGGATGGCTACTTGTGTTTGATAATGTTATTTCCAGTGTTGTGTTCTTACGAATATGTTATCTTTTCTGGTTTAAGAAGTAAAATATCCATGCACCTGGAAATGTTGTTTTCTCTTGGATCATTCAAAGACTGTTGATAGCAAACACCCATGAACAAGTTAAGCAGGTATTGAAAAGCAAATGGGATTTTCCAGCCATTCTTATCCTTGATCATAACACGGTCCCCAAGGTCCAGTTAAATATTTCAAAATAGCTGGTTTTACTCTCACTGGGAAACCCAAACCCTTTTCAGGCTTCCTGCAAGTGTTTTATAATGCTGGATGACTTATGTTTTGATGAAGGATTATAATTGCTCTATGAATGACTCTTGTCATTCCATTTCCCCTTTCATTCTCCCACAGATATTTTGCAAGGAAGCAGTATACAGTAAAGGTGCAAGATAGCCACCTCCAGAATTATCACTTGAATGTGCTCACCCTATAACAGCAGTTTTAAGGATGTTTCCTACTGGTTTTGCAGTATAGAAAATATGCACCTGCATTCAGAGAGTCCATTTAAAACCTCCTGTCATAACTGTTAACATGGTTACAAAATAAACTCGCTAAAAGACAAAAATATAAGAGCAAGAACTCCTTGTTAAGTTTTTTACTCATTGCAGGTAAATTGGCCAGACTTTGAACAGTGGTCAAGCTTAAGCTGTTTTTTTAATATGGGTCTGACCACAGGCTCTTTGAGAAGAGCCATGGTGCAGCACTGGAGCAATCTGGACCCACTTTACAATTCCTGCTTTTGTCATGATCTTTGGAGGAACTGAAGCATCTCATTAACCAGATCTCCCTCTCTGTTAGTGGGAAGACTATTCCTCCCTAAGAAGCATTACAAAATCTGATTATATGAGGTGTGTGGAGTTCTTTTATATCAATATGAACAGGGATTGTGTAGAAACTCTTAATGCAACAGCTCTGAATGAGTTCTTTAAATTCCTAAAGTAAAAAGTTTTCCTCTTGCTCACTGCTTTGGATACCATCACAGTACCTTCTGCTTTGTGACTATCAAGATTAAGATCACAATAATATATAAACTAGACGAAACACTGAAGAGTGTTTTTTGGTAGCTCAGATGAATTCCATTCAGTTGGACCAGTATTAGCCAAAGATATTCAGGGAAACACTCCCAAGAAATTGCTTCCTGAGACAAACTGAACATTCAAGAACACTCAGTTCCAAAATCTGATTTGTTCTGACACTCAGTTTTATTTAGGCAACTCTGACAGTTATCATCACAGTATTAACCTGTTAAGCTTTTCTTGATTTGAACAATGAAGGTTAAACCAGACAGGATGGATATCATTGTACCACAGACCAGGCTGAGCCAAATGCGGATTTTATACTGACATGTCCATGTGGTTTGCAGCAGACAGCAGGAAAAAGAACCTTGAAGGAAAGTAGGAAAATAGGCAAATGAGAGGGGATCATCCACTTGCTGAAGTACAACTGGCATCAACCTCATTCATACTGATTTGGGTTTCTTGAATTTTTTCTGGACAGTTTGTTTGGCCTTGACCAGGAAGTCATTAAAAAAAAGCAGAAAAATGTTACATACTGGAAAATTCTTCTTTGAAATAGAAGAATTTTTTCCAGTGTTTTTCATTTTCAAACTTGGGTTAAAAATTGCTGCCTTAAAAATACCCTTAGACCTTTTCCCCTGCAAGGCTCCTCTCCCCAGTGTTTCATCGTGGTGTTAAATTCTTTCTGATAATCTGAGCACCTGACTCTACCTGACATTTAAGTGAGATGCACACCCACGTCTGAAGGCAGGCTTTGGCTCTTTGAATATAAATTTTTCTTTTTTTTTTTAATTACAGAGAAAAGAGTGAAATTATGATAAAATAATTCAAAGGGATGGCTTATGGACTGCTCTCATCTATTTTCTGCCAACAAAACAAGCAAGTTTTTGTTTGACACAGGTCAAACATACATAAAACAAAATTTACTTACATAAAATAGTGCACACATTCCTGCTTTAATGAGGATGGGGGGTTTTTGTTTTTTTTTTTTTTCCTGTTTGTTTGTTTTGTTTTGGAAACCATCTTAATTTTGTTCTTTTAAACAGTTAACAGTTCCATTCAGTTTTGTGTTCAGTGTGTTATGCTAAATTTCTTTAAAGGTATTAGCTTAAATTGAGATATTATTATGGGTTGTATGAAGATTATATTTTATCCAGTGTAAAACTACTCTTAAAT
Source organism: Acridotheres tristis (assembly GCA_037013685.1). NCBI lineage: Eukaryota > Metazoa > Chordata > Aves > Passeriformes > Sturnidae > Acridotheres > Acridotheres tristis. The sequence continues at coordinate 141,314,591 of CM072886.1, read as the reverse complement.
GAACAAGTTATTTATAAGATGCCTTACTGATAGATTCACAAAGGCACCTGAGAGGCTACTCTTTGTATTGCTTTTTCATTTAAAACTCCTGTTTTGTTGTTGTAATCTAATTTTTGGACTTGCGTTCATATGACAATATACTAATCATTCTCATTGCAAGAGTGTCCCACTAAGCTCACTGGGAGTGATTTAATGATAGTATAGTTCAAACACTCACTTTCAGAATTTATTTTTGAAATATGTGGACCCATTCTGAACTATTTTGCTTGAAGGAGTCCCAATATTTCTTCTTAAGATATAAATATTTATAATAGGTGCACTGAAATAGTCTCCAGAAAATACAAAGCCAGATGTTAATGGAAGAATTTTATACAGATGACAGAAAAGTCGGCTCTTTTATTCTGAGTAAATAAGAATAAATTATGTTTTATTCATAAATGGAATTTTTGAGAACTCCTTGTTTAACCTTGTTATCCTATTCCCAGATAAACTGTGGAACTGGGAGCCAATACCACAAACTGTTAAGCACAGCCTGCAGGAAGCTGAGAGCTCTGAACTCTGGTTGACTTGGTTTTAGGAGTGGAAGAAGTTCATTTTTGCCCTCAGATGGATACTCCAAGAGCTCTTTGAAATCACTGCAGTCAGGCAGACTCCAGACATTAGCACTGCATGAGCTCTCTTCCTTCAAAAGATATTTTGCATAACATGAAATGAATCAAGAGACCAAAGACTGATGTCTAAGCAAAATGTGTACTTTGATGAAAGGAGCACTTGAGGAAGACTGTCTTCAGTTGCTAATTATATAATGTCTTTAATATTTTTGAACCTCAGTGCTGTGAAAGGGAAGGATAGAAAGAAGTACAGCAAAGTTAGGGGATCAGCCTGTGTTGTGAAAGGTCATAGCTCAGAAACCCTTCTCTTCACAAAGAAAAAGCTGCTCAAAACCATTGCATCCAATCTCTCTCAGCTCAGTCCGTGCCTCAGAGGCAAAGGAATTACAGGAATATACACTGCACTTTGTTTTTAAACTATAAAAAAGCAGGGAAAGTCTTGCTTCTCCCCTCACCTGCAGCCAGGGAGTAACAACTTCCCACATCTATTTCATCATTTTAACCCAAGAACAGTGGTCCAGAGGCCATTTCCTGCAATCTGACATTGAACAAAGCTATTACCAGTAGAAAAAGCATGATGCAAGTTTCAGGGAAGTCACATTACTTTCTGGTAGCTGTGAAGGCAGCTGTGGGCATCCCTGTCACTATCTATTACTTTCTACTTGGCTTGCCCAGCAGTCACCTGTGTTTTCCTGTGATTCATTTGTAACTGTTCTGTTCCCTTTTCTGTGACTGGTTGTGAAATGGTTGTGAGAGCATCCATGGCTGAGTGCCTTCGTCTCTGAAAATTGCAACCAGAAAAACTGCATGAATGAACACACACACATATATATTTCTTTTTTAATATCTGTTGAATTTTTTCTATTTCTGTTTCTAACTCTGCAAGAGCTAAACCTCCCAGTCACCACAAAATATCCATCCCCTTGCTGCTGGTTTTCTCCCTTTTACATGTTGCTGACACAGAGGTCTCCAGTCTGTTCCCTTTCTAGCAACGTTGCATTTGTACATTTTTAATGTGTGCTGCCTATTATGTTCATAATAAGCTATGCTGGTAAAGGGATCAGGCAAACACATATCTGCCAAATGAAAACTTATTTTTGCTATGTTCTAAACATATAAAGGTACTTTAACATCTGACAGGTCTGTCATATGTAATCTTAGCCTTATTTAAGATATAAGTAAATATCAATACATAGATATGAATAAAGATTATATAAAAATTTTATATAACTGTATAACAAGTATATGTGGGTATATGTTTATAGATATACACACAAATTATCTGTATACTTATATATGAAACATTTGCTTCTCATGGTGTGGATAGGTTTCCTTTTTGTTTTAACAGCACTGAATTCACAAAGGCAGAACTTGTCTCTCTGAGAAGAAGAACAGCCAACACAACAAACCAGGAGCATTTTTCAATGAGGTCAAAAAAGCCATTGAACAATGTACTGTAATTTCTGAGAAGGTCATTTCTACTAAGGAAATTGTATCCTAAAAAGGAAAGGCCAACTAAGGAGCCTGCAGAGAACAAAAGACAGTAAATTATGGAGCTCCAGACCCTACCTAAATGCTGTGTCTCCTTTTGGGTAGCCTGGCTCAGTCTCAGAATCCAAAGCAACAAAGCCAGAAGATTCCGTTTTACCTTAGGAGTCAAATATCAGGGCAGATCACTTAACAACGTATCACAGGTCTATAATCAAAGCCATCTTTGCAAAAATGCTAAATATCTATGGCAACCTATCCATGTCGGCTTCAAAATATCCATTTCCCCTGATGACATTGTGTGTATGCTGGGCAAAAAAAAAAAGACAGCAAAATAAAAACAGAAAACTAACCTCTGCCCTGAGGTTGGCTGCCTCTATGGCTTCCTCCTGGACTTGCACCATCCTCCCTCCCTGTCCCAATGAGGCAGCAGAATTCCTCGAGGGGGATAGGTGTCTAACCTCTGCTGATACAGTGATTCAACAGAATGGGCTGATCACTTGTGCAGTGAAAATTAGGAAAAAAAGACCATCAAACCTCAGAAGGAGGAGCAACCTTTAAAAACTAGATGTTTTGTCCTTGGCAATTCAGTAATCTGCTGTGCTGGCACTCTGCATTGTCACTAGCTAGCAAACGTGAATCCTCATATTTATGAAGTTTTCTACATGGAAAATCCCTTTTCCATCAGATCTGTCCCCAGCTCACATTACTGGGGAGAGGAGGTGCTGTCACTCTGTCTTGTCCCTGCTAATGCTCAATGGGCTTGCAGCTGCTTTTGAGGTTCAGTGAACAGATGCTTTTTTGGGAAGTTGTGACTGAATCACTGCCTTCATTTCAGTTGAGATGAGGGCTAAATGGAGGGAATCCAAATTGCCTGGAGAGTACTACATGAGAAAATAGCTGAACACAGAATGGTCATTTCTCCTGGTGTTCAGCAAAATTTGACAAGCATCACAAAAGTGGTGTTACTGAAAAGGGAAGCACTTGTATGTGGACTGCAGCTGTAGTGCTTTAAAGGAGTACAAAAAGTGCCTGCCTGACTAAAGCATGGAGAAAATTTACATTTAAAGATGATTATGATAAGCAGGGCTGAATGAAAAACAGCCTCTGCCATATTGTAAGGACCACTAACTGTTTCTGCTTCTTTACTTCTAATACATCAGGTTTTAGTTATCATCTGTGCTTTTAGAGGCACTTAAAGACACCCCTATCCCATTTCATACAAACTTTTCTTGTAGTCTATGCAGAAAGAAATTAATAGTAGACTCTGCTGTGAGTTTGGGGTTTTGGCTATTAAAAAGCTAATTTGGGGATTTGGGATGATTTTGACATATAGAAGACAAAACCCTTCATTAAGGAGCTCATAGTATAAGGCCAGCACAGACTTGTGTTGTTGGGATGGGATGGAGCAGTCTTTTTACCCTAGATGAAAAATTATGAAAAATAGGAAATTCCAAATCTGCTTAAAAAAATTACCATGTGTGCAGCTCAGCAGCAGATGGTGGTGAAGTGGGCTGGTCTCAGCCTGTTGACTACCTGGTCAGCTGCAATAAAGCTCCTGATATTCAGTTAAAATTGCCCTCAATTAAAAAAAAATATATATATAGTCCCTTTTCATCACTCCTGGTTTTCTCTGTATACTCAAGAGAAAAATTTCTAAGATGTAGTCCTGAGCCTAGAAACTGAAATTGCAGTTTTCCCAATGGAACTTCTACAGTTTATTTCCACTGGACATGTGCCCATGCTATCCAAGCCAGCTACTCAGGTGCTAAATCACTGATGGCTCAGCTTTCACTGCAGCTCCTGAAGATGTCTTTTCATTTGTTAGCTTTTGGCTTTCAATACTGCTGCACTCAATTTCTTTTTTGTGCAAGCATCACTTATTCCCATCTGTTACCTACCTCCCCTCTCTTTACAGTACGCTTAATCTGATAGACATTGTCCAAACATGGATGAATATCTCAATTTTGTCCTTTAGAGCTTCATCAAACAAAATGCCAAACAGCAATACAGTCAGATTTTAGAGGATAAGCAGTTTTTTCATCCATTTTAAAGTTACTGCCTCCCACACTTAGAGGTTTGATACAGAGCACTTCAGCAGTGGGCAGAGATGAATAGCCTGACAAACATTCCTTTGTATGGAAACATCTTCTGTATGGAGGTTTCTTTCTTGAAGGACCCTGAAATTCCAAAACAATGCCAAAGGCACAGCTTTTCTAATGCTGCAGCGTTGCCATCTTTGAAGTCAAATCAGCAGCCACATGAAGGAAAACCTTCTGTTCAAATGCCAAGCTCGGTAAGTTTAGAGAAAGACTAAACTCTTGTAGTTTCCAAGGTGGCCCTGAGTCAGGAGAATAAGGTTTAATATCACATCTTAGGGAAAGTTAGATTCAGATTTGACATGCAGAGAAGGAGAGGATCTAATCCTCTATAGCACCAAGGCTCACTCACATTTATCTTCATTCCTGGTGAACAGGGACTTTACATCTTTTTACCTCTGGCAATGGAATTCTGGTTGCAGTATGACAATTAGTTGACAATGGGTATTTGCATCTGTGTGTTTAACCCTCTTACAACCCCAGTCTCCTTATCTCTCTCCCCCTCGGACAGGGACTTTGGGAAGGTTTCTGCATTCCCAAGAAATTGGCAGCATGTCCCTGGCCTGTTCTGTGCCTTTGCAGGTCTCATTATCCTTTGGAGAGAGCTCACTCTCAATTTGCTCATCTTCAGTGCATCAGTGCAGCCACGTGGAAATGGCTTTGAAATTTACCTTTTCAAATCTCAGCTTTGTATATCTCCTTTGATGTTTCTTGTCAGGTTTTCCAGTTGTCCGTTCCTCTCGCTCCTCACCACAGCTTCCTCTCTCCAGGCAGTGTTTTCCCCAGGCTTGTGACTCCCTGAGCATTCTAACTTGCAAAGGCATTTTCAGTCACAGAGTGCCTGTCGCTGGAGCTCGAATTCACTCTGCTGCCAACAACAGTGTATGTCATCCTCAGTGGCTGTGACAGAGTTGGACAAACACTGGAAAAAAACCACAGAAATATTCTGACAAAGAAACTTTGGAAGCTGTACGAAGTTATAGTTGCTTGAATGCTCAAGCAAGGCTGAGGAATTTGTGATGAACTGTGTTCACAGAGAAAGAGCTGGGACAACTTGCACTTTAGATCTTCAGACTCCTGCAATGTTCAGGTAGATCTGAAAGTCTCATTGGGCCTCCAGGTGTGGCCACATTTGGCAACAGATCACAGTTCAAGCTCTTTGCTTCATCACTGTCTTTAGAATACACTGGCTAGAGGAATGGTCCTCAAAGGAGTAACTCTTTTTGTCACTTCTTTACTTAATTGGATTCACACTCAAGAGGATTCCACACAGACACTTGAAGGAAATCATTACTACAATGTTTGTAGATCATCAGTTCAAGAAGAAAATGGATGGTTCTTCAACTTGTTTATAAGACATCAGTCAAGGGGCTCTGATAACCTCTTTCTTATTCACAGTTGCTGACTAGAGTGTTATATAATGTATATGTAAGACTGTTTCCTATATATATATATATATATACACATATTTATTAATTTATATATATTTTTATTTATTTTTATATATTTTTATTATTATATTATATTATATGCTTGCTAAGGAATGGTTTTCTACAGCCTGGTATGTGATGTGATTCTTGCTTTATCCTCTCTTTTTCTACGCACTCAGCTGACACATTTCTTATTTAAAAGGAAGTTTTCCAAGACTCATGAAGGCAAGCAAGCCATCTCCAGAATATTATCTTAATCAAGCTCACAGAATGTTCTGGGACAACTGAATAAATTATTAACCTTGTTGTTACAAATCAGTTCATATACATTAAAAGCTGCTTCAGAGTCAGTTACATAGTCTAACAAATATGTTAATATATAAGCAGTCCAAGTAAAACAAAGCAGATCCTTATAAAAACTAAAATATTCTGAATCTTAATGTACAGAAGTGGCTTAACTGGCTTCCACAACAAGGCAAAGTTGAAATCATCCAAAATTTCCTTATCTTTCACCTATACACAAATATTGTCACCAAGCAGAATCTGAGAACTTGCTGAAACATGCTCTTGTGATACTGAACACACTGTAGTAAAGTGCTGAAAGCACAAACATGAGAAAATTTCCATTTATCAGTCAGTTTCTTCTCTTACATGATCTTGGTGGCAGATTTTTCCCCCTCTCTTAGACATGTCATTTTGTGCTACAACCTCCACAGCAAAGAGTACATATGGAACACAAATCTAGATTGTCTAAATGAAGGCAATGAAGAAGGGAATCTATTTTATCCTTGCCTCCCTGCTCAGATTTTTCTCCCTATGCTGAGTACAGTCTGTGGAATTTGAAACTGGCACTGGACATGTGGGCTGGGAATGGGAATATCCTGAATTGTTTTATGTTTCCAGTTCTTTATTATTGCTTAGATCCAGCTGGTTTTCAACTGAGGAAGCAGCAGTAGTTGTCTAATACTCCCAATCTCTTTTTTCTGTTTCTGTGCCTCCCTGTGAAGCCCCTGTTAACACAGGGTGTTATCAAAGTGTTCTGTCATTTGATAAAGCAACTTTCTGGAAAACATAATGCTCTCCAGCATGTTTGCAAGGGTTAGAGTGTGAATGGGATCACCATAGCTTGGCATATCTTGAAGAGACTCAGCTGAAGTATTTGAAACTCGGTAACATGAAGCACTGATTGATTTGCCTGCAAAGTAGGACCAAATAGGCTTCTAATGCTTTTTTAAACTTCTTTGCCAAGTGTTCCTTGATGGAAACCCTAGATTTGCTAAACATAACCTCCTTGTGGTGAAGATGACATAAATCTTTATGTTATCCAGGGATTCTTTTCTGTCAAAGAAAATATTTGAATTTCACATTTTGCCTTAGTATCTTAATAAAAGGTAAAGGTTTTAGTCTTTCCAGCCTTCATCCACCTCCTCCTAACCTTAGTAGAAATCATATGAAACTGAAAAAAAACCCCAAACAAATTTAAAAGTTGCTGTGGGAGAGGAAGTGGTTTCTAAGCTTTAAAAAGAAGGGGATAGGAAGGACCAGAAGGAAAAACAGTGATTTTTCCTAGTTCTAATTTCTGTTACATATGTTAAATATATTGAAAATTTAATGTGAAGCCCAGGGGTCTGAAACAAACTGTGGCCCAAAGTGATGCACTTCACAGAGAAAGAAATATCTACCCTGTATAATCAAGTATCAGGTAATCAGTATGGGAGTATTTCATACTGCCACTCAGGGGACAGAAATTCTTGACTGTGTTAAAATAATTGCTGAGTTTGTTCCTGCTGGCTCCTTTCTGTTCCCCTACAGTAATCTCTGCTGGAACACACTTGAGACAGAGATTATACAGTAAGCTTTTGCCTTCTAAAGTCTAACACTGTAAATAACACAGTCCACTCTAATTAGCTTTTGTAAACATGCATCCAGAAGGCAAGGAAGGAAGAGAAATAATCAGTGAGCAATGTAGGTATCCACTGCTCCAGGCACAACATTTGGAATTATTTGCCCAAATGTTGTCATTACAATAATGTTGCCCAGGATAAACTGGATTTGCCCCTTTCCCCAATACTATAACTGAATGACAAATCCTGCAGGTGACTCACTGGCAGCAGGATGCACACTCATGCAGCAAGTCTGCTTTTGGATAGAGACACTTAGTGTGGACTTTCCAGCATGACACATCAAGCTACAAAAATATTTCCAAGCAAATATTTGGATTTCTTGGTTGATGATCAGCTCAGTGTTTCTCAGGCATAAGCATGCTTTCCTCTGTCCATTTTTCCCCTTAGGAATTTCAGTCCTACACGACTGGCCCAAAAGTGCTTTTATATGAATCCTCTTAGTTTTAGGCTTCCCAGTGAGGTAGTTTGGCATCAAATGTGCTTTAAGCAGGGGCAATTCTCTTTCACAAGTTTTGAATATTAGGTCTTGAATGGAAAATACTGCAGATGCATCCTTTTTTAATAGCTCATAAACTCATTTCCACAATGCAAAATTTCTAGAATTATTTTAGTCATGATAAGCAATTAGAAATCAACTTTTCCAGTATCAAACTACCTCTAAGAAGAATACCCTCCTGTTTGGGGAGGAGGATTTGAAGATTGGATATAACATTTCTCCTCTTCTAAATTAACTCTGTTTTTATGAACCAGTTTAACATAGCTCTCTTATAACTTCAAATGTTTTAATGGTCTCCTGATTTCACAGTATTTAGTATTCTCCAAGCTGGAACTGCTGCTCAAAGCACCTTGTTGGAGGAGAACCATCCAGGTCAAAGGCCAAAAAGGACTTGCAATTTCTCCCTGGTTTGGTCACATTGAAAATTCTCCATCCCAAATAAACTGAACTGAGGGAAGAAGAATAGGGAGACAAAATCCATGAGGTCAGTAAAACAGTAGATACATATAGAGTATATATGTAGGAAGGAAACACTTTAATTTTGTTTGGATTTAAAGAAAAAAATAATGTAATTGCTGCTTTGGTCTTTCTTGGAGACCTCTTTTTTTTGTGGCAAAGTAAAAGGAAAAGAATTCAGCTGTCTCATTAATAAATCTGTCTTTGTTTCCAAAAGGAGATCCTTGAACCTAGTTTTCAAATAACTGGAAATACCGTTTTTTCTTAATTTTCAGATATGTTAATAATTTAGTAAGGTTCTCATTCCAGTTTCTAAGGTAACTGCACTTCCATTTCCATTATGATATCCCAGCTTGTTAGCTCTCTTGAGGCAGGGTCCCATGGTGCTGCCTCTCTTAATTGGCCCTTAACTAAACCCCCTCCAACCCTTTGCCAGGCTCACTCTGAGTAGCTGCTCTGACATTTTTCTCCAGCCTCTTCAGCTCTCCCAAGGTTAAGAACTATTTACCAAGAGCAAAATAATTGATTAGGAAATGTGCCTCAAAACAGCAGCCACCCAGTGCACCTACTTGGTGGTCACCAGACTTCCAACACTTCTAGGGCTCTGAAGTATTTTTCCTTGTTAGTCACAGTGAGTTATTAGAAGACATTTCTGTCCCCAGTCAGTATTGGTATTTTTATAAATGGTTGAAGCTTCTTTTGGTTTGCCTTTGGGCCTTAGCAATTTGTGTGGTAGCCCCCTTGGAGAATGAGCTTTAAGTATTTTCCACTTGAAGCTATGCAAAGTTGAAAACAGTATTAATTAGCTCCCTACATCCTTTTCATATTGAAGGAAACACCTCATGTATTATTTGTCTGGGAACACAGGTACTGACAAAAACTTGAGTTTCGTTAGGAAACATTTCTAACATTTATAAAGTTAATCCGATCTTCTTTAAATACTACATAGCTTGAAAGCATCTGTCACAAGTCTTTTTTGGCTTCCTTCATCTTTTTAGCATCAACAGAGTCTGCCACACCCCCAAAGCCATCTGTGTATCTCATGTAAAACTTCTGCAAGGGCTTTTGTTTCTCTTGACCACCTACATCCCACAAATGGAAAGCATCAGTTTTATTTTTCTCTCTTAAATCCCCACAGTATCACCCCCAGTGTGTGGGAAGAAAGTCAACAAGCCAATTTGGTCTCAGCCTGCAGAGCAGGGGTGCCCCCCAGAACCCCTGTGCTTGGAAATGGGGCAGGGTGTGCAGCTCAAAGGACTTGCATTAAAAGAAATGCAAGAACAGGCTGCTACAGCAGGCAGGAGAGGGGGGCTCATGCCACTGTCCAGGACCAGAGCCATGAACAAATCCCTCACGATTCTATTCCATATTGCTCTTGTGGTATTTTAGCACTAAACTGAAGTAACTCTTCAAAAAGTAAGAGCTATATTCAAAAAGTAAACCTATCATCTCCTTCATGTGGTAGTTTACCTTCTCTCTGCTCAAGATATGAGCAAGAGTGATTAATTTGTTTTTGCTGAACCTCAGTTTTATTCTACTCCAATTTCTTTTTTATTCAGAAAATAATTCTGATATGCATTGTTGCTCAGAATTTGAAACAAATCTTTCTCTGGGGTTTTTAAAGGTTGAAAATCCAGTTTCATTATAAACTTCAGTGGGTTATTTCTGTGTTTCAAGGACACGCTCAGCAGCAAATCTATCATTCTAATATTCATGAAAAACTCTGTTCCTGGGAAGACGCTATAAAAATTTGCAAACTCCTGAAATTTAGTGACAGAGAGAACCAGAAATATATTTGGCCCCATGGTTCAAAGCCTACTGAAGTCAGTGGGCCTTTCCCACTAACCTCAATAGTTCTTTTCATTGCAATTTTTTATAAGATTGAGGCAAATAAGTAAATTGAATTTTTAGCCATGTTTTTTGTCAGTTTCATCATTATTGACTCCAAATTTCAAATGGAGGGATTATAGCCAGGAAGAGGAGAGCTGAAATTATTTTAAAAAATTGCATGAATATCATCAAGACATTTGTTCTCTAGTTTTTTAAGGTGAGAGATTAAGACACGGTTTAGGACGGACTAGAATGACGCCAAAATGACCCTCCAGTTTTTCTTTTTGTGCTCAGGCTACGAAGCCTTGCAGCATCACTGCTGCTCCCGAGCAGGTCCTCCCTGGAGCATGGCAGCTGCTCAGCAGAGAAGCAGCCACTAGAGAGCATGACGAGACCAAATAACCTCCCGGGTGTGGTTTGGGTCCAGGCTGGAACCAGCTCTCCTGGGGTACAAAGCTGATGCTCTGAAACATCTTTATGACTGAGAGCTGTGAGCAAAGACAAAAAGCCAACAGAACTGCAAATCTTCAAAGGGAAAATAAAAGAGCACTGACCTCGACCTCAGTGTATTAAATGAAAGCAAGCATGAAACTGTCTCATCTGTTTCCTGCCTTTCATATGAAAATTGTATATAAATGTCTCCATTAAAGATGTATTTTGACTCAATGGAAAGTCTTCAGATAAAGTACATATAAATATGTATGTGGTGCTGGTAAACCTCTGAATAGCATTGCTTTATGGCTATTTCTCCTGTGTAAAGCAGCCTTCAAGGCTACAAAAAAAAGAGATAAAATGGAAGAATTAAGTTTAGTATATTTGGAGAACAAAAGCAAAGCTAAATAATGAGTAAATTATACAAAAAATATTTTAATCATTCTGCAGATGTTTATAATGGTAAAAGGAGAAAAGGGAGGTCTTTGGAATGGCATAAAGGGCTCTCAACTTTTTATCTTTAGCTCTGTGATCATCTATCAATAAATACTGGGAAACTATCTTAAGTGAGTTGAGGTTTGGAATTTGCACCTGTTGGGGCAGTGATTTGTACTATGAAACAGGAAAAATTGCACATTTGGTACATTATTCAAGGATGGAACAGAGTAGGAAGAAGAGAAAGAAATTTCCTTCACACTGTGAGAAGAGCCGTCTTTTCCAGCAGTGAGGATACAGACTGTATGATGCCGATGTGCTGAGGTTTTCCATGGGCTCGAAACTTGGCAGCTTTTATTCAGGGAAAAAATAGCTTAAAGGATGGCTCTGTTCTGAGCTTGGCACAAGGGAACACCCATCCATGGGCAGCAGAATGGCCCCAAGTCTGTGTCTCATCAAAGCTGGTTACTCCACAGCGTGTTGGTATTACATGGCACTGGTCCTACAGACAGCCTCTAGTAGAAAATGGAGTATGCAAAACACAGAAATAAAAAACTCAACCCAAAAACCCAACTCCTGACTTTCTCCCCACTGCCCCCCTGGAAATGGGCAAAACTGAATCCATGATAACATCCATAGTTCATTGTAGAGAAAAAGTTGGATTTCCAAAGGAGACCAAACTGTTGGTCTGGCTAGTAGAAATCTTCTGCCTTCTTATAAAAAAAAGTGGAGGATATTCAGTAATCTTGCCTAGCAACTAAGGTTCTCTTTGAATTCTCATCTATTTCAAATACCCATGTACCCTTTCTGTAAGTTACTAATTTTAAAGCCTGTTTTCTCTTTTTCATAATGCCTCCTACTTCATTCCACAAGCTGAGGACCAGGGCATAGGGGTATCCTTTGTAAACTTCTTTACTTTCTGACATGGCTCAGCTTCTCCATCGTAGGAGCCTTTAGGTTATTCCCTAAATCACCAAGGCTCTCCAGCATCCAGTGTAAAAAAAGAGAAATCAACCGGTTTGGGTGTATTTGTATTGAATGAAAAAGGTTGGAATTTGATCTACTTAAAGAATACTGAGACAGGAGACAAGATTCTTATTGACAGGTACAACTTTATTTCTGTTGACCACAATAAATTATAATCCAGTACAAAAGAGTTTTAACCTGCCAAGGGCAGGATCTTCACAGGCAATTAAACAAAAGATAAAACTTAAGTACTCTCATGATGCTCTAGAAAGCATGAAGTTTCTAAAAATTTCACAAGGGATTGAATTAATAAAGTGATTTTTTTTTTTTTTTTTTTTTAATATGGTGTGTTATTTGCTGAGCCAGGCAAATACTGGCTGCCTGGAAGAAGAAGGGAGAGAACACTGAAACAAATCACGGACAGACCTGTGGCTATCAGAAGTAAATATGCATCCCTGGGAAGAAAAAATGTACTGAATTGTTGGTGCCATCCCACTTGCACATATAATCATAGAATGGCTTGGATTGTGAGAGGTTTTGAAGATCATCTAGTTCCAACCCCCCTGACATGGGCTGGGACACTTCAACTAAATCAGGTTCTCAGAGCCCATCCGACCTGAGCTCCAACACTGCCAGGGATGGAGCATCTACCACCTCCCTGGGTAACCCGTGCCAGTGTTTCTTCAGCCTCTTCATAACAAGATTTCTTCCTTATATCTAGTCTACATATACTCCCTTTTAATTTAAAATAATTACCCCTTGTCCTGTCACTACAGCCCTGCTAAAACTTTGTGTCCCGAAAGGATGCCACAAGGTGTCCCTTCTCTTCTCCAGCCTGAACAAACCCAGCTGTCTCAGCCTGTCCTCATAGGAGAGGTGATCCAGCCCTCTGACCATCCTTGGGGCCTTCCTCTGGGCATGGTCCATGTCCTTCCAGTGCTGAGGCTCCTGAGCTGAAGGCAGCATGGCAGATGGGGTCTCACCAGAGCAAAGCAGAGGGGCAGAATCCCCTCCCTCCTCTGCTGCCCGTGGTGTTTTGGATGCAGCCCAGGACATGTTTGGCTTTCTGGGATGCAAGTGCACATTTCTGAGTCATGTCCAGCCTCTCATTCACCAGGACCCCAAAGTCCTTCTCAGGGCTCCTCTCAACCCCTGCATCCTCTCCCTTTTTTGCCTAGAAATGTTTATTTTTCTTTGTATCCCTTGCCAAGTTCAGCTCTAGCTGCAGCTTGGCCTTCCTGACCCCAACCCTTCACAACCAGACCACATCCCCATACTCTTCCCAGGATACATGTCCCTTCTTCCACTGCCTGTGCATTTCCTTCTTGCCCTTGAGTCTGACCAGCAGGTCTCAACTCAGCCATGATGTTTTGCCTTTCTTGCCCTATTTCTTACAACATGCACTTTTCTGACCAGACTGCAGTTCTGGGGTTGGAGCCCACAGTGGGAGATGGCACTGTCCTGCAGAGCTGGATGCTGCAGCAGTGTCAGCAGATGTGAATGGCACAGGCTGTAGGTGTTGTGGGCTTGCCCATTACACCAGGCAGCATCTGCTGTCCATCCCATGAGTAGTCCTGCCATAGTGAGAGTGCAGTGTGGTGCTTTGGGTGGTGGAGATGACAGTCATCCTGATAGCAGGCTGGCACTGCCATGGACATCTAGGAGAGCCCAAACGTGTCATATGAAACAGCAATTTGAGCTTTTCTTGTTGAAGTAAGGTTTGCAAGACGATGAGGGGCCTGTCATTTCCTGCCACCCCATCAGTAAGAGCCTTGGTGGGCACATTGTGAACCAGGTATTCCTAAAATACCAACCAGTATGCTTGCAGGAGCATCCCAGGGACCAGACAGGGAGGATTTTTTGTTTGCTCTCTTGGAATTATAGATATAACAGAGTTTGGTTTTGAATGAATTGTTGTTCAGTTGATAGTGACAAACAAAAACAAAGAAGGGGAGAGACCTCAAAAATTAAAAAAAAAAGAAGAAAAAAGAAAAGAAAAGAAAAGAAAAGAAAAGAAAAGAAAAGAAAAGAAAAGAAAAGAAAAGAAAAGAAAAGAAAAGAAAAGAAAAGAAAAGAAAAGAAAAGAAAAGAAAAGAAAAGAAAAGAAAAGAAAAGAAAAGAAAAGAAAAGAAAAGAAAAGAAAAGAAAAGAAAAGAAAAGAAAAGAAAAATAAATACTGATATTCCAAGAAGTCTGTATGGGAGGCATGAAAAAAAGCACAAGAATGTTTTATAAGGCATCTCATTTGGATTGGATTCAACCTTGTGAAACCAAGGTTGAAGGAATAGAGCAAAGCAGTTACAGCTTTATAACTCCTTTATGCTTCCAATGGGAACAGCACAATTACCACAACACTAATCTTCTCCAGTAAAGAATGAAGGAGGGATGTCAACTGCATGTTGCTCCCCACTTCAGTTGTTCCCAGAGAGACCATCTTTTACTTTACAGGATTTAGTTGTCATTAGAAGAAGAGATTAAAGAAAAGTAAAGAAGCTATACTCTGTAGAGGATTGTGTGAGTGAACTTGTTCTTGAAAGCGAGGGTGAGACTGGGGAGTGCACAGGAGGTTCTCTGACATGCAAAGGTGGGAGTATATGTGTATGTGAATGTGTGTGTCACTGAGAGACTGAGGAAGCTAGAAAAGCAGGAAAAGATAAGAAAAATATATAAACATTCACAGATACAAATTTTAAAGCTGCTACCCTTGCAAGATCGATTGAAGGTTTGAAAGACTCACCAAGTCCAACTGATTGCTGCTTTTTTCTGCCAGCTGTCCATGGAACTGAAAATCTAAAAAGTAACATTTGAGAAAGTGGATTTGTAAAAAGTGATTAATTTTGTGGCAATCATTTGGTTATTTTTTGAATGAAAATGTTGACTACTCACTAATAATGTGAATTTTGGTATGTTTGTCCTGTCTTCATTTTGGGTTGTGTCAACCTGAATTGACAAATTTGACTCATCACACTGAGCTGAAATACTCTGTGTCAACTCAGTATTAACCTGCAGCCCCCTGGACATCCACCTTCGTGCAAGTTGAAGGTCACTGCCTCTCATCCTGGATTTGTACTGTAGGTCAGAGTCTTGGCCTGTATGAAATTCAGAATACACTGAAGTACACTGACCTGTTTTGTTTGAACCCTGGGGCAGTAAGATTACAACATATCCTGGAACAGTTGTCCATCTGGAAAATCAAATACACAGGAGAGATTAGGGGCCGGAAGCATCCAAACTAGAATTCCCGTGGGGCTCTCCAGCTGTCAAGAAACCTGATCAATGTTGGACCATGTTGGAATAACATGTTTTGACATTTCTAAAGCATATTTTAATGGCATATTCTTTAATACACACACGCACACACACACACACACACACACACGAATCTATTAATTACTGCTGGCTCAATTAAGGCTGAAAACAAATGTGTAATAATTTAAATATACCTTTTAACCAGTTCTAATTGTGCTGGATGACATTAAATGTGTTGTAATTGTATCATTTACACTGCTTGTCTATATTCTGATAATTTCCAGACAGACCCAGATTAGCTGAAAGAGGGGCTTAACAGGAACATATGAAGTTCAATAAAGACAAATGCAAGGTCTTGCACCTGGGAAAACATAATCCAGGATTGCAACACGGGCTGGAACCTGCCTGGATGGGGCCCAGCTTTGTGGAAAATGCCCTGGAGATCCTGGTGGACCAAAAGTTCAGAATGAGTGACCAGTGTGCAGCTGGGGCAGAGAAAGCCAGCAGGAGGCTGGACCAGGACATCCCCAGCAGAGATTGGGAACTCATCATCTCACTCTACTCAGCCAGCAGAATGGAATTCTAGGACCAGGAATGGTCTTAGTATGCAATACTATGAATGCCAGGCCTGGAATACTGCATTCAGGTTTGATCCTTGCTATACAAAAAGGATGTGGACTGGCTGGACAGAGCCCAGAGGGAGGCCACAAAGATGAGCAAAGGAGGGGAAAGCCTGGCATGTGGGAAAAGGCTGAGAGAACTGGGCTTATTCAGCCGTGAGAAAAGAAGCCCTGGGGGAGACAGCTTCATCATATTCCTGTACTTAAAGAATGGCAACAAAGATCAGACTCCTCTTTTATAAGGAGTCATATGGAAAAGATGAGGGGTGATGGGTAACTCCTGGGGAGATTCCAATTGGACATAAGATGAAAAATTTATGAGAATAATCTCCCCAAGGAAGTGGTGGATTCCCTGACATTGGACACTTTTAGGATTCATCTGGACGGGGTGCTGGACCATCTTGTTTAGACTGTGCTTTTGCCAAGAAAGGCTGGACCAGATGGTCCTGGAGGTCTCTTGCAACCTGGTATTCTATGAGTCTGTGATTGTATGAACTGTGGCTATCAAAAATATCAAACGAGTGTGTGCAGGAGTTCTGATGACACTGGAGAGCAATATTTGTTAATCAGAGCAATTCAGGAGAAAACCTCTGCCTTCTGCTCACCCTCTGGGAAGGACTTTGCAAAATAGTTGTACTTACAAAGAGGATGGAGAAGAAAATGACCTTAACTAGAAATTCAATATAGCCCTTGAAACTAGGTTTTGTTTCACTACCAGTTTTTCATTGCTATGAACTTTTACCAGACAGGCAAAATCACAATAGAAGTCTATGATCTTCCATACATCTTTAACTGATCTTTAATTAATGCTGAGAAGGTAGGCTCAGATGCTTCTCAGCTGTTTCTAAGCAAACTAGAATATTAAAGTCTACTTTTTCAGAAGTCCCATGAAGATATATGATATTGATCTATTTAGATATTAAATAATTCGGCATGAATTCCTCCATCCTCCATCATTAGCATTGCTTCACTTCTTAACCCTGTTGCATTGCAGTGTTTTAAATCCAACAGTTTGATTAGGAAGCAAAAGTAAATACATATTGTAGCTGATATTTTCTTATATCCCCTCTTTATTTAGTCTCTGCCTGAATTAAATTGTAAACCTGATTCAAAAGTTTTCCAAATATGTCTTCTACAGAGGAATGTGGGCTGTTTCTGTGTGATAGTTTTACTGCTCCTTTTATTCCAATTGTTCCAAGCAGAGATATCACCTGTGCAGATATTTTATCTGAGAGACATTGGTTCTGACTGTCCAATCAGCAAAAGTTCATGTGCAATGCAAGCCAAGGTCCAAAGAAAAGGTGATCATCAACTAGGTTTCATCTGCCTTATTCCATGGTATGAAATAACTTTGATGATAACTGACCTTGGCTTATGACACATGCTTGTTGCTGAGGATAAACAAGATAATGGAATGAAATAAAATTCTGGCTTGTCCTGGCCTGACCTCCATACATCTGTCACATCCCCTGTTTTCTCCTGGCAAACTGAGGCATCAGACTCCCTTTATCAGGCCTGGCTATCTATATCAGAGCTTGCTGTTGGGGCTTCTGTTGGAGGTAATGAAGATGGAGTCAACATTGTCAATAGAATTAAGGAATCAATTAATCTGATCCCATGTAAACATCTACTTTAAGATTAGATTAATATATTTTTTAGACTTTTTTTTAATTGAAAATGTGTTGCCCGTTGTAATAGCTAATTAGACTGAGGACCTGCTCAGAGGTTCTGATTGGTATTTTCTGACAGATTTTATGAATGAATCCCACCCCAAATATAGAATCCTTCAAACTGTGTAGTATAGCTGGCAATGGAAGCCACTGAGTAATAGTCAATTCTCCATCACTCTCCTCCACATGTCCACTTTTATTAAACAGCCATCAAAGCACAATATTTCCTAACTGGCCAATTACTCAAACTTCAAAAATCTGTTGGCATAGTCCACTATTGGCCAATTTAACTCTCCACTCCAGGATTGCATCTGGAAACAAAAATGAGCTATCAAAGATGGAACAGGAATCAATAGCAAACAGCATGGTTGCACATAATCTTCTCTCTGAGCAATACACACAGACATCCACAAATAAATATTTCCTAATTCTCTTTGTAATGACAACAACAACAAATCTAACATAAAGCATACCTCCTGCCTTTTTCAATAACACATCAAATCATCCAGTTTTACTGATATTTCAGTGATGTCAAGACAAAATAAATGATTGATTGATAGCAAGAAAATTGAACAGCATATCAAACAGAATTATAATACTCTGATCCACACACTTTCTCTCATCACAGTCAATACAGCACACACTGTGAATGTATTAAGAAAGCCAGATGCATTGATTATTGTCCGTCTGACAATGAAACCTCTTACTGTTGACATTAAAGTAAAAAACAGATACTCTAAAATAGATTGCAATTATTAAGAAATTAATTTTGTACTTCCTGTACCAAATTATTGCTAACTACATCGTAATATGTGCTACTTTGCATTATTATTTAAACAGCAACCAGAGGTGAAATTTTAAGGTAAAGGACTTAGTGCAGTACACACATTTGTTTCCAAAGTTAAAATAGCAAACCTTCGACTTTAGTAAACAAGTGGTAAAAACCACTTTTTATTTGACCTTTTGAAGTCAATTAATGATGATAACAAAATGCAGTAACACCTGTTAGATGCACACAGACATCACAGTTATGCAGTGATGGAAACCAAGATGTCTGAATCTTCCTAAGAATTTCTACATCCTTGTAGTGTTTTGTTCAAGCTATTGTCTGGAATTCCCTGTGTGCCCAACATGTTGCCCATGCTGGCACAGGACAAAACAGAGTTAATACTCATTTGTTGAAGTGCACAGATACCTATTGGATAGTCTTAAGTAATCAGATTATGTGTGGTTGGTGGCTGATTAGGGCAGGGAGGGAGAAAATGGGGAAGAAGTACTAATGTGTTGTGATTTTCTCTCACTGCTGTTGGCCACAACAATTATATTATTTCAATTCTATTATGATAGCATAATTATGAACTCAGGTAGGAAGGGAACTTCAACAAGTGACAGGATAAGAGAAGATATCCCCAGCTTATCCCAGGGAAGGTTTAGACTGGATTATAAAACCAACTCCTTCACAGAAAAGGTTGTCAAACATTGGAACAGGTTGCCTAAAGAAGTGGTTGGGTCACCATTCCTGGAGGTGTTAAAAGATGTGTAGATGTGACACCTGAGGAAATGATTTAGTGGTGGAATGGCAGTGGGGTATAATGGTTGAACTCAATGATTTTGCATGTCTTTCCCAATCTAAAAAATTCTGAAATTTAAAACAGAATGAAATTAAAAAACAAACAAAACAAAACAAAACAAACAAACAACAACAACAACAAAAAACAACCAACAAAGAAGATGTCTTATTGACACATTGATTTCTTATAGTTCTCTCCCAAAACTGTGGATGCAAGTCCAGGAAAAATGTATATTACTTTATTTCCTAAATATTTGCCCACAGCCACTGCATCACCAATTCTAGGGGAAAGAAAATCAGAAAGGAAAAAGTAGAAATGTCAACATATCTCAGAACCTAATAGAAAGATAGATAATACCATCCTTTTCAGAAAGACTTAGAGCATATAAAAATGGAGGATAGCATCTGGGAAAAAATTATTCCAATTTAACCTGAATTCCTTCTCATCTCATCTCCAGCAATGCACATTACTGACCCCAGTGAAAAGAGTGTTTTCCTAACCTGTAGCCAAGAAAAAAGTTTCTGCAATGTACTGTGCCACCCCACTCATATCACAGAACTGCAGAATCACAGGAGAGCTGGGGTTCAAAGAGACTTCCACGTTCAAAGAGACCTCCAGAGGTCATCTGGTCCAAAAGCCCTGCTCAAGCATGGCCATCTCAGGCTGATTGTCCAAGCCCATGGCTTTGGAATATCTCCAAAGATTGACAGTCCACAATATCTCTGGACAGCCTGTGCCAGTGCACAGTCAGCTTCAAAATAAAAAGGTGTGGTCAGATGGAACCTCCTGTATTTCATTTTGTGCCCATTTTGTGCCTCTGGTTCTGCCACTGGGCATCACTGAGAAGAGCCTGCCTCTTCAGATATTTATATAAATTTGTTATATATTACCTATATTTATATTAATATTATTTGCATCGTATTAAATACCTTATATAGATTTATTGTCCATTTCTGTTCCTTTGAACCTTCTCCTCTCTGGGCTGAACCATCCAACTCTCCCAGGTTTTCCTCATAACCGAGATGCTCCAGCCCCTCCTCCATCAGTCTCTGGAGACTGGATGCCCTCCGTTATGTTCATGTCCCTCCTGAGGCATGCACAGTCCTCCAGTGTCCTCTCACCAGGGCTGAGTAGAGAGAAGGATCATCTGCCCTGAGCTGCTGGCAATACTTTTCCTAAGGAGTCTGTTAGTGCTCCAAGGACACACTGCTGGCTCATGTTCCCCTTGGTGCCCACCAGAAACCCCAGGTATTTTTCTGCAAAGCTGCTTTATAGCTGGGCAATCCCCAGCATATATTGGTGCATGAGGTTCCTGACTAGATGCAGGATTTATGATTCCCCTTTGTTAAAGTTCGTGAGGTTCCTGCATGCCCATTTCTCCAGCTTGTAGATGTGTAAATCCATATATTTATATAGATATATATGAATCCTTATCTTTTCCAGACAACATCCTTAGGAGTATGCTACAAAATGCGAGTTTTAGACACACAGTTATTTCATAACATGAGAATGACTGGTCCTATTTATAGATGACCTCTGAATGGCAACAGGCAAATTATGAATGGGCAAGTGCTCAAACAACATGGCCACTGACATTCTTTTTATTATGGTGGTGGTGGTTCTCTTATTCAAGGAACATAGTGTGAAAATCAAAGCCTGACAAGTTAAGGGTTTTGTAAACCAAGTTTTCTGGCAATTGGTTGTTGATTCAAAACTTGCTTTCAGAGTGTATGGAATGGAAAAAGAACTATTTCTCTTAGGTCACTTTTCTGCAAATACGATGAATGCTGGTAATGAAAATCCATACTGAAATTGGTTAATATCTACAAGGGTAACACTGTTTATGAGAAAAAAAATCTTTTGTTGATTTGACTGAGACCACAAATCACAAAATTTTTTAGTTTGCATGAGAACTCAAGAGGTTATTGAGGCTGTCCCTGCTTTCAGTGGGACGTTGAACCAAAGTTAGCTTGGGCTGAGGTTTCATTAAACCTCAGAGCCTCAAAGGACAAGGCTCATGTTCTTGTCCAGCTGAGGTTTGAATATCTCCAAGGAGTTTCACAGCTTCTCTGGGTCCCTATCCCAGTGTTGAACATCATCATTGTGGGATTTTTTCTTACAAAAGCAAATTTTCCCATACTGTACCTCATGCCCATAGCTTCCTTTCCTTTTTCAAATTCACAAAAATTAAAGCTACGTTACTTTATATTCATAAAGTCACCATCAGCCAACTTTCTTGGCTATTACCTATCTGAAGAAATCTGGTGAAAAATAGCACTTTTCACCACTCAAATATTAATCTTACATAAAAGTGGGATATAAATGCATATTCAGATGTTTTGCATTTTTCTTTTCTATATATATCCTATATGACCACTTTTTAGTAGAAGTTAAAGCAATTTCTACGGTAAAAATCAATGACTTGCCTTGAAGAATTCAACTTCCATAACTAAAAGCAATTGCTAATTTTAAGGAATGTATCCAGCATGTCCAAAAAGTAGAAACTTATTGAATTTTTTCATGAGCCTGACCAATCCAATGACTGCACAGCAATTTCACTGAAATAAATTAAGTAAAATGGCAGATTATGATTTATTGCTCTGTCATTTATTTAGGTGTCTCAATTTTGTAGATATATTTTTTGGATTATAAAAATATAACTCTGTTCCAACACTTTAAAAACTCACTTGGCCTACAAGTTTTTATATTTTGTTTACCAAATTTGATGCTTTTTCTTCTCTTCAGGTGATGTTTTGTATTCAAATCTCTTAACTTTTCCAGTTAAGGGGTTTAAATGAAGCAAGACCAAACGTGTTAGACAGATGGCCATTAAAAAGGCATTTTGAAAAATTTCTTTTGAAAAAATGTGCAATGGCCTATATAGATAATTTTTCTCCCTGAAACATATTTAACATTAAAGAATAAATTTCAACTGTATTGAAGATTTCATTAAATGAGTGAATGAAATATTAGAAGCTATAGACTTAAAACATGAAGTAACAAGAAAATTAGATACAGTTTCTGAAAAGGAAAAGTAGAAGAGATCTGCTGTGGAGCAACACAGCCCAATGATCCCTAGGTAGCTGCTGGTAGCTGGAAAAATTTGGACAATTATTCAACCTCTCTGTAAATTGTTTTTTCCTTCATGTTTTCATCTTGCATTTTCCATAAACTGGTCACATACTTTTGCTGCTTTCAGCTGATGTGTTTATGTTTCTTCTTTTGTTCATTTGAAGATGCAACAACAAGTTCATAAGGAGCTGTTGATTGAAGGTCTGTGACAGGAATGCTCATGTCTGTGAACCAGGAAATAATCAAGTGGCTAACCAAGAAAATAAATTCCCCCACCAGCATTTTTATGCAGCACAAGTAATTTGATGCATTTTTCTGATATATGCATTTTCTATTTGTTTATGGATACTCACATCCTTATCCTGCAGAAGCCAGCCATGTTTATACAATGAGAAGGAAAGACAGATCACCAACGCCATCTTTTTTTAATTTTTTTTTCCTTTTTTGGTCATTTACAGCCTTATTTTCATTTAACAAAGCTGTAAATTTTCACATGGAAAGCAATTCTCATAGTTCCATAATTCATCTGTCTATGGACTTTATAAAAGGTCCTCTTTTAGATCTCTTTTGTCTTAGGTAGACTTTAAAAGAAGAAAGGAGAAGGTGACCCTGGGAGATCATCTCTGAAAGTAGGATTTTCATTGATCTAGAAAGCATTGAGTAACTATTTTTATGAACTTGAGATATTTGACACTTTTTTGTAGGGTGCCATTACCATCTCAAATGTATTCCTAATTTTTCTCATTAGGCATTCTTATTAGGCAAAAACTTCCACAAAGAAGAACTGCTGTGTTCTAACCTCTTTTGTCACACTTATTTCCAAGGACAAATGGGCACTTAGCCATCCACTGGCTGTGAAAAACACTTAATGGAAAGACACCAAACTAATTTTCTTTCACAGAGAGCACTTCCTGAACCAATTTATTTTATTTTGCTGCCCGTAATAATAATTACTCATTTCTTAAACAATCCTTTCTAACAAGATCATTTGAGTAAGAAATGTTACACTGAATTTTTACATCACAGAAATAGATATCATACCATAAAATAAAGATGGCAAACAGTAGATAATCCCAAAATACACACAACCATAATAAGACTACATACACACTATATAACAGAGAAAAGATAATTGAAATGAAACATCCATGGCTATTATTAATTACCCAAAATAACTTTGAGTACTGACATCACTAAGCATATACACAGGATAACATTAGCTATGAACATAATACCTGCTGGTTCGAGGCTTTACCAGATATTTTATTTTCACCACTATTTACAAAAAACTAACAATTCATTAATATTGCCTGTTCTTTCAGGTAAAATGTCTCTTCTTACATTAAAAGTCTTCCTCACTTAGACTGGAGTGTTAGGATCACCAGTTGGCAGGGCAGTGAAGCCAGGGTGGTATTGCAGTGTCACAGGATATTCTAAGGGACTCCTGTTTCATACATATACATATACATACATACATACATACATACATACATACATACATATATATATATGTGTGTGTGTGTGTGTGTATGCATGTATGTACATGTATATATATGTATGTAAATGCAGGCCAGCCCCCCTTCCCACAAACCTCAGTATGATGCAGATGTCTTTTTGGCACCAATGGAAATGTATCTTTCAAGACTTCGAACCTGAGTCCAAAAGAGAAGAAAATCTCTGATCCTGCTCCTACAACTTCTACACAAAGGATGATTGAACCGAGACTTGGAGAACCACAATTAATCAACTATGATGAAATCCAGTGAGTGGATTTGAGTCCAAGGTCTACACAATTTGGAAACTGATTGATGTAACATTGTGTTCAATTCCCATTTGCCATATAAGATTATTACTCAAATATTTATCTGTAATATAACAAGCATAAACCCTCTGCTTTTCTTCAGCACTTTGAATGCATACACTAGGTAATGAACACAGCAGCATCTGCTGCAGTAGGTGTTATTTTGTACATTTTATAGAGGGGAATCAAAATGTGTCATGGTCTTCATCCTGACTTTTGTGTTGCTCTGGCAACACAATGGGACTCCATTCGATTTAACCACCTGACTCAGTCAGGCTTGTCCCTCGTGGCTAGGATGCAAGACACAAGTGAAATTTGCTCACCAGAGTGCAGGGGCTGAATCAGTCTCAAAACTGGAAATTTGTCTTTACTCTTTTGGATTCAAGTTTTCCCGATTAATCCTCAAACCACATCCACTTCACTGTATTTACGTTCTGCGGATTTTAACCTGAGAGGGCAGTGGTTAGCTTTTGAAAAGTAGCACTAAGCAGCATACAGGAAGATTGTTTCCAGCGTGGTCTCTTCCTTCCACAAAAGATGCATGAAAACCCTAACATGAATGTGTGATGCTGCAGCTGGCCAGTGAGCAATGCTCAGAGCACAGGATGGACTGTCTGTCCTGAAAGAGCAAACTCTGGCAAATGAAACTTTCTGCAGTCTTCTGCCTGTTGAAACAAACAAACAAAAAAACCAAACTGCTAACAGATATCCCACAAACCAGTCTGAGTTTATTTGCTAAAGCTTAGTGTTATCTTCCAAGAAACATCTGTGTTAATGAATTTCTATGTGATCTTAAGGTTTTGTTTCTACACCATATTATTGTTACATGTGTAGGCACACTTAAAGCCCTAATAACACTAGTCATATTTTAAAGCTTGAATGTAGTAAAAACCTCATAAAACAAGTAACTTCACTTGACTGGTTCAACAGGTAAACACTTTGCTGCTCACCATCTTTCTAGTGCCACGTATTTGAATTCTGAAGGGGTTGTCATATGACAGCAGTGCCTGCTAAGTCCCATATTCTCAAATGCATGACCAAGCTGCTACTCCACAGAATCAAAACCCATTAAAAATTTCCGTTCCAAGCCACTTGCAAATAGTAAAATACACCAAAAAGAATTTGCTCACTTGTTCTCCCCATTGGTCTAGGTCTGCTCATCCACACTTCTCCTTATGTTATGCATTCCTTAAGAATAACATCTTTGTGATTTGTGCCTGAGAAATGGGACTTAAGGGACTCCAGAGCAAAACACCATCTCCTAGGCTTTTTGATAGTACAGTTAACATTATTGGAGCCAAAAAGTATGTTTCCACTCCTTCAGAATCCTCTCAAACCAACATCACCTCTTGCACTTGTTTGGCCTCCCATGGGGCCCATTTGATACTCAGGCACAGTTAGAGAGTAGCCACTGTTCAAATCATGACTGGCACAGGACATTAAAAATTTTTGTATCCCTTCTTTGTGTGGACTATGGACATTACCAAAGGAACAGGGCTTTTGCAATTTACTCCCTTTCTGAAATCACTGTGAGCACATTTGCATGTGCCATGGTTTAACCCCAACCAGCAGGCAAGCCCCAGGCAGCCATTCACTCCCCCACCAGTGAGATCAGGGAGAAAATCAGAAAGGAAAAAAGCCAGAAAACTTGTGGGTTGAGATAAAAAAAAGTTTAGTAGGGAAAGAAAAAAAAACGCCCATACAAGCAAATAAAAACAAGGAATGAATTCCCTGCTTCCCATGAGCAGGCAGATGTTGCCATCTCCAGGACAGCAGAGCTCCATCATGTGTGGCTTGGGAAGACAACGTCACGACTCCAAGTGTGACCCCCACTTCTTAATTCTTTCCCTCACTTTATATCCTGAGCATGATGTCATATGGCATTGGACATCCCTTTGATCATTTTAGGTCACCTGTCCTGGCTGTGTCTCCTTCCAGCATCCCAAGCATTTCCAGCCTCCTACCCAGCATGGCAGCATGAACAGCAGAAAAGGCCGTGGCTCTGTGTAAACCCTGTTCTGGTATTGTCACTGTGTTCAGCACAAATCTAAAACATAGTCCCACACCAGCCACTGTGTAGAAAATTGACTCTATACTAGCCCAGACCTGCACAGCCTGCTATCACCACAGATAGTTCTTACCTTCTGAATGACTTGATTTCCCACAATACCCGTTCACCTTGCAATCTGAATGTAAAGCTTAACCCGTCACAAAAAGTAGTTTGACACAATATTTTCAGCTTTTGAACTCTTTCAAATAAGCTAGTATAAATTTGAGGCAAAATGGAATAAGAAACTCCTTTCATGAAGATTGCCAAGGTTTGGTTTTCCTGCTCTCATTCTGTGTTGAAAAAAACCCAAAAAAGATACAATTGAAGGTCTCTTTCTGAAGGGCATTTTGTTGTGGAAAAGAAACAGGTAAATTATTGCAATTAGTATTTCAAATCAGCATGCCAAAGTGAGTAGTCACAAATGAACATGGAGACAGCAAGACATTTAGCCATGAACTCATGTCAGTTTTACAAAAATTGTAGAGGGAAATGGAGCTTCCTAATAAAATTGGGCTGAGTATTTATTATTATTAAAGAAAAAAAGAAATCCCACTGGATAGAAAATCATTTGCTGTAAGTGTTATTACTGTTAATGAGAGAAAGAAGTTAATTTCATGCATATTTTATTTGAAATTCACTCCATCCATGAAATAATTTCACATAACAGTAGGTGGAACACAGACAGGCTAAACTGACGTTATATGCATGGTGAAGAACACCAATAAACAAGAAGGTTTGTAAAAATAATACTTTGACAGTGTAATAGAAGTCTTCCTGTTCCAATTCAAGTGGAAACACATGCAATCTAAACTGTTTTAGTGAATCCAAAGGCCTAGTCCTCATGATAAATATACACAGCAGGTTGGGCTCTGCAGTCCTATCTATTAATTTTACAATGACATTAAAACCAAGGAAACAGCTCTGCCCTCAGTGTTTGTGTGCAGTAAACCCTGCCTACGTGTCAAGAAAGACGTAATTGCAGCAGAACAAGGTTAATGCTTTCACATCAGACAGCTGTAGTGACCCAGCAGTCTATTTCAGGAGTACCTGACTCTTTTCTGAACTGTTGTAAGCCATCTGCCTATTTAAGGAGCACCTGACTCTGTACTCTGTAATTAGCAGGTGCAGTAAGTAGAAAAGACCCACTTATTATCTGTGCCAGAAAGATGTTCTTCCAGATCCCATGTGAGCACAGTTCAGGCAATATCTGTGCAAAACCTGTAGCATGCAGTTTTGGGTTGTCAGCCATGAAAGTCATATTCTGAATTGATTGTGGAGATCAGCTGTGGAAGAAAAGCTCATCCAACCTTGAGAATTGCAGTTCTAAAGAGGGTAGTGAATTATAACTCTCAGTTCAGAAATCTTGAAAGCAGATGATAGTGTAGTTTATCACCTAGCTGTTTATCTCTTTCACCTTTTTCAGCTTGCCTCTGCAGATATGTACATGTAAAACATTTATAAATATTTTGAGATTCCTGATAACCCTGCTCTGACACTATCCTATTTTTTAATATAAATGTCCTTGCCTCTAAAAATTATTGCCTGAAGCTACGTGACTCAAAATGCTGCATACCGGTTCAAGCAAGCCTATATTGCAAACAATATATATGTTCAGAGTTATTACCAAGCAGAGCCCTAATTTCTTCAGGATTTATCTTTTGCTCTGAAAGGGAGATCAGACAGACACAACAGACATGTTCAAGGTGCCTTCTAAACCTTGTGTCATTGCTATGAACTCTCTATTCCATTATAGCCATTTCTTCAGATCAGTAACTTTGTCTTCTTTCCTCGAGGCCATGATGGATTGATTGCTCTATAGTTCACATAAAGTGGAAATATAATCCATACCCAACACTTGGTATGTCTTATCCCCAGAAGGTGTTTTGAGTACTTATTAATGAGCCTTTCTATGCACTTACTTCTGTGTCCAGCTAAAACACATCACTCTAATCAAAGAAGAGATTTTAAAGGAAAGCTTTGAAGAGAGAAAACCAACAGACTGCTGTACGAAGAGAAAAGGTTGATAGAGCAGCAGGAATGCTACACAACCACAGAGACTCAATTGGTTAGGAAATTTGCTAAAATTATGCTTGTTTTAGCAAATGGGGGAAGTGAGCAATAATATCTGATGACAAGTTGAAAGAAAAGAGATATTAGAGTTGTTGGTGCTGTCAAAGATGGCAACCCTGAGTCATGGTGGAGAACTTCAGAGAAGTCACAAAAGGAGGAAAATGAGTACATGCAGGCTGATTTGTTTTTTATTCAGTGCTTAAGAGAGTTGTGCAGAGAGGAGAGTCAGGAAAGGGGTAGGCATGAGAACATGAGTGAGAGATGATGGACAAAAGTGTAAAGATTGTTAAAAAAATTCAAACAGACTAAAGTTGGTTTATATCAGAGTACCCAATAATGTAAGTTTAAGGATGGAACAATTATTACTCCTCTTGTCATCTTCACTAATATCCTGGAAATGCCTCCTGAGTGACAGAGTCCATCTCTGCACAGAAAAAAGTCAAATGAACAAGTACTGGAGAAAAAAGAGGCTGAGAACAGAAGTGATGATTGTCCCAAGATGTGGTTTAGGATGGAGCAGACACAGCAGTAATTTGAGCAATGTCAAAGAATTAAAATAGGAAGACTCAGTTAAAAATAATATTCTATCCCTCATTAAATAGCTATTTCAGAAGTCTAGGAGTGAAAAGTGAGTAATATATCTCAATTCTGATCTTCTCTTTACATAGCTGAGCAATCACACAATACTGGTTCCGATTCAGGTGTCCTCTCCATTCACAAATAAAGACAGAACATATGGCAACCAGATTAATTTAATTCTGTAAAATTAGAATAAAGGCATTAAAGACAATCAGACTTGTACCATCTGACCAGATTGGCAAAGTAGTTTCAGGTACTTAGGAGTGTGGAATTTCTTTTTTGTTGTTGTTGTTGCTGCTTTTTGGGTTTGTTCTTGTTTGTTTGTCTGGTTGGTTTGTTAGTTTCTAATTTTTAGCTACTACACTCTTAGATCTGGGAGCTTGTGTTAAGCTAGTCCTAAAATAAATAATGTCCTAAATAAATGACTGTCCTAAAACAAATAATACAGATTTTGCATTTTCTACTAATACATAAAAACCTTAAAATCAGGTGTCAGCTGATGAAAAGTCCTGCCACTATCTCTAAGGTGTGAATGAGTGTGAATTTTAAAATGCCACCTGGATTTATGTCTGATCAAATTATTACTTCAACATGTAAATCTCATATGAGATGGAAACTTAGATTATTTTGCCTACAGCTTTCCCAACCTTAACTATAATTGTGGGATTAGTAGAAAGGATAGAAGGAAACAGTAAATGATGGAAAGACAAAAGAAAATCAGAATAACATATATTTAATTGATGAGAAACTCTTCATTATTATTGCAACATCCAGAAACAGCTTAATTTAGAAAACAACTATTGCAGAATAGTCTTTTCGGCACAGCAGATTATGTTTTGCAGGACCTGAAAGGAATTATGGCATTATCTCAGTATTCTGCTGACAACAAGTTTTTTGTCATAGAAATGATCAATGCATTGAAAAGAACAACAGAAGAACACCTGTCTACTTTCCAATTAGTTACTGCAGAAGCTTATTAAGAAAAGAAACCCTGAGGGCATAAATGAGTTGCTCATGTCTTTATGAACCTTTGGTGCTGACGGTGAAAAAAAAAAAAAAGAAGAGGAAATATCTCACAAAGTTGTGAAACACCAGAATCAATATTTCTGTACGACTTTAAGAAAAACAGTAATAATGATAACTGAGTTTATAACTTAGAGAATTTCATTGTGAAATTGTTAAAGGGTATGGAACTCCATAGAATTTTTTCAATGAATTTTTTCAATTTATTTTTTCAAAATATAATTGTATTTTTCAAACAAATGTGTGTGCTTCTGTTCAGACAAATGTAATTCAGAAGAGGGGATTTATCAATATTTACTCCAACTTTTCTTTTTCCAGTAGACAAAAAACAACAGGAATAGAAAAAACACCACTCATATCACATCCTAATTCAAAAAATGTTGTCAGAAACTTGATTTAATGCCTGCTTAAAAATCCCAGTAATCTTTTGTTCAACTACAAATCTAGTAAACTAGAAAATTACATTCTAAGTGCTTCATCTCTAAGGACTCTTCTCATTCTCATACAGATCTATGCTTTTATGAGTTTTCCATTTTGCTGACCACACAGTCTATAGTATTCTCACTGATCCTCCCCAGCCTTTACTCAAGCATTTCAGAGTCAAAATTTGGCTGTGCACCACCTTTCCAAGCTGCATAGCAGGTTTCCCTGTCAAAGCAAGGTGTGTGATGATCCATCTACCATGTCACATCGAGCCAAATTATAGAAATCAAACTATATCTTAATTTTCACAGATGCATTTTTAAAGATGCAAGATATTAAAGTTACATAAGTACCACAGAGTACCTATAAAGGAAGAAGGAAAGGGCCAGACTGGGAGGAGTCATCTTTGGCTTTTGTTATTTCTCCCACTAATGTTTCCTTATAAGTCTTTTTTGATATAATAGTTCTATTTGCTGCTACCAAGGTCTCTACACCACATTTTAAGATTAAGAGAATTTATTATGAGGACCTTAAAATTCTTCCTTTATCACTAAGACCAACATTACCTCAGGAGCTATTGATAAATGCTGGCTCTACCTGGTTCTCCTCCATCAGACACTTCCTGATCTGCCTACTTGGCAATCCTTGGTACTCTGGTTCTTGAGGCAGATGAAATTTGGTGACAATTTGGTGATTGGACTAAAACATATGTCTCTTTGTATATTTTTACAATGGACACTCATTCCATGGCAAGAATATGAGATGCCTGTCCCAGGCAGAATGAAGCAAGGGTTTACCTTAAACTTCAATGAGTATGTCTGAAAAGTCTCCTGTTTCATAAAACTGAGGCCCAGTGAGACCTTTTAAACCTTTTCCAAAGATTAATTTCCAATCACAGACTTTGCAAGAAATATTTTCCAGCCTTTTTCACATGTAGGCGTAAAATCAGGAACGACCTGTTTGACCTGAGTTTTCACCCCCAGCTGAAGGGTGGGTCAGAGTTCAGATGTATCTCTACCTCCACACTGACCTTTTATCAAACCCAGCCATGCAGGTACCACACAGCAGCAAATTTCCTGGGCTCCCTTGGTGGTTACTGACACGTAGTCAGGGGAGTCAATGAAGCTGACAAAGTGGATTATCTGATCAGCATAGGTGTTTAATGATTAAACAAATCCATCCCTAATACCCACTGACATTCTTAACTATATCTTCATTAACTCAAACCAGAATTTTAAGTTGTCAATTGCTTAGATACAAAGGCCACTCTGAAAATCATGAACTTGCTTCCTGTTGAGCTGTCACCCAGTGTATCAAATATTCAAACACAAGAAGCAATTTCGGCATATTGAGAGCAGTTGATCAAAGGAGGGGGTGAAACGTTGATTATTTAAGGGCAAAAGCTGACTCAAAGACACACTCCTAGTTGTGCTGGTTGCTCAATTGGCCGTGCTGTGGGCTCCTTGTGGAGTCAGGGTTCTCAAGGACATCGTGTCCAGGCAGCTCCCCAGGGTGTGCAGAGCACAGACCCTGAGCCTCCACTCCTGCACAGTGTCTGGGCCACCAGGATGGTTCCTTCTGGAGGCTTCTGTCTCACCAGGCTCTTCTGGGACATTCTTACCCTTCTGGGGAAGAGCAAACCTCTCAGGGTCTGAGGCTTCATCTCCTCGAAGAATGTTACACCCACTGGAGCACTTGAACATACCTTTGGAGGTATTTTATTGACAAAAGTCCATCTTTTCACTTAACAATTATTCTCAGCACCATGTCTTTTGCAGTGAAATTTAAGGTTCTTACTCAACAAAAACCAAGATGAAAACATGATTATTTGGACACATTCCAGCTACCAATTTATGTTTTTTAAGAACACAGAAATCAGTAATTGTGGAAAGAGAAACATCAGAAAATAATGTATATTGTCTGTTGTTCAGTGAGGACCCTGTACTGACCAATGCATAAGAAATCTTAATGCTGCAAGAAACAATTATATGCTGACAAAAAGTCTTATTCTCCTTAAGATATGAATTTTGCTATGTATCTCTGCTTTATTTAGAATCACAGAAAGCTTTTGGTTGGAAGGGATCTTTAATCCACTCCATCCTACCTGCTATGGACAAAATTTCTGTATAAATAAGTGCAAGCAATGCAGATTTCAAAGTTAAATATTACCTTCAGTGTCAAGCATCACTCACCAGAGCTGCCAAAAAGAATCCTGTTTCTTTAAACCTATTGCATATACTTACTGCTTCCTGTGCTGTTGTTAATCAATTTGTTGTTTCTTAATACTGAGTAAACACTTGAATTATTCAAATATTTTTAGCATGAGTTTATTTTATATACCCCAAAGCATTTTTCCTCACCTATTTGGAACCTTGAGGATGTCAATAATTCCTTGCTGCCTTGCTTGTAACATCTGGGTTTACAGAATGATTTTTTATCATTAATTATTTGATGGATATAACCTGTACTATTTATATATGACAAGATCAATCCAATTCAGACTTGTGTGTGTCCTAGATTTAGGGTATTTTGAGAATAATATTCCTTTGTGCTTTTCAAGTAACTTATTTATTCAAAACTTAGGTGAACAAGATTCTCCCAGGTAAATGCACACATTATTTTAAAACAACATCCAAATAATAAAAGTTATGCTTAACTGACATTGTTCTATATTTCAGTGAAAATGTTCTCTTCGTTCTGTTCAAGTCTGTTCAATCACTTCACCTTCAATAAAATTTTACAGGTAAAAAACCCCTCATAATAAGTCTCTGTAGTTCAAAGTGGTTAAAAACCAGCATGAGATTACAACTATAAAATGAAAAAAAAAGCATATATGAATGGCCATTTAAGTGTCTGAGAGTCTATCCATTGCTAGGTTTCTTTTGTCCTCCACCCAGCAAGCCCTAATGCATTAATACCAAACTTCATTGATGGATTCTCCTGACAGGTCTGGGTTTTGGTGCTGAAAACTTTTAACACAACTTTTTTTAGGGAAAAAAAACACATCAAAGTTGAAAATTCATTGTTGACTTAATTAAAGTCTAAAAACATCTAATAAAAGTAGAGGAAGCACTTGCTATTGTTGCAGTGATGTACAATGTCACAGACCAAATTATGTACTTAATACAGGAAAATCTTAATAAATTAACATTAAGATTGTAATATACATTTTTCTAAAACTATTCCTGTCCTGTGAAGTTTTGCTGAACTTTTTTTGTTCTCCTGGGTTTCAAAGTCAATGGCAGCAGTTTTTATTGAGAAAAAGGGAAACAGGGTAGGTTGCATCAAATCCTCAGCACTCAAAATTCAGACTGCAATACAGAGGCTGAGAGATCCTTTATTCTCTTCCTTGGGTTCAAGTCAGGTAACTTTTAGACTTCGAATATACTCTGCACACGATCTTGCTTTATTGGACTACAGTTTTACATTTCATCTGACTTTCTATTGAATATTTAAATTTTATTGGATATTTGATCCTTTTTAATTTTATTATGCTTAAAGCTTTTCTTACCCAGCTCTTGAAGTCTCATTCTTTTAACAGTCTGGAACAGAACATTGCTGAGCTTTTTATAACTGTAGAGCCTCTGGTATAATCTACTCCTTATACTTTCAAAGCCTATGCTATCTCTTCACTCTGCACTCTGCACCACATCATTATTCTTGAGTCATAGATTGTTCATTCTAAAGAGATTAAGTATTTGTTAACACCAGCTGTCACTTAAAGATAATATATCCAAATTATTTTAGCAATAGGCTTTATACCACACACTTGTACAAAAGAAAAGGACTAGTTAGGTGGAGTGCTCCCCAGGCAGCTGCTGTAATCTAAACCAAAGCTCAAGGCACAGTCTAGACCCACCCAGACACAGCAAGCCTGACAAGTCCCAGTACAGAAGCCTTGCAGCATTAGTTTGAAGCCTGTCATCTTTTTATTAAGAGTGACAGCCCTAGAGGTACTTGGTCACACACTTCTGTGAAGTTTCTCCATAAATTACTGGGGTAGAGGTACCTCAAGAGAGCTCCCGAAGTTTTCAATGTGGAGGAGAGGAAG
Organism: Acridotheres tristis; assembly: GCA_037013685.1. NCBI lineage: Eukaryota > Metazoa > Chordata > Aves > Passeriformes > Sturnidae > Acridotheres > Acridotheres tristis. The sequence continues at coordinate 141,280,265 of CM072886.1, read as the reverse complement.
CCGACAGTGCTGCAGCTCCAACTTGCCAAAACCACACCTGCTACCTGGTCCAACTCTATGAACATGAATTTCTATGTGCAGGAAAGCAGTGGCTTCAGGAATGCCTGTCTGCACTGTATAAGGTCTGTCACTTCTCTCAGCCTTTTAGAAAAAACCTTGTTGCATTTTTCTGTTCACTGCCAGGCACATAAAAGCAGCAGTGGTTGCTCTGGAGTGCTGGGTTCATGGTTGGGCTCAGTGATCTGGGACATCCTTTCCAACCTTAATGATTCTGTGATTTAATGATTCTATGAGAAATAGAATGTATTGGGAAGAGAAGGGAGAGATCTACATCTTCACACAGCTTGTACCCAACATAGGCTGATCTCTGTGTCCAGGGTATGTAAGGGCTGTACTTCAACGGGACCTAGGTTCCTGAATATGTTAATGTCTCTAGCTGAGCTTGCATACTTCACCTGCGTGCTGTCTATACCGAGCAGGTGAGTCTGCAGGCATCTCCCAGGTAATCGTCCTGGGCATGGGTCCAGGCCATCCTCAGAGGGGTGGCATTTGAAGAAATATCCTCTTCCTGCATGTGCCTACAAGCTCCTGAGTGTACTCGATGGATGAACAAAGACAACAGTTTAAAAGCTGTGATGAGCATGACCCTCAAGATAATGAAGACAATTTCTGGGCTGTGAAGTTCTGCAACGAGACAAGAACATAATATTTAGCGGCACTGTGATGCTGTGACAGCAACACAAACTAAATAAGCAGGTAACAAAATGTTCTTTTGCCAAATAGTACTGCTGCACATGAACTGGGTGGTTTATTGTGTTAAAAAATGTAGCCCTGAAAATGTTACAGAAAACTTTGCGGTTGACTAAATTCTTATAATATTGACCAATGATATATCTGGCTGAAAATCAGTATTTAATTTAGGTCCAGGAGACAAATTTCTTTGTTGTTATTAAAAAAGGTAAAGGTACTCTATACAAGAAGAAAAGAGAGACTTCACGATCTCTTTTGCCTGCAGTTCCAACTGGTTACTATTGCAAGTTAAAATATCATTTTGAATAAAACACTTTTTTTTCCTAAATGACTACTCTTTTATTCACTGACTTATTTAAACTGTTCAAAAATTCTCTAAAAACGTGTAGGAGTTAAAGAATATTTTCTCATTAAAAATGTGTTCTGTATGAGCTCCAGTGTGCTTTGTTTATCACTCATGCTCCTGAGTTTCTGATTCTGAACGTGAAAGCCACAGAAAACAATTTACCCCTTTCTTCCTTATGCCATTCATATTGTAAAACGGCAATTATATTTGTCATTATTACTTGGACAAAATATGTACTTGTACCTTGTAAATCTACTTTATATCTGAGGATTTTGCAATAAACTGTAATTGAATTTGCATCTCCTGGCATCTCTTAATAACCTTTCCTGTTCCTAGTATTACAATGAAGCAAAATGCTTGTAAGTGGATGCAGAATGCACCAAAGTGACAGTCTCTAATACCTCCTGTGACACAGATATTTCAGGCAGTCTATGTAATTCAGAAGACATTCAGAGCTCAGTGGCTGTGGCTGCTGTAGCACATTCCAAGCACATCCAGTTTTCCCAAGACTTCTGCTGAGTTTCACTCTCCAGGACATTACTGAGTTTCTGTGGGAGAATGCACCTGGTTGATGGATTTCAGGGTTTCCAGGGGGAACAAATTTAATATAGAAGGTAAGACAGGTTCTGTGATAGGTTGATTGACAAGGGCTCCCAATGTCAGCCTTGCCCAGGAGGCACTGGTGACTGTCAACCTAACACAAATGTCCATTCAAGTGACCAAAGATTCTCAGACAAAGGTAAAAGACAAGCAATTATCACAGATTTTATACCACCATTCTCATGTAGAGGACAAAAACTGGTGTGTCTGAATTTACATTTCCCCAGCAAGGGTATCTACATCATTATACAAACCAGTGAAGTATCACAGTTCTTTTCAGAATAAGAAAAAAGTAACTGGGAGGGATTCCACTAATGAGTAGAAGGGATTAATGGGCTGTAACACAAGTAATAGCAACTATAAACTCAGTTTTTACTGTTTCAATATAAGTTGCACGGTCAAATAAGTAAAAAACTCCAGTTTAAAAAATTTCACAGAAAATTTAAGAAATTAAGAGGAAGGAAAAGTGAAGGCCGTTGCCAGTTCTTAATACAGCATCTGTACTAAGCTCCTATATTTGTCCTTAATTCTTTTCCAATACCATGGTTTGTCTACTGTCATCTCTCATTTTATTTGAAAATTAAATCCATTGAAAAAAACCACAGCATATTTTTCTCTTCATACACCACTGCCAGTTCATACATAAAACTTTTCCTCTTCTCAAAAGCTTTATAATTTAAAAAGATGAAGCAGTAGCAGGTGATGAATATTCATGTAATTTCTCCTGGTTTGTTTTTAGTTTTTTTCACTGCACCCATTCAGAGTAATGGTAACAGTTTTAAATCCCTCATCTTTACCACTCCTGCACATATTTCTCCTATGAGCATCAAATTTCAATTCTTGTAAAGAGATCAGTGTTCGTATTTTCCTGTCAATTCTTCTTGCCACCACCACTGGAGACCAAACTGTATTTAATGACTTAATTTCCCAACATTTTCAAGATCAAGACTTTTAGAGGCAAAAATAGATCAAAATTTACAAAAGGATACGAGGCTGTTTCATGCTGTTGTGTGGCTCAGGAAAAGAAAAAGCACACCCTAAAAACCTGTTAATTCTTTATTCCATAGCCTGTATGTCAGGCTAAAATAAGTTAATTATGCATCTATGTCCCTCCACCTATATACTAATATCTCTTACTTCTCTACATTCTTTCAGGTGTAAATGCAGCATGCAGAGAAGTTGTGTCTATTTCCTACTTTTACATTATTTATTTGATCAATAAATCTCCGAGTCTGTATTTATCTTCATCTATATTAGTGCATGGCATTAAATAATCCTCTTGGTCTCTGCATGTCTGTCTACAAGAGACGTGCATTCAACAATATTCTTGTTTGATTTGAGCTGCTTTATTCAAAACAGAAAAATTGAGCAGTATTAGAAGCATGGTATTGCATGAATTTAGCAATCATCTCCTAGGCAGAACCAAAGCCTTCCAAGTCATCACCTCAATCAAGAAGGAGTCAGACTGGAAGGAGCTTTTGTTAGTAATGGCAATGGCTGTAAAATAGAGTTTAATCTCCTGCTCTGAGTCCTGGTAAAATCATATTTATTATACTGATCTACAAAGGTTACACACATTCCATTGGGCATCAGGACAAAATTAGATTTGATATTATGGCTAACAGTAACTCCCAGAAGGAAAATATTGTGACAATGAACTGTGAAAGGGCAAACTCTAAATGTTGACAGAAAAGGTTAACAGTATGCTGGAGAATATAATGCAAAAGGAACACCCTACACTCCACAGATTTGACGTAGAAAGTACGTCAGGAGCAATTCCAGAGACAATGAATGCCAAGAGAAAAAAGACAGCTGTTGGGGTTTAACCCCAGGCAGCAGCTAAGTACAACACAGGCACTCTTTCATTTCTCCACCACCCTCCATCAGCTGTGGGGTGGGGAGGAGAATCAGAAAAAAAAATAAAATATAAGAATAGTTCAATAGTTGAAATAAAATAAAATAGAACTAAGACTAAGAAGTGGAGAGAGGAATAAAACCCAAGAAAGAGAATTGATGCACAATAGAATTGCTGACCACCCATCGACCAATGCCCAGCCCATCCCTAAGCAGTGATCAGCCCCTTCCAGCCAGCTCTCTCCAGTTTATACTTTGACCATGACATCCTAGGACATGGAATATCCCTTTGGCCAGTTCAGTCACCTCTGCTGGCCATGTTCCCTCCTGGCTTGTGGTGCACCTCCTCACTGGCAGAGCCCAGGACACTGATAAGTCCTTGGCTCAGGGTAAGCACTGCTCAGCACCAACCAAAACATCAGTGTGTTATCAAAGTTATTCTTGTACTGAATGCGAAACACAGCACTGCACCAGCTATCCGGAAAAAAATAACGTCAGTCCCAGATGAATCCAGGATGCAAGATCACATCATTGGGCAGAAAAATGAGCATCTTTTCCAAGGCTAAAGAAGCCTTCTTAAAAAACATATGGGAATCTTGTGTAAATAACACAGTATAAGACAGATCTTGTCCAAATAAGACAGATGCTAGGTCTGGTGTAATTCCGAAATGAGGAAAGCCAAGGGAAGCTCAGAAAAGCGGCAAAGTAAATGACAAAAATAACACTAAGATGTTATCCATAACAGGGATTAAAAAAAAAAAAAAAAAAAGAAGCACATACAGGAACACAGGATCCAAGAAACTAATGAAAAGAGAAATAACTGAGTTTAGAGCAAAAGTAAAAGAATTTAATGTTCTTTTCAAGAAGTCTTTATAGCAGATAAAATATAGGGAAATCTTTACACCTATGTGCAATTTGTATCACTCTTCCACTACTTTAAGGTCTCTGAACCCTTAAAAGAACTTCAAGGTCTCAAGTGCAGCAGTAAATAAGTTATCATAGCTGCATTTTATCCAGGACCAGAATGAAATGTAGTGTGAAAAAGGTGACATACCCATGGACCTACTACTTTTATCCTCAAAAAAACCCTGCTTTCCAATGCAGTAGGAGCAGGTCTTTATGGCCCTTGATCTCCACCTATCCCTGGAGTTCCTTCTTTTATCCTAATGGCTTTTTTACCACATCTTTCTGGGTCTTTAAGCAATGCTCTCTGCTTCTAAAAGCCTACAGTGTAGTCATCATTCATCCTAATTTCCCACCTTTCTTATTCTTATCCACCTTGTCCATCTTGTCCATCCAATGTTTTCTGGAGGTTTCAAGTAATTCCTTTCTAAAAAGTCTCATTTGTAACTTCCCAACAGGAGACTTGTTGGTTTTTTCCTGTTCTTCACTAGAAATCTGCATTAGATATTTAAGCTCTCAGTGATGGTGATGTCTCCTTACAGGAATGGTGCCTGGCAAAAGGAAGGATGGAAGGATAAGAAACATCATTAATATTAAAAATATGTATAGGTGCTGAGGATGTAGTTGCTTTCAAAATAAAGTTCCACATTTTAGAGGATAATTTTCCAGCTTTAGTCATACACACATTAAGCATCAAACTTCATTTTCTTCACTAGTCAAGCATGAGAGATTTCTGAGGACAGTTGACCAAATACCAAAGGAGGATGGCAAAAGTGTTTTATTGAGCAAGGTTGATTCTGCTGGTGTTGTGGTGACAATGCATAATGGAGAGGCTCACAGGACTAAAACCCATAGTTCTTTGTGCTGATTTCCTATGAAGCTATTAAAGAGAAATTAACATAATTGGTTTGAGATTTCACTAAAGTTAGTGTGACTTCAAAGGGAAAACAAAGCTGTTTGGGTTTGGAGAAGATTTATTTTCCTCATTTGAACCATTTTGTTAACCCTAAATTAAAAGAAATGGGGAAGAAAAAGTGTATCCTGTTTTCATACTTTTTCTTTCATTTCATAGATATCAGGGATCAAATTTGGAGCTGAGAAATACCCTTGCGGGAAACAAATGAAGTGACAAAAGAGTGGGAGGATAAGAGTTGTTATCCAAAATGTTCCTGACACCATCACACCCCTTCAAGTGTTTGTTAAATAATATATTATTAGTACATACAGCCTGGGAAAACGTCATTCTGAACAGATGCTGCAGAGAAGGAAAATGTGATGGGGGTGATAAGGCAACAGGCTGGGCTCAAACCACCGTCCTGTAGCAAAACCTGTTCAGTCCCAGCTGCTCCTCGAAATAATTTAGTACTTTCCATCTACAGCCTCCGTATATTACAGCTCTAAGTGCAGCTTTATAAGGAGCACCAGTTCAGCAAAGACGTCTGATGCCCACTGCAACAATCATCAGTGCACTCTCTTGCCATCTTTCATTTGCTCTGGCAGACTGTCATGTTATATTTCAAGATGGCCAAAATCTTAAACACCCAAAGTCCTTGATGACCTTAATATCTGGTCTGAGGCAAATACCAGTAATGATCTGCATCTAGCTTATGTGTCTGTCTCCATAAAATCCATTGGTGTAGATGCTGTATGTGAAATACTAAATCTGACTCCGAAAAAACATCAGTTTGAGGTGTGAAATTTGCCCACTCACTACAAAAGGGCACCATGCTTTACTGCATATTACAGACTTTTTAGAAGTTTAGACAAGAACAAGGGTTTTAACCTTCTACCAACACTGGTAAAACTGTGCCAGACACAGATAACAGCATCTTCAAGCAGGTTTGTAAGGAGAATAAGTCCTCTTTCTGTTTGGATCCAATACCATAGAAACAGAGAGTAAAAATTATCTCAGTAGATGTATCCCAGCTATAAAACAGGTATGCCCTAAATATTTGGACTTTTGTGCAGGTGAACTTAGAGTTCAGTTGTTGGTGAGAGCTGAAATTTTCAGCAGCAAAGAGGAAGAGAGTCTCTCAGTGTATCAGCTGTGGTATATGGGGGGTGAGAGGAAGCGTTAGAGGTTGAATTTAGGCAGGTGGATGTATTTCTTCTTCTAACTTTTCTACAGCTTTGAAGATCTGCCTGGTTTGGTTTAGTAAATATATCCTATTCCATTTTCCTCTGGCTTGAATTAAGTATGATTTTTGGGGTGACTGTAATTGGCTAAAAGATGATACTTGATACCATCAGCTGTGGTGCTTAGGGTCTGGGAGTTATCCAGCTCCTGTGTCTGTCCAAAGAGTACACATTGAAACTGCCCAAGGATTTTGGAAAATGGAAATTTGGTGTCCTTGGAGAGTTTCTTCCAGTGAGTATTGACAACCAGAAGAGTATTCTGATATGTTGCAAGGCACTGAGAAGAACATCTAAACCAGTGGTTTCAAGGTTTAGATTTCTGTGGTAAAGAGAAGCCAGGAAAACCTAGGCAGCAAATTAGGGACCTGTTTTTTACAATGATGTGGCCAATCTAAACAGAATGTTTTCTGCATGAATTTGAATGTAGGATCTCATAGATTGCTTCAGGAAATCTTCATTAGAACTTTCTAGTCTGACTGCAGTGGGTCAGCCCTCAGTAGCTATGTCAGCTAAAGCGGAGATTTTGTTGTCAACATCAGCCTATTAGTAAAAACCCTATTATAGATCTTAAAGAATTAGTGGTTTAGTGTTTTTTGTTACTGTTACATATGGTTCGGTGGTTAGTGACAGCTCCTGACCAGAACATACTGAGGCAGATGTTCTTGCTGATGTTGAAAGGAAAACATTTGAATCACTCCACTGCTGATACCTCCCCACCTCAGATCTACTCCATCTTCCTGCCACTTCCTGGCTCTCCTCTGTCCAGCTAGCTCCCATCACGGTACCTCCTTTTGAACTCTTTTTCTACAACATTAACTCAGATTTTCAGCCTCATACTTAAAGTAGTAGCCAGACCTCTATTGCCCTTAGGTATGAATCTGTGAAACCCTATATTGGCTGGAAGTTTAACTAATGCTCTGGATAATATACTAAAGAAAGTTCTTGGAAGTTGCTTTTAGCTACATTTTTGTAAGAGATCAAACTCTTATGTCCATAAGAGCATCTTCATTTCTTCCACTTCCTTCTCTTGTGTAACAGTTAAACACCTTCAGGCAGAAAATGCTTTCAGATGCACTTGACAATAATAGAGGTTTTATCTCATTAGAAAGAATAAAATGTCAGTAGATACATTGGAGAGCAAAATATGATTTAATAGCCTAAATCAAAGTTCAGTGATGCCAGTGAAAACATCCCTGTGGAAAGACTGCAAGAGAAAAGGCAAGTAGATATGAAGGCCATCAAATCAAAGGTCCCAGATATCAAATTTAGGTGATTTCTTTGAAAACAGCTTAGCATGAAGTTAAATACACCTCCACACATAAACAAACACGCCCACAGTCTTACATAAGCTTAAGTTTGGTCCAAAAACAGGGAAAAAGAAGAATCTTATAATGGTCCTTTGGCTTTTGTTAGAATTTTTACTTATCTTTCTTTACATCTGTGCTTCTTCTTGATAAGAGGAGTTTTCCTTTTTATTGCTTGTTGATGTTCATTTTTTCCGCCTGAGATCATTCACAGACAACATAAAAGAAGGATTTTTTTTGATCCTGACTTCAGAGAAAAAGTCAGCAACGTATTGAGAAAGAGAATTAAGCATTACATGAACAGAAGGGAGAGAGCAGGCTGACCATTGCCTCTCAACTCTATTCTTTGGGCATGGAGCAATTCAGTCATGCATTGAAAAAATACTCCACTTTCTGCTAACCATTTTGACAATATAGCAATATACTGTGGAGAAGAATGTGCTGCTAATGGGTATTCAGAATTAACAGTAAGGTTTAGGTCATTTTCCCAGAGCAAGTATAAGGTTACTTGTTACTCCACAATCACTTGTCAGAGCTGTCACTTGCCCTGTCACTTCTGATTGCCTCTATCATTCCCAGAGTTGTTTGACGTGGCTCCAGTCAAGAAAGCCTGATGACAAAAATTTCAGCGGCTTCAGTAGGAACCTGGAATGCCAATCACTTTGTGGTACTTATTCTTCATAATCTCAGATTAAAAAACACAAATATAAAAAAGAGCCTATGTACACAATCATTGTGAAAACATTGGTCGCTTTTTTCCCAACCATTTAGCAATTTTACTGGTAGCTGCCACCAATTGAAATATTTTATATTCCATCTTCTTGGTGTTCAGCCTGACAGAGAGCGGAAACCACTGCCAAGACAGTGCATCATTCAACCTTTGCTCTCAAAATGGTTGAAATACTCTGAATACTTCTCTACATCCTTCTCTACAAACAATTTGTCTTCCAGTTGTGGAAACCTTGTATCCCATTACATTGCTCCTCATGTGTACTTCCGATAATAAAGTTTGTGGGGTTTGTGTACTTTACCAGCTATTAGTGCCACCTCTTACTTTTATTGTCTCATTTTTAACTCTCTTGGAAGCCAAGGATGTTACCATAAAGACTGTCTTTTCACATCTGAGCAGTGCCCAAAATCTTTCCTCGATAGTGGTGGCAGTTTGATCTGGTTGTCAAGGAGAGCCTTTCTGGTTCCGAGGAAACTTGCTTTTATCCTCTTGCAAATTTAACATTTTAAGTGTCTTCTCATATCTATCTTTAGCCCCTCATAGGCTTGCACATCTTGTAACTGAATTTTGTTGAGATGTGTATTTGACCATTTCCACATCTGTCTTCCAGCGGTGTTTACAATAGTGAGGACTCAAATGAATTAAATGCCCATTCGTAGCCTTGTTGCAAAATTCTCTAGACCTACATTTTCTTCTGAGATAAGAGTTCTTGAGATCCTCCACACTGTACACCTGAAAGTTCTTCAACTCCTCGCTGTGTATCATTTCTTAGTCCTGCACTTCTTCCATTGCATGGAATTATGTGCAGCAAGATATGACAGCATCTTGACATCAAAAATTGCACAAAGCTGTCCAATAATATCTTTTGTGATAGTTCTATAGGCAGGTACAACCTGCCATGGATTTTCTCTGATGCTTGCAGTTTTCTTTTGCAGAGTTTTATTTATTTCAACTGCTAATTCAATGTTGATATTTGTCTGGCTGCAAGAAGGTGTGATGTGCTGTTAGTGAATTCTCATTGCTGAGTAAATTGTACAGTCTGACTGCCAGTAAACTGCAGTTTACTCTCTGAAAAAGAAAGGGCTGGGAGAGCAGGCCCTTGTGGGAAAATCCCCACTGCTCTGCCTGTGATGGCTGTTCTGACACTGTCAGACAAATTCCTTACTTTTCAGAAACCAGAGTAAGAGTTTGCAACGCTGAAACAATGAAAGAAGTAATTAGTCACAATATTTGCTTCTGCTTTGTTCTGTCATCTGTGGGTGCACAGTGCCTGGATATTGTATCTTCCTTCTTACTTCTCTTCTTTTTTATAGCTTTTGTGAAACCAGGAGAAAGTAATTCAAGCTGCTGGAGGAACTAGATTTTGTATGGAAATAAAATCTGTCTTTGTCCTCCTCATGGCACTGAGGACAACCTCTGCATATCTCCAAGCCCCACTCAATCACCATGCAGGGTCACTTGCCCACGTACACAGAATCAGTTCAAGCTGGCATTGCTGCTTTCCAGGTCTGTGCTGCACATTAGCCTGTGTGAAAATAACAATATCCACATTTCCTCCTTGCTCAGGCATCACCTAAATCACTCAGACAGTGTATGCCACCTAAAAGGAAAATAATAGGAAAGTGAATGTTTTTAATCCTTTCTTTTACCTGCTTCACTGCCTAGTGCAGGATTCAGCTCTTGGGTGGCAGTGAGGATTCCAAATATCATTCTACAGTAGCTGGCAAAACAATCTGGTCTGATGGAATTTTAGCTTTTCTACACTGCTAATTCTAGTGGAGTGGACAAGACAGTGGAGGTCATGTGCCACATGCTGACTCTACTGTTTCCAGTTCCAGGCACCAGCGTTGTCATCTTCAACTCTGTGCAGGAAACACAAGTGCTTTTTACCAAAATCTGATTCCATATGATCTGCTCAGATATATATATATATATATATATGTATATCAATTCTATCCAAGATATGGTGGGGCAATTCCTCTCCTTATGAAACAACTTCCAATGACCAGTTATTGCCAGTGTCTGTCTCTGGTTCCAAACATCCCAGTTTTGCCTTGAGTGACACTTCTTCAGTCTGAGACTTTGGCACTGGTCTCATTTAATTATGTCTAGACAAATATACAGCTTCCTTACCCTGAAGTAGATACACTTCTGTTTATTCAGCTTGTGAAATCATTAATAGTGTTAAAAGAGATTTTTTGCTTCCATTAATTTACATTGAACAATTATTGAAAACAGATATTGCATTAAGTGAAGAGCAGCATACAGGAAGGCTGTAAGGCAGGCAAAACTTATCTGTTAACCGATTAATAACTCTGCTGAAAAATTTTACAATGCACTGTTTAAGCTCAGCATTTTTCCATTTTCTGTCATTTTCTATTTCTTCCTGAATAGCCTGTTTCAGATTTATGTAGCTGATAAGCTGATGCATTCATGAATTTTAGTTAAAAGAATCAGCAGAAATTTTAGCCTTCATCTTTTCTTTTGTTTTCTGCTCTGATTTTGCATTACCAAAGTAATTTTATAATTGGTCATGCTATGTATTAACATAACTTTTCTTGATTGCCATATGGCCCCTCTCTGATCAGAGCTGAGGTATTCTTCGTACTGGATTTGTAACTGATGTCTCTAACACTGAGCTGTTTCTGATGCCTGGGTTTGCCTCTCCTCCTGGTGTCAGCTGCAAAAAGAGCTGACAAAAAGCTGGTTTTGTTATTTTTATTTCCATAAATGTAATTAATAATAACATTAAATTATTTCCTTAAAAGGACTGTGTACTTTATTCTTATAACATACTTTTTAGTTAGGCTTTAGTATTAAAAAAAATAGTAAAATAATATTTGCAAGTGAAATATGCAGGGTATTTCCTGCACTATTTCCTAAATCATTTTTTGCATTCTGGTGCTCCTATGGGTTTCTGCTGCTTTCAGGTTTCTGTTTCATTTCAGGTTTCTCCTCTGAGGCCAGGTAAATGCCTGCCCATTTTCACTAGTCATTTGAAATATGAGCTCTGTTCCTACACTTGTACCCCTTGTTGGCTTAGAAAAGATAGTTTTGGCTCCCCAAACATTTGTACTAAAACCTTTTCTTTGTTCTATTAAACACTCTGAAATCTGTTGAAATATTTATATCCTCTTCCATTCTCATAGATTCAATATTTTACATTGATGCAATGCCTTGTGGATTGGCAAATGCTTTTGAAAATTTGTTAATTACCTGAATTTAAGCCAGACTTATTCTATTACAATATTTCTAGTCATTACTATACTCCTATATAGCCTAGTAACATTCTTGTAATTTTATCATTACAATCAGAAGAAGATTTGACTTTTAAAGGATTGATTTCAATGTGGTTAAAGATAAATATTTTATCGGCTGCCATCATTAATATTTTCATTGGAGGAAGTAGTCTTCTTATTTGTTCTTTTTTGAGAAACCTTTATCATTTTTTAACTCCTGGATTCTGTTTTTTGAGCATGCTAGCATCATATTTTGAATTTAACACAGGTGGAAAGAAACCAGATCTGATAGTCTTTCCATTTCTTCTTCCTTATATGCTTTTGTGTCTCTTATATGGCATTTTTTTAAGAGCTGTTCCCTAAGGATATAGTTGCAATGACTGTCCACAAACACTGTGGTTGATGTGCATTAATCTTTGGAATTTGACTGAGGGCATCACTACTCACATGTGTCGTGTAAGGTTGCATTGCAGACCCCAGCTGCCTCCTGAAGTCCTGAGTGCACCCCAGAGACATCTCATCCCTTCCCTGGGATCTCATCCCTTCCCTGGGATCTCATTCCCTCCCTGGGATCTCATTCCTTCCATGGGATGTGCAACAAGCTCTCAGCATGTGCCCTGCTCAGGGGGAAGAGAAGCTGTCTCACATGCCAGGGGAAGAATGGGCAGTCCTTGATTCGAGCAGTTTCAACATAAAGATTCTGGTGAAACAGAGCTGCCTGTGCCCACAGGTGAGGCTTGGTGCTTTCCTTCTGGAAAAGGTAAGGAAGGGACACTATACAGGGCTGATTGCTGGAAATCTCACTGCTCCTTGGCTTCCCCAGGGCTCCCATTCCAGTGGAGTAGTGCTTTGTCCCATCCCAAACCACTCTTTTCTGAATGGTGGTGGTCTAAGTGACCATGGAAATGCCTCTAGGGCAAAGGTGCTTCACCCTTTGCAGCTTTTTGTCCTGTCCTGGAGAAATGGACTCTAAAATTGAACAGACTTCACTGACTGGTTTACAATCAGCCCCTATTCTCAAGCTTTCCTCTAAAACAGAGAGGATGATAACTTTCCTTTTCTCTTTCTTTCCTTTTAATGGGAGCTGTAAATATTATATTGTCGCAAGTCTAAGGTATTTATGCCTCAAGTTTATAGTTCTGGGCCAAAATCTATGCTTTAATCCAGCTCTAGCTCATGAAAATGTTCCAGAGGAGAATTAAATTCCTTTGCTGCTTAACACCTCAATTTTTGTTTATTTCCTAATTCTTTTAAATGAAGGATGATGAAACAGGACTATAACGACATCACAATTCTTTTTGGTTAGGGAATTAGTAATGCTATTTTTTTTAACCTACATAAACACCCTTGAGACATTTTTTTTCATGTCCACCATCCGTCAGAGAGCTTCCGGATAATGCAGCATCTTACCCAGTATCCTCTCAGGGTGGTTTTAAATATTGATAAGGCAGGGAAAATACATGCAATAGTTAGGCTATTTTCAGAAGCTTAAAAAGCCGAAGACTTGGAAGCAGGAAGCAATTTGGTCTCAGAGTTTAATGGCAGAACACAATAGAGACTCATGGATACAAATTCAACTACAACAATCGACTTACATTTAAAAAAGCCCTTTGCAAATGTTGCCATGTTTTCCTAAAATCCTTATTCTAACTGACATGGCTTCTATGGGAATGGAGAACTTAAACTGCTCAAACAGTCAACTAGTGACCTTCTCAGTGAAGGAAGAACAAAAATGGTAAAGGAGTGGGAATGGATAATGGGAAAAGTTTAAAAGTCTGTTATGCAAAAGGTTAGAATGGAAAATCTCAAGTTTTATTATGCTCAGATATCATGGTTTAACCCCAGCTGGCAACTAAGTACCACACAGTCTCTCACTCACTCCTCCCCTGCAGCAAGATGAGGGGAAGAGAAACAGAAGTTTAAAAGTGAGAAAACTTGAGGGGTTGAGAGAAGAGCAGTTTAATATTTGAAATATTTTTTCTTAATGTCAATACAATATTTTTAATAATAAATTGTAATGAAAAGGGTAGAGACAGAGACAAACAGATAAATCACATGTAAGACAAGTGATGCAATAAAAACAGTTGGTCATGACTGACCAACCAATGCCCAGGCAGTCCCTCTGCAGTGGCCCCTGGTACCAAACTTCCCCCATCTGTACTGCTGAGCATGATGCCAGTATGGAGTACCCTTGGGTCAGTTGGGGTCAGCTGTCCTGGCTGTGTCCCCTCCCAAGTCTTTGTTCCCCTCCAGATTCCTCGCTGCTGGAGTGGGGTGAGGAGCAGAAGAGCTCTTGGATTCAAGCCCTGCTCAGCAATAACTGAAACATCTCTGTTTTATCAACACTCTTTCCAGCACAGCCCCATAATAACTACTATGAATAAGATTAATTTCACCCCAGCCAAAACCAGCAGATCAGAGACTCAAAGATATGTGATTCCAGAAATGTGCTTTCATTCTCAGATAATAGAAAAGTTTTTGATTGCAGCTGCTCAAATATTTGAACTCTTTTGAAAGATTTTATGTGTATAATCCCACCCATTATAATGAATAAAATACCTTTCTCTCCCTTTTTTCTCATCCTTTTTCCCCCGAGGGATTTAAATTTGGCTTTTAATTTCCTTTTAACTTCAATTTGTTATATCTCATATACGGACCTATATTTCTCTCAGGAGCTTCTTCTCCCTTTTCAAGAATTATGTCTGGACCTGGAAGAAACTTCCAGTCATAAAGATCTCTCTTTTTTTCTTTCCTTTTCATTCTTATGCATTTTTTATATCACTGTCTGTCTTTTTCATCTTTTTGAAGGCTTACTGCCTTCCTTTTGAAGCTGGTTTTGTTCTTTGAACAATACAAGAATTCACTGCTTCTGATACCTTTTTTCTTTTAAACTATTCTGTAATTTAGATTGCTTTCAGCACATATTTTATTTGAAATAGTAGTATGCAACTACACCAACAGATCAAGAAAACAGCTCTTACTCTGCATGTTATTTATTTTTTTTCTTTTGTCTTCTTTGCTCCATATTCCAAGCATTCATATAATCAATGATTGGCAACCTTGTTATTGGCAAATCTCTCTCTGCTTTGGCCTGATCCCTTGCTTTATCCATTTTTCATTTCAAATTCATTGTGCTTTTGACTACTGCCATGAGGTATTTGCTATTTGATGTAATCTGTCTACTTGGGTAGCTAAATTGAATGAGCAGTTTATTTGTTGCATTTGATACAATTCTGATATTGCTGTCAAAATCATTTTGATTTTGCAATCAAAGTTCCTATTATTGACATATCTTTGCCTGCCAGTTCTGATGAGGGAGATTCACAATGAGGAAACACCTCCTCAAGCTCCTTCTTCACACCCTTTTTTTAAGGTTGTCTTTTCTTCTTGTCTCTGGCTTTGTGCTTGGGCTTCTGATGCTGCTCAGCTTCTCCAGGTCTGACACAGATCTGTTCTGAATCCATATCCTGTGTTCTCTTCCAGTGTTACTGGAACTTCAACACTAACAGCTTTTCTTTTACTGACTGTGTGTTGTCATCTCTTTACCTGCCATTCCCCCTGCTCCCAGTGGAAGTCAATGGAAGCAACAATTCAGAATTAATGCTTTCTGCTGGGTCCAGGTCACAGTCAGCCTCCCATCTGGATTTCTTCAGTAAACTCTATGAAGATTTGAAGATTTCACTTAATTATCCAGTAACTCTCTAAAAGGCAAGTAAATAAGTTTCTCAAATATATTTGACAGTTTGGAAGGGGGGGCTGACCAATGGGATTAAAATCTCTTTTACATTGTCAAATGTAAAAAACACGTGAAAACACGAGGAAATTGGGGCTGGGGGAATTGCTAGTAAAGTTGAGTTATTTTGTCAGTCTGGGCTGCATATCCATGGCTATGGGTCTCCAAGAGAAATACAATATTGCTCTTTAACAGCCTCTCTTCACAGCCATGGCTCTTACTCAACAGTGGCATGCACCTGCATCTTTCATATATACTTTCCTGCTATATGGACAATCACATTATATGCCAAAGTTTGATTTGACACCTAACTTTAGATCCCATATGTTGTCTGTTACGCTTTTTGTAAAAACTCCTTTGCCTACAGGAGGTAAGAGCAAACTGCATTGAACAATGGAGAATCCAAGAATGAATCTCACTTTCAATATTTATTTTCTTTTTTATTTTATTTTTTATTTATTAGTTATGGAAATACTACAGGTTAATAAGAAATGTGGCTTTTCCTAGACTAGACCCCACCTTCACTAAATAACAGCCTTTTAAAAGAGAGAATTTTAAGACAGTTCTGGAAGTACTCTTCTGCTTTTCCACATACAGAGTACAAGGCATAGGAAGAAATAGGAATAGAGATGGTTCATTGACATGAATTGCAGTTCATAAGCTGTCTGCAGGCAGATGGCCCATACCATAGCAGTGCCACAATGGAGACCTTGGTGCCTGTGCATGTCACAGACACCAGAGTAGCTGCCACCATCCTGGTAAGACAGATTGTCTTACAAATAAGTTCTTTCAGGGAAGATATGAATCTGATTCTGAGTGACTCAGAAACCCGTTTAAGCACCAAAAAATCTTTTTACTTGAGTGAGGGTGACAGACTCAATCTTGATGTCATGATTGCAGAGTTGCCAGTAGAAGCCAGTCACTTTCACGCAATTTGGTGAGAAAGAAGAATCCCTGGTCAGGAGAATTTTTCTCCCCATAAAAACATGGCTTCTCCAGATGGCAATAGAGAATATGGCTTTGTTTACATGCCCCAAATCAACCTGATGAGGTGCTTTCTTCTGTGTAGATGATATAGGCAGTCTTGTGCTTAGTCCTAACTTGGACAGCCAATAAACATATACATTAAAACATACTCTTTGTGCAAATTTCACGCAGGAGTGTAGTCTCAGGTACTGGCAACTCTAAGGAACCACCCATAGTCACTGTCCAGTTCAGAGCTCTGAGAAGAACAGGACACCTGAGAAATCACTGAGTGCATGGTATTAGAGCCTCAGTTCTCTCAAGCAGTGCCTACACCAGTGTATTAAGGAGTGACAGGGCAGTGGCAGGCAGCCATCCACACTGATTAGTCACTGGGGGGTGCCTGGTGAAATTTTGATCATCACTAACCAGTTGCCTTTCAACAATTCCCTTGCATGAAGGAGTTGTCACAGCCTTCAATCAGACTGCATGGAACCACTCATCTTGAAAGCAAACTACTCTGGAATTATGGACAAGGCATGTGTGCTGGGTTCACCTGGGAAGAAGAAAGAGAGAAGTTCTCTCTATGGTGGGCTTCCTCTGTGGGTTGATTGGGACCAATTGAGGGCTAGTTTAGATATTGACAGCCTCAACAGCCAATTAGAGAAAGTTAGTTCACTCTGTGAACACACATTTTGAAGGAGGTTACCCAGGAGAAAAGTTCTCTTTGATTTCCAGTGACTGGTCAGGTAACACCGGCTTGGACTGGGCTCCCTCCCATGCGGGATAGGGGGGAGGGGGGCCAGGAGGCCGCTGGGCCCCGTTTGCAAACCAAGGGACCCGATGGCCGGGGGGAGGAAAGGCTCATTGATGAGACCTTAGCCCGGCTTCCTCCCCCTCGGGCCCGCGGCTCTGGGGGGTGCTCAGCTCCTGCTGCTGCCTCGGAGCAGCTTCGGAAGGGCCAGGCCGGGCCAGCCCCGCACGGCCCGGGGGAGGCAGCCGGGCCTGTCTGGGAGCAGGGGCGATCCAAGGCCCTGTGCTTTATGATTAACGGTTTACTTATTTTACGTTTTTCTATACGCAGGTTCATAATAGCAGATAATTATACCAATTTAGCTCTTACCTAAGCATCTAGAAATTATTAACCTACGATTTTTCTACCTAGCTTACATCTTGGTCATGGAAACTACTTCTACCTTTAGTAAAAATCTTAACTCTTTGAAACCATGATTCATTAGGAATATTTTCTGGGGGACATCATGGAAGCCTTAGAAGATTATCTGAAAATCTCTGGGAAACAGAAATTCAGAAGTAGAAGGAAATTCCAGTTCCTCATATATTCCTGATGTTCCTCAACACAACTCTGTTGTTCCTATTAGCAGAGGAAAACTTACAGCTTGAACTGAGGCTAAACCTGCTCCTTTTTCTGTTGCAGTGTCCCTGAAGGTCTTCTCATCTTTCAAACCTTCTACTCTATTTTCACCTTCCCACTTCTGGTCTATTGTCAAGAGACACAGCTTTTCCAGCTCCAGGCTGCACTAACTGACTTGATCAAGTGATTCTGCTTCAAAAGACTGTGAGAAAAGTTTGAAGACTTCACCTCCCAAAGTAACTATCAGGGCTTGATCAAATCTTTAGTCATACCTCAAACTTTCTGCCTAAGAGTTTGTTTTTTTAAAAAAACTTGACATGGCTAAGTGAAAGTTAATAATTGTCTGTATAATTGGTCCTGTGTATTAAAAGAGAAAAAAAGTTTAATTAATGCTCATTTTGAAAATAACTGTGTATAGTGTTGTGTTTAACTAAGAGCGATTCATTAAAAAACAAAATTATCTGGAAAGTTCTGTAGCAAGCAAGATTTCTCTTCAGATGAAGAATTTACTGTACTTTTTACAGGATTTGTTTCCTAATCTCAATCACATGGCTGCTCAAAGAATTGTAATAAAAACATTCAATTCCCTACAGAAAGATTCAGGGGTCTCTGTGTTCAGGGATGTTAGGGGTTGGATTGCTCCCCTTTTCTTGCTGTGAATTCCTCCCATTGTTATGTTAAGTAGTTGTGGCTACACCTTAAACCATAGGTAATGTTCTCTCTCAGGGGGGTGGGTGGAGGAGGAGGACGGGGGGGGGAACCGGAAAAGGAAAGGTGGGAGAGGGATCTGGGGTGGGGACTCTCTCTCGCTGGGCTCGTGGACGGAGAGGACACCCCCGTGCTTCGCTCTGGCATCTCCCCTGACATCTCCGTGCTGAGATCCACGCTCCCTGCCTGGGACATCGCCCTGCCGCTCTCGCATCTCACGCTACTATCTCCGGACACTCTGCGGAGCACCACGACCGACACCGTGAGGGGGGGGGAGTCACCTTCTCACCCCCGCTCACCTCTGGGCCTCCGCCGCCATCACTCCAGCCCTCTGCAACTGCGCGGGACCCGCCCTGCCCCCACAGCACCGGTAACCGAGCACAGGGACACGGCCTGAGGCCAAAGGGGACTGGAGCGGAGCTAGACTGTTCTGTTCTGTTACCAATTTTCATAGCTGTTGTTGTTTTCTGCCTTGTTAAATACCAGTAAAGAACTGTTATTTCACATCCCCATATCTCCTGCCTGAAAGCGTCTGATTTGGACCTAAAATAATTAAAAGGGGGGGAGGTGCATTCTGCATTGCAGAAAAGGGGCTTTTGCCTTTCCTTAAACCATACCTGTCTTTTCAAACCAAGACAGATTTTGGCGCCCAACGTGGGGCATTGATGAGGGCATTGAGAGAGGGGTAGAAAAGGGAATAACAGTTCTTGAATTACCCAAGCTTGTGGTAGGTGACACCATGCTGTCCAGCTTACCCTGGATTGGCCTCCATGTGGTCACTGCTATATCTCTCCCATTTGCAAGCCCTTTTTTAAACATGAGTTTCATAACCAAGGTTACTGTGGCTATTATCCGACTTATTATGTGGGTTGATCAGTTGAGGAATTCATGGATTTTTAATTTTCTCTGGAAGATGGCCACATGGATTCAGAGCTATCGCACTCTAAGTGTGTGTTTCTGGGGCTACTTCAATAATGGTACTTACTGTGAGGAAGTGGCAGCAGGTGAAATTTTTTCTCAACCCATCACAGGTTTTTTGAAGTTCACCCCACCAGTCTTCAAGGGGTTCCAATCCGCTTTAAATGCTAATGACATTATATTGTGGCTAGTGTTGTTTATATCCCTGTTAAATCTGTTCTATCTAACATTCAGAGATAAGGGGAGATTGACTTGGATAACAACCCTGATCCCTACCCCAGGGATTAGTGATGTTACCCCAGAGCCTGATCCTGTCCCAGAGACTAGGGAGGTTATCCCAGAGCCTGATCCTGTCCCAGAGACTAGGGAGGTTACCCCAGAGCCTGATCCTGTCCCAGAGACTAGGAAGGTTACCCCAGAGCCTGATTTTGTCCCAGAGACTGGGGATATTACCCCAGAGTTTGACCCTCCCCCACAGCCCACCTCGGAAAGGATCCACCCAGAATGGGTGGGGGTGCTAGCAAAGGAGATACGTGAGTTGGGCCAGATGCTGAAAGAGCACCTCTCCCCAGCTGGTGAGAAACCCTCCCCCCTGCCTTAAAGAGGGAGAATCTGATGGTGCAGCAGTGGGACCCACAGATGTTACATCCATCCAGGTTCCAGCTGAACTGCAAGGGCACTCACAGCCAGCAGCAGTTGCCCCTGTGGAAACTAGGAAGTCTAGGATGAAAACAAGGCACCTAGATAATAAGGGTCAGGAAGGGGGCCCCTCACAACCAGCAGGGGAGCCAGAAGTTGAGATCATCACCGAATCCCTGTCATACGAGAGTCTCCGTAACCTGCGAAAAGACATTGTACGACGGGGCCGTGAGCCTTTTACAACCTGGTTACTGCGGGTCTGGGACCTTATGGGTACAGGTGTGCAACTGGATGGTACTGAGGCAAGGAATTTGGGACCCTTGACCCAGGACTCAGGTGTGGACCAGGTATTTGTAAGGGAGACAGGTCTCCTTTCCCTCTGGGAGCGACTTTTAATGAGCGTGAGAGAGAGGTTTGTCCACAGGGAAAGAATGCAGGAGTACCACCAGAGAACACGTTGGAATACCCTTGAGGAAGGGATCCAAAAGCTGAGAGAAGTGGCAGTACTGGAGGTGCTCTTTGGGAGGGATGGACAGCATGACAATGACCCTGACAAGGTCAGGTGCACAGGACAGATGTTGTGGAATCTGGCAAACCTGGGCCCATCTCAGTATACCTCCTTTATTGCAATGATTGATGCTGATACCAACCAAGTGACAGTGGGTTCTGTTGCCAACAGGCTCAGGAATTATCAGAGTATGATGGCTGGCCCAATGCAGGCTCATGTCTCTGCTGTGGCTAAGGACCTCAGAGAGGAGTTTAAGGAGGAGATGAAGGAGATAAGGGAAGAGGTGAGGAAGATCAGTGCAGCACCAGTGTGAGTCATGGACCTCAAAAGTAGAGCCCAACGCCCCCCAGCAAGGGAGAGAGGGAACACCCCACATGCTGACCTGTGGTTTTTTCTACGTGACCATGGGGAAGACATGAGAAGGTGGGATGGGAAACCCACTTCTGTCCTGGCAGCACGGGTGCGCCAACTCAGGGAGGGGAACACCAACAGAAGGAACTCCACTAAAGTGAAGGTAGCCTCAGCCTCCCATGGAGGTGCAGGGTATTACAGAAGGGAGGATGATCTGTCAGATCCCCTTGAAGGAACCTCTAATATGTATGCCCAGGAGAGAAATAATAACCAGGGCTAGAGGGGCCCTGCCTCTAGCCAGGGAGAGGCACGGGAAAACCGGATCTTTTGGACGGTGTGGATCCGATGGCCTGGCACATCAGAGCCACAGGAACACAGAGCATTGGTTGACACTGGTTCACAATGTACATTAATACCATCGGGACATGTCGGGAAGGAACCTGTTTCAATTGCTGGGGTTACGGGGGGATCTCAGGAATTGACTTTGCTGGAGGCTGAGGTGAGCCTGACTGGGAAAGAGTGGCAGAAGCATCCAATTGTGACTGGCCCAGAGGCACCATGTATCCTAGGCATAGACTTCCTCAGGAACGGCTATTACAAAGACCCAAAGGGACTCAGGTGGGCTTTTGGAATAGCTGCTGTGGCAGCAGAGGGCATTAAGCAGTTGAACACCCTGCCTGGGCTATCAGAAAACCCATCTGCAGTGGGACTCCTCAGGGTGAAAGAGCAACAGGTGCCAATTGCTACCTCAACAGTGCACCGCCGGCAGTACCGGACGAATCGAGATGCCGTGATCCCCATACACAGGATGATCCGTGAGCTGGAGAGCCAAGGGGTGGTCAGCAAAACCCACTCACCCTTCAACAGCCCCATCTGGCCTGTGCGTAAATCTGAAGGAGAATGGAGACTGACAGTGGACTATCGTGCATTGAATGAGGTGACTCCACCGCTGAGCGCTGCTGTGCCGGACATGCTGGAACTGCAGTACGAGCTGGAGTCCAAGGCAGCCAAGTGGTACGCCACCATTGACATCGCCAATGCATTTTTCTCCATTCCTCTGGCAGCAGAGTGCAGGCCTCAGTTTGCTTTCACCTGGAGGGGCGTGCAATACACGTGGAACCGACTGCCCCAGGGGTGGAAACACAGCCCCACCATCTGTCATGGATTGATCCAGGCTACACTGGAGAAGGGTGGAGCTCCAGAACATCTGCAGTACATTGATGACATCATTGTGTGGGGAGACACAGCAATGGAGGTATTTCAGAGAGGAGAAAAGATCATTGAGATTCTGCTGGGAGCCGGCTTCGCCATTAAAAAGAGCAAAGTCAAAGGGCCTGCCCAAGAGATCCAGTTCCTGGGAGTAAAGTGGCAAGATGGACGGCGCCAGATCCCCAGTGAGGTCATCAATAAAATCACTGCAATGTCTCCACCAACCAGCAAGAAGGAAACACAAGCTTTCCTAGGTGCCATAGGCTTTTGGAGAATGCACATTCCTGAGTACAGCCAGATTGTGAGCCCTCTTTACCTGGTCACCCGCAAGAAGAACGATTTCCACTGGGGCCCTGAGCAGCAGCAAGCCTTTGCCCAGATCAAGCAGGAGATTGCTCATGCGGTAGCCCTTGGCCCAGTCAGGACAGGACCAGATGTGAAGAACGTGCTCTACTCTGCAGCCGGGAACCATGGTCTGTCCTGGAGCCTGTGGCAGAAGGTGCCTGGTAAGACTCGAGGGCGACCTCTGGGATTCTGGAGTCGAAGCTACAGAGGGTCCGAGGCCAACTACACTCCAACGGAGAGGGAGATCTTGGCCGCCTATGAAGGGGTTCAAGCTGCCTCAGAGGTGGTTGGCACGGAAACACAACTCCTTCTGGCACCCCGACTGCCAGTGCTGGGGTGGATGTTTAAAGGAAAAGTTCCCTCAACCCACCATGCCACAGACGCCACATGGAGTAAATGGATTGCCCTCATCACACAACGCGCCCGTATTGGAAACCCGAATCGCCCTGGGATTTTGGAGATAATTACCAACTGGCCGGAAGGGGAAGACTTTGGTCTTGCCGAAGAAGAGGAACAGGAACAAGTGACCCGGGCTGAAGAAGCCCCACCGTATAACCAACTGCCAGCAGATGAAACACGCTATGCTCTTTTCACTGATGGTTCCTGCCGCATCGTGGGGATGAACCGGAAGTGGAAAGCAGCCGTATGGAGCCCCACACGACAGGTTGCACAAGCTACCGAAGGAGAAGGTGGATCGAGTCAACTTGCTGAACTCAAAGCTGTTCAGCTGGCCCTGGACATTGCTGAGAGAGAGAAGTGGCCAAAACTCTACCTTTACACTGATTCATGGATGGTAGCCAATGCTCTGTGGGGATGGTTGGAAAGGTGGAAAAAAGGCTGACTGGCAACGTAGGGGAAAACCAATCTGGGCTGCCAATGAATGGAAAGACATTGCCACCAGGATAGAGAAGCTGCCTGTGAAAGTCCGTCACGTAGATGCCCATGTCCCCAAGAGTCGGGCTAATGAGGAACACCGACACAATGAGCAGGTAGATCAGGCTGCACAGATAGAGGTGTCGAAGATAGATTTAGACTGGCAGCACAAGGGAGAGTTGTTCCTGGCTCGATGGGCCCATGATGCCTCAGGTCATCAGGGCAGAGATGCCACCTATAAGTGGGCACGAGACCGAGGGGGTGGATCTAACCATGGACAGTATTTCTCAAGTTATCCATGACTGTGAGACGTGCGCTGCCATCAAGCAAGCCAAGCGGGTGAAGCCCCTCTGGTATGGGGGGCGATGGGCCAAATATAAGTATGGAGAGGCCTGGCAGATTGACTACATCACACTGCCTCAAACTCGCCAGGGCAAGCGCTATGTACTGACCATGGTGGAAGCCACCACTGGGTGGTTAGAGACCTACCCTGTGCCTCATGCCACTGCTCGGAACACCATCTTGGGCCTGGAAAAACAAGTTCTTTGGAGGCATGGTACCCCTGAGAGAATTGAGTCAGACAATGGGACTCATTTCAAGAACAGCCTTATAAACACCTGGGCTAGAGAACATGGCATTGAGTGGGTGTACCATATCCCCTATCATGCACCAGCTGCAGGGAAAGTTGAACGGTGCAATGGCCTGCTTAAAACCACCTTAAAGGCACTGGGTGGGGGAACTTTCAAGAACTGGGAGATTAATCTACCAAAGGCCACCTGGTTAGTGAACACCCGAGGTTCCACTAACCGAGCAGGCCCTGCGCAATCTGAGCCCTTGGGAATATCAGATGGAGATAAGGTTCCAGTGGTACACATGAGAGGTATGCTAGGAAAAACTGTTTGGGTGAATCCTGCCTCCAGCAAAGACAATCCCATCCATGGAGTTGTATTCGCTCAAGGACCGGGTTGCACCTGGTGGGTGATGCAAAAGAATGGAGAGACCCGATGTATACCCCAAGGAGACCTTGTTTTAGGGTGAAATACCTATAGTACTGTGCCTATGTCTCTAACTGCATGTACGTATATATAATGCAACAGTTTAATTTGATATAGCATATTAGTATGGGAGAAATTCAGGGGTGGATAATGTTAGGGGTTGGATTGCTCCCCTTTTCTTGCTGTGAATTCCTCCCATTGTTATGTTAAGTAGTTGTGGCTACACCTTAAACCATAGGTAATGTTCTCTCGCAGGGGGGTGGGTGGAGGAGGAGGAGGGGGGGAACCGGAAAAGGAAAGGTGGGAGAGGGGTCTGGGGTGGGGACTCTCTCTCGCTGGGCTCGTGGACGGAGAGGACACCCCGTGCTTCGCTCTGGCATCTCCCCTGACATCTCCGCGCTGAGATCCACGCTCCCTGCCTGGGACATCGCTCTGCCGCTCTCCCATCTCACCCTACTATCTCCGGACACTCTGCGGAGCACCACGACCGACACCGTGAGGGGGGGAGTCACCTTCTCACCCCCGCTCACCTCTGGGCCTCCGCCGCCATCACTCCAGCCCTCTGCAACTGCGCGGGACCCGCCCTGCCCCCACAGCACCGGTAACTGAGCACAGGGACACGGCCTGAGGCCAAAGGGGACTGGAGCGGAGCTAGACTGTTCTGTTCTGTTACCAATTTTCATAGCTGTTGTTGTTTTCTGCCTTGTTAAATACCAGTAAAGAACTGTTATTCACATCCCCATATCTCCTGCCTGAAAGCGTCTGATTTGGACCTAAAATAATTAAAAGGGGGGGAGGTGCATTCTGCATTGCAGAAAAGGGGCTTTTGCCTTTCCTTAAACCATACCTGTCTTTTCAAACCAAGACAAGGGAACAGTCATGAGTATCTGAAAACTGTCATATTAAGCATAGTTTATGGCATTACAAAGTGCAAGCACTTCATGAAGTAATCATAATGTGGTGACGTCCAAGAGTCAAAAATATCATTGCTTCCAACTACTCGAACCTGAAAATGTTCAATTTACAAACAGAAATGTCAGCCTAGAAAAATAAGCAGTTTCTCTGTAAGCACTCTCAGCACTTCATATTCCCCTTCTTCCCTTCATCCCACTGAACTACCACCTGGGTACCTCATGAAGTCCACAACCTTTCCTCTCTGACAATTCCATGGGAGATTGACCAGACTAACACATTACCTTTCTTCTGCTATTTCTTTCTCAGACATATCTGAAACACCTTTTGTTTCTAGAGTTAGTTCTTAATCATGGGCTTGCAATCATAGAGATTGGTCCTTCCAGAGCCAAGTGGGCCAGTCTATTTTCTACAGACCTTTTTAAAATCTTAAGTAAACAAAATCTTAGTACAGGAAAATTCCTTTTCTCCACAGCAGAAAAATCAACTTGAGAAGCACAAGTAATGGGGAATAATTCATGTTTTAAAGTACCACTGTCAAAGGAAAATAGAGTAACAGATACAAACAAATCAAATTAGAGGAAAATTGGCTGTAAATAAATGTAAGATACAAATTAGAATAAAATGTTTGTCTTCATCATTTCTCACCTACACATTGAAGATACCAAGGCATTATTCTCAACTACTTGTCTAATGCCTTACCTCCAATTTTATGTTTTCTATTATTCATAGTATATATGTAACACTTGGGAGTTGCTGATATTCCAGTATGATGTAGAAGTTTAGATTTTTACAACAGAAACATCTACGTTGTCAAACCCAAGGAGACCCAAACCCACGGAATTCTGCAGATAATCTAACATGACATGAATCACTCCTAATCTGGCAAACAAATATAATGTAGAAAGTTATCTACCTGAACAAAGCTGGTATCAATAATTTAAAAGGTGGGATTCACATGATTTTTTTTTCCTGATACTCAAATTAATTTCCTAAGCTTCCCCTTTCATCACTGAAGTGAGACTTTTACTTCTGAAGACTGACTAATGTTAGAGACAGACCTTAGCACAGGATGACTCCTCTAGAATGCTGATGATAGTTGAGCTGTACTTCACTGCATAGGTGTTTTTGTAGAATTCAAACTAAAACAAAATGAAATGGTCAGTTATGTTTGTTGAAATATACAGTGGGTCGTTAAGAAATATTTAATTTTATTCTAAGTAAAAACATTTTTTTTTATAAAAAGCTTAAAGTAAAATGCTTTAAAGGTCTTTTTTTAAGGCTAGAGTATTTATTTAGGGTTTGGTTTTTTTTAATGCAGTTGTACTTAACATATAACCCACGGATCATGCATAACCTTCAGCTCTCCTTTTAAAAATTCTATGTTGTGAAACACTTGCCAATTAGTTTGTTTCCAGTTAATTAAAATTAAACATAACCAGACAAAAACATTTTCTAATTTGCAGTTCTCCTCCTTAAATCAGTATTTTTGAACAATATGAAATATGTGGTTTAATTAACAGGGAATAAGGCTCTTCAGTTTGGTCCTGTATCACATCTTGTATGAAACAGTGTTTCTAATCCTGCATTAATTTACTTCCCACCATGACTAGCTCAGTTCAAAGACAAAAATTAATATTTTCAGGGCTTAGCTATGCAGAGTTATCTAAGCTCCTATCTTTTAATCTTGATTTCTGCCCACGCCACAGCTCCCCAAGCAAGAGGATTAAGAAAATAGGACAGTGAGTGCATTACTATCATTGTACTCTAATGCATATGGAAGTTATGGGAGGATAATAGAGAACTTTATCTAACTCAGCCTGCTCCAAAGTACACTCACCAAGTCACATTTAAATGTCCCACTATGTATGCTATTATTTTGTCCTTGCACAGTCCTTGACAGCAAAGGGAAATGGTTTGTGAATTTTGATATCCAGCTGTTACAAAGAGAAGTGAGCTAAGACATAAGAACCAAGGATTTTTCCCATTCCTACCCACACAGCTCCTCCAGCCCAGTCCTTAAGTGAGTCATCTCAGGGTTAGAAAAAGTCACTTTTGCAGATACCAGTGCAAACACTGGTGCTATGTTCATGTTATTTCTCATTGGTATGATACTGATGCCCTCCATCTGCAGATGCTGTGGTGGCAGCAAAACTGGTGTGCCTTTTGGAGTGGCTAGGAGTCCTACTCCATGATCAGTCACAATTTTTGGAAAAAGGAAGTGAATGTCCCCTGGATTGCTAGAGCAGTGATGACAGATTTTCATCCTATTGCCGCTGGATCAGTTAAAGCACACAGTGTATGTGAGGCAGTAGGGAAGGATACCCAGTAACTGGTTCCTCTCAAGATTTTCTTCTGGAACAGTTTTGACAAAGTTCATCCCTGTCCAGCAAAATGAGTAAACTCCATGACTGGTCATGTAATAGTTTAAAATTGTTATCATGTTAACATGCAACCCAACAGATGCCTTATTGTGGAAGCAGGCAAAAAAGACGGAGGAAAGGGG
Organism: Acridotheres tristis; assembly: GCA_037013685.1. Lineage (NCBI taxonomy): Eukaryota > Metazoa > Chordata > Aves > Passeriformes > Sturnidae > Acridotheres > Acridotheres tristis. The sequence continues at coordinate 141,252,371 of CM072886.1, read as the reverse complement.
GGAACACAATAAAATTTGGTTCGTGTCAGAAAAATAATGGCTATGTTCTATGTTTACACTTTCATTGTTGTCAGTGCCACATCTTGCTGCTGCAACCTGTGTGGAGTAGAGTTCAGATGCTCAATCTCATTAAATTTAACTATGACTCCATAAAATTCTTCTTCCTAGGACTTGATTCAATCAAATGCTTAATTAACGACAAGTTCTCATTAGTGTTTGATTCTTTGAAGTTGTTGTTCTACTGGAATATATCTCTACTAATAAATACAGAATTAAGTTTAATGCAAGTATGCTTCATTAAAAACACTGATACAGAACTGTAAACATTTTGCCCAGCAAATGAATTCTGCACATTCTATCACATTACAGAAAGATAAAAAAGATGTTATTTAGAAAAAGAACAAAAAACAAATTACAAAGTTGGTTAGCAATTAACATTAAGCCAGAACTTTTTTTGTTTTTGTATTTGGACATATGACCAATGTGGCATCCTAACAGAAATAGATATATTGGGCTAAGTCTCATCACAGGGGATGAGAGGTGCAAAAGAGACAGTTATGTTGCAGCTAATCATTGGCACCATTTGCTGTGCCACAGTGATTATCTTGTCTGATTTTAAGTTCTTGTTACAGACATGTCTGGCTTAACCTTTGTGCTGTATCTGCCAGAACCTTGAGGATGTTTCAGACACCATGAGCCACTTTCAAGGAGTGCTGAGTACTTAAACACAGTTGACTGAATTGAGTCCTTACCAACAGCTGCAAAAGCACAAGTGGCACATAGTGATTTAATACACCAAACCTTACTAAATTTGCAGAAAATTAGAGAAACCTCTTTAATTTATATGAAAGTCCCATTATTTTCAGTACTTCTGCTTTGCTAAGCAACAGATTTTTTTTTCTGAATTAAAAGAAAATACTACAAAGAAAGCAAAATTATTTAGCACCCTCAAAAATACATACAGGTTGATAATTTATGAAGCTTTTACAGAAGACTAGTCTTTTCAAGTATGCTCCTTGGATACTTCATCTATTTTTAAATCACTCTAATGCATTGACTCCAAAAGGAAAAACGACCTCTTTGTGTTCTACACTTAACCACAGTATGCAGGAGGTCTGTCCTGATAATAACCATATAAAAATAGGCATATTGTGTCAGAACTGTGATACAGTTATTCCACTATTTTATCTCTGACAGTGGCCACCAGTGACAATCTGGGAGGTGATATTATGCAGTAAATACTAATACTTCCCAAAAATACTCTCTTTGCCTCCAGCAGTTTATGGAGTCATAGATCCATTTAGATGACTCAGTGACTTCCAGAAACAGACAGCTGTCCTTGTAAATAGCAGTCTGGGAAGATTCTCCATCCTATATCAAAGCTGCTGTCTTCAATTTTTTTTCCATTTGCCACTTGCTAGTTTCCTTTAGGTTCATTTCTATTAGGCAGTTTGGTTTTGTACTGGAAAAGACAACAAAAAGTTGATCCCCATCCATCTTCTTTAGGACACCTATGATTTATAGGTGTCAGAAATACCCTTCTGAATTGTCTGTTTGCAGGTTGAAAAGGCCTGCCTTACATAGGATGCAGAACCTGTTCCAGATCTTTCATCACCGTTTTTTCTGTTCTAAAACGGTTTCTCACTTTTTTGTTTTATTTTATTGTTGTGGGGTTTTTTTTGTTGTGGTTGTTTTGGTTTTGCTTTGTATTTTTTTTTTGCGGGGGGGAGTTTGGGGGTGTTTTTTGTTGGGTTTTTTTGGGGTTTTTGTTTGTTTTTTTTGTTTGTTTGGGTTTTTTTTGTTTGTTTTTTTTAAGGGGGATGGGGATATCATATCCTACAGAAGATGTGGACTTACTGTGGACCTGTGAAGTGGTATAGTTATGTTCTTTAACTTATTTTTTCCCTATAATCCTGAATATTCTACTTGCTTTATTGACACTGCTTATCAGTAAGTTAATATTTTGACAGAATTATGTACTGTAACCCCAGGTGTTGTTCCTGAGTGATAACAGGCCAATCAAAACCAATTATTTTTTATGTAAAGTTTGGAATGTTACTGATTGAGCCTCACTTAAAATTTACCTGCATTGAATGTCATCTGTCTTTTTACTGCTTCATTATTCAGTGTTTTAATATCTTCCAGAAGCCATCAGTTTTCCTGTCTTCCTTACCATAAATTACTTAGTGTCATTAGCAAATTTTTGCCTCATTATTCACATCCCTTTCTCAGGATAGACACTGGGGAAATCTGCCACTACCTATGCTGTAAATCTGATTGCTTCCTGCTATCCCTGTTTTCCTAACAATTAACAAATAATTCAACCAGAAAAGGAATTCCCATTATATACTGCAGAAGCTTTATTTTGGGCAGATTATTTTATGCCTTTCTTTGGTTTTTTATTTAATATCTTTTGGAAGCTGAAATAAATATTAACAAGTCAAAATAAATATATTATTATTGAGTCAACATATTTTTTGGTTCTTCAAAGTAGCCCTGCAGGCATGTAAGGGTTGAATTCTTTTTCAAAGGATACCTTGGCACACACCCACTATTTATCCACGTGTCCATCAATTCTACTCTTCATTAAAGGTACTACTGGGTCTCATACCATTATTCTACAGTTCCTGGAGTCTCCCTTCAAAGATCCATTGGCTTCACATTAAGCAACTTCCACTTCTCTGGAGCCTTTGCACAAGTATATTGATCATATCTATCCTATTCAATTTGATTTATAATGATCACATCAGTCTTCTTATAGATGAAAATTCATGTAATATTTTTTATATAAAGACTATTAAGTTATACAAGATAGGATCAGTCAATAGATTCTGTTTATTGCTTCACTTTTACAGTAATTACTTCAGTAGGAAAATTCAAAATTCATCTTTTTAAAATGAAAATCTCCATTAACATAATCTCTGTGAGACTTCATTTTCAGTAGTTCTCAATTGTTTCTGTCTCATGGGCCACTTTAGATATCCATTAGCATAAAACAGTCCTTTCTTTTGTCATTCACTGCTCAGTGTTTAGCATTTTCTCTTAATCAGAAAGAAAAAAATGAAAAAGGATTGTATGAATAGGATTTACCACATAAGTATAAAAACCTGATGCAAAAAAAAAGACATTAAAATATGTTTTAACTTCACTCAGTGCACCAGCACACAGCCTACTTAGCAAATAAATTATAATTTCACAGCTAGAGAAGACCTATTTAAAGCTATGGAATTAGGCCTTAATTGAATCTCACCTACTACTGTACTTGCATTGGGAGACAGTACCCAAAAATGTGACAACAATGACATTTTTTCAAGTTAAGATAAATAACTTATTTTTTTCCACAAGTGAAGTACATTTTGCTTTTGAAGATTGGTACTTTTCCAACATAATAGTTTTTTGTTCAATGACCTGATATTGACTTTTAATTCATTTTGGTGCTCTTTCAAACAGAGTTAATATCAAAAGCATGGCCTTTGATTACTATGGAAATTTGAGAAAACTCATGCCTCAAAACCACTAAATATTATTTTAGAAATCAAATCAGCTTCTGTCTTTGGCAACACTTGCTGAGGAGGCTGGTTTTCATATCACACTACCTCTCTCATCAGAGAAGTCAAAGAAATGATGTTCAAAAGATATGTGAAAAGCATGATATATAAGGGTCATTTTTCAGTTATTTTTTTGGCTGGAAAAAACCCTGACGTTTAATCGAAAATATTGTTTTTGTTCCTCCCAATACATGTAGATCAACAGGCACACTGTAAAAAATGACCAAACTGGGTTTGAGAGAGAAGAGGTGAATTGTTATCTCCTGTTCCTCTCCTTCACAGATTCTAAAAATGGGCTGGACATTGAACTATTTGATAATAAAACTTGGGTACAAGGAGTCCTACCCAGAGAAGCAAAAAGGATTCACAGTCTGTAAAAGCTTTTCCTCACCCTCCAATTTCCAAAACCACTGGTTTTAATAATATGTAAAATCAGACTGGTACCAAAAGGTCTTCCTGCAGTGATGTGCTGCTGCAAACAGGACAGCCCTACCCTGTGCTCTCTTCCAGACTAATAACTCTCATAATGGCCTCGTGTCTGCTCAGGGTCCACATCAGGTAAGGAAGAATCCCATGGGCCTGAGCTGTCAGAGTGGAAAAAAAAAGTAAAAAGCTGTAAATACCCACAGGAAGAGTGTTTTGATAAAACCATCTTCTTACATAAATGGTAATTTCGAGAATAATGCCCTCAATTTTACCTTATTCCTGAAACTAAATTTTCAGGGAAAGGGTTTGGTTTGGTTTTCTAGAAGTAAATTTTTTCCTTATTTTTTTTTAAAGGCAACTGGTTTAATTTTAACACTGCAGATATCTTAAATCTTTGGATAATAGTTTAAATAATGTTTCAAAAATTACTTTGTGAATGCAACACAACCATTAATTAATTCAGAAGAACACAGTTATTGCACTTTCATTTCATTACAAAGATAGCTTTTCCCAGTCTTTAATTAAGACAGGAGATTCCTTGTGATGAGTGCAATACAGAAACATGATTTATGTCAGATGGAGACCTACTGAAGTAAGATTATCTGCACTGTGGTCTCCATTCATTTTTCTAACACTGTGTTAGGATATTCATGTTCCTGAGTCCCATCAGCTGAGCTCAGCCTCCATGCTGGGGTGACCTCTCATTTCTCATTTTGAACATGCCTGTCGCTGTGCTAGGCCTTGACAGACTTAGCCCCAAAATAGACATATCAAAGTAGACAGAGACAGAAAACATGACACAGGGGAAGCATCAGAGAAATAACAAGGCGCCTTAAGTGAATTTCACATAAAGTCGATTGCTAATTGTAAATTTGAACCATGAAATCTGGGCCATCAAATTTGCTGTCACACAAACTCTCATCACAATTACTGGTTCCATCCTCATTAGTCCTGCCTCCATTAATTCCCTCAATAGCTACATCCATCACAGGAAGCTGCTGATAAATAAATGTCTTGGGGTGACTTTTGATCCTGTATCCCCTGTGTCTGCTTTATGCCCAGGGGAGACGCCCCTTTCAGGAATATTTCCTCCTAATCTGTCTCAATCTGAGACAATATACTATGGGAGAAAGGTGTTTGAAGAGACAAGGTATTTAAGAGAAAATCAAGACTGAACAGATGGAACTAAGCTAATAAACTATCCAGATAGCAAAAGAGATGTAGGAATCTAAACAGAATTTTGTCTCTTCCAAAGATGATTGCATTTTTCTGCAGTTTAATATCCAGAATTGAAATGCCAAAGAAATATAGCATTAGAAGGAGAGGTGAAAAGGGCTTTCTGAAATGGTGCCAGAATTTTATACTGTAATGGAACAACCCCCGTATTTAAATATATTTTATTAGAGAATGTCCCAAAGCAAGATGATGCTGGGTCACAGTCTCAGAGTCATCCAGGTGGAAAAGCAAATGGATTTACAGTGTCTGTGCCCTGTAAGGGAAGCTGCTATTGCAGAGCCTCAGGAAGCAGAAGGGTTTCACCTTTATAAGCTACACTGGAGGAGGTTCAGGTTGAACATCAGGAGGGATTTCTTCACAAAAAGGGATGTCAAACGTTGGAATGAGCTGCCCAGGAAAGTGTAGAGTCACCATCCCTGGCAGTGTTGAAGAATTGACTGGATGTGCCACTCAGTGCTGTGGTTTAGTTCAGGTGTTGGTGTTTGGTCAAAGTTTGGACTCAATGACCTTAGAGGGCTTTTCCAATCTTAATGATCCTATGATTCTATTCATTCTTATGCAGATCCAAGCCAATTCCTAATGGCACATTGCTCCCATTTCATGCTGAACTCAACTGTTAAAAGAATTTACTATTGTAAAATCCCACTTGATCCAGCACAGCAATATGTTGTCATGGAAACTTGAATCTACCCAGTCATTAATAACTTTCTTCACACAGGAACTTAAGTGTCATATTTTTCCAGACTAAATCAAGCTACAAGTTTCCCATCTGACAGTAATATCAACAAAATTTATGGAGAACTGTTTCGTTAATGGTATGCCAATATTTAATCTGAGCACCATTTAGTAAAAGTAACATTTGAAACTACTATAAAATTAATATCTAAACCATTAAATGTCATAAGAATTAAATCTTTTATATCTTTAATGGCATCTAAAAGTCATCATGAGATATATCTACATATTTGTTATAATATATATTTGCTTTTTGCATTTTATAACACTGTGTAATTTTATAAAATAATACATTGACTTGAAAACTTTAAAAGTTTTATCACAGTGATACCTTAATATGAAGTATGTCAGTCAATTCTCATAAAACAAGAAGTAACCTCCATTCTTTAAATTGTACTTATAATTTTAACAAAAGTTTCTTTTATTTACTTGTTTCTCTTCATCTTGATCGTGGCTATATAGTGACTAGTAAAAATAAGCAAGCAGATTGATAATAATGTTCAGAGATGAAAAAACGAGTTTTATGACACTCTGGGTATTAAAGATGTGTCAGATAAATATCTGGGCTTTTTGGATGATAAAACACTGAAATTACAGTTTGTTTTGTTTTGTTTTGTTTTGTTTTGTTTTGTTTTGTTTTGTTTTGTTTTGTTTTGTTTTGTTTTGTTTTTTTACCAGTGACAGTCATTAGAGTAGCTGACTTTTTTTTTGAAACTAAAGAAAGGAATATTTTTATTACATTCGTTCATCTTTTAAGTATGTACTTTGTGTGGAAAAGAAAAGTTTGTATTTTGCTTTGGATAAAGTTTTTTAATTAAAAAATGAACCTATTCAGATGAAGTCTGAATATTGGTGAGTGTAATACACTATTTTGATTAAAACCTTGCCAATCTGCTCCCTGGTGTCATAGTTTATTTGCTTCCCTTCCTTTATTCTCGTCCTATTTTCAGGCTCTCTGACCTGTACCCATCTTTCATATGGTACCACTGACTGTGGGACTCTTCTGACATACTGAAGAAGCTCAATAAGAATAGGAGAAGAAAAGCACAGTATGTGTATCCTGATCGGGGAAAAAAAAATTAAAATTGCTGAGGGCACAGTGACTGCAAACTGCAAATCCTGTGATAGCAGAACTTTTGAGTTTTAGCCAAAGATTCTGAAATAGTCTTCAGTTGTTTGCTTGTTATTTCTAAAAAAATCAATAGTTTTAAAAAAAGAAAAACACTTTTCTGATAAGTCCTAGTTACTATAATAGTTTCTGTGGCCAAACAAATATAGAAATACACTGACAAACAGGAAGACTATCTTTTACTTTTTATTTTTCTCATCCACGATATGACCTAGGGCACGTCACCTCACTCTGCTCTCCATTTCCAGCTCCATATTTGTCCTATGTCTCTGTGTTCTTTTCCTTGGGGTCCATTCAAAGGACCCATGATTCATTTCACAAAGCTGTGAATTTAAGAACTGATCTGAACTGAGCTCCTGGCCAACACAAGGAATAGTTTTCACTGTGAAATTCCTGTATCTGGACCATTATTTTTTCAAAGAATGAGTCTAGAGACTCAACAAAATAAAAAGAGATTTTTTTTTTTTCATAATTTCCTACTCAGTGCTAGCAGTTAAGGCTTATGTCTAAAATTGTATTGTCTGGTATTATCTTCTAAGTGCTGATTCTTATTAACTTCTCTCTCCTAGATTAAGGAGGACGGTGGCATCCGAAATATCCACCCCTACTGGTAATTCTGGGCTTTGATTAAATCTGCTACTTACTTCTTTACTTTAAACAGAATACATTCAGCTTTCTAAATCCTTCATTAAAAGGAAAAAAGAAAAAATTCTCAGACCTCTAATCATCTTCACAAGTCTTTTTCTGAATTTTCCAATGTAGCATCATTTTTATTGCAGGCTGGGATTTACTGCTGAACACTGTATCCAAAATCTCACTCTCAGGTAACAGTTCCAGTCATGGTGAATCAAAAGGACTGGATGCCCATTTTTAGCAGGCAATTTTCACTTAAAAAATTCACAAGACACTGAAGTTAGTCAAATATGGGTATGGTTCAACAAGTTGTCTTGTAGAGAGTTCAAATCCTAGTTGCTCAAATCTGATAAATATTATGGAAAGACAAAATTTTTGCCAGGACTGGGCATACTTTGAATCTAAGCAGGGCACTGAAGAGAAAAATGAAGCTGCAATATCAGTCCCTATCACTTTTCCACTTAAACATTCCCTAATAACAGGAAGGCTCATGGTGTACTGGTTAGAGGGAGAAACAATTTCTTGCTCTGTTGCAGAGAGATGCTTCTCTTATTTTACCTGTAAATTATATAGAGCCATTACAGAGTGGCCATTTAATTAACAGGCAAAATGTACTTCTACCTTATACAAAAATAACACAAATAAATGCATCTAAAATGTGCAGAGTTGATTTTTTTCACCAGGCTGACAGCCCTTCTCTTAAATACTGATGTCAGAACTCTCAAGGATGACTTGTCCAAAGGAGTCCATAACAGCAAATCTGGAATCTCTTACAGCTGAGGCCATTAATTTCCATTACTCCTTGGAAAACAGGTTGTACCACTCAGGGACATAACTGCATTCCTAAAACTCATGAGAAATACTAGAATTCTAATGTCAGGAATATCCAATAGTAACTAAACTACAAATGCAACCACGATCTGTGACTAAGGAAGTCTGCCTCTCTTGGAATTCCTTTCTATCTTTCTTGAGAATATTTTAGTTCATTGAATGTCATTAGGAAAATTTTTGTGTTATTCAATATCCTTCCTATTTTATTAAGACAATTACAAAGACGAGTTTCATTTTTAAAAAGCTAGTAATCCACAGACATGAAACCTTCCTTGCTTCCATTCACCCTTATGCCAAAGTCTTGCTCAACAAAGAACTCTTTCCATGTGATTGGTTCACAGATTTCCCTGGTGTTATGGATCCCGTGGAAAATAGATTTTACTTCCTTCAGCATCTATCATTACTGCATTCTATCTATCTATCTATCTATCTATCTATCTATCTATCTATCTATCTATCTATCTTACACAAAGTGTATAATAATTATCTTGCTGTTTATCTTATCAGCTTGAAAGTTATTTTTGTATAAATCAATATCTCAACGTGTCAGCAAAAAGGTGTATTTGATTCTCGTTCAAGCACTTTCTCTGAATATGCCAAATGCTCCAGGTGAGATCTGTGGTTTTGTTGATCTGGTTTGGGATTCACGGTGCACAAGTGTGGCTGAGGAGTCTTGTACATGAGCTACAGTTCAATTACTGGCCAGAAAAAATTGCTGTCCCTGAACTCAGAGACCATGAAGATCCCCTGCTCTCTAGGGACACCAACTCCCTTCAAAGGAAAGAGGAATCAGTAGGGACAGAACTCTTGGAAGTGTTTACTCAATTGATCTTTGTATTCCAATACTCTTAACTGCATCTGTTTGAGCAGCACCAACATTCTCCAAGGGACAGAGGTAGTTATCCTGGAAACCACAGTGCTTTCCTAAGCTTTAGTGAGGAAATAGAACTCTTTATTTGCATTTCCTCTGAGCTTTGTTGAACAGGCATGTTCTTATCCTCCCCACTAAAGCAAATTTGAAAACAATGAAAGATTCTTCATCATTAATGCATTGCAACTTAATAACAGCTAGAATTCTCTGAATTGTAAGCCGTATGCCCACTCAGGTTCTCTCAGTTCTTGTAATCTTTGTTCAGTTAATGTGTGGAGACCTTGAAAGGCACTCCCACCCTGTTCCCCTGCTGGCCCCTATGCCCCAACCCCACCCTTCTGACACCTCCATGTCCCCTGGTAATTGGTCTCTGATGCTTCTTTCCCTGCCCTGCTCATCCCATGCTCCTAACCCAAAGCCCCAGACCAATGCCTTTGTCTTTGCCTCCGAACTCTGGGACTGTGCCTACACGTGGCTGAAATAAACATCTCTGTAAAAACCCTGCAAAGCCCCTTTGTGCTTTTTTACCAGCTCCACCTCAACAACGACCCCAACTCCAACATAAATGTATTAGTTTGTTCAGTTCTAATTGTAGATCTCCTTCATGATTGCCAGAAAGGCTTTTTACGACTGGTGAAGAACTATGAAGTTGCTGGAAATTATCAAATCCTTTCACTGCAGCTGATGGAATATCTTCTGAGGCCCACTAAAACCCAACTTTGCAGTATCAGATTTTATCTCCTGTATGACCTGCTCCTTTAAAAAAAGGCCTTGAAATTATGTAACCAAAGGAAAAAAATCCTGTTTCTTCAAGCCACACAACATTAATGGTTAGAATAATAATGAGTTTTGACCACACCACATTGTTATAAATTCAAACAAATGAAATCCTTTGGTTTTATGAAGTACAACAATTAAAAACATATCCACAAACAGGAGAAAGAACCCATGCATTTATATCAAACTTCCAAGTGCTTCAGTGGCCCAAGCAGAACTGTATGTTAGAGCAGCAAATTTCTCCTGGTTTGCACACAGCCCTGGTAGCAATGCTGTGATTTGCCCGAGACCACAAAAATTTCCATCAGCAAGGCAAGGAGTCCCAGGAACTTCCCTCTCTAGTGCAGGGGTGGCACACATTCCTAGCCCTGACTTTCACAGATCTCAGGTGATGGACATTCCTAAGGTTGATGTAGACTTTGGTGGAAGAAATGCAATATCAAAACCATGACTTGCTCCAGTATTTACCTATTTAACTGTCTAAATTAGAACTGTCTATTTCTTGCCTTTTTCTCAGGCTGTCTATATCAACTGTCTTCAATTCAATCAGTTCAAGCAAACCCACCCTGTGATCAGCCGTAGGCAAGGCTGGGTGGTCATGATCCCACAACACCTGCTGTCTTAGTGGAATCTCTGGCATTTTGTAACAGTGATTTTTCACTTCATTTCTGAAACTCAGAACAGGTCATATGTTAAATTTAGTAAATTTATGGAGTGCTTGATTTTTGCTAAGTCCTGGTTAGGCTAAGTGGGCTAAATTAGCCCTAAACAGGGTAAGTCAGAAGATTTTGAGACTCATCTGAAAAGTTTCGGCTGAAATATATGTTCTGGTCTGGGTCTGAGCATGTGATTTCTCACTGGAACAGCTGTGCCAATGGAACCTCCTATGTGTATCCATAATTTAATCCTAATTCTTCATCTTAAATAATAATGTAGAAAATTGTATATCACAACCACTGCAGACAGAATGGGTAAAAGTATGAGATTAGCATACATGGAGTAACATTTAAAACAATACACAATAGCAATACAGCTAGTTAGATTAAGAAATTTTTAGGATCAGACAATATCAGAAGCATGAGAAACAACAGAGCCAAGGCTTTAGATGAGTAAAAATTTAGAAGAAATCACCTAATTGCTAAGCAGACATAAACATAATCTTTGCCTGATTTAGATTGCAAGGAAGCAGTGTAATCATATCTTATTACACTTCTATAGATTAAAATGTTTCAGAATATTGATTGAAGTAAAAAAAAAAAAAAAAAAATTGTTCCTGGCACTCTGAAAACTTTCATTTGTCCTTGATGCATGGGACTCTTTAACTTCCCTTCTGAGATGTTATAATATTCTTGAAATTCAATTTCTTGAACTTAGATAATATAGGTAAGATTTCTGCACTAAAGTTAGTTTTTTCTTTCTTAGGGAAGTTATTTAAATTTTGTATTCACATTCCTTTACACACAATTCTTACAAGTAATAGCAGCACATGCATTTGCGATGTCATATCTGCATGGCATTATTTATATTTACTGAAATTTCATTATTTTGCTAAGTAAAACTATTCTCATCTTGTTTTCACAGAAATCCAATTTCCATGTGTGGTTTTTTCCAAGCTATGTGTTTTCCCAAATAATATCAGGAGGTCAACTAATGTGAATAGAATAATACAGAAAGAAATAAAGCAAACAAACCCAACAGATTTGAGCCTTCCTTGTGGATTTTGTGGATTGCTTTCCTTTACTGGTAACAAAGAGTACATTTACAGTACAGCTGCATCCATACCATGGACTTTTTGCCATTTTCTTACCAGTTAAAGTGCTTCTACTGTCTGTATCTCCCTAGTGTGGAAAACATACACTTTACAGACCTGGTTTAATTCCGTATATACCCTGACTTTATTTAGGGGATAAAACAAACATATAAAAATAGAAAAGTCATTCTTTGCTTCTTGTTGAACAAAATACAGCTCAGCATATCACCCTGAGAAAAAAAATAACTGAAAAATCCATATTTAGGAAACAACAAGCAAGGGAACATTGCTGAGAAGGTATAAACCACATCTTACACTGTTTCAGAGGTTAATAAAATTCAGCATAAAAATGTGGATAAAAAAAAAATTAAAAGGAAACCAGAAACAAAAGAAGGCTGAGAGAAAAAGCCTGTCTTATTAACGTGTAGCACAGGAATAGCATAGTCCTGTGGTCTGAGAAGTAGTAATAAGCAGGGGCCTCCTATGATGTCATGCTGTCTCTAAGTGCATGATCCTTCACTCCTCTGTTTCCCAGCTGGAGATGATATCCAGGTACCCAGATGATGAACTCTGCAAGGATCTGGACACTCTAAGTGATGGGAAAACACCTGCAAGCTGGATGCAAGCAATGCCTTTGTAGAAATAGAGAAGCTCTTTATCCAGACAGTGCTTATAAAGTTTACAATTTCTTCTTCTCAAGTTCTTATCTGGACTGTCAAGTGAGTAAAATATGTTCCAAAATTACAGAATGTTGACCCCACATTATTGGTTTCTAAATCATTGGAAGCCAAGTCATGCAGTCTCAGGTGTTCACATGTGGACTCCATGTGATTCAGAAATGTGATCCCAATCTAACCACACTACAATTTAGTAGGTGTGAAAATGCCTCAGCAACCCTCTGGACTGACAGGTGACTTCAGGCTCTCCTAGGAATTCAGAGCTCTTTCACTGAGGACACACTTATGAATGTTTTGGAGAATAGGAATACACCTGTGCCAGAGATGTTGAGATAAAGTAAATCAGACTCAGTGCATGGAGGCAGATTTTCAGAATTATTAAACTATTTTTCTCAGCACTCTGATGGGACAGAATTCCTTCTGTCAGATCAATGCAAATATAAAATATAAATCCCCTTTATGAAGCCAAGGAAATGCAAAGAGGCTCTATTGTAAAAAGAATCAGGTTTGAAGACTACATGAAGGCAGGCAAATTAAATTGCATAAGACCAAATTACATAAGAAATTGGGGGGAGAGGAATTTCAGCAGATGAGGTACTTTGCCAGCAGAAAGGGACCTGCCAAACATCTCCAGATGTCTTTGTTGTTCCTGCTACAAATTAGAACAACTGAAAGTCATCCCAGAAAAGCAACTTTGCTGGTCCCTTGGGGTTTTTTCACAAAGTCCAATCTCCTCCTCTACTTCGTGTCTCCTGTCTTCTATCACACTGAAATGTGCTACTATTCTGAAACAGTTGGTGTTTCTGTTTGCTCTTCTTGAGCAGGGGTGGATGAGACAGAAGTGAGGGCTGGAGTGAGAGCAGGGACTGGTGCCTATTTTGTGGATTACATTTTTGGTGCAGGAAAGTATGAACACCCACAAAGTTCTGTTCTGCTGTACAGGCTGGCCAAGTCTGATTTCTATGGCTTTCTCCCACTCATGTTTGCCTTTTTTAAAGGCTATTTTTTCTCTCTTATGTATAAGACACCAAGTCTATATCGCATAAGGTGGGAAAAGGCCTTTACCCCCCCAGGTTTTGAGTTTTTCTGTTGGATTTTGTTTTTCCTTTCAAACATTCATGGTGTTTAATGGTCTCTAGCTCTTTAAAAAAAAAAATAAAATAGAAGGCTTCTGTCATACTGAAACAGTAAAGAAGAGTTTCTTATGGTAATAGAAAAATATACCAAACCTTGTACATAACGGAGTACAAGATTTCTTTGTATCTGCCTAACTGAGAAAAAACTAAACTGAAGGCAGATTTATTTATTCGGTAATGAGCCTGCTCTGAATCTAATCCTTTCTCAGGACAAGTTCTTGGATTTACTCCTGTAAATCTAATAAACTCTGAAGAAGTGAATGGCATGTCTCTCGGGTTACATCAGCATCAATGAAACAAAGTGAAATAGGTATAAAGGTGAACAAAAATGGGTTTATTTTTATAGCTTGAAGTATATTTGGAAGGGGTGAATAGTGAAGGGATATCTTGCTAAATTTTGCCCTGGAGAAGCAAAGGGTAGACATATGCATACAGTCAATCATGTACTACCATCTATAATGCTCTTTTTGGGCATGTTCTAGTAACATTTACAACACAGGAACTTCATGCCCATCATCCGCTAAACATTTATTGAGCCCTGCCAGACAGAACCATACTGTAACATCTGCTCATATCAATACAGAAATATGTACCAGCCATTCAAAAGCAATTTAAAAAAAAAAAAAAAAAGTTTTCCATTTCTTTACATTAAAAGCAAGTCTTATTTCAATGAATGTTTCAGCTCAGTAAAGATTCTGAGATGGGCTTTTCATGGTTACAGAAGTCACATACTTTCCTCCCTCTAGAAGATATTCTCAACTATGTTTCACAAGAAACAAAAGAAGATAAAGACCAGTTAAATTAAAATGTGAAAAAGTTAACAATTAAAAATGTGTTATTAATATTTACCTGATTCTCAATCAATCTCAATAATTTGATATCTTTCAAGATAAAGGGAGTGGTTTTACTCAGCTTATTGGGATTTATTTCACTATTATGAGTTCAATAATTGTTATGCATCCCATCAGAACAGAAGCATCTTTGGACTGTATTGCAGCATGAATTAAGATGTTAAAGCAAGCCATCACTGCAAAGATCCCATGCTATAGGAAAAACTAAAAAATGGATTGATGGTATGAGCAGAGATGTGCTGTTTTCAGAGAGCAGCTCCAAATGAGATCTCCTCTGAGCCCATTTCAAACTTGAGGAACCGGGATCAGGATCTGGATGTGCCCTTATGCCAGTTTTTATGACACTTCAGTTGCCTACACTGGGAACACTTAGAAAACTTTTGAAATCATAAATGATCATCATAGATGAATGCAGTACAGCCAGAGCAGTCTGGCGCAGAAAAACCAAACTGAGCTTTGACTTCTGCTCACAAGCACATTTTCTATTACTTTTATAGTGTCCATCATTTTTTCCTCATTACTGTAAGAATGTTTAAAATAAATCTGCGTCACTTTTTGTCCTTTTAATTTGCTTTTGGCTGAGGTTGATGCCTTTCAATTCTTGTTTGCAATTCATGCTTTGCATATAGCAAAACTCATTCATAGCTGGGCTTTTTGTTGGCTTTTCATTGGCCCTGACATTACACCCAAGCTGGAGAGAGATTTTTCCTGAAACAGATTGGTGCTTTTTGGCACAAGGAAGACAACAGCAACCTGATCAAAACCTTGAACCCCTCCCAGTTCATAGATTAATTCCAATCTATATTTGTAAATGTTGGTGTTCAAAAGATCCTTGAAGGAAATACATGATCATCAGAGTTGGGAATTTATTGACGTCTACTGCCCAATTTCATTAGTAAGACAAAGGTGCTAGAAATTCCAATATCCCATTGGTGGCATTAAAGTCTGTGTTGAGCAAAGGTTGTGAATAATTGCATATGAAGGTTCCAGATGTTGACAGCTCATGTGTTTTCTTCTCTTGTTTCCATCACAAAAAATAATAGATTCAAATCAAAATCAGGATGCAAATATTTGCTTATACCTCACACCTCTTCTCTTGCCTGATTGAGATTCATTATATTATTGCTTTTACATATTAATTTTCTCAGTCGTGTAATGCAGAAGAAGCAGCAATTTTGCCCATAAGATGCCACAATCAAATCAGTTCAGCCATGTCTATATGCAAAGAAGAATATTGCAATGTCAAGCATAAACTGTGGTTAATTATTTAAGCTGTAAGTAACAAAAAAGTTTATTAAGCACAGAGTGTATATCTACTACAAGACATTCTCTACCAGATTGAGTCAGCTTTAGAGCAGATTAAATTGTAGCCTCAAACTACTTGATAATTCCACAGTTTGTCAAATTTAATACTAAATGAGTGTGAAATTTTAGCCAGAGGTAAAGCAAAGTTTTAGGACTAGAAAGTTGCTGCTGGCTGAGGGGAAAAATGGTTCATGGAAACTAAAATAGGTTCTGATTTTATTGTATTTACTCTATTTTGAACATAAGAAGAAACTAACAGAAAATAAAATAACTAATGACAACCAAAGAATTAACTCATAATAGTTAAGTCATAAAATAGTGAGTCAGTTATTTTGCCCTGTTTCAGGTAAGGAGCAGAGAAATACACAATGGTCAATTGAGTATATGCTATACCCAAAATTTCCAACTTAAGAGTTCAGTGCTGTAGGATGATATTTTGGCTTCATTGAAGCCACAGTAAAACTCCCATCTACATTTTTTTTAATCACACTGCAGTAATATCTCTCCTCCTCAGAGTAACTTATGACTTTGCCCTCCCACCAGTCCAGTGTGTTTTATAATAGGAATTTATTATCTGGACAGATAACTCTACATTTTTCCTGGTCAAATTCTTCAAGATGTTCCTGTATGTCAGTATGTCCTGACCTTGTTCTGTTGTTGACCTATACAGGCTGTGCTCTGTGCCTTGGCATCAAAGAGTGGACTCACAGAGGTCTACCAGGATTTTATAGTGCTAGTGCTTCCCAAATATTAGCATTAAATACTTTTAGGTGTCTGCACCAGGAAGAGCAATGCCAGCAGGGAAACAGAGGTGATTCTGCCCCTGTACTCAGCCCCAGTGAGCGAGACAAGAGATCCTCAGAACAAGAGAGACAAGGAACCACTGGAGAGGGTCCACAAGGGTGATTGAGAAATTGGAGCTTCTCTCCTACGAGGAGAGACTGCAGGATCTGGGCTTGTTCAGCCTGGAGGAGACTGAGAGGGGATCTCATCAATGCATATAAATATCTCCAAGGCAAGTGCCAAGGGGACGGTGCCTGACTCTTTTCAGTAGTGCCCAGAGACAGGACAAGGATGAATGGTCTTAAACTAAAGCACAAATTTCACCTCAACATGAGGAAAAAACTCCTTACATCGATTGAAGATGGCAGAGCACTGGACAAGTCATGGAGTCACCTTCTCTGGAGGCATTCAAAACCTGCCTGGATGCATTCCTGTGCATCCTGCTCTAGGTGACCCTGCCTTGGCAGGGCTGTTCCAGCAGGTGATCTCTAAAATTCCCTTCCAGCCCTAACAATTCTGTGATTCAGTGTCTGTGACTCTACACCATCAGCACGTTATGGTAGTGGGTATTTACAGCATCTGTATTCCATGGGCCATTTAGAAAGAGTGTAGTGTGACTAATCTGAGATAACAAATGGAATCTTTGCCCACTAAAGTATGAAATTCGTGATTTGTGAGTCCAAGAATTGAAACTTAAAAGCTGCACAGTCCCTTCCTTCCTAATACTGAGAGACATTAAATCACTGAATAGAGCAATCTGCTTTGTTATATACCTTCTGCAGGTTTTGGTAGACCAGATCCTGATGTTTTCATATGGATATGAAAATCAAACTCTCACTGCCTACTTCATGCTCTCTACTTATGGATGGGAGTAAGATGGCCACCCTTATTTAACTTTATTATTATTAACCTTTGAAACTGTTGGTCACAAATACATGCTGAATGGCTTCAAAATATTTTGCGGTTGAACACGTTGAAGTTTTCAGGTAGGGCACAACACAAGAAAGCTGACTATAACAAAAGCCCTCTTGTCCATGAGTTTCCATCTTGCTTGGTACCTAGATGAAGTCATGGAGGAGAGTAAATTCCTGGTACTGCACTGCCCTCCACACACTGCAGATAGATCTCACCAGGACACCCCAGGCCACATTCCTGTGCTTTATTCCTAGTGCCTGGCAGGCACTGGGCTGTGGATGGAAGTGAACAAGGCATGAGTCATCTTGGAGGAGGGGGAAATGCTGTGCTGTGAGTGGGAGGAAGCATTTGGATGAGCTGGCAGAAGCTGTGCCTGCCACAGGACACAAAACTCTGTCACTACCCCTGAACTCCACTGCACCAGTGGCTGGAGAGAATTCCTGACTTCACTTACCTGGTGACTGTGTCACATCTCCTTAGTAAATGTGCCTCGGTGGTTTTCTCTGAGCTCCTGACTATGACTTTGGTTTGTGAACAGTCAGGGGCACCTCTGGTGTGGCAGGTGTTTGAGGATGCAGCTAAAGTCTTGTGACCAGGTAAGGACGCTTGGTTTAGGTTGGATGGGAGTTCAGAAATCATCTAATCCAACCTCGGTTCCACGTGAAGGGATGCCTTCCACTAGAAGGTGGAGGACAGGGAAAGGACAGACAGTCTCTGGAGATGTCTGTCAGAAGTGTTTTCTTTGCAGGTGCAGAAGCAGATCTGCAGAATGCAATAATGAAATTTCCTGATATATTAGGTGAGAGCTTGCAACACAGCACGATGGGGAAAAGAATCCCTTTAAATTATGCTTGCTGCAAAAAATATCCTAGCTGCAATTCTGTCCAGTGACAACATGCCCTTCACAGATCTCTTATGAGGAAGTGCATCTTCAACATTTACATGCCCCTTCTGATAATGAAGAAGGGAAAATGGAATTGTCAGTAAGGCACCTTGGCTCAGTGCCTGGGGCACAAGGTGAGGGCTCAGGCCTGCACCTGCTTCCCTGCAGTGTCACATGTTTTCTTCCTTTATCTGCATCTTCCCATCCTGGGGGGTCTGCAGCTTCTCCCTCAGATGTGATGAAGCAGGAGCCATGGAAGCACCAAAAATAAGCATTTCCCTCAGCTCAGGCTCTTTACTTTAGAAAAGCTGCTTTCATCCCTTGTGGCAGTTTGTTAGAATTAGAATCAAGTGACCTTAAATGTGTTTATCTTTTTATTATGCAATTAGCCACATTGCAATGCTCTGTGATTTCTTTTTGTGACTTAATCCTCGTAACTGAATTGCAGAGCTATCCTAGAAATAGACACAATAGGGACTTGGGAATAGTAATAATTACAAACCTCCTGAGTTTTCCAGTCTCCCAAGCTAATGTTTTAATTAGCTATTGGTACTTAATTCACTCCTAGAGGCAGTTCATTTAAACCATTGCAAAATAATTTTTAAACTTAATTCAGTTTTTTAATCAGAATATGAAGTCAGTGCTTAAAATATCTAGAAAGTCCATGCTTTTCATTCACATTTACAGAATGAGTTTCAGAGTGTAAAAGAAGAGAAAGATGGTTTTCATTTTATCCACAGTTTTTCAGCCCATCATCAAATAAATCCAGTGCTTAACAGCCCCACCTCCTGGTGAAAAAGCAATGAGAAAACAAACATTTTACTGGCAACGTTTTCTGATCTAGCTTACATAATGGAAATACTTTTGTTTTTTATTTTTCATGACAGCTCTGGAGCATGTTTAGAGCTTTTTTCTTTTTTTATATGCATTGCTTCTTTTTTTTCTCTCACATTGCAGGGATATTATTCTCTAATTATTGCTTTTTCTCTTTAATGTCTCCTTTAAAATAGATGAAAAATTCACTCTCTGATTTTTATGCCTCCCCATAGATAAATCTAAAGTTATAAATCAGGAAAAATCCAATAGGATCTGGGAATATCTGAAGCTGGTTTTGGGTGCAGTGTCTTCAGGAGATAAATCATAAGACCACGAGGAATCCCAAGATGGTGTAAATTTTGGAGAATAAGTATGTATCAGGAAACCATTATCCAGTCGCATGGATGAGCCTGTGCCCATCCCGAGGAAGGATATTTCCCATGTGATTCTTTACTGTGCCAAAATCTAGGTTCCCACTTAATATTTTTTTTTCACAGTAATCTCCTAATAGTATATTTGGATACCTTTTATCCTCTCTCACAGATTCCTTGCCTTCAGAAGCAGACTTATAAAATTTCTATGAACCCAAAATAGTTAATAACAAGAAGAGGACTGCCAGCATTTGGGAGATGAAAGTAGCCTACATTCAGTACTTGGAAGCATCATGAGGACAATGAAAAGGTCAGTGACTTCATTGCTAAACAGAGCATGCAAGGAAGGAGTGCAGCATGCTCGTGGAGAGGGGCTGGAAGTTTCACCACGGGAGAACTTCATTATAAATCATGAGCGAGTTCAATTAAGATCTGCCACTTTGACTTTTCTGATTCAGTCTCTGCTTCATCTTTGCACCATCTTTAAGGCTTGCCAGCACCTCTCTCCTCCAGCTACCTGTCAGGTCAGCTCCCCTCTTCCCCAGTGTCAGGATTCACAGACTGTGGCTGGTCCTGCAGCACCTCACAGAGTGGAGACTGTGCTTTGCTGTGTGCTGCCTTTGGAGCAGGGCTTCTCAAAAGCAAGAATTATAGAATTGTGGAATACAGAAAATAGAATACTCCTGGTCCTGCACCGGACACCCCAACAATCCCACCATGTGCCTGAGAGCATTGTCCAAGTGTTTCTTGAGCTTTGTCAGACTTGGGGCTGTGACCACTTCCCTGGGGAGCCTGTTCCTGTGCCCAAACACACTCTGGGTCAAGAACCTTTCCCTAATATGCAACCTAAACGTCCCCTGAGTTAACTTCAGGCCAGCCCCTAGGGTCCTGTCACTTGTCATCAGAGAGAAGAGATCAGTGCCTGCCCCATCTTTTCCCTCACAAGGAAGCTGTAACTGCAATGTGGTCTCCCCTCAGTCTCATCTTCTTCAGGCTGAACAGACCAAGTGACCTCAGCCAGTCCTCATATGGCTTCTCCTCATGGCACTTTGTTGCCCTCCTTTGTATGTTCTATAATAGCTTTCTATCTTTTTTATATTGTGGTGCCTAAAACTGCCCCAGGGCTCAAGGTGAAGGCACCTCATGGCAGCAGAGCAGGACAATCCCCTCCCTTGCCTGGTTGGTGATGCTGTCCCTGATGTCCCCTAGGACAGGGCTGGCCCTCCTGGCTGCCAGGGCACTGCTGGCTCATGTTCAAATTGCCATCAACCAGGACCTTTCTGTGGCATTGCCCTCCAGTGACTCAGTCTACCCACACATTCAAGTGCAGAATCCAGCTGTTGCTTTTGTTCAATTTCATATGGGTGGTGGTAAAATCACTCTAATTTTTCCAAGTCTCTCTACAGGGCCTCCATATGCAGCCTCCTGGACAGTTGGTATCTGGTTGGGTGGGAAGTGGCAGCAATGTATTCCTTTTCTAGAATTAAATGCAAATTAGACTTATCAGGGAATGCATTGTAAAGAAGCACAGAGACACAGAAGATTGTGCTCTTACAGATAACAGCTGGTACATTTATAGTGGAATCTCTCCAGCAACAACACGTTTAAATTTCCCCACCTGTCTGTAGGGTTGAAATGCCTCTGCTAATACTTTCCAGTAATATGCCTTTTAATACTAATTAAGATCAAGCCTGAAGTTGCAACACAACACATTAACATTTGAGGGAAACGTTCTCTACTCATATCTGAAAGGGGCAAACCAGCCCTGACCACAACATTCGGTTCCACATAACCACTATTCCATTTGCAAGGTTAACAAAATGCTGCATTAAATTTCAGGCACTGTTGATTGCTCTTGGGGTGGTAAAAATAAATCAGTTGTAGGATTTTATTTTAGGGAAAGTGTAAGAGATGTAAAAGGAATACCTACCATGATTTAAGAGGAAATGCAGCTGGTTGAGAGGCACAGGAATGTCATGGGGTGACAATTTCAGACCGAAGTCCCATCCAGCCATGTCCTTTCTATTGTTCAGATCTCCCATCACAGGTTGCTTGAGGCTGCCTCGAGGAGTCTCCTCACTTAGTTCATTTCCTTTTCAAAGTATCAACAGCCCTCCTTGGTTTGCAGTTTGTTCTGGTTTAAAAAGTAAATTAAGTCACTGGGCAGGAAGGAGGAAGAGAGGATATCTGTGCACATGCCCTGAGATTGAATTGAACCTTTTATCTTGTTTAAAAGATTGCCTACAGAAGGGAATAAATGAGAATATTACTGGTATGTGGATCTGTTCTGCCAGTTTCTAAATACACAAGCATACAAAATATCCTGGTGCTTAAATAAATTGCCAAAATGGGCTAATTTGATTCACCTCTCACAGAAGCAAATCCTGAGAGTATCTCACCTTATCTACTTTACCTACAACATTTACCCTCAGTGCAAAACCAAAATTAGGTCCATTGATCCATTCAGTCCATACTGGTGAAGAATGAAAACCATTTAGGACCGAAATAACAGCTAAAGTTGACTCTCCTCTCAGTGGCCACAGCACAAACCACTTTCACATCAGACATTGGACTTGGGAAGTGTCATCAGAAATATTTAGGAAAAGACACTGAAAATGAAGGATTTATCCTCTCATCTCATGCTGGACTGTTCAGGAAGATTGTAGCCTTCCCTCCATGATGCACTTAGCCCTATGAATAAAAAAGGAGTTTGTTTTTTCAGGCTGTCTGGGAAAAATCTCCCAGGGAACACTAAATTAACATTAAACCACTCTGTAGGTGCTTGGGGCTACTACAGGGGTAATAGTGGCAGGACTCAAGAATTTAAGGAATGAATCTGAAGGTTGTATATAACTGAAGCAAAAAAGAGATTCTGAAAAATATATCATTATAAGTATGCCTTTGGATGTAAAGTATCTGAAACACAAGTGGGAGTATAATGTATAACTAATAAAAAAAGAAACTTTTTTTTTTCCTCAGTAGGGTGTATCTGATCTTGCAAAGTAAGTGATTAATAAATTGTTCATGAGCAGCTCACTGCTGTATTAGACCTTTGAGCTGTGTTAGATTACTTCATGAAAAGCATTGGGATTGCTACATGGACCCCATCTAAGTAAAAATTTGATCAAAGGAATTGCTATGTGAGTGAATTCTTTTGCAAATAAACAATTAATGCAGTTTATTATTAAACACTAAATATCCTTTAATAGTTGTTCCCTAATATTAATTTCTTTGGGCTTCCTATTCCATTCACAATTTTTTGTTGTCATGTGTTTAAGTTGGATGTTGATCTACTGCAGTTTTTCACAGAGAAAACACAATTAATAAATTAGTTATTATCAATAATTAATTTATATATAAATAATATATTAATGTTAATAAATTAATAATACAGCCAGTAGGCAAGAATTGAAAGCAAATACAAAGTTGATCCATTCAAAGTGCAGAAAGTATTAAGAAGGATTAGAAGACCAGGGCTGCCAGTAGTGGTTTCTATGACTTTGAGGAAGCCCAGTCACATTGGGATTTCTTTATTTCCACTTTTGCTTCTTCGTTGACCTTATCTTAATGATCAATTTTTTTTCAGGTGTCATCCACTTCTAACCTTGAAATGTTAAAGGAATTTTTAGAAGATTCTCAAAAATCAAACTTTCCCTGTAGATTTAATTAGAAAACAGTGATGTTGGTAGAAAAACTAGTCAGCTTTCATCATGGGAGCACACACGTTTTGCCACGAAGTCACAGGAATGCAAGAACAAGAGTTCTTGGAGGAGTTGTGTTCTGCTGACTTTCTTCTTAGCATGTTTTCATTTTTAAGAGTTTCACACTCTGAAAGATAACAACAGGCTAAAATAAGCAATTCTTTGATGACTTTAAGGAATCTGGATATGCTAGGCAAAAATGTCACCTTCCTTTCCAACCCAGACCTGTTTTCTTGGATTTGAGGAACAAGCAATTTAAATAAAACGTAGATAAAGCAATCTTCAAACAGCTGTGTATCAGATAAAGTTATCTTCTTCAAGCTGCTCTGTGTCAGAACAAATAACTATGAAGTTGTGAGCAATGGCTGTCCCATTCTATTGTTGGTTTTCTCACTGGCTGTGACAGAAATAAGCTTTTAATTCTGAATTTCCATAAGCATTTTCCATCCTGTTACCCCACAATGGTGCAACCTATTAACTAAAATTTTTGCTTGTTTTTCAGTAGCAAAAAGAAGAATCTTTCTAAATATGACCCTCCTCCAGAGCAAAATACATATGGAATCTGGCTTTAGCCTAAGCAGACAGATGACAAGAGCAGCATATTTAGAGAGAAAAGTAGCTTTGGAAAAGACTGTTTGCAGTCCCACTTCCAGTACACACGTAGGGAGCTGTGTTATTCAAGCAAAACAAGTTGTTTCAGGTTCTGAAGTCAAACAAAAACTTCTGAAAGTTTGTGTTAGAGAAGTGTAGCAGAATGGAGAGCATCTTTTGAATGGCTCAACCAACAGAAAAAAAATCCTTAAATCTTCTTTAATTTAATTTCATACTAAATTAAAAGGGTTCAGGTAGAAAATAAACAAAGAGAATTTTCCAAATGCTGTTAGAGATGTATCTATGGTATTCCTAACTGGAAAACCATGTCAGTCTCAGGAGATTCCCTCAGATGAAAATAGTTTCAGGCTGAAAGATTCTTAACTAATAGTTCTGTTCTTATGTTTTTTATGGTCTGAAAGAGGAAGAAAACAGTAGGAAGTAAAAACAATTAGATAGTGATACAGAAAACTCTTTTAGCAAAATCACACCTGTGAATGTGCAGTCATGGCCTCTGACAGGTCTCTTTTTCACCCTGCTACATTTTGAAAGTTCTGGGACTGTTTTCTTTCCAGTCTTATATTTGCTTTAAAGGGATGAGTAGTGTTGTGTGGCTTGTAGGCTGCATGAGTGAAGACATTAAGTCATTCAGGCTGTTCTGTGCAAAGCATCTGTTACCTATTTGCCTGTGATTGCTGTGGGTGGCAGTCACTGGTGTGGGTGTCCAGGGCTCCTGCACCAGCCCAGGCTGCAACCAGCAGTGAGGATCCATCCCATCAGTGCAGTTCCTGTCTGGGCGACAGTAGGAGAACTATTCCACTCCAGATAAAAGGATTGCCCAGATTATGTTTTTCTCTTGATGCCTGTGTGTTTTAAAGCTTGATTATCATCGTATTTTTAAAGCTTGCTCCAGTTAATTTCAAAAATGTCTTCCTCTTTTGCTCAGCTCAGAAGCAGCTTTCCTTTCACAAACATAGTGCATCAGAGAAAGTTGTGCTCCCTGTCTTGGGTAGGGTGTTGTGAGCCAGCTGCTGCTGTTATCACTAAAAGGCCTTGCCAGCTTTCCTACTTCTTTCTTTCCTTTTTGATTCATTATTCATACATAGAGAAAAGTATCGAATCTAATCAAAATATTAAGATTCTACCTGTGCTTTTTACTGTCTTTTTTTTTTTTCCAACTTTTCAGCAAAGCTATTGCTATTTTATAACAAATCTCTCACCATGACAGTTAAAAATTATGGAAGGCAACGAGTGTTCCTGTTCTTGAGGGAATTATCTTCTATGCTTTTTCCTTTCCAGGAAATTCTTCTCTATTCTTTTCTAAAATAAGAAAACTAACCATGAAGGTAGGTGCTAAGCAAGAAATAATCAAGCACACAAGCATTTCAGATGAGAATGTTGGATGATTTCCACTGAAATTTTTCTCACCTGTTATTCTTTCTTTCAGACTCCCTGTGAATAAGTGCCTATTGCAGACATTCTTCTATTTGGAACAAATTCCACAAAGTTTATAAGGAAAAATGGACTATGAATGACTGCCCCAAAATAATTGCTTTCAAACATTATTAGAATTTTTGAATGGATGAATTAAACTTAAAGAGACTTTCTGTATGATGAAAAGGAAGGGCATGATATCTTTTTCTGTGCAGCAGAATGTATTCTCTCAGAAACAGAAAACAATTTCCTTTTGAAATGTCAGAGTCTATCCACAAGCCCTTACATTCTTTTAGACACAAGCACCTCTCTATAAAAGATATGATTATTTTTCTTGTACTTTGATACTGCCCAAAATCAACACATTTTGAATTTGAAGGATACTTATGTTGGTATGATCACTGTGGCTCAAGTAAAACATGAATGATTTGAATCAGCCCTCCAATCTTCTGCTGATATCATGCTCAAATATTATGATATAGTGCTTAGAAAAGAAGTAGACAGATGAGCAAACTGGAATCAGCAAGAGATTTCTTAGCTATCACTGATGATAAGAGCAGTGACCACCATGACAAGAACTCAATCTAGAAGTGGGAGTATTGGTATTACCATCAGTAATTAGACACTTCTGAGTCTTTTAAGTACCTTGCAGCACCTGAAAGCTGTAGCACAAATTTATCTGTGATATTTATTTTGCAGTGCTAGTTTTCCCCTGCTGGAAGGTGATATTATTTCTGGAAAACTTGTGTCTTGACTATGGTCTTATTGATTCAGTATCAAAAATCATCCTGTGTTTCACTCACAGAGCAGTATTTCCTGGCAGAGCTAAGCAGATAGTCCTAATTTACTTGTCCTGATCTGGGAAATTAACACTTTTGTTTAGGTAGAGTTTTTTTTTTGTTTGTTTTTTTGTTTTTTGGTTTTTTTTTCCACGGCTCCTTTGCAAGATCATGACCATTCACCCTCTAAGCTCTGCAAAGGTCAAGGACCTGGTGGCACACTCTCCACGAAGATGGAGGTCAGCCTCTCTGACATCAATACGAGTCAAGCCTGTCCTAACTCATTCACCTCCTGCACCCTGCAGCAGCTTTCCAGGGTCACACAGGAAGCGTGGAGTAAAACTCAGGGTTTAATGAAAAACTGATTTTTAACTCTGTTTCGAGCTCCAGAGCAGAAAACAAACATTTCTCTTCTTGACCTATTTTAAAAGTGCAAGTCAACACCTTGGGTTCTTTCACATATATAACAAATACAATAGGAAATGGGAATTGGAAATGAAGATTAGCATTCCTACTGCTTCCATTTTTTTTCCTTTCTTTGTCTTCTAGATGAAAAAAATCCAACTACTGGTTTATAAAAACAACAAAACATTTGCTGTGAGTAGAAAACTTTGGAGGAAATGAAAAGCAATCCTAACAAGCACCATTAAACATTACCAGACATGCTTCCAAGGAGATTGTCAGCCAGCTTATGAAATTCTGGACAAGTTGTCCCATTCACAATTGTAAGCAATTTTTGAACTATTAATGCTCTCACCTTTAGTCAGTTAAACCTCATAAAAGCATCCTATAGCTTTTGAGAATGAGTGTAAGAAAGACAAGCTCTACAATATGAAACAAGGATAGAATCCTGCAGCAATAACAGATTTTCAAATAATGGAGCAAATTCACTGGAAAGAATTTCTTGATTGTGCCATTCTTTCATCTAGAGGAGCATATAAGTTAGACTAGGCTGGCAGAAAGATGTTATGCCTTTCATTATGCCAGCCACAACAGGTGGAAAAAAGGCTCAATTATTAATCTGCCAGTCCTTTTTTCATGTCAGCTCTCCATGTTATGTTTCTAACTTCCATATAATCATGGCAGTGTTGTTATAATCCAACTTCCTAAGCATGTTACATAACCACGGTTAATTTCTGGGACCATATTGCCTACTTCAAACTTGTGGGACTAGGAGAGATCTTACAGGCAGAATTATCCAGCTCTTGGTGCTCTCTGTCCAGCTGCAATTTATGTCAGTGACACAAGTTACTACTGTCATAAAGCAAACAAACAAAAATTTGGAGCTGCATACTGAGAGCAAACAAGAGTGCTAAAGAGATTTTATTTCTCTATTTCCTCTCTCTTGAACTCAAAGAGCC
This sequence comes from Acridotheres tristis, assembly GCA_037013685.1. Classification (NCBI taxonomy): domain Eukaryota; kingdom Metazoa; phylum Chordata; class Aves; order Passeriformes; family Sturnidae; genus Acridotheres; species Acridotheres tristis. The sequence continues at coordinate 141,224,832 of CM072886.1, read as the reverse complement.
TTAGAGAAACATTTAAGATTTATCATAAATCTATGGAAGCAAAGTCTGGTCAACATAGAAAATAATTTGTATTTTTGAATGTACTTGTGTGAGCCGACCCTCTGCAAACCTTATTGAAAACTCATTTACATCTAAACTGTTAACTATTGCATTATTCAATTGTACCATTTAAATATGTGGGTTGATCTGTGCTAGAAAATCTTTGAAATTTGTTTTCCTCAAAATGTGGGCACTGGAGCATTATACTCTCCAAGTGATATGAGAAAATTAGATTCAGTCTTGTGAGCCTGCTTGCTTTGAATGAAATTCTGCTGTAAATACAAGAGTCAAATGTGGTTGGGAGAGGGCTTTTATTGTGGGTCTGGCCTGTTTTGTATTTGTTGCTGAGCACACGTAGGCAGAAGAATTCATGCTGCACTGCAGCGAAACCCAAAATGTCATTAGAATATATGTGTGACAGCAGAAGAAAGCATCATACTCCAGGATTTTTCCATGAAAAAACAAAGACATGAAAATTAAATAAATTACCTTTAAATTTACTTATTTGATTATGAACTTTGCACAGAATCAAAGAAAGCCGTTGTCTTAATTCACTCATTCTCAGAGAGATGCATCCCTGTGGTGCCTTATAACCTTTCTAATGAACCCCTTCTTCTGTCACTACAAGACCTGAATCTGTCAAGTATTTTTGATTCTTATTCTATATTTAAAAAATCCTGGTTCCATGCACATCTTTTTTTCCTTTTCCTGTGAAACCTAGGGATTTATTGTCTGTGACCTACACAGTGCCTGATTTCCTTGCTAATAATTGGATATTTGTAAGATATGGTGAAAGTTTGGAGAGGGGGAGAGAGGCAGAATACTCCTGAAGTGAGATGATTATTAAATGAGGACAACTATGAGATTTTCTGAGATTGACCATTTTTCAGTCTTTCCTAGCTCTCAGTTATGCATAGATATTCACAGTCTAATGAAGCAGAAATAATGAAGCAGAAAGAGGGAAAGATGTTTCCTTACCCTTCCCACTCACTCCAGCAGAATTCCACCTGCAATTAAGTGTTTCTTTAAAATGACAGTATAGTTTTCAGGTGCCCTAAAGCATGCCTGAATGATACAGAACTGTGAGGTTGAAGCTGTCACATGGAACAATTTATATCTCTGGCTTACCTACACCCATCCAAACAGACAAAGAGAAATTTCACTGCATCCAAATGCCAATCTAGGAAGAGGAATAAAAGCCAGAGCACAGGAAGGTAGAATTATATCCTGCAAAGTCACTGATTCTGACATTTTCATGCAGAACTCAGCCAGTGGAAATTTGAACTTGGATGCCATAGGTAATATACATTAGTAGGAATTTGTACTGCTAGTGATGGAAGAGGTGCAGAAAGATCTTTTTAAAATTTATTTACTAACCTGATTTATTTTTTACTTCTGTGCACATCACAGGAGAGAGCAAGAGATGAGCACTGTATCCTGACGTGGTTGTTAGACTGGAGAAAACGGGAACAGATATAAAAAGTTGTTACAAGAATAATTAGAGGACTGAAGTATATGCTTTTCTGTGAGAGACCTGAAGAACTGCATCTGCTCTGCTTTTTTAGAATGACTGAGGGGTGAGCTGATTACAAAATGTTTGCGTTAATGAGGAGAAAATAGAACTCTTTCATCTAGTGAAGAAAAGCCTAACAAGAATTCATGACTACAAGCTTCGGCCATACAAATTGAAATAGGAAATTTGGCACATAGTTTGAAAAATGAAGTTGATTAGCCAATAGTTCAAAACTCCTAAAGAAGAAGCTGCACACTTCGCTTACTTTTGGATGATAAGTTAAAACTCTCTGTAGGGCTACAAGTTGCAGGTAATTGAATCCTAATTGAATCCTAGAATCAACACCTGTGTCACACCATGTGCACACCACGAGCCAGGACACAATTCTGCTTTTTTCTGTCTGTGGTAGTGCCCATCCACACCACTGCTTTGTCCATCCACACCGCTGCTTTCTCAGTCTGCTCATTTCCCCCAAGAGTCCTTGGATGTCATTAAAACTGTTTAAAATACAGATCTGGAAGTCCATATTTGAGATTCCTCTTCAAAAAGAAGAGGAATCTAATTAACTAATCTTTAGTCAAGACTATTTGAACTTTGGTCCTTGTTCACTTGGCAGTTTATGTGGCATAAGACCATGTTTTATGGGATTTTCTGTTTGCTTTAAACCTATGTTTCAAACTTTGGGCTTGATGTGACAACAAGGGCATGGCTTGGGATAATCATCCCTGTCAACCTGCAGGCCAGTGCCTTGCACACTTCCTTTGTTACCTCAATTCTTTTTATACCCACTGACATCCAAACAAGAAAAGGAATGAAATACGTGGCCTCAGGCAACAAGGGAATTTTCTATGCAAGCTCTCCACTGGTGATGTGATCAGTGATGGGCCCTGCTATGCCAGGGATTTTGAATTTCACTGTCACATAACCAGTTTCAGTGCCAAGTCCTGTTTTCTTGAGCATCAACTGCTAGTAAGCTTGTCTTTAGAATGAACCAGCAAAATCCTTCTGAAACAAAAGACACTTGTGTGGTCCAGATTATTCTAAAGAAACCTCTCTTAAGGGTGAGACTGGGACTTGCACTACAGAACATATGGCCCCATAACACTACCCCAGCAGATTTTCCATCCTCTGGCATCATTTTTTCTCATGTTACACTCCAGGACAAAAAGCTGAAAATAGTGTCTTAGAACTATGGGGGGGCTATGGGATTGTTCCAAGAATCATGGGATGAAGATAGAGAAAATTCACTGCAGACAGGCAGCCCCCAGCTGTGAGTTGTGACTGCTCTGTAGAACATGAACTGGTGGTTAAGTGTTATTCCACAGAGTGGACACATTTAAACAGCAAATGCAAAACCATCTGTGATGCTGTGAACACCAAAAGAACTAGAAAGAGATCATATGTACAACTGCTGCTGAAAAGAGAGTCTGCAAGAAAGGCAAGTTTGTTAATGATAGAGTTTGTGTTCTGCCTTCAGCTGGGATAGAGTTCCTCTTCTAATAGCTGGTGCAGTGCTGTATTTCAGATTGAGAAAGAGAAAATTGTTGACAAAATCACGATGTCTTGGTTGGTGCTGAGCAGTTCTTACCCTGAGTCAAGGACTTTCATTGTCTCATGTTCTCCCAGTGAGCAGGTGCACAGGAAGCCAGAAGGGAGGATGGCAAGGACAGGAGACCTGAAGTGGCCAAAGGGATATTCCACACCACAGAACGTCGTGGTCAGTGGCATTGGGGGAAGTTGGCCAGGAGCTGCTGATCACTGCTCAGGGATGGGCTGGGTGTTGGTCAGTGAGTAGTCAGCAGAATAATAATTACTATTTTCATATTACTTTCTTTAAATTATTAAACTTACCAGGGCTTTTACCATTTTCTGAATTTTGTCCCCATCCTACCATCCCACCAGCAGCATGGGTGAGGAATGAGCAAGCAGCTTGTAGAACTTGGTTTCTGTCTGATGTTAAACTACAGCAGACTGTCACTACATCCCAAATGGAAAAAAAGCATATTGAATCTGAGCATCTCAATACTTTTTCTGAGGTCATTTATTTTTTATAAGAAATTAATATCACCTAAATCTTCATGGAAAAGATGACTACCAAAAAATCACATGATTTATCACCAGTGAGGACCAGAGTGGCATGATTAGGATGGATGATACCTGAGCTTTTTTCCATTTTGGTGGGGATTTTTTTAAACTCTTTGATCTCTTACACATTTCTAGTAATTCAGACAGATCCTGTGTGCTTTGTCATCCTTGACTGGTATAGCAGGGGTAATAAAATTGAATAAGGTATCAGATAGGGATGCTACATTGCCAGTCAGGTCCCAGAGCAGATTGCTCAGAAAGGCTGTGAGGTGTCCCTTTCTGGAGATATTCAAGAACCATCTGCATACAATCCTGTGCCATGTGTTCTAGGATGATCCTGCCTGAGCATGGAGTTTGGACGACATGACCCACTGAGGTCCCTTCCCACCTGAATTATTCTGTAATTCTGTGAAAATGCTAAGATTATATGTTGATTATCCTTCAGATGTTTTATATCCAAGAATTCAGTATTTCTTATAAATGCATGGATTTCCTGTAACTATGACAGTGCATATTTGCTAAGTTTCTCTTGATAAAACAAAATCCAGGATAGAAAATGGTTGACAGTATTGTGAAGTCACCAACAAGTAGACTCACCTGTGATATAATAAAGGTGTCACCAGAAGTGTCATGATTTCTTCAGACGGAATTTCAAAGAGCTGAAATGCCAGGACCTGCAGGTTCAGGCCAGAGGAAAACACTGAATCCTGCACATGTACCATTTCAAGTTAGAGACCAGAGCTCTGAAGATTTCCCAGAAAGAAAATAATATCCAGGGATTATTTCACTAATACTCACACAGTTCCTGTGGGTAAGTTAATGAACTGCATCTGGTGAAAAGGTGCAGGCATTTCCTGGGGATTTTCCTGGTGCCATCCTGTTGTCATCTTCTCCCCTTTAATTTTGCACTTATTGTGCAAACAGCAGCATACAAATGTGAGTGAGTAAAGCTGGGGTCAGATTTGGCTCTGGCAGTAATCACTCTATCCCTACCTCCAGGCCACACCTGCTGAGTCAAGATCTTAAGAGGGTCTAATGAGGCATGAGGTGGACTCTGAACAAGCCACAGCAGCGTGAGCCAAGACAGCAGGTTGTGGCAGGAGGAACTGCCAGGTACCCAGGGTGGCTCTGCTGGTCACCAAGTGTCAGGCACATCCATTCAGCCCCCTTGGCACGGCGTGAGCTGAGAAGCAGCTGTGGAAGGCACTACTCCATGAACTTGGCCAGCCCAGATGGTGTCAGCTGTGCTAGACCACTCTCCAGTGTCCTCTGATCCTTGCAGTGCAATGGAGTGAAGCCTTCCAGTTGAGAAGGAGCTCAGCTTGGAAGGATGGGCAGAGAATTCTGCCAACTCCATGGTGGGGAGCCACGTGCAACAAAGCCTGTTTTGACCTTCTGTGTGTTTGCCATCCAGAGAAAGTCTAGGCTGAGGCTAGAATCTGTGAAATTCTGCAGTTATCCTCTCAGAGCCCCTAACTGGCACAGCAGAGAGAGTTAAAGATTTCCATATACCAGCTAATAAAAGCAATCTTTTTTCTCTTCTCAGCTGTACTTTCGTGTTGGTCGTAAAAATGTATTGCATAACAGGGAAGCCAGAACAGATGTCCATGAATGTTGCTTTTATCTTTCTTCACCATCAGACTTTTTTCATTTGTAGTACAGATCCAGCAATGAAATCATGTTTTGGTATCTTCAAATCAAGTTTGGATGACTTTTTGAAAGAAACATTGTTTTGCCAGACGTATCAGATTCAGTGCAGAGATGGCTAAATGAAACATTATGATTGAAGAAAAACTGATTATCCTGCTCATGCCTTTTAACCTAATACTAAGTGCACCTTTGGTTTTCATTGTAAACACTACAATATTTGACGTGTGCCTCTAAAATTGCAAAGAAAAAAGAAATAAAACCATGGTTTGACTGCACAAAAAAATGCAAACACCTCAGTGTTCTTGTGTATCCCAAATATGAGAATTTTTAAGACAAACTTGTATTCAGCTTATGTTTTGGATTGTTTGTTGTGGGTTATTTTAATGAACGGCCTGGAAAAACAGGAGTACATCCTGACAGAGCTGAAAAGTGAGAAGATAATGGTGCAGAGAAAACAGAATTTGTGTTTGGTGAAAAAAAACAGAACTGAAATCTTTTTAAGAATCTACCTTATTACATTTGTCAACTAGAAAACTGAACAAAGGAGGCCAAGCAATCAGTAATAAGAAGTTTTATTGGAAATACAAAATTATGGTGCAACATTACATATACTTAAATTCCTCCTATTAGCACCTCACCTTTTGACCAATACTACCAAACAGACACTTTCCTGGGAGAGGTACCTCTCCCCTCCTCTATACAGTAGGCCTCATCTCAGGGCAGATAATGAGCTCTGGAATTATCTGTGAGACTCATCCAAGCATATTATCCACTTGCTTCAATATGTGCACTGGCTGCCTGTGGCTGCAGCCTGTAATGTCCATCCTTCTTTGAAATCTTTCCATGGTTTCAGAGCCAGAGGCACGACCTTGCAGAACTTATACTATTAATGAAATCATTAGTCTTGTCATAGCAGCTGATCCTTAACTTACAGATATTTCGGTTTCCTAGGTTCAGAGTCATTCATGCAAATGACAGCATGACACAGAAACGCAGTGGCTGTTCATTCAAAGAATTAAAAAAACACAGTTTCAATGAGGAGAATTAAGTTCTTGTTTTGACACTGCTCTAAATATAAAGCCTTTTCAGTTCTTCCTTTCTTTATTAAAGCACTAGATCATGACATTTAGATGACTGATGAAAGAATATATTTTACTTTTATTTTTCTATTATTGAGGATTAATATGAGTAATGATCCTAGAGATACACTTATTATAGTCTCCTATTCCTGTGAATAGCAGTGGTAGTCTCTGTGTGAGTAGGGAATGCTTCCTGCATATTGCCTGAAGATTTCATTTTATTATTTTGGTATATTAGCATGATTTGTAGAAAGTTTTCTTTGCTGTTAAACATTTTTAGATTTTTCTCATCGCTGCAGAGTCCTTTGCTAGTTGCTGATTCTCTAGTAGAAAAGACATTTGAGGATTCTTCTTTTCTTTTCAACACTTCATAGAAAAGCCAAAAAGCACGGGGACTGATCAGGAAGAAAGATCAGTTGCTAATAGGAAAGGTTGCATCACAAATACTCTTATTCTCCACAGCGCCGCACCAATCGCGGCAAAGGACACGCCAGCCTGTCAGCTCTGCTGCTCTTCTGAAGAATGTTCCCTCCTGCTATCAAATCTCCCTATGCAAATAAGACTTTTTGGATGGTAAAAAATAATTTCAAACAGACACAGAGGCTAATAAACATTTTGAAGGACATAAGAAAAAAAAAGCGTTGGGGAAATAGCTGGAGGAGACTCTGTCTGGAGTTGTGCATCCAGCTCTGGTGTCACCAGCAGAAAAAAGACATGGACCTGCCAGAGTGAGTCCAGAGGAAGCCCATGAAGATGAACAGAAGGTTGCAGCACCTCTCCTGTGAAGGCAGGCTGAGGGAATTGGGGTTGTTCAACCTGAAGAAGAGAAGGCTTGGAGAAAGGAGCACTCACAGCAGCTCTCCAGCTCTTGGACAGGGTGTATGAGAATGATGGGCACAAGCTTTTCTGCAGGGTCTGTTGCAATAGGACAGGGGATAGTGACTTTAAAGAGAAGGAGGGACAATTTGGATTAGTTAGAAGGAATAAACTTTTTTACAAAAAAAGCCCTGACACAGGTTGCCCAGAGAGGTGATAGGTGCTCCATCCCTGGAAATATTCAAGGTCAGGTTGGATGGAACTTTGAGCAACTTGATTAAGTTGAAGATGTCACTGTTCATTGCAGGAGGGTTGGAGTTCATGACCTTTAGTTTCCTTCAAACCCAAATCTCTATCCTATGATTCTACCAGAATTAAAGTTTAGTTTGCTCTAGAGTGCAGACACCCAAGAGAATATTTAAGGTCTGGTATCATTTCTGGTAGCTACAGCAGGAGATGTGGAGATAAAATCTGCACTGTTTTTTCATTTGATTGTTTTGCTTATTTCTTCACCAAGTCTCATGTGGTCGGATTACCTGCTGTGCTTTGGATTCTCCTTCCTAATTGCTGTTTTCTAATAAACTGCACAGACCCGTGACATTTCCAAAGCAAAATGAAAGGACAGGAAAGTGCACTTAAAATTCAGTATGTGTTCTTAAAGCTCTATTAGTTACTCTGAGCACACACTTCCAGTTCAGGGTTGGAAGGGCTTTAGAACAATTAAAACAAAACTCTGTTGAATTTAAATATTATTCTCCAGACTTCCAATCAAAACAGCATGCATGTTTAATCCAAGTTCAGGTCAGCTGAATTTTCATCACAGAAAGATTTCTTTTTATCTGGAAATCTCTGAATTCAACACAGAAAATTTTACTGTTTACAATATTCCCAGGAGCGAGAATGAGAAGGGACAAGTTAGAGTGGTTGTAGTCTCGATTCACCTTCAATTCCTATGGTATATTGTGCTTGGAAACATGATTTACAAGCAGCTGAGTTTCTCTGCAGCCCTGTTACAATTTCATCTTCAAAGTTATCTCTGTTTTATTTTTCGACTACAAGATGTTCTCATTATTGATATATCAGCAACCTCCACATAAATTTTGTGGTACTGAGTGTTCTTTAAGAATACACAGTGATGGATTGATTCTGGGTGGAAAGAAGAAAGAGAGGGAGAAAGTGAGGAAGGGACAGGGAAAGGAGGAAAGAAATAACGGAGGAAATAAAGAAGGAAGCGGGTATGCAGGTGGAAAGGTAGTTAACTAAAAAGTATTGGCAGTAAGAAACAGCTTCTCGTGCTTAGTTCTGCAAAACTCCTGAAGTTTATATGTAAATTTTCTTTAATTTCAGCAGCACTAGGTACAGGCTCAGGTGCTTTATGTGTCTGTCTGTTTGCAGGATGGCAGAGTAAGGGGATAACTGCTGTGTTATCCAGGAGTTGTCTTCTCTGTTTTACAGTCCTTCTGACACATTACATCAAAGCACAGCTGTGAATTCCAGTGTCTGAAATTACATGACAGTAGTGATCACTTCCACATCTGGAGCATTTCTGGGGTTCCACAGGTGCTTGCACTTAAATTTGAGCACACAGAGACTAGATCTGATGTTTACAAGAGGGCATGGAATGACTGCTCATGTGAGGGGCACGTGGAGAGAAGGTGCTGCTTTGGCTGGGTGAACAGTTGGCTGATTCATATTTACTACATTTGCCTTGAGATCCCTCTCCTCCATTTCTTTGTTTAAATGTTGGAAATTTTCTATGGAAAAGACATTCTGTGGAGGCATTTGCAGTTATAGGAAAACACTGGGAAGAGCAAATATCTTTCATAGAATTGATACAGTTGGAAGGGACTTTAAATACCATCTAATTCCATCCCACCTATCATGGGATGGGACACTTTCCACTACATGTGTTTGTTCAGATTCCCATCCAACCTGGCTTAGAGCACATCCAGGAATGGATCATCCACAACTTCTCTAGGCAAGTGTGCCTGTGCCTAACCACTTTAACAGTAACGAATTTCTTCCTCATGTTTAACTTAAAACTGTCCTTTCAGTTTAAAGTCATTTCCCCTTGTCCTATCACAGGATAATAGAACCATACACTATCCTGAGTTGGAAGAGGGTCATCGAGTCCAACTCCTGGTCCTGCCTAGGACACTCCAGCAATCACTGCATGTGCCTGAGAGCATTGTCCAAGTGCTTCTTGAACTCTGTAAGGCTTGGGGCTGTGACCATTTCCCTAGGGAGACTTTTCCAGTGCTCAACAAACCTCTGGGTGAAGAACCTTTTCCTAATATCCACCCTAGACTTCCTCTGTCACAACTTCAGGCCACTCCCTTTGGTCTTGTCACTGTTCACCACAGAGAAGATATCAGTGTCTGCCCCTCTTCTTCGTCTCACCAGAAGCTGTAACTTCACTGAGGTCTCTGCTCAGTCTCCTTTTCTCCAGACCCAACAGACCAAGTGTTCTCAGCTGCTCCTTATAGGACTCCTCTAGACCCTTCACCACCTTCACAGCCCCGCTTTGGACACTCCCTATCAGCTTTATGTCTTTCTTATATTGTCACTTCCAAACCAGCACACAGGACTCAGGATAAAGTGCCTTGAGGACAGCATGTAGAGATCACTCATTACACGTCCTTGTGAAAAATCCCTCTCCAGATTTCTGGACAAGGATGTTTGTTGGGCAGTGCTAAATGAAATGAAGGAAGAGCAAGTGATGTCATCGAGGTAAATGACATCATTTGTTCTCCACTCATTCACCAATTCTGTAAATTCATTGTGGACTGTCACCAAGCCTGTCAGACATGATTTGCCCTTAGTGAAGGGCAAATTTGGTAATTTTTTTATTATATTAAAACAATCATATCAAATAGTAAGTGAAATATTATCTTTATGGAAATTAGACATTGTTATTGAGCTTGTTATTGAAGGGTTGGAAACGAAAACTGGAATGAACTTGGATTTTTTAGATGTATAGGGGTTAAATATTCCGTTATTTTCTTTTTTATTTATATTGGGTAATATCAGCATTCAAAAATGAAATTTAAAACAAGAAAGATAATTTCTCAAAGTTTAAACAAGTAGACAAGAAAAAAACAATCTATTTATGATTGCAAGATTTATTTTTTTGTTATTTCTTTGCGGGATTTTTTTTGTTTGTTTGTTTTGATTTGCAATTTTTTAACTTTGAAATAAAAATTTTCCCTACAATCGATAGAACTGATTCCATAATTTATCAAAAATTCTGACAAAAGTGGATTACTAGCAAAAACAGAATATCTTTTCCTGTGTAACAATTTCATTTTTTTCAATTCAATCTAGATTATAAAGATTTTTCTAATGTACTTTTTAAAAATCCCATGAAAATTAAACTTAGTGAAAATAAAACGTGGGAAAAACCAACACACTTTCAAAATATTTTTTAGGTTTTTTTCACCAGTAGCATTAGTATTTTCTTAGCACTTATCCAAGTCTCCAGGAAAAAAAAAGGAAGATCTTGACCCCCTCTAAAAGCAGCCCTGGGAGAGACATTGGTCTCTTTGTGACAGATCCTGATTTTAATTCCTTTATGGACATAAAAGAGTACTGCAACTCTCTTTTAAAGATGCAGCAAATTTCCCTTTTGAGCCTGGATGGCTGTGGAAAGGCACACCTTCCTGACATCATCTGTCCTTTACATGATCCTGCTCAGCACACCACAGTGCACCTGCTTGTGGTGGTGTCCTACTGCAACCTGCAGTGATTTCTATTCCCAATTATTGGTACTGGAGATCAGGATTCCTCACTGCAGCAGGTAAAAAGGGTATTTCTTTTGGGGTCAGACACATAGGAAGCTCTCTCTCATTTCCATTTCCGTTTCCATTTCCTATCTGCTCCTCTATGTATGTTAAGAATAAATATAATTTTTGATCTAGAGAACAGCATTTCGCAAGGTAAGGGAGTAATAAATTCTTAAAGGAAGGACATATTTCTTGCTTATATGTACAAATGTACAAGAAGAGCTGGAGGCCATGGTACAACAGCAGAGCTATGATGTAGTGGCCATCACAGAAACGTGGTGGGATGACTCACATAACTGGAGTGCTGCACTGGATGGATACAAGACTTTCAGAAGGCAGGAAAGGGAGAAGAGGTGGAAGGGTGGCCCTTTATATTAGGGAGGCTTTTGATGCCATGAGTATTGAAACTAATGATGATGAATTTGAATACATATGGGTAAGAATTAAGGGCAAGGCCAACAAGGTTGACATCCTACTGGGAGTCTGTTATCCTCCACCCAGGAAGAAGAGGGGAACAACTTATTCTGTAAGCAGCTGGAGAATGTTTCAGGATTAGCAGCCCTTGTTCTTGTAGGTGACAACCTGCCAACTCTTTGTCACAGCTGGTGGGGGAGCCCACCAGGGGAGGGACTGTGTTAGACATGTTTGCAAATAGAGATGGGCTGGTGGGAGATGTGGTGGTTGGAGGCTGCTTGGGGCACAGTGATCATGAAATTGTAGAGTTCTTGATATTTGGTGAAATCAGGAGGAACATTAATAAGACTTTTACATTGGACTTCCAGAGGGCAGACTTTGGCCTATTTAGGAGATTTATTTGGAGAGTTCCTTGAGAAGCAGCCCTTAATAACAAAGGAGTTCAGGAAAGGTGAGCATGCTTCAAAACAGAGATCTTGAGGGCACAGGAACACACTGTCCCTGTGTGCCAAAAGATGAGTTGATGAGGCAAACCTCCAGCCAGGACGGGCAACAAGGTTTTGGAGGAACTTAGGAAGAAAAAGAGGATGTATCATCTTTGGAAGGGGGGTCAGGTCTCTCAGGATCTATTTAAGGGGTTGCTGGGGTATGTAGGAAAAAAAAATAGAGGCTGAAGTTCAGTTTGAACTTAATTTTGCAACTTTCATAAAGGATAATAAAAAATGTTTTTACAAATATATTAATGGTAAAAGGAAGAGTAAGACCAAACTTTGTTCTCTGTTGGATGTGGGAGGGAACTTAGTAATTGCAGATAAGGAGAGGGTGGAAGTGCTCAACACCTTCTTTGCCTCAGTCTTCAGTGGAAAGGTAGCTTGTCCTCAGGACAAGTGTCCTCCTGGGCTGGTAGATGGTGTCAGGGAGCAGAATGGTTCTCCTGGTAGGAGAGAGGTTCTCCTGGAGGAGGCAGTCACAGAACTGCTGAGCCACTTGGATGTTCATAAGTCTATGGGCCCAGATGGGATCCATCCCAGGGTGATGAGGGAGCTGGCAGATGAGCTTGTGAAGCCACTCTCTGTCATTTACCAGCAGTCCTGGCTCACTGGGGAGGTTCCAGATGACTGGAAGGTGGTCAGTGTGACTCCCATTCACAAAAAGGATGGGAAGGAGGATCCTGGTAATTATAGACCAGTCAGCCTGACCTCAGTACCAGGTAAGGTTATGGAACAGTTTATATTGAGTCCCATCACACAGCACTTACAGGATGGCTGGGGTCTCAGACCCAGCCAGGGTTTAGGAGGGGTAGGTTGTGTTTGACCAACCTGATCTCCTTTTATGACCAAGTGACCGGCCTGGTGGATGCAGGAAAGGCTGTGGATGTTGTCTATTTGGACTTCAGCAAGGCCTTTGACACTGTCTGCCACAGCATTCCCTGGAAAAGCTGGTAGCCTGTGGCTTGGACAGGCGCACTCTGTGCTGGGTTGAGAACTGGCTGGATGGCCGGGCCCAGAGAGGGGTGAATGGTTCTGCACCCAGCTGGGGTAAGTCACCAATGGTCCCCCTCAGGGGTCTGTGCTGGGGCCAGTTCTGTTCAATATTTTTATTGATGACATGGAAGAGGGTATTGAGTTTTTCATTAGTAAATTTGCAGACACACTAAGCTGGGAGCGTGTGTTGATCTATTGGAAGGTAGGAGGGCTCTGCAGAGACACCTGGAATGGTTGGACGGATGGGCAGAGTCCAGTAAGATGAAGTTTAATAATTCCAAGTAGTGAGTCCTGCATTTTGGCCACAATAACCCCCTGCAATGTTATAGGCTGGAGATGGTGTGGCTGGACAGTGCCCAGGCAGAAAGGGACCTGGGGACACTGATGGACAGGCAGCTGAACAGGAGCCAGCAGTGTGCCCTGGTGGCCAAAAAGGCCAATGGCCCCTGGCCTGGATCAGGAATAGTGTGACCAGCAGGAGCAGGGAGGTCATTCTGCCCCTGTACTGGGCACTGGTGAGGCCACACCGTGAGTGCTGTGTCCAGTTCTGTCCCCTCAGTTTAGGAAGGACATTGAGACACTTCAGCGCATCCAGAGGAGGCAACGAGGCCGGGGAGGGGAACACAAACCCTGTGAGGAATGGCTGAGGGAGCTGGGGGTGTTCAGCCCGGAGAAAAGGAGACTCAGGAGTGACCTTATCACTCTCGAAAACTCCCTGAAAGGTGGCTTTGGTCAGCTGGGGTTGGTCTCTTCTCCAGGCAGCAACAGACAGAATGAGAGGACACAGCCTTAAGCTGCATCAAGGGAAGTATAGGCTGGATATTAGGAAAAAGTTTTTTACAGAAAGAGTGATAAAGTATTGGAATGGTCTGCCCAGGGAGGTGGTGGAGTCACCATCCCCGGATGCGTTTAAAAAAGGATTGGATGTGGCACTTGGTGCCATGGCTTAATTGAGGTGTTAGGGCATGGGCTGAACTTGATGATCTTGAAGGTCCCTTCCCACCTAGAGATTCTGTGATTCTGTGAAATACTTTTATCTTTCTATGTATAGAAATGTATAGGAATAGAAATGTTGCTGGTCTCTCTGCTCATTTAAAAAACCATTCAATGAGCTACACTGAGCATCTGCATCGTACAGGCCATGGTGTTTCACCCAGAGGTTCCTGCATGGAGCCTTGTGCTTCTGTATGAGCAAAGCAGGGGGAATCAAACATATCCACATTTCCTCACCACTTCAGAATACTCACTGGCTTTTGTGGGCCACAAGAGGATCCCACTGTGCTGTGCTCACACCTCCATGGATGGAAACTCCACATCCTTGTGGCCTGGGCATCCCTGTTAAGTGATCTATCACTTAACTTTCAAGGCATGCTATCTTTGCTACCTTATTTAAAAACATAAAGCAAAACAAGATATCCTTATTTTAGCTATCTACTCACCAAGGCCAAATCACCCATGGTATTTGATTAAGAGTCTTGAGGATGGAGGCAGTGCTCAATGGCTGCTGAGATCCAAGTAAAGTCCAAGTACCAATAACCTGTTGTGTGTCGAGATATGAAATCACATGGGAACGGCAGAAAATGTGAGGAGAGACATGAGTCTGAAACTAATAACAAGCCTTTGAGTAATGTTTAATTATATTTATACTATGCATGATTTATAATAGCTTTTCTAATATACTGAAGATATTCAGTCAGAACTATTGTTACTCCCCCATGGAAAGCATAAAATTATAATCATGCTCATATTTCATTAATAGAAATACCATGCAACAAAATTCTTTCTGAGTTGGGTTTTTTTGACATTCAGGGAGATTGTCATTCAATACTAAAAAGCTAATAATATACAACATAAAATTATTGTGCACATATCACTAAAAATACGTAAAATTTACAGATTCCAAAGCTTCTTCATTTCATTATTCCTGCTCAGACAAAAAAAGTGATTTTAAAGTGTATTAAGAAATAACTAATTTCACAATGCATTAGCTATATGTATATAAAACTGCATAAAATAGAAGAAATGTTTTTCTAAAAACTATTTGCATTACTTGGCAAATTACATTAACCAGCTGCATTTGGAAATGCTCTACATAGTCTCAGCAAAAATAATAAATCTAGGACTGAAAATGAACAACTTTCCAGACACGTGGTGGGTTTGTAATAATAAGATTTCATGCACGACTAGCTTTTGTCTTCTGTTTTACATATGACATAATCAACTAATATTTTCCAGTTATGATAATGAAGCACACCTTTGGAGATAAATTATATGAGACTGAAAAATAAAATTAAACTGAAAGGGAAGAGCGGATGAGTCAGGAAATTTGTAATGGTGATATGAACCAATGTCCTGCATAAACCAGGCAGAATTACTACATAAGGCAAATGCACAGTGGTGGAGGTGAGCCTAGACAAGTGCTCCCTCTCTGCCTGAGTGGAAGAGGATGCTCCAGTGCCCCACACTCAGCCTGCTCTGCAGTGATTCACGCCAGCTTTCTAAGGGCACCAGCAGATTCACAGCACTCCAAAGCCTTCATTCACCTTGTGTGACACTGGTTCACAGCTGATTGACTACCTGCAAGTAATAACAGATAAGTTTGCAGGCAGCCTGCAGCATGGTTCCAAGAAATGTGAGCTATCCATTTATTTCAGCAGTCTGGGAACATGTGTCAACACCGGGAATGATTTCATTTCCGGAGGAGAAAAGTGGATTTCCAATTTGCACAAATTACTGTAAGCAAACATGTCATTCTGAATGACCATTAGGAGACTCTATCACCACACATTTTCCCATTTGAGAACAGAAGGGAAAAAGACCATTAACTTTTTTCAAGCACAAGAAAGGAGAAATGCAGTTTTAAGAATTTACTGGACGGAAACAGCAACATTGTCATATTTATACTGTGTGAGCAGTAAGCAGTGTATTGCCTTAGTGACCCATGAGTTCAGAACTTATTTTTTTAATTTGTCGCTTGAAACAACACCTTCTAGTTTCTACCAAATCTGACTGTGGCCAGAAAGGGAGAGACAGACTTGCTCAGTGAAATGCACAGAGTGTGTATCATGTCCACATCACAAGCTGTTGAGGCAGCAGGTAGATAATCTCTTTAAAATGTGGATTACAGAAGGGGATGTGGAATATGCAGCCCTGCTAGTGGCATCCTCGTTCTTCTATATTTTTGTCTTTTTTGCCTTTGAGCATATGGAAAATAATTAAATGCCAGTATGAAAAGACTTTGAGAGGTGACCTCCAGTAATTTATTTTCTCTTACCTTCCTTTCTCAGCTTTATAGAAGGCTAATGTTTGCTAAATAATTTCAGTTAATAGTCCAGTAGTCAAAAGATGCAGCTTAAAACACCAAAGAAGGTAAATTTTTACTGAGGCCTCAGAGAGTGGCTGGAACTCAGGCATTCCTTCAACTGCTCCGATTTTGGAGCTGAATGGTTTCCTTCCTCAGCAGGGCAGGCTCTGGGACTCAGGGGACTTCCTTATGGACACCCCCTTCTTAGACAGCACAAGTCAGAATCCTGAGCCTCTAAAATAAATGCTAACACATACTAGTTCCTTTCCACTCAAGGGCATGGGAGGACTCACAAAAGGAGACACATGGATCCAAAACTTTATTAGGAAGATTAAGAAAAACCTGTTAAATGAGTCAAATTATTCCATAGTTAAAAATAAAGCAACTGGCAAAGTCAATTATGAAAAAAAAAAACGTTCTACAAATCAAGTTTGGAGTGCAATTAGGAGGCACAAACAAAAGGGGAAAGGCGGAACAGAAGGGAGGCCAGAAATTATCTGATATGATTAAATGATAGCTTCCAAATAGCAAAAAGCGACAAACAAAAATCCTTTATTATATGACCCTAATGAAGCCAATAAACAGAAAGATAAGTAAACAGCTGTTAAGTAACAAGAAAATTAGGAAGGCCAAGATGGATTTCAAAGAATAAATAGCTAATAGTGTGAAAACAAGTGAAAATCAGAGTGTCTGAAAGAGATCAATAATTGCACTGAATCATCAGGGGCTGAAGAGCTCTTTGAAGGAATATAAGCATATGTAAGAGGCTTTGCAGATTTTTTGTAGACGTTTCATGAGGGAGACTTCTGGGTGAATATTTACCTTGAACTTGATATTTCCTGGCATGCAGAAGGAAACATTTTTAGATATTGAAATGTCAGGAAAAGAAATAATAACTTACAGAGTGATAAAATTCATCAGAACCAAATCAGATACGCCTGAAAATTCTAAGGGAGAGTGAGGAGAAAAACAATCTAAAAAAAAAAAAAAGCATTTGTCTTTAAAATACCCATTCTTCCAAAACAGAAGGTAGTAAATGTCATATGTAAACAACTGCAGCCAGAATAACAAATGTCTGGAGGGTATCTCAAGAGAGGGACCATCCAGCCTGATCCTTGCAGAAGAAAGTTACATCAACCTACCCCTCTGGAGCTTTTTTGTATGTCCCTAGTGTAATGGATAAAGAAAATACCATTAACAACATATATACTAAGAATATTCCCTTAGATGATTTTGAAAGGTCTTTGATAAATATTTTGAGAGCAGAAGCAAGCAGAACCTATAGGGGAAGAACAGAGCTGAGTGCTACTCAGTGCCATGGCTTTGACTGACTAATCTCAGGGTGAGCCTTGGGGCTCCCTCTTTCCTGTTGGTGAAATCTGCTGCAGTTTGTGACTACTGGGCCTGCACATGCTTTGTACACATAAATGTCACACCTGCAGCAGGGACATTGTCAGCTGTATCCAGAACACATTGCACTCTCTGGGCTTATTCAGCATTTTCCTCCAAGAATCCAAATAACCTGGGAACTTGTAAAGACACTGTTCTGACTGAGAGATATTGAGACCTGTGGGGTCTGGGTACCCTGTGTGGTGGGAGATAACACAGCTGAATGAAATGTTCCTGGTGGCAAAGTGCAGCACATTGTTGTACCTGCAGCCCCTCTAACAAACTTGAGTTGATCTCTCTTGCCTGCAGTGAGATCTGTTTGTTCATTCTCTGGCCTCTTTATGCATAATTGCAATCCCACAGAGACTGGATGTTTTACTAAAGACATTAAATGTGACCAGCAATCTCCATTAGTGTAAGAGACCATACAGAGTTCCAAAGTGCCTCACATTAAGGCATTACTCCATTAAGGGCATTACTCCAATAGCTGAGTTTAAACTTCTCTGCTTTGTTTGCTTACAAAATGGCATCAACAGAGAGGGACACAATTTCCAGGTGTTAGCAGAAAACTCTCCTCTGTTCTATGTTACCTCTACAGAGCAGGGTCACTTCCCCAGCCTGGGACAATTGTGTTTGATTCCCAGTGTCCAGCTGGGACAGCAGGGCTCCTCATAAACCTGGCATAGGAGCCAGGGTCACTCTGAGACCTTGAGAGAATGTCTCAAATAGAAATGTCCCTGTGTTTAGGCAGATGGATCATATTTAATAAACCGAATTTGTCAAGTACATCAATTAATCATTTAGTTATCAGAATGTGGATGTTAGACCTCCCTTTAGGTATCCAAATTTGAAAATTTTAAATTAACAGAATATGTGGATTATATCAATCATTATTCAGTTTCTGTTTAGGGAGATCAAAAGAGTTCTCACAGAATTATTTTCAAAATCAGCCTGGAGTATTTTTGGATCTTATATATAGTTATTTTTAAAAAGGCTAATATTTATTGTTCAAAATCCTAACAGACTTGAAGTTTCCAAGTCTTTTTCACACAATGGAAGTAGAAAAGGTTAACTCATGTTGTTTACTAGAGATTTTGTTCAACACTGAAAAGATCACAGTTAATAAATAACACTTTATAAAATTATGTTTCTGATAACATTGGAATCTGCCTGAAAAACAGCCAATAAAAGTTTGACAAGATTAGGTGGACAGTTTAATTCTGGATATGTAGGATGGACTTCAGCTGTGTACATCACTTAACTTTAGCTTACGATAAACTTATGCAGACCATAATATATATATATATATATGATTTAAAAATAATTAAAGTTCCTGTTTCAATCAGTGGAGAGACATAGTATTTTTGAAGCAAAATTTCTGTGTTCACTTCAGACTCCTTCTTTTTGTGTGAGGTGTGTGGTACTGTGTTTCTCTCACTGCCTATGCAAGCATTAGATATAACCAGGTCATGTGCAGAAGTTCATAGTAGGTCAGCTGAGCCTCATCCATAAAAATAAGTGTATTCACACCTCCTCACATTGGGCATCAAACTCAGTGGTCCACTCTAGGAAGTCCTCCTGCCTTCAGGCTCTAGACACAAAGTGAGAAGAATCATCTATTTCCACAGGTAATGTAGAGCTATAGCCCAACATGTATGTATTGTCCAGTACCAAGAGTCCAACCATCTTTACAGACCTTTTCACCCCCAGGGAAAGATGTTCTACCTTAGGCACCCAGTTACAGGTGCCTACAGTCAGATGGTGGGACTTCCTCCAGAGGTGGAAATTTAAAAACAAGGAGCATTTATTCCTTATTTTTACCCCTATAATTGTCACCTCTTTTTTTTTTTTTTTTAATTATTAGCTGAAGTTTTCCTGGGATATTTGATCCAGATATTTTATAAGTATTTCAACCTAATTGAGTTCAAGTATTATGAAATAGTAATGCCATAGAATTTACAATAATATATGAACAGAATTTTATTTAAGTGGTGTTATGTCTGTGGTTGCACTGTTTTTTAAAACTTCCTTTTTCTCTCTCTTTTCTAATGTGTAATTCGAAGGTCCATAAAACTAGCTCTGGAAACAGAACAGGACTTTGGAAAGAGATCTGCAGTACATGTGCATTGCACTGAAAGTTTCTTGCCTGCAGCAGCAATTGTTTTTCAAAGCACATCTCCTGTCTTACAATTTTCTTACCTGCAGTAGCAAAATAGTAATTTAGGAAAAATAAAAAACCCAACAAAGCACCACAAATCTCATTTATTTTGTTCTGACAATCTCATCTGGTTAGGTCGCACACTGCCACTGGCCATTGCTCACATCCTTGTTAAATCATTGGAACACAAATTTGAACGTTATGTGATATTGCCTGTGATGGAAAAATTCATTTAAAACATTGAAGTGGAGAGTTCCTCTCTGCAGTAAAGGTGTAAGCAGCAGGTATATATGTGAGAAGGTTTTGGGAAAGAATGAGTATGGCTTAAGCCGTAGATCACATTTGATATCAAATAACAAGTTTTAAATAAAAAAAAAAATAATCTCTGGACAGTTTTATTTTCTAAAGGCTCTGACATAGGTCAGTGGTCTACTGAATACATTTTTTCTCTCCAAAGAGAGAGTTTATGTTTGCAATAAGTCACTATATACATTGATTTACAATTTTTTTTATTGCTGTGTTTGTCATTACTTAAATTCTTATCCTACAAGTAGTATTGTAGTAGAAATAAATAACAGATGCCCTTTGGCCAAACTGTTTGCAAAGTACACTGCCAAGCTAGCGTGCCCTTCACTGGAGAAGTACAACAAAAAGTAGTTGAAAATATATGAATTCTAAATATATTGGGTACATATAATCACATTTTCTTAGTTCTTCTTTCTTTTGCATTTAATTCCATTTTTAATATTTGCTGCCAGGATTAAAATGAGGCTGCTTTCTCCCAGATTGGAAATTTCATCATTTTTGTACACTGCTATTAGATTTCACGGATTTTATTAAAGTTTTCATTAAGGAATATGCAGTAATGAAAACGTGAAGGATTCAGATGATCAGCTCACTGAAGTGGGCTGTGACTCACTCCAGGGGGTGATTGTGACTTTGGAAATTTCACTTTGGGAGGTGTAATTTGTTTTCCTGAAAAGGGAATTTGGATGATCAGTGGTGCCAGATAGGGCATCAGCACTGGACCTCACTGGGGGATGATCAGCTCAGTAAAAAGGTTGAGGTTTATGCAAACCTCTGGTCACAAAGAGCATTTCCAGGGTGTGATGCTGAGGCTGATGTGGTTTTGCCTCTTCTAAAAGAGCCCAGCAGTATTCACTGCAAGCTGGTAGATGACACTAAATGGAAGAGCCCTGTTTGGGCTCCCCAGACTCTGACAAAGAGCAGCAAGTTGAGCAGAAGGCCATCAAGATGGTCAGGAGGTTGGAGACATGGGGATGGGAAATAGCCCTTATGTAACCTGCAAATGGAATTTTTCTTTTCTGTTGCTGTAAATAACTTCTTGAGAAAGCTTTACTTTCATCATTTCTCTTAAAAAAAATTTAAAAAAAAGAAGGAAAAAGAAAAAAGAAAGGCAAGTGGAAAAGAATGAAGATCATGTGAGAAGAAGAAACTTAAATGCTCTGTAAGGAGGTCATTCTCACAAAGGAGGTATACAGCTCAGCATGGTAAATATACCTGCCATGGCCTGTTAATTTGTCATTCATTTTGCTTGCCATGAATACAGAAGAGCTGTGAGTTCCACCTCTCCCTCTTTCAGGATATTCAGAAACTTGTGTAGGGGCATTCAGCTTATGATGACCTGAGGATCTGCAATGTGCTCTTGCACTGAGAGGTTACACCTGAGACAGCCTGACCAAAAGTACTGACAGATGGCATTTTGCTGGCTCTAGAAGCTGTTAAATATCTTCTTTGGCATCACACACACAAGATCAGGAAGACATCACTTAATTCTGTCTATCTTCAAGCCAGGATGAAGGGTTGCTTTCACAGAACTGTTGCAGTATTTGTTGGCATTTTCTATAGAAAGTAGTGCAGCTAAATCATCTCTTTAGACATCTGAAATTTAGCCTCACGGAAGGGTGAAAGTGTGCTATCTTTACACTTTTCTATATTGAGTAGCATCTCTCTGTACATTTTTATAGATCTATTTTTACACAGTAGAATCCTCTCAAAAGTACATAATATTGTGTATTAACAGAAACTCGTGGTGGGACAAGAAGACAGAAAAAGTAAAATTGGAAACCAGACCCAAAGGCCCTTAGCAATTTATGTTTCTAAATTAGAATGAAAACATAATTTCTCATATGCCAATATATTTTTCTGCACAGCAGATGTTTATTTTGCTTGAGCATTAATGTCTATACATGATGTGGAGCATTGGAGTAGTAAACCCAAGGTCTATGCCCTGAACTATCTATAGACTTCTGGTAGACACAAATTTTTCCTTGATATGGTTTATACCTATCAGTCCTTATGGTGGAAGCAATTAAACTAGAATAACTTTCTTCTTTGTCTGTACAGAAATAACTTTAATGCAGACTGATGAATGCTTGAGGGTACAAAGCAAAGCACTTATAAGTAAGGAAACATCACAATCAATATGGCCCTGGGAATGATGATTTGTGTATAAGCATTACAACATCATATTTAAATATCTAATCATGAATTATTTGGCTTCTGTGTCCTTGAATTGAGCTAAACTCATACAGGAGAATACTTTGTTGGGCTTACTGTAAGAGCCTCTTTTGCTTCCTGCAACAGAAAGACAGTTTCAGTAGGATGCCATGTAGAACTGAAGAACTGGATTTTCCACTTCCCTGTGCTATAGATTTCATGTGATCCTGGACAAAACCACTTCAGAAGGTATTGCTCTCTGAGCTCCTCTTTTTACTGGGAAGAAGTCAAAAAGCCGACCCCAGGGTCTAATTTACTCAAATTCTGAGTGGTCCCAGCTGCTACTAAAATCAATTTAACAGAGAAACGAATAAAGTAATCTAAAAATCTCAGATGAGGAAGGCATTAAATGTCTGCCTTGGACTGATAGTCCGAAGAGAGATGAGTCAAGAGCATCTGCAACACCAACACTGGGGCTGGGCGCTTGCTATGCCAGTTCCTTTGACCTATAAACACCTGACCACAGCACAGCACAGGTGTCTGGGGTACAGGCATCTGAACCTCTGATCTGCCGAAGAGCCTCAACAGAGCAGCAAGATTTCTTGCCTGGGTCCCTCCTCTTTCCACAATTATTCTGTATTATAACCATGGAGTTCTAGCCTTTGCCTCTGCCCATATGAACGACTTGATAGCAGAGAGGGCCAAGCTGGTCTTCAGATGTGCAGACTGATACTCTGGCATCAGGACTAGGAAATAAATCTTCATGAGGGTTTCCACACTGCTCTGGGATCATCTGAGCTCCTGCTGTGGTGTAGTCTCCAGAAAGAGGAATTTAAAGCTGCAGAGGTAGTTGAACTCCAGAGCTGAGCACCACTCTACTGCACTGGTCTCTGCTGTGGGTAGATTTAAAACAGTGTGAGAGAGAGAGAGTACTCAGGGTTAGAATAAATGCCTGGAAGCAATAAATTTGTATCTTTCTGCTGAAAAATTATCTCTCTGGTAGGATTCTGTTTAAAACCTTGTTGGCATAAAAATAAAGGGTAATTACTATATTTTATCTCTTTTTTTTTTAACCCACTTTCTGATTTTCATAGTAATGCATGTTCAGTTTGTAATTTAACTGTCTCAGCTGGCTGGCTAATTATAAAATAACCATTAAAACCCTAGCAAGCACTTGTGCATTTTTGTCCTCTCTGACTCTATGGGGGTTGTCAGACAATAAACTTACAGACTCTTGCTCTTTAGCTTTATCTTTGCTGTTTTATACTTGCTTTTTCCTGGATATTATTCACTTTTCTCCTTCAAATGTAAAAATCAAGTTGATCTCTCCAGAAATGAGTGAGGCCATACTGCTCTTACCTTGCTAATAGTGAAAAATATGCCCTCTCCTAAGAATTCTATGATATCACTCCAACAGCTACTGTGAAAGAAGCCTCATGAGAAAGTTCTGCAGTTTCTAAAATCCCTTAGTGTATATCCCTGAATTGCTAATGTACCAACATGTGTTGTTGCTCACATGGGACATATGATTTCATTCCACTATCTTCTCTTCCTCCCCACAGACCAGAGCTCAAGGGTAGCAATTTCTGCAAAAGAGTTTGACAAAAGATTCAGTTCACCATAGTTCCTGAAAAAACATTCAAATGTTGAGATTCATACAATTATCTCATTTTCTTGGCTATGAGCTACAAATGAAGGAGACTCCTGAATTTGTGAATAGAAAGAATCCCTGTAGGACAGAATAGTTTTTAGTAACAGGAAATTGAAGTTGGTACTCCAAAACCAAAGATTAATAAAGGGCAGGCAGGGAACCTCCTGTACCTTTGTGGGGAGATCTGAATCTGCTGCCACACGTGGGTTAAAGAGTGTAGGTGTACATGTGTGTGTGTGTGTGTGTGAATCCATCTGTGCAGGCTCCTCCTGTGTCATGGCCAGGAGAGACCCTCTCTTGTGCATGGCCTCACTGACCACCCCATCCCTTCCTGCCAGGATGCAAGGAGAGGAGCAGCTGAACCCTCCCTGGCACTTATCTTAGCACATTGCTAAGCTCCAACATGAATAACCTGTCTTGCTTAAAACTGAGGATGATTTTGTCCACCCTTTTCTTCATATTTACATTCCCAGGATCTTAAACACAATAGAGTTTCCTTTGATTACTCACAGCTGCCTAATCAGCCTTGACATTCCAAGTCCAACTTTCCTTTTCTACCAAAGGAAAATGAACAACCAGCCTCTCCCTGCATCATCGGTCAAACATCAGAGACTGCAGCTTTACCTGATTTTTAGATAATATTTCTCCCCTTATGTGGGTCCCCACTTTTCCAGATTGTAGCAGAGCTCTGTAGCCCTGAGGATGCAAGTACTTAAAGCCAGCCACAATATCTGTTTCTGACTAGTTCTCAATTAATTCCAAATTCAGGTCAGGGAGAAGCCCAGATAAAATGCAAATAAAGTGGTTCTGAAAAACACTGTGATGGTTAATATCTTAACCTCTCACTTCATCTCCACTGCTTCAGAAAAGTTTGGCTGCTTTAATAAAAAAACTGAAGTAAAAAACTTTTGGCTATGAGACAAAAGAACATTTTTCCAGTAAGAACTCAGTGAGGTTTACCCAGCTTGGTCCTCAGCTGTTATTTTATCAATTAACTGAGTTGATTTCAGCTGCACTCAACTGTCTTCTGCCAGCTGGAGGTAAGACATGGTCCTCATCTGCTCTTCTTTGATTCATAAGTAAATGAATATCTGTACAACTAATTAAACCCATACCTCTGGATCTGAGAAAATGCACACAGGACCAGTACCCAGACACTAGGAAGATACAACCTGAGAATGAGGAGTGAATTCAGAGGAGGTCACCAAATTATTAGAGATGGAGCACTCCTACTGAGGACAGGCTGAGAGAATTTGGGTTGTTCAGCCTGGGGAAGAGAAGGCTTCAGAGTGATCTAATTGCAACCTTTCAGTATCTGCAGGGATCCTACAAGAAAGATAGAGACTATTTACAAGAAGCTGCCGTGACAGGATGAGGGGGAATGGGCTCAAACTGAAAAAAAGTAAGTTTAGATTGGACATTGGGAACAAATTCTTCCCTGTGAGGGTGGTGAGGCACTGGAATAGGTTGCCCAGAGAAGCTATGGATGTACCATCCCTGGCAATGTTCAAAGTCAGGTTGCAAGGAGCTCTGAGCAGCCAGGTCTGGTGAAAGGTGTCCCTGCCCCCAGCAGAGGTGGCTGGAACTAGACGATCTTCAAGGTCCCTTCCAACCCAAACCATTCTATGATTTAAAAATTAGTTAGTATTGGTATTGAATGACGGTTTTTTAAGAAAAAAGTGTGGGTGAATTTCATGAAATAATGGTCAGAAAGATTCATGTGTGAGCAAAGCCCAACCTTCAGGTCCCACTTTCCTACTGTAATTGACCATGGTGACACATACAAAAGCTATAAACTCAGTGCTGGCACACAGAAGGGAAAGACCAAAGGGAAAAATATCAAATCCAAGGTATTTAAACTGAGGAGAAACAAGGAATAAAATAATTGCTGTTAAAAAAAGATGCACAGGCAGTGTCACTGAGAACTTACATATTCCTTTTTAAAAGAAACTGCAGGTATCATAATGCATATGACAGGCAGATCTTGATAATCCTTTACTATCCTTTAGCTCAGTGCTGGGTTAAAGGTGCAATGGAGCTGGAAGGGGAACAGCTGGAACACATGGCCAAAAATAGAAAATGTCTATAAGCTGTCAAGGGTGAGATTGCAGCACACACAGCCACACGCCTTCAGCCAGGGCAGCTGGGATGTGCTTTTGGCAGCGTGGGCAGAGGACAGGCTCCTCTCAGGGATCCTTTGTGCTGCACTGACCTGCATCCCACAGCACAGCACTATTATCATGGAACAGGAGCCTACAGGAAAATTCAAATCTCTGTGGAAAAGGGAAGAAGTGCCGGTTTCAGTTTCTCTCTGCCACAAAGAACCTTGAACAACCTTGCCCAGATGGAAATTTCATTCTCCCCACTCCCAAGATTCAGAAACAGAGACCAAGTTAAATTGGTCACTGCTAGGATGTGTTCTTCCTCCTGTGCCTCCCATGGTGGCTGTATGGACTGCATGTGCTCATCCTGGAAGTGACTGTGTCTTTCCTCATGCTCTCACACCAGATCTCTACTTCTGCCTCTGAAAAAGGAACTGCTGCTTATCTTGATGGATTATCACGAGGCTATATTCATTATTCTACCAAAATACCTCCTGATTCTGAGCAGTCAGGTGTTTAAAAAAAAAAGAAAAAAAACTTAAAAGAAGCTATGCTGCATTCTCAGGAATCAAGTGCTCTCTGAACCAGGAGCTTTTGCTTAAGCCATTCCTGCTGAGACCTTCTGTCTCAGGAATCTTGAGTTTTGCACAGCACAGGCTTTACCTTTGGTGAGAAATAAACAGGTTTCAGGGAGTGGAGGATGCCTCAGCATCTGCTGTCTGTGTCTGTGATTTAACTTCTCAATGGTGTTGTTGATAGGCTTGGCACATTCACAGGCTGGGAACAAAGCAATGGCTATTGGCCACAGCATATGTCTCATTTATCCTGAGTTTTCTCATCTGTAAATGGGCATCTGCTCATTCAGCCTGGGAGACTGATATCACTGTTCTCTCCTCCATGCAGGAAATGGACACACTTTCAGTCTGCTTGGACTCCCTGGCCACCAGCTGCCATTTGCTATGGAGGTATCAACTTTTAGCACTGCTAAACCAGTGCAAGGACAAGGCAAATGGCAGTTTTCTCTTCAAATTCAAATGGATAGAAAAACAACAATTCAGAGATGGCTGAGAAAACAAAGATTCACTCTAATTTTAGCTGCTGATGAAGCACAATCACACCTAATTCCCTGTGTGGCTGCAAGCCTATCAGACAAGATTTACAGTGGTATCTAGACCTTTAAAGATAAGAGGTGTCAGGAGAAAGCAAATAAAGCATCCAAATGAGTTTCCCCTTTATCTTCTGTAAGATCGAGTGTTTTACCTGAATAGATAATTTTTGCAACTCTTCCAGACAAGTTTAAGACTCCAGAGTGCAGGAAGGTTTATTTTAAAACCAGCTGCAGTGTCCAGGCCTATGCACTGCAGCAGGTCACTTCTTTCAGAAGTGCTGACACCCATGGCATATTTCTGTGGATCCCTGTATGCAGCTGGCAGGTAACTTGGGGCTTTTAAAGTGCTTCTTGTAGGTACCAGTGGTACATGCAGCATCTCATACTGCATCTAAAAATAATCAGATGGTGTGAGTATTGCCTTCTATCCCAGCCAAAATATCTACCTTATTATCCTTCTTGGTTAGGGTAGACGGTAAGGGTATGATACATCACACCTAACTTCAGCATACTTAAAGCTAAATAGCCTTTTAAAGTTTGTCTAACTTTCCTCTGAAGTGATAGAAAAAAATATAATTCAGAAAAGCAATTTATCCCTGCTATAATACTTCACTCTTTAAGTGGCCTGGGTCACCCACTAGAGATAGTTACTTGTCTCCAATGAGAAAGGGGGGACACAAGATAATGATCTCAGACAGTGAGTCAGGCTTTTTAGATTTTGATTGTCTTTATTCAGTCATTAGATTCTTCTACAAAAAGAGACCAAGCTTATCGACACAGAGACACTCTAGCTGAAGAAAGGCCACACACTTGTCAAGGTCCTTTTTTGGTTTGTTTTTTCCCATTTTAGCAGTTATTTTAATGAAATAATTATTTATCTCATGGTTATGTTTATGCACCATAACACCTGGACTATGCATTTATAATAGCTGGCTAAGAGCTAAACAAGGGCTCATATAGAACAGGTCTCTTGTGTCAAATTACAGTGAGCTTCAGGTTGCAAGATGGGCTGTTGCAAGATTCATTTGCCAATTACCACCATGGGTAGAACAGACTTGACTTGGAGAAAATTAATTTAATTTATTGTCACTTTCAGTAGATTCAACTAGTGAGGAAAAAAGCAAAATCAAAACACTTTCCCCCAGCCCTTGTTCCCAGGCCTACCTTCCCCCTTCCAGCCCTGATTTTTCTCCCCCAGAGGGTGCAGGGACTGGGGACATTGACAGTTGTGTGGAGACAGGACCCAGCTTCTGCTACCCAGGACATCTTCCTGCTGCCCCCAGCCCATCCATGGAGATTCAGCAGGAAAGATGAACAGCTCACCAGGGCAGAGCTCCCTTTGACCATCCATGCCTGCCATATCCACATGGCCCTTCACTCCTGCCTAGAGCTCCTCTGTCTGCAGAGGACAAACAGTTTGAACTTTCTCAGTGCCTGAAATGACATCTCTGCCTGTCCTGGTGTCAGCAGCAGTTTTCTGCCCCTCTTGGCTTGGTAATAACACAGAATTCCATGAGAACAAGATATATTCCTTTGCTTTTGTGCCTTGGAAAAGGGCCACAAGCAAATGTAGCCCGTGGTATAGATGGTGTTAAAAAACCAAAAAAAAACTGTTAGAAAGAGAGGTTGAAAGCAGTTGTCCACAAAGAGAGATGTCACTGAGGGTCCAGTTGCTCCTGGAGCTGTCATTCAGCTCGCATGGCCAAATGAAGAGTGAAAGGTCCTTCACCACAGCACACTTTCCCCAGGCTGGCCCTGACCCAACTCCTGTTTATTAAAAGAGTGATACACATGAATGCCTGATATTACTCATGCTTCCCACTGTACATCCCACCTGAAGTCATTATCCTCTGCCTGAGCCTTCCTAATCACTATTCCACAGCAATCAATTAGGAGGTGACTAACAAGCAATTAGGCCTTCAGGAGGGTGGACAAACACTCCAAACACTGAGATCTGGCCTCGTGTAGGTTTTGCAATCAGGAATGAAATCAAACAACAAAATGTTCTGAAACCAGAATTTGTCCTCGAGTAGAACAGTGCAAGACAGATGAAGGTGGCCTTTGCTGGCACATAGAAAGGTGTTATCTCTGCCCAGAGGCTCTTTCCAGGAATGTCAGTAATTTACTGAAAAAGTAAAGTTGCTCAAGGAGCAGACAAGGTTTTAAAAAACAGAAGATTCTCAGCCCCTTAGCAACAGCAAGAGGGGAACCAGCTTGACCTGGGTCCAGCACAGCTGAAAAGCTGAATTAAAACTGTGGTGGCTGTCCAGCCTCCACTTCTGCTTGAAAAGTGACCTGATGCCTCTATCTAAATAAGTTTCATTTGGCATATTTCTAAAGATATCAAGTCCAAGTTTTCAGTTTTCCTTGGCTGTGTCAGATCAACCCATTCATCAACAGCTTGGGTGTGTGATGGAAGTGAAAATCATATTCCTACTTCTCAGAGACAGGCAAAAGGGCTTAGATGGGTATCTTATTTGAAAAAGAAGGGGAAAAAAAGAGAAAAAAATCTAAAAAACCACAAAAATACAAAAAGAAAGCTCAAAAAGAAATAAAACAAACAAAAAAAAAAAAACCCAAACCAACCAACCAAAAGAAAAAAAAAAAACAAAACACAAATAAAAGACAAACAGCACGCCTGAGTGTAAATTATTTAATTATGTGTAAATTTAACCTGAATTTTGCCAACTAACAGTAACTGGGAAAATCAATAAAAATAAAAATTAAACTGCTGTTCTTTCTGGGTCTGGGTAGTTTTCATAGCGTTTGATATTTTGCAGTTGACAGTAGCATTTCAACACAGAAAAGACCTACCTTTATCTGGGGGGAAAAAAACCCAAAACCCACGCAGGCAAGTATTTAAATTATTATTATGTTGACTTGATAAGTGAATCAAGGATGGAATCTCTTGCAGATTGTTATAGTTTTCATTCTTTCCCTCTCTAGTGCTTTTTTGGTTGGTTGGTTGGTCTGCTTTTATCATAATGTGCAACTCCAGGGCAGGAAACACTCACACTTAGTCTAAAACTCAGCCTCAGCTGTGTGCTTTGAGTGAGGCAAATTGTCATCAGGGTAGATGCCACAGAAGCTGACCCTTATTTCACTGCAGTCAGCAGTAAAGGATCAGGCCCAGGAGGAGTGAGGACCCTGGAAATGAGATGCCTCATCAGTTCTGTGCAATAGACACTTCATATTTTGGGATATGTCCTTTAGTGACCTCCTGAAGTTGTCAGGCTGTGGAAGCAGCTGTCCCTACAGGGTTCTTTGTTGTCTCAGAGGTCTCTCCTTTTAAATTAACAGATGGGGACACAGAATGAAACCGGAAAGAAAGTTCAGCTATTTGTAAATTGTGAGTTTGTTTTTGCTTTGTTTTCTTCTGTATTGTTTTCTTATTCTACTGGATGGCTGAGAGCTCTGGTCCTTCTGGCAGCAAATCATGTACTGAAAGCAAATAGCATAAAAAACCAAGAAGCAAAGCAACTGTCAGGGAGGTTTAGGCAATTGTCAGCCAGAGAAATGAAGAATTTTTTCAAGCATAAGAAAAGTTCTTGCACAAAGAAGATCCCAAGTGGAAGAGAGAGAAAGGAAGGCTTTGAGAATAAGAAATTATTTTTTTTCTGAACCCTCTAAAGAGATAAAACAAGGACAATTCTGGATTTGTTATTGATATGAAATGGAAATGATCTCTACTCACAATGTGTTTGGAAAGTACAGGTGGTGCTGGATTCCTTCTAGCAGCAATTTTTATTGTAGCCACTGGTATAAGAATAAAAACTTGTCTTTGTACCAATAATTTCACAATAACCAGAGTCTCTGCTTGGGGTTTTAATCTCATCTTATTATTAGAGGATGAGATTTGCCAAAAGCCTCACAGAAAATTGCAAAAGGATACTGTAAGTGGAGAATCTCAGCTTGGAGAGTTCAAAAGATCCAGAGCCATGTCATCAGGGCTTTACAGAGGGATATCCTGTTTGATTGCTCACTGCAGAAAACTGAGGCCTGAAATCCAGGATGACTTTAAATTCAATAGTAAGATTAATGGATACAGATACTCCATCCCCAGATTTCACTGCAGAATCATCAGGGTCTTAACCTCCACAAATCAGAGAGATATACAAGTGCATAGACTTTGTCTTTCTCCTCCTACAGGGTAGGTAACACATCTGCAATGTGGGTGCAAGATTAGCAGCTGCAGTCTTTGACTCCAAGTCTCAAAATATCTTGTATTTCCTGAAGCTCTAATACTCAGGATTCTGTTTTTCTTTTCTTTTTGTAATAAAAGGGAATTTCTGAACATAGAAGAATGTTGTATATTTCTAAGATCAGAAGAAGAATTAAAATTTCAATGCTATTATTTTTCCTACAGTTTTAAAATACCTTGCTACTTAAATTAGTCTTGTATTTTCCCACTCTCAGTCTCCTGACTCCTGAAGACCAGGCAGAAGGATAGGAAGAGTAGGATCCATCATGCAAGGAAGTTACAGAGCACTAAAACTGGAGTAGGTTAGTCCAGTGCTTGCCCCACTCCTATTCTCTGTTTCTTTCCTCCCAGGCAAAGTGTCACTTATTTCTGCTCCCACAAAGCTTTTTCTCTAAACCAAAGGCACTCTCACTGTAGAGGGTTGAAGAGATTTAATCTTCTCCCTCCCTGCAGCTAACTGAGCTCTGACAGTCCAGACAGTTTCCTCATTGGAAAAGGCACTTAGCCTTGCACTGTGACTCTTTACCCATCTAGAAGATAAATCAGTGGACTCCAGTGTGAGTCGTGATTGTATTGGTATTGCTATTAATAGTATTTTACTGTCAGACTAT
This sequence comes from Acridotheres tristis, assembly GCA_037013685.1. Lineage (NCBI taxonomy): Eukaryota > Metazoa > Chordata > Aves > Passeriformes > Sturnidae > Acridotheres > Acridotheres tristis. The sequence goes on along the minus strand of CM072886.1, from coordinate 141,192,986 downwards.
CAGGCAGATGTCTCTTCTCCCATTATTTTTGGTCCTGAAATGCATAGTCCACTAAAATTAGAAGAACCAAAATGATTGTTAAAACAAGGGAAAGTAAAAAAAAAATCAAGGAGTTCTTGCTGGCTTTGTGATATTACAGTTCTGCTCCTTTTTGTTCATTAGAAATACAGGAGAAAAACTTAATTTCCCAAATGTGTCCTGTGGCATTAAGATATTCCTGAACTTTATGGGCCAGTGAATGTATTCATTCACTTGTCTGCTGCTGATGGCACACAGAGAAATAGCTAAGCATTTCTATTTTCATTAAACCACTGCATTATCCACCCTAAAGTGGGGGATCTAAATACATATCTAAAGACTTGCTAGAAAATGTGTGTCATACATAGTCATGTAAATGTAAATCTTCTTGTCTTTCTTTTTATATATTTCATGCATTGTTGATGGTAAACACCAGTTATTAATCATCAATTTTTATGAACACTCAATTTTATTAGTCTGTATGAGAACACATTGATCTTACCTCCAGCCTGGATGATTTCAGAGTTTGTGTCTTATTATTAGATTAGAAATGTATAGCTTAAAATTGAGTCTGATAGAAGAACTCAAACTATTTTTGAACACTTAAAATATACTAGACCACAATTTCCTGAGTTTCAAACTTCACTAAGTTCGTACATTTCCCAACTCCCTTGAGGAAGAATGGAAACAAAAAGCCCCAGATTCATCCTGGCTTACTGCAGGCCTAGGCAAGAGGTGCCCACTTCAGGGAGCTGTCAGTCTAAATCTCTCATGTATTCTGGAAAAAGACAGTTATCTCCATGAAAGCAGTGCTGTCTATCCACCTTATACACGATGGATTCCACCTGAGTCCTTGAGGGAAAATGGAGTCCTCAGCTCCTGCCTTACATTAAATCACTCAGCTAAGTTCCCACTGGATGTAATGAATCTGGGCCAAGGAAAAGGGAGTTTGTTGGCACAGCAAGAAACATCCATGGGCTGTAGCTGCTTTCCTCAAAAAGATGAGGGAACACCAATGGCCACCAGACCCAGACTGTATGTGCTGCTGTATTCTTCAGACCAGCATAATTTTAGTGTGGGACATCTAGAACTTCCCTAGGACCTAGCAGAGGGCAGAAATTCTCAGTAAGTAGTCTGCTTCCCTTTAGAGAGCAAGCAAAGTAAACAGTATGGACATGGGTTCTTCTGTGCCAGCCAGAGTACTAAAGGACAACTTTAGACACAGGTATTTTACTAGAACTGATTTAACTGGGGTTTGGATTAGCCCCAGCTGCCTCCAGACATCCCCTAACCAATGCCAGATGCAGATATTTTCAAGCTTCTCTCTTGTTAAAGTCTGCCTGTGGATAAATCAGTGAAATAACAGCATCTCATTTAAAAAATGTGGGCAGCACTTTGAGAGATTTTCATTGGCATGTCACCGGGTTATGATCTGCTTGTGATTTAAATGTTCTGATTGTTTTTATTTAAACCAAACAGTTTACATCTCTTTGTGACCTTGCCAAAGTAAACATGCCAGGGAAGAGGAAGGGTCACAGTTTGACAGACTGGCTTGCATGGCCATAGGAAATAGCTCTCAAACAGACAAACCTGACTTAGAAAATTGTTTGATTTTAATCAAATGGAAGTCTGCACTAGAAAACAGATCTTGATGCTTAATATAATGTCTAAATTAGAAAGGAAAATAATAAAGAATGCCCAGACTATTCTTCAGGGAATAGGATTAACAATCCATCACCACTGAACATAATTAGAGAAAGAAATCTTTTCCGAATGACTATAAAAATACCAATGAAATTCTACCACACCTCCATGCCATATGAAAGTCAATCAATGAATGTAAGTCAAAATGCCTACTGCTAATGAGCTCAATGGAAATACAGCTATGAACATTCAGGATGTTTAAGAACTATAGGAAAGATTATGGGTCAAGCATTAAGCTGTTGGGTTTTTTTAAATTATATCTGATGCCACAATGTGGGTGGTCTACAGTTTAGAAATGGAAAATCGAATTTCAAGACCACTCAAACCCTCACATCATGTAGATCTTTATCTGTGAAAATTGTATCCTAATTAAGAATAACTTGAAACATATGCATCCAAAATTACAGTGTTTTTGAAAATAATGGCTTTACCTTGCCCAATTATCCCATGTAAAATGTTCTAGTTCATGCTCAGATTGTTGGGTTTTTTTGTGCTTTCTCTCAAGATTATTCAGTAACATTCACTAGCATCATCACTTAAACACATAGACAGTCTCCTCTAATTTCTGAAACAACACAAGTTTCTCTGACATTTAAAAAAAATATAATTGAAATACCTTTTTTGATATTGACAAATGCAGCCAGTTTTTTAGTTCTTTCATTTATTTTTCCCCAAAATTATCAGTTGACCTTTCCAGGCAATTACAATTAAAACTTCATTATTATTGTTTTATTTTGAATAATGTTATTGTAACCATAACTGTTTATAATTCTGCAGAAGGCTTTGTTTTCTTAAGAACTTGTTTATTTTTTTCAAGAGTATCAGTTGAAATAATAAAAAGAAACTGTGTTTTTTATTCTGTAAATCTTTCTTTTTTGTTGGTTTTGTAAAGAACTATCTCAGCAGCAGCTCAAATATCAGAGCATTCCAAGCAGACCTCATTTCATATGTAAATTAATTTGTCCGATCTTCATTTCTTTCAAGCCATTTTTTAAAAAGATCGGAGAAGAACTGAAACAGAATTGTGATGCCTCATCCCTAGGCTTCACATAGCTTTTAATTTATGTCTTTCAAGCAGTCTATGAACCAAGCAAAATATAATCACATGTTTGATTTGCATTCTGAATTACATAGCATTCTTACTACTGTAGTAAGATTTTCCTGTATTTTGCCTAACTATTGCTACAACAGAAAAGTTATATAACATAGAAGTATTTTCAAGAATTAAGAGCAGAACAAAGTTTTTTCCCCACCCCAGTTCTATGCTGTAACCACAACACCACAATTATGTCTTCTCCTTTTTGTTTTTTCTGGGTCCCTCTTTGGAAGGATGAAGAGAATGCAAGGCTGACTGGCAAAACTTCAAAACCTTTAGGGTGGGGGAGAAAATGCAATCTGAACCTCCGTGGTTCTTTGCCAAACTCTCTACTCATTCAAATGGTACATAAAGGGAGACAAAGAGGACTGTGATGGGCACCACAGTTCACTAGGAAACAAAACTGAAGAAACCTCCTCTTCTGAGAGTCCCAGCTGGGTTGAGGTTTTGCTGCTTGGAAAAGTGTCTATAGAGTTCAGAACCTGCAGGATTTGCTCCATGGGCTTAGGGACTTCATAACCTTAAATTCCATTACTTTCTTGTAAAACACACTTAAGCATTTCCAAAGGTGCTGGGAAATATAACAGCTTCTATGTCTGGTACCATGCACTTTTAGACAGATACATCCTTTTATTTATCTGTCAGTTTTGTCTGATTCAACTGAGTGCCTCACTGTTGCCGCAAAGGCATGTGTGCAAAACCTCACACAGCACTGGCCTTTGGCATCTGAGGAAAGGAAAATTCTTTCCCTTTCCCAGGACATTCAAAGTTTTGTTGTGCTGGGGCATCACCCACTCAGTCCATGCTCAGGAGCTGCCTACTCTTCTAAGATGGGTTTAAGAAGTGTTCCCACCTGGTTAGGCACTTGCTTTAAAAAAATATTTGTGTCTATGTACAGGGATGTAGGTTTCAAAAGACAGCATCTAAATGTACAAAGAGCTGTTTGAGGCCTGGATTTCCTCTTGAACTCAGTTCAGGATTTCCTAGCTTCCATAGCCAAAACTCTACATGGGTTCAGATTAAATGATTGAGTGACCCTTTCTGTATTTCAGTACTAAATGAGAAAAGTACTCTGGGATAAGAATACAATCATAGAAAACTTTAGGTCAGAAAGGACTTATGGAAATATTAGTGCCAGTTCTCTGCTCAAGTCAAAGCTAGCTTCCAATCTGAGTGAGGCAGCTCAGAGCCTGATTTAGGATTCAGTCAAGGTCTGAACATGCCCAAGGCTGGAGCTTCCACCATTTCTGTGAACCTTTCTTCCAGTGTTTAACTACATTTATAGTGATTTTTGGGTTTTTATGTTCGTGTCTTCCTTATATTCTAACTGAAGAACAAGGAGTTTCCAATGATCAGGAAGACAAGTGATATTCATGGGAAGGGGCTGATGAGAGGAATTAGATAAATGGAGTGCAGAGAAAAGACTTGAAGCACTGCTTGATAATGGAAACAGCCTTTTGTATCAGCACTCTGGGATCCTAAGAGAAATGTCAAAACAAGAATGAAAGCAATGGAAGATTCAGGAAATAATCCTGCCTCTCAGTAGCCTCTGAGCCAATTTTTTCACATGAAAAAATTGATCACAAGGTGAGCTTTGCAAAGCTTTCGTGCTTCTCAGTCTCACAATAATGCTTCAATTATCAGAATCTTAATTAGCAAAACAAACTACAGGGGAAAAAAAATTTCAGCATTCCATTTTTAGCAGCAGGCAGCTGCAGCTGGGCATGATTATAATAGTGATTAGTTGCCCATGGAAATTGCAACGATGTTTGTGAATAAACTTCCCCAAGTTTACATTTGAAGATTATTGAAAACAATATGGTCAGTTGCTTAATGAGGTCAAGCAGTTAGAGGTTCCCTACAGGTGTCTTCCCAGAATCTCATCATCCAAGTTTTTAAAAAACAATCATTTCATTGTTTCTCATCATCTGTCTAATGCTGTGGACTCACATGATCTCTTCAAACAGTCAAATGATCTTCCCTTTTCTATGCAATCTCTTTATGGCACATGGATTCCATTTGGTATTTCTGGGAGCGCATTTCCAACAGACATCCAAACATAGCTGAAATGTTAGTGAAATTTTTTCCCCCCTGAAATACAGAGAATAACTATCAACACAATACATCAGTGTCATTTAGATTACTGGTGAGACCCTTCAAACTGCTAGGTCTGTGCAGAAGCTCACATTAATCTGTAATACAGAGAACTTTAGGGAGATTATTTTAATGTGGCACGACCAATTAATTAAGAACAGAATGACCTTAGCAATTTACATCACACCAGGATAATTGATTCCATGAGTTCATGCCTCTGAAGGGGTATTAAAGCATACCTTAGCTGTACTGAGTGACAGCAGAAATGCAGAGACATCACCACAAACTGATCTACAGGTGAAAGTTGCATCAGTACAGCTAATGTGGAGTCACACCTGGGTAATTAAAGTAGTCCCAAAGGCTGTATGAGTATGCATTTCAGCAGCAGAATTGCTTACTTTAGACTGTCTTATGACTGGCTCTGAAAGGAGTGTTTTTGGAATAGCTCTTATGCCAAAGCTATACCAAAATAAAATTCTCCATAGTGAAGTAAACCATACTCTGTATGACACCCCTTAAGTCCCTTTTAAACACCTCTGGCAGGCAATCAGCACTCCTTTTCGTATTTCTGTCAAGGTCCAGCTGCTTTTTAGCTTGGTCTCACTCTCTCACCCACATTTCCACCGCCAGGAGACTCCTCTGGGAAGGTTTTGACCAGCTGCTGAGGAAAAAGGAGCTTTGTCAAAATGAAGGATTGCTTATTTACTCAAACAGCTGCCAGTGGGGAGAGTTAGCCCAAGAGTGAAGCATCATCAAGTCTAACCAAAGTTCACAATCTCCTCACGAGTTTTAGATGCTCCTTGTTGGCTCAAAGAGCCAGGTTCATTGCCTGAAGCTTCTTCATCCTCCTTTGCTTCTCTTGGGTTCACTCCTGAAATATCTCCTTAAATAGCTCTTTTCCTGCCTCACTTACTCCCCTATGCCGGCTCTGGCTTTCCCCAGAACTGTCCATAGAAACGGTTTGTAAAGTGTTCGTTTAGTTTTTGATCTTAGACCCGTGAATTGTAGAAAAACCCAACATGTCTGTGTACTTGGCTGCAGACAGATAAATAGGCACTTCCCCTAAGCCTTCTTTGTTCTTTCAAGGTCTTCTGATATTTTCTTTGAAGATATATTTTATCTGCCCTCGTTTCACTTCTGACTGCTTTTACCAACAACCCTTTGTCTTTGCTCTTTGCAGCTATATAAACAATACCAAGTAGGTAAATTGAAGGATATAGACAATAGTTAAAAATTAACCAGACAGCTCCATCATCTGTGAACTCTTTCAAAACACTATTTCAAAAGCTGGCTCGGGGCTGAAATAAATATGGTACTTTGAAAACAAAGTCATTATTTCCAATTAAGTCACTTTTATTGTGCAATTAGAGTGCCATATGGAAGAGTTTTTGTCTTCAAAACAGCTAGAAGACATCTGAAGGATTGCAAAGACACAGGCTCATTCCCCCTATGGAGGAAAGAGGAAATTTTTCTCTGGGACAAGCCTAACTCACAGTATAAGGAAGACATAAAACTATTAGAGAGCATTCAAAGAAGGGCTGCAAAGATAGTGAAGGGTCTGGAGGAGAAGCCACAAGAGTTGCAGCTGAGGTCACTTAGATTGCTTAGCCTGAAGAAGAGACTGAGAGGAGACCTCATTGCAGCTACAACTTCCTCATGAGGGGAAGAGGAGGGGTAGACACTGATGTCATCTCATCTCTGTGGTAACAGGGACAGGACCTGAGGGAATGGCCTGAAGCTGTGCCAGGGGAGGTTTAGGTTAGACATGAGAAAAAGGTTTTTCATCCAGAGGGTGTTTGGGGACTGCAACAGGTTCTCCAAGGAAGTGGCCACAGCACCAAGCCTGGCAGAGTTCAAGCATTTGGACAGTGTTGTCAGGAGCATACATGGTGTGATACTGCACATGGGATGATTCTGCACAGGGTCAGGAGCTGAACTCAATGATCTTTGTGGGTCCTTCCAGCTCAGGATAGTATGTTTCTGTGATTCGTCTGTTGAGTGGCTTTTACAGCCTCAGGTAGCAGTGCAACTTGGAGGAATTAAATCTGTTTCAAATACATTAGCACTCCCTTTATGCTTCTCTGAGAGAAAAGTCACAACTTCTATTTCAATGTTCCCAACTTCCAGACTGCTTTAAGACACTAATGATACAAAACAACCTGACATATGCTTCTGACTGGTAAAAGGTGAGTAGGAGCCTGACAATTTTGTCATTCTACAATTGGAGAGGTTAAGAATAGAAATCCTGAGAAAAAGAGAAACTGACATATACAAACCTAATAAGTTTCACTGTCCTTTTCTAAGAAGAATGGGAGGAAAAATCCACCAATTCTGCCACAAATAGGTAAGAGTGAAAGAAGGAGAAATAATGAAAAAACACTAACTCCCCACACCCAAATTAGCTCATTTCCATGCTAATAGTTCCCAGGTTTCATGCTTTGCTTCAGATGTTGGCTGTGCAGAAGAATCCGAGCAGCCAGGTCTGGTGCAAGGAGTTTGGAGGGGCAGCTGTGAATGGAGATGGTCCATGATGGGAAGGGGTTATCCACATCAAAGCAGCTCTGTCCTGCCATGCACCTGTTTCAGTCCAATCAGTCTGCTGTGCCTTGCATTTCCTAGGTAAGTATCTGAGGTTCTTCTAGACTTATTTTTATCTTTCCGGATCTGAACTGAACAGACCATTAAAAATAATGATCTCAAATACGGACTACAGCTGCTCCTATATCTTATTAGATGTTCAATGAGGAAGTTACAAAGGGTTTTCCCTGCCCTTTTGGGTGAAACCTTGTTGACTGTGCCAGTGTACATCTTACAGCTGTATGGGGTTTGCATGGCCAAGCTTTGGTAGTGGGGGGTCACTGGGGTGGCTTCTGTGAGAAGCTTCCAGGAGCTTCCTTCATGTCCAGCAGAGCCAGTCTCTGGTGGGTCCAAAGATGGACGTGTTGTTGGTCAAGGCTAGGACAATTAGAAAGGGTGTTAAGGCCTTCGTGATGACATATTGAAGAAGAAAAATAAAGTTATTGCACAGTTGTAATTGTGGCCAGAGAAGAGAGGGATAAGAACAAGTGAGAGGAACAACTCTGCAGGCACCGAGGTCAGCGAGGAAGGAGGGGGTGAAGGTGCTCCAGGGGCCAGAGCCAGGATTCCTCTGTAGCCCCTGTGCAGCTCATGGTGAGGCACCTGTAGCTGCCCCTGCAGCTCACGGAGATCCATGGGGATGCAGAGATCCACAGGGATGCAGAGATCCACCTACTGCCCATGGAGGAGACCCACAGCAGAGCAGGGGGATGCCTGAGAGGAAGCTGTAACCTGTGGGAGGCTCGTGGAGAGAGGAGCCCAGGCTGGAGCAGCCTGTCCTTGGAGGACTGCACCCCATGCAAGAGTGACCCATGCTGCAGGAGTCTGAGGGGGGCTCTTGCCTGTGGGATGGACTCATGTTGCAGCAGCTCAGGGAGATGTTGCTTGTGAGATGGAGTCACGTTGGAGAAGTTCATGGAGAGCTGGAGAGGGACCCCACAGTGCAGCAGAGGAACAGCCCCTCTCCCTGAGCAGCAGGATAAACAGCTTGTGACGAACTGACCATAGCCCCCATTCCCTTCTTGCACTGCTGGGAAGGAGGTAGAGCTGGGAAGGAGGGAGGGGTGAGGGAAAGGTGTTTTGAAGATTTTATTTCACTTCTCATTATCCTGCTCTGATTTTCTTAGTAATAAGCTCAATTAATATCTCTAATTTTGAGCCTGTTTTGCCAATGACAGTATTTGGTGAGTGATCCCTCCTAGTCCTTATCTGAATTAATGAACCTTTTGTGTTATTTTCTCTCCCCTGTGAGAGGGGAGTAAGCAAGAGGTTTTGGTGGGTACCTGGCATTCCACTACAATTGTCCAGTGCAAATGTATTTTGCTTATATGCACCTATGTGCATTGAGCATGTGGCATCAGACATGATGAGCTGGGGGAAGAACTTCATCAAAAGCAAGTCCCACAGTGTGTGAACAATTTTTAACCCCTGCTCCAGTGTGCTAAACTGTTAAAAACTGCTTTTAGACATTTTCCAGTCTTGCTCCACCTACATTACACACTTTCAAATTATTATTGCAGACAACCTTTTTCTTTTTTATTCATGGTCACCTTTCAAGGTTTATCATGAAGAGATTTTAAAATTACAGGCTACATTAATACAGTTGTCTCCTCAATAGAACATCTTGCAGCATACTTTATAGTTCTTGGCAAGACTGTTCTTTTCCTCTGTCTCAAATGAGCTTTAACAAAGAGAACCCAAAACTAGTCATGGTCTACAAAATCTTTCATCAAGGGAAGACCAATTGAGAGCTTTGCATTTTTTTTTGAGACGTTTAACTTTGGCATAATTGTGCTACTATGGATTTAGACTGGATTATTAATTCCATTTTACCTCTCCTAATGTTAAGATTTTCAAAGAATCATATCTTAAAGAAGATCATTCCAAGTGCTAGATGAGAAACTTACATCAAAATAACTTAGTAGAAGCAAATTTGAGCTACTGATGTAATTATTTTTTTATATTTTCTAATTTCTGGAGAGCATTCTGGCTTTTTATGGAAAATGGAGGACAAGTCAAAACACTTCCCTTGGTTCTAAAGAGCTGCTGCAGTGACTCATGATGATTATAGTTTAAGTGCACTGCTCTACTTTCTGGACAGGTTTATCTGTCAGCATCCTGGTTTTCATAGATAAAACGGTATTGCCAATGTAACATAGCTGTTTCTGAAACGAGGATTAGGACTATAGCACCCAAACAAGCATGAGGCTGAAACACATAACTGAAAAAGAATTAAGGATGCTGGATCAAAGATTTTTCAATATAAACGTATTTTTTCCCATCTGCTGTCCGTGTTCCTATAAAATCATGTCCTTCCCTAAGTTCAGGGGTTGGTTCCATACAGTGAAGGAAGAGATAAAAGAAAGAACATTAATTATATGAAAAAATCATTATGAGATAAAGTCTTCCAGAGCTGAGCATGAAAAACAACAAAAAAAGGAAAAAATATTCATATCATCCTGGAAAGTTCTCATCTCCAAATTGAGTTTTTAAGACAGATTCTCCATGATATCTAAAAATGAACCTAGATAGTGGCAATATGCCCCTGAGCTGGATGCTATGAACTGTCCATCTCTCTACATCTGCAATAGCCATTGACAAAAACTGTCTGACAGGGATGCCTGGGGCCAGCTCAGTGGTCCTAGGGACTCTCACCTGGCCCCCAGTACTTCAGGGATATTCACATGGTCTCCAGCCAGCTTCAGCTGGATGTCTCAGATATGTCTGTGTGTGGCAAATAACCCATGGCCTGCATGCAGGTAGACTTTTTTAAGCTTTTGGTCCTTAACAGCTTTAATGGAGCTCAACTATCACATGTGAACATGGATAAGAAGGTTTAGGTGCTGTAACCTTCCATCAGTTTTCACTCTGAGTGGCTGAGTGCAAGTGCCCTGGGAGCACTATTAGGTATAAATGTCACTGACCAGAATCTGTTGGGGACTCCACCTGTGTTTTCTGCCCATGGGCTCAGGTTTTCAGCTCAGTCCTGGAGTTCCAGTCTCTGCTTGTGCTCTGTCATAGGAACACCAGTCTCTGGGTCTGACCCCTGGATGGACCTTTAACTGTAGGTAACTTCTATCCTGGATGGATCCAACTCCTCAGATGTATTCTGAACTTGTCCCTATCCCTGGCTTTAAGGCTCTCTATTGGATGAATTTAGGGGCCCAAACTTGTTTTGTCCAAATCTTTTTGTACCCCAGTCTCCAGTCCCTATTCCTTTCTCCATCATCTTCTGCCCACAGCTAAAACCCCTCCAGGGACTCGGGCCCTGGTTCATCATTTGCCATGTCTTGTACTGCAAGCAGATCCTGTTACCAGTGCCCAAATCTGTCTATCTTGTCAAGATCCTGTGGGGTTCTGCCTTGTTAGAGGTGGCACCGTCTGCATAAGGATGACACACAAGTCCTTCAACAGAAAATACTCAATCTGTCTGAGACCACAGAAACCCAGGAACAACTGAAGGAAAAAAATGATTTAACACCTGTGAGCCAGTATGTCTTTACAACTACTCAGTGCTGACGTCCTGTTCTGCTGTTCGCATGACATGAGAAGAGAAAAAATTTCCAATAACACAACAGCACGTCAAGATTAACTTAAATATTCCAATATGGGAAAAAAGGAAAGGCTTTAGAAGACTACCTGGAAGGAAGGCAAATGGAAAGTTAACAGTTATTGACATACACATATTGGAATATATGTTATTTTGTTCTGGAGATAGAATAAGAGTTATTTTATCTGGGGAAAGAGAAACAGAAGGTATAGACTGTCAGAGAGCAAAAATACCTGTAGATTTGCTTCTAAGAAATAGACTCATGGTAATGTCTGTCACCTAGAGAAACATGCCCATGTAGGTAGTGCTTCATTTTAGTCATTAAAAACAGGGCAAAATGGAACAAGAAGTCAATTATATATAGACAGAGAGAAGAGGAGGTTACTCAGTAACAGAACTTTCCCTTCAGTCTTATCTCTGACATGAAAATCTGACATGTAGAACAATATCTGCTAAGTTTCATTGTCTTCAGGAGGATGCGTGTGGGATTGGGTTTGTATTTGGTAACTGGAAACAGAAGCTCTTTCTTTCAAAGAGAGGAAATAAACAGCATGGATGATTTTTTGATTGCAGCTGAGTCAGAAAAGTTTCTAGATTTCTGTCAAAACAGACCTCTTAAAGGCACTGCAACAGCTGATGCCAAAGTGGTATAAGCTTGGAGACATATTCATCCCATCTCTGCAAATCTGAGGTTCAGCCTTAGATGTTCTTGTAGGACTGTGTTTCCTAGTTTGGGCAAGGAGACTGATAGCAGGGCTTATCCCTGTGAGCTCAGGCTGCACATCATTAAGGAATAAAGAGAAAAAAAAAACTTTCAGTTCTCAGCTGCAGAGGAATATTTGGATAGTTTGGGCTAAGCTGAAGTTTCTGCCATTTAAAATTCATGGTATGCTTAATCATGGTATCCTTATTCCCATGCAGTAGTGAACTTTGTGGTAGCTAAACTGGTCCTTGTTTCATCTGGGTTCCTCTGCCCACTAGACACCCTGATTGGAGTGGATGGCAGAGATCAGAGAATCACAGAATATCTTGATTTGGAAGGAACCTACAAGCATCGTAGAATCTAATCCCTTTGTTTGCTCCAATCCTGCAGAGCAAGTTGGAAGCTGTGCATGGGGAGTCCCTGATGATGTTTCTGTCACCACACATAAGCTGCCATCAGCAAGATACCTGGAAAGAGCCAGAGTCAAGTCAAGGATGTTTCTGACGAAATAGCCCATTCCCCAACACAGCTCCAAGGAGATCTGACAGTACTCAGGAGGGAGAAAAGCAATAAATAATTGCTAAGAACAAATTTATCCTAGCTTTATGTCGTGAAGCACTCAAACAAGAGCATCCTCTTGCTCCTGCCTTCTTTGTGAAGACCTTCTTCACCCAAAACCTTCCTCCTTTCTTCTGTGCTCCTAGGCCTTTATGAGAGCCAGTAACCTTCCTTCTGCAATTGCTCCTCTTACTGCAAAGGGGTCTGTTTCCCTGTTGGCAGTCTCATTTCTCTGAATAGAGAAACATCACCCTTTTCTCCTTTAAAGGTATAAGGCAGAAATGCAAGAAATTTACTCCATTCTCCCTAGACACTCAGTTAATCTTCACAGCCCACTTCCCAGCCCTTAAGTGTAGCTTTTACCTGCAACCCATCAAGCTAGGGAGGAAATATGTAGGTTCAGGTCTCATTTAGCCAAAGAGTCTCTTGAGTGTTGCCTCTGCCTTGGCAGTTCAGATTCTAAGAACTAGCCCTCCTCAAATAAATGAGAGAATATAACTGTGACATAGATAACGATATTTTCACTTTTCCAATCTGCTGGCTTGAAAATCTGCTTCTGGTGTTTTTAGGATTCCACAGCTCTGATTAATCCACTACTAGATTATTCTACACATTTGCTGGTCATACAACTAAAGTTATTATTACTCTGCATTAGAATTATTCATTTACATTTCACCCTTGTCATTGCAGTGAAATCAAAGGCTTAATACAATACAACTCCAGCCTTTGCAATTGTTGTGGGGACAGCAACACCTCTGATGTCAAAGCTATATACACTGCAGGCATATATAATCCCTGTTGTTTTTACCAAGCTTAATGGCATGAACCTTATAAATTCTTCTATCTCCAGTCCATCCAGCATTCCTCTGGCTGCACTGTACTTTTAGGGGGGAAAAAACATAAAGGTCATTCTGTTTTTCTGTGGCAGCTTCTATAATATAAATGGAAAATTCGTGAGGGTGCACAGCAGGTTTTCCTACATCCAAAGGACTCAGAGAGAGAAGTGGTTTCCAATAAGACATTATCAAAATCATCTTGGTAGTCCTTACTCTCTGTATGACGTGGATCAAGAGCATGGGTGAATGAAGCCTGCATTCTAAGGGCCAGAATGAATGACACTGAGGTATTCACCTGCAGCTCCTGGTACTCACTACTTCAGTGTGACACAGTCACCAGTAGCTGGGAAAGAGTGGCTGGGTTTGTTTCATGCTCTTGTTACAGCAGATATTTGTATAAATGGTTTGTGCATGTGGTTCCACACTTAGTGGGTCACACAAAGATTTTTCCAGCACCTGTGTGATGAGGGGCCCACAGCACTTCTGAAGATGTAGCTTCAAATCCCACTGTGCATCACAAATACAGACTAGGAGATTAATTTCCCTTATTCCAGAGGAGTAGCTGAACCATTAGATCCCTGATAGCAATATCTTTGAAACGATTTCTCATTTGGACAAGAAATGTCAATAAACCTTTCCTTGGTAGAGTTTTATGGGAAAAATAATCTTTCGTCAAACGTGACTGGCACTGTTCCTTTGTGCTATCTCCAGTTCCTTTCTTGGGCAATACTTGTCATATTTTTCTGATACTTCCTTACTTATGGTCTACGTCTTTCAGTGGTTTGAACCACACCTTCCTCAAATTCCTCTCCTAGAAAAAGGACAGTTGAGTCTGGAGTTTTTCTTTTCAACTTTTTTCTTCACTTCTTGTAGTGTGAAGTACACTACAAGAACATATGACTGGCTTCCTTCTCTTTGGAAGCTTGTAACACTGGCTTCTCCCAAGAGACAAAGATGTTCCCAATCTGACAGTGCCTCCATCTTCCTAGGTGCTATCACTGCTATTCTCTTCCTCTTCTTTTCTGGACTCAAATAAGAATCAATGCATGACTCAGGATCTCCTTGCAGTGGGAATTTCCCTGTGTGCTTGGTCCCACCACATCATCATGTGCTGAAAAAGACGTCAAAATAAGGTAACACCTACTACACGATCCTGGGGTGAAATAGAATTTAGTACACTTCTGTGGGAAATGCCATTCCAAATTATAAGAAGGGGTCAAAATAGAAGTTCTCTCCTAGATTAAGATTTACACCAATGGGTCATTCTCTGGGTGTTCTCAGCCACTGAACAGCAAGGAGCGAGGCTAGAAACACAGATGTAAAAGTCACAGGCATTCTATGATGTCAGACTTTAGAATATGAGGGAAAATTGACTTTGCTTCTTACTTTGCAAAGAGGCAGTAAAACTCTTTATCTTTGAAGCACCCTTTTCATTGGTTATGGGCACTGCCTGCATGGGACACCTATTTCACAGTGTCCAAGCAAATGAGTTTCAGAGCACAGAGTGACAGTAATAGTGTTACTCATTCAAGGATATCAATGTCAGGACTTTATAATTTCAGGCACCTGGAGTTCAGCATATCAATGATACCTCATGGCTATATAAAAATAAATTGGGAGACAAGCTGATAAGGTGAATTATATATTGACTCATTGGATGGAAGTAGTGCTTCCCAGGAAAATAAGCAAAGTAAGATTATTGCAAGCTTTTCTTTACTGAGGAAACCAGAACAGGTGTCAGTGGAACTCACTTGGCAACAAGTGAGTTCACAAGAGCAAAACCTTTCAACACTGCCATTCATCAGCCTTTGTTCTGCCATTCCTGAGAAGCCACTGCAGCAAATGAGAGACAGTGAAAAGAGATCCAGCTCAATGGTCATTCTTCTGCCCTAAGATACAGCAAGAAAATGCATTGAGACTCACACTGCACTCTGAAGGCTGAATTCTGCCTGCTGGGTATTAAATTCCTTCCAGGCAGGGATGGGTGACTATGTTGGGTCTGGCCTTATGCCAAGCAGAACTGGAGAGAAGTGGTTGAACTTCTGCCAACTTCTCTCTTTGCTGAGTCAATGAGATGAGAACATGGCCTTGTATGTTTGTATGTTCACTTCATACAAAATACTGAGATCTGCAAAAATACAAAGCATTATGATAGCAAACATATACCACCTATGACTCTGAGCTATTGAAATACAGAAAGGTGAATAGCTACATTTCAACTGTTGAGAGCCTGTCAATGAGGAAAGATAATTCCTTCCTGTTTTGCAGAAATAGTTGAAATTGAGCTGCTAGAAGCTGATGTTTCTTTAAAAGGAAATTAACTTGTCCCCACCCCACGCACTATATGTACAATTTAAATTAACACAGAATACATGAAGTTTTGAAATGCAAATGTGAAAATGAGTCAAGAATACATTATAAATAAAGTTTACATATGGTGATGACAAGTGTCATCACATCTAAGTAACATCCACCGCACTCTTAAGAAAATCACTAATGCAGTTTGAATGCCTTCTTTCTTTACTGAAATATGCATCAGTTAAATAGAAATACCTAAATAGCAATATCCTCTACAGTTTGAAAATATTAATACTTGCTTTGTGTTGCTTTGCCTCTTTACTATTCTTGTAATACTGTTCTTTACTAATTTTTAGCAGGTGACATTTGAAGGCAGCACCTTAAAACAGCCAAGCAAGTGTTTCAAACGTTCTTGTTGGTTGCATTCCCTGCATCTCAGATCAATGTCTCTCATAACCGTTTCTGGAAGATCCATTATTTCTTGATTGGAATATCCCAAAACTCCTGCCCATCCACCAAAGCCATCATCAGCTCTTTATTGGCTTTGATGCACTTCTCCCAGGGCCTCTCTAACCTCTGTCCATGACTCGGGATCCTATCCCAGCCTGTCTCAGGGCCATTAGTTCCTTCCCCGAAAAGGTCATGAGATGCCAGTCCTCAGGTCCACAGACTGGTGTCCCAGCCTCAGAGCATCTCTGTCCCCACAGAAGTGCCTGATGACCTGGCTTGGAGCTGCACAGCCCAGCCAGGGGAATGTCCCCTGTACCTATCCCCCAGAGAGTCTCTGTCCCTCACAGTACTCAGCTATGACCTTACCAGTATTGAACAGAGTGGAAAAGATTATTCTGCAAGAATACCTTTCTGCTTATGCACTGCAATGTTTGTTTTCCCTGCCACAACATGACATTGTTGGCTCAATTTCAGTAGCCCCCAGATAATTTCTTGCAGAACTGCTACTTAAGCAGCTGTTCCCCATCATGTGCCAGTGTAACCAATTATTTCTGCTTATATGCAGTGCCTTCCACTTGCCCCTAGTGAATTGCATCTTCTGTTCTTTTCCTTGTTTTTCTTGCCCATATCTTGAATTAGCCAATATGATTTTTAAATCTGGTTATGCCCTTCAACTATAGGTGCTATTGTTTGTCCTGGTACTTAGTAAGTACAGCATGTATTCCATCACACAGGCTTTTAACTCTGACAGACATTTTAAAGCGTAAATAATGCAGTGCCACTGAAGTTAAAAAGAGTTGACAATCTATAAACACAGACAAAATGCTCCACCAGGATGTTTGTTAAGAGTTTCTGAATATAGATGGCTAAAATATGGAAGCTGAATGACCAGGAGTACATTTGCTGTTGGAGTGGTATTGGATAACTCTCATTTCAAATCTGGAAAAAGGCCTCTGTTTTCTGTCTTGAATCTGTGGCACTAAAGCTTCACTACTTTGACAATCTCCTGGTTCTGTAAAAAATGATGAAAGATACTGTCTTTCCTTCTAAATATTTAAATGTTTCCTTACCATAATTCCTGAAGAGATCTCAGAAGTAGTCAAGATATTTGGATGTTTTGTAGGTCCCTGTATTACCTGGCAATGAGACTGTGTTCTTCTTGGCTCTAAGTAACCTCACAATGTTGAAAGCAGAGTAGATGCAGGCTTTAAGATTGCCATTGCCTTTTCTTGTCATGTAAGAGAAGATGAAATTAATCTCACGTGGAGGATAGACCACCTGCAGACCATTCTTAAATCTTTGTCTTCACCAAAACCTGCCATTGCTATCAAAAAGAAATCAGATTTAATCTTCCACAGCAAATCCTGCAACACTAGAAAATGACAGGTTTTGGTGATTTAGAGAAATTCAATATCAACTAGATAGTTCAATCATGAATCTATTATCCTCCCCCTACGCCAAGGAAGATGTTAGTGAATGCAAAAACAAGATAATGGAATGGAGAAACAAGTACTCTGCTGAGCCCATACACATTAATTGTATCATTTCAGAGAATGACTAAAGATTGCCATGAGTCAACGATTCCTCCTAAACATTTTGTCTAAGCACACCTACCATCCCAGCTTGACTGGCAACGAGCAGATTAACATGCTTCAGTTATGATGGCAGCTCAGTTTGAAATAAATCACTAATAACAGCAGCACACCAGGCATCAGTGCTCTCTCTGCCATACAACAAGTCACTTAAAGTGTTGTTTTGCATACTCTGCATTTCCTAATGCAAGAAACCTTCATAAAGAAGATAAGAGAGTGAGGGGAAAGAGTTGTGTAGTGAAAAGAACTGCCTAGGAATCCAGTTGAATTAAATCCTGTGTTTATCTACAGGCTAGCAGACTGGAGTCCTACACATTCACATATGCAAAGTATCTGATGAAGCAATGTTTCAAAAACATTTTCTTTCAAAAACCTGCCTGGCACCCTGTCAACTCATTAAAGAGCTGCTTGAGAACTCAGCTCAGGGGTCTAAGACGACATGGTGAAAGTCTTTTTTGGCCCAGGCTCCCAGCATTTTTATAGTTTTACCATCCTTGAACCTCAGTACGCCTGGAAACCCAAGTGACAGTCCCAGGGCTTCCAGCTTCCCTGGTTCATGAAACAAGGATGCAAAGAAAGGAGTTCTCAAGAGCCTAATAATTGGATTCATAATTTAAAAACTGAAGAGAATTCCTTTGCCCTAGACAGAAGAAGGAGGAGGAAAAACAAAAGGAATTTCCTTTCCCTTGGAAATATGCAGGTTTCTAGGATTTGTTCCTGTTCCAGGGTTCAATACATGCACGCTAGCACACACATACACAACCTTGACAGACTTTCCCCTCTTTGAAGTGGTTGATGGGGGGATTTCCTCTTAGGATATGTCTTATACTGCAGTAACTGCAGGATACTGATCAGGATGGATTTAAAATCTCATACAATGTAACATTTCCCTATTTGAAGCCTAATTAGATTTATTGTATACATCCACAGGAAACATCCCCATCCTGTAACAAGAAAAACACTTTGAGATCTAAATGTTAAACCCTCTAAAACAAGCTAAGAATTAATTTTTTGATTGAAAAAGTTATATAGAATAGCCTTATGTGAGTTTTTTTATGGTTTTAGGTTCTTTCATATGTCTCAAATTCAAGTCTCCTTTCTAGTATTAATTTCAGTTTTAGTTTCACCAATCAGGCTATACCTCCTACCACTCGCTGCTTCAAGAAAATAAAGAATAGAATGATTGTAAATGGATTGTCTTCTGTTTATTATAAATTTTTGACTTTAGGGGTGAATTTAATATTAATTTCCTTATAACTTCTGTTGCAATTAACATGTAAGTGAAAGGTCTTTTGTATTAAAAGGAAAAAAAATCCCTCCTTTAAAAGAAGCCCATAAAGTATCAAGAACCATCTACTGCATTCAGCACTGCAGGTGCTTCAGGGATTTAACAGTATTACAGGAGAGTGATGGTGTGCACAGGAGAGAGATGAGCCAAGAAACAGCTGTTCTCTAAAACTTGGTTGGGAAAGGGTGAAAGAACTAAAAGAAATTTCTGGGTGTTCCAGAGGGCAATGTGAAGGACAGCAGCTCTATTTTGGGGAGGTTTTGGGTTGGTTTTTTTTTTTCAAATTCTTGAAACTGCACTTGATTCTGACTTAGGATAAAGGCCCTCCTTTCCTAACAAGGAAGAACTTTCTTTTTCTAGTAATTTTTTTCCCTTTGCTCCATCATGTTTCTTCTCTGGTTCTGAAAGAAAAACCAAACCTGAACTCAACCAACCCAAAAACAGAAACACCCAACAATACCATCATCCACAACAAAAAATTGAAAGAATCATTTGATAATAAAAAACTTAAATTCACGCTCTTAAAAATGTGGGTTTCTTCTAAGACCTAAACATTTCCATTGCTTTTACAATTGTCTGTATATGCAGACATATTTTTTTTTAGTACAAAACTGCTATTCCTGGTCAGCAGCAGTGCCCAAAATGTCTTGAGTAAAAGATTTGTAGTGGTCAGAGCTGCTAATCCATTTTCAAAACTGGACCAATAGCTAGATGGGTGAGGAAGGAGTAGACCTGGAAGAGAGAGGAGGAATACACAGCTCCAACCATTGGTTAAAAGGTGCATTATTCATTTCAAATCCCTTATTTCTCTTCATAAAGTCCCCATGCTTAGACCATCTTCTGACCTTTTTATGTGGATATATGTATCTGTGAATGAAGGGAGAGATAAGAAATTTATTTGCATGTGAGAGAACTGCTGCTTCACAGCATGGAGAAGCAAAAAATTGACATATCTTGCTGCCTCTTTATACTCTGCCATAATTTTTTTTCTTCTTTTTTTTTTGTTCCTTTTATTTATTTCCCCCTGCTTTTTAGCATCACTGGGGTAAGCAATAATTTAGCTTCATTGCTAACAAACTTTAAAATATTTCATTGATATTTTTACCATACTGAAAAAAAATTATCTGCAAAGCACAGCAAATGCTGATTGTTTCCATCATCTGCTAAGCTATGTGTCCTCGTCCTCTTTCTCTCTGATGTTTTAGTCCATGAAGCCTTGTACTTCCTTTACCATGGCTTTCATTAATTAGTGTGAATGTTTTTACTAACCAGTGTTACAATTTTCAATCCATTCTCTTATGTCCTGTGCTTGCTTTTGTTCAGACATTATATTGGGATATGCCTTCATCTGAGGAAAGTGATAGACAGGGTTTTTAAAAGACTCAATCAGTGCCAGAAGTTACTTTTTTCTTTTTTTCTTTTTTTCTTTTTTTTTTTTTTTTTTTTTTTTGGTAGTATTAGAACATCTAAATTGTTGAATTGTTGCCAAGGAATAGAAGACAAAAAAAAAAAAGAAGAATGAGGGAGCTATAGGAACAAAACCCCAACCCACCAAACAGGTAAGGAAACAATTCCAAACTAGTTTATTCTGTCATTTCTATCATTGCTTAAATTTCACATGTCAGATACAATGGCTTTCTGTCAATTGTTTGCTTTTCCTTTCTTTAATTGTTTTTTTTTCAAATATTTATTTAAATAAAAATATGCGTAAGAACTCAAATGTTCCTTCGTAATGTGTTGGATATGAAGCAATCTTTATTGGAGAACCCTAGAGAGCTTTGCAGAGCATGGTGCCAGGTTTGCAATCCTGAGGACATAAATAATCCCACTAAAGTGAATGAGATCATTATTTGCATGATTAAATATCATAGCATTAAACTGTACATAAATGCTACTGCTGTGGGTAGAGAGGAGGAAGGAGGAGAGGAGTGTGACATAAACTTTCAGGTGACAGAAGAGGAATGAATTCTGTCTGATTTTTCATCCTTCAAAAGCCTTCTAGTGACAGTATTATTTTTAAATGGCTTTTAGTGATTTTGTGACACTGCCAAGTCATTTAGCTCTATTAAAATAAAAAAGAAAAAGAAAAATAAGAGATCCAATAGCATCAAAACCTGAGTAATGCACAGTATTAATCTAGTGCTATCTGAGTTTGGGACTCACAGGACTTTGCGTGTGAAATTACCTTGTTGGACCCCCAGCTCATCCAGCCTTCATTTGCAACCAAGGCTTTGGCAGGATCACCCCTCTCCTGCTCCCCAGGGTGGTCAGGCTTCCTTCTTGTTCTGCAGAGCCCAGAGCATTGCTGCAGTGGGTGCCAATGCTCAGATCTTGTCCCCTTCTTGATAACACAGGTTATCCACTCCACAGAGGTGCCCAGTAATTCTGTGTCTGACTCAGAAATACCTGCCAGAAATGAGCACACCGTTACCTAAACACTCTGCACTGCTTTGCCATCACCACTGAACAGAGAGTAGGCTCACCAAACACACAGATGGCACGGAGCTGGGGAGGGCTGCTGGCATGGAGGAGGACAGGTTTAGTTTTCAACATGTTCTATTTCAAATTTGGCATGCAGGGTGGAAAGAACAATGCATTCCAGTGAGGGCAAATGCAAGATACTTCATGTAGGCTGTTATGCACATATGGAGCAAGTGACATCTGCCCAGGCCTTGAGGACAGCAAAGTTTCAGTAGGTCATCAGTTCTGGATAAGCTTGTGAAAGGAGGACGACAGATATGTCCCAGGATGTATAAATAGGAGTGCAGATCATAAAATGTAATCCTAGATAAAAGACAACTTTCCACTGTAGGACCAAGTTGAGCTGTATGAATTTCGCAGAGTGGAAAGAAAGGAAAGGAAAGGAAAGGAAAGGAAAGGAAAGGAAAGGAAAGGAAAGGAAAGGAAAGGAAAGGAAAGGAAAGGAAAGGAAAGGAAAGGAAAGGAAAGGAAAGGAAAGGAAAGGAAAGGAAAGGAAAGGAAAGGAAAGGAAAGGAAAGGAAAGGAAAGGAAAGGAAAGGAAAGGAAAGGAAAGGAAAGGAAAGGAAAGGAAAGGAAAGGAAAGGAAAGGAAAGAAAGAAAGAAAGAAAGAAAGAAAGAAAGAAAGAAAGAAAGAAAAGTATATAATCCAGAACAAACAAAAAAGATCAGAGATCTAGAAAATGTGACACACAGGGAAAAAAAACCCAGAAATTATGTTATTTAGCCTAAGCAACGAGAAGGGGAAGAGGGAGTGGATAGAAGAGACATTCATTAAATATG
The DNA here is from genome assembly GCA_037013685.1 of Acridotheres tristis. Taxonomy (NCBI): domain Eukaryota; kingdom Metazoa; phylum Chordata; class Aves; order Passeriformes; family Sturnidae; genus Acridotheres; species Acridotheres tristis. The sequence continues at coordinate 141,170,961 of CM072886.1, read as the reverse complement.
TATAGACTACTGCCAGGATAATCTGTTCTTCCTGTTCATGGTGGACAGGACAAGAAGTGATGTGCTTGGTGAATGCTGCAAGGAATGTTCAGGTTAGATATGAAAATGATAAGGATAGAGAAGCATAAAAATAGCCTGCCTGGGGAGGTACAGAGCCTCTATCACAGGAAAAATGATGAGAGTTCCCTCTGCCATGAGGCAAAGGAAACTGCTAGCACTGTGATTCAGTGCATATAGTAACATTAGAGAACTGGGATGTCCCTATCTTGGTTTCATCTTATCTCTTTTGAATGGGTGTCTCCTTAAACTACATTATATATTCGTTTCCTTTTCCTTTTATTTATCATGATTTGTGTTGAGCAATCTGAATGAGAAAGATACCTTAATTCTATGCTCTGGGGTAATAGTACTAACAATTATAATTTCTTTCATTAAAGAAATATATAAGTTCTTGTATAAGATTTCTCGTTTTGTAGTATCATTTTCATCTTAAAGTAATGCTACAATTTCCATGGGCTTTATCTAGGAACAAGGATATGTGTCTCTATTACTCTTGTAAAACCAGTATTAACCCTTTCCAGGTTAGCAAGGTCATGCTGAAGAAGAGGAAAGACCCATCTCTGTTCACAAAAATGCCACTCTTTCCTTATCTGGGCTCAAAAACCAAGAATTTCCTCTGCTTATATCTGTACAAAACCTGCCTCATACATGGGACACAGACTTGCCTGGAGTTCCAAATATATTGTAATGTAAATACAGAAACAATCAGTGAAATCCTTCCTAAATCTCCATGTTTTAATAATAATAATAGTAATAGGCGAATTAAGCAATGACAACTGGAGAGGTGTTCACAGAGGTTCAGACCCACTGGAAGTCAAGCATCACATGCCATTTTTAAGTACCCCAACTCTCAACAAGCCAAAGCTCCTAGTGGGGTAGCACAGCTCCCTTTCAAGCAGGGCCTCTGTCCACACTGCTGCTGTTAGAAAGCATCTGCATATTTATCTCAAAGAGTTCAGCAGGCATCACTCTTGTCTTTTGAAACACAAAGAAAACACCTCTCCCTTACTTATAGTCTAATGTGTAGACTGTATCTCCTTCAGCTGCTTCCAGCAGCACGGCTTCAGCTCCAAATCTGAAAGGTTTCAGCCTTTCCCCCATTAAAGGGTTCAGTCACTCTAACAAGGTTTACTTTGGGCAGAGGAGGAATGGGAGAGATAAAGACCAATACCTCTTCCTCTCCAGGCTGTGCTGCCATGCACAACACATCCAGGTTTGCTGGCATAGAGTGACTCCACAAGCAGAGGAGCAGGAACAATTTCATCTGCCAGCACGGGGAGTGAGAATTGGCTTTATATCCAAGCTCTGTGCATGGGACAGTTTCTGTTATTTCTCCAGCATCTTTAATGTAAATGCTGTCAGGATAGCATCGTCAAACATTCAATTAACACAGGGTGGTTATAGCCACAGTCCTGGCAGTGACATCACCTTTCTGAGAGGGTCTGAACTTGCTCAGGCAGAGGTGAAGGGATTCTCCACCACCCTGGGCAAGTGTGCTCTCTCCAAGCAAGGCCTGAGGATCATCCGTGTGGCGAGGCAGAGGGATGCCCGGCTGCAGCATCAGCTCTCACTGAGCGCTGTGGAGGGATGCACCTGTCAGGAAAGGCGGGACACTCCGCGGCACCGGAGAAGAGCAGCTCAGAGAAACCGAAGTGACGCTTGGAGGAGCCTCCTAGGACCAGGTGACCTGCTCTGCGGCAACCCCCGCCCGCTGTCCCCCTCCCAGAGCCGCGGCTGCGGCTGCTTTAACCGGGCCGGGGGGGTGCTGGCAGCCCCGCCGACGTGGCGAGCATCAGCTGACCGCGCTGGGCTCTGCCTCCTCCCGGTCCGCCCGCCCGCAGCTCCGCTCCGGCGGCGGCGGCTCCGCCGTGCTCGTCCCGCGGCTCTCGGGACAGCATCCGCCGCCAGCTCCCCGCAGCCCCGCAAAGCGCTCCCTGCGCTTTGCCCTCGCCCCTTCCTCCTGCTCCTCCTCCTCCTCTTCCTCCTTCTCCTCCTCCTCCTCGCCGCCAGGGAAGCCCCTGAGCCGGAGCACTCCCTTGCCCTGGCCCGCGGAGAAGTTGGGATACTCCCATCTGGCTTCCTAGAGCTCTGAGTTTAGGGCGGGATTTTCATTTTCCGGTCTTTCGAATTTTTTAGATCTGGATTTTGATGTGATTAATTTTCTCCTCATTTCTTTCCTTTTTTCCCTCCTTTTTTTTCCCCATTGCCAAGCAAGCCGAGTGTCTGCGATGGATGGGAGCCCCGAGTCCCCTCCGGGCAGAGGCGCCCCGTGAGCCAGGGGCATGCCCCGCCGCCGGGGGAAAGCGGGCGGGCAGCCCCCGGCCGGCGGCTCTGGCGCCGTGACCGAGGATGCCCGAGACCTGGCCGCCTTTCCCCTCCTGCCCGAGCTCGCAGCGCTGCCGCTGACCGCAGCCGCGGGAATTACAGCAACTCCCGGGCACCAGACCTCGGAGCGGATCCCCGGAGAGAGGAGCTGCCCGCTGTGACCGGCTCTGCAAGGCGGCTGCCCCCACCCCTCCGTGCCTCCGGCCTCTGGATGGGGCCGAGGATCGCCCACCGGGCAGCGGGGCTGCGCCCGTAGATGCTCCGCTCCTCCCTGCTCCACCTCCTCTCCGGACCCGCGGCTCGGTTTCACCCCCGCGCACCGCCCCGAGGAGGGCGCGCACCGAGCCCGCCGGGGCGCCGGCGCTGCGCCGCAGCCGGGCTCCGCGGGATGCGGCTCCGCGGGGAGCCCCGGGAGCGGGCACGGGGCTCGGGCCGCCTGCGCTGAGCCGGCGCAGCCGCCCCCCGGACCCCGGCGGCCAACCAGCCCCGCCGCCAGCCGCACCGCCAGACCCAGGGACCTGCCTATAAATGTGATCCCCGCACCGCCACCCCGCCGCCGCCACCCGCCCTTCGACATCCCTCCCCTCCTCTCCCGCGGTTCCATCCCTCCCCCTGCTCCCCTCCCCAAAGACGGTGTGTGCCCCCCCCCGCCCTTGTCTCCCCCCCCCGCCCGCCGGTGCTCTGCCCCCCGTCAGTCACCGCCATGGAGCTCTCGGAGGTGCGGTGCCTGAGCGACAGCGATGAACTTTACACCATCAACAGGACTCCCCCCGGCAGCGGCAGACCCCAGCGCCTGCTGTGGCAGACGGCCGTGCGCCACATCACCGAGCAGCGCTTCATCCAGGAGCACAGCAGCAGCAGCGGCGGCAGCAGCAGCGGAGGGGGCAAGGGCTTCAGCTCGGACGAGACCTGCTGCCCCAACCACCACCCGCACCCGCCGCACCACCACCACCTTCGGCGGCAGTCGGCCGGACGGAGTTTGGGCAGCGAGCGCCACAACAACGGAGGAACCAAAGTCTTCCCGGAGGGCACAAGCAGCAGCGGAGACTTGGGCTTTCTGCCCCTGGACTGTGCCCCCAGTAACTCCGACTTCTTCCTCAACTGGGGCTATACATATCGCGGGGTCATCTTCCCCACTCTCCGCAACTCCTTTAAGTCTCGGGACTTAGAGCGCCTTTACCAGCGCTACTTCTTGGGTCAACGGCGCAAGTCCGAGGTAGTCATGAACATCCTGGACGTGCTGACCAAGCTGACCCTACTGTTTCTCCACTTGACCCTGGCCTCTGCTCCCATGGACCCCATTAAGGGCATCCTCTTGGGCTTCTTCACTGGCATTGAGGTGGTGATCTGTGCCTTAGTGGTGGTCAGGAAGGACACGACCTCATACACCTACCTGCAGTACAGCGGTGTTGTCACTTGGGTGGCCATGGCCACGCAAATTCTGGCGGCAGGACTGGGCTGTGGCCTCCTTGGGGACGGCATTGGCTATGTGCTTTTCACGCTTTTTGCGACCTACAGCATGCTCCCGCTGCCGCTCACCTGGGCCATCCTGGCTGGACTGGTCACCTCTGTCCTGCAGCTCGTCATGCAGCTGGTTATCCCCAGGTTTGCCGTGACTTCCCTCAACCAGGTACCGTGGTGAGGAGAGGGTGGGAACCGTCCCCTTGCTCCATCACCCTGAGGGACAGGAGGTGTGGGGTGATGTCCCAAAAGATCCCTTCCCTTTTAATCAGGTGCTCAGAAATTAATTACTTGGAGGGGAGTTCATAGGCAAAAATTAACCCTTTTGTCGCCTCTTTTTCAGTCTCCCATTGCCTATTGCCGTGTTTCACCTCAAGCTGGGCGTTGGGACACTTTCTAACCACCCTGTCCCCTCTGCTTGTGTATTCACTACATTGCTGTCCCTTGAAATAGAATTGGGGAGAGAAGCTCTTGGGCAAGTGGGGAAGGTGGGTCATTTATTATTCCCCTCCCTGACTTCCAGCAGTGGTTTGTGGCTTGAGATGACTTTGTTTTGGCCAAACTCTCCCAGTGCTCCCATTTTACTGCTCATGCATTTTAACTCTGAGTCTGCTGGGGCAACTGGTACTTTTATATGTGAAGGGCAACTTGATCTGAGCTATGGGAAAACAGGAGTGAAACATGCTTGTTTTGCAAGGAGAAACCATTGAAACCTCAGTGAAGCCAGAACAAAGTTCCCCTGGGAGATTTGGTGTGAGATCCTAGGCTGTCCTAAAGGACACTAGGAAGCCTTTTCTGCTGGTGGTCAAACATTGCTGTTCTGAATCCTTACAAGTGATGTCTAGGACAGAATGCTGGTTACATAGTGGATTGTTGTGTGGTGCAGACTGCTGAGAGACGCTGGTCAGGAGGAGTCTGAGGGGTTAAAACCAGGTCTCACCTGACTTCACACTCAGAGGAGTTCTTCCACAGAAAAGTGAGAATGCACCAAACTCCCAATATCTGCAAAGCAAGAAAACAGTGGGTACTAGGACAACTTAATCCCGGAGATTCTTGCTGCTCCCATTTCCCTCCCTTTCCAGACTGTCACAGCTCAGTGCTATCAGTATTTCATAGCAGATTATCATCTCCATTTGGCTTGCTCCACGGAATCAGGGAGAAATGGGTTGAGATACTGTCAGATAATCCCAAGTGGTGGCATGTTATTTACATGAGTGTTGGGATGTGCACCTGGGAAGTGACTGATCTTGCACCTGAAAGTTTGATATCCATGATTCACGTCTGCCTTTCTTAGATCCTGGTCCTCCTGAAATCCCTGCTCACCCCTGTCCATCCCCTTACTACATGCACTTGTTAGCTGTGGGCTGCCTGACCTCACGTCCCAGTGATTGGGCTCACCCTGTTTTGGGAAAAGCTGCCACGGGGTGTTGTGCGCGGCTGAGCCCTGTGGATGTGAGACAATTAGGCCGTGGCAGAGTTGTTGCCCAGCCCTTGGTGATGTGCTGATGAATGAACCGCAGCCGCGTGCCACGTCCTACTCCCGTGCACTGCTGCTGCTGTTAGTGACGGGTCAAAAGCTGTGTGAGTTATGCTGATTTCTTAATGTATTTCCATGTCCTCTCCTGGAGCTATGAGTAATGCGGTGCTATCTCATTACGCACCAGTATCACAACTGTTTCGCTGTTACATACACGCAACACACACATTTCCCACAGACATTTCCCAGGAGAGATACTAATATCTTCTTTTCGCAGCCAGTTGTGTGAAAGAACTGCCTTGGAGCGGTGTACAATGAGAGATTACCAGCCAGATGATTGCCTTCATGAACTACAAATATAAATCTCCTTAACAGGACCCGCGCATCTTGTCACACGTCGGTGCTGATTTACACCGGTTCCCGCCTGCCTAGGGACCACTTAACATAGCTCGGTCCGGCCCTTTGCCTCCAGCCCCTGCGGGAGAGGCCGGACCTTTCCAAGGCCCGGGGGTGGCTCCCAGGCCGATGCCGAGGGGCTCGGAGGGGTCGGGAGCCGCTGGCTGGGGCGGAGCGGGGGGCGCGGAGCGGAGCGCGGCCCGGGGCGCTGTCCGCCCCCGCGGTGCTGAAGGCGGCGCGGCGCGGCCCGGGGGCTCCCTCCAGCGGCCCCGCCAGGACCGAGCCCGCAGGGACCGAGTCCGCAGGGACCCAGCACGGACCGAGCCCGCAGGGACCCCGTGGGGATCCCGCAGGGACCGAGCCCGCAGGTACCCTGCACGGACCGAACCCTCCGGGACCCCGTGGGGATCCCGCAGGGACCGAGCCCGCAGGTACCCTGCACGGACCGAGCACGCAGGGACCGAGTCCGCAGCGACCCTGCAGGGACAGAGGCCGCTAGAGATCCTGCAGGGACCCAGTCTGTCCGCGACCCCGCAGGGACCCCGCAGGGACCGAGCCCGCAGAGATGCTGCAGGGACCCAGTCTGCCTATGACCCCGCAGGCACCGAGCCCTCAGGGATCCTGCATAGACCGAGCCCTCAGGGACCCTGCAAGGACCCTGTTTGCTCATGACCCCGCAGGGACCGAGCCCGCAGGGACCCCGCGCCCTGCCACGGCCCCCGCCCTCCAGGGCCACCCCTCGCAGGACGGGACGTGGCTCGGCCCCGGGGCCCTGGGTAGCCGGACCTGGTACACGGGTGAGGGACAGTTCTACTTTGGCGCTTTCTAGTGTTGCACCATTTTCTTACCTTTGGCAGGGGATTGTTGAACCCTCTCTGGTGTTATTAGATTGGGGCTTTTGCAGCTGATGAAGGATATAGTATTGCTTCACAGGTGAAGACAGAGAATTTAAATGACTGGGTCATCAAGGTTATGTAGGAAATCTCTGGGCCAACAAATATTTCTTTCTCCTGCAGGCAAAACATTCTCTTTTATCACAAGGCTTATTTTCCAGGTAAAATACAACGTCTTCCCTTCAAAGCAGCCATACTAGACTAAATGAACTATTTGATTATGTAGCAATATCTGTGAGCATCTTGCTCTGTCTCAGGATGCAGACAGATGCTTACACCGGACAAAACACATGAATTAAAATACTCAATTAAAGAGAAAGCAGATGGTAAAACTCTGGTACAAATAATGGATTTTCTACTGATTTTTTAAAATCAAGATTTCATACAGGGAAAATACTGAATTCAGTTCTGAACAGAAAAAAAGTCTGGAGTCAATTTAGGACTGTACCCAGTTCTATGGGCAAAATGATTGTGATCTTCTCAGTCACACAGGTATAACTCAGCCATACATCTATCTAAACTCATAAAGTTGCAACAGTTTACACAAAAGGAAAATCAAGTACTTCTATGTGTTTTCCCCTAACCTCTTAATTAAATTTAGTTTTCACTGATAAGTTTGTTGACAAGCAGGTCAAACCATTAGTAATGGTGCATACAAGCATGCAGTATTGCTGCCTGGTTCATTGTTTGTTGTAGTTTTCATGCATTATCATGCATACAAATAATTCTCTCTGTTTAGCTCTTTTTCTTGCAGTAACACTTAAGATATCACCTGATTTTTCTTCCCTAGCATCCTAGAAAAAGGTGAAGGAGAAAGGCTTGAACCTAGATTTTCTTAAAGCAACAAGAACAAAAACCCAAACATAGACTCACCAATTTAAATCCTGCTAAGTCCTGAGTGTTTCTGGGGGGATATGGTCACTCTTGAACCCAGCTGACTCCAGCCTGCAATGCTGAGGAATGTGCTGCTGCTCAGTTTGAAAGGAACTATGAAAAAGGGACTGATACCACGACTTAGGTAAAGACTGCACTAAAACTGATAAAAGATTGGGTCAGGAAGCAAATGAGAAATGAAAAATCTTACTGGCAAACAAGTGCAGTGCATAAATTTGTCTGCCTGGCCAGATACCATGATGGGGTATCAGTGCTTGCCTCTGACATTCCCCAAAGTGAAAGTTTTACTTGTATTGAATTCACTTTTACTTTTTCCTGGGTGACAAAGTATGCAATCCAAAATTTCAAAGATCACATATGTATTTCAGGCATACGGGGAAGAACAAACAACTCAGAGCTCCTTCGTGTTATGTAACATAGGCAGATGATAATATAGACATGAATTTTGACAGGCTTGAAATTATGTAAGGTACACACATACTCTGGATTTTAATCCTCTGCCTTTGCACTCTTCATTCACATGAGCAAATTCCACCAGAGTCAGTAAGACTACTCTCATTATTAAATCACATACGTAAGGGATACCTTAAAGAACTAAGTCCTAAATTATGCATATTAAATAAAACTTTAAAAATACATTTAGAAATAACCTTGAAGTGGGTAATATTAAGACTGGGCAAGCTCATTCTTTTCCCTCTATCTTTCCAAGCCTGGGCAGTTCTGTGAATTTTTTCCCAGCTTATTTTTTTTCCCCAGATCCTCTCTCAGGGTTATTAATAGAGGGAAAGAGAGAATCTATGAAGTCACAAGGCGCCCTACAGAGATAAATCTGTGTAACTGTACAATGGAAACTGACAGCTTTTGCATGTGTATTTCAGCTAATTGTTTTCCAAAATCTGATCATAGATATCAGTGTATAAGTATATGCAAAACACACTCATTTCTTCAAAATTTCTGCTAAATGCTTGTGGAAAATCTATTAAATCTGTAAAATATAAGGACACTTCAAAGTTAGCTACCATTTGAGAAGCAGAATCAAACACTCAACCTTTCTTCTCATATTTGCTTTTGTAGCATTATTTGCTATGCCTTTTTCTGCCATAGTCTTTTGTGGGCTAATTATAAACTGAGTGTGTGATCTTAGACTGGATTACGAGCTGCTTTCCTTTTATATCCTTTAATATCACCTGACCAGTATCAGTGGGTCACAGCTTAATTAGATTAACATTGGATACACTTATCTCTGAAGCAGCTGCATCATTGTTGTGCTAAGTAGGGCACATGCACTAAGCATATTTACAATTTGATGATTAATTGCCTACAATATGAAGGAACTCAGACAAAAACATGAATGAAACCTGCTTTCATCAGTGAATTTCAGTTTACAATTGTCAGTGTACTTGTTCTCACTAAAACTTGCCTTGTTATGATGTGACTTTTTTCTTTTTTTTCTGCTGTCAAAACTTCTGTGCTGCTTTCAAAGGTTTGTTTATTGCTTGTTTATTGTTTTTCATGGCCTAGAAAGAGGCATGTGCTCCAAAACAGCAACATCTAATGCAAAATAATCACATACCAGAGCACTGCACTTACAGCTCACAGTTAACAGAAGATCATGTTTGAATGATCCTTATTAGCCTGTACAGAAGTCTGAAGGGGATAAACATCTCCAGTTCAGCTTCTTACTGCACTTCTCAGCACTTCAATGATGTCGTGAGAATAAATAAGAGAAGAAGGCAAAACTACAACACTTCAAGGGATTTGTCTTTTACTAGAAGGCAGGGAAGGTGCAGAAGGAGGATAGAACAACTTCTTCTTACCTTTTCCTTATTTCCAGAATATCTGACTATGCATGAGAAAAACAAAATAGAAAATAAATAAATAAAATAAAAAATAAATTATACTTTTAAATTAATGCTTGAATTGATGGAAACTCCAGACCTGAAAATTCATATTCAGCTCCTGCCTGGTGCTCCATTCCTGTAGTCACTTTGTCAACATCGTGTTAACACAATGTAAAATGGTCTGGGCAAGTGGTCAGTGCCATGAGTGGGGAATGGGCTGAAAGGCAGCACCCACTGGGTGGTAACAAATGGCTCCTTTTCAAAGTGGCAACCTGTCACAAGTGAGGTCCCCAAGGGATGAATATTGGGCTCAACACTGCTTACCGCTTATTTTATATGTGATCTGGAAGATGGGATCAAGTGTACCCTTATAAAGTTTGTCCATGGTCCCAAAATGAGTAAGGAAAGGAGAAGCCACCCTGCAGGAAGATCTGGATTGTCTGGAAGAATGGGCTAGAAAACCCTTCAAAGAAGGAGTTCTATGAATTCCATAGAACCCTATGAAGTTCAACAAGGACAAATGTAAGGTGCTGCATCTGAAGAAAACATAATCCAGGACTGCAGCACAAGCTGAAATCTGCCTGGCTGGGAAACAGCTTTATAGAAAACGATCTGGGGGTCCTGGTGGACAACAAATTCAGAATGAATGACCACCGTGCAGCTGGAGAAGAGAAAGCCAGCAGGAGGCTGGGCTGCACTTACCAGGACATCCCCAGCAGAGGTCAAGAGTCATTATCTCACTTTATTCAGCACTTGCCTGGCCTGGAATACTGCGTTCAGGTTTGGTTCCAGCTATACAAGAAAGATGTAGACTGGCAGGACAGAGTCAAAAGAGAGGCCACAAAGATAAGCAAATGTCTTGATTTAATTTTGACTTTCCCGGCCAACGCACCAAATTAATGTCTTAGGTTTGAGTTGCCAATTTAAATAAACTTATTCCTTTCTGTTGTGAGACAGAACCAGGAGCAAAAGAGCAAGGCAGGCTTAAAACCTGAAAGGGTATAGAAGAAAATTTATTAACTACACAAACAAAAAGGGGGGGGGGAAAGGGGAAAAAAAAAAACCAAAACAATTCAGAATAAGATTTTCCAGATCGCTCCTTCCCTCCCTCTCCCAATCTTCATAACAACAAAACAAACATATAACAAATACTTCGGTCAGTGCCCAATTTAGTCTTTCTCTGTTCACTTCTGAAGAGAGAAGCCTCTTCTTGTTGAAGTTGTAGGGATGTTTCCCACAAGAAGGGAAAAAAAAGTTCTCTTGTGGTTTTATCTTTCACGATTTGCATCCGCCCGGGAATCTGCAACCGTGACACTCCTCCCAATTCTACAGCCGTCCCAAGGTTGTAGATGTGGGTCATGTCTGTTCCATGGGGTATTACTTTTAAGAATTGAAATGTCCGACAACAACGATTCTCTCTGTCTCCTTTCTCTCTGCTCAGGCTTCATCTTCAGAAAACTGAAATCCCCTTCTTTTCTCAGGGCAGAAATTCTCAACACTGGTGTTTTTTAGTCAAATCATCTCCTAAAAAGGAACATTTCCATTCCCCCATGTCTCTTTCCATGGTTTATAGGAATATTCAGTACATCAGTTCATTCCTACAATTTCCCAAAAAGATTTTCAGCCATTTCAGCATCTTCTCACTCTCCTTCCATCTTAAAATACTTAGCTCGTACATCACTGACTTCAGAAATCTTCTCATTCCCTTTCATATTCAAAGGAAAGGCTGGAGGCTTTGCAAATCTTATCTGAACACTAAAGAGTTAAAGTTTAACACAACTACAAAAGTTGGGCCAGGCTCAGGCCGTGCTGGGGGGGGCGGCTGAGGTGTTAATCAGCCTTTCTGGGGCTGGGCTGCAGCCCCACACTGCCCATGGCCACCCGGGCAGGCCCGGCCGGCAGTATAAAGAGCCAGCATCCCCCACGCCAGAGCAGCGGCCGGTGGAGGAAGAATCCGTGAAGGTTTTATCACACAACTTTTCCTCCCCTCAGCCATCGGGTCCCCCTCGTTGGCAAACGGGGCCCAAGCGGCCTCCGAGCCTCCCCCCCCCGCATGGGGGAGAGGGAGACTCGGGTCGGTGTTACCTGCTCAGCCGCCGGAAAGACAAAGAGCCCCAGTTCCGGATTACCTCCTTTAAAATGTGTGTGCACGGAGCGAACTGACTTTCTCCGATTGGCTGTTGCAGGTATCCCAAAACCCCCCACAAAGGAAACTCCCCCAGGGAGAACTCCTTCTGAGTTTCTTCCTCCCAAGTCAACCTATCACAGCAAAGAAGGGGGAAGCTTGGCATATGGGGAAAGGCTGAGAGAACTAGGCTTATTCAGCCTTGATAAAAGGAGGCTTTGGGGGTGACTTTTTTACCTTTTAGTATTTAAGAGACAACAACAAAGATTAGACTCCTTTTTTTACAAAAAGTCTTATGAAAAAGATGAGGGGTAATGTGTAAAAGTAAGTCCTGGGGAGATTATGATTGGACACAAGAGGAAAAATATTTGCAATGAGAATAATCTCTCCAGGGAAGTGGTGGCTTGACTGATATTGGACAATTTCAGGATTTGTTTAGACAGAGTGCTGGGCCATCTTGTTTAGACTGTGCTTTTGCCAAGAAAGGCTGGACCAGATGATCCTGGAAATCCCTTCCAACCTGATATTCTATGAGTCTGTGATTATATGATCACATTTCTCTAAGTGTAGCCTTCTTGCCCTAAACTCTTTTTCTGTTTCCATGCATCCCATCAAATACCTCAGTAACTCTAGGCAGCCTACCCTACCCAGCATCCAAACATTGTTCTACTTGGAACATATTTTGCAGTTGTACTACACATACAACACCTGTCCAAAGTCAGTAGAGAAAGTTATTGTGCTCTTCCTCTGTGTAACAAATGTGGTAATTAAAATATTCCTGGGGTGTGGTAAACCAAGTCTTTTTCCCTAGAGAGGATTGAAATCTCTCTCGCCCCACCAGAGAGTTTCCAAAGCAAACCTTCCCTCATTCCTGGCACAACTGTTCTTCTGTGATAAAAGTTTAAGATTCAATGTGAAAAAAGAAAAATTTAAAGAATAGTAGTTCTGACTCTGTAACCAACTGCTTATGGAATTCATCACTGGAGGTGTCCTTGCTCAACATTTCAGTGTTTTATATAATGTTAAATCATTCCCTCAAGCACAGGTACCAACAAGCAGACTGTAGAGTCTGATTTCCACTCTGATACAATGAATCTTGAACTTCTTTTTCAGAGTGCTAAAATGCCCAGATATACAGGGGAAAACATCACAGTGATTCTCTAAATCTCAGGGAAAACCAAGGTTTTAGACAAACTCCCTGCTTTTCATCGTTCCAGAGTCTTTTTGTGTATTGTGTAAGGATCTGTAAGGGTATGGTGGCATTCAACATAGGCTTCTGAATTAAACTATAGTAGTTGTGTGTCTGTAAATGAGTTGTTCAAGGACTTTGATTTGTGGCTTATAAGCCATTTTTTCTTCATCTTGCCTTTCTTACAAAGACAAGTTCTGTCACTTTCTCTGTTCTTGGTGCAGTGCAGCTTGTACCTATCATGAGTGCAGAAAGGACTGTAGAGTTTCAGTCTGACCAAGGAGGGAGATGAATGCAAATCACTGGGTTAGTGCTGCAGTGAATCTTGAGCATTTTGCTAGCAGCCTCAGTCATTCAAACCAGGGATGGAGGACACCTGGCTTATCAAAAGTGATCAAGCACAAAAAATCCTGAGGATCTGGCATTTCTTGAAACCAAAGATTTTTTTAAGGGATATTATTAAGACCTAACCTACTCACAGGCTTCCAACAACTTCATTTAGAGCCTTGATTTGAAGCCTAGAGAATGTAGTATAAAGAATCCCATAAATATTAGATTTTTAGCTGAATCATGATGATGACTTCTCAGGACTCTCTTTAGGGAAAGTTTTGCCCTGAATTCACAGTTCTTCTGAAAGAGAACACAAATGTGGACATCCAGCTCCTCCAGGAATCTCTCTGAATGAGCTCTGTCATGCTTATCTCTCCCAACAGACAGGTCTGCTGACAGAGATTCCAATGTGGTGCTGCTTAATCTAGAACAGAAACATCAAGAACTGTGCATAGGATGAAGTGTAAAGCCAGGCAGCCATTGGCTGACAGAGGAATGTTTCATCATATGAGTTGTATTTATTAGCAACTATTTTAAGAAGTGCTGCTATTTCATTTGCCAGCTTCTTCTGCTGCAAGGTTTCATCCAGTTAGCCCTAGAGGAGAGGGGAAGGCTGCAGAGTTCATTAATTAATCATTGCTGCAGTCTGAGAAGCAGCTGAAGTATATCAGTGTCAAAAAAAAAAAATCAAAACTAACAAAAGCCATTTTTTTTCCACAATCACAAAAAATAATTTTACTTCTTCCAAATAGTCAGATGTTGGTGTCATAATTTAATATGATGCATTTATATGATACTAGTTTTAATCTAGATAACAGGAGCCCCCAGTATAAATGAAGTAATATCTGAGTTCAAAGATATAATTTTTTACGTCAATTTTATTTTTTAATTTTAATTTAATTATCTCTTTGCAGTTTTGCATTTTCCTCTATCTTTCCTTTCCCTTAAAAATAAAATGCAGAAATCCTTCTTTAATGGAATTAATGGAAGCATTCAATAGTGTCAGAATCTTAATTTTGAAAATCAGCTTTGGGTGGATCGAATCTTCAGACACTTTATTACTTCTCCTTTGTTCAAACTCTCCTGCTTCATTTACCTTAGAACTACTATGGGATGGAGCTTTCTATTCTGTGTTCCTTGCATTAGGTTTACCTCAGTAGAAAGCTGGTTCATAAACCCATAACTATCACCACAGTGCAAAGAAGAAACAATAAAAAAACAGGAAAATTAATCAGCACACAAAAACTAAATGATATTACATGGTGTAGCAGAGGTTATATAATTCTGGAGATAGGATAATAGGTAAAGAAATTATTTAGATTTCAAGGAAGTTACTCATATAATGGCATGAGATCTAGATATACACATTATTTTATCCTGTGATCCTCTTGTCATATGGGAAAATACCTCCAATGCTTATTAATATTAATAAGCTTCATAAGCATACTAGACAGGATTATAATTGGCATAGAAATCATCCCATATAATTTAATGAATGCAGATATGCATGTTCTTTTAGAGGAAGAAGTAATATTCACCACAGATTTCGGCTAGGGATTGGGAATGAGGATTATACCCATTCTATCACTAAATTAATCATTGGTCTGTGGTGACCTACACCCACACATCTTTATGCATTTCAGAGCTTAATTTGATTTGAAAATTTGCCTTCCTCAGCTGCTGCAATAAGTGACTAATATGTTTAATTGATTTGAGATTTTTGTGTAAAAACATCCCAACACTTTCTAAGATGTGTTAAAAGAGGGATACTGCATAGGCTTCTTTCAGCCATACACATTTTTGTTGAAATATGAATCCACTGAATATAGTGGGAATGCATGCATTTAACTTTATTCTTTGTTTTAAAGACTTGGTTCCACGTAATTCTCTTCAGAGTTGGAAGGTATGTCCTATAAAGAAAAATTAAGAACTCTGGTTTTGTCTAGTTTGGAGAAGAAAAAGATGAGGTGTGACCTTGGTGCTCTTTAACAGCTTCCTGAGGAAGGGAAGGGGAGAGAGGGGTGCTGAGTTCTCCTCCCTGAGATCCATTGACAGGACATGTGGGAATGGTTCAAAGCTGGACCAGAGAATCATAGAATGGACATTAGATGCATTTCTCTAGCCAGAAGGTGTTCAAACATTGTAATAGGCTTCCTAGGGAGGTGATCAATGCCCCAATTTTGTCAGTATCTAAGAGGCATTTCGACAATCTCCTTAATTATTTTTTTTTGCTTTATGCTTTTTATAATATATATTATGCTTTAACTTTTTAACCACTCTGAAGTGGTCAGGCAGTTGGACTAGAAGGCTGTTGTAGGTCCCATGAAATATTCTATTCTATTCTATTCTATTCTATTCTATTCTATTCTATTCTATTCTATTCTATTCTATTCTATTCTATTCTAGCCTGATCGCTGGTGACTCTAACATACACCTGAAGAAGATGTAAAAGTAGGTGTCATCTAGGTGGAAAAGAACGTGGGGGTGCTGGCTGCTGGTCAACAGCTGCCTGAATATGAGCCAGGGTGTGCCCAGGTATTCAAGGAGGTCAATGGCACCTGGCCTGGATCAGCAATAGTGTGGCCAGCAGGGCCAGGGCAGTGATTGTCCCCCTGTGCTGGACACTGGGGAGGTGTCTCAAATCCTGTGTTCAGTTTTAAGCCACTCACTGCAAGAAAGGCATTGAGGGGCTGGAGAGTATCCAGAGTAGGGCAATGGAGCTGGGGAAGGGTCTGGAGCACAAATCTGGTGAGGAGCAGCTGAGGGAGCTGGAGGTGTTAAACCTGGAGCAGAGGATCCGGGGGAACTTTATCACTCTGTACAACTGCCTGAAAGGAGGCTATTGAGGGTAGATCTCTTCTCCCAGGTAATAAAAGACAGGATGAGAGGATGTGGCCTCAAACTTCCCCAAGAGAGGTTTAGATTAGATAATGGGAAAAATTTCTTCATCAAAAGGATTGTCAAGCACTGGAGCAGGCTGTGCACAGGAGTGGTGGTGTCACCATCCCTGGAGGGATTTAAAAGTCATGCAGGTGAGACACTTAAGGACATGGTTTAGTGATGGGCTTAGCAGTGCTGGGTTAACAGTTGGACTTGATGGTCTTAGAGGTCTTTTCCAACCTAACAGAATCTATGATTCTTTATAGTAACTTATTATTAAACATTAAGGGTATAGTATATGCCAAAATGGTCTGAGACATTCACAGTAGATTCCTCCAGGATCTGAAGGTCCTTGAGAGAAGCCAGTGAAAATTCTTTTTTGAGACTTAAGCAGAACTTAAGCCGTATGAAACTTGCCTAAGGGCTGTACAAGTTTTACAGTTGCTGTAAAACTTTTTGACATTCCAAAATGTAGCCAAATGCCACTCTTAGTGATGCTATGACAATTTATATGTTCTCTGCAACCCTGAGAGTAATAGCAGTTTGCTGACAACAACAATAAGAACAGAAGGATTTATTACATTTTTTTTTAATTTGTGCTAATGGAATTGCTTTTGTCTGCTGTGTTCCATTAGTCACCTGAGAGGCTGTAAGAAATGCCAGAAGTACACATGAAGTGTTTCTATTTTCTATGTGATGGTACAGGATGGTAGGCCTCCATTAATCTTCTTATAGTCTCAATAGCTCTTCATGATTAGAAATTATTTTTCAATGACTTATTACTTTCTTCCTTGTAAAAATGTACTTGTGTCTGGTTATTCTTAAGGTGCATTTTCTGACAGCCACTCTTCGTTGCTAACACTGCGTGGTAGATTATCTAACACAAGAATTCAGTAACTTCAAATCTCATCTACAATCAAAACAATAAAATCTAAAAAGCTTTAAGTACAGAACTCTCCAAGGCAATGTGACTTTGGAGAACAAGTGTAAAAGGAATACACCTTAACATGTCAATTATTTTAAACTCAAGAAAAACTCATATACATAAAGATTGACATAAGTTTAAGTTGTTCAATGTCCCTTAGACTTTGACAAAAGATTATTGAGGTAGTTGCTCCTTTCCTCTTCAAGCAGTTAACAGAACTTTGCTGGCCAGATTGCTTTCCATGACACCAGAGCATGCTAACTTCCACAATGAGTTTACAAATGGTCTATCCAAGTGAATTTATTAAAGAACACTTATGATGGTGTACAAGAAGGAAGATGATTTAAGATCACCTCTGGTTTTCTTCTGCTATGCAAAGCTTCTGCAACTTGGCAGAGCAGATTTTTTTTCTTGGCAGAGTAGATTTTTTTTTTAACAAGGAAATGTATATATCTAGTAAGATTTCATATTTAAATTTCTAAAAGTTCATGCCACTTCATGGATTTACATATATTTTTATTATATGATGCAAATACTCAGCAAAAGCAGTGCTGTGAAATTTCATGCTTTATTCCTCTTTTTGTAACTTGCTTTCAGGCTCAGTAATTACATTTGCAAGTCAAAATAATATTTACTATGTCCCTAAAGTTTGTGTATATCTGAAGATGGTTTATAGGTGCAATTTAAAAATGGAAAATATGCACACCATTAATTAAGAAATGTTTTTTCTAATTACTATAATTAAACTATAATCTGGAATTCAAACTGTCATATTCTGGCTAAGAGCAACAGGGATTCAGCAGCTGCAGATTTTAATAGAACTTGAAAGGTGTTTAGTCAAAGCTTAGTGCCCTTTACCACAGAATGACAATTCAAGGAATCTCAGACAAAGAAAAAAGAAAATGCTAGAGCATCCTACAAATAAGGAAAGAATTTTAAAAATCCAAATCATAAACACATACATACACAGAAAAAACAGATTTTCTTAGAGATTTTGTATAAAACCTTGTGGTCTTCAAAACATGGAAGGATAGGTAGTCACAGAAATTATTCCCAGGATAATCATCTGGCCTAAAGCCCATTTTTCAAAGTGATCTAGGAACTTAAAGGTAGTGAGGGAGA
Organism: Acridotheres tristis; assembly: GCA_037013685.1. Classification (NCBI taxonomy): domain Eukaryota; kingdom Metazoa; phylum Chordata; class Aves; order Passeriformes; family Sturnidae; genus Acridotheres; species Acridotheres tristis. The sequence continues at coordinate 141,153,043 of CM072886.1, read as the reverse complement.
ATTTCAACACTCCACAAGCTCTTTAAATCATCTAAGTAGTTTCAAGAGTGTCTTGTGGGACTCACTAACTGCCACCAAACTCAACACAAAACTGGGAGGAATGACTGATACACCAAATAACTGTGCTGCCCCTCAGAGGGACCTCAGTGGGGAGAAATGGACTGACAGGACCATGATGCAGCCACAGAATCACAGTACCCTTAGGGTTGGAGAAGACCTCTACGATCATTGAGTCCAGCTCTTAATCCAGCACCACTGTTCTCATCACTAAACCCTGAGCCCAAGTGCCACATAACAATCCCAGTGGCTACTCCACCACTTCCCTGTGTGATCTGTTCCGATGCCTGGTCACCTTTTCAGTAACAAAAATTTTACTAATATCCAATCTAAATCTGTCTGGAAGAACTTGAGGCTATTTCTTTTTCCCCTGCCACTTACTACCCAGAGAAGAGACTGACTGACCCACACCTGTCTACACACTCCTATCAGGAAGCTGTAAGGAGTGATAAGGTGCCCCAGGAGCTTTCTTTCCTCCAGACTGAGCCCTCTCAGCTTCCTCAGCTGCTCCTCATCAGACTTGTGCTCCAGCCCCTTCCCCAGCTCCATTCACCAGAAGGGAAATGCAACTTTCTGCACCTAGGAAGGAATAGCCCCGTGCACCCAGCAAGCTGGGAGCTGACCAGCTGGAAAGCAGCTCTTGCAGAGAAGGCCCTGGAGAACCTGGTGGACACCAAACTGACCAGGAACCAGCAGGCTGAAGGCCAATGGCCTCCTTAGGCAGAACATTCTCATGGGGTTGAGGAAGGCAATTCCCCTCTGTTCAGTCCTGAAACACCTGTGGAGGGCCAGGCCCCATGCAGGACTGCCCAGCACAAGAGACACATGGACATTCTGGAGTTAGTCCAGAGAAGGGCTGTGAAGAGCCAAACAAGGAAAGGCTGAGGGAGCTGGGACTGCTCAGGCTGGAGCTGAGAAGGAACAGGAGTATGTGGGGCATGGCAATCGGATAATTATGTATAAATAGATTACTCTAAAGTAAGGAGAAAAACTTTTCTCAGCAGTGCCAAGAGATAGGATGATAGTCAATGTGCATGAACTGAAATGCAGTGAATTCCACTTAAACATAAAAAATACCTTCTTTTAACTTTAAATGTAAACAAGTATTATGACAAGTTGCCTATAGATGTTGTGAAGTCTTCATTCTTGGAGATATTCAAAATCTGACTGGACAAGACCCTAAGAAACTTGCAGATGATCCTGGTTTGAGGAAGATCTGACAATATGATCTCCAGAAGTCCTTTCCAAACTCATTGATTCTGTGATAGCAGTACAGGTATTGTTTCAAGAATACAGATACAAAGATCTACTGAGGATCTGGTGGGCAGAAGTAACACGGGAATCCAGACTGAACATGATTACATGATTACATGGTCATGTGTGAGGCACATTTCCTGTGATCACAGGGTGAGACCTGGTTCACATGCCATGCCTTCTGCACACATTTCAGTCCATTCTAGCCTCAAGTCATGGAAGGGACTTGCCTGCAGGCCTGTGTCATAGAACTATGCAATCATTTAGGCTGACAAAGACACTTTGGATCATCAAGTTTAACCATAAACCTAAAATTACAGAGTCCACCACTTGTCATCAGATCTCATTTCTTCATGAGAGCTGTTCTACGGGCTTATCACCATCATATGGTTCAAAGCTCAAAGCAGCAACGTTGCTTTTTCCATACCCATCTAGGGACATCAAGCCCTGCCAGAGCACAAGCTGACAGCAAACATCAGGTACATGCTCACTCCATGCTTCTTTTGGGGAACAATTCTGTCTCCACTCCCTAGATCTCTGTGGTCTGTGCAATATTACAGGTGGAAGAGTTTGAACAATATTAGTAATCTTTCTACCAGCCTACATGTCTTTCTACGAGCAAAAAAAATTCTCCCCAGGGCTTTCTCAGCAGTCTTAAGAATGCTGGAGGCAGGTTTACCCTCAGGCAGTTGGTCTATCAAAGTTAGAACAATGTTTTGAGAACAGATACTATCCTTGAAAAATAATAAAAGTTGAAACTAACCTTCTCCCAAGAAAACACTGATGATCTTTAAACATACTGTTTTCAGTCACAGTGGATCCTGCTTATTTTCACTACTTCTGCAGGATAGATTACTTAAGAGTAAAGGAGAGGCAGCTGTGACAACCTTCAAATATGGAAGGGGCTGCTACAGAGAGGAATTAATCAATTGTTCTTTGTTTCATCTATGAGTGATCATGAGATGATGGGTTAAGTTACCCTAAGGAATAGTTACATTAGATAGTAAGAGAAACCTTGAAAAAACAACCTAATAACAATATCTTAAATAACCTAATTTTGCTTGGAAGTCTTTATCCTGAGGTATAATTAAACAGTTTAGAGAAGCAATTTTTAGGAGTGATTTAGGTAATATCCAGGATCCCAGAGCATGGGTTAAGTGACTTATCAAGGTCCTCTCATGCCCTACTTTCTATAATTAAATGACACTTGCTCCTAATTTTGACTATGATGCAAAGTGTTCTCACCCCCAGTTTCAAAAGAAGTAAACCATTTCATATATATAATGACTGATGCCCTGAGGCTGATGGACTAGTCTGATTTTTCATTATTAGCCTGAAATGCCACAGCTTCAGGTATTTATATTTGTGGTTTGCTACAGACATGTTGGATTAAATATTAGCCAATAATTTTGTTGGTGGTGCAAGAAAATGACAGAATCTGATTGTCTCTTCCAAGAGAGTAACAACTGGTGGAGAGACTATGCTGCCAATAAAGTCATGTTGAAGACAAAAATCCAGAGAAGAGTGAATCTGTTGATTGAATAGGAGCTGTTTTTGCCCAGTGTAAAATATTTTTTAGATCATCATCAGCTCATTTTACTTAATTTTTAATCTTCCTCATCTTATGTCATTAATCTGCTCTGATTTATTTATTTTCATGTATTTATATACATATTCAGAGGAGCAGTGTTATTTTAGACTCTGTCAATTGTATAAATGTGCATATACCACTTAATTACAAAGAATAAGAATTTTCCTGCTTGATCCTGCTCTAAGCAAAAATTTCAGTAATTGTGTACATTAAAAGATATGTCTCAGAAATCTTTGGGACTATTTAGGATTATTCCTAGATATGTGGAGCACATGAAAATAATGGAAACAATACAGAAATACATAAGTAAATACAGAGATTAATTAATGCTTACTGAGTAGCTGGAACATCATTAAGAGATGGAAGAGTCCTGTCTCTAACTTTGCATCTATGTCCACCCTAAACTCTGGGCATGCTCATGGAGCATCTTGACTCCTGCCAAGTTTCTCCATGTGTGACACCCACACCAGGATCATTCGAGCTGAGGATGTTTTCTGTCACTGCAGGAACAGAGCTCCTTCCCTAGGGCTGAGCATCCTGCTCTGACACAATCAGGGAATTGGGCTTTTACTTTGGAACAGACACAAAATATTCCCTTCCTTCTCCAATAACCAGAAAGGCCTTAGTAGCAGACAATTTTAACTCAGGGAACATGGTGGCTAATGTTCTCTTCAAGGGCAATAAACTCTGACCTTGGCAGGATATTTCAAGCAAGTTTTTCGTGTTGTGAAGGGCGATTCAGTCTTTCAGCAAAATGCTTTCATTTACAGACTACAAAATCAGTAGCAGCCATTCAAGGTAATTATACAGACAACTTTAATGAAATATTTTCAGACAACCATTTCTACTCCTGCCAGACACAGGAATCTCTTTAAAAAGGGAATACTTTGCAAATTACGCTGGATTTTTTATTCAAGGGAGAGGATGGTATTAAACACATGGGCAAAATACAGTTACTCTTGTTCTTCTCAGTGGAAGCCAGGTGGTAGGTAAAGGTAGGACATCCTAGGGGTTTTTATCATAATAATAATTTTGAAGATGTGCAAATTGACAGTGTATGGATTAGGATGTATTTTTCCAGAAATGTCTGGATCATCCCATCCAAATGCAGTGGTTTTGCTGTGTTCCTGACTGGACTGGCTCCTGAGCTACCACCTCACAATTTCAAATCCTACAGATGAGCAATGCCTTGTTATTCAGGAAAGAGTTTTTATTGAATACTGAGGTCAGCAGGAGCTGACACCTCCCAGAGGAGGGAATTTGCAGCTCTGAGTGGAAATGGCTCTTCTACTTCAGTTTTCCAGTTGAATTTGAAGCTGAGGACTGTCACATGCTTCCCACATGCTGCAGGTGCGTTCTGAATCTTAAATATCTCTGTGCAGCCACATTTTCCCTTCCGGGGGCCACCAGACATGTATCAACCTAAGAAAGGCATTTCCACACCTAAAAATCTCAATTTTTCAAAAATGCAGCAGTTGCACTGCTTTACTACTTGTTAGGGAAATATAAAATATATGAGGGTGGAGTTTGAGTTTTTTTTCAGATTCTGCCAAGAACTGAAAATTCTAACATAGAAACACACATTTTTTTAAAAAAATTAGCACTTCATAAAACTGTTCTGGTTCTCCATATTTGTGTTGCTTTTCTCCAGATATTGTTCCCCAATGTTTCTATTTTTAATATAATTCTGTGAGGTATTTAGTCACAGTGTTCTACTTTTATAATTAATATTTGTATTTTTAATATCATCTTGTGAAGTATTTAGTCACAGTGTTCTACTTTTATAATTAATATTTTTCTCCTTAAAATAATAACTGGTCTTTGTCTTTTTTGTTAACTCATTGTGTAAAATACTATATAGGAACATGTCAGAAGGTAAGAAAGACCAAAATGCTTGGAAAAGGTAATTTATGATACTACTAGACGATGGTAAAATTGCTTATGATACTACTACACTGTGGTAAAAATGTGGTTTACACATTGGAAAAATATGTTAGGCTTGTATTCATATAATAATTAATCATGCTGACTTTAACAAATGGATGTGAATATTCATGAGGATGACAACATGGAGAAATCATTTGAACTTGTTCTTTGTTTTACCTAGAATTAATATAGGTTACACAGTTACTGTACAGTGTCAGCAGTGAGATGTCAGCTTTATATCAAGAGCTAGTGAGTTCATAATGCTCTCTACAGACATGGCTTTAATTGCTTTCAGCACCATACTATCTAAAAAAGAAGAAAATAACTTGAACAATGGAGCTTGGCTTAGGCCTTATTTTACTTTAAGAACAGAAAATGTCTTTTTTTTTTTTTTTTTAGTTTGAAACAATCTGATCAATGCTAACTGGCTGAGCAGCCGAACTTGTGCAGTAAAATCTGATTTCATCCTTGTAGGGAAATCAGTATTCAAACTGTTATCAAGGAGCCTCAAGCAATTCCTTAGGATATCTGAAATGCTTTGTTTCACTCATGTTCTGATATCTAAGAGGTCAAGATTGTTGGAAGAGGTTGCTTAAAAAACCATCAGGGCCAGGATGAATATCTCCACCAAACAGATGGAGATCTGGATCAAGTGTTAAACTCAATGAAGTGTCTCACCCTGTCGTTACCTGTGACCTTTCTTCTTCAACCCTTTCATAATTTAACTACTAGAACTGTCTGCCTTTCAAAAAATATTAACCAGTAGGAAGATCAAACTGATTGTCTTTGGTTTTCTTTTTTAAAACCCAGAAGTAATGTTCTCTCCCCTGCCTCAAATTCCAGTAAGAAATCAACTTTATCAGCTAATTCTTGTCTGAAATTATGGGATGGTTTTTGTGCCAAAACCACAGCGCCATCAGCCTTGGTATTCATATGCCAGCATGTCCAAAACCATACCCAATTTCTTTTCAAGCACTGGTCTGCTGAGTGCTCCTAAGAGCACAATATTTATGTATCCTGACTGCAGTGGTATTGACTTAAATATTAAATATGTGAGCTAAATACTCAGTAAAACCAAACATTTCTTTGCCCAAGAAAATTTCCTTTTGAAGACAATCAGCTTCTATGTGAGCAGGTAAAGACTGACCTTGCTCCTGAGTGGGTGCCTTTACACAACCCAAACTGCAAAAATGTCCACAGCATTCATGGCTGTGCATTGTATCAAACCCTGTACACATCAAACCCTGTCCAGATGTAAATCATTTGAGGGACTTCTCTTGTTATTTTATGTCCATCAAGTTTTAACAGTCTCCAGCAGCACTCTTTGTATCAGCAGGATTCATTATTCAACATCAGAGACAAAGGTTGTTTTGCTTTGCGTCATTTATTTAATATTCCATGAACAGTCTAGCTTCTGTTTCTTGTGCTTATACAAGCAGGGAAAACAAAGGCATGGCTTGTATTGTCAGGCAAGGAGAATTTGGCTCATGGTAAATATCAGGGTTTGATGTTAATCCCATCCTTGTTTTAAACCAGAATAAGCCACTGCCTTCAAAGGAATTAGCCCTAAATCACACCACTGTCAATGCAAAATGAATCCTGCACTATATGTCTTCTTTGCTAGCAAAGTGTCAGGAGAAGCCTAATCCTTCATTATTTGTCCCTGGTATATTCTGACAGCCAAGAACTGAATCAACTCTTTCCCACAGCACTCTCTGTACTTTTGATGTCAGTTTGACTTCTTCTAGCTCACCACACTGAAGCGTTCACCATGACTAATAGCAGAACAACACCCACAGGTTTCACAAAGGAAAATGTTTGTCCTTGCCTAAATCTCTGAGATAAAGCTTTAATCCAGCTGGTCTGGAATGTTGTAACTTCTCATGGCTTTTGTCTGGCACATTTCCATTTGCTCCCATGTACTTTCCCTATTTTATGTCCAGGATATCTCCTAAATGATAATTTAAAACACCTGAAATAAAGCAGACTTAAAGAAAATATCAAACAATATTAGATATCAATAAAATTCCTGTTTAACCTTGAGTGACTCTACTCAAGGATGTCTTCTACTGTGCCTAAGATGTGTTCAGTTCAGCCCTGCAAACTCTCCTGGGCCCTATTACAAATCCCCAGTCATTCTAAAGTTTTTCTTGCAAGTTCATCCATATCTTTGTGAGCTCTCCAATTCTTGAAGTCTCCCAAGGTCTTAGCACTGGTTCTCAGTGTGGTTAAGGATGCCTGAAATTCTGTGTACACTGAAGTCAGACTACAACTACTTCTTCTATTATCCCCAAGATTTCTCTGAAGTATAGGCCTCACATTTACAGCTCAACAGGGAGAGCTAAGAAAATAGGCCTATGGGGTTTTTTTATTGTTTTGGGGGTTTTCAAGGTTTTACTAGGAAAGGACTCTAAAAATGGAATTGTTGAGTTCTGTCTTTTCCTGGTTTTCAGATCATCACAACTGGCAATAAAAGGAGATCCCGAAGGGAAAAAAAAATTAAGTCAAGAATATCAATTGCTTTTATTGGAGCTTTCTGGTCACTTTTCAAAAAATAATTTTAAATGGAAGCAGAGTAGCCATGATTTGGAAATTTGGAACAGGAAAATTTGGAGAGAGAAGATATTTTCCATAATATTTCTGGTCTAGAAAAGCTAAAACCTGATCTGGGTTCTCTAAGTTGATTGTTGTTCTCTCACGCATCAATCAGCTGTAAATTCAAGGGGCAAACTCCATCACCAGTGGCACCCAGGCAAAATGGCAGCCACTTACTGGTGAAACTGTGGGGAAATGGTAGCCTGGAGGCTGGCCTGCTGTAAAAAATGTTAATAGCAAACTGTAAAGAACATTTGTTTCCCGCACTGTATTGGGTTTTTTTGTTTGGTTTTTTTTTTTGGCTTTTTTTTTTTTTTGGTGGGTTTTTTTTGTTTGTTTGTGGGGTTTTTTTGTTTTTGGGTTTTTTTGTTTTGTTTTTTGTTGTTGTTGCTGTTTTTTGTTGTTGTTGTTGTTTTTGTTTTGGTTTGTTTTAGTTTTTGGGTTTTTGTGAGTAATTTTAAAAAGGAACAGCTGTAAGGGATGGTTTGTTTACCAGCAGGTATCACTGATTAACATACACAGGTAATTAGTAGAGCTTCCCATCAGAATACAAGCACATTTTGAAGGGCAAGGCTTGTTTGGAAAAGGACACTCAACATTGTGATCTCCCTCATGTATTTTTCATTACCAGTATTCTCAGTACTATTTCAGTTAAACCAATTCACTTTTTAATAGGTATTGGTCTCACTCTAGATACAGACTAGAGTGGACTTCATAAGGTTGTCTATTTCTTGATAAAGAGTTCAAGAGTAATTTAAGATCATTACATTTTGCTATTACTTTATTTTTTTCCATTGTAATACCAAAAGGGAAAAATGGTTTGCAGAATCTTGCTGCTTCCTTTGTCCTATGGCCATAGCTTGGTAATTCAGAGGAAAATACATGCAACCTGGCCTAACACAGAAGAATAATGAAAAGCTTCTCTTGTTGTTAGAGCTCTGTAGAATGCATCTAGGCAGAGTCACCTGCACACAAATTATGACAATTGCCAGTCCCAATGGGAAGAGACATGGAGTATGTCCTGCAGGTAATTTCTGGGACACAAATACAATTCATCAGATTAAAAGAGTAATGAGGTATGCTAGAAAAGATGAACAGCTGTCACCCCTACAAACATAACTATTTGTCACCCTGTTTTGACATCTTACTTTGGATAAGAGCCATTATCCAGAGGAATAAAAACAGCTGTGCAGAGCAACACCCCAAGAACACTTAGCAGAAATGCACACTACATAATTCTGTTCTCCTTAAAATGCAGTGAAACTCTTTCCAATGCTGTAAAACAGCTATGATGTCAGTTTTTAAAATTTTTCTTCCATTACTCCTGATTGGTTGCATAATCTGATAAGGGATCTACTAGGATTTCTTCTGCCTTGGCTATCTGGCATCTGGCACGTAGGTAAAACTATTGTAATAATTTGAGGAAAATTTCCAGAAGCGACTTTCACTTTAGGCATCCTAGTTTAGGTTGTCCAGGCTCATCCTAAACTCAGTGATGCTCTCAGACTTTTTCAGACGAGGTAACAGCTAGAATTTTTTGTCAGTGAGATGATGTTTAATGCTTGGTCCTCAAACTGGTACATTTCTGCTGGGAGATAATTATTTACAACTCAGATATCCATGTATGTAATGCAAGGGAAAAATTAATATTTTGTAAGGGCTGCTTCAAAAAAACCCACAGGCATTATTTTTAATTCTCAGTATCCAGGAAGTCATGAGTGTACTTCTCCATTTCAGATCAATTTCCTGTAAATCTTTGTTTAGATGTTGTAACTTTCAGTTAAAGCAATTTATTTCTCAAGCAGCTTTAAGTGGAATGTGGCTCCTTTTGAACATAATTACTTTGATATTTGTTTTGAACAGTAAATATGCAGCTTGTATGGGAGGACAACTTCTGCATAGAATCATAGAATTTCCTGAGTTGGAAGGGACCCTCAAGGACCACTGAAGTGTAGTTCCTTGCCCTGCAAAGGACAACTCCAGCAATCACCCCATGTGCCTGAGAACATTGTCCAAATGCTCATTGAGCTCTGTCAGGCTGGTGCTGTGACCACTTCTCTGGAGTTCCAGGACCCAAACACCCTGTGGGTAAAGAACCTCTTCCTAATATCCAGTTGAACCTCCCCTGACACAGTTTCAGGTCATTCCCTCGGGTCCTGTTCCTGGGCAGGAGAGTGATGAGATCAGTGCCTGCCCCTCTGCTTTCCCTCATGAGGAAACTGCAGACTGTGATGACATCTCCCCTCAGTCTCCTCAAGTAACTTCAGCTGCTCCTCATACGTCTTCCTCTCTAGGTCCTTCATCATATTCACAGCCTCCCTTTGAACATTTTCTAGTAACTTTATATCTTGTTGATATCTCTGATGCCCAAAACAGCATACAGGGCTTGAGGTGAGGCTGCCCCAGAGCAGAGCAGACAATCCCCTCCCTTGCCCAGCTGGCCATGCTGTGCTTGATGTCCCCCTTGGCCCTCCTGGCTGCCAGGGCGCCTGACTCATGTTCAACTTCCCATCAACTTGCCAACAACCAGGATCCCCTCGTCCCTTTCCACAGCCCTGTCCCAGATGCAGAATCAAGTACTTGTTTTTGTTAAACTTCATACAGTTGATGATTGCCCATCTCTTTAATATGTCCAGGTCTCTCTGCACGGTCTCTCTGCCTTCAAGGAATCAACAGCTCCTCCCAATTTATTGTCACTGGCAATAGAAAAGTATAGGGAAAATTTCAGTCAGAAAAAGCTTTGTGAGTCTGAAATACAGAACAGAAACAGCTGCTTTGCACTCCCTTCTGAGCAATGAAATGCTATCTCTTTGTTTCCCTAATTTTCCCTGACTGCCACAGGCTGCTTCCAGTGCTCTCTATTGCACAGGATGCTGTGCTGTGCCTCATTTTTTGCTGGGGTTTTTGTGTGTTGTTGCAGGATCTACTCCTGAGTAGACAGCACAGGTAATTTAAAGGATTTCTGTAGTACATGTGCTGTGGTTTCAAGGTCACATATATTTGGAGAAGTGATTCTTGTCTGAGCCTTTTATGTTGACTTATAAACACACCCAACGAGGTAGTGATTTTGGCAATGAAATAATTATGTCTGGAAGATTTGGCTTTAGATTTCTCCTTGTAATTGCCCTGCAATACAGCTGTTTCAAAGCAGAGGGAAAATGTACCTAACTAACACACAGAAAACACTGAATAGAGAAAGTTATTCCGGTCAAAAAGATAAGATTTGTTTTTTTTCTAAATGGGAACATTTCAGATATCTGGAGGTGACAGCATCTTGTATACAAAATGATGACAAAAGGGCACTGTGCTGCTCAGTGAACTGGAGATGTGATCACCAGAATTCATTACATAGCTCAGGATCAGTTCCTAGGTAAGGGTCAGAGAGTTCAGCTAAATACCTTATAGCCATGGAAAACAGTTTCTAAAACTTGAAAGTCATTTTCCCATCCCTGTTCATTCCCCTGTATGCATGGGCTATGACCCTGCCACTGACATTGTCCCAGGCACATCTAGTCACTTTAACATCTATAAAAAGAAAAGCACCAAAAAAAGATTATCCAAAGTCCCAAAATAGATTTTTTTTATTATTATTAAAATCATTCCCGAACACTAAATTTTAAACAAACTCAAGGGGAGTCAGAGGAGATGTGTTGAAACTTTGGAGCTGCTCAAAGGCATGAGCAGGGTTATGTATCTGCTTGACTGCCTCTGTTCATCCCTCAGTTATGTCAGTCCTTATGTGTGGGATATGATATATGGTAAGATTATGATACTATATGATTGATATTACTTTCTTGGAATATCTCTTGTATCACTCCATGTTGCAAAAGTTTTGCCATAGTTGGTAATTGACTTACCAAATTTGTGTGGCTTTAGCTATTTATAAGCAACTTAATCAGACAATCAATTTTCTACATTTCTAGTGGACTCAATGGAAGGAAGAACAAAAAGGGATACAGCTATTTTTTCTAAGATCAAATTGCAGTGCTGTTCTGAATATTAAAGATACATATTTTCAAATACTGTCTTGAACTGGAACAATTGATTTTATGCAAACTTGTCATTGTTCAGAGGGAAAACAGTTTTTGCTTTCTAAATCACTAATGGGACAAAAATTCATGTTAGGATATTCTGCAGCAGGATGGAGAAAACTCTGTCTGAAACCAGTTCTTTTCATTGAAGGCAATCTAATAATTTTTTGTGACACACCCTATGTTTGGATAGGGCCAACCTGGTTGCAGGCTGCACATTTCATGCATCTTAAAGGCCAGACTGCTCCTAAGTACACAGTGAAGTCATCTGATGATGGCTCTGGAAGTAGCAAGATCAGGCTTCTTAAAAGGTCTCAGCTCTCCTAAAGGCATAAATAAGATCAGAGTTTTTGAAGAATCAGCCAATGTCCAAGGGACCCATGCACAGCTGAACCACAAAATTCAGTTCTAAACATGAAATCAGATGGTGAGACTGGTACAAATGGCTTCTTTCTCCTGTAGCAAACCAAGGGTGGGTGGGGTAAAGCTCTTCTTAGCCATCATGTTCTGTGCTTGTCTAACTTAACCAAAAATAAATATTATGCTATTCTCCATCCCTATCTTCCCAGGGGTATGGTATATTTCTGTCTTTCTGTGAAGTACAGGTATGTAGATCAGATAAAAGAGTAGCACTCACTCCAGATGTGAGTAGGAGTTAAACATCTGTTGCACTTATGCATTGAAAAATAGCATCAGGGACAGGTGAGTTTTCTGGAAAGTGGTGGCAGCAGTTTAGGCGCCTTTGTGGGCCAGATTGGTATCCAATAAAAGTTAGTGAAGAAGCACCCACAAATTAAACAAACAAAACTCTCTCTTATCACAGTCAGGGGAATTTAGCAGTTGGACCCAGTAGAAGTCAGAATGAGTGAACCTTGGGAATAAGAACACTCTTTACAAGGTGATTTAGCAGTAAGGCTGCAGTGATTTCCATTTAATGACTTGGCATCAGTGCCAGCTATGAATGTTCACATGCTTCCTCTTCCTGTGGAGGCTGTGCTGTGAACTTAATCAGACGATTGCTCTAGATATGAAAATCATTGCCAACACCAAATGTTTGTTTTTTAAGTTGGCTAAGTTCCCTGATATAGTTCACGGTATGGTCCCACAAATAATTGATCTGGCACGACAAAGGGGAAGCTATACTGAGGGATCAAGGTGGGCATGAGGCAGTACAGAGAAACTTACTAGGTTTGATTCAAAAAATCATAATCTCAGTGGGAGATAGAGGCTTTGTGCAGCCCAGCAGTGAGAGAGCAGTAGAGTCTGTGCTGCCAGATGTTCCTATTTTAGAGAAAGTAGAGAATTTTGGTCTTCTTGTGCAACTCTCAGTCCATTCCTGGTGATAAGCTCCTATGCAAGCATCATATTTTCCCTCAAATAACCCAAGCAAGATAGTGATTGAGAAGGGAGAGAGCATTTTCTGAGACATTTTAATTACAAAATACAACCTTGTGGTGAACTTCTATTTTTAGTTAAATAACTAATGAAGAATCAAAATGCTCCTCCAAACTTAATTATCCAATAATAATTACCATAGCAACCAGTTCTTTATGTAGCACATGCTGAAAACACTCTTTAAGAAGCACAAGTTTACTTTCCCGGTTTTTCCAAAACAGACAAGAAATGCTCTAATCTGTTGCTAAAGCCCCGAGCATGTCCAGCTGAAGATTACATTGAAAATAATTTCTTTACTTCTCACATGTGTTTGTGTGACATCAGTCCCTACACTATTCTGTTTCTATGTGGCAGAAAAAAATTGCCTGCTGAAGGGGTTTATTTCTGCTAAACATTCTAGAGTCTTCCTGCACTTGAGGTAGTAACACACAAGTTCACTTGTAGGGACACATATTGAGAAAGTAAGAAAATTACAGCCTGAAAAATATTCCAGGCTGGAGCTTTTCAGCTCTGTTCCCAGCCGATAAGCTGGTCCAGCTCAAGGCTAGGGAGAATTTCTCCCAGGGTGATAATTTGGTCAAAATAAAAGGAAATTAATAACAAGATAGAACACCTGTTGTGGTGCGTGACCAGGCCCTGGGAATGGGGTGTCTTCTCTCTGAACCAATCACCTTTTCTCTACTCTTGGAATTGTGAGTCATGCTGTAAAACCAAGTGTGTTTCTGAATAAACTTGTCTCTTTCTTTCTATCATGAAAGACGACCATGTAGCTGTGCATCTTATTTCCACCGCACTTAAAGGGTTAAAACCCCTTTCCACAGCTACATTCACGATCCTTCTGGATTTCAGAATAATTTCTAAACTTAGTCAGCTTTCTCTCCTCTGCCTCCACTGTGCTTTCCATGTGGATATATGTTGATTTTTCAACTTCATGATGAAGATTGCCTGCATCAATTGCAATCTTTTAGGGCCATCTGTTAATCGCCATATTTCCAATCCATTTGGTTTGTTGAATGTATATAAATATTCACGTTTCCTCAGGTTATCTGCTCTTTGGAAGTGCTAAACTCAGTCAATCACTATATGCTCCATAAATGCCTGTTAATGGCTGGCCTTATGGCTCTAAATTCCCTGATGGATAATTGTGTGTTTCAAAAAGTAAAATCATGGTAAAACTAAAACACAGTTCAGTTATGATTTTTGAAGTCCTGAAACTTCTGACATTTGCTAAACTTCCTTTAACTTGTTTCCAGTCATTCAAGCTCACAGGATTCCATGTAAACTCCTAAGAAAGGCCAACTCAATTAGATGCTCTTACTAGCAGAAATGCCCAAAAATTGTTGTTATGCTTAGCCCACTATCTCACCTGTACCCTTCTGAAATTCCTGCTTCCTGAACTAGATTCAACTCTGCTTTGAAAGCTGTCTGTAGCTGATTACCTACCACTTCACAACAGACTTGGGAGTTACTTTACCATCTTTTCAATGAATTTTCCTTTTCCTCTTCTCTTGCATTACTATACTGTACCTGCCTTGATTATCACTTCTTCTCTGATGAACCATGTCTGGTGCCTTTTAATTGTTTCTTTGAAACCTGGTGGTTCCCAAATCAACTCAAAATGTTTTCTTGGTTTCAGCTATCTTGGCTAAGCCTTTTTTTTATATGAGTGGAAGATAAAAATGATGTTATTTCAATCAATGTGTTCTATCAAATTTAAACTAAGGTCACTTGTCTGACTTGCATCCTCTCTTTTCATATCCTTTGTTTTTTGCTGGTTTTCATAATGATATTACAAAGGGTTCTGAGGTGCCTGTATGGAGGACACTTTACAAATGAGAATTTATTTGACAAGTGATGTCTATGTGAACTAAGTTCGTAATTACCTCCTACGAGAAATGAAGAGCAGAGTTTTGGAGTAAAAATTTTAATGGCTGCTTCTTGGGATCCTCACTTCCAAAAGGACATTGAGGTGCTGGAGCATGTCCAAAGGAGGGCAATGAAACTGGTGAAGGGTCTGGAAAACATCCTATGAGGAGTGGCTGAGAGAACAGGGGTTGTTTCATCTGGAGAAGAGGACACTCAGGGGCACCTCATTGATTTCAATAACTACATGAGAGGAGATTTTAGTGAGATGAGTGTCAGCCTCTTCTGATACCTCTCAAGTGAGAGGACAAAAGGAAATGGCCGTAAATTGTGCCAGGATTAGATATTAGAAACAAGATTCTCTCTGAAAGAGTAGTCAGGCTTTGGAATAAGTTGACCAGGGAGGTGGTGCAGTCTGGAATCACTCAAGAGGCATCTAGATGTGGAACCCTGGGATTTCATTTAAGGGTGATTATGATGCTGCTGGGTTGATGCTTGGAATGGATTACCTTGAACATCTCTTCCAACCTTGATGACTCTGTGATTCTGTGATTCTACTGCCTCAGTGATCTTGTCAAGTAACTTCCTTTAGCTCTGTTCATCCTATTATGTGATTATGTGTATCTGCAGGTTCAGCACGGACAATGATGATCCTGTTACAAAGATATTCCCAAGCAGTGTGGTGAAGGGTACCTTCTTTGCATATTTTAAATATTCAAGAAGACAACCTCCTCAGAGCCCTATTTAAAATCAAAATATATCACTCATGGCTTTTTAAGATCACTTGCTGTGCTACTACCGTTCATTATTTAAGTGCTGTGCAAGGTACAAATAGACTTATAAATGTTGTGAAACTATTTTATTTTTTCACATTATGCCTCAGCTTCCCTACTGTGTGAACATTGATTATTTTCACGTCAGTCAAAAATATATGAAACTGTACATCTTTGAAAACAGAGTCTACCCTGGCTTGTAGCCTTGGCAGGTTGTAGAAAATCCTCTGGGACTTCTGGAATTGGCCCCAGTAAGCTTCAGAAAAAAAGGAACAGCAATGAGAGACTCAAGTCTTATACATCTTTTCTATTCTTTTACAAACAAGAACCCCAGATCAGTATGCCATAGCGCTTTACTCTTTAGAATGGTTTCAATCAGATTGCCAAGTGCCAGAAATGCCAATTCTGCCCCCTCATAGCTGTTATTTTACCTGTAACATGTTTTCCATTATTCCCTATGTCCAAATCAAATTATGTACTCATGAAATCTAATTGAAAGGCAAATTCTAGTACATTTTTTCTAAAGAGATCTGCTGAAGTGAGTGGAAATTAGCAGAGATGGGCGACTGAACAAGGCTCATGAGGAAATTGAAAATTAATTTGCAAGCAAAAGAGACCACCTTGTCACTGCTTTCACTGTTGAAATGCACTTTTCAAATGTTCTGGAGGGATTTTCTTTTTTTATTCCCTCTCTAACTTTCCTAGTATGTGTGAAATTACAGTCCAGGTCAAAGTTAAAAGTCAGTCAAAAAGGTTTGAAAAGTTGACTCCTCCAACCTCCCCTAGCTGATTTCAGTTGTCTTGCTGAACAATCCAGTTCTGAACTAGTCTCAATCTCATGTCAGCTCATCATAACCTCTTAGTATCTTGTACCCGAAAGGAGTTTTCTCACAGATAAATTACTTCCCTCTCTGATTTATCTTGGAGCCAAGGCAGAGAGTGTCTGGGGGAAGCTGGCTGGTCCAGGGCAACATGTCTCCAGTGAAACAGGGGATGGTAGATAACAGGAAAAAAGTAGTAAGGGCAAAGGGAGAATAGTGATACATGCAGAGCAACTAAGAAGTCTCAAATTCCTCCCTTTTAAAAAGTAAAGTAATGGATTATGTTTTAAGTCAGTAAAATCAGGAATGGTGACAAGCAAATTAATTGCAAATGGTTACTCACTGTTTATAAACACGATGCAGCACTCAAATAAATAATAAAACTGTGAATTAAAGGAAACAAAAAGAAACATTTTTACCACAAAGGACTTAAGCAAATTGTAAAAAAATCTTTATTATTGAGTGACAAAGGAGCCAAATGTACTATTAACCTGAGAAAGGCATCAGAAAAAGTTGTGCACTGGGTATATTACCTCCAGCTTAGAGGTTCCTGGAAGACAGGGAGATGCAAGGATCATGCTAATCATGCCCTACTTCTCACAAGCCTTGTCTAGACATCTGCTTCTGGAAAAGGTTAAACAAAACTTCATCTGGAGCCAGGATATGCATTATTATTTAATCATGGCACGTAAATTGCAAATTAATTCCCTGTACTATAGTAGAACAACGCTCCAGATTCAGAAATACGGGAATATATAAAGCTGAAGTTTGTGCCAGATGCTTTTGGTCTGATATCAGATCTCACTTTCAAACCCACACGTCTCTGGGGAGCAAGACCTGCAGATCTGAGTCAAAGCATCACAATGAGATCAGGGAGTCTTTTATTAGGACAAACAACACTTGGATTTTAAGAAAACTGATTATCATGACAGTAAGAAAATACAATGTCTATCCTAAAATTTTCTGCAATCACAGACTGCTGGAGTGTTCAAGACTGTTTTGACAAAACATCACTGAATGCTTTCTGTACTTTTGTACACATTATCTACTGTTTTATCCTTCTACTCCTGCCTAAGCACTCTCTGTTTTCCACTACCAGAGAGAGTATCCTGAATGATGAACACTTGATCTGCCTTGTTGTGGTTGTTCTGGTGTGGTTATGATCCTGTAGGTATTGCCCATAACTATCAGAGCCTTTGAAATCTCAACTAATAACAAGGATGAGATATTGGATAAAGGTACTGAGGCTGCAGAACTTTGTTCTGTCTCTAGTGCAGTCCAATATTGCCAGTTTCTTACTCACTTTCCCAACCAATCCTCACTTCAATGGTGTTGGTGTGCCCTGCAGAGCACAGGCAGAGCAGAGAGAGGTTGATGACAGATAAATAATCCACTGAAATTTACGCTATCCAAGGATCCACTCCCATTTGGCTCTCTTGAGTTCATATGGAAAAGGAAGAAGCTGTGACGCAGCTTTTACAAGGAAAACAAGTCCAGCTCTTATGTAACTTCAGCAAATAAAAAGTCTGTGTAAACAGGCACTGGCTGTGCAGGAATTTGGTTATCCTTTCAGCTTCCCCTGTTGAATGGTTCAGAATTCAGATTGTGCAAATTTGTGCTTTGGCAACAGCTGAAAATGAATGTATTTTATTTGGTTGATAATAATACAATAACTATTGTCACTGATATTAATAATACAATAACTATTATCGCTGGTATTAATTCTTAGTTAACTGACAATCTTTGTTTTCCTTAATATGGCTTGCTTCCCAAACTTAAGCCATGGAACAAATCACAAACTTGCTCTTGTAGAAGAGGCAGTGCAAAAACAAATTGTTAATTGCATTTATAATCATTCCTGGCTAGAGCTCTGAGTCAATTTTTGGAAATATAATTTGTGGTTCAACCAGAGTTTAATGCCCCCAAACACTGCATAGCTCATCCTCAAGGCAGGGACAATTTACAAAGTTGATGTCGTTACTTAAGATCCAAAACATTCTTTTATGCAAACTTTCCTAACTGCTATTTTTGCAGCCTACAGAGCTGTCTTCGTCTCTTTCATTTTTTTAAGCAGATATTTTTGCTTCTTCTGTCTAATCAAATCCTGTTTGTTGTTCATTGCAGATTGCTGCTCAGGCAGTGTTATTTATGTGTATGAACACTGCAGGAATCTTCATTAGCTACCTATCAGACAGAGCACAGCGTCAAGCCTTCCTGGAGACCAGAAGATGTGTGGAAGCCAGACTGAGACTAGAGACAGAAAACCAGCGACAGGTATGGTCACCTGGGAAAACATTCCTATGATTGTATTGACTGCTATAATTAGACAAGACCAGGTTTTTGTAGCCTTGTTGGCCCCAGTGTGGTACCACCTGATTTGTGCAGGTTAAGCAAGTTTTATGCTGTTACTGTGCTGGTGTGTATTGAGTTTATATGGCAACTAAAAGATTTCCCCCAGGAAACAGGATGAATAGAGTGGCTGCTCATCATCCTTCCCCACAGAGGAGTCCATCAAATGAAACAGCAACTGGCAGGTGTTTAAAAATGCTTCTTTACACAAGAGGGGTTGAGCTGGGGAACTTCATGTTTCAGAGTGTTGTAGATATTGAAACTTGCATTAGTCAAGTGAAAGATATTCCAAAACCATCTGGATGCAATCCTGTGCCATGTGCTCTGGGATGGCTTTTCCTGAGCAGGGAGGCTGGACCAGGTGACCCACTGCAGTCCCTTCCAATCTGACTGCTTCTGTGAGTCTTTCAAAGCTAAGCAAATTCATGAAAGTGAACTCTATCTAGGCAGAGAAAATACTAAACCATCCCTTCAGGCTCATAGATCGATTTTTGCAGCTGGGAGGCCACTGCAGCAAAGTACTATTCTGTTTCTCTGTTTTTAAACTCTTCTTGAAAAATTAACTTTTGGCCACTGTGTGCAATAGCATACTGGATTAGATGCACTTTTGATCTGAATAGGTATTGTTGATCTTAGGTAATCATCTTTTATGATCCAAAACAAGTATAGAATAAAAAGAAGTTAGGGGAGCAGCATCTATATCATTTATGGTACATTGCTGTATCATTTAAAGATTAATTTAGCTTTTCATTTTTCCCAATTGTATAAATATGAATATGAATTTTCAAATTTATTTCATTTGCCCCCCGAAAATCATGCTCTTATACAGAGTTCTAGGAAGATGTCCTGTTCTGGACTTCATTGATTAATGACTCAGTACACGACTGTGTTGAGTAATGCCAAGGATCTCTGCCAGAACATCTCTGCAGCCACTGCTGACTTAAAAGACTTTGAGGGATATTATCTAGGATGCTTTGTTCTCTTTTTAACTGCAGGATTGTATTTTCATGTCTTTTGGGGATTTTGGGGTGTTTGGGTTTCTTTCCTTTCTCCTCTTGCCCAATTTTTCATAAATCATGATTTTGTAAGCTTTACTTTGACCATAGTTTTCTTGAGTTCATTGTAAAAAGCTTTATAATACTAACAAAAGAATCCCTGTTCCCTTGTTCCATTTTATTCCGAGGTTTTCCCATTAGAAATATTTTATCCTCTCATGTAAAATGAAGTTAGTACAAAGACAAATATTTTGAGAAATCCAATTTTGCTGAATTTGTATTATCTACCAGAAAAATGAAAACAGATATTTTTCCATTTGGGTGGGCAGATTTTTCTTTTTCTTTTTCTTTTTCTTTTTCTTTTTTTTTTTTTTTTTTTTTTGGGCGGGGCAGGAGTGGGAATGTAGTGGTTGGATCTGAAATATTTGTTTTTATTAAGTCAGGTCGAACTGTGAATTTTGTCTTGGCCCCACTCTTTGTAAGGTTTCAGGGCTGTGTTGCTCCCTGAGGGCAGAACTTCCTGGAGTATTACCTCAGTGCAGCTGAGATTCCCCTATAACCAAACAAAGTAGTGTGTCACAGGCATCATATGACTGGAAATGCATAAGGGGAAATGTCCTTGGGCCAAGGAAAATGCCCACAGGAGAAAAAGGCAGACAACAGGGCACAAAGTGAAAGACCTCTTCTGAAACTTAATTTAATAATAAACTAACTCAAAATTTTGAAGCAAAATTTTGAAATATTTCCGATTAATTTTCTTGGGACTTTGTAATTTTGTTGTTATGCACATTGCTATATGTAAAAATGTTTAATAAACTTTTCAGCTTTTCATTTGTATTTGGAACAGCAACATTAAAAAAATATTCCAATACTGGAACATCTTGAGGAATGGAGAGCCTGTTTCCCTCATCATTCTATTTTTTTCCATTTACTTCTGAAGTAGCATCTCATTTAAGCAATTTTTAAACCTATCTGCTTTTAGAAGACTGTCAAGGTCACAGTTTAGGTGACCACTTTTTATAGCAGCTTGTTCACGCTCACTTAATGAGTGCAGAGGCAGTAATTCAGTGATTGCTAGCATTTTTCTGTCTTGAGGACAAATATTGCATGATACATGCAATCTGTAGTTCAGATGAATGTAAAAAAAATCTTAATACCTATTAATGCATAATACATTTTAAAAGGTAAGAGTTAAAGTTTACTAAATTAATTAAATTACTTTAATTTCCTGTGAAGGGGGAAAAAGAGTTGGGAAAAGAATGTACAGGATGATAGTTGTTGCTTCTGAAAATTTCTAGAAATATTGTTGAGGAACAAAAATTTGCAGGGAAAATAGGGGAATAATTATTTGAGTAATTCTTCCAGACAATCCAGGAAACCAAGATTTATTCCACTTCAATTATTTCCCTTTCATTTCCCATAAACTGTTTAAACTAAAGGGTACTTACAGCAAGGACAAGTTTTTTTGTTGCTTTCACTGATGGTACTGCTACATTCCATAGCAGTAGATGACAATTTAAATCTCTTGAGTCTTCTTTCATCCCCACACATCTTCTGCTTCTTAAAGTGAAAGTAATAAAAAATTAAACTGTATTGAGGTGTCATATGTATGGCATGTCATATGAAGTGTGATAGCTTGTCAGAAAGAACCTGTAAGGTTTGTTTTTTTCTTTACTTTGTTTAAATCAGAAGACCAGTAAAATAAAAGTAAGAAGAAAACAATATGAGTTTTAAACTACAAGGAGTGTATGCTTGTCCATAAACAATTACAGAACGAGGCTCCAATTTTATATAATCATGGAAGTTATATAAATGCTTCAGATATACTTCTATTCATTACTGTGTATTGTTAAAACCAAGAAATTAAGTTTCTGCTCTCCCTTCCAATTTCTCAATATCCCTCAGATTCATAACCTCTACTCTTCTGTCATTCTAATAATGATAAATTCTACTGCTCTCATTATGCAGTGTTGTGCAATGCCTAAGAGAGCCAGTCATGGAAAGTCACCCAATTGTGAACCAAAAGAAAAGAGAAAAGCAAGAGATAACACTAGGAATGTGGATTCATACAGGGAAATAAAAATACTGACAAGGAAGGATCTCTCATTGTCAGAGATTATTAAGGACCCTCTAATAAGTATTTGTGGATTTTCTGGAATACAAATATAAACTTTCTACAGTCAGCTTCTGTTGTTTGTGAAAAACAAGAGTTTTTTCTGTATTTCCAGATACATTTCATACATACGAACTGATTTTTTTTTTTTTTTAATGAAAGCAGTTTCATTCATTCACTTGCAACTATTACATAAGGAGCAATGAAAAGAGGAGGTGAAATCACAAAAATCTGACTAGGGATGAAAAAACTTCTTTGTCGTTTTTCATGTTACTCTGACCTGAAACTTGGATATCATGCATTTTCCAGATGTCATTGTTTTCCAACAGTGTCTCTTTTTTTGGGTTTCCAGGGTTCAAGAATTCCTTGCACTATTTTGTTTTTGCTGTGAAATTTTCCAGTTTGATAGTCAAGGCCATTTTGTTGTTCAGAAATATCTGGGCCTCTGGTGTCTGTAAATCTGAATTAGCTCAATATAATCATTTTCCACTGAAAATATCTTCAGATGCAAGTTCAGCTTTTACACCAATTGCAATTCATTCAGCAACTGTACAGGAAGGAAGAGAATGCAGTGCAGATCTGGATGGTGCAAAAGACTTTATGGAGCCTGGCTGATCCAGGGCAACCTGACTCCAGTTTTGAAGTGCTCAGTTTCCAGTGCCTGTTTCCAAAAGTCTGTATACAATCTATGTACAAAGCACTTGCATCTTTTTCATTCTGCCTTCCCCATCCCCATTTACTCTCAACAAGACTTGTAGACAAAATTTTCGTGCTTCAGAAAGTCAAGAATTTTGGTTTCATTTTCAGATCATCAAGAATCTGATTTTCTATAATTATCCTTTTGTTTTTAAGCATCTGGGATAGTTAAAAGCACATATTAGCACTTTCAATTGCAATTAATTTCCTAATTCTAATTACTCTATTATGAAAATGAACAGCAGTGTGGCTACAAAGGAGAATTACTCCAGCAGTCATTGCTAATGATGTTTATGTACTTACCTGTATGACATTATCTGTGTGAGACCATTTGGAAATCCCAGCACCCTGTGAAATGGAGGGAACATCTGTGTCTACTTCTTTCCTAATTTTCATTAAAAAATTAGAATTTTTGTGAAAATCTAAAACATTTCAGAGCTTGACATAGTTAAAGGAGTTGATGAGTACCAGACTTTTTCATCAAAAGATGAAAATATCAGAGAAGCAAGATGCAGGAGGCCACACAGAAGAAATAGAAACATAGAAACAGCCTCTGTTTAGCAGTTATTGATAAAATAATGAATTTAAATATTTTCTAATGACTTTTAGTTAGCAGCCTGCTATTAAGAGATGTGTTTATATCAAGCAACCAAATATGGCTGCGAAAAAATGTCCTCCAATTTTGTTTTCAAGACATTGTAATTATGAATAAAAACAAAGGTGAGGCTCTCAGTTTTCATAAATCCATTTCGTTCCAACAATATCATAACTTTCTACTACTTGTTTGAAATTTTGGTTTAATATTCTCATTTGATATCTACGTGTTTCAAAAATGTTGACAACCAGTGCTATAGTTTGTTAATGAACACTTCAAGGACACTGCCTTTGTTTTTAGCTTGATTTTGTTGTAAGAACACAGCAGGTAATTCTGCTTTCGTCATATCTGGGCAATGAAAATAGATAGTCTAACTCTCTTTCTTAATTAGCTACTGAAAACCCTTCAAAACCAATGAGTATGTAATTTCCTTCCTTGTGAAAATGCTGTGAAATTTCCTTAATGAAGAGCAGAAACCTGCATTAGATTTCTTTTTCATTTCTTTTTCTCAGGATGCAAAATCCCTAAATTTTAAATTAATGACATATTAAATCCAGACACATATTGAAATGATGACCTTATGAAGAATTGCATTCAATATATCTCAGGTGTCCTAACCTGCTCTTTCTCCATTCTTTACTTGAAATTTGTTTAACATTTTAAATCCTGAAATTCTGCAATTTAGTTATAAAGAGTCTCTCTCAGATAACTTTGTCATGCTGTCTTTTCTTGCACCACACATACATATGTCACGTTATACATATCTGAAAACAATTATTGTGTAGTGAAGTCAGGAATATTGTTGTGCAATAAAAATTGTGTAGGAATATTTGACTAACTGAAGCAGCAAATAAAGCCTTAAAAGGACTAGACAGGGAAAATCACAAAAGTTAAATAGCTGAAGTTATAGTTAGAAGACAAAAATCACTCCAGCTCTTACGCTTTCTCTTGTAATAAGACCACAACATTACAGGACAGCTATTCATAGAAAAGGCATTAAGTCATAATTAGAAACTTCTCTGGCATCATGGCCACACTTTGACTCTCTATCCAAGACTGCTCTAGATCAATGAGACCAATGAAGCCTGGAGAAAGCAGCAAGAAATATGGATGGGATGCTGCTTTCAAGCAAAGCAAAGTTGTTGTTTTACTAACATGAACAACCTGGAGTCTTTGACTAGTGTTTAGAAACCCCAACATATAACCTCTCGGAAATATTTTATTTACATTACTTCTAGTAGATTTAGAGCACCTAATAACATTTGATAAAGAAGTTGTTTGAGATCAGAGGAGTCCATATTTGTTTGACTTTTACATTCATCCTCTGGAGAGGCATTCATTCTTGTTCTCAGTGCAGCAGGTTATGCATCATTCATGGAGAGAAAACTCTTTCCCTCTTGTGCACAGCTCACCAGCAAGGCTGCTCTGCCTCTGCTGTGATAAACTATTGGAAGGAGTGAACTCAAATCAGAAACAAATCTTCCAGGTTTTAAGTCTTGACAAGCCAAATGATGAAAATTATTAAAATTTTAGCACTACTTGTGTCCAGTTTCAGAGCAGATACCTAGTTCTAGAAGTTACTAAAACCACAACACATTAGTCTTTTTAGTGCATTGTTTAAACACCTCTCCAAGATAGTTCTCAGCAAGCAGGACCCTTTCAATGCAGAAATAGTCTCAAATTCCACAGAGAAGATCCTCTTATGTGGAAATAAAGGCCTTTCTTAATATCTTCCTTAATCCTTATGAAAATGTTCTTGGGCATCTTGCTCACGGGCAGAGGAAATGGAGCTGAAGGCTGGAGGCAGCAGAGCAGCTGGGGAGCAATCGCTGCCTGCTTCAGTCTTGCAAGGAGTGCTCAGACCAGAAGGTGCAGGCTGGTATCAAACCTGATCCACTGGGCTTCTAGGGATGCTTCCCATCAGGGTGGGGCAAAGAGAGCCAACTGCAAGTTTTAATTATGGGTTGAGTCAAATCAGTGGGGAGAAAGAAGAAAAGCTTTTCTACATTAAATGGTGTAATGAGAAGAGTCCCCTAAGAGAATACCCTACAGACAATTCCTCCCTGCAAGTCCTGCCACTGGTTCACTGAACACCTGCATTCCACGGAATCTCTTCCTCATAAAGGATGCCACAAATCCAATTAAAACTCATTTTGAAAGTCAAGGTAGTTTGGATATTGTTTCATTTGATTTGCATAAAGGATTAGAGCTCACCACCTGAAAAGACCATTTGTCCAGGTGAGGATAGTTTTGTTTTCTAGGTATGATCACAGATTCTGTCTTTCTAGTATGGGTATATCAGGGTTATAAAATGAGAAGACAGGCCTAAGTCTTAAGAACAATCTGCTGTTGGCATACTTTGTCTCTTTTGTCTGTTATCTTTGGAAAAACCGTAATCCTGCCTTAATCTCTTTTTCCATTAAGAAACCTGTTCTGCTTGGCCGTTTGTTTCCTTCTACCACTACTTCCAGAGGATTTTTTTTCGCACTTTCCCTTGCAACAATCTGTTTCCCATGGCTTTAAGAAGGTTTCTGCAGATTTATGAACTCTGATTCGGTTTTTTGTTTAGTTTTGGTTTGTTTTTTTTTTAATTTTTTAAAGCAGCTTACATATTATGTAGGTTTTATCAAGCTCTTACAAATCTAGAATTTAATCAACTGTCAGTACTTTGAAACTTCCAAAATAAGAGCAGATTGGACTGGGATTGGAAAAGACACTTTAAGAGGTTTAAGCACCATAAAATCTTGTGTGTTTATATATACGTATATATGTACATATATGTACATATATATACATATATATACATCTATATATATGTACACTAGTGGTAAGAATATTAAAATCCCTCTAATTTGGTATGAGGATAAAGTTCCGATTTAGTTTAAAAAAATAAAAGAATAATCTTAATTTTAGAGAGCATATGGCCTTTACAAAAATATTTTAATGTGCTTCATATTTAAAAATTATGGTCACAATAACTGAGGCTTAATTTTTAAAGGAAAAACAATAAAATCACAAGTTTTAAAAAACCTATGTTAATCTCTGGTTAGATATTACATTTTAGCCTTTTTCCCCCTCTCGATAAAGACCAATTTGTTGACTGTGAGATTCTAAATAAAGCTTTGCATTTATCCAGACTTTATTTCATCTTAGTACTTTTCTCTAAAGAACCAGGGCCCCCACAGAATTTTTTTTCTTCATGTTGTTCTGTCAGCCCTTAGACGAACAAACTCTAAGAAGTATTACATACTGGTCAATCCAAGAAATAAAGGAAAAGTATATATTATTCTTCATAATCCATTTCCATATTCTGATTTAGTAGGTGACCTGTTTTCTAAATCCAATAACAGACTTGCTTAGTGTTGAGGGGAAGAAATATTTACATGCACTTATGATTTTGTAGATACCAGGATGTATATTTACTACACCTTCTCTCAAAACACCCCATTACTTAACCCATTTGTGGTAGAAATCCAAACATTATTAAGTCAGATTTTAGATGTACCTTCACGTTCACTGATGATGTTTGTTTCTTATCTTTGAGGCATAACCTCCACATTTTTCTTTCAAGTAGAAATATAAGATAAAATCAAGACAAATTTTATCTGCTGCCCCTTCATTCCTTGCAAATCCAGAGTGGTCACATGGATTCAAACAGAATGATGAGATTTATAGTCAATGACAGAGAGATGGGAGTCAGACCCTGAAGCACAATTCATATAGGGGAAAAATCCCATTGTCAGATCTTCAGGAATGGGAGCTTTCACCGGAAGAGATTAGTGAGGAGGAAATCTCTTTCCTAGTAGATGGATTTTGGAGTGACTAAGGATAAAACTCCTGTGTGGTACTTTGATCTCTAAACCAGGTTGTTCAAATATTGTGCTGGTCAGTAGTGAATGAGACTGACAGGATTTTGGTGGCCTCTGTCTCCTGTGTTCTCAGCTCTTTGCTAAAGAGACAGGTGTCAAAAAAAAAAAAAAAGGAAAAAAGCCTTTTTCAGAGCTGCCACCAACTAGTGACCCTTGTTG
Organism: Acridotheres tristis; assembly: GCA_037013685.1. Lineage (NCBI taxonomy): Eukaryota > Metazoa > Chordata > Aves > Passeriformes > Sturnidae > Acridotheres > Acridotheres tristis. The sequence continues at coordinate 141,125,961 of CM072886.1, read as the reverse complement.
ATGTGTCAGGGAAGTGGACAGAGATAGAATGAGTTAGGGGAATTAAATGGTTTCAGCCCCTACAGTGATGGGACTTCTACCAGCTGGGCTGTCATACATTCCTTTCAGCTTAGTAAAGAACTCTAAGCTCCAAATTCATCAAATTAGTGCCTCTGCTCTGAATTTCTCTTTCAGGATCAGATCTGTTAGTGTACTAAGAAACTTTCCTTAGGGCCCTAAAAGGACTGCAGGAAGACTTTAAAATTAATGTCTTTACAAGATGCTTAATTAATAGAGAGACTCTGTAGTCCAGGTAATGTTTCTAAATCATATAACCATAAGCAGTACCAATTCCAAGATAGACAGAGTGAAGTTACTAATGCCATTACTGGGATAATTTAAGGTAAGATAGAATATTTAGATTAACATTTATAAATAGGCTAATGGTCTTTCATATTGATGCTGTTTGAGTTTTACCTTTTTTCTTTTATATGTTTTCTGTGTTCTTCACACATATATTTGTAACTGTCATCTATTGTATTAGTAGCTAGTTTTCCCAGTACTTTTCCATAGCTTTTCCCTAGGCACAACGACAAAAATTCCAGAGCTCCAAGCCTCAGGAGGTACAAGGCTCCAATGCTATCTTCCTGGGAACCAAGGCTGAGAACAACTCTTGGAGAAACATTCCCATGGACAGCCAGTGCTGAAGGGGGGCTCCAGAGAAGGGGCTTGACCTGGGGGGGAAAATCATCACTTGTCCTCCTAATTGGTGCTTTTTATCAATTATGTTAATTTCCTAAAACCTATAAATGTGTACTCATCCCTGTAGGAGTGGGCTTCTGTGGACATCTTTCCATAACTGCTTCTGAAGGCCTCCATTAAAGATCCCCTTTTACATTACCTCCTTACTAAAATTATCTGGAGTTTCATTTCCAGGTTAGGAAAAAGGCAACAATATCACCAGTATTCAACTGCCCATCTACAAGCCTATTTAAAGGGTTTGATTTTCGGGAGGTGACTATTGCTCCCACCTAGTGAAAAGAAGTTTTATACTGCTTGTGCTGTTTAGTACTGGACTCTTGTAATTCTCTGACAAGGTGTATCCCTTGTTTTGACCAGAAAATATGACCCTGTAGCTCTTATTCCACTTGGTGTTCTGCAGTGATTTAGTAATGCAAAGCTGAACAATAAAAAGCATAAAAGCCTTCTTTCTGATATTTTTCGTGTCATTAGCTGCCCTGAGAAATGTGTATTTTACTGAAGTTGTCAAGAAATTTTCAAAACAGCCCAAAAAACTGGACAAAGAGACACAATTGAAAAAGAGACATCTAAATCAATAGAAAATAGAACCAGTGCAGAGAATTAAATGAAGATTTAACAGCAGATAAGTCAAGTCTGTTCCAGAGAAACATAGCACAATAAGTATTAAAGTCAGATGGTGCCATTCTGATATTTTAGAACAAATTTGAATTGTAAGAGCTGTTTTGTCCTCATTTTCTATTCCAGTAAAACAAGGAAAAGCTTAAGATTATACTATTATGAAATCAGTGTTGTGTCTATCTTTCTCCTGTTCTTTAGCTCTGACTCCAGCCTTTCTTGCAAACTAACTGAAATTTATGGCAACCAACACACCAGGAGACAGTACAAAGCTTTTTGTCATAATGTGGGTCTTATTTCCATATAAATATTTTTCATGCGAATATTTGTCTTCTCCACTATTGTTTAATAAAGAATAAATAATAAAAAAACTTCACAGTATTTGGAAGAAACAAAATAACAGAACTATAAAATATGCCTTCCAATTATTAGATTATTCTAATGGGTTACTCTGTGGCTGGAAACTATCACTTCCTCAGGTCAGGGATCCCCAGAATAAGTAGAACATTGACCTGTTGGAGAAAGTCTACAGGAAAGTCAAGAAGAGGATCAGAGAGCTGGGGCATGTCTCCTATGAAGTTGAGAAATTTGAAATTGTTCAGTCCAGGGAAGAGAAGTCCACGGGAAACCTTATAGAACCTCCCAGTACCTAAAAGGGCTACAAGAGAGATGGAGAATGACTTTTGACAAGGGCATGTAGTGGTAGGACAAGGAGCTATGGCTTCAAACTGAAAGAGAGTAGGTTGAGATTACATATTAAGAATAAATTCTTGACTGGAGGGTCGTGAGGCACAGGAACAGGTTGCCCAGAGAAGTTGTGGCTGCTCTGTGGCTGGAAGTTGGATGAGACTTTGAACAACCTGGTCTAGTGTAAGGTTTTCCCTCCCATGGCTAGGAGGTAGAAACTCTGAGAAAACTCTCACTGATCTTGAACATCCTTTCCAACTTAAACCATTGCATGATTCTAGGATAAATGTTCATGTCTACAAGGCAGGGTGGTAATGCAAATTGTTCTGTAACTCCTGCTTTTCACTACTCATCTTTCTAACACAGTCAGGTTTCACAATGAAATGTAAATCTGACATGCTCTTCATTCAGGATATAAAAAGTCACATGTAAGGATTCAGAGGATCTGGAATTATTAACAATTGTGTGTATTCAATACAGACACTTAATTTGAGAGCACTTAATCTGAGACCTGTAACTCCTACTGCCTAAACTAAAAGACAACTCAAAGAAACAAAGCACTCTCAGGAGATTGTTTCATGATGTGCTCCCACCCACTCCTGTGCAAGTTAGTAGTGTTCATGTGACCTTATGACAAGATGATTCATTGTGCCTGTGCCATAGTGTAATCACTGCCTGCCGTTAGCTTCATGATTAACTGTGTTACTTCTAAAATTAAGGTTGTGAATATTTTTGTAAATATTTTGAAGAGGAATATTTATTATTGTTATTATTATTAAATATACATGCATCAGAAATAACAAGTATCATGCCAAAAAAAAAAAAAAAAAGACAAGAAGTGTTGTTCTACCAATTCACGTAATCCTACAGGATAAGATAAATATTTATTAAGCCAAAATTATACTAGGAAGGCATAGAAGCCCAAACTGGCAGCCCTGGAATCATCCTTCTACATCTCAGAAAGATTGTGATCTCCTTACACAGCCAACTGGACAATAAAAAAGACGCCTCCTTTTACACCTGGCAGTAGACTGTTGGTCATCAAGCCCTGCCAAAATTTTATAATGTGGCTTCAGGTATTGAATCATCAAACCATTCACTATCCAGCAAAAACAAAGGACCAGCAGTAGCTTGCAGTTCCTCCCTCGAGCACATGCTACGTATATTGTTAATGCTGGTTTGGACAACAACATAGAGGAAACAATTGGACAACATGTCCTTCCTACAATAATTGTGTGGAAAAAGCTTTTTCTTTCTTTCATTGCCACAAACTTTGCAACATATCTCAGTTAATTGAGATTAGACACTTTTATAAAGGGTCATGATTCTCATAAATACTGGGTTATCAGTTTTGTTGAGATTCTAGCTATGTTTCATAGACTAAAGCTAAACAAAATGAGACTTCAAGACCTCCTGTGTGATCTGGCCTTGTTTCTCTTTGAAAACAGAAGATGCCTAAATGGACCATGTCACCAAGGATGGGATAATTTGGGATAGCAATTGCCAGAATTAAAATAAACAAAGTTGATACAGCTCATATCATGCATTGCAGCATTAAGTAGTAAAAGCTAAAAGGCAGCTGCATAACCCAACAAGTCTGAATGAATTAGGTACTGCACTTCCTTCAGTGTTTTTTAATTAACTCCCATTTTCTTGATGACACACAAGAAAGAATAGCTGCAAATAGACTGTCCATTGTACACTAAGTAAGCACGAAGGAATTTCTCTTCAGAGCAGTTCATCATAATGAGAGGTGCTAATTTCCATTTGCTAGAGTGGCATCTACAATAATTACATCTATTCTGAACATTGTCAGGTTTTCAGTAGAAAACAATACCATTTTTATCAACTTCCCTTAAATGTAATAAAAGCTCATGTGCTGCAGAACGACTAAAACTACTCCTGATCCGAATGGCCCTTTTCACATTTATTAACTTCAGTGTTTAATACAATAAAATGTCTCTGATATTAACTGTTAATGTTGTCAAAGACAAGCTTGATGATTCTAGACAAATTATTCTTGAAAATCAAGATGAAAAATGTAAAACATTTTCTCTAGAGCATCTATCATTGAACACTTCTGGGGTACGCCCACTCCAGCTTTACACAAGTGTCTTGGGAACAGCCATAAGCAGCATGATTCCAAACCCAGACTTACTCCCACGACATCTCCCTAGGTTCCCCCTTTTGATGGTACATGTAGAGGAGGAAGAGCAAAACCTGAACTGACCTGTCAGTCAAGAGGGGTTTTTTGAGTCTTGGCAAATCCAACCCCAATAAAAATCATAACAAAGAAAAATCTATACCCTCTAAGTGGAGCCGATGCATGGAGCTCATGCAGACAGCAGAACCTGCAGGGGTGATGTCCTCACATGACCTGCAGAGAAACCTTGTGGAGTTTGACTTTCCTTTTAGCAACCTCCTCCAGATCCCAAATTACTTGTGGATGTTTTGTGCTTGTTGGTGTTTTGGTATCTTTGATCAGCCTGAGTGGAAAAGTCTCAGGTTTTTATACACAAGACTGAGGCCTTGTGCACTGCTTAATTGACTCTTCTGAAAAACTGCTCCAAAGGGCATTATTTATTCATCAGGGACGTGTGCTACTTCTGCATGAATGTGCCTACCTACATTTGTGCAGTTGTAAGCACTGGTACCCCCTGATTTTAGTATAAGTGACCCAAGGGATCAGTGCATGCAGACCACAGCAAAGCTGTCCAACAAAGAACGACTCTTGCAGATGCATAAAACAGTAAATGGGCCTTAGAGGCAATATCCGTGTTAGATTACAGTCTTGGGACTTTAAGTAGATATGGTAGACTCATGAAGTTAATTTTCGTATCATCACAGGATTTGTTTCACTGTTGCTAACGTTTCCTGAAGGAGTAGATTGGGTAGGAGTCAGCTCCATATTTGACACCTCCTAAACTAAGTGACTACACACGCTTTACATCTATGAGCTCCTACTACCATGGACTGAGATCTAGTCAAAACAGGCAACAGAACTCAAAGAGACTCATAGTGACACTGAAGGAGTCATTTATTTGGTTATCTCTCCAGATTCATTGGATGAAATGAAAGTTTGGGCATAACTATCTTGGAGTCACAAAGCTCAGGTGTCTGAATGCAGACCTGAATTCTACCATCAATTTGTTACATTTAGTGATTTCTACTGGTCTTTTTCCCTTACCATGGTTATTCTTTAGGTTAAAGATGCTTTTTTAAAATTTATTTACTCTAAACTGTGACTGCTCCATCTTAAAGACTAGGGTTGATTCATGTCATGAATGGTTACTAGAAGAATATTTCACCAGCTCTTTTCTAGCATTCCTTTGTTGCTATTTTCTTTCTTCTATGTCTTTTCTCTTGAACAAATATATCTCTGTTCCTTTTCAAACCACTTACTACTGCTGCTTTGAATTGTCTCCACTTAGCCCACTGCTCAACTAAGCCCACTGCTTTCAAAAGAGCTGGGTAAAGGAGTTTCCTTCACCCTAGAGTTCATAACACTTCTTTATTAGGCCTTTCTCTGTAAGAGAAGGAATTTTTTCTCATGTTTCCCTCCAGCTCTGAAAATACTTTCATAGAGAGTCTGACTAGAAATGTGAGGGCTCTTTGATCATGTAAAGAGTAAGGTAGAGAGGACCAAAAAAAAAGCTTTTTTTTTTTCCCTGGGATTAGCTACTGCTTTTTTGTACATAACCTCCACACATTTATGCTATTCTTCTGTGCCACAGTATCTAAATCTGTGAAATAGAAACGATAGTATTTAAGTAGCTTGAAGGGGAATTATATGGCAATGATCTTTATATCAAGGGAAGAGTGACCTGACATTCGTTCCTGAATAACTCAAAATCCTTCTTAACTGTTGGATTGAAGAAAAGTGATATGAAAGACCTGTGAAAAAGGACATATCTTGGTCCAGAGAACACTAGAATCAGTTCTAGGAAAAGAAAGAATGGAAATGATGCACACTAGAGCTCACCTCAGTTCCCAGTTTGGAGAAGAAGCCTGGTTCAGCATCCCCACCATCTTGTCAGTGTGATGTAAGAGCAGCTTGGAATGGCAAGGGACAGCTGACACAGGGAAAACTTTTCTGCCATTTGCATGTTTCAGTAACAAAGAATTGATGGTAACTGAAATGCCTCAAAAAATATATATATAGATACACACATACACACCTAAATGCTGTTTTTCTTGCAGTGCTCCTCCTTAGCACAATATACATCATGCAGAGTAGTGACACGAGCTGTATATGAACCTTCAGTTGTGATTCCAACAAAGGCTCATCACACACTTCAGTATTAATGGAGGAGGGCTGCTGCAGAGGCAAACTAATTAACCTCAGTTTTATGGGTCATTGCCAGATCTTATGTGCAGACAAGAATATTTAACTTATCTTAATGAGTAGCATGAAGGTTAAGATATCAAATGTACTAAGCACATTTTTCTTGGCTTAGTGAACATGTGCCAAGCCAACTATGTTTTATTTTAAATAAACTTTCTAGAGGCGCTGATCAATACCCCCTTAGGTGAATGCAAATAAGTAATGCAAGATTTTCCTTTGTGAAAGAAAAAGAACATTCTCTATTTAAGCCCTATATGTATGAAGAAACTGTCTTTTTTTAATGTTCTCCTGTCAGAGATTTCATAAACAGTTCAATTACAACCAGGATTTCTGTTTGTTTTATTTTTTAAATATCTTTTTTTTTTTAATTTGTATTCAAATTTGTGTTCTTATATGGGTAAGCTTTACAGTGAAAAAAATTAGTGTTATTCTGAATATTTCTTCACAAGAAGTCATTGGAAACTTTATTCATACAACTCCCTGAAATGCTGATCTGATTTGTTCAGAAGGGGGATTTATTTTTTTGTCATCTTAATAGTGAAGGAGTAAGAAAATCTAAGTGCCTTCTATCGTAGGAGGCTTGAGGACACAAAATGTTAAAAATAGTTCTAGACTATCAATCTAGACTATCAATCAGCAGCTCTCTGCAAGCATGCCATCTTAAGAAACTGTGGGACATCTATTTCTGAGTGAAGCTACCTGAGGACTAGGTGTTCCTGTGAACAGGAATATGAAGGACATCCTGAGGGACTGGTTTGCTTCCTGCTATCACAGGCATCACATCCAGTGTTTTCACATCAGAAGAATGAAGGCTAGCAGAATTCCCAGGTGGAAAAGGTGGAAGAAAGCCAAGACAAAGCAGATGTGCTAAAATTAGAACCACCTTGTATGGGGAAATAGAAAGTCTGAGCTTGGCTATTTCCCAGAATAAAGGATGATCTCACTGCATTATAGTTCACAGCCTGCTCTAGATCAGCCATCCCTTGCATAATTTTTTATCTTCTTCACAAAGGCAGGTCTTGATTTAGCAAAGGTTTGTGGAATAGGTAGATTAAATATTAGGAGATTCTCAGTTCTCTCATATTCTGTCAGCATGTTATGCAGGAAGGAGAGCCTTCTTAGAGGAGGGGGTAACACATGTGCTCCAGTGGTGTAACACACCTGTGCTGCAGTGTGAAACACTGCTGTGCTCCAGTGCAGCTTTTGGCAGCTGTGTTCTCTCCTCTTAAACAAACACAGAGCTCACCTCATCTGGAGCTGCCATCTAGACAAATGGAGGCGTTTATCCACAACGTGTTTCCATCAGAGCTGAGGATTTTTTTACTAACTGCTGACTAAGACTGCTCAGAGTAAGAATTTTTCATAATCTACGCTGTGAAAGCTGCAAGTTAGTAATGCTATCACCTTCTATGAAAGCTAGGGAGGGATTCCTTCATTTATTCAGATGTTTCATCTTTGGCAACATTTCATCCATGACATTGAATTCTGCTGGCATAAAAATAATTATTTTCATTATTGGTTTGCTTGTCTCTCTCATTCCACCCATCATTCCTCTTTGTTTTTTCTTGCTCTCTCTGAACAAATTTTTGCTATTGAGAAGGGACGTAGCTCATAGCCTGTATATTATGAGCTTATTTGATGTCCTCCTAATGTCAAGTTGCTTAAAAATAATTCAACATAAATTTCTTTGACAGAAAAGACTGGAGAGGAGAGGAGAGGAGAGGAGAGGAGAGGAGAGGAGAGGAGAGGAGAGGAGAGGAGAGGAGAGGAGAGGAGAGGAGAGGAGAGGAGAGGAGAGGAGAGGAGAGGAGAGGAGAGGAGAGGAGAGGAGAGGAGAGGAGAGGAGAGGAGAGGATTTTATTCATCTGTCTGTTCTGTAGTCTACATATGTGCCTGATTTGGAAGTTCAGATCTGGTTTTCTCTAGATATATCCTATTCCCCAAAATTTTGTCTGAAATTTGGTAATAAGTATCTTACATAATTAACATTCTCTTCTTTAGTTCAATAAGATTTCAGTATTTGGAATCCTGTAAAGCAAAAAAAAATATAAAAATTGTAGCTTTGCTTCAGAGTGATTGGGAGTAATATATATACAAAGCTTTCTAATCTGAAAAAAAAAGGAGACTGAGGGCAAGAGGACACAATAACACTATTTTAGTACAGTAGGATTATTACAGAGAAAGCAGCAATCAATAATTATCCATGCCCAATTTGAAAGGATAAAAAAGTAGGTTTAATTTGCAGAGAAATATATTTGGGTTGGATACTTGCAAAATCTGTGAAAGCCTTTAAACTGATAAGCCACTGAAGCCAGTCTAAATTCTCTTAGGGGATGATCTGGGGCTTTCATGAAAGAATTTGACTAATTTTTGAGGGCTTTCCTGGCTGCACTGAGATATAGTTAGTTACAGCAAGGTACTAATAACCATGAATGAAGGTTCAATCCCCATATAGGACACTTAAGATCCCTGTGGGTCCCTTCCAACTCAGAATATTTGGTGAAATTCTGTGAAAATTCTGGAGTTAATTATATTATGACAGGGTTGGAAACAGCACTTGTGTGTATATATATATATATATATCTCCTTATACAGTAACACTAGAATTATATGTACACTAATATATACTGATTCACTGTGTTTGCACACTAATAATAAACTAATATACATGGGTACTCTACTAATATACATTAAGGATATATATTATAAATAAGCATGTGTATGTATATAAACATATGTCTCAAATGTTTACTCTTCCAGAGTGTTCTTGAAATACAGACAAAACTAATGAAAAATGTTGAATATTTTCTTCAGTCTTCCTAGTCGAGAGGACCAGTTTGAATGGCTGCATGTGAGCTCATTTTATTCTTCCTTACCTAAACCAGAGGTGTCCTGGACTCAAGCTGATAAAGTAAATTACCACAAATGGCCTGAGCTAGAATTTTAAGAGATGAGGGTCACATCTTAAATAACCAGTTATCCAGCTCTTTAAACAGAGAATTGTGAAATACCAGTTCAGACTGATACTGACACTTTGCTTTCCTCTTCATTTTAGGAACGGCTGGTGCTCTCTGTGCTACCACGGTTTGTAGTCCTGGAAATGATAAATGATATGACCAACGTAGAAGATGAACATCTGCAGCACCAGTTCCATAAGATCTACATTCATCGCTATGAGAATGTCAGGTGGGGGAGTAGCCTTTCTGTAAATTCTAAGGTCTCAGATGTTGCTAAATTACTCTTGTCTGATGGTTTCTCTTCTGTTGCCTTGTTCATTCAGAAATTATAAAATTAGTGTACCCTTTTTAATATTTGAGCAGAGAAGGATTTTGATGCCTTCTTTTACTCATCAGGATGGCTGGATGCCATGGCAATGGAAAGACCCATTTGAACTAAACACTGAGTCTGGACCTTTTGTGCCTTTTTCTCACTTTTTTTCACTTTTTCATGCTCAGTTCACTCAAGTGGTTAGGATTGCACAGAAAGGGGAGCCCTGCTTACATGGGGATACATATTTTGCCATAACCTGATGGTTCACTTCACACACTGAAGAATGAGATGGAGACTTGTAAGATTTTCTCAAAGATGGTGACCTGTTATATAGTTTCTCTGCTTTATAGCTATTTTCATTTAATCAGTCTTATTATTATTTTCTTAATCCCATATCCTTTCTTTATTCCTCTAAATTTTTTCTTTCCTGAAGTTAGTTATCAAAGGGTGATAATTATCGTATGAGCTGCTACTCAAGGTGATTACACCATCAATTAATGTACACTGATTGTACACCAGAATGACCAACTTCAACTCCATGACATTCCATAATTTTGACTTTATAGCATTTCCTGAAAATCAGAATATTTTGTTAAGCCAATAACATTTTCCATAAGCCTTTCCCAAAACACAAGGGTAAATTATTGAGTGACCATCTTAAAAATCATCATTGAATGAAGTGAAAAATAAGCATGGATATGATGGTAGATAGATTGTGTGGGAAGAATATACTTTGCCTTTCAATGAAACCAAAATATAACTTTGTCTGGACAAGTTCAATAAAAATAATTTGCACTTCTGCAGAAAAATAAATTGATTATCTGCTGCTTCTGTGGCTTTCTGATTGAAAGTATCAAGGACCCTCATAAAGGTTTGAGTTGCATTAAATTAAAATGTCTTCCATTAACCTTTTTCATAGTCAAAGTAAGTGTACCTGTGGAAGAATCAAAATATGGAGAAGATGGCCCTTTTGTTTAAATTGAAAAGGGTTGTAGACAGGGTGAGAAGTCAAAACATATTTTATACTTGAAAGAGATTTGAAATTAAGATTGTGCATGCTTTAAAATGCAGATACTGGTTGGCTTCTATGCATGCTGCCTGAAACTAGATCTTTTCAAAACTAGGTTTCATTCACCTTATTTTGTTTCCTAAATGTTCAATACTGAACACTACCTAAACCAATGCTACATGAATCCTTAAAAGTAGTATCCAGTTAGAAATTTTTATTGGTTTGAAAATTAAAAGTGTAGAAACTACTAGTTTGAAAATCTTGTTTTTATAAACTAAGTCTATTATTACTATTCATTCCTCTCCTGTATCTTGGTACTTTTCCTTTATTACTTCTCACTGGTAAAAATCTTACAAAGTTTGTGAGCATCTTGTTTAAACCTCACCTAAACTTTTACCAGTCCATAGATTTGAAGATGTGTTATCAGTAATCAACCTGATCATTACTGCATTTCTTATCAGTTACATTAGTAATTCTCAGATGCTGTCAAATTGTGATCTTGTTCACCACAAGTCATCAGCTAAAGTGAAACAAAATCTTCTGGTACTGCAGATCCTAACACCAGTTATTAGTTGACTTTTAAATGTTAACAAGGTTTGTCCCAGAACGATACATCATTACTTTATAAGGGAGCCAATATTTTCATTGTCTAATAATTACTGCGCTATTATATGCTTTGTTTTGGGTGGTATCTTGCACACCACAGAGTTTGTATGTGTTAATATTTCTCTAAATTCACATGTGATCATTCTAGGAACTGTGAGCAGCCATAAGGAACTGGATGTTCAAACAGGTTAGAAATCTGTTTGCAAGTAGTTTGTTAACGGAGATCCTACCACAACTTCAGGCACACAAGTTGATACACCTAAATTCAAAGTATAGACACACTGGGCTCCCTGTAAAGTCAATAGAATGAAAAAGGAATTATCCAATTAAAGAGTCATACCTAATAAGGAGAGCACTATAGTTCTAACTCAGGTACTTCTGTCAAATGCCTAAAATTAGATGAAATAAAACTGGCCTTTGCCTGGTATATATCACAACTGTCACAAATTTGTCTGTACTCTTCAGATTTGAGACTTGTATGATTTGAAAAATTAGAATTGCATGACTCCAGTTTTTGGTCAGACATTTTCTCACTGTTAGTAGTATTTTTTTAGTTCTTTCAATATTTATATTCAGTACTCCGGTATGCACAGGAGTCTAGAACAAAGATAGTGTGAATTCAAAGGTAATAAAATTACCCTTCCACTAGTAAAATGCTAGATGGTGACTTAAAAGATTCAGTAATTAAAGGAAATAGACTGAAATATTATTATGTTTTCTTTTTTAGCATTCTTTTTGCAGATGTTAAAGGATTCACCAACCTTTCCACAACTCTGTCAGCCCAGGAGCTGGTCCGAATGCTGAACGAACTCTTTGCCAGATTTGATCGACTAGCACATGTGAGTTAAACACAATTTATTTCCAGAAAAACAAAATTAATTCCATGTTTGGGAGGTTTGGGAAATACCCTCTGATCACTTTGAACAATATATATCCAGATTCTCCCCACAGGGGTTTTATATAGCAATTGAGATTGGAAGACACTGGCAAAGTTACATGAAAGATGATGAGGTCTGATAACAAGTGGAAGCTGAGGTTATCATCAGAACTTTGGGCTTTTTTAGTGCTGGACAGAGAATGGTATGAAAGCAGATCACCTACCACAGCTTCTAAGGAAGCTTCATATTTTGGATCTTTGCTGGATTTTTTTTTATTATTTTTTTTAGACCATAGGTATATTTTGTCTTTTCTTCTGCTAAGTGAGGAAGGTTAAAAGACTGATTCATTTAAGATCATCTAGTCAGTTCCCACAGTCATTGCAGTGGTTAGTTACAAGAAGGGTTTACAGTCTTTAGGCTGGATTCTATCTAACTCAACAATGAAATCAATTAAACACAGCAGAGGAAATTATTACATCAGGAAAATTAGTTGCGACTTAATTAGCACTGATCAGAAAAAAAGTGAAGTACAAAAATACAAGCAGAATATGCTCAGTTTTGCTAGGCTTTTTTTTTTCATGTTTCTTTGGTCAAAATTTAATTTAATATGGCTGTCTTTAGGTGTCAATATCTGAGCTGACTAATGAGGTTTCTTAGAGGAGGCAATGAGGTACATTTCATGGAGTTTATATTATCATTTATCCAGCCAAATGTAGGTATATACTGTGGGAAAATGTTAATTGCACTGAATATCATAGACAATGTTACCTATTTACTATAAAGGGAACCTAAAGTGGCTTGGTCTGATGTACAGATTTGCACCCCTCACTGGCTTTTATACATTTCTGAATCGGGGTTATGGGGTATTTGTACACGTATTGCATGGTATCAGTAAGATCCTTGTGCTTTTCTTTCAGCTTGTACATTGAAGTAAAGAAGGGCAAGACTTCCATAATTATTGAAATTTCTTTTGATTCAGCTATTTTTATCTCAAATTGCAATCTGTTTTCTCCTGTACACAGTGATGCCATAACTCATTGCCTGGGCAGTGTCAAATGAGTAAATGCAAACTACCATATTTTATTTGCAAACAGAAAGCCCCCATTAGGTCTGATCTACATTGTAAACCAAGCCAGGTGAAAGAATTACCTCAGTCCTGTCTTTTAGAAAGCCTATAGGAGTAATGTCTGCTTTTGTATGGCTTGACAAAAATAGGTACTTGAACTGAAGAAGCATATTTTACACCAAATAAAATGTATGTATGTTGCAGAAATATTTTAGGAAGACTATGTATATAAAATGCTTTTATTGCCTTGCTTTACACGTCAATTTTGGCTAGCATTCATGATCATTAACCGTATTTTGTAATCACTCCATAAGCTATATTTAACCAATAGTGGTTTTGTATAGAATGACTATATCCAGTAAAGGGGTTAGGAACAAAGAAGGCAATTACATTTAAAAGTCTAATCCAGTGAATCCTCCTTCACTGGCCACTTAACCATGAAGTCAACTTCCTGCTTGTTTTTTTGTTTTTTTATTTTTTTCAATTCATGAGAACTGAAAATGTTGCTTCTTCAAATGCCTTGACATTTTTCCCCTTCTCTGTGGCTTTTCATGCATCTCTTACTTAAACCTTCTAGAAATCTTTCTCTTGCAGTTCTAAATTCATAAATCTTCATGGAGAACATTGAATAAGCTACACAATAGTAGGTCTCCCAAAAATATAGGTGAGTTTATTTGAAAGAAACAGTAATAAATATCTCATTCTGTCTTACATAGCCAAGAATTTCTTATCCAGAAATCTGTGATTTGGGATGAAAGAACATGTGTGTCTGCAAAACGTCATTTTCAGGACAATCACCTCTCAAGTGAATGTCCCAGCCATTAAATTCCAGACCTAGGCTCCTTCATGCATTTCCTTTCCTAGTCTGGGAATTTGCTTCTCTTTCTAACACATCATTGATTAGACTAATCCACTGGTCTAGAACAATCCTCAGAAAGGTGGAAGACACAGGAAGAACCACTGCAGAAATTGAACAGATTTTGCCTAAAAAGATGAGAGTGATATGATCAAGAATAATTAAAATTTAGTAAAAAGAAAGATATTTTGATTGTGTTCCTTCTTTGTGGCTTCTGTGACCTCGATCTCATAATATCTGTGTGATGCCCTGACAATAGAGATGCCTAACAGAGAGGAACCTCTCTCGCTTCCAGAGAAAAGGTTTGGTGTTTCTGTTCAACTCAAGGAGACAAATTCTCCCTCTGCACTTTTCAGGAAACCAAGACTCCACACTGGACTCTTATAGAGGGGACCAGCTGAATGAAATAAAAGGGTCTAAATCTTATATTGAACTTTGCCTTTTCCTCTGGAAAATTTTGGAAATGGACACTGAGTGGTTCTGAATTTCAAGGACTTATGAATTACGTGGATCAACCAACCTACCCATCTGATATTGCATAAATCTTTCACACCCGGTAAAGGTGTGTCTTTTGGGAAATTCCTGATCTTCATCTGAATGCAGCAAGAGATGGTCCTGTCTTAATACTTGTCCATCTTGGTAGTATATTCCAAGGCCTTAACACTTGCACTGTTTATTCAGTATGGGTTTTTTCTCGTTTGGTTTTTCTTACTTCAAACTACATCCATTGGTTCTTGCTATGGCCTATCATTCCCAGACAAAAGAACCATCTTGTAGCCACTGACTTCCTCTGGGAATGCATCTGGATGCTTTGATCAAGAGGCTTCTCAGGTTTCCTATTGATTAAAAAAACAGACCAAACTCATGGCAAGGTTTTTACTCTGTAAGATTTATTCTTTCAAATAATTTTGGGGACTGCTTTTCTGGAACACCTCCTCTTTTTGAGTATCCCTTTTATCCAGTGTTCCTGGACTAACCTCCATGACTGCAGTGGAAGCAGATCATCACCATTCCTCCTATTCTCTCTTTCCTCCATCACTGTCCAAATGCCATATACATTCTGAATATACAGTAGTGATAACACTATTGTAGCAAAAAATATTATTTTGGGGATGTCTGCATGGTAATTACATAATTTACTGGTCTTATTCCTTTTGTAAATAGTATTAGCAATAGTTTCCTACTTGCTTGTAAATCCTCTACAGGACTTTTGGAAAATGGTCCTTTCAAGGCCTCCCTAGAAGGATCTTACACTAAGGAGGATTATACAATCACATTTAGATTTCAGATCACTTAACTGGTTCTTAATCAGCTCAACAAGAGTTATCATAACTCTTTAAAATATCACTCTTACTCAGACTCTTGGAGTTTGCTAAGAATTGCCATCAAAGCAAAGAGGTCAATTGCAGAAAGCCTGAGGCAGTTTCTTCAGATTTTAAGGGAAAAAAAATATAAATCCTTATTTGCTTCCAAATAAAAGTATTAAATTATAATCTCATATAAAGGTTTGTTAGATCTGCTTGAGCATCTTATACTAATAATATGATATTAAAGAAGACATTTTCACATCATACTGAAAAATGTAATTTGGCTAAGTTTCTTTTTTCTCTTAGTAAGTTTTATTGAGCAGTACAGAAGTAATGAGAACTCTCTGCTTTTTTCTTTAATCTTCCCTAAGTTATATCAAGTTTTGTGGCATACATCCATGTATATAATTAATAACAAAAAAATGCATTATATCTTGTCATTACGACAGATTACTCTGGACAAAAGTTAGAACTCAGTTCAATATGTATTCCAAGAAAAAAATGTAATAATATGCTACATACAGCTACTTCCCATTTCTAATCACTCTGTAATATTTGTAAAAGATTTATAGTTATTAAAGAGAAAAGTGACATTTACAAAATAAGAAAAATAAGCTGGCATAAAACAGAACTGAAGAAAACATTTCCTTATATCTACTTCATCTAATGAAAGGCCTAAATAGAAACTTAATTAATATTAATACTTTCCTTGGCAGAAATTGTAAGAAGAGAAGGGAAATAACATGACATTAATGACCTAAAAAGAGTTCTGCCTTAGTGAAATAATAGTTATTTTTTATGTTTGTTTTTCCTCTGCCTTCTCTGCAGTACTAGATGTCAGCCAATACCATGATTTAAATTATAACATTTCAAAATTCATCTACACTCTTTGTAGATTCAGTTTCAGATATGACAAAGAGGAAAGAGTAAAACCCTAAATAAAGGAGCTTATTAAAAGACTGAAGGGGCTTTGTTTATCTTTTTCTAAGGAGGTAATCTTCTGTAACCTTGGTTAAATTGTCTCCTGTGATGCTGTAGGCAAGCTGTTAAAAGTTCCTTCAATCTTGTGACTGCTGTTTCCAGGGGTGGAAACCAGCCTGGCTTCCAGGCTCCACAAGAACACATCACCCCAGGAAAATACCTGCACCTTCTGCTATCAGGAAGGGAAGACTGGAGGGTTTTGAGGGCTTTTCTGTTTCCTTGATAAAGACACTCCCATTGCAGAGCTTTAGTGTCCCAGGCCACATTTCAGCTCTGAGCTAGCAGTGCTTTGTTCCATGGTGAAATTATCTTCAAGCGTGTATTCCACAGGATTCCAGAGACTTCCTAAAACACCCTGTTTAAACATATATGCCAGATGTGAATTTTCTTCATGTGTATATATTTGGGGTGCTGTAGCAAGAGGCAGTTTCTGGATTATGAGTATGCAAATATAATGTTTAGCTCATTATAAAGACATTGTATGAGTTTATAGTAAAGGGATAGAGACAATGTTCTTTTTGCAGTGCTTAATTCTGAGGTGTTTTTCCTCCCAACCAGTGTCAATAATTAATTGTCTAATACTAATGAATAAACAACCTTTTTCACAATATTCTCCCTACATTTACAGTTTTTCAGAGGGTAAAGAGCCAATCAAAAGACCGAAAGAGTCAAATAGACCCTAGCCCAGAAAATACTTTTAGAAGTCATAGTGTATAGGCTTTTTATGGGGAAAAAAAAAAAAAAAAAGTTAGATGAAAATGACAGATTAAACATATTATTTCTTAAATTTTCCCAGTGATTTATAAATTAAGAATTATTCAAATTCAACCTCCCCCAAAAAGAAGGCCCACTCTGTGACTAAATTGGGATTTGAATTAAATTAGTCTTCACAACTATATTCTTGGGAATTCTCCAACTCATCCTTAATAGACTCACAGAATAATTAAAGTTGGAAAAGACCTCTAAGATTAGCCATTTACCTAACACTTCCAGGCCCACTTCTAAACCATGTACCTAAGCAGCACATCCATGTGTCTTTTAAAATAGCTTCAGGATTGACAATTCAACTGCTCTCCCAAGCAGCCTGTTCCAATGCTTGGCAACCCTTTAGATGAAGAAATTTTACCTAATATTAAATCTAAATCTCTGCTGGTGCAACCTGAGGCCATTTCCTCTTGTCCTGTCTTTTGCTGGGAGAAGACACCGACCCTCACCTGGCTACCACCTCTTTCTTGGCCACTTGGGCACAGCCTGGCTCATGTTCTAATGTTGTTGACCAGTGTCCCATGTACCTGAAGCAATTAAGTTCTAGAAACTCCTAAGAGGCAGATTTTCCATGGAGAATTGTTCCTGCCTTGGCTAGAAAGAAACACCTTGAATCTTTCACATGGGGATTTCTGTCCCTGAAATCACTTAAAGCATAGTCTTCTAATTAACATGAGCTGGCAAGGCAAATTGCTCACCAGACACAACAATCAAAGCAGTTTTCTTCTACAGTTTGTCAAGGAACAAAGCTGTTGATATATTATAAAATTCATTCACCAACATGCCTCAATTCCTTCTGCAGCATGAGAGACTCAAACATTTTTTCTGGCAGCACAGAGAAATTCTAACCACGCCATTATAGGTTATTCTAAAGAAAAAAAAAGCACTCCTTATATGGTAAATTAACAAACGTAGAAAGTGTTTAATATAGGGCCATACTTACGTATTCCCTAGCTCAGGCAAATGAAAGATTGACATATTTTTCTCTTTATATATATAAAAATTAGAAGCAATCTTTGTAACTGTGTACCATATCTGATCCTTTTTGCCTGCATGACCAGGCTTGAGAACCCCCCTCCATCTGGCTCTTTCAAGGTCCCAGTTCTGTTTTCCAAAGTGCCAGAGCTGCAGTAGAAGGAATTTGGATGGACCTCTCACACCAAGCCCCCCTAAAACAGACTGCTGATTAAGAGCTCTGGCCTAGCCCCCATTCATGCTGAGAAATGAGGTTTATCCAGGTTTCCTCTGCCTTTGGCACAGGTTTCAGGAACTGAGCTATTGCACACAAAGGCCAAGTCCTTTCCTCCTCCCATTCTGGCTGCCTTTTAAAAGAAGACTTATGTGTATGACTTCTCTTTGTTCTGTAGTTCAGTTGCAGTAAATTTTCATCCCAACGTTTCAAACTTTTAGCTTGAAATTATAAGAATTGCAAAAAAATTTTTACTTTTCTGTAGTCTGTTCGCTATCCTATGGGGTTCCCTTCAAAACTAGGTGAAATGATTAATTCAGCACCGTCAGAATTGAAAAAGTGGCATAGCTTATAAAACAAAATCACTTTTTTCCCTTGTCAGAAATCTAGCTCAAGGAAACAAGAAATATTAATGAAGTCTCTGACTGTGTCTTTCAGTAACTTGGTATTTGAGCAACTCATTTCTGCAGCTCCACTTTATGCCAATTTGCTTTGCTTCCTTTCCAGTCACTAGGGGTTTATTTAATAAGCTCAAACATAAATCATTCACCACATACGAGGTAATTATTTATGAAAAATCTGCATATTTTCTTTTTCTCTGGATTTAGGTGAATTGGAAAAAGGTTTCCTATCAAATGCCACTGAATTAATCTAGAATTATTATTAAAAATATTTGTGTGTTTGAGTCTGTTCAATATCTGCAGGCAAAAATTCTGATTTAAATTGATCTTGGAAGAATCGGTCCCCTTAATCTTCCACTTGCAGCAAATGAAAAGCTGCAAATAAGGGGAGAAAAGAGCCCCTATTTGTGACATGCTGAGATTTTAATAGATCCCTTCAATAAATGCTATTAATGAATGAGTATTGGAAGGGGTGTGAGGCTGATGGATGCTGATGTGAATATCTGTATAATATCAGCTGTCATTCACATGCCCAAGGACAACTTCTAGAATTGCATATGAAAAAGGGAAGAGGAATAGAATAAATTAAAGAGGAGATGATAATAGCCTCACAAATGTAAGGATTTAACACTGTTGTGAAAAATATTTCCTGTATCAAAGTTCCTGTATGACAATTTTCTCTTATTTAAACAATTTACTAATTTTACAGTTTCTTCATACATATTTAGATTTTTTTCATTCATTTTCATGTAATATCAACTTGCCACTCTTAGATACCAGTGCAGTGAGATGATTTTAGGAAGTGGACTTGAGATCTACAGTGAGAGGAAAATCTTGATTGCTACTAATATCATTTTATACCACTGAAAAGTGACAAAACTCAGCCTCTGGTTTAAAACTAGAGCATGGCTGCCCACACTATCCATGTATCTAACCTTTATGACCTCATACAACCAGACTTACAAAGCCTTGACTTTAAACTGTAGATGTGATTAAACCGGTGAGTTATCTGAGGGAATCTCAGGAGACCAGGCAGTTCTACTCTGCCAAAGGCAGACACCATTAGCCCCCTGTCCTTCTTGAGAGTCATTGAATTATCTTCCTCTAGATGAAATATTTCCAGTGATAAAAAGCCCGTAGTTTACTTTGGAAATTAGTATGATGGGAATAATTAGGAAAGAATAAAAAATGCAAAAGCAATGTAGTAAGGCTGTAACACAGATCACATTTAACAGTCATAATTTGATTAACAGGGAAAAAAATATAGGAAGACAGGGAGTCATTTAAAAGCTCCCTGTGGTTTCTTATGCCAGTAGAAACACCTTGCTTGACCCTGCAATGTTCCACAGGACAAAAATCTTATGTCATATTTGTTAGTCCTGTGTGGGTGTTTCACATACCCAGGGTCTTACAGATACATGGTGAGTTTAGATACAGAGAGCTGAACTGAAGCCTGGCCAACTGCTTTAGCTGAGAGCTGAATTTGTCCCCAGGCTTCCCTGGCTGCCTTGCCTGGCTCTCCTTGGGCTGCAATGGCAAGCTGCACTGCTGGCGGGCATAGGGACCCCTGACACAGTCACCTCCGTGCGGATATTGCACTCCCGAGATGATTTCCTGAGCTCTGGCAAATCAGCCAGGTGACATCACATGACAAGGAAAAGAAAAGATTCATAGTAGTTGAATGGGTTTCCTGTGTCACGCACATGCACTGATATTTGCATATATCAGACCCTCGTTAGCAGATCTTGCCTTGCGTTAGGATTCTTATTCTTACAAAAAGCACATCCCTCTGAAGTCTTCTGCTTTATTCTGAATTTCAGGAAGGTGATGTAAGTCTCATCTGAATTTGCTGGAATTAGCACTTTATCCAGTTTATGTGAGGCATTGAGAATCAAACAACAGTCATCCTATTGCAGACTACGGTCTTTAACTGTGCTGAAATAAATTCTCACTTAATAGGGGTTTCCCATAAATCAGATTGGTATAATAAATATTGAAGTTTAAAACATAATTAAAAAATTAAAATATAATAATAGTTGAGATATATATTTCTTCTTTCTTTTCTTCTAGTCTTTCTTTTCTAAACATTTACTGTTTTTCCCTTTTTTCACTCTATTCTAGTATGAGGTTATTATTTGTAAAGTATTTTTAGTGGCTGAATAGAGTTAAGGCTCTACCTTTCGATTTATTCCACCTCAGTCAAACCAATATGATATTAAACACGATCCTTTTACTTTGTAGATGTAAAAACAAACATCACTTATAGTAAGAATCAGTTGAATGGGACCTTTAGAAAAGCCAGGGATCTCTAGAATCTGTGGTTTATATCTTCATCCCTGCCTTTTGTCTAAATGAGGAGCAGAGAGAAGCTTAAGGAAGCCCACTTACTGTTTGACATGCACTTATCTATGCCATTGAGTCCTACCTACTTGTCAGTTAACTGTTATGTTTTGTAGTTTCACTCTCTAGCTAAAAAAAATAAGTGGAAAATGTAGTAAAATCGGATTTCTAATAATTTCCATTGAGAGGAAAGTATTAAAAAAAAAAAGTTGCTTTGTTGGGGCTTAGGATATACAATTTCATTTGAAACCATATGAAAAATTCTCAGTGTTCTTGTGTAGGTCTGCAGATGGGCTGAAAAGAAGATCCTGAGAAAAAAGGAGAGTTACATATTAATTTTGACATTTTAGAAGCCTGAGTTCAGTCTGGAATTTTGTGTGAAACTTGGATAGCAAGGCATTGTACTCTGAAAGGCAGAACTGGTTTTAGCTGGAGACTCAACCAAAGCTTCAAGCACAGTCAGTTCCTACTGATTGTTTAAGGAGATTTTAGGGTGAATCAGCTTTCTTTGGCCACGTGCCCAGAGCAGATTTTTCCCTTGCTGGCATGCTCAAGGCTTCAGCTGACTTCAAAAAAAGCTTTGGGTGTGTAGGTTCTGTGTGTCACTCCAGGATTGTGCAAGGCTTGTCTGAGGTTGACTGAAAGACTTCATTCTTCCTAAGCAAAACTTTGAATGGAACCCATACTTGATTCCTGGGAGAATCAATACTTACAACTGCTCCTAGACCTGCCTTAAATTTTTCTTTTTAAAGGTCTGCCACTGCAGCCTTTACTGATTGATTATTAATATTAAGCTCAGTGTAGTATTTCATATTTCAATGAGTCTCCATCATAAAAATACTTCTTTGACACAACCTGTAATATTCTCTACTCCTGTGCATTGATTACCTCCTGTGAGCTTCCAACCAGCAGAATACATTGGGCAAATTTACAGGTAATCATGGTCTCAGCTGGTGGTCTGGGAACTGCAAAATTTCAGCAACTCAGGTATTTCTGATCACTAGAAAAAGATCTTCTAAAATAATGATCAAATCACACAATAATGTTCTGTTTCAGTATATAATGATACTGTATTTGTATGTAATTTCAGTATGTAATGATAATGTATTTTAGAAATGAAATTCACTATTTGGTCATAGGGTAAAGGATGTCAATAGCTGGATGCCAAAGGAACATCGTGTATCCCAGCCTGAGCTTCTTTGAGACCCTTGCCATGCAGACACTTGATCAGTTCCTATGGCTGTTGGGAATACTTGACTGTGACTGTGGAAACTTTAGGTGGGAAGGGATTTCAGTGGGAGGAAAGAGGTTTTTCATTTATTTCCAATGTAAAAAGTGGACAGGAAAACATACCCTGGAGGAACATAGCCTAAATTGGGTTATTCATTATCTCAGCTGGCATTTCTGAATTCTTGGCCTATGTTCCACCTAGCTCTGATAAAACCTTTCTCCTCATCAGCAAGGACATCTCTAATTAGCATAAA
This sequence comes from Acridotheres tristis, assembly GCA_037013685.1. Taxonomy (NCBI): domain Eukaryota; kingdom Metazoa; phylum Chordata; class Aves; order Passeriformes; family Sturnidae; genus Acridotheres; species Acridotheres tristis. The sequence goes on along the minus strand of CM072886.1, from coordinate 141,103,421 downwards.
AGAAAAATCACTATATCTTTTTTTGCTGCAAATGTAAAGGTACTTTATTTCAAAAATGATATAAATCACAATTATACTAATGTCAAGCAGGAAATATCCAGAAACAAGATGGGGGGTTGGCTGGTTTTTTAGCAGTAATTTTTCAACCACTTTTACTTTATGAAATTATGAAAAAATATGCAAACATTTTCTTTCTCTTTGATGCATTTGTGCATAGGAACATCATTGTCTCAGAATAAAGATCCTGGGGGATTGTTACTACTGTGTGTCGGGGCTCCCAGAACCTCGCCAGGACCATGCACACTGCTGTGTTGAAATGGGACTCAGCATGATCAAAACTATCAGGTAATGCCTTTTTCTCCTCCTGGTTCATTGTATCTGGCAGTGCTCTGAACTTCTTACCCGAGAATGCTGTCACTGGAAAAGTAATTATTCTGTTGGTTCAAAAATCTCAGCATTATCACTGTGAAAAGGACAGGACTTTTTTGATCCACGTAATGATGGGAACAGCTACTAAAATGATTTTATTAACCTTTTTTAACCTGTCCTACTTCAGAGATGTAGCACAATAGCTGTGTGAGCACTGAGAGGTTGCACAGCCCTTGGCAGTTCTCACTTTGTATTGTTGTCAATTTCGAAAGGCGACTGAAGAGGAGGAGTCTGAATTGCTTCCTATAATAAAATTAAACGACAATATAAACACAAAATAGACAGCTTTGGCTAGCCTTTAGCTTGGAAACTAGCTCATAGACAAACTCATAAGTACTGAGATTTTCCAGATGAACAAATTTTACCTGCTAAATTAGGTTCTTGCTTAAATTCACATATGCTGGAAGTGTTTTAATGAAGGAATGTGTTCCCATCATGTAAATATAATTATGTTGCTGTTAGATTATTGTATTTTAATGCAATTACAATTACTAACAATCGTGTTTCAGCAGCCTGTGGGTAGAGCTTGTCCAATGAGTTACCATGATATTGGCTGACATCTAATACTCTAAGAGAAGTTTTGTGCATCCTTTTGAGAATTATGAGTTTTTACCAATATAACTCATCAATAAACAAATTACTGAGTTTCTCATATGCAAATACTTTTTCTGTTGTCTTCCCTAAAACAGTGTTGCCTAACACGAGCACTCCTCCCTTTCCCTGGATATTTTGCTGTCCAATCTCTGTCTGCTTCTTGTCCAGACCTCTTTGTCCCTTTTATCTGGGTCTGTCTCATAACATACATCAGACAGTTAATACACATTGCAGCTGCATTACTGAGCTCTTAATAGAGAAAGAATTTGACTAAAATTAATTAATGGAAAATGTAACTGAATAATGATTATGCAACAGTGATATCTAAGAAGGCTGGATTCAATTATCACAGACTAAATGTTGAACAAAGTAATCAATACTTTGCTTCTGGAATCCCCACAATGAAAGTGAAACATTACTTAGAGAACAGAGATGAAAAAAATCTACCTGTATTGTTAAAACTTTTTGGATACACACATCAGATCTTTTTCATTTCCTTGGTAAACACCACCTGCAGATAACCCATTGTAAGACCTTTTTTTTCTAAGATAGTAAATTTCTCTCCATCTCCTTACACATGTGGAAGCCTGTAACATCCCATGCCCTTCAGTGAACAGGGTCTTGAGGGCAGTAATCCAGTAGAAATGGTGCTCTATTTTTAGTATCTTAAATGACAGCTACAGTCAGTTGGAGCCGTGACACCAAAGTCCATCAGGACTTGGGTCATCCATCGTAGACTAATTCAGTTCAGATTACCTCCAATTTATTTGATAGTCCCAGTATCTGATTTTCTGTCTATGCAATGAGGATGGTTCTTCCCCCAGGCTTTTCTGGTCAGAGTATAGGAGCCTGATGTTGCTTTTCTTAATATGTGTTTATACAGTTCACAGGGAGGACCAATCCTGCCATGGAATATTAGAAATATTTCTCTCCACATTTCTGAGAGAACTTGGAGTTATCTACAGTCTATTAATTAGAATTAAAGAAATAGATATCTCTCACAGATAAGATGAAAAAACCACCCTCTTTATAAAAGTGAGTTTTTCATCATATTGGTCCCCACAGAATTTTACCATATTTAAAACGTGATGGAAATTATATTTTGATGATTAGAAAATTTTTATCTTCCTCAGAAGATTTCAGAAAGTAAATATTTTTTAAGTCTAAAATTTTAAGGTGATGATCCAAGATATGAGAAACCATCGTTCAGATTTGAGAGCTGCATTGAAGTTATACAAACATTTTTCTCCATTGACAACAGGTGGTTGGGAATGTTGGACTGATCAGTACAACCCTTCTGGTGAGGCAGGGCCCAGAAAAACCCTGTGATCTCAGGACACCATTGCTGAATACTCATTATATTGTCCTTGATGACTCCATGGTCAAAGGCAATAGAACAAGAATGTCAGATCCATTCATTGCACAACATGTAAAATAAATCTACATGGACAGATTGTCTCACAAGGGACTTCTGAGTGTCTTCATATAGCTCATATCCATACAGCTAAATTGTTAATTTATTGTTAATTGTGACTCTACAACTTTAAACTTGAGTCTTGCAGCTCCACTATTATTTTTGCAGATGAAAGGAACTTTTCAGAACTCAACAAAATAATTCAAGATCATTATTTTCTCTGTAATGTTTTCTTGCATCACCATGCTTTGTAAATAATCTCATAAAAGAAGCACTATTGTTGGTATTCCAATCTGTCTTCTTGTTATTTTCTCCCTTAACTGTTGAGAACAATTAATGGGCAACTTTTAACCACAGGAAGATTCCATGGAATCTGATATTTACTCCAAAATTAAGGCAGTTTTGCTCCACTACATTTGGCATGAGAAAAAATCCTTACTCCATCTGTACTGCAAAATCCACGGACCTGTAAATTCTATTTAGTTGCTGGAAATGTGAATTAAAGTAAAAAGCACAACCTCTTCAATTGTATTCAGCTGGTTTTCTCATTCAGCAATAACTCTCATTGTGTTTCATTGTATTGTATCAATGCCTGTTTGTACTGACTATTGATGGAAATGGAATTCGAGTGGAATATTTAGTCACCAGATGATAATGTTTCATTTCAATAATTATCATTCAAGATAAGTGCTTGTCAGGGATAACACCACCTTCTCAAATGTCCTTATTCCTAAAATCTCTGTGACTGGGAGTAGAGGGGAAGGGAGATTGTATGAGACTGAACTCCTCAAGGACTCACTTTCATAGGGTAATGATGGAAATGGCACAATATATAACAGTGGAAATTCAAACAAACCTTTGTGCTGGTATATTTGTTTGATAAATCTAGGAGTCCTGAGTTGTTTCATTTGTTGGATCATTTCCCACTAAGAACCATCTGAAAGAGTAACTATTATGACAGAATAAATGGTCCCAGCATGCAATATAGGCTAAACTCCAGAAATTAAATAACAGCTTGTCTTCATTAAAAGTCTGTAATTAAGTACAAATATTAAGGCAAATTCATGAGAAAGGGAAAAAAGGGAAAACCAAAAAAACTCAAACAAAACCCACAACTAAAAGTACATCAATTATTTCAGATGACTGACTGCCCTGGCAGGTTTCCTGCTTTTAGCATGAAAAAGCTGTTTTTAAAATCATCTGTTGAGTATTAACAAGAATCATGAAGTGATCAATTCTTATTAAAGTTACTCAGCCAGTAAAAGAGACAGGAATTGTTTTCATATTCTATTATTAATAAATTATTTAATTATATAATTACATATTAATATCATTCATCCAGTTCTGGATTCCCTCCACAGATTATTTCTCCTATAATCTACAAGGCTTTGCCTATTGCAGTGAGCTATGATTCACAGAAGAGATGATGCATTCACAAACCCAAAAACTAAGATTTAACTTCATTTCTGTGTGGTAGAGATGAATGGATTCATGTACTTCTGCAATCTCTTTCCTTTGAATGCATCAAGAAACAGTCAAGGTCATATTGCAAAAATGGCATAGGAGTGTGTATATATATATACATAGATATATATGTGTATATATATAGGTATATGTATATGATTATATAGATTTTTCAAATGAAAAAACAAACTTATAATATTGTGTGTGGTGCCTTGTACTGTATTATTTTCCTACCCCTCATTGCGGAGCGACATAACAAAGAAGAATGCAGCAGTATTAGCTCTGCCCATGTAGCTACAGTTTCTGTCTGAACTCAGAGCAAGCCAATTATATCACTGATAGGTTTGACAACATGAAACTTCTCCAGGTAATAGTTTCTGCTTACATTAGATTCCAGTTCTAAATCCATGGTAAACTCATCCTGGTTCTATTTTAAACTGGCTCCTTGGGAAAATATCTACATAAATTGTAAATTCAACTTGTGTAAAGTTTATCTATGATGTGTAACACCCCATAAGTCACATTGCCTGCACTGTACCATTCAAAGTGTTCAGTAGTGTATCCTGTTACCTAGCTTTTTTAAATTAATGGATATTGTCTTCACAGGTATAACACAGTTCCCACAGTCACACTGAAAAGACGATTTACCTCACTTCATCTACTGTCTTGTCATATCTGTTCCAAAAAGCATTTGCATTCCTTTAGGAAAATTGGATAATTCTGTTAAGTTCAACCAAAATGTTCCCTTACATAACTGAACCTTATGGTCAAAGGACAGTTCAGTTAGCAGGAGACACAGGAGATCACTTGTCCATCTTTCTGCTCACAGCAGAGTCATCTGAGATCCTAACTTGCTTCAACCAGAATACATAGACTTTCATATTCCACCTGCATGAGGAAGATAATGACCATGTCTTGATGGGTAAATTGAACAACCCCAGAGAATTTTAGCCATCACTAAGAAAAAGTGGAAAAGACTGGCCAAATCCACTCTTCTTTTTTTTTTTCCATTTTGCTTCCAAAAAACAGGCAGTAGCATTCAAATTACCTACTAGAAATGGTCTTCATCATATACAAACCGTTGAATCTGGGAACAGGTTGTGAAAGGGCTTATTGAGAATGAAAAAGCATTCTGGGGTTGTTTTAAGTATCTCAAAGCATAGACAGTCTTGCACAGTTGACCTGGTCAGCACAGAGGCAGCCAGTGTGTCACTCTCAATCTGCAGGGCTTGAATTCCAGAGCATTCAGATTTTTAACAGCTACAGAAAAGGCTGAAAAGCAAATTTCTGACTTTTGGCTCACCTTCTTCATGCAAATAAGAAAAGTATCAATTAACACCACAAAAATCAAATATCCAGCAAGGAATGCTGACCAGAAGGAAATTACAAGATCCAATTAAAATCATTGAATTTTTTTATCTCTGGCTAGACTGAAATGAGATGAATGGCAAAAATAACACCAGTCACAGTCACCTCATCCTGGATAAGATACCAAAGCACTTCTGAGGCACAGAGGGCTGCTTTATAGATCATCAATAATGCATTAGTCCATGCACTTTGTCATCGTTATCTGCAGAAAGCCTGTAAAGTAGTTGAAGAAAATACTTTTTTTTTTTTTTTAATTAGAAGCTTCATTGACAGTTGGATAAATTTAGGAGAGAGAACTAGATGTGAAATACCAGAGCTTTTGCAAAATGATCTCTCTTAATTTTTTATCTCTACATTTCTTATCTAGTACATGATATTATTTATGAGAATTTTTTCTGAATAAGTTAGAACCACCACTATTGATGAAGGTGATCCAGGCTTTGCTATTTCAGGCTTTATTTTTCCTGTACCTGTATGTAAACAAGACCTCCTAAAGTATGTGGTAGTCTGGCTGCTAGGGAGTTGGATTTGACCATAATTAGGTCTCTTTCTTTACATAATTCAGAAATGTTTTTCAACCCACATCACTCCCAATTTTAAATAAAAAGAATAATTATAATTCCATGTCTTTTTGCATACTAACAAATCACCTCACCTTTAAACTTTTTAGTCTTTGCAGAGAATTTTTTAAATAAAGTAAACCATTTATTCCTTGTTCAGTTTAATATCTTACAACAGCACTTTTATGAAGACTATTGTTTCCACAACAGGTTCTCAACAGTTCTGCTTTCAGTCTTGTGTCACAAATAATAAAGCAATTTTAGTGAGACTAGATCACTCTTGTGCTTTCATTCATGTCCTGGATAGGGCTGTTCAAATATATTTCAACTGCCTGTGACTTCATGCAATCAAGTCCCCTTCTGCATTTTCCCACCTATCAGCACAGGAGCACATTGCTGTGCATGACAAGAGGAGGATGCAAAGACAGAGCCCTGCATGTGCACCAGCATTGCAGCAGAGAAACAGAATGTTCCTCAGCCAAAGAGTGCAGGCAGGAAGCCAAATCCACTCTGTGTGCTGAGGAAGAGCTGAGATCAAATAACCTGAGTGGCACATAAAGAGCTGCAGGGAGACTGTGAAAGACAGATAAGGCAAGGGGGAGGGAACCTTGGTTAGTGTCTGCAGTGCACTACAGGAGGTGGTGTGGACAGCACAGCTCTGTGAGGTTTTGGACAAATGCAGAAATCTTGTCTGGCTAATGGAGGATGCCAAAGCCTTCTCAAGCCATCACCACATTTTTATGACAAAAGAAAAGTTAAATCCAGCAATCCTTCGTGAGCTCTCTGGAAACAGAGGGACACATTGCTCAGTTGCACCACCACTGTTCTCTCCAGCAATACCTGCATGTTAGTTCTCACATAAGATACAAATACAAGACCACAATTTACAGGAATGGAATGGAATGGAATGGAATGGAACGGAACGGAACGGAATGGAATGGAATGGAATGGAATGGAATAGAACAGAACAGAACAGAACAGAACAGACTAGAATAGAATAGAATAGAATAGAATAGAATAGAATAGAATAGAATAGAATAGAATAGAATAGAATAGAATAGAATAGAATAGAATAGAATAGAATAAGCAATTTTATTTAGAAGGGGTCTACAGTGACCATCTAGTCCAACTGCCTGCCAATTCAAGGGTCACTAAAGTTAAAGCATGTTAAAGACATTGTCCAAATGTCTCTTGATCATGAGCTTGGGGCATCAATCACCTCAGCAGAGAGCCTGATACACTGTTTGGCCAAAGCTGTGGTAAATAAATCTTCCCTAATGTCCAAGCTGAACCTTTACTGATGTAGCTTTGAGTTATTCCCATGCACCCAGTCACTGGATCCCAGGGAGGAGTGCTCAGCATCTCCTTCTCTCCTTCCCCTTCTCGGGAAGGCGTTAGAGAACAATGAGGTCACATCTCAGTCTCCTCTTCTCTAAACTAGACAAACCTAGAGCCTTCAGCTGCTGTCACAGGACATGACAGTTGGTAAAATAAAAATGAAATTGGTAAAATAGCATGTGTGTCTATAAATGTATAGAGGAAGATTACATAAATATAGGCTATTAAAACATTTTATCAAACTTAAGCCCTTCTTATTGATTGCATTTTCAAATGAAAAGCTTTTTGATCAATTATTCCTCTAGATACATTTATCTTTTATTTCAAAAGAAGAAAATCAGATGTAAAATGAGAAATAATTGTCTTAGTCTGAACAAAAGGAAAAGGCAGACTGGGAAACGTGAGGAGTTGTGTGATAATTCCTCTGACAGTTATGAGTGTTAGTTTAGATATTTTTGTAGCATATAAAAATTCTTCAAAATAGATTAAAATCTCAGTGATCTCACTTCTGTTAGCTGTTCTCACAACATTTAAAGTGCTTTATTGTGGAGGAGTTGTTGTAAATCCCATCTTCCAGGGACGGGTAATTGTTTAATTTTGATATTTAAAGCCCTCTTGCTTGCATGCAATGAAGAAATTTGTAAATTAAAACGATAAGCTCTAAGTATAAGAACACAGATAAATTCCTTCTCAAAGCTCTTTTATTATTTTACAATCAACTATTTAAAACATTTTTCTCTTAGATATCTGAATTATGTTGGGTTCCTGATGTGATAAATAGGGAAACTACTATAGTGAGACTTATCACATGTCTGCCTTTCTCCAAGTTTTCATAATATGGAGGGAAGGGAAATAAAGATGAATTTCTTATTTTCAGTTTATCACATTTTTGTGCAACCAATTTCTCTCCATTTTAGAACTCCTTGTTTTATTTTTTCCCTTACAAACTGAGCTGATGCTCTGTTGCAACAATGAAAGCTCAAGTATTGAATGCAGTAAGAAATTTACCCTTTTCTCCTCTACAGAGGGTCTGTCAAGGTCATTTCTGAGGCATCTGAGGGAACTGTAGTTAACTTCAGAGCAGGGAAATAGAGCTGTTTATTCTTTGTCTGCTCTGTGGTGTGATCTTGCTGTGTTTTATTGACTTCAGTGACTGTAGAGATGAGCCTTTTACAGAGACACAGCAGGTTTGTAGACCTGCAGCAGCAATATGCTTTCCCTATCCTGAGCACACAGTTTAAAGATTAATGAACACAAACTCTAATACTATTTCTCGTGCAAACAGTTATTGTCAGACAAACAGAACTGGAAAAGCAATCTCTTAACAAATATGCTCATATCTGTTTATTTTTGAGAGGTGAAATGGTCTTCACCACCACAGAATGGACAAAACTGATTTTAAACTCATATGGTTATCATGACAGAGCAAATGGTGTTCTGGCCAAATCTAATGAAAATAAGTAACTCTGGAAAATCCCAATCAATAAAATAACATTTTTAAAAATTGAATATGAGTAACAAATATACAAGAATATTAAAGAATAGATAGGTTTGATGAAAATAGTTCTTGTTCCTGATTGTTTCATACTGCTCCTGAACCTTTTATAATTCCAAGCTAAAGCGCTCAATAAGTCCAACAGAACACTGCCATTCAGACATCTTTTTCTTTTTCTCTCTTTCCCTTTCTATCTAATTGGAATAATAAGTCTGCCACTGAGCCATGCATGCAATTAAGTGCTTAATGATAACCTGGCTTTTAGAATAATTTTATCACTACTTTTACCTTTGCTATTTAGAAAGTTCTCTCTACATTAAACAGGCTAGACTGCACTTTACAGCTAATTGACATAATATTTTGCAGCATACTCTTTTCATATGGAAAATTGTGGCATATATTTTCATAAGTCTCGTCTTTTTCTTTGTGTGTTTTGTTTAACAGATATGTCAGATCAAGAACAAAACATGACATTGACATGAGAATAGGGATTCATTCTGGATCAGTTCTGTGTGGAGTGCTGGGCCTGAGAAAGTGGCAGTTTGATGTCTGGTCATGGGACGTGGATATTGCAAACAAACTCGAGTCGGGTGGAATTCCTGGGTAAGGCAAAGTGTATTTCCCACAGTCAGAAAACATTGCCAGCACATTACACTGTTAACCTTGCCAAGAGATTAACTGTCTTACGTCGTTTCATCAACTATGACCTTTTTTTTTTTGCTATATTGCAGTTGGCAAGGATTAGTGAAGCTATAACCAAAAAAGGTAGAAATGGACAGCTTGTAGAGCCATTAGAACAGACAAGACAAAAATCTTTATCTTTCTTTTTAATCCTTGATTTTCTGGAAAAGATCATTTTTTGTTTTCAGCCTGCATAGTCCTCAGAAGCAGCCCAAATTTCCCAGTTAGATGTTGATTATGCATGAGATTTTCCAGGCTTCATTCTCTCACCTTTTTCATTCAAATGTTACTATGAGGGACAAAGCTATAATTTGTTTTATTTCATAGTGCACAAAATGTGGGAGGAATTATGTGTTCACACGTCAATATGCTAATAACAAGTTGTTATGAACAGTAGGCTCTCTAGGAAATCTTTTAAATAATTTGATGCTTTAGTAGATGTTTTGAGATATTTATCTTCACCTGTCTATATGTGAAAATGTATGGTTTTCCACTAAAAAAAAGCCTGGCTTTTTTCTGTGTCTGAGTGTCTGATGTGGCTGATTCACCTGAAAGTTGCATATTATTTCTGCCTGATATGGCACATATATCCTTCTAGTTTGGAAGATACAAATCCAAAACTTGAATTAACAGTAGTGATTGCAGGAATCTTCTGTTCACTTTCAGTTCCACCTGCCATTGATGAAAGATGTAGAAAAGATAACCTAGACAATTCCAATTTTAGCCATAGAATTTAGAAGCAATAGCAGCAGACATCTTTATGTGGAAAGAAGTCTAAGTGGTGCTGTCATCTTGAATGACAGAGATTTTAAGTCATCAAAACTGAGTCATGTGCTGTCCTCCTTACACACACATCAGGATCTGTCAGAGCTGTCATGTTCCCAGGAAACTGGAAGGAAATTTGCTTCGTATGTTGCAAATGTAGGCCCCTTCCACAGTTCTACATAGTAAACCTTTATTCTAATGTATATTCTTGGAATTAGCAGAAAACGAAATTCTGCATGCTCTGAGAACAATTTCTGTACTCTGCATATGTCACTCGTAAAAAATTTCAGAAAAAATTTTCGTTGCCTGCTGCTTACCCCACGCAATAGCCCCAGGTGACTGAGAGGATGCTTTGTTCACATGAGCAAATTGATCATCTAAGTTTCACCATCCACACCTGCAAAAAGTGGAGTCTATTGCTGCTAATGTGTGCAAGTCGTATGGCTGTTAATGAATAACCCAGAAAATGCACAGCCTTGCTGTGGATAAAAAGCCTGGCAGGTTTTCAGTCTGTCAGAGCAGAGTGATTTCCTGCATATCAGTGTGCCAGCAGAACAAAGCCTGTATGTGACAGCAATGAACCAAGTCCCTCAGAATAGCGATTTACATCAGTTTCCTAGTGTGCAGAGCAGATTTAATAGAGCAGTTAAGCTCATTTCAGCCTCTCCTTACTTCTCCCTGCCACCAGCATTCAAATCCCCTACTTGTTGTAATACCGAGGTCATTCCCATTCCTAGCTCAGCTCCACAGGAAAGCTGCCCTGGGGTCATGAGCAGTCCTGCTCTCACGGTGTAAAACAAGAGCAAAGATGAACTGCAGCATTTTCCTGAGGGCATAGTGGAGAGGCAGCTGAGGATGGGAAACATCCTTTCACCCAGTCTGAGAGCAGGAAAGAAGGACTCAGCTCTTTCCCTCAATGCCTGCATGTCCTCCTGAGTGCCCAGGAGCGTGGGTGAGGCAGGGAGAGATTGCACCTGGCAGAAGGAGCACCAGCCAGCAGCCCAACTGCTGTGGGAGAAGGTGGTTGGGAGCACTGAGAAAAAATGGTAATTTCTGGTTTTCTGAGAGTAAAAAATGTGTCCACAACACCTGCAAAGGAAACCTTGTAAGATTGTTATTTCAGTGACCATCTTCTGCCAGGATCCCATTTTCTAATAGTCTTTAGTTAGTGTATGTAGGTATTAATCTCCAGTACTGACTTGCATAAATCCTAGGTAATAATTAATTCTCAGTGATGTCTCAATGACAGGTATCATTTAACACTGTAGGCCTGATATGCTTTCAAGAGTATGTCAGGCAATACGTTTTGACTCCATTGCTCAGGTTCCCAATGTACTGTATTGGTGTAAAATTAAAAGATATTGCTCCACATTTTAAGTTTTTTTAAAGCAAGCAGTACAAAAGGTGAAGCCAGAAAATACTTATAATCTGCCAACTATTTATAAATGCCCATTTAAGGACATTACATCAATAGCTTTCTCCATACTAAGCTTAAAGCTGTTCATATCCTCATAATATCCATATTTCATGGCTTTATTACTCAACCTTCCTAAATATTAGTTGACTCTAAAGAGAGAGATAGTCATCTTGGCAACTAATGTCTCACTTTCTCTTTGTTTTGTTTTTTTTTCTTTTGTTTTAGGTTAGTACTTAAATAAATTTAGCATGTTTGGATTTCTTAGAGCTAGGAAACACATCTCTTTCTGAGAGGTCACATGCTTTGCTGTTTAAGTCCAGGCCAAAAGTTGATTATATTTGATAAACATTTTTACTGGGTTTTATCCTGAGTTTTACTATTTTTCACTACAAAATACTACCAATCTCTGCAATCATTATAACAGCATGAGTTTGGAAAGAGAAAGTTGCACAAAACTTGGGAAGAGGCAGGGAAGTTGAGACAGCTTAAAAAATGGCTGGGATACAAATTTTTGATCTTTTAATTAGATGTTGATATTTAATGCTCCGCATGGACAGTTTGTGCCAAGTTCTGATACTCCTGGGCACTTCACACTGCTTAAATACAACCAGCATTTTATTTTCTAGCAATGCATATACATCATATATGCCCTTATAGTATTTTATTCCATCAAAATATTATGATTCAATTCTGCATTGTCATCCTTTGAGTTGCAGAAGGAGGTTCCCAAGGGGCCTGCTAAGACCATTTCCTTCACAGGAGGAATCTGAATTGTGGCTTAGCAACTTACCAAGTGTCACCAAGAAAGGATCAAGAATTTTAGCTCACTCTGAATATTAGAAATCTGTATGCAAGTCTGTCTTTCAGAAAGTGACATGCACCCAAAGTTTAAAAAATTAACTGGTCAAAACAGTCACTACAACTATTTTCTTGGATTAGATAAATGCTTAATGAACAACTCTTACTGCATTCATGATGCTGCATTGCACAGTATAGCATAGCTGACAATGTTGATACATTCTAGAGGTATTTGCAATTTTCCTACATGCAGGAACTTGAAGATTCCTTAAAAATAGTTTAGCTGGAAGACATCCAAATTCCTATCATACTCTTGCAAAATGTGAGCTCTTTTGCATGTAATATCTTAAATTCAACTCTACTTTGGCCAAACTTATTGAACTCATTGCTTAGTCTTAATAGAAATCATGACATAGCTTGCCTTTGCATAGTTCCCCTATTACCTTAATTCACTTCAGGTGCAATCAGACCATTAATTTCAAATGTTTAAGCTACCTCATGAAGGTGAAGGAAATTAAAAACTTTCATGTAAACTGCTCTAATACCTACCATTTATTTTTCCCTCAACATACTTCCCTGAAGTACAATTTTCTTTCACTCAGAATAGCATTTTACCCAGGAAGGTCTCCCATTAAACTGTTAACTATGAGCAAACGTATCACATGTGAATGTCAAAGCTTTTTTCCTGTGGCAGGACTTTGTGCATTAATGCCATCTTATTGATGTGCACATGTCTTGAGATTACTTGACCACAAATAAAGCTCATGTTTTTAAATGTACTATTTAATTTTCATTGTTTGCCATAGAAAACTTTGTATTTATCCATGATGTTAAACAATACACAGAGTTCAAAACCTCCTTCTAACCTATGTACAGTAGAGTACAATTAGTATTTGCTGCTACTTATTTCACTTATGCAGGAGGATTCACATCTCCAAAGCCACTCTGGACTGCTTGAACGGGGATTATAAAGTTGAAGAAGGGCATGGCAAAGAGCGCAATGAATTCCTGAGGAAACATAACATTGAGACTTATTTAATTAAACAACCTGAGGAGAGTCTGTTGACTTTACCTGAAGATATTGTGAAAGAGGCTGTCAGCTCCTCTGACAGGAGAAACAGTGGAGCTACGTTTACTGAAGGATCCTGGAGCCCTGAACTTCCATTTGATAACATAGTGGGAAAACAAAACGTAAGTCAAACTTCCTTTAATGTCATTGAGATGAATGCATGATTGAGTGCACTTCAATAATGAAGGCCTCAGAGGAGACAAATTCATCTTTAACCTTTATTCTAACATGTACTGTAACAGCAGAGGATTGAACAAATTGTTTCAAGGCAGAAAAAAATCAAGTATCTAAACTGGGAAAATGCCAGTGAAACAGAGATTTTTAGTTCATTATTTTTTTCTTTTTTTCCAACTGAAATCAAATACCGCACAGCTTAGTTTTAATTTAAGCACTCCATGAAGAAGTAATTAAAAATGAATCTAATGTTACTAAACTAGCTGGAACATTCTAGTCAGAGTATATATCTCATTGCATAGCTTCACTGTAGAGCCATCAAATTAAAGGGATGAGGGAAAGGACATTTTACCAGAGGAAAAAGCCTAAAGTAATTTATTGATATTTGAGGAAAGAGAAAAAAAATAAAGCATCTTGTGAAATCAGGTTCTTAATTTCTCACTTTTTAAACAAAAAATATTAAAAACTCATACTCTAAGATATAATTAAGGTTGACTAGAAGATGAGTTAGATTCTAAAGACATCTACAGCTCAATAAAAATACAAGATAGTAGCAACTTCTCCTGATCAGATGTTTTTCCAAAAGCACTGCATGGCAGATTGCCAGCAACCTGGGAATCAACAATTCTTGTACGGTAAAAAAAGCATTTTGTAAAGTCTGCTTGTTTAGAGGAATTAAAGATAGAAAGGTTAAAATGCCCTCAGACTCCACTCTTCTCACTGCACTTGAAAGATAGATGAGTTTTTATGAAGCAAGGTCAGCTGAAGTTTTCTTTCATTTTCTTTGGGGGATCTGTAATGACATGATATCCTTTTCTTCTGCTGCACATCCTTATTCCTACTTGTCTGAACTGTCTGTTGAACCTTTAGCATTGTTGTGTGGAGGTCTTGCTTTTGTCAACCGTCTTCTGCTTCTTACAAATGCGCTCAGAAGTGATAAAATTTCACAATCAATCAGCCCACAGCAGTGTCTTCATCTCTTCAAACTGAATTTGAGCATGGCACAGTTTGCTGTTATATAAAACACCTGCTTTATACATGCTCTGTACATCTCTGTATCTGCATGTTCACTGCCTTACAGTATTCTCTGTATTTTGTTGACCTGTTTCTGTATTGTCATTTCATTAGGAATAGAGATATGGGTGCATGCTGCTGTGAATATCTTCTGATCTCTCTCTATTTCTTTCCCTTTAAGATATTCCAATTTCTGTAGTCAAAAAAATGTATGTAACAAAGCTCTCATTTTGTTGGTCGTTTTCTCAGCTAAATATGACCTTGATGCTAACAAAGAACAAACTAAAGGATTAGTGAGTTTATTCAATTATTGATCAACTCCTGCCCAATACTAGTAAAAAGGCCTTGAAAGTAATTGAAATAAGCATAGCTTAACAGTTTCTTTGAAACATTTTTTTTTCTCATGGCAACAAACAATCTACTTTTAGAACAGTTTCTCGTGGTTTTTTTTAAGAATTTGAAGTGGTGTTGGGAAAAGCTGTAATTTTATATTACACAGTTTTACAATAAGCCTTTCAGTGGAGACAAGATTTAAAAAATCTGCTGTTCCATGTATGATTCAATAATTATGTAATTTTTAATTTACAGTTGCGACAATAGGCAGTATTGCTCATAAATAATGCATTTTAGTTAAAAAATTCAGATGTTAGATTTAAATTATACTAGGATGTAGTAGCTTTTTCCAGAGGTGTGTCAGTCTTGGACAGAATAGGCATTTAATAACACTAATTAAGCAGCTTAAAGGTCACTGCCAGCAGCAGGCTTTGAGAACTGTAGTAGCAGCAACCCAGCAATGAATCACTCTGTATGTTTAAATATTTTCCAATAGAATTTAAATTATTTTTTTACCCAATATAAATTACAACAAAATTTGAGCAACTGATCACATGTATCTTACTTTTAATTCTAGTTATGTTAGGAAGCATGTGAAAAGAAATCTCTGGGGTGTTCTTAAGCCAAACTCAAATTTATCCCAATCCATACCCATTACCTCAAACTTGTGTTTTATGAGCAGCTTGAATCAGTGAATTGTAGATGTGTTTATGTGAGCAAGAAACAAATAACCACTTTTTATGTAAGCAGTCACAGATATCAGCAAAAACTACACCTGTCTACAGCCCAATTATCACAATGTGCCCTTGTTCTGTTTGTGAGGTAAGCCAAGGGTGGAAGTTTTTGTCTGAAATTCAGACATGCCCAATATAAATGGAGGTGTCTGGGCTTCTTTCTTAAAGCAAAGAAAATTGGACAGAAGTTATTTAACTTCAAGAGAGTAAACGCCTCCTCCTCTAGAATGAATTAATGGCTGTTTAAGTTGAATTTCTTCCATGTACATTGCAAAAGGAGAAGCTGAAAACATGGTCACTGTATGTGCTGGTGGAGGCACCTGATGGGCCTGTCAGGATGTGAATCAGGAAAAACAGCATATTAAAATGTCATGTCTTCTATAGGAGTATCTTAGCAGTGATTGCAGTGAAGCTTAACAGTGAGCACAGAAATTACTGTAAATTACACTGCCCAGATGACAGACAAGTTTAAAAGGGTAGAATTCAGTTCAAAACCAAGGTACCTGCATGTTTCAGCTACCCCATTGTTATTGCTGTTATTTCTATGCTGAGACACCCCAGCTGGTCCTCACCACTGACCAGTGGCACGCGGGGTCCCTGTCCCTTGTGCCACCTCTCCTGGCTCCTGACTGTTGTCCAGTTCCCTAAGGCATCTCTGCTGACCACAGCTACAGAGGGTTGGGCAACTGAAAGTGTCTGGAGTGTGTGTTGGAAGAAATAGAAGTTTAGACACTGAGCGTGTAGACACCAAACTTGTAGATACCCTCATTTCGGTGTCTTCCTCTTGAACTAAATTCTACCTGCAACCTGTCTTTTTAAGCATATGACCTTTTATTTTCCTATTTCCTTCCAAAACCTGATACTCACAGTATGAAAAAAATAATATGAAACCTTCTAAAGATTTTCTAAATGGCACAGATTAAAAATTTTTCTTCTTGTTGGGAGCAGGATGCAGGACTTTCTACAGGAAAACTTCCCAGGAAGGAAGTAAAATCTAATCTATGCTAGCTTTTAAAGTCTCTATAAAATATGTCGAAAGTTGGAGCTTTATTATTTGTTTGCTTTAATTCATCTTCTTTCAGTTTCAGATGCAAATTTGTCTAGGCTTTTTTTTTTTTTTTTTTTTTTTTTACTTTTATTCTTTTTTTTTTAACAGAACTTTGTTCCTGTGTGATGAATGGTTACTGTCAGCATCAGAAAACTTCAAAAGCTCATTGTAGAATTCACAATTGTGTCTTCCATAGAGCTGCTCACAAAAGTGTAGGAGAGATAATAGGAAGAATCAATATTTCTTTGTGTTTTCATAAAGAAGTCTTAAAAAATGCAGAGCAAAGAGGAGGATAAGAGATAAAATGTGGCTAGAACTTATTCTTGAGACAATAATTTGCAGGATGTTTTTTCGTTGTTTTTATTTCTACATGCAGGGAAGCAGTTTTCTTAAGTATGTGCATGTATGCAAGGGACAGAAAACGATGAAACACAAATATGAATTTCCTTGTTATACTGTGAATATAAATGTAAATTCAGAGTCTATTTTTGCAAAATACTGCAGGCACCATGGCCATAGTGGTGATATTATGTCATGTTCATCTACCATGACTTGTAAAACACTTCATACATTCAGCAAGAACACAAGCCTTCATATCAATCACAGCTTAAAATAGAATTTTAACCAAAATATAGTTCTTACTAGGATGAGCTGAGATTATTTTCTTCATATAAATAAAACAAAATGCTCATCAAAAACATTAGGGACATTCTCCACCCTCGTTTCCAGTGCAGAAGCAGAAACACAAGTTAATTCTGAGGAATCAATTTACACACCACCATCTGATGTGATCTTATCCTTTAACAGGGACTTCAGACACCCTCATGCCCTTTCAGCCACCAAAAATTGATAAAAGCTTTTCTTTCTAGCTCAGTTTAAAAGAGATAGGAGTACTTAAACTAAAATAGTATCACAGTGTGTAATGGTATAGCATTTATCCACATGACTTGATTGTTTTCTCCAAGGCTAAGGAATGAATTCAGACATATCTGAAACCTGAGCATGAGAAAAGTTTCTTTGATACTGTTTTTTCTCCTAATGTTGATGATACTGATTTTACTAGACAGAAAGATTCAAGTAGAGTGTCTTCCCAAACCTACTCTACTGAAGTCTTTTTTCTGCTAAACAAACAGGAAACTACTTTTCACTTAAACAGAGAGATTTCAATCCTGACAAAATTTTCTGCCTGTATTTTGAGATCTTAAATTACTGATAATAAGGTGGAAAATGAAGTGCTATCTGTGACTGTGGAATCCATGGACTTGCTTTTAGGATTGTAAGGAAAGTTGTCACCTGGGCTTTGGCAGTGGGTACCTGAGACCTTTCCTGTCCCTTCCTCTGTTTTATTGTGCTGTCCAAGATTCATGAGAATATGTTTGTTGACTCTAGTTTGAATATCAACACGGGAAACCTCCCTATAGAATTAGCCCAATGTAATCCTGTGATAAAAAAGAATTGGCTTTCCAGGGGAATCTGGTGACAAAACATCCTAAGCTCCTGTTTCAATAATGCTCAATAGAAGATTGAGCTGAAGGTCTTTTCAGGAAGGACCTATGGAATAACTTTCTCAGGCAGAATTTTATTTCCCACCCATAATAATGCTGAAATGGCTTATGCTATGATGTATGAAGTTTCACATCCTTTCCATTCATTAACATTTCTTAACCCTTGGGAATATTACAGTAACAGAGTTTATTTTCCCATTCAAGTGGGAAAGAGCTGCTTCACTGTGGTTTGTGTCATGAAATGGGAATGAGTTATTCTCCTTATGAAAGCTAACTAACTCTTTGCTGAAGATGAAACACTCCTCATACTATATCTGCTAGATTTCCTTTATGAAGCAAAAGTATTTTTATTTTTTTCCTTTAATTAGTCATTGAAATACCAAAGTAATGAAGCATTTGATATGGTATTTTAAATAATAATATGAATTACAGTTAAATTAAATCACATAGCCTAACTGTAATCTAGATTGGCTGAAATACACCAGTAGTGAAGAAGAATATATTATCTGAAAACCCATGCTGAAGTAATCAGAAATGTCACCTTCTTCACTCCTGACTAAGTGATCTGTTCCTTAACTACACACATCCAGTAACTTTGAGATAAGAAAACTTCATTACTCCTTTTTAATGGGTTTTGTTTTATATGGCTTCCATTCTTATTTATTAAAACACTCCATTGAGTCAGATACCTTGCTGTGATTTTGGCATGTGTACTCCCCTCATGCATGCTTTAATAACTAAATATCATATCTGGAAAGGGGAATACAATCCTAATGCTCAGTGCAGCAAAAAACCTTCTAGCCTGTAAAAAAGAAGGCATTGAAACACTCCCCTTAGTGTACTGTATGTGTTTAGAGGAACAGACTTATTATTTTACACTTCTATAGA
This sequence comes from Acridotheres tristis, assembly GCA_037013685.1. NCBI lineage: Eukaryota > Metazoa > Chordata > Aves > Passeriformes > Sturnidae > Acridotheres > Acridotheres tristis. The sequence goes on along the minus strand of CM072886.1, from coordinate 141,084,333 downwards.
TTTCATTGAATGAATTGCATGGAATGCTGTAATGGTTTGCAATGCAACATGAACTAAAACATTGCATTTTTAACCCAAGGGGACCAGCAGGTTTATTCTGTTTGCATGTGCTTTCCCCTAGACTCTGGCTGCCCTAACAAGAAATTCAATAAATCTGCTTCCAAACCATCTTGCACAAGCTTTGCATGTCCAGTCTGGGCCTGAGGAAATTAACAAGCGAATAGAGCACACCATCGACTTACGGAGTGGCGATAAATTGAGAAGAGAGCATATCAAGCCTTTTTCACTGATGTTTAAAGACTCCAGCCTGGAGCATAAGGTAGCTGGGGCTTGGTAGCTGCATTATTCACAATTCAATTTGTAATAAATGTTCACTGAAGTAGAGAAGCTGTAGGTTCTGGCTTGTGTTGGTTTTTTCTTGCTTTGTTTTTGTTTTTCTTTTTCATTTGGTTTCAGTTTTCAGAAAGCGGGGCTGAGCTAGAGTTCATAATACACAGTGACACGATGCAGGTGTTATAATGCTGAAAAGATTGCATTTCGTTGTTGGAAAATATGTACAGTGAGCAAACTCAGATTCTGAAAACAACAACCACTGGCTGGGTTGAACTTGGTATCGAGTACAAGCAGTTTTTTGTCATGACAGGTTACTTTGGCACTAACAATGATTGAGCATATAAATACATTGACATTTCTATTCAAGAAATATATATCTATATTTATATAGATATGTTCCTTCCATTTAGTCATAGAATCCCTCTGATGTCCTCTATGCAGCTGCAATATTTATTTCAAGTCAACAGTAATTTTTCAACTATCTATTTTAAACATCCTTCTTAAAAAACCTGTTTCTAAGAGCTAAATATGGTTCATGTCTTTGTGGCTTCTCAACAGCAATATGATCTCATTAATTTCTCTTTCAGTCTATATCCAGATGTAAGTTATAAGTTTTAAAAGATAAGGTGATCAGAGAAAACTCCTTGGAAGCTGATGGCATGGAGTGAGGTTGCCCAGATCTCAAATAATTTCATTGACTTTCATTGATAAGTTCATGTGCTATGACAGTGCAGCAACAGCAGGTCTGAAATACTATGTGCACTTGACTGAAAGGAAATAAAAATAGTGGGGAATTGGAAGCATGGAGGTTCATTCTCCATCATCACTCTAACTTCCACTGTAAAACAGATATTTTTACTTGATTTGTGAGAGACTAGTCCTCAGGAAGGCTGAGAGTTTTATCAAGAAAACTGGAAAATAAAAATTCTTCTTGAAGTATATCTAAGCCCTTATTGCATTGGTAATCTTGTAGAAGAAATTAAATGTTTGTTAAAACAAAAACAGAAGATTGCATTTCACCATGAGGATATTTACACAAGGTAGAACCCCCAAAACCAAATTATCCACAAATAATTATCTGCTGAAAAGGAAGATATGAAGATATTTCTTTCAGTGCAAAGCTAGCAGGGACCCAGAAAGAGCGAAATTCAAGATCTCCGATATCACATAAATTAGTAAATAAAGTCCCAAATGTCATGAATAATTTTAAATCTTTTCAAGATACAAGATAAACAATTATGGTGAAAGAATCTGAAATTTTTTGTTTAAAGGAGGAAACAGCCTGGTCACAAACAACTTGATGAATGAGCAAACTTAATAGCAGACTATTTAATCACACAAGGCCTGAGCATGGGCTGATGTAAAGGAGCCCTGCCCAGAATCAGATCCCATGTCCAGAATATAAATTTTCTTACTATTTATTTTCATGATTGTCAGCCACAAAGAAACAACTATAAGGGAAGTGTAGAATTCAATTTAAATGCAATTTAAAGAACTAAAAGAAGATCCATGCCCTAATCCATCACATTACATAGGTCAGATTTAAAATATATTAATAAAGTTTTTAATCGCATCTGAATGCAAAAAAGTCTATTTAAAAGTTAACGTTTTAGCAGATTTGATACAGTCTCTTCCCAGTAGGACGTTTTCGATATAGATTTGGGCTGCAGTGTTTGGAGAATTATGCTTTTATTCAATATTTCCTTAGGTGTTAGTCCCAACCAGTAGGCACAGGCAATAGAAACATAAAATCTGTTCAGCAAATTTGACTGAATCTACTTTCTGTTCCGGAAATTAATCTGGTTTCTCATAGTAGGAAGGAGTAAAGTTTAAAAAAATATCACCGCTGCTTTATTTGTTCTGGCACATCCACCTCCAACAGCTGGACAGCCTCTGGTCAGCAACCTCCTTCTGTTCAGGGCACTGGGACACCACGAGTGTGCTCAGACAGCGATGGGGAATGTACCCAGACATTGATGGGGAATGTACCAGGACACAAAGAAATGATGTGGATTAAGGGAAGATAAATCATAGTGTCCTCTTTGTTGTAGACAGGAGCAATTGTCTTGTGGGACAGGATGGGAAATGTCCCTTCCCTCCTGCATGCCTGTACAGTAATTACAGGTCTTTCCTTGTAACCTTAGTGTTAAACCATAGGTTACAGGAAGTCATGGACAAAGTAATATTTGAATAATTTTCCTGCAGAAAGCAGCTATTTCCTCCATCCTATCTTGTTGCTATCACTTTCTCCTTTCTTCCAGTCCATTTGGGAAACTCACCAAACTCAGGTTTAGAGTATCACAAAGCTCTTTCAGCAGCCTTTTTTTTCCCTCTGCTCCCCCTACCCCTAACCTTTCAGTCAGGAATTATGATATTTTTTCCTAGCCATTAACATTTTGGTACTGTTTACATGACCTTCTACACCAACACCTTGACTGCTCCCCGTGGTGTCTGTGGGCATCCCCTCTCCCACTGCTGCACCCCTTGGCTGACATTCACCTTCTGCTCAGCACAGTGGCAGCTTCAAGCCAGAGGGAGCTCTGAAGCAAAGTAACCTCCCCCCTGTAAAATCCTGGGCCCTCTCATTTAGCCATCACACTTTCAGGTAGCACTGGCATCTGCTAAATTCTCATTTCTATAAGCTGTTAGTGCCTCTCACCCCAGACTTTACACTTTAGAGGAGACAGAAAAACCAGCAACCATAGCTGAGGTCCTGGCAAAGAAGTGTTACCTTTACCTTGTTCAGTTGGAATTGTGTTAATGTTCTGCACTTCAACTGACAGAAAAGTCAGTACCCACATGAAAAATAAACTATATTTCTTCCTCCTGCATTAGTAACAGGACCACCATGATGCAGGTGATAGGAATGGATCTGAAATGTAATACTGGACTTCTGTTTGAACTGTCTGGGTTGGTTTGAATTTTTTCACTATAAAACAATTCCAGATATTGGCTTTACACTAGCTATGAAATTTCTGGTTTTCTTCCTCTAAGACTTCAAAAAGTTAAAGAAAAAAAAGCCTTAAACCATTCTCGAATCAACAGGCACAAAACTGCCATGGAGCTAGAACAGATCCTTGTTTACACTGGTTTAGAAAACTGCTATGTCTCTGTAGTTTAAGCCACTGGAACATCTTGCCACTCCTCTCTTATCTCATTGCTCTTTGTCCTTCTATGGTGATAAGTGTGTATTCCACAGCAAGCAGTAGCAGTTACATTAGAGAATGGGTTATCTCTCTGAGGTATTATGTATTCCATATGAATTCTGCAATACTTAATTTTTCAGAGGATTTGTGCAGGACCCCACCTGGTATATTTTATAGATTCTTTACCAAAATGGACTAGTCGTTACTAACCTGTGCTTCATTCATTAACACTCAATATGTCATTTAAAAACCCTCAATTTTGCAGGAGATTTTTTTCACAAATAACATGTAGGCAGATAGAACTCATCACAGGAAAGTAATTCCAATGGTAGCATGAAAAGATATTAACATTTCCAAATATGTAATAACTCATAGGAAAATCTGATACTGCTTCAGATTATTCCAATAATTGAAATATATCAGCATGATGATCTCCCTAAATATCAGTAACTTGAAAATATCCATGCCATTTACTTTCATACAAGGTTAAGCACAGGCACGGACAGGGAATTTGACATGCTGGTAGGGATTTATTAAAGGAAGTTTCCAATGTAAAGATTTGTATAAATATATTCAAAGTCTTCCTGCATATTTGTACTTGGATTAAAAAACAGTCTGAGCTTAGACATGAAATATTTACGTATTTTCTGTGAGGTGAGCACACTGGAATTATCAAAAGAGCTTTGAATTTCAAAGTACACATTTTCTTAGTTCAAATATTAGGCCAAAATATCTGAGTTTCTCTCTTTCAAAATTTCTGACTGGTAAGATAAATAGAAATTAGATGAGTAGGAAAACAATTTTGCTCTTCCTGCTTGCTGTATCTCAGCAGACACAGGCAACATCTCCTTCCTTCAACTCAGAAACTTCCATTGGCATAACTGGATCTCTATCTACTCTTTGGTCTTCTCAGGAGTTCATTTCCTCTCCTGTCTTAGACTTCTTGAAACTTACTCTTCCATCCCTCTCCTGCATCGCAGAAACTTTTCCAGCATTTCTCTGATGAAGAAAAAACCTTGTCTGCCTTTTCATCTATAAGGTCCTATCTGAGTCACAGACCAGCAGTGAGGATAAGACCAACAACATTCCTCCCTAGTGCATAAACATTTTCTTTAGGGGAACATGTGAAACCTGCTATATTACTTTTTCTCCCCTTTCAAAGAGGCTTTGGAAGAGAGAGGTGAGGAGTAAGCAGCATTACTCAACAGAAGAAACCAGAAAAAACCTCTCTCAGCTTCGGCCAGCAGGCTGGGCAAGCACATGGATTAACTGTTCCCTCCCAACAGTGCAGGCAAATGGCCCAAGCCCCATGGGAGCCTTCACTGTGCCCTGAGCAAGTCAAGGTGGCTCTGTGGGATGCTGCAGTGAAGGTTTGCACTGCAGACAAGGTCACATCACAATTCTTCCTAGCACTCTACACAGCTCTCATTGGGTAAAAGCCTCCCCATGCTTTTTGAAGGGCCTTGAGGCTTAGTCAGTCCTTCAATTATTTCTCCAAGTCATTAAGGGGTAGACTGCTACAGAAGTGCTACGTTTATCATTTATGTCAGTGCTGCCAAGGGATGTCAACAATTCCTCATCACAATGTTGTTACTGATTAGAACACAGCATCCATCCTTTTGACATAATGCTCAACACAGCAGGCCATTCTATGTTTGTGTTTCATTCATCTAGTTTGCCTTAATTTCCCTATGGAACAGTTGGGATTTCGTGTTATATTTTAAGGAACATACTTTTTCTTTTTCCTTATTTGAAAAAAGCCCTATATTTATGCAGACTGATGCAGTTCTGTTTTCTTGCATATGAAATCAGGGTCAGTGCCCCTGGGGTTCCAGCAGCAAAATGAAGTGGAATTGCCTGTGAGCACTATCAAAAATAATGCCAAAATGATACTGCCAACAGCAGACACAAGGAGGGGGAGAGTCAAAATGAGGGACACCAACAAATGAACCCCCTCTCTTACTCATGACGAATAGGAGCAGGGAAGTGAGAAACCTTTTTCTGTCTGAGAGCTTGAGACTGTTTTGACCAGATATTTATAGCTGAGATGATGTCTCAACCAAAGGTCCATGTAGGGAAAATACTCCATTTCTAGCTAGGATCTCCCTTCAAGAGCAAGTCAGCTATGAAATCTAGTTTATAGCTGGACTCTCTCAGTATATATTCTTGACACATTTCTTTAATTTTTTTTATGTTATAAAGTTTTCTAGCAATTTATACCAGCAGGTTTTCCTATTTCCAAATTTCTGGAGCAGGATTCTGGTATGTGATATTGCTTTGAGTCTTATAACCTTTTTTCTACACCTTTAGAACTGCAAAGGTTTAGACAAAATGAAGTTATTGTTCAGAGAAAGAAAAATGTCTGGGGCAAGCCTTTGCATGATTTCTTATAAGACAAAGAAACTTTGGTGGCATCCATAAAGGATATAGAGAATTACACCAAAAAAATTCCTATAGACTAATCTTCATCTGCTTTAAACAGCTGCAGTTTAATTGAATTAACAATGATAAAGAACAGCTGAGGACTTGGTTAATATTTCCACTTTAACTGATCCACTGCAGTCTATTGATGTGTCTGTTACTCCTTTTCTTGGTAATTCCCGTATAAAAGGAACCTGATATCATTCTCAGTTGTTTGATATGCTGGAGAAAGATATTTTTTAAATAAATCTTTATAACAATGCACCTCAAATAGTCTTTTACATTTGGAGAATGCCCATACCACCAAGTTTCCATACAGCCTCTGAGTAAATTAGGATACAGAGTTCCAGCATCCCAGCATTCCAAACAGGCACAGGATTTTCTAATTATGTAATTTTCTTTAAAAAGAAAATTAGAAAAAATAGCAGAGCAACCTCAATTTGGCCATCATGGAGACACCTCTGTGCCATCATGCATGCAGAGTCACAGATAACTCCAGTGCTTGTCTTCATATGAGGAATTTCGTTTCTTTGGTTATTAAGTATTTTTATTAAGTATTTTTATTAAGCAATTAAATGTTTAATATTCTACTCAGCAGCATAAGCTCCTGGTATCTACCTTAGGATTTTTAAAGCAAATAACTTTGAATTAAGTGGAACGATTTTGTATTGCAAATTACAGAGTTTTGCTCTCTTGGTTAAAGTATTTTACCAGATTATTAGCAATTTATTTGATGGGTTTGATTTGAAAACAAAAATTCAGGTTATTGATTTGTTGGTGCATTGTGCTAATTTTTCCCATGTCTCCTATGTACATCAGCCATAATGAAACTACTGCATGTGTTAACAGCTAATTGACTTTTCTGTGTGTGTATGTGTTTTTTTTATTCTAGTATTCTCAAATGCGGGATGAAGTATTCAAATCAAACTTGGTGTGTGCATTTATTGTTCTTGTATTTATCACCGCTATCCAAAGCTTGCTCCCTTCTTCCAGGTAAATACAGAAATCTCTCTATATATATTTGAAGGCACTCTTAGGGTCTCAGTGGAATAACATTTTTAGGATTGATGCGCAATGAACCAATAAAATCTGCTTATTCCCCAGAAGTGTTTGGAAATATTTGTTCATTTTTTTTGCAGTAACTACATTTTTACCACATTATCTGCAGTTACATGTTTTCAAGTGAGACAGCAGCATGTACTGATGTTATGTTGTTACATTTTCAAGTAGAACTACCATCAAGTTAAGTGGAAATTTTGGCTTACAAAAATTTGCCACAGTGTGTCCTGGTGAAACATGATCCAGAACAATAGCTGAGCCTCTTTGCTAAGTGATTGATAATTACCTTGGGTATCAGTGACTCTCCCAGTTTTGTTTCATATATGCTTTGTAAAGAGAATTGAACTTCTTGCTCTGCTGCTGACAATGTGATTTGCCCAGCTGGGAAAAGCAGTCTCAGGCCATTAATAAGCACAGAGTGATCTGGTAGATCTGTTTTCATTTCTGCTCTTCTTTGGAGATGACAAAGCAATATATTCCTATCAAGGTGATGAAAATGTGACATAGATGAGACCTCGATGTCCACATTTCACAGGCTCAAGCCTATCATTTGACATTTTTTTGTAGAATTTAATAATGAGATCATAAGAGTATGTGCAAGGACTGAGGTTAGTTTTCTAGAACAGCACTGCCATTGTGACCACCCTCTGGCACCATTTGGTTTTTGACAGAGCAAGTGTTAGAAGAGAAATTCCAAGATTAACAAATTTCTGAGGTAGTTTCTAGCACTCGGGTGAACTTAAACTTATGGTTTGCAGTAGAGTAACTTTGAAAATACATTATTTGTACAAGAAATAAAACATTTTTTGTGTTACAGTAGTGCAGCAAAATTTCTGAGATCATCTCTGGAAGGCGTGAGCTACCAGGTTGATGTCTGAGAACACCAGTGATGGTCAGGTGCAGGCAGGCACTCTGCAGCAGTGCTGTCTCGTGTTTTGTAATTCTCAGTTGAGAAAGTACAAGAGTAGTACATGACCTTCTGTTGTTCCTTATGTGCTATATTGCCCCTAGTAAGTTTACTTCCTTTTTAACAGCTCTTCTCCCAATACACATTTAAAGTTCCTCACTTCTGGTAGATATTTTTGTTCGTTTGGATGTTTGTGTGTTGGGTTATTTTTTTCCTCAGTACGTACAAGAAGATTTATGGATCTTATTAACAGAACCTGTTTTCCAAAAAAGATTTCTGCTGCTATATCAATCACTGCCATACCAGTGTTAAAAAAAAAAAAAAAAGAAAAAAATTTTTTAAAAAAAGACTTTTTTCTATCTGCACAGATTCATCTCTGTTAATTTTTGTGAGGGTGTCTAGTGCCATTGGAATGAGGGAGAAGGAGTCACACAAACACATTGCCTGCAGCTGTCTCACCTCCTAGTTTCTCATCTTGTGTTTTTCCCTGAGGACCTTTTTGTCACTGAATGTTAGAGAAGCTGTAAATACAAATAGGTCAAAATGAAGATTAGATAAATTCCTACAAAAAAATATCTGCAGAGGTTTTTTAAAAAATATGACCTTGTCTTCAAGAATACCCTGAAAGCTTGATTGCTGGAACCTGGGAAGATATTTAGGGAAAGGGTATTTACCACTACCCTTTTTGTGAGAGAAGTTGTGAAGATACTTGGGTGTTTTACAGTGTTTCCTATGTTCTGTCAGGAGCTGAAGATCACTGTCAAGGCTTAAGGAGAGAAATTTTGGTCTTTTTTTTTTTTTTGAAGTTCTGATACTCTGCTTCAAAAAGAGTGTTTTGGTTTTTCAAAAAGCATGCCTGTCAACAGATGAGCAACCCTAAAATAACAGGATAGGGGTTTTGAGTGAGAAGGTTTCAATATGCTTAAACATATTGAATGAGAAAATAATCTGGCAGTTCAAATTTCCTAAGATCTAGTTCTAAAAGGAGTTCAAGATGTGAGCAATTGTACAAACTATCACAAAATTAGACAGGATTTGGATTCGGAGAATCCTTCAAATAACTGCATATTCATTTGTTACACCTCTGGTAAATATCAGAGCAGTAAATTACTAGGGTGGAAAACCATGGAAATAATTTCCATGAAACCACTAACAAACTATAATTCAGTCCTCATGGTAACTTGCTTAAGTAGATGCATGAATATTTTTTGAGCTGAGTCATTCGGTTTCTGAAAATTTGGTGAAAAATGCTATTTAAATTTTCATATAACATATATTACTGAGGCTCTTTGAGGAGTTTCCCAGAGAGTTTACCTTAGTCTGTGTGTTAAAGAAGGAAATTATATCTCAAATCTAATGTGTATGGAAGTTTCAGAATTTTATCTCAGTTTATACCTATCTCCCTAAGGATAAATATTTGATCCATTTGTGCATTTTTCCCTGACAGGGCAGATGCCTTGAATTTAAAAATATTTGCAATAGTTTTTATTCTTTGAAATATGGAGTTGGGGAAATTACTGTAAGTCAGATAAATTAATGCCATATTTTTTACCATAATTGTCCTCTATGAAACCATTATATTACATTGCCAACCTTGCAGTGATTCATCTTCTCCATCTGAGAGGCCTGGGAGTTTCATTAATTTCCTGCAATGAACTCTTTATATGCTCACATGGACAGTAGGTCTTACTAGAGTAGACTGCTGAAATACTCTTATTTCTGCTCATTTTTCACTGGGTTATTCTTATGAAGGAGAAAAGCAGATTTCAAATTGTTATTAATTTAAACACTTGCATCTTCTGCTTTACATAAGTTTTCCTTTTGGCTTAAATCAGTTGATTTAGGACTGTACATGAAGAAGACGGAAGACAAGCTCTCATTAAACTTCACTTGATATTGGAAGTAAGAGAATCCCTAAAAAGAAAATCAATTGGTCTTGACCTCTTCTTGACTGAAGGGGTGATCTAAGCCAGGTGTCCTAGATCTGGGAGAAATTCACGGACAGAAAATTATTACAGTTTTTTGTTCGGATTCCTCCAACCTTGTCTATGCATTTTATTTATTTGATCCTATCAGCATGCTCCCATCAAAATCTTAGCACAGATACTGGATTTTTCATCTGAGAGGTCATATTATGCCACCTTCAGTTCTGTTTTTAAATCATGCAGGCTTAGGCAAGAGACAAGCACATCAATCTTCCATTGAACAGCTATAATGGAAAAAATTTGTTGTCTATAAATTTATTGTGAACAAATACAAGGTCTCAGTTTCTCAGGCACATAAGCAGGTTATTCTTCAGATTATTCAGGTTATTTGGGTTTACATGACAGAGTTAAGTGTGTAGATGCTGCCTTTATAGTACCTTAATTCAATAACATGAGTCTTACATGCAGAGTTTGGCAGTCCAAAATAAGAACTAATTTTTAGTGTCCTCAGGCTGGACCTCTTGAGGCTTGATCCTAATCTTTCTAAAGGCCTGAATTTGGTTTTGTTCAGAGCTGGATCAGGCTAGGTTAGCAGAACTGGTAGGCTACATCAGCATATATAGACTGTCTATATATATCTGAGATATAGTTAGAAACTGTCAGTTCCAAATTGGATTGCAGGCACTTGGCTTTGCAAAGCAAGAAGGCTGCTGCAGAATACTGCTGTCTGTGGGAAACTGAAGGAATTAATCTTGCATGACCCTCTGTGTCCATAACCCAGGATCAAAGTATAGCCACTGGAGAATGAGTCAGTCTGAATCTCAAGGTCTGCACAAATCTAAGAGACTCCTGTGCAGTGAGGTGAATTGTATCCAAAACTACACAGGTGATGAGCCCTCCTGACTGCCTTGACTAGTTCTACATGGACATGTTGTCCAGCTTTTCCCTTGATTTATTGACTGATTGTGTTGAGGTTTAATGCTGGATTCTCTTCTTTATTTTTCCTCAGAGTGATACCAATGGTCATTCAGTTTTCCATCCTGATTATGCTGCACTCCGCTCTTGTGCTGATAACTACGGCAGAGGATTACAAATGTTTACCCTTAATGCTCCGGAAAACTTGCTGCTGGATTAATGAGACCTACTTGGCAAGGAATGTCATTATATTTGCATCCATTCTGATTAATTTTCTTGGAGCCATCATCAATATTGTAAGCTTATAGGGAACCAAGGAATATTATACAGGAAAAGATGATTTATGAATTATTAAGCTTGCTACAGGACTTGCTAACTATGTCTATAAGCCAGCTGTGATTTAGATAACATAAAAAAGCAATGCTTCAGCTTCAGGAAATTCAATCCATTGCATAATCTATGTATTTCTGAAATAGCTAGTTTTTCCTCCCTCATGAGTATCATTTATTTTTAAAACCTTTTGTCGACTTTCTGTTCAACATATCCACCCTTTGAGGGCCATTTGTAATTTTCTGACATGCTGAAATACTTTCTTAGAGACTGTCAATCCAAAAAATGCTTATGGATATTAAATTCCTCCTCTCACAAATTCTCAGCTCATCTTACATTTTTACTATTATTTAGATTACTAAGAAAAATAGAACAATTGCTAAAATAATAATTTCAAAAATTCCAATACAGCCCTGATCATCCTGATGTATTCAGCAACATGCGAGAGCTTTGCATAAATTAGGCAGATTATAATGTCAGAGAACCTGACAGGTGCTGAAGTCTGAGCCAGGAATGGAATAAATATCTCACTGATAGATTAGCAGTATCACTGATAGGAGAGTTAGTCAGAGAAGGAAAAATGCAGCCACTCATTTCTATCATTACAGGAAAAATATAAATACAGTAAATGTCAGGAAGTTCAACTGGGCTGAAAACTTCCTGAAGAAAAAGACAGTGGTGCATTACAATATAAATCACTAAGCAGTGTCTTAGAATTTAGAGGTTTTAAAATCATGTCTAATGAATAGCTTTCAGGAAAGATTTTGTAGAATTAGTCTTGATCTTAAAATAAGATCACTAACACACTATCCATGCCCAATTTGTTACTTCCCCTGACTTCTTGTGCATTTTTTTACGATTGTGTCCTCTGCAATTTTCTGGGTTGATTAATCCAAAGACAGTCAAAATAAAATTATTACTTTTTTCTGTCCCACCAGTGGTTTTCTATAAAACATTAAACATTCATATGTATTGTCATATATTTATCTGGACAACGACTTGAATCACTGAGACCTGACCTCTATAGGAAATGACAACACTAATATAATCTCATTATTTTATATGTCAAAGTTCTTCCACAATAATAATAATTTGTTCAGGAGGGAGCTGCATGCATTTAAGAACAGACAATGCATCTCAGCCTTGCAGCTTTGTGTGCTCACTGAGTTCAAATGCAGCCAACTGGAGAGGTCAAAGACTCAGATCTTTCTAAGAAGATCCATAAAGCTTTGGTTTCACCAGGAGGGCAAATGAGTCTTATGAGTCTTAGCTGCATTGTTATTGTTATAAAATTAAGTTTCTGATCCTGAAAGTCTTTTTAAAAAACACCTGTACTTGTTGTTGTGACATTCTGCCCTGCAGAGAGGTGCTCTATACCTCACAAATTTTCAGAAGGTGCCATTAATTGCCTGGTGCCATGGAAGAGTGAACAGCCAGACAGGTAATACTCCTGCACTGCACTGCAGAGATGGCTGAGTGGCTAAAAGAACAAACAAGAGAGTCCCAAGTTCAAAATTAATTTGAATTTAATTATAAGAAATTGGGCCTCATTAAATGAATTCTCTAACTATTGGGAAAAAAGACTTCTAAATAGCTTGTAGACACCAGGTTGATGGCATGACCTATTAAAATCACCCAGAATAAATAAATATATATGATAGGAGACTCCATCTGCCTTAAGTGTCAAAACATGAAACAATTAATGATTTTTTTCCTTAATTCTAAGACCGTAATGTATTCCAACTCAACACTGCTATTTTCTTTGTATCTAATGCTCTTGGTTGGAAATATCATTGAAATGAATGCAGGTCATAACAGCAAAAAAAAATATTACATTATTAGAACCATTGTTTCATGAGTTAATTCTTATTCCCCTCTATTCTAAGCATCACAGTTGCTATTCTTGGACTACATCATGTTTTGGTAAAACCAAGTCTGTGTGATATCATGAAAATGAAGGATGGATCTCCCATATCCAAAAGGATAACTATCCACAGCAGATGAAAACAGCTTGCAGAAAGGACACACATTTAATCTGATTTTATGCTCCCAATTAAATAATTTTCTCTGTAGTTTATAGCAAATTCTAAGCTCTTTGAGAGGTACTTCTTAAGAGTCCAGCATCAGTCCTCTGGAAATCCCAGAGGAGCTCATCTTTCCGCTCTGGAAAAAGAGCATAGGGAGGCTATTCAGATGCTAAATATCTGCAGCACAAATACCTCCTCCTTTTCCATTTCACCTCCACAGTATATCTGTTTACTGTCCTTTTATTCAGTCCTTGGTACCAGCTGAGGAGCTGGCATGGAGAGCAGCAGATCAGCGAATCCCACCCCTGAACCCAGCCAGTCAAGCAACTAGTCACCAGTGCACAGCATAGCCCTGATTTTGTTTTATTTCTTCACAGCTATGGTGTGATTTTGACAAACCAATAGCCCTGAAGAACCAGACCTTCAATTCCTCTGCTTCTTTTACAGACATCTGTTCCTGTCCTGAGGTATTTCTGAGGGTACTTTTGAATCTGAGGTGTGGATCCACTAGGGTTATATGGCAGCCACTACCTTGTGGTGGAGTCACAGGCTCAACACTGTGAAGAAGGGAATATTGTCATCTCACCATGTGTTGATAGAAAAAGCAGAGGCTAGTTACAGAAGGAAATAACCTTATGAACTAATGGGGCATTATAAACAAGATTGATCTTTATGCAGAACCTTTATGCTGGGAACACACCCAGCAATGGTTCAATGAACCTAGTGCAATAAAACACACTACCTCATTTGCATTAATGTAATGGAGAGCAAAACTTACATGACAAAAACAGTAGTTAGACTGTTGTGGTTATTTTAAGATTGGTTTTGAAGGAAAAAGAAAAGAAATCTTCTCTAAGATGAGCAAGCAAGTAACAAAATCCATGTGTTGGCCATGTGTAGATAAGAGAAGTATGTTGCTTATCAAGTCATATGGCAGTGTCATGATACTGCCAGCAGTGTGCTCTAAACAGCAGGGGTGCAGACTTTCCTACAGAGAAACTGTACTAAAGAGAAACTGAACCCAGAAAAAAATGAATACTCTCGCTCCTAAAGATGTGATTGGAGTTAATTTAAATTACATATGGACTGAGGGTGTTGATGTTGCTATTTTAAGTCTGAACAGCTCATGACCATGATTGTCTCTCTCTATCCAGTATCAGCTGCAAGGATTGCATTTGGCAGATGACTAATCATTGAGAAAAATGAGACAATGAAAAGATTAGAAAATAAGATATGAATAAGACTTCCAGGCATCACATTTTAAGAGAGTAATGTAACCAAGCTAGATCATAAATATAAAAAAAAATAAAATAAAAAAAAATAAAAAAGGGAAAAAAGTCCAAACCTGTGGCTTTATCTTCTCTCTTTAGTAGCATGGGAAGAATTAAAGTAGAAATATGATTTTCCCATTCTGAGTATTTTGTGTGTCTTGTGGAGATTTTGACTCCAAAGGAATACAAATTATTTTCTCCCAGTAGACTTTTCAGTAGCAAACTACTGCATGCAGCATCTCTCCATTTCTTCTTTTAACTACAGAGGATGCCATTTCCCTTATAATGCAATGAAAATGCCATAAAGGCACAGAAAACGACTTCTGTTGAAATGGAGGTACCATGAAAAAGAGAATTTGTAATTTCATATTTTATTTTAGCAAAACACTTATTTTCAAAGTGCCCTGGGCCCGAAGAGAACTTAGGACTTAGCTGAGCACTGAAATCCAAAATAATCCTTCCATACTTCTGGTTACTTGATTATTTACATAGATGCTTACCTCTGATCACCAGAATTAACCAGTGCTGTTTTCTGTTCAGTATTTTGTCTTCACTGGTGTGCTGGCAATGGTGACTTGTGCAGTCTTTCTTCGCCTCAACTCTGTCCTGAAGCTGGCAGTGCTCCTCATCATGATTGCCATCTACTCCCTGCTGACTGAGACCATCTATGCTTCCCTTTTTCTGCAATATGACAACTTTAACCACAATGGAGAGTAAGTGTTCACAGCCCCCTTGCAGGAACTGCTTTTTCTTAAGGTGATGGTTCAAGTCTTGCCAGAGTATGAGTGTATTGGATAGCAGCACAGTTAAATATGGAGTGATCATTGCAACAGGCAATGACTAATTCAAAATGATTTATAATCTGTTTCTTTCTCAAGCCTTCTTATTAAAATGTTCATTTCAAAAGGGAATTTAAATATTGAGCAAGATTTGTCTTTTATGTCTCCTGTAGTCTATCAATGTTAACTAAAAATAGACATTGCAATGCACATACCTTGGTCATTTCTATTCTTGAAAGCTCCAGAGATACCAATTGAAATATTCCCCTCAGTTTAAAAAAGCAGGAGTGAACAATTGGTTTTTTAGAATAAAATCCAAACAAATAATGTGCAGTTGTGAAAGTTATAAGGAACACAGGGATGATCCTGTTTCGTAGGAGAGTGCTTGGAGGACACACTCCTCCTCCTCTCAGGTTTCTTTCCCAGCAAGAGGAACTGAAGAGAAGAACAGAAGAACCACAATGATTTGCAGAGTCAGACGTGTAATTAGGGCTGCAATAACTGAATCTAGAGCAACAGTAAATTAAATCATTCAGGAAAACACTTCTTCAGTGTTTGATACTTGACCAGTGTAGTATTGAAGTTGCTCATGCTTGTAAATGAAGATGTTCAAAGTGAGAGAAAAGCATGGATTTGCAGCACAATTAATTCTCACAATAGCCATATCCTTACACATAGCGAGGCTCTGCATGCATATCTTTCCTTACTTGCTTCCTACAGAGAGGTACCAGAGATTAGGGGTGTAATTCCTTTTTCTAATGCTAGTTATAATTGTACAGACACATCATATATCCAGAGCAGACCCCGAATCTGACAAATGGCAGTAAGCTATACTTTAGCTAAGTAACTAGAAGTAGAAATCATGACAATTGTCACTAACCAGGCATGGCAAAGAATCTCTTTTGTATGAACATCTTGAAGAACTCAAAGTAGCCTCTATTCCCTGTGTCAATGAAACTCACTAGTGACTGCTATGACAGAAGAGTGAAAAAGAGGCAGGAATATTCCCTGGAGTAACCAACAGTTCAAGACGTAGGGAAATCAGTTGAGCTGCTTCACTCTCACAATAAGGGTATGAACTTAAGCTCTGATATTAGGGAGAGTGAAGTTCAAGATTTTGTGCCCTGAAAATTATTTGGGTTTTTTTAGCTATATAAATTATTTGAATGAAAGGGTTTGCAACTCCTTACAAAACTCATCCAGCGATGGTGGGTATAGCTACAACACCACAATATGCAATTGTGGTGCAAGGCTTATTATAAGTGAGCTTATAACTAAGACCTATAAAGCTCCTGTCTCTAGCCAGTGTACAAGGAATTATTTGGGAATGTGTTCATTTGGAGGTTGTATTTTGGGCAACTTCAAAATAGGAAACATTTGAATTCCAGCATATTTGCAGATGACAAGGATACTTCCTGCTTGCTCTTGCTCTCTACTGATGACTCATCCCATAGCAGCACATTTCCAGCACAGTAAATTCATTAGGACCACAAAGTCAGTTCAGTTATCTCTCTCACTAGAAAGTTTCCTTTTGATTTAGTCTCAAGTTCTGCTCTTTCTTTCTCTAATTTCTCTGTCATAGGAGTCCTTCTCTCACAAATATAATCCAATACTTCTTTAAACATTACTATAGAAAACGGATCCAGTATGTGGACTTTGCTTTGTTCTTAGATCTCAAGGCAGACTAAAGATTGTCCCAAAACCTTTTCCAATTTCTGGTCCTCATTTATTATTTTTTTCAAAATTTCAAGGTTTTATCACCATATAACAACTTCCTTTTCTCATCTTCTCTCAACAAAATAATTGACAAGTATCCCTGTTCAATTCACCTCCAATTTTTTTTTCTCTCATTTGCTTTACTCTAAGTTTGGCTCTACCAGTTCCCCAACCTCTTTTGTCTGTTCCCTGGGAAACATGCTTTTAAAAAAAAAACCCTGGCAAACAGAGATACTTTCTTCAGTTTTTATTAATCTTTCCACATAACTGTAATTTCTCTCAATATTTGAAACCCCTGTTACTGCTTTTAACCCATTGTATTTTATTTTAAACTTTCTTTATGCTGCATACACAGCATCTCAGTGATTTCATACAGCAGATTTCATTCAACCAGTACCTGCTTGGCTCATCTTCTCTGCTTCCTTGTGGTCTGCAAGGGTTTCCTTTACCTCCCTTGTCACAGGCTTTTCTGGTCTCCTGTTTGTAGCTCAGTAAAACCAGTCCAGGCTCTCGTTTGCCATTTCTTTGGTCCTCTTTTAATCCACGCTATATTCCTCTCATCTCCAAACCCTTCTCACAATATGGGGATATTTAATCACCCTTTATCTCTAGCCTTATTCACAGGGCTTTTACTTTCACAGCCTGGAAGTTTCCCTTTGTCAGCTCCACCTCAGCCTTTCCCCCCAGGTTGCCTCCTGCACTCCACAGGGGCTGTCACCAAGCTCCCAGGAAGAGACTGACAGGCACACAGCTTGCATATCACATTTGAAAGTGAAAGCTCATCACCTCCTGTGTACCTCCTGTAGGCTACAATTTAGTTACTTAAGATGTGTTTCCAAACAGGGAGCTCTCCAATTACACTCCGGTTCTCTTGAACTAATTACTGCAAAATTAAATTTTCAAATACAGTGGATTTTTTAAAGAATAACAAAAATTTACGAAATGAAACTTCTGAACAATTACAACACTGACAAATCAATAACTGTATTTTACTTTGTTGTGTGTTTGGTTTCTTTTTCCAGCACAGACTTCCTGGGTACAAAGGAGGCATCTTTACTACTGATGGCAATGTTCCTTTTAGCTGTGTTTTATCATGGTCAACAGGTAATGCAAACATTTTCTTCAACCTTTCTCTTTGTCCCTTGCAATTACAAGATGTGACAACAATTATTTTTGAAATACCATCTGCCTTTTTACCCTCTTGAGCACATGACCTTTCACAATTTAATAAAACCATATGCAGAATCTGATTAAAGAAAGCCCACAACTGACACTGCCTAGCATTCTCAAAGAATATGTGCAATATTCTATTCAGCAATACTCAAATTATATTTCATTCTCTATTTGAAGGAACAAACAGGACACCATTATTTTAGACACGTGCAGTTCTAGAGGCACCTTACAGCTTCAGTGCACTTGAGTAGGCATAAACCCAAAATACAGAAAGGAAATAAAAACCAGTTAATAATGAAAGGACGGTGAAATAGCTTATTATGTTTATAAAGAAAAAACAGCAGACTCGAGGAAATGAATAAAATTTGGGTTAAGCATCAGTACATACTCATCTGTGTCATGGACCACTTATAAGAATCCTTTCACATGGACCTAGATCTTGAACAGGATTTAGGAGTCTCAGAGCTTTAGGACTGATATCCTCGAGAAGGAATTGAGAAACTGAATATTTTTAGGAATACATACACAATGCACAGGGAGAGAGAACTATGGTAAATTTAGATTTAAAATAACAACCAGCTGAAGCAGGGTGTTTTCTCCACAGCGTTTTTGGCTCTCAAGCTCTGGATGTCAAATATGCTGAGTTGAGGCAGTTTCTGATCACAAAAAGCAAGGGGCACACTGTATTAAAGAAAGCACCAACCACAGTTGCCTTTAGACATTGTTGACTTGCCTAAGATTTTCCCCTCAAGAACATTAGGCTGAAAAACTCCAGCATTTCTCAGTCCCCCTGGAATGAGGCAGTAAGAGAGGAATGATGCTGTGATAAACAAGACAATATTATACGCTTTATTACAACAACTTTCTAAGCTGTGCCGGAAGTTAGAGCCTCCATTCCTTCCACAGGAGTGTAAAAAGAAGCCAACACCTAAATATTGTATTAATTTTTCTACTGTTTATTTTGTTTCTGAGGTAATGAGGAATGAGTGAAAAGGGGAAGCAATGGATGAAATAAGTTTTGCACAATGTGCAGATTTAAATTTGATGGAAAATAATGAACTGTGACATATCTTTATCAAGACAAAGCCCGCTTAGGAGAAATATGGAACAAATAAGAAATGAACAACTGAAATTTGTTATAAGCTTTCTAGTATTCCCAGTGATTATTAAAACATGTCATGATAAAAATCTCAGGCTTGAGAATCAGCCAAGGTACTAAGAAAAACAGCACTAAAGGAGTTTAGGTGGAGTAAGAATTAGGCAGAATCCAGGCAATGCTCTTCAGGATCCCAATCCTGACTAAATATCTGTCTTCTACAAAAGCCTGATATGGAGTGTTTAAGAGTGTTTCCCAGCCCAGAGGCCTGTAAGAAAAGCACAAGTTATTTTCCATTTTATTAAGCTTTCTTGGTTCATAAAACAGGATGGCTACATTAAAACTGCCCTTGGAAAAGGTCCCTGAGATGTGCTAAGTCCTGCATGTACTCCCAAATTATTCATAAGGCCAGTCTATCAATTTAACAGCATCCAGTGGCAGAGTCCAGGAACATTTCATTGAATTGCTTAATTTCTTATTATAGAGTTAACCTAAAGATCTCTGTATAATTGCCAGCTATATATAGATATATATATATATATAAGTTCCATTCAAACCACATTAAAAAAAAAATAAACTCTTCAAAAGTGTGAATTGAAGAGCACATTAAGTCCAATTAAGCTATCCTCCAGCACATCTTCCCATCTCACAAGCTGCAAAAGTATTCTGAAGAAGAATAGCTTAAAACTTGTCTTATTCTAGGTGGATTTACTGAAAAGGATTATTTCTGTAAGATAATATTTATGGACGTTCAGTTTTTGATTAATTGACTATTGTTTTTTTATCCATTGTGATTTAAAATTAATGCTATATTTAGCTCCTAAAATTTAAAATTTAATTTGAGAAAAAGGTGTGTGGTACTATCTTATTAGATTTAATTTAATTGCATGTGGCAATTGTCTGCAGAGAGATTGGGTTGTGCAACATGTAGAGGCCATAATGTTAGGCTTTCTGTGTAATACATCTCTCTTTTCCTCAGTAACTCTTGTAATTAGAGGTGTTTCTTAAAGCTACATATCAGGGCAGGGAAACATGGACGCATTGGGATTTAAATTCAGAAATATTTCTTTAGACAATCAAACAAGCTAACCTTAAACTCAACCCTACAATTCTTTTACTTTTCGCAAATATAAGAACTTAGCAAAGCATCTTCTTAATATTTTTTATTTTCAAATCTCGTTTATGTCACTCCTTTCTTTCTGAGCTGACAGTGTTATCTTGGTAGTCCACTGATGATGAAAGTATTTAATGTTAAAATGTGAACATAAATAACCAGAATGATGTTATCTAATATGTAAAGATTAGCTGCTGCTATTCTAAGCTAGGCTTAAAAATGTGACATTTCCCTTAGAGCAGCATAAAAAAGCCAGCTCTGGAAACTACCACAGTTTTTTGCCAAGCTCTTTTTGTAATAGCATTAAATATCTTGAAGCATCAAAGAACTCAAAATCCAGCAGCAGCTCCTATTTGAAGTCAATCTTTGAAATACCTTTAGAACTCATAGCAAATTTATAGTTAATTTTTTCTTATCAGTTAGTTGGTAGAGATAAAAGTCAGTTATCTGGTATGGCTCTGTCTTCTAGCATAAAATAAGGGTAAAGGAAAGTGAGAAATGTTGAAAAAATTGTTTAAAATACCCTTTCATGATAGGATCTTTTGTTGCCATTAATTTAGGGAATTAATCATCACAAGATAGAAGACCAGTAGAAAAAAAGTTTGTTTATAAAGCTGGCTACAGCACCCAGAGGGCAAGTAAATGACTGCCAAGTTGCATACAGGCTTTGGAAGTTTATATCAAGCCACAGGCACTTTTAGGAAGGAAAGCTCCCTAGAGTACAGCCAACATATAAGGTCCCTTGCAAAGTGCTTTGCTTTTTTTCTCCTGAAGAGTTTGCCATTCATGACTGCTGCTGTCTAAAACTGTGACCAAGATGAGTCACTAAACAATGCCTGAACCCCCTCTTAGTCATTCCCACCCACTGCAGGCTGCTCCTTTATTTTAGTTTGGTACATGAATTATATTACAAAAAATTCCTCTATCCCAGCACCTTTTGATATCTCTCAGAATTATAATATTTATCTATTTGCTGGCATAATACAGTTCTTTGCTGGGTGTTATTATATCAAGTAGGAGCACCTCAAACCTCACAAACATATTTTCTCTTCCAGTTTACAAATATATATATATATATATATATTTCCATCATTTTCAGTAATGTTGTAGCTTCATAAGTCACCCCTTGTGCAAGCTACAGTATCAGCTGCCTTGAAATCTGCTTAAAACTCTGCTTCAGTGTAATGCACACAAAATCTCTGGCAGTATTGGGCTTGTCCATGTGCTGACACACATGTGCCTCTCAGGCAAGTGACACGATGCTTCAACGTGTTCCTTGCTTCAGCTAGCAGACAGCTGCCATTCATACTTAAATGAATATGAATTTATATATATATCAACAATGCATATATATGTATGCATGTATAAGCTCTGCTGTACACAGCTTTTGTTCTGGACACACTACACTGGAAATCATTTCACTTCAGTTTCTACCTGTGGGTATCAGGCAGTAAGACTGCATTTATAAACTGTGATTGTAGATTCTGATCCCAAAATACAGGCACAGAGCATTGGAGGGTATGACAAATAGCATGTTTGACTTTTTTTTTTTTTAATAATATTAAAGTTGCAAATAACTGCATGTCCCAATAGTAGAACTATGTAATTTTTTGCCACAGATATGGACACTCTCTTTGGGAGTACTTTGGGCTGTTATACATAATTTTGCTAAAGATGTTCGTTCTTGAGAAGGACATTCTTGCCAAGAGTTTAGAGTTAGCCTTGTGCTAATTTTCTCATTTAATTTGAAAACACTTAAGAAAAGGGGAATGTATTTATTTTGTATCAATACCTACCAATACCTTATCTCCTGTCTGACTCCATTATCTAAGTAATAAAGATATGCCTAAAAAGAAAATAATTTGGTGACAGTTTATATCCACTGACCATAGCAGTAATATGACATATATTATTTTGCTCAAGATTATTCTGAGATTCTCACTGTACATAAGGCAAAGAAATAATCTCTTTTTCTGGCAAGAAAATCAAATTGTTTCAAAGATCTTCAGCAGGACTGAAGGTGGTTACATGGCAGGGGCAGCCTGCCAGGTTGGCAATATAATCTCTACTGTTATCTTGTCAGGTTTTATTTTTGCCTCATTTTTCTTTCTGAAATTACAGCTTGAATACACAGCAAGGCTGGATTTTCTGTGGCGTGTTCAAGCAAAAGAAGAAATCAATGAAATGAAGGAGCTAAGGGAGCATAATGAAAACATGCTACGGAATATTTTACCCAGTCATGTTGCTCGTCACTTCCTGGAGAAGGACCGGGATAATGAAGTATGTGTCAGTTTTCTGATAATTTTGTCTAATTGGTCAAAGAAAAGTAGATCTAGTAGGAAATTGTTGAAACTTATTTCTTGGTAGGATTCATTGCACAAACATTGATAATTTTTGGTATATGATCAATATTTAAAAATATTCATGTTTTGAAGTAAAGGTTCTAGGTCTACATCTGGAGTGATGTTTCTGTGTTCAGACTCCCCAGAAGGAAACACACGGGCCACACACAAAAATTCTAGCAATAAATCACCAGGATGGCTATGGGACTGGGGTACATAAAGCGTAAGGAGAGGCTGAGATCATACAACTCTAGGAAGAAAAGACTGAAAGAGCATCTCATTGTTGTCTTCAAGCACCTAATGAGTGTTTATAAAGACATTATTAGGGGCTTGGAACATCTTTCTTATGAGGAGAGACTTGGGAAGACTGAGAAGGGATCTCATTAATGCATTTAAATATCTCCAAGGCAGGTAGCAAGAGGATGGTGCCAGGCTCTTTTCAGTGGTGGTCAGGGACAGGAAAGGACCAATGTCCATAAATTAAAACACAAAATGTTCCACCTCAACACGAGGAAGAAATGCTTTACACAGAGAGAGTGGCAGAACCCTGGAACTGGCTGATCACAGAGCTCATGGGCTATCCCTCTCTGGAGACATTCCAAACCCATCTGGATGCACTCCTGTGTATCCTGCTCTTGCTGACCCTGCCTGGGCAGGGGGGTTGGCCCAGACCTCCAGAGGTCCCTTCCAACCCCAGTAATTTTGTGATTCTGTGGTTTTGTGATTCTGTGAAGGCAGAGGACTGTGAAAGACTTGATCTAATTGGTCCTGCTTTGAAAACAAACTGTATTAAATGAGATTCAGAATCTATTCCAGTTATGAGTCTATGAAAATCTACTATTCATAAAAAAGATACGTGAATTTAACAGAATGTCTGTGCAAGTATGAGATAGCTCAGTGTTGTAGGAGTATTATTAGAGTCCTGACAGTGACTATGGAAGGAGCAAGCTGCAACAGACCTGAGGTTCTCATATCTTCAGACACAAGAGAACATTTTTGCCACTTCATTTTGCCCCTGAATTGCCTGTTTGTGGCAGATAACAAAACACTCATTTCAGAGACATACTTTGTGGCTATGTTCCTAAAAAGTGTTTGCAGTACACAAAGAAAAGCACGATAATGAAGTCTCTGAATATTCCTAAAATGAAGTTTGAAGATGGATAAAGGAAAGTCCAGAATTTGTTTTTGAAAGCAGCAGTAAGTCCCTTACTCTTTATTTGAAATAAAGTAAATGTATATTATATTATTATATATTTATATTAAGGTACTGTATGATGAAATTGGATTTTTTTCCATGTAATGTTGGAATTATCTTTTATAATGGGAAGGAATGAAACAAGATTCACCTTGCCAGCACTGACATATCTACTGATCATGCAGCAAAAAGGAATTAAGGCTACAATTTTCTACTGTGCATTTTGGAAGTGGATGTAGCCAGACAAATTAAACTGCACAATGAGGAATCATTGTGTTCTGATTTCAAGTATCACCTAAGGAAGGATGACACAGTGAGAAGCTACAAGAAAAGGCACTTTAGAAATCACTCTTGAGAAATTTTACACTCTGCAGGTATGAAAGTGCCATAGAAGCCCAGCTATGTACATGAGAAAATGGGAGTGTGAAAGCAACCAGGTTAAAATGTTTCATTCAAATGGAACAGATCTCAACACCAGCCAAGAGTGTGTTCTGGCATATCTGCAGTATGGATTTTCAGGAATTAAGTTTCCCATCTTACACTTTCATTCACGTGTGGTCATATACATAATAATCTTCAGCAGCAAGCAGATGCCCCATGGTTCACTGCGGATGCTTCAATAATTTGTCACTGAATTAAATTCCACCACTCCTGCTTTTTGTAAGGCAATTTCCAGAGTAACTATACTTGGGGATGATTTATGCATGAGCTGGCAGACAGTAAGATCTACCAGATTTCAGTGCAATCAATCCTGCAGTTCATGTCTGGCCATTAAGTTAATTTCTCTGCTCTCAAAAAAATGAATTCCCAAATGTGTACTGTAGCATTTTCTTATGGATGTATTATTTCTGTCCTTATGCTTCTTACCAAAAATAGAAAAATGGAGCAACTGAAGGCTCAGACAGTTGTCTTCTATCTTCATGATCCAAGACAAGAGTATGGCTGAGTGTATTCACACTTCTCCTAGCACACACTGTCAATTAATCATAAGCATCCACCAATTAATGTGTGTATTACCTTTTTCTATACCCACAAAAAGGAATAAGAATGTTCTTAAAGTATGGCTTCCACAACCCTGAAGATGCTCTTCAGTGAAAGAAAGGGTAAGGCAGTAAGGGAATCAATCATGTTTCCTCAATTAAAGTTTTGTGGTGGCTTTGGAAACTAGAAGAATTTCCCCACTTTTACTCTAAGACACATTGTAAAAGAGCCTGGGTAAGTAGAACCATTAGCAGCAAATCAAAGAGCAGAGCAGAGGTTCAGGATGCTTTTCTAAGGAGAAGCAGGATGAAGAAAGAAGAGCCTGAATTGTTCATGTCAAGTGTATGGCAACCAACAGTAAATCTTTTTATCATGAAACCAAAGCATTACAATTTCTTAAAGCCACTAACAAGAACTTTGAGAAAAAAGTACTTGAACTCATAGCGACATAAGAAAGGTTCATAAACAGAAATGGAAGTGTCCACCATTAAGTAAAACTACAGAAGTTAAAGCCAAGAAAAAAAATCAAAGAAGAATACATATGATGGGTAATATATATTAATATATATTAAAGGTAATATACATTAGACAAAAGAAAAGCTTACCAGGAGTTGTGGTAGCACTCCTTGGAATCTTTAAAGTTGAAATTAGTTTTTTATCTAAAACTTAGCTTTAGTTCAAACAGGAACTGTCCACATTTTCACATATGCAATGGCACAAGCCCCTCAATAAATAAATGTGTCATTCAGTACCAGAGTGAATTATATAAATATAAGTGGGAGCTTATTCCAGGGCATACTTTATCCCAATAACCTTTTGTGACTGATCCCTTATAAGCTGCTTTCTGATCTCCCCAGTAACTCCATTATCACTCTCACTTCTGTTTCTCCCTCCTTTCAAACCCTAAGAGCAGGAGCATCTCCCAGACCCAAGCCATCAAATAGCTCCACAGCCACCTTTGGAGAACCAGAGTTTACCAGACAGTAAGGGTGTTCTGAAAACTTGGGAATAAACAAACTTGTAAGGAGCTGCAGTAGTGTGAAGTACAAATTATCCACCAGGAAATGTGATAACTGGTAGTTGTATTTGGCAATGCATACTTCATATCTTCAAGTCATTCCCCATATAAATCAAAAGCAAAATTTCTATTTTACTTTTGCTGGTGTAGCTCCTTGACTTGAGAAGGAGAAAGAGTAGTCATTCAAAAAAAGGGAAAACCCTGCCTATAATCTGCAATAAAAACATTAAGAGCTGTCAACCTCCTCCTGTTGAACTTGGCTAACCCTTAATATACTAATGCCAACATTAGATGTTAAGGTATTATGCATGGTAAAATTAAGAAACTTATTTTAATTGCTGCCAATTACATTTTCTCCCTTATGTTATCACCTCGTTTTTCCTCATTGTTTTTTTAGGAATTATACTCTCAGTCCTATGATGCTGTTGGTGTGATGTTTGCTTCTATTCCTGGATTTGCTGACTTTTATTCTCAGACTGAGATGAATAACCAAGGAGTAGAGTGTCTGCGCTTACTGAATGAAATCATTGCAGACTTTGATGAGGTAATACCAGCTGCTGAAAGTGTTTAAACTATCAGTTTCCAAATGGCAAATATGTCATCCTAAATTATAAAATTTGGTAATTACTTTGCTTCCAATAGTTCTCTGATTTTTTTTTTTTTGCTCATATCACAATTGTCTGGTTTCCTTTTTTGCCCCTCATCCTGCCAAACATTGGTTTGAATGATCTAATGAGATAGAGACTGAAAGCAATATTCAAGTATAAACAGCCATAAAAGCACAAATCCTCACCAGAGTATCTGAAAGTAGAAAATACTTAGTTCTGTAGAAGAAAGAAGTATGAACAAATCTGTAACTGTTCTGGAAAATAGTGGTCTAAATACAAACAGGTAAAGGTGTTGCTTTAAAGATGTTGGTTGAATGGACTCAATGAATATTAAAGGGTAAAACAGTGTCCAGTTAAATGTGAAGCACACAGCTCAGAAGAAAATGTTAGGTAGAGAATGAAAGGTGGTGGTGCCATGAACCGAGGACACTTGTCTGCTTAGGAATTTTATAGAGAGATAAATGAAGTTCAGGTTCTTGTTTCATAGAAGAATTCAGAGGTGAAGGGATTTTTTTTTAATGGAAAGGACACAGAAAGGGAAAAGAATTTATTTAGGTATTCTGTCCAGTTAGTTTCCGAAAAGTAACCGAGGAGGTGACAAGACAAAAAGGAGAAGTCAGATCCCCAGTGTAGCTATTGCTAGGTGGAAGCAAAGAAAACCTGGTAAGTGAAGAGGAAGTCAGGAGAAATTTACATGCTCTGCAAAATAGTTTGTAAGGAACCTTAGACAGGTGGTATCGTGTCCTGCAATGAGCCCAACAGGAATTAAGAAAGGAGACAAAGCATAGGCCAAAGAAGAGCTCTAAAAAAAAATCTCAAAACTAGGAAGGATGAAAAAGTACTGCCAAAATTACCTAGCAGAGAGAATTTTAACATCCATACTGCAGGCAGTTTTCAGGAGCGTGTTGCCCTCCTGAGATCCCTGAGTGGTAAAAAAAGAACTGGAAACACCTCTACTTATCAATGAGATTGGACCTATGCACCAGACTGCAATGGTCCAGATAGAAAAGGGAAGGAGAAAATATGATATCATTGATCTGTGACTTCCATCCTGGGCACCTGTGTGGGGAATGAGTGATTGCTCATAAAGAATATGCCAAGGCTAAGATCACTGACACTGAAATTGAGATTTTATCCATATAATTGATGAGATACTAAAACTACGAGTGGGAAATAGAAGAATTCACAGGGAACATTTTCCTGTGCATTTTAACAGAGAACAAAATTTCCCCCTCATGTAAGAACTCTGTCACCTGCTAAGCTCCTGCAATGCATTCCCCATGGGTATAAATGCCTGCTTCTTACCTCCAGGATCTAGCACAGCTGTCAGCATGCTTCTTGATTAATAGTTTTGTTTTTATTTCTAGATCTGATTAAAAAGATTACCACTCGAACTTAAATTAATTCATAGCTATAGTCTTTGCATTAAGATATTTTGTCATTCACATTCATGTAATTTTCACAACAAAATTCCTTTGCTGCTGTGGCAATTACTGAAGACAAAGTTTTAATCAAAACCCTAATACAATATTACTTTCAGGCTCCTAACACCTACTCTGTAATTAATAAAGGACCTAATTGGAGACTGTATTATGTCCCAGACATGTTTAGTTGAAGAATAGATATGTTCTTGGTACAGGTAGCAAATGAAATTATGGGATCCCCTGCTGACTGCTAACCTGCTTGCAGCATGGTCATGTCATTACTTTACTCTGTCTAAGCAATCTGAAAAGTGATATACCAGACAGAACAATGAAAGGAGTAACCTTATCCATGGAAAAGGAACCAGAAATCATTCCAGGCACAATGTTTCAGGGCTAGCAATGTTTCCATGTAACTATTGACTGACACTATACGATGTCAGTATTCCTTCTTTTTTTCCCTATGTTCCTTGCCAAGATTGCCTCCTGTTCCAATACAGCCCCAGGAGCAAAATGTGCAGATGTGCAGCTCAGGAGCAGAACAGCTCTGTTATCCATGGGGAAACTCTGCTTCTCAGCATCAAGTGAACACCTCTGGAGAGATACCCTAATGTAGAAATCTTAGCACAGGAGTGTAGGACATATGCACCTGATGCCATTTGTACATCCCAGGTGATTTGGGACACCCAAAGCACAGGGTTGGCAGCTCCCATACTGCATTGTCAGAAAATTCACGTTCTGGAGCAAGCCACTGGAGGTTTTCAAGGCAAGAGTTCTCTAGATCACACTGCACATATATGTTTAGACAATTAATTAAGTTCCTAAGCTCAGATCACATTCTACGCTGTGAATTGCCTCTTTTCCTTACAGAGATAATAATAATAGATCTGTCTACAGGGCCAAAATGATGCTTCTGAATGGAAGCTGTGGTAAAAATACAAATTGACCTGGTTTGGAAAATGTGATGGGTACACGAGAAGGAAATCTGGGTTATTTCTTCTTTTTAGAGGGTTTTCCTTGTTAATGCAACACAGCAAGGTTACAGTCTGGACCTGTTACTTTGCTTTCCACGTAATAGATTTATGTTAGAGAGACAAAGATAGTTACAAAAAAATAGCAAATAAATAGTGAATGTTGGAACAGAAACTGTCACTGACAACTGCAGGGGGTAGGTGCCCACTGAGGAGTCAGATTGTGACTGGGTCTATCTTAGGGAGTGGGAGAATGTGGTCAGAAAGTCAGTTTTGCAGAAAAGGTGGTCGATTATTGTCAAAATACAGCCTTCAGTCAGATTTTCTTTTCCCCTCATGGTTCACTAGTTTTTTTGACTTCCAAATTATCCAGTCTTCCTGCCGGCTGAGGCAGAATAGGAGGTGGTAGTTTCTGGACTGGCAAAAATAAACAAATTTGAACACTGAACTTTTATATTTCTTTGCTATTTAGAAGACTATAATTCTAAGACACATTCAGAGATAAATTCCCTTTCTTAGAGATGTTAGACCAAAAAATTAACAATATAACATTTCTGCAGGTATTATGAGTCTTGAAGGAAATTTTTTTAATGTAATATTCTTTCTAGGCTTTTTAATCTGTCACTTACGTATGTTAATGTTACAGCTGGGATTTTTGCTTTCAGAAGAGCTTTCTTGTTCACAGATTTTTTTTTATTATTTCTTGCATTTTATTTATCACTGCAGCGATTTACATAGTGTATATCACACCAGATAGCAATATATTATGCTGCCTCAAGCAGAGGTTTCAACAGAACACTGGATCTTGCTTTCAGATTCTGTGATTACTTTGCAGTTGAGTGCCATATCCTGCAATATTCTTTTTTGTACAATTTTGTACATGTGATCCCAGGGTCTGACCTCCACACAGCCTTGGCTGTACATGAATTGCAGCATCAAGCCATTAGTTTCTTTTTAGATACAAATCACATTCTAGTGTTTGAAAATGTGTCCCTGGACTATCATGTTAAATTAGCAGCCTATTTAAATTGTTTTAACAAATGGCAGCTGATTTAGGACTGAGTTGGAATATCTTTCCCCAAAATCAAAATCCATCATCTTGTCATACCATGAAGAAAGTAATTAGTAAATAGACCATTATTTGAAGAAGGAAAGAAGCTATTGAACAGGCCATATAAGGCAGGGGACAAAAAGAAACAAACAGGAGATTTGGAAACAATAACGAGTGAGAAAAAAAACATAACATGGGATCATTTTTTCTATATTGCATCACAGCCAATACTCTTTCCTAAAAAGAGTAATTTTAGATATGTATTATAAGTTTTAAATTAGTGTGCTGTTTGCTGTCGCTTCCAGCAACCATCTGGAATTTAAAATATGGACTGTTTTCAAGCAAGACCATTTCCTCCCCTTGCCACACACGTGGTGCTCTCAGACTGCTCACAGAGGCAGAGCTACAGGAAATTATCTTTTTCTTTAAGAGAGCAGTTGGAAGAACTGCCCTTGTGAGAGGGAAGAGTACACAATGGGCTGTTCTGGCAGTCTGAAGAAAAATGAGAAGCAGGTTAAATCTTTGGACTTTGTTGGCTTGGAAAGGAGCCATTAAGCATATGGCTTTGTGTTCCCTCTGTGCAGCCTCCCATTAGAGACAGATGGTGCCATATCTGCACACCCACAGCAAAGCTCCCAAGGCCTGTGCTGGGGTCACTCCAGTGCCAGGGGATATTTCATGTTATGCCTTTGGTGTGTTTCTCCCTTTGAATGAAAGAATCCCTTTAGTGGACAGGAAATTCCAACTCGCATGATGGAAAAAAGAATGTACAACAGTGTAGAAAGAGAAGGGGGAAAATATTTTGTTACATTTTTGCCTGACCACAGAAAGACTTTTTTTCATTTTAAACCCCAACTAAATCGAGCCTCTAGAATTGAAAATTTTTTTTTATGAAGTGCCTTTTTTTCTCCCATGACTTTGTAACCACGTTGATCCCTAAATTTATTAGATACCGTACAGCTTATTACAAAGTTTCACAGGGTACTTGGCATTAATACTAGCAACAAACATTTTCCTGTGATGAGGTGATTAATACGTGTATCCCACACTCTGTTATCACTTATAGAATCCACATCCTGAACTCTGCTAAGGTCTCTCAAGGAATGTAAGGCTCTGGTTTCTATTTCATGGAAAGTCTTAAGTTAAACCATAAACATGGACTTGGAATAGGGACTAAAC
The DNA here is from genome assembly GCA_037013685.1 of Acridotheres tristis. Classification (NCBI taxonomy): domain Eukaryota; kingdom Metazoa; phylum Chordata; class Aves; order Passeriformes; family Sturnidae; genus Acridotheres; species Acridotheres tristis. The sequence continues at coordinate 141,053,355 of CM072886.1, read as the reverse complement.
TTTCACTCCCACTTCATTCAGTGCTTTAGTCACTCAACTAAATTTATTCTTCCTCTTCCAGACTCTCAATCTGACAAGTTCTTTATACCTACTTAACAGCCATAGTTATAGCAAATCCCAAATAAATAGAGGCATTTACCATTTCCTGTGTAGTTCTTGGAATTTTTATTAGAAGGGGAAAATACATAACAAATGTATAGACTGAATGATCCGATGGACATGCTGGTGTCCAGACTCACACTTAGAGGGAAGCAGGAGATATAAGAGGACTTGGTCTCTTACAGGATTTCTTTGGAGGCATCTACCTCCATCCATTGACTGTGTAAGATCATAGAATTATAGAATGGTTTGGTTTGGAAGATCATCTTGTTCCAGCCTCCCTGTCATGGTCAGGGACACCTTCCACTGGACCAGGTTGCTCAGAGCCCCAGCCAGCCTGTTCTTGAATACTGATCTCACCACCTTAGTTGTTGCTGTAGCAGCCCTTAATTTGCAAACTGAGTTCCTCCAGTCGACTTTTAGGAACACGGTTAAGTGATCAAGTCTTCTATTCACACAAACATACACACAGAGTTTGTCTTCACTGATATTCAGTGATCATACCTCAGGAAATGCAGGACATGGATGCATTTCTCTTAGGCTAGAATGTGCATGTCTTTTATTATCCATTGTGGAATTTACCAAACAGCACAATTTAGCTTGCATGCACTCAGTGAGTAGATGATGTTCCAGAGTTTCAGATCAGTGTTCCCCAGAACCCAGAATAAATTGTGTGCCATGACTGACTGGAAGATACCACAACTGTAAAGATACATTCTCACATCTTTAGAAGTATTTTGTGCTCGGAATTACAGAAGTAACAGTATTTTTCTTTTTACATATGTATTAGTTACTAGGTGAAGAGAGATTTCAAGATATTGAAAAAATTAAAACAATTGGCAGCACATACATGGCCGTGTCAGGATTATCACCCGAAAAACAGGTAAGAGGATAATTTTCTTTAAGAAGCAAAAGTTGTGATTATTCTGACCATTCGTATTCAAAAATATGTTATCTCTATGTTGTTCATAAAACTTGTTTTGCTAAAATAAAATAGACATTCGGGGCTCCTGGCAGACAGCAGTTGCACTTCTTGACGAATTGAAATGCCATCTTGTGCTTGGAACAAGAACCATATGGATTCTTTCCTCAAATTTAGGTTTATAGGAAAAAAAATTCCTTTCAGTCACACCAATGTGAATCTAGATCAGGTCTATCTATATCTTCAGACATACTCTAAAGCCACCTCAGTAACTCGGACAGGAACATGACTGACAACCTCCAATAATCAATGAAGAGAGGATCTATTAACTGATAGCATACTGATGCAAGTATAATGCTGCATTTATACTCTTTTTTGATGCAGCCTATCTACAGACAGCATGATAACTACACATCAAAAAGAAAGCAGATCATCAGTTCAACTGAAGAACAAGCAAACCAAGCTGAGGGGATAAATAGTCACAGAGGACACACACACACAGTCACAGCCATAAACCTCACATAAGACAGATGAGAGAAATCCATTCATAATTCCACCCAAGAATTTGCCTGGAAACAAATTAGATGAGGCTCTAAAATACATCCAATGAGGAGTCATCTGTTCCTGAAATCTGTTTCTTTGGCAGCTGGTGCCTGTCCCCAGGAAGAGCAGCACAAAAAGGGTGTGCTGCCCCTGATCAGTCACAGGCTGATTGATCACAACTTCTGAAAAGCAGAAGCCAGATTATCATGAGCTTTATAAACCAGAAAATTTCCATTGTTTGTTAAGAATACATTATAAAACACATGGAGTGTAACTAGCTGAGCATCTCCCGCCTACAGAGTAACAAGTGATGCTGACAGCTAGAAATCCATAAAACTAGATATGCATGGGATTTTTGTTTGTCAAAATTCTTGTGTGTAGACATGAGCAAAGAAGGATAGAACTCCAGGGAGATAGTTAGTTACAGCTCCTAATAGTTGGTATACAGCTCCTAATCACTTCCTTTGTCTCTTGATGGGGGTAAAAATTCAAAGGGAGAAAAGCTTCACTGCCTTTCCAGGACTGATTAATTCTTCTCTTTTCTTGAACTGTAATATTTTAATGGAATTTTAATGCATGTTTTAAATATACTTGTCATACGTACATGTCTGTCACCTTGTCAGCACCTAAGAGGTGCAGGCTGCTGAGGGAGGTTGGCATGCTGTGAACAGAGCAAGTTAAGGATAAGGACCAAGCATGGTGTGAACAGAACAGGGTGATGCCAAGGAGATGTTCATGTTCAGTATTAAACACAGAGGATGGTGAAAACTGCAAAGGGCTGGACTACATGACCCAGGGAGAGATTATGAACTAGAAATTTGAAGAAAGAATTACCTCGTTTCAGAACAGATGAGAAGATGTTACACAATCATTGGGCCAAACCCACAGCTGTTCCTCACTCTGCTGCCTCCCTTGAGAGTCCCTGCCCCATCATCTGTTCTGTTGGTGGTCTAGGAAGGCTAAAACCTACTGCTGGTCCCCATCTATATATCAACTGCTTTGTAGGAATGAAAATGGAAGGGAAGGAGCAGGGAGTGCTCCTGCTGCCCAGTCCTGCTTCTTGCCTGCCCTAAGCAAAAGCAATTAATGAACTGCAGAAGAACTTTTCCTCTTTCCCTTAATCAACCCCAGCTTGCCTGGCTTGCCCTGTTGTTCCTGCCATTATTACATCTCTGAGAGCATTTGAATTGATGCTTTTCCTAGGTGACAGTTTCAGCAAAGGAGAATTACACACCTTTCACTTCTTTCACTCTACTTCTTGCTTATATGGGTCGTGTGCACATGTTCTCACTTGATTTTGACCCTTGAGTCTGAGCAACCTCAATGCTCTCTATATTTCCTTTCTCAGGCTTAGACATGTTTCTCATGCCTTGTTAATTCTCATGATTGCCTGTCAGATTGTTGACAGAAAGTTACTTTCTCTGGCCCTTTAAGCTGCTCTCTATCCAACTATACAAGTATAATATAATGGGAACAATTACCATTAATAGCAGTGTACCTCTCTTCCATCTAGAACGCTGAGCCCAGATTCCAAATGCAAATACTTGGTACTTGTAGGGATGGGTGGCAGCTGGGCAAATTCAAAACTTTATTAACATGTTGGTGTATAACTTTTTCCTCAGCAATGTGAAGATAAATGGGGACATTTATGTGCCCTGGCTGACTTCTCTATAGCTCTGAATGAAAGCATACAGGAGATCAACAAGCACTCGTTCAACAACTTTGAACTCCGTATTGGTAAGCATGGTTCAAACAGGGGAGCTAAAATGAGGTTTTGTCTGCAAGAATGTGACTCCACTGAGTGCACTCCAGGAACATTGCAAGGACATGCACAATTTAGGAGAGCCCAAATACTGTATCCTCTGTTTTCAAACTGAGTTTATCCCAGGCAAAGACAGAAATATGAAATACTCCATTTGCAGAATATAGGCCTTGATTTGGGGATTGGAGGAGTTCAAAGTTTCAGTGAATTGTGAATGGGGAACATAATTAATTTACTGTCTTTAGTTAGTCTGGTACTAAGAACCCAGAGATATAACACAGAAAGTGAACAGGACAACCTAGATCCAACCCCGAGACTGATACTCACACAGTCTTTAATTAATCTCCCTGTATAATATTCTTCTTCAGCAAAGGGACAAAAGTAGTTTCTCCTAAACCCTGGGATCAGTACTTCTGTTTTGCACAAATATTAATTCCATCTCTGACCTGACCAGAGGCAGCATCTCTTAATTCTCTCCGTGATGGATAAGTTATTGTTATGGATGGAACATCCTGCATGGCTAGTGGAATGGAACATTAAAAAATGGCCTGAATATATGGCACATAGCAGGAGTAAATTTGATGACTTCTCATGCTGAATGGACCACTGACCAAAACAAAGAAAACCACACCTGGGAGGGACATGTCTTTTATAGATAATCCTGCCATAGAAAAACTGAAATATATTCATGAGTCACAGCATCACTATCTGATCTTCACTTCCTAACAATTTTGAACACAAGGCTCATAGTTCCCAAGATTTCTCAAGGAACAGGCATCCACTTTTAGTAAGTGTGGACCACATGCGAAGATTTCATAGAGCATGAATGCAAGACTATTTGATAATATTTCTATCACCATTAAAAAAAATTAAAAAGATTAAAAAACTAAAAAACTAAAATCTTTTTTCTGAAAGATATCTTACACTCTACTAAAATTATTCTTAAATCATTGTTATAGAAAAAAAATTGCTTGTCTTTTTATACATCTTGCAAAATGCAGTCTCTCAATAACTTCACCAAATGCTTTAATATTTTCACTTCATGGAACATAAGAATGAAATTTCTTGACTGTATAGCACTAACAAGGTTGCCCTCAACAAGAAACCTTTCCTACTATCTGAGAATAAGTTTTCAGGAGCTTTGGCAATAATGTGCAGAATACAGATGACATATAAGTATTGTGATTCCACTGATATGGGTGTCCCATAAAATATACCTGTTGATATCACTTTTCAGATTTTCTAGCTTTTCCAGATTTTTGTTTGTTTGTTTGTTTAATTTCTCTAGATATGCAGCTCTTTCTTAAGCCTGGAGATAAATGTATCTGAACAAGTCTTCATCTGATTCTTAAGTGCAAATATGGGTTTTAATCATTACTGTACACCGTTTATCTTCTCGTTTTTTCTTTTTTTTTCTTCTTTTCTTTTTTTTTTTTTTTTTTTAATTAGGGATTAGCCACGGCTCTGTCGTAGCAGGAGTTATCGGTGCTAAGAAACCCCAGTACGATATCTGGGGCAAAACAGTGAATTTAGCAAGTCGAATGGACAGCACAGGTGTTAGTGACAGAATACAAGTGCCTGAAGAAACGTATCTGATCCTGAAGGACCGGGGATTTGCCTTCGACTACCGGGGAGAAATTTATGTCAAAGGTATCAGTGAACAGGAAGGAAAAATCAAAACATATTTTCTTCTAGGAAGAGTTCAACCAAATCCTCTAATCCTACAACCAAGAAAACTGACTGGACAGTATTCATTAGCAGCTGTTGTATTAGGACTTGTACAGTCTCTTAACAGGCAAAAACAGAAGCAAATTCTTAATGAGAACAATAACTCTGGAATCATAAAAGGACATTACAACCGGAGGACTTTGCTCACTCCTGGTGGATCTGAGGCAGCAGCCCAGGCAGAGGGGGCTGACAAAACTGAATTGCCATAATCAGCATTGTTTGTGGGGTTGTTTTTTGTATTTCTTTTCTATATAAAAATAAATATACAAATAAAAAGGGTTTAATTTTTTTTAGAAGGTGTGTGCTTTTTTTTTTTTCTGGTGTGATATTTTGATGAGATTCAAATTCCTATATTTTAACAAATGGTGCCAGCATCTCTCCCCAGCCAGCTGTGGTTAACATCTGAATGTCCAGACACAGCAAGTGTAGGCCATCACTCTGCTGTGTCATCTACCTGCAGAAAGTTGAAAGAACAAACCCCTGACTGGAGGAATTTAGAACATGAATTGTGTAGAGAGCTAATGATGGCGAAAGGAGAAAATACTGTCCACATTTTTCAGATGAAAGCAAAACAAAAGGAGATTGAGTAGGTTCTTCTCACCTTTAATTGCCTTCAAGATTTATACAATCTAGGTAGTTGCCTCATCCCATAACTACAGGAAAAATATTGACAATACAACCAAAGGGTTTTAAGGTGTGTCATCCACCCAGGTATGAGGAACTAGAAGACAGAAGAGATGAATCTTGTCCTAAACTCAGTGATCCATTAGGTTCACTCTTAAAATAGACTAAGGCATCCTCCTCACAGCTGGGTGACTGCACTGTAGATAAATTGTATGTTGGTGTCCAGCTGACCTCTTGCACCCATGTCAGGAGGTCAAGGCTCTCCTGGGGGCCTTATGGCACATCCATCAGTCCTGTTTGGAGGGCTCAAATACACCGTGGTGTCCTGACTGACACAGACAAATAGACAACAGAGTTACATCTTGAATGACATGACTGGAGCCTACAGTTGAATCAATTGTACAGTCAAGAAACTAATCAGATTCCCTGGTGTTGTTTTCCAGAGCTTAGCTATTAACCCTGTCACCAGTCTGAGCTGTCACCAAAGCAAGGGTTTTCTGAGCCTGTAAAATGAGTGTGTGTTGAAGCACAGCAGGTGACAAAACTCACTCCTAAGCTCCCACTCACTTGCCCCAAGATGAGGGGAAGCCAAGACTGAGAATACCCTAAATTATTTGTGTGCCAGCAAAGACAGTCCTAGTGAGATGCTACAAGGCCACACCTCAGTGCTACAAGCCCTGCATCAAAATTAGGTTAACTTTTTGGGGACTGGCTATTCAACTTCAGCTTAGAAAGAGTAAATATATAGGTTTGTATATGCTCTCATGACATGATTCACACTGGGCAGTAAAGTGCACGAATGAACCTCTCATCAAGTCTGTTCTCAAAGGAGCTGGGCTTGTTTCAGTAAATACTGTCTTTAAAGTAAATCAGACAGAAGAGCAGAACCTGTAATCACACAGCAATCCCCAGATGAACCATGCCCATACAGTACAGTGCAACATACAGATTCTTTGTAAATACAGACTTGCTTTTTGCAGGCTGCTCTTACCTGGCCCTTAATAAAAATTCGGGATTCTTAGGAGCACTGCTGCTGGATTAGCCTCATTTTAAGAAGATGACCAATATAGAAGATGGCTAGAACATCCTGACTAATATATTTTACAAGACACTACTGTTTACTAACAAAAGAGGTAACAAAACATGAAAGTTTTTAATTGTAATGAGATTTTTAAAAATGCATTTCAATGTAAAGTGACCAATGAATGGGCTTATAGGGCAATGTTTTATCAATAAAGTGCCATATTCTGAAATAGAAAATAAGAAAGATAGACAGGTAAATTCAACAGAAAGCTGTATCACTGAATAGTGGGTCTGAAAAGAGAAAGCAATGAGCAGTCTGAAATGTTATATCCAGTGATATTCCAACCAGTAACTGAGCTCTCATTCCAAATGTATTACTCCTTTCAGTCCCCACAAATATCACTTTTATGCCATGCGTGGAAAGTCAAACCCTTGAGCTCACCTAGGCAAGTGTTGATACTATAGGAGATGAAGACATGGAAGTGATGACATCTGAAGTATTTAAATTAATTTCACATTTACAGCGGTATTTCAACCACTAAATAAGGAAGCTTTGGCTTATTTAAACAGTACATTAACAGCTGTCCTCTCCTTAACAGCTTTTTTTTTTTTTTTTTTTTTGTTCTGGATGGGTTCACTTCTCCTAGCCCTCTAAATACTTAATTCTTGCTAATAGCCCAGCTTTTCTAATTCCGATTTTCTAATTCTCACCACCTCTGCAATGACAATTCACAGTGAGTGGAAGGTGTTAACTGGATAACAGGATTGGACACTGGAGTTAGGAAGGCAACTGAACTGCTCTTTAGCACAGACCCAAATTTCCTGCTTCTTATCAGACACAGATGTCTTTCTCTGGTTTCCCTCTCAAAATCCCCATTAGCATAACTGTGTTTCCAAGAAAAATCAATGGCTAGTGAAGCCTGAGTCTGTGTTGACCAGATAAAGAGTTTGCAAAATCAGCTCATTACTGCTAAACCAGCTCATTGTCATGAGCAATTCTTTAGTGAGGAATTTCACTTTTTACTGTAGAAGGTAAATCCCTGCATGAGACTATTTTTCTACACTTGCTGGCTATTTGTCACCCCAGCAATTGCACTGTTTGTTCCTTTCGTATGTGGTGACCTTATAGGTTCAGCAATGTTATTTCTCATTGTAGCACCTGTTTTTTGTGGAGCACAGATATTATTTATGGTCTCAGTCTGCTGGTTGTACTCCCTGACTTTATGGTACTATTAGTGTATTCAGCTTTCCTTCACAACCATCTTCAGGGTTTCTTGCTCACAAAGGACAGGATCACAAAGGATCTTGCTCACACAAGAAGGACCTATAAAGATAAACACCTAGTGATTATCCCTTGAAACATGGATGCCTGGGTTAATGAAAGCAAATTGCCTTGGTATAACACTTCAGCCAAGGTAACTGGCAAATACTGAGAATGTTCATAGATTTTCCATATTAGGAGAAGAAAGCCTTGGCAAAATTTGACTATACTCTTTGATGTCACCTTATTTCTTTCTACAAATGTACTCTACACAGACACAAAAAGTAGCAGGCTGCTTCCTCAGAAATTTGTACCTCACTTCCTCTGCAAAACTCCATGTCAGGAGCTCTTAAATGATTTCTAAATAAACAGGCTGAAACCCACAGCTTTCTTCTCTGAAAAGCAACATACAGTCAACTGCATCAAGGGCATCTTATGCTTTGAAATACTCAATCATTAAAGCAGATGGAATATTGACAATCTGGATAACATTTCTGTACCAAAATCGTTACTTTGTAGTGCTCAAGTGCATTTTTGCAACCATCTCGCCTATATTCTAGCAAAAAGCTATACCTGTAGCAAGTGCTGGTTTGAAGGGCAGTGAAGGAGTTTTTGTGTTAATTAATTTATGCCATTGACCAATTTTTATAATGTATATTTAGAAATTCACAGTTAGGTACCGATAGCAGTCAAGGTATCTACTCTTGGCTCACATTCAGACTCAAACCACTGAGTTTAACTGTACTGAGAACAGTGTGATAGGTGTGATATCGTTTAGAACTATGTGCTAACGAAAAAAGAGATTCAAAAAATAGCTTTTAAACACAGGGGGAAAATATCACTCCCTGTCCTCAGCTTTAATCCATTCCTGATTATTTCACAGTTGTTTTCACATTTGGAAAAGCACAGCAATAAAAAAAAAAATCCCATCTAATCCTTTTCTCATTAGCAGAACTTCAGTTGCCTTTCATAAGTGCACTGGGAGTCAAGGAGTTTATACAAACACCCAGCACAGAAAAGAGCCTGATATCCAAGTTTCCTGGGGCTGCCCACTGTGGAGCAGCAAGGCAGGGAGCAGAGCCTGGCTCCACAGCTGACCAGACAAACAGGCAGAAAAATAATCAGAGGAGCAGGAAATAACCACATTAACTATCGTCAGTGGTACATGGTGAGCGTTATAATTGCACAGTCAACTTATTAACCTCCCCATCAATCTTCTTCTATGCAGTGACACAATTCAGGGGTTGTGGTTTCCTCATCTCTGTGTTTTGCTGGAGGAGGTAAAAAAAAAGTATGACGGTAGAGCAGCTGGCAGATGGGAGGGAAGGGATAAAAATTCAATATGCATATCTCCAGGCACTTGAGGCTTACAGCAGTTTTTAAGGAATGCTCTCATTAGCTCTTCCAGAAGAACAAAAAAAATCCATTGTTTACATAACTTTAGCAGATAAGGCCCAATTTTTTCTAAAAATGTTCTTCTTTTCTGTCTATTTAGCCCTAAGGTGTTCTATATGTGGCAGCTGTCAGTTACAGAGCCACTCACTGATTCATTCAGTTCTTTCATGTGAAAACAACAGCTATATGCAGGGCTGGTTAATCTCCTGTAAAATGCCATCTCATGCTACGTCTCCTGACCCAGATCTCCCTCACCTTAAGGTGTTTTGTTTTTCTGGTTATGAAATATTTCCAGATCACAGAATCATAGGATATTATGTTAATATTGATATACTGAACATCTCTCTGTTTCACAGTCCATGTATCTTTTGACAGTCCTGAAATCAGTGCCTCCTTCAGCTTTGCAATATTAATTTAAAACAAAGAAGCACCATTGTTGCCACATTGAGACAAAGAAGCCATCTCAGCTGGCTTGCTGAAAATCAAAGGTTCTAAAACAAATTATGTGTGTGAAATGACTTTTGATTGCAAAACCCACTCCCAGCAGTACTGACATGGGGTACTCTAAGGGATATTATTACAGCCACAGGATATTAAATATAATTTCAATTAACTCATCACTTACTTAAAATAAAAATTACAACAGCCTCTTCCTATTCATCATTCCACACAGAGACTATTTTGACAGGCTCTCAGTTTTGTAAGTTTCTCTAAATCATCAAGTAATTTTGCTTCAGATGAATGATTGCCTCTTTTGGATGTGTCCAGAACAATGCTCTAAAGCTCTATCCAGGAGTCAGGAGTCACGTATTCTGTCTCGGAGTCTGCATATTCTGTATGGATAGGACCAAGCTTTGCAGAGGCACCAATTCATTCCCTCTGTCCCTGTTCCCAAGAAAGGCAAGACCAGAGGCTTGAACAAGCTGGGAGCTGCTCTTTAGCACTTTTTCCCATCTGAATGATGCCGGGAAGAAGATCCTAGCAGGATCTGTACCACAAAGTGAATCAACACTCTGCCATTACAGCTCATTCTTCATCAACAGCCTAATAATCTGCAAGTTGCTACACTTGGCAGCTTGGCAGTCCCAGACCTGTTCACAGGATAATGAGGGCACAGAGAATACATCCCACATGCCACAGCTGACTGCAGTGTGCAATCACCTGCTGCCCTGTGGGGCTCCTCTTTTCCTGGCAATTAACTTGGCAGGACCCATTATCTCTCAGAAATCACCATAAGGATGTTAGCAGGCAAGTTTTCATGGAACTATCTCCAACAACATCCTTTTTTATTGCTGGTTTTGTTTAGTTTGGTTTTCTTTTATTGCTTCCTGCAGAACAAACAGAAATCCAAATACTCATAATTTCCATTTTATTTATCGACTCCAAATTTATTCAGAAACAAAAAACTCACCAATACTTAAAACTTAATTTAAGCAACAACATTTCCTCCTCTTACTCTCTCAGACAAGGTATGTGATGTGCCCATTGCAGCTTATGGATCTCCACCATATTTCCCTCCCAGAGCTATGCTGTCCTCACCTCTATGAACTGAAAGTTTCCCATACAGAATGTTTGCAAGGTGGTCTCAGGCACCAATTCACCCCATCTTTCTGCTCACATCAATTTCAGAGCTAAAGGACTAGAGCAGAAGGGCCTCTATGTGCCTGAGAATTATATTTTTAAGAAAAGAAAAAAGAAACTCCATCAAAAAAGTTCCAAGCTATTTTGAGTTTTATGGATAAAAGTCAATATTTTATTTTCAGCTCTAAGGTCACAGTAAGCACAGAGAACATCAGTATCACCCATTTCCCTTAGAACACAGTTCCACAGGTTTTATTTCCACATTTGATGCTGCCTTCACATCTACTCTGTATTGCCATGCACAGCATACTGACATTGGCCAGTCTTGGCTATGCACAGCAACCTATGCCTTTAGATTCTCTCTTTGGAGCATGTCCTGTTAAAAATCCAAAAGAGAAAATTTGATAGTTACCACTGCAAAGGGGACTTCTGCTTTCAGACACTTAGCCATACTTTACTAGGATTCTTTGATTAAGAGTCAAAAAAACTTCCTTATAGCTCCAAATTATTATCTATCTCTTTTTTTAAACCCATATTGGAACATACCTTGTGGATATCAGAAAGTATTGCATCTTAGCATCAATACATTAGGAAGAACTTGGTTTTGCTCCATGCTCCAAAGGTTAAGAAATTACCAGGAAAACAATAAAAAAAAACTTCCTTAATCTGTCTTTGAAGCAGGGACTGGCATCCAACCAGAGTTCTTCCTTTAAAGTAGAAGCCACTACATCTAAATAACAGCCATCATCACCTTTGCTCAAGGCCATAGATTCAAATTTGAGCACCTGTCTTCTGCCTAAGTCCATTTAGGATGTCAGACTCTTTCAGCCCTGGCTCACAGTTTTTGCCACTCCAACAGGAGCAAGGCAGTGACCATTCCCCTGTACACAGCACAGGTGAGCCTGCACTTCAAACCCTGTGTCCAGCCCTGGGTTCCTCATAAAAACAAAGACTTTGAGGCCTTGGAGAGTGTCCAGAGAAGGACAATGGAGCTGGTGACAAGTCTGGAGCACAGATCTGATGAGGAGCAGCTGAGGGAGCTGGGGCTGTTCAGCCTGGAGAAAAGGAGGCTCAGACCTTGTTACTCTGTACAACTGCCTGACAGGAGGCTGTAGCCAGGTGGGGGTCAGCCTCTTCTCCCAGGTAACAAGAGACAGGACAAAAGGAAATGGCCTCAACTTGCCCCAGGAGAGGTCAAATTTGGGAAAAACATTACTTCTCCTAAAGCATAGTCAGGTATTGGAACAAGCTGTCCAGGAAGTCACCATCCCTGGGGGTATTTAAAAGAGGTGTAGGCATGGAACTTAGAGTATTGTTTAATGGTGGAGTTGGCAGTGGTGGGTTGATGGTTGGACTCGTTGATCTTAGAGGTCTTTTCCAACCTAAATGATTCTATGATTTTGTGATCCCTAAGACTTTCAAAAATGTGTTCATAAAATTCTGTTATAGGTCAGTGCCAGAACTAAGTCAAGCTCAGTAGCTTATGGAAATCAAGGCTTCACTGGAGTTATTTGGTTTAATTCCAATATATGAATGCTTTCATGGGCCAAAAATAGTAGTTTCTTGAGACCTCTTCAATCTAGTGAAGAAAAGCAGAACAAAAATTATCATGGGAAGCTACACAATATCAAATTGGAGATAAAGCACATACATCTAACGGTAAATATGCCTAAACACTGGAACAGGACACAATGAAAAACAATTAATCTGTTATCTCCTGAAGAGTTCAAAATGAGATTATGGAGATTGTGGAAATGGTGCTTTATTCAAATACAAGTGCCTAAATCCACTGATGGACAACAATGTGTTTTCTACAATCTGTGAAATTCCAACAGACAGGCTGGATATTTCAAGCTTTCTGTTTTCTATATCCATGCATTTGGCATTATCTCTTCACCACTGAGATAAAGAGAAAAAGGCAAAATCTTCAGTCCTGAGAATGCTTCATAGCTCTTGCTCGTACTGAAGATGAAGTACTGACTGAAGATGAGGAAGGAAAGCCCTTTCAATTTCATGCATTGATTCAGAGCCTGGAAAAAACATAATTTGTTATATGTTTCCCTTTGTGAATGCACTGGAGGCGTTGCAAACCAGTGGCTCAGCTCGCTGGCAGACATTCTGCCAAGCTATTTAGCTTCCCAATCACTTATATAACTGCTTCATTGATTTTACCAAAAAACTCTGTAGTCAAGCATCAAGAAAGAAACTGAATTACTCCCACAATTGCATTCCACCATTCCCACTCCCTTACTGCTCACTCTGCCATTTTTCTTCCTTACTCCAGTGCTCAGAGCAATCACTACCCATTCCAGTTGTTCTAAGCAAGGCTCTAAGACCCACTGGGGAGGAATACTTGTTTCTTAAAAATAGTTTCTTCACACAGGGTTTGGTGAGATGTCAGGAAGTGTTTATGGTGTTGTGTGGCCTTGTCCAACTGAGGGTGTTTGTACTTTCCCTTAAAATGAGAAATGTGGCCTTGACTTAAATAAATGAAGGGTTTTCTACAAGAGTAGTTTATTATAATGATGTGTCCCTGTCATTTTTGTATAAACATGTGATATTACATACATAAGATGCCCAGCCTTACAGGGTTCTGTATGCTTTCATTCCACATCCAGAAAAGCCTCTTGGGAACAGAAAACACAGGATGCAGGAAAAGAATGACAGGAAAAGCTACCTCTGAACTTGACTGCAAGGAAGAAAAAGAGGCACATTAAATGCTCATAAAATACTTTCCAAATAACCCAATTACGTACTTACAACCTACAATTCATGATGAACTTCTCAAACTTCTCACAAAGGTTGACAAGAAGATTTTTTTTCCCTTTCCCTACCCAAAATGCAGTTACCTGATTCTGACACCAAGATGAAAATAACTCCTAATATTTCACTTGGATTAGCAGTTTCCACCAAGTGACAGAGGTGAGAGATTTGTACTGGAAGGTCACAATGACAAGGCAGAATGAGTCTCTGCCTGCTGCTATGAATTATTAATAGTGCCTCACCTCAGAGCACAGCCCAGTCACTGTTCTCTCGTCAGGGCCCTCAGGAGAAGGGAGCACAGTTTCCAGTGCACTTCAAGCCTTTTAACAGTGCTTTGAGCCCACACAGCTATTTCACACCAGGGGTACTGTCAGAGCAGGGCAGACTTCTTAAAGACATAACATCCTGCTCAGGGGCATGAAATGAGAATTTCACAAGGGTTATTTTTGGGAAGACATTTTCAATTGCATCTAAGTGAAGGGAGAACAGTTTAGTGCCATCAAGCCCGTTAGATGCTGCTAAAAAAATAGTACTTCTAAAAATTATGTGGGCAAACAATTGCATCTGAAATGTCATGAACCATGATTCCTTTCTATTGATTGTCTTTATGCAATTTACCCACAGGTTCTGATGTTCAGTCTTTTCCTAATATATCTTACACCATCTTAAATGGTGTTTTTGAGGCAGAGAAGCAGCTTCTTCAAGACAACAGGAAAGCACTTTGCTGAATGCCTGTCATAGGTGTCCTGAAATCATTATGACTCATGGGAAATGCCAGCAAGCAAAACTCAGGGGTTTGTCAGTCATGTTTTTGTTCACATAAATGTTCTGAAATATAATGACCCTACTTTCTAAAGAGCTTGACATTTAAGCTGCAGCATGCTGGAGTAAGCTGTGTCCATTGTGCCCTTCTATGGTTGCTCTTGAAATATGTAAAAAGTTCTTTCTTCAGAAATATCTTTACAACTTTTCCTACCTCCTCTGTCTTGGATAAGTGAAAAAATTCAAGGTGTGATGGCTTGCAGATGAACCATGAACGTCCTCTTTTTTAGAGTTTTTACCTAGAAACATAAGATTGTATTTCTGCTGCAGAAGCTCACTTTTTATTCCTTTGTAGAAACATGAAACAAGTATGAATGACACAGCAATTCCTTTTTGCACCTGCAGCCAGGATGAAATTATTGGCCAGAAAGATGGAAAAGATGAAGCAGACACAGCTGACCAGGTTACTGATTTTGATTCCCATAGCAGCAAATAACCAGGCTCCAGATAAATCCAGCTGTTGCACATTCCCTTTTCACAATGCTACCACAAGGAAAGGCAGGGATCATGTATTCAGAGCTATGGGCATTGCCTATGGGCACAGTTCTTCTGCACGTTATGCCCTTGTTTTTATTTTTCAGTGTCTTACACTGAAAACATCTAGGGCTGGATAATCTAAATAAATTAGTGTTATGACCCAACCAAAAATTAGCATTAATTTCTGACCTCACTTGATTTTAATCTATGACCTGGACCCTGTCAGTCTCCAAAGTCCTGAAATTTCTCTCCCAGCCTGGGGACAGCTAGTCCTTTCCTCAGGAGTACATATATTGCATTTCTTCAAGCATTCATGAAAATTTACTTCCTTCTAGCTGTGTCTGAAGACTCCTTAATCACTTCATGTCTCCACTCTCTTGACACAAATCTCAGCCACAGACATGTGAATTGGGGGAATGAATGGGCCCAAAGTTTTACTGGAACACCAACCAGCTCAACTAAGACCTTTCTTTCCAAGACAAACAGCATAAAGTGGGTGCTGGTGTCTCAGACACCCCTGTGAATTCTCCTCCTAATCTGATCTTTGCTGTTGACTTCCCTCATGACCATCATGCTGCCAGTATTGACAGGCCACTCCAGGGACTAATCTTGGTATTCTTCATGTTGAATCTTGTACTCTTGCTGGACTGCAGCCCCCAAGCGTGATGTTCATTACTGTGGTTGCCAAAGCACATTAGGGACTGTGAGCTCTATTTCCAGAGCAGTCAGATCAGAACAGAAACCTCTCCCGAGTTATGCTACAGCACTTGGCTGCTTGATATCAAGTTTTGTGCTGAAACACTCCTAGGCACACTTAGAAGAAATTATTTTAGCACATGAATCTTCCCACACTTGGCATTACCTAAACCCTTGTTAGAGTTAGGTGCAAAATCTTCAGGTTTTTTTTTTTTTGTAAGACAGCTGATACCATGAGGAGCAGCTGAGGTCACTTGGATTGTTCAGCCTGGAGGAGAGGAGACTGAGGGAGACCCCACTGCAGTTTCCTCATGAGGGGAAAGGAGGAGCAGACACTGATCTCCTCTCTCTAGTGACCAGTGACAGGACCCGGCAGTGCAACAAGCTGTCAGGGGAGGTTTAGGATGGATTTTAGGAAAAGGTTCTTCACCCAGAGGGTGGCTGGGCACTGGAACAAGCTTCCCATGGAAGTGATAACAGCATCAAGTCTGACAGAGCTCAAAAAGGGTTTGGACAATGCTCTCAGGCACATGGGGTGACACTTGGGGTGTCCTGTGCAGGGCCAGGAGTTGATGATCCTAATGGGTCCCTTCTAACTCAGCATATTCTATAATTCTATTATGAAAATGATGGAAGTTATAAAAACTCACAAGTACAGAAGCAGACAGGATGCAGACTGCATGCAGAACATGCCCATGGGCAAACACAGGCTCAGTCCTGCTTCTCTGAAACAAGCTGTCATGAAACCAACAGCTCTTATGTCTCACTTCATTTCATAAGTTAATAAACACCAAAATCTGTAATATGTTGTGGGTAGTGCAGAAAAAAAGAAAAAATATAAGCTCCTTTTGGAGGTAGGGTGCTTGAAAAATCAGAGGAATTTAGTGGGGTTTTCTTTAAAAATGGTTCTGGAAAACAATCACATCTGCTGACTGTTGCAGACTAATTCATCTGCAAATCTGTCATGCTGCACACAGAGGAAAACCACAAGCATTAGAAATAATTCCAGTATTTTCTGAGGGATCTATTTACTGTGTAATCATTGTTTAGGTAGGTATGAACAACTTTCTCTCTTTCTTGCTTTCCTGTGACACCCTTAAATAGTATTCAGTCTTTTACCAGCACAGAATGCTAATGTGCAGAAAGATCTGCTGTTTTCATTCCTCTACAGTGCATCATTTTTAAAAGGAGCTCTCAATTCATGTGGGCCTCCAATAAACAACTATCAGATGCTCTGCTCATGCACAATACCCTCTGTCTTTAACAAAGAATGCAAATATGTCCAAAAATATAATGCTATTGTATTTATAGCAGAGCCAAAAATTTAGAATGCAAATTAAAGTGCATGGAAATAATCTGACTTTACTAAAAGATCACATCAGTTTCCCAGAAGGATACATAACATTTGAGGTTTTCAGGTCAGCTGTAAGATACAAACTAACCTTGAGGTTTGGTAGTGAGGCTGGACAAGGTGATCTTTAAGAGTCCCTTCCAACCCAAACCAATCTGTGACTCAATGCTGGGAATGAGATAGCAATTGAAATGAGAAGCAGGGTGACAGAAAACAGATTAAATTTTCTAACATGATTTCTTCTGGTAATCCCCATTATTTCCTGTGTTTCCCTCCAAACCAAATCAAAGGTATTTTTTTAGTATCTTTGTCCTGTACAGAAGCCAGATGTGCTAGGAATACCTAAATGGAAGTAATACTGAGAATAACACCCAGGACATGTTTCTGATGGATCTCCATAAGCTCTGAGCTTTATAGCATTACAGATATCCAGTGTGCATATCCCTGTCAAAGTCACACAGGATGCTGCAGTTGTTAACACCACTGTGTTCCACCTGCACAAACAAATCATTACTCCCCACAATGCTGGAAACAACCTTAATAATATATTGCAACCCACAAAGTTATGGGACATTTGTTGTCTCTGATCAGGAGAACATAGCCTGAGACCCAGCCCAGAAAGTCCTGAAAACGCTATCCTGTGCCTTATATTCCCCAAAACATTATCTCACCTGAGCAAAATACAAGGAAATGGCTCATTCATGCTACACTTAGTTTTATATTACACCAGATGCTCCTTGATTTGTAATATTCTCTAGCCAAAATTAGAATCCCACTCCACACTGTGTAAAAGGAATTAGTTATCTCTTCAGTGCTCCTGGAATTGTTATCAGATGCAGATCCAGGTTCAATTATGCAGTGGATGAGGGGAAGAATTCAGCAGTGCTTCTGCACTAATACAGACTCATGTGGGGTGCTGACACCTCAGAAGGGATGCAAGGGAATCTGCCTTGGTTCTCCTCAACTCCATCACTGCACACAGATCTAGCACAGTGGGACTACACAAGGCTCCCTGAGCGGTCTCAGGTTGCATTAATCACTAATTAGCTGCTTCTGTAAGTGTATCTATAATGCCAGCCTTGAGGAGTTTGCTACCAAAGAAACAAATGGGCTGAATACCAAAGGAAGTGAAGAGCTCTAAGCACCAAAGGGATTTTTCTGATGCTTCTTGGCTTGTTTGTATCAGAGTAAAAATTGCATTTCAGGCTGTTGACCCTAACACTGATCTAAAGAATGTGGTTGTTTCACTTCAGATAACATAAAAGGTTTTTAAGACTGCTGTTTTGAACTGATCATACATATCTATCAAACTTTTTTCTTACCATAAACAAACCCATATAGAAGAGTTCCTGCCTGAGGAGTTTCATCCTCTTAGAGCCTCAAAGGGACTCATGGATTTCTGTCTGTTTTCTGTCAGTGTTGGTGGATTTGATTGATTCTCTCATTATTCTTCCAACTCAAAATAATGGAGAGTGGCATTTTACTTGGAGAGATGTGCATTGGCTTAAAAAAACACTCCTAGTTCATCCATCTGCTAGTGCTCTGGAGAGCTGAATGGTACTTACTATTTTAGATGTTCAGTCTAACACAAAAAAGATTTCATTTTCCCTTGCTTTAAAGTGTTACACTGTGTTCATAGTTGTATTCCACGTGGGTTTCATTTTTAGTCTTAACCAGGGCTGGGCCAGAGCCTTTCCTGCCCTGGAAAAGATCAAGGATTGATTCTTGCAGCCCTGAAGGGATGGGACCATGCCCCTCACCATAAAAAGCCATAGCAGAAGCATGACCCAAAGGCCACAGAGAGACACGGTGCCCTGGTGTCAGGCAGATGTGCTGGGGAAGCTTGCACAGCTGCAGGCAGGTCCCAGACAAGACCCAGCCTGCTGCTCCACAGAGATGCACAAAGTGGGATGCTCTGCTCAAAGTGTGATGCACTGCAGTGAGAGCTGGACTGTCTCGGTCTGTGAGCAGCAGCAGACAAGGTACAATGTTCAATTTTCACTTTTCGTTTGAGTGCTTAGTTATCACTTTTAGTTTGAATCTGAAGATGACCTCTCCACTAGGAAAAAATAAATAGGCCAGGTTGCAGTAAAAAATAAAAGGTGGGGACAGAGGCACACAGAGGTAACAATCTTTTTTTAGAGCAACATTCCAGGCAGCCAGTTAAGACAGCAGCTCTGTATGGCCACATCCACCTCAGACGGCAGTGGGGATGGCACCCTTCTTCATCTGAGCAGCAGGTTGGAGCATTTTGGTGCTTCCCTTGGGGCAGATGCTCAGGGGTTGTTTTCAGGCAGTCAGGCACTTGGTGGAGGGATGACCAGGTCTTGCACCTAGACCTAGTAGCCCTGGGACATCATTTTAAAAGGGGCAGATTATCTGCATCCTCAGCCTCAGGTAAGTTGTAATGGTTTTGGCTGCCCTTGGGGCTTGCTGCAATTCACTTCTCATCCTACTGCATTCACTGGAAGACACCAGCATGGAGGGAGAGCCTGCTTGGAATGAGCAAACCTGTTCGTGTGTCCCTCTCCTGTGTCCTTGTCCCTCTCACCTGTGTTCTGGTATCACCCAGACTACATGTTCTTTTAGGTACAATATGGCAGCAGTGGTAGCAGAAAATGCCACAATCCTGAGGCTACAAAACTACTGAGATTTGGCTCCAAATCCATTCTCTAATACATCCCTTGAAACGATACCTTCACTTCCCTAAGCTAATTTTTGTTTGCTTTGTTTTGGTTTTTTTTCCTCTGCTTTCTGTTTGTCGCTTATTTAGAAGCTGAAACATTCAAAACGGGGAAAATTCTCCTGTATATTTTATAGGTAATTAACATGCTGGGGCCCTGCTTGCCTGCAAGGACTACAGAACACATGAATGAAAATACAGCTTGCTGCACAGAACCACTTTGATTAAACCTCTATTTGCATTCAGCACAGCCACTGTGGCTCACAGACACTCCCCCAGCAACTCGAACCAGCTATAACACCCTGACCCCTGCTTGAATTGCTCTGGGTAAAGCTGCCAAACAACACCCCCCAAACCTCCACTCCCCCCACCCACACACATCCAGTCAGAATTCCTTCATTTCTTAGGTTGGATTTTGGGATAAAATACCCCAGACTGAGATACTTCTATTGCCACCAGGTCATTCTTCAAGTGCAGCCCTTTCCACTTGTGCCAGCGCTTCCACAGGCAAAGAGTGTTTAGAAAGGGAAGGAGGGATTTGAGATAAAGCACTTAAATTCTGAGATAATAGAGCAATTAACACTAGAGATGAGGAGGCTGCAGCCCAGGAGACCTTGCTCAGCTGCTGTGCTCTTATCACATGATCGCAGAGCATATTTGAAGGTAATAGCAAATAACTTCATTAAGCTATCAATAGATTGAGAAGTTTGGAGAGGTTTTGAAAAAAAAATAAAAATCTTTCTCTCACCAGGTGGCTTCTACAAGCTCTCCTAGTTCCCACACAATGATATTTTCAGAATCTTATTAAACACAGTGGGAAACTTAAATGCTTAAACGTCCTTGAATGTTTTTGTCTTGGGTTTTAGCAAACCATTTTCCTTTGCTGCCCTCTTGTGAGAGAACAGCAAAAACACGCCCATTCAGAACAAAAATGAAAGCCTTCATTCACCAAAATACATCCTGACCTAAATTCACCTAGACTGGAGACAGATCTCTGTGAAAGGAGCTTGTTTTATTTCATGCAGTTTCTTCACAGGAGGAGGTTTTCTGTTGGTGCTAGTTGTTGTATGGTAAAATAGCCTAAAGTCAAATATCATCCAGGACAGGTAAAACCAGCATGAAACAGCTTTTTCCTTAATGAACGGGGCAAAATAGACATATATACATACATACAATATATATCTATATGTACTGTATACACAAGTGCAGGCTGGACGGGCCAAGATTTGCACAGGAGAGAAATTCACTTTGTGGACAAAAAGCTTATTGTGATTCAGCAACACGCACTTGCAGCCCAGAAAGCCAAATGTGTCCTGGATTGCATCAAAATAAACATGGGCAGCAGGTTGTGTGAGGCAATTCTGCCCCTCCACCCAGCTCTGGTGAGACCTCACCTGCAGTGCTGCACCCAGGTCTGGGGTCCCCAGCACAGGGAGGACATGGACCTGTGGGAACAAGTCCAGAGGACACCCATGAAGCTGATCACAGCCTGGAGCACCTCTCCTATGAGAGGAGTTGCTCAGCCTGGAGAAGAGAAGGCTCCAGGAAAAAATCTCATAGCTTCTTCCAGTACCTAAAAAGGTCTATAAGAGAGCTGGAATTTTGAGCTCAGTTCTGAGGTTCTCAGTGGCACCTTCACTTTGCATTCATCTCACATTACAGATGAATTTCACTTTTGCAAGTACATTGTTATCCAAGATTTTCTAAGAATATATCTATTCTTCAGGGCAATACAGATTCACCTCTAAAATGAAGCTGAAGAAAGGTCATTTTGAGGTTTTTATCTTTGTGGAACTGCCTGAGATGATGAACGATGAAGATTATGGAAGTCCTTCTTTATTATCAGGTAAATTTTTTATTTATGACAATAAAAAGTACACTTCTCCACTCAGACAGTCTTTTTATACAAAATAGATTAGAGCAGAAAATACTCAAAAAACCCCTTGAATAATCATATGTTAGTGTGAGGATTACTCAAGTCCATAGGAATGACAAAACTCACAGCAATTTAAGGATGTCCTGTGGCATCATGAACATAGAGTGTAACTTTATGGTGGTAAATCAGAACAATTGACCAGAGTATTTTATAGCTGTGGTAGGTTCCTTTTCACAGAACCAGTTCATTAACATCTTTAATTTCTGACTAATGGTTCCATGTGATGATTATTTATATGAGTAGCCAAATGTTATTATCCAATACAGGGTGGCCCAGAGCAGATAATGTAATCATCTCTAGATGAGCTGCAGCCAAGGCTGCCTCCAGCTTGCTCCACTGTCAAAGAAAATATCCACAGAACGTGTGACATAAACCTGAGAGCCCTGCAGGTCTTTCTGCCAGCCCAGTGAAACAGTGCTGTAAAAGCCTGGGGGACTGCAGGGCTCTGTAGGTGCTGCATTGCAACTAAACACGATCTCTCACTAAGGCACTGAAAACAGCAACAGCTCAGACACTTTAAATATGTTACCTGGAGATTATTTCTGCCTCTTTTTTCCTCTCCAGTTAAAAGTTCCCTCTTTTGGATGTCAAATGCTGAATTATAATCAGCAGGCAGATATTCACAGCTTCAAGAAGTGGCTGATGTTTCCAAACTCTGGCAGTTTGTACCACCATAAACTCTTTCTATGAGTTTTCAAGAAGATGTCTCTCTTTCCTTGGGCATGCAAAAGCCTTTAGAGTCGCCATTAACTGAAGGAGCACACCCTCACAAATCCACCACAAACCTCCTTCAGATGTCACCTTGGGTGATGCTGGCATGTACAAGTCAGCCAAGTTAGCTGTTTGGTGGTACTTAGGGAACTAAATGTCAGCCCTAAAAGAAATGAATTTGGGACATTATGCCACTTCCCCTTACCCCGAAAGGATTAATTGATGAAACCAGTGCATTGTTTGTAGTACTTCACAGCTACCTCTAAAGTAAGACCAAACATTAGATTCTATGTAGCATCCTGCTCTTCTGAAACAGAGAGAGTTCACCTGAGGGGATGTTTTCAAAGATTCCCATCCTATAGCACCTTCCTATTTTCAGTGAAGAGTATCACTGCAGACTTTCCTGTTGGACTGTGCTGTATCTCTGTTTTTTGGTTCATGTGACTTCCCAAATCCAGAACAACTACAAATGTTCTGTGTTAATGGTTCTATGATCACTTGGTGAAAGAACATTCCTTGTGTAAGTTTGGTAAATTACTTTAAAAGTGTTTAAAGAGGGAGACCACAAATCCTAGAAGAGGACATCCGGTAGTTGGAGTGGGAAAGTTCATCAGCAAGCAATTAATTCATGATGCTGGAACAATGCAGAACAGCTACAGTCCCATTAATTTTTCAGGAAGCAATAGAAAATATCTTGTCAAAAGTGGCAAGCGTTGTGAGCCAGAACCTCGGTTCAAGAGGGTGAATCACTGTAATGGAAGAGATTCATCTAGTATGAGCTTGGCACTAAAATTTAAAGTGCTCTCACTGGGCTCTGTTAGAGATAATGAAGTAGGTATCACTGGGATTTTTTCTAGCAAATTATTCCAAAATATTTTTCAGTGGAGATCAATAACACAGCCACAGTTCTGCAGATGAGATAACTAAAAAACTAAGAGGCAAATCAATTTATTCAAGATCACATCACACAGCAAGCAAGCATATTCCATTCTTTGAATTGGACACCCATACTCTGCCCACTTGACCAAACTGCATAATGTTTGCATTCTCTCAGGCCAAAAAGGCTCTATTTGTTCATGTAATGCCTGACATAACTAACTATGAGTGCCTTTCTAAGGCTGATGAATACTATCCAGTGTGCAAAATAGCCTGGCAATTCACTAATGCTCTTCACCCATGTGAACCCTAAGCTCTTTTTTATCTCCTCTGACCACATAGCAACACACAGCTGGAGACAATACTACCTTATGATGGAACCAGCCAAGTGTTATCATCAGTAATTTGCCACAGGAACTACTGTTTTGTTTGAATCCCTGACACTTGTAAACTCATGCACTGTCTGTCATGTAGCTCATTAACAAACAGTCCAAACATGAAGAGCAATAATAGACATTGCTTTGACATGTGGGAAGGTGTGCAAAGGAAATCGGTACACTGTTCCAAGCCAATGCAAATTTCTGTAAATCATTGATTGCTGCAAATGGGTGTAGCTCTGTTGCATTGACTGATGCTACATTAATTACCACCTGCAGGAATTCTAGCCCATAAGGTATAATTTTCCTTGTGCTCAATTTAAGGAACATCTTAAACAATCTTGTGCTCAGAGCATTAAAAACAAACCAACACCTTCAGGTCCTAATTTTCTGCAATTATTTCTCATGTCCTCATACGGAATGTGGCAAAATGAGAAAACAAAATGTCAAATCACAGTTTTACCACTCACTGGACCCACAATATTTAACATCCAGAAAACACAACAAATTGTGAGAGAAGGAAGTGATGCCAATTAGTATCTATTGATTTTCAGTAATGAGCAACACATTCAGTTCTGCAACAACTTCTGATTCCCATACTGTAGTGGCAACACTGTTTATTCACACTTTCTGAATTTAGCACATTATTTTGTCTGAGAGACCAACTCCCACCTGTCTACAACCTCCTTTCAGAGAGTGATAACATCTCCCCTGAGCTCCTTTTTCTCCAGGCTGAACACCCCCAGCTCCCTCAGCTGCTTCTCAGATTTGTGCTCCAGACCCTTTCCCCAGCTCCGTTGTCCTTCTCTGGACATGTTCCAGAACCTCAATGTCTTTTTTCCATTATGGCCCCAAAACTGGACATAATTCAAGATGTGGCCTCACCAGTGCCAAGTACAGTCCTGCTGGTCACTCTTTACTGATAACAGCCAGGATGGTGTTGGCCTTCTTGGCACCAGCTGCTGCTCAGGAAAGGTGCAGGGCCCCCTCCCACCATGTCTGCTGCTCATCCTATTTGGGAGACCTGAACAACAGTGAACTGTCACATCAGAAATGCCACAGCTGAACCTCTTTGCCTCTGCTCTGGAAGTCTGCCCAGCTCTGCTTACAACATCTTATTTAGCTTTATCAATTTGGCATTTAATATCTTCCTCCTATCTATAGCTATCTACATCTAATATATATATAATTTCTCCATTTTCCTAAAGATCTTAATTTTCTTTCTTTGAATTTTCATTGTGTTGACTGCATTGTCCTGTGTACAGTGAGGCTCAGAATACAGTGCTGAGCTAAATTACTTTGCTTTGCCCAGTTTGTTTATGCTGACCAAAGGTTACAGTAGTAGCTTGTTGAAAAGTTGCAGAGTGCTACAAAGCAGGATAGAAAGGAAAAAGCATCTGGGCCATCCTCCTGATCCAAATCCTGTCACCTCTACTCTACATTGCCACAGATATACTTCTGTTTTTAGATTTTAGCCAGCAGCATTAATTTTTAATATTCCTCTACCTACTGCCTAAAAAAATAAAAATATTTTCCCTAGATTATTTTATTTTTCTCTAAATCAAACCAAATTTTTATTTGCCAGCAACTTTTGTGTTTTTATAGTTGTTACTGGTATTCACATTTCCCTTTAATTCAAAGGTCTAAGAACCTCATTAACAATCAGCCTACTCAGCCTTCTTAGACCACTAACACAGGCGTTAAAAAAGATTGATTCTAACTGTAACCATTAGCTATTCCTTTAAAAATGGTGCAATTTCAGTGGGTTTTAGCCCACTTGCCTGCAAAGACATTTTGAATTCATGTTTTGGGTAGGAATCCAGTCACACACCACTCTCAATATGTCCTTTAAGTTGAAAGCTGTTTTGGCTTTAAGGAGAGCTGCAAAGGATGAACCTTTCCAGTGTAATTCTGCCCAAAAAATCAAGTTTTCAAAACATGTCCCATGCTTTTCTGCACACAATAGCTTCAGGAACACCCCTGTCACTTTATTTGCAGTTTAAGGGACAACAATTGCCAGGGGGTCCTTTACCTTTCTTCTTCTGAGCACCATTCTTCAGGTTTTCAGAGCTATCAGTTGGCTGATGGTTTCTAAGTTGTGGAGGCACGGGGCCCAATGGAGGCCATGGCCCTTCAGACAAAAACCACAGAACTCTCCCCCAAAGAGCCTCGGGGGGCTCCTCTTCTGTTTATGGCAAGAGAAAATCTCTCCCACAATTCTGTTCAGTTATATGCAGATATTTTGTACCCCATTGGCTCTCTCCCTTTGTTCCACCCCTGAACCCTCAGATCATGAGCCCTGTTGTTCATCCCCACCCTCTGCTTCCCCCATATAAATCCTGCCAGACATCTTTGGAGAGTCTTCTTCCCTGGATCCCTTTATGGAAGAAGGGTAAAGATCTCCATAGGAAGGCTCCCATCCCTGTCTTCATCCTCAGACCCCTTCATGGAAGAAGAATAAAGATCTCTGTGGAACTCCAAAGGAAGACTCCCATCTCTTTCTTCAGCATTGCCTGCAGCAGCAGCTCACAACTGAGCTGGAATCACTCAGGGGCAGCAGATGTGCCTGTGCCATCAGGATTTCCTTTTAAGGATGCTTCTCTGGGAAGGTCATGGCGCTCTGACCAGCACTACCTGCTGCAACACCAAGTTACAGTGTTATTCACCTAAATGAATGTATTTCTTTGTCATTTAGACGTGTCTCAGCTCAAGGGAAGTGAGGAAAAAAAATAGCCATTTTTATAATACCTGATGCGGCAGCTAGACCCTGCACCTGCACATTTGAGCACAAAGGAATTGAAGGCAGTCATGGCTTAGAAACAGCATTCAGCAAAATAGCACAGTGGCTCCTTTCCTGATGCTGAGGAACTCTAGAAGACTCCTTAATCTTTTGGTGGTTGACAGGTGATCTGTAGCTCTCAGGAGCGTGCACACTTGTAATTATGTCGAGATGGACATGACTGGCATCACCACCAGACCTTCATTAGAAAATTTTTCATGCCTTCTTTCAATGAACTCCTCTCAAATAACTCTTGACTCCTTCCTTCATAGGCAAGCTTCACGCAGTACTGACTCCTACTCTTTGCCCTCTGCAAGTTCCTCTCTTCCTCCTGCATAACTAGCTAAATTCAAGCTGTCCCTCGCACAGCATCTTCTTACCTTATCTGTCCCTTGCACGACCACATGGCCCTTATCTCCTCACAGCACAGCCAGCAGACTCCATCCCAAACTGCAGCAGACTCTCAGTCTCAAGCTCCGACTTGAACTGTAACCAGCAGCCAGCTGACCCACTCCTTTATAACCCAAACTCATTGGGCAGGCACAGATGTTTCCACTCTCAGTAACCAGTACAGCTGTAATTCATCAGGAGAGATTGCCTTCTCTACCATCCTTTCATCCTATCTTCCTACACACTCCTGAGGACCTGAGCATCTCAGCAGTCACTCAGGGTGCTGGCTGGCCTCGGGTGCCTCTGGTTACAGTTCTCCAGAGCGTTTCCCTCACTGTTGCATCCTGCCGGGACACCTCAGTGTCAGCCCATTATGAAAAAGTGAGTATAGATTCCAGGCTATTGCTTTATAGCTATGTCTGTATTGCCTGGGCCATGAGGCTGCACATTAACAACTGCACAGACCTGGTAGATGCCTCTGCCTCAAGATCTGCTCCAGCCTGCAGGGTTTAAAAGCTCTGTTAAGAAAGCCTAATTAGTTTTGGGAGATATTCTTCTATGCTTCTAATTGGCTTTATGCTTAAGGAAATTTAGGCTGCGAGAGATTTAGGTTTTTCACATAGCA
Organism: Acridotheres tristis; assembly: GCA_037013685.1. NCBI lineage: Eukaryota > Metazoa > Chordata > Aves > Passeriformes > Sturnidae > Acridotheres > Acridotheres tristis. Next base: position 141,025,931 of record CM072886.1, on the reverse strand, counting down.
GAGAAACTATTTATTCACTCGAAATAGGAGGCTGCACAAATCTTTGCTGCATTTCATGAGGGGAAAAAATATCCCAAACCTGTGGTTAGATGCTTGAAGAACAGCAGCACAATTAGACATATACCACTCTTAGAACAGGAAATGATCTGTGCTATAGACCTGTTATTCAGCCACCTGTTTTAATTAGGAAGAATGTAATTAACATTGAAATCACTGCCTTGAGACATAAGTTTACTGGAACAATGAACCACTGGTCAAATTAAAAAGATAAGGATATCTAAATGTCCATTTTACATCCAGGAGGTGCTTCCTAACTGCTAAACAGTAACTCCTCACACTGACTAGTTATATTTTTTTTCTTACATTGTTGCATAGGAAACATAACCAGAAATAATTCTTTCCACCCTCAGCAGACATTCAGAGGGAGCTCATCCAGCCCTGCATGCAGGTCTCCTCTTTATAGTGAGAGGGGTTTCTGCATAAATTGGCATATACTTTTTCGGACATCTTAAGAACACACAAATTCCCATTTGTGCCCCTCAGGTTTAAGAATACTTTCTAATGAGATCTGAACTAGCTCACCATGGATGTGTGTTTCACAAGACTGATACAACAGACATTTTCTGGAGAGATACATCCGTAATTGACTGTCCCTGAAGAGGACCCAATTTTATTTCAACAGAAGGCTTCCCATGGCAGACATATAAACCATGATTCTCCCATCAGAACATAGCAAAGAATCCCACATTTAATGCCTATCTTAGGCTTCTCCCCTATCTCATTAAAACCAGATGGAGCCTTTCTGTCTCTTGAATAGGCCCCAACAAGACACAAAGCAATTGTGATTAATGTTTAACATTGGTAAATTCAATAAAAATGGCAGCATTGGTAGTAATTGACTCTGAGAGTTTTTAATCCCATAAGTAACCAGTTGAAATTAATTCTACTTCAGGACTTCTGGATTTTCTGTCAGCCCTTGCGTGTCATGATGCAGGTCTGCTCTGCCAAAACACCAAACCCCCAGAATCATGTAGTAAGTGGGCACAGAAAGCTAAGGGAGGGGAGAGCACAGGCAAGTATTGTCTCCACCAGGTTAAGTGTTCTTGTAGCCAGTGGTGAGTCAGTGGAGTCCGGGTTGTGGCCCAGCTGGTCAAATGTGGGCACTTGCCTTGCAGTAAGACAATCACATCCACACTCCTTTAACTCTACCAAACGGGTCTCTGCTGATTGCAAAGGGATCCCATGGTCCCATATAGGAGTCTGTACTACAAACACCTAGATCTAAGTGAGGTAAGTTCCCCCCCAGGTACTGTCTTGGATTTTGGGGACAGTAGGTGCCGTATGAAGTTGTTGGAAATGTAAATGCAAATCAGAACTAGAATCCTGGATGAGAGATCAGCTCTTCTGTGCAAGGACATCTGCAAGGTGGAAGGTCTGGCTCCATCCTTTGCACACAGCTGGGCATTAATGTTCATACACACGATCTTCCAAATTCATTCTACTTCTCTTATTCTTTAATGGCCTCCATAAAAGGTATTGATAAAATTCTAGTATGTTTTTAGTTTTCAAGGCTTAACCATTCATTATCTTCCTGCTTTGCTTTTCACTGACTACATTTTTTGTTTAATCCTCTGGCTAATATTGATGCTGATATTAATGTACTTCTCTTCAGAAACTCCCTATTTATAATTGTTATTAATATGATGTATGCCATTCAAGCAAAATGCAAAATTTTTACAAGAAATTTCTACAGAAAATTAAAGATCATGTCTCACAGCTGATGGAAAAAAGTTCCTCTCTATTAACCTTTATTATCATAATGAATTGTCACTGACAAGAAGTGGTATAAAATGAGGTTTTAAAATAACCTCAGACTAAAGTTAATCAGGTCATGCCCAGGGATGGGAGGATTTTTAGCTTGTGACATCTGTCAAACCTTCAACAAAGGAAAATAATCTGCACAGTTATGTTAAAGGGAGACTTGAGACTTCAACCTGCAAAACCAAGGAGGGTAGTTCTTCATTAGCAGGATATGAAACCCCAAATGAAGCTTAATCACCTTTAACTTTTGTCCTTCCAAGGCCATGCATCAGTTTTACTGAAAACAGAAGACTACTAGTACAGCTGTATTACTTTAGGAGTGCTAAAGCATGAAAAGCCTCATTTGAGAAAGATCACAGAGGATTTGTTGAAAGTCACAAGAGACCTGAGGTGTTTGTTGCCTTACTCACAGGACCAGCCTCTAATATGCATTCCACAGCTCTGTCCCTTGGACAGATCCCTCTGACCTTTCACAGTGCCAGTCTTGACCCATGCAGAGAAGAAAGATCCAAGGTCCATTCCTTATAAATCAATGAGTGTATGTTGCTTCATCAGCCTGCACAGGGTGAGATTTACAAACCTGTCTTTAATAATGCTTTGGTTACCTTGTATAAGGTGCTAGAAGTGCACCATGACAACTGAATAACTTGCTTCAATACTGTTGTTTACCAATCACATCCAGATACCATCTTTAAAATCCCAGAAAAGCTGCAGAGAGTTAATGACCATGCTGCCAGGGTGTTTCACCAACTCCTCACATTTACATAGTCAGCAATCAGTGGAGGTGTTACACTCGAACAGCAATTATACTTCTTGCCATCTAATCAAGATAACTCTGATTGACATTGCTACAACTTCAGAAAAAAAAAATCAGTTTTCCCTTCATTATTTTATGAAGGCAATACCTTATGCAACATCACAGAAACTCTACTCAAACACCACACACAGGTAGTATACTCGTGTATTTTCTTATGAAGGAATGGTAGTTTTATCCAGAAGATGCACACCTTGAAAACTCAATGTAAATTCATCTTTTATGCAAAGAGAAATTCAAGATATTAAATTTTAGTAACAAGCACTTTATTTCACTACCTCAACTTGTCTAATGATGCCTCAAATGCAATAAAAACTGATGCAAATATAACTACTGAGCTAAATCATCTTATACAAGCTGAGAAACAATGAGGAATAAAGCATTTCAAGAAAACGTTTAGCATTTTCATTGGAAATGTATCTGCCAGATGTTCATTGCAATCGACTTGAGGGGGATAAGTGCTGGATTTAGCAAAGAACTTATTCTTTTGCCAGCTATATAGAGATAAAAACGTGTTTCACATGAGGTGGTCAAAGTTTAACCCCTCATCAGAGCAACATCTTATCTTCTGTCATTACATCCCTCGCAACTTTGATCACATTCTGTGTTTGCCCCTAGTGCTTTCCAGGCACAGTCTGTGTTCACTTGCTTCTATTCTAGTATTGAGGCCTTTCCAGCTAAATACTTCAGTGATTTTTCTCTGGTGACATAGAGGCAGACAACTACCCTAAAGTATTTACACTTGGTGGCAATAACAAGCTGTTGCAGTCAATGTAAACACCTTTAACAAAATAAGAAATTAAAATTGGATGGCAATTCTAGCAGGTGATTGCAGGAGTACAACTTTTATTGTTTTAGAGGAAAGTTATGAGGACTTGTTGTTAAAAACTCATGTAAAACAAATAACAAATTATTTTGATTTAAAAAGGACATTAAATTTTATTAGGTAGTACAGACCCCAAGGAACAAGATTTCACTAGAGCTTTGACCAAATTAGCTTTCAAAACTGTAGTTTCTTTATTCCCTTTAGGGTTGAATTTTTCATTGCTTCCTAACTTAATTTTCCACATCTCCAACCAGCAACCCTAAGAGAAGATATTGCAACTAGAAGTTTTCCTAATTTTTGCCTCATAGCTCTAACTGATGTTCTACTTTTGGTCAGCAAGCCTTCATCACATGCCAGCACTGCTTCCTCCCTTGTGCTTGTGGCCTGCCTGTCTGACACAACATCTCCTTTGCAAAGAACACCACCTTACAAATTAAAATATGGCTTGAGAGTAACCACCTGTCTAAATTTCTGCTGGGCTTTGTTTCTGGTGACTTTCTTTCAGAGAACTTCCTCAAATAACTCACGCCTTTTCAACTTCTAGTGGAAATTACAGTATTATTATCAATAGATTGATTATGTGGTTGATTTTAGCTGAAAGTAACCAATGCTAATTAATAGTAAAAAATAGGGTTTTAGTTACATACCACTATAGAAGATCTTTTTTAATTACTTTTAATTCTAACTTCATGAGACCAAAAGGAACCTCGTTTTGTAAGGTGATTTTTACAACATCTGTGGTCAAAAAGAACAGTTTTCCACTTCAGAGTTATTTTCTACCAACCCTGTGAAATGCCACATGCCAGAAAGAATGCAGCAACTTCTTTCCTGTGCACAACAAGACAGGAGAGACAGGAGCAAAGGAGGATTTGTAATGTATCATGATCACTTCTTCAGAGCATTTTTGAGGGCATTCAGCAAACAACTTTCAGTGCATATGACTAAGCCAAAAGACTCCATCCAACCACAACAATTAAAATTCAGATAAATAATTCAGTAGTGAACTGAGTGGGGGATTTTGCTCTCCGGTTTTCTGGTTTCACACATGCTTTTTTTTTTTCCAGAGGTAGCATTTGCTTTGGGTTTTTTTTTCTATCACTCCATTATTATTCCTCAGCCTTTAGTCATTGCAGGGAGGTGACTGTAGAACACTGAAAGTTTGGCAATGTCCTCCACAAAAGTATTCCAGGTTCAGCCAGCCCATCCTCCACAGCAGCCTACACTTTGCTGCCTTCATGCAGGTTCCTGTAGTTTTGCAGGGCTCCTGTTCATTGTGTTGCCCCAAAGCAAAGTGGTGCTCTCACAAATCACAAATGTACCTACAAATGCTCAGTAAAGCTCTAACACAGTAGGATATAAAGGACCATATCCTATTCCTATTGCCAGTTGCTAAGGGGAGCATATAAGGAGCACCATATGCAAAATGAAATAGAACGTATTACACAGTTACGAGCTGTGATTAAAAAATTGCATCTGCAGAGGTTAAATCTGATTCCCACTGCTTTTTATTAATTATTTGACAGATCCCATACCAAGTCTCTACCACAGCAGCAGACTACAGCTCATATTCCTTTTGATTCATTGCTGCAAGCATTGCCGCTGATGATAATGATAATATTACTTTTTCGGATTTTTATCAGATACATAATAGAGTCAGACTGAAAGATTAGTGGTATGTCTTAGAAGTCTCTTAGCTCCACCTCAAGATGAAGAGGCTGACCTGGCTTGCAGGTATAGCCAACCTGTGAAGATAAATCAGGAAGAAAGAAGGAAGAAAGTCTTCAGGAATCTCCATGAGGGATCAGCCCTCCCCACCTTATCCTCATGTACCCACCCTGCACTGAGGAACAAGCCCAACAGGCTCCCTTGCATGGGAAAATCACCCAGCATCTGACACTACGATTGTATTACTTTCCTGGAATTTTGGACACCTCCACATCACAACTAACTTGTTCATTTATTCATTAAAAGATTTAAAAATTGCTCATTTTTAGGGTCACATCAGAATCCTATATTCATTATGTCATATGTTTTAAAATATTGCAAGTATAATGATGAGGTATCCATACCCTGAAATATTCTGGTTAGATACTCTGTGGTAAGTAGATCCACTAAATGCCCTCTCCCACTTTGTTACACTTTAATATTTTTATACTGAAAATATTATGAAGTCTATCTCAGAGTTTCCATTATTGTCACTTAACAATCCACAGATAATCAGATTATGGAAATTTTAATTCCTGAATCTCTTATCTGATAAATCACTAGCTCAGCTATTTACTAGACAATAGTCCATATACTGTTTTAATTATTCTATCTCGTTAATCAGCTGCAGCCATGTAAAGTTTTCTTCACAAGTCTACAAGTGTCATCTGATTCCTTCTGAGTCCAGGCTCAAAAGCACAGGCCAATAATTGTTTGAAACAAGAGTCCTTCCAAGAAGAGAAAAGCTCGGCAAAGCTTCCCATGGGACCTTTCACAATATGAGGCAGTGGGCTGTGCCTGCTCTGCTGAACACAGCTTTCAGACCAGACTTGTAAATAGTCCATACTGTGAGCTTACACCTGAGCTGTGCCCAGGGAAGCATCCCATGACCATGAAGGTTATTCACTCAGCAGTTTGGGGAGGGAAAGCACAGGATGGGAAATAAGTGGTAGAAACACTTCTCACACCATGTGTCTGTAGGACAAAGGAACAAGTGGGAGAACCCACACTGGGACACACTGGGACACGCTGGGACACACTGGGACACACTGGGACACACTGGGACACGCTGGGACACACTAGGACACACTGGGACAACGGCAAAGCGCCCCACCTGACCTGGCACTGAGCCCCAGTGCCCCTGGGGCAATCCTGCTCCTTGTCCTGGGCACTCCTGCATCGTCATTCCACTGCTCCATTCCCAACATTGCACCACAGGGTGAAGAGCCATCATGAAGGGCACCAGCCTCCTTTTTCTCCACCCCAGCAGTCTGGGGGACAGCAGTGGGTGTAGGTTTTCCTGCCCCAAGAGAATTGCACTGTTCAGAAAGTGCAGAGGGCAAAGTACACCGTGTGGAATACAAAATAGACACAGCTTTCGCCAAATAAGAGGGGGAATCGGGGACCTTTCTGCAACTGACTCAAATATTCTAGCATGGAGCAAGTGTGTGCCATTGCCTCTTCAGAGACTGATGAAAACCTGAGAACAGAGGTTGCATAGACACAAAGAGGAGCTTAAATTAAAGACAGCATAAATAGAAACAGGTTTTGTGGCCAAGATCTAAAAATACAGGATGGTAAATAAATGAGCTCTGTTAGTTCGTTTATCTTTTATCTAGCCCTGTCAGATTAATATATTAAATTATTTAGGCTGGATTGATTAACTCTGATTTTCTTTTAAATCCTACAAACGTTTTTGTTGCCTGCAGCCTGGCACAACTATTTTGCTTCCCCCTCCCTTCCATATGCACTGCAAGGCATAAAGTTAATATGCTCTTTGCAAACTGTACATAATCAGCTAGGTGATATTGAAATGCCTCCAGAAGCCTGAGCAAGTGCAATGTGCTCAAATCTCTTCAGCAGCAGAAGGACCCTTTAGGGGAAAATATTAAATGTGGTGTGGTGGGATTTAGCTCCATGCGTCCTATTACTTTTCCCAGGAGGCACACAGCTGAAGATTTCTCCACCATGTTAAAAATTTAGGCCTTGATGTTTAAATATTGAACAAAATATTTAATGTGAGAACATCAGTTGCACTTTCTTATTTGTTCAGCCACTACCAAAAAGGGATGGAAACATTTTATGAGCTTTCATATTGCTTCCTGTCACTGATGCTGCTAAAAATGAGGGCACCATTCAGAAAATCTGTGAGCCTCAGCCAATGGCACAGAAGTGACAATTTTAATTTATTTCATAGTTCATAAATACATATAGGCAGAAGGTTAACATTCTCACCCTGGCTTTCAACATCACAAGCACTACAGGAGCATGGATTGAAGGGGAAGGAAAAAGTACCAAATTATCATCCCAGGAGGGAAATTTTTACCTCCCACAATGTTTTGGAAGTCCTGGTTGGAGGCAGCATGGGCCATCCTGGGGAAAATGTAGCTGCTGTATAACAGGAATGAGGATCACTCCTGCACCCCTCACCAGTTGTTGTGTCCCTTTATCTGTAATATTATTGATATAATAATGTCTTCCCCTGTGCTGCTATGTCACTGTGTATTTGTCATGCTGTGGAAAGAACAGACACAGAATTTTGTCTTTTTGTTTCACTGCAGGAGTTTATTTAGGTAATCAGGAGGATGGCACACACATTATTTGAGTTAGTTTTTATATGACAAATATTTAATACCTGAAAGCTAATCGTGGTCTTCCAGGGTTTGTAGACTTATGAAGATCTGAGGATCTCCCAAAAGTTACTAAGAGGATAAGAAATACAACTTCACAGAAAGAGGATAAGCCCATCAGACTCAGTAAATAGTGGAAAGACAAAAATGGGCAGAGGGTTTTAATAGTTCTCTTGCTAGCTTGTAATGCTGTGGTGTGTTTCACTAGTGATTTTCTTCTTCTGGGCCCCAGTGGAGAGAGGAGCCCACGCTAGAGCAGGTTTGCTGGCAAGTCTTGTGACCCTGTGGTGGACCCTCGCTGGAGCAGCCTGTTCCTGAAGGGAAGGGATCCACACTGGAGCACTTTGTGAAGAACTGCAGGAGTGTCCCTTGGGAGGGACCCCACACTGGAGCAGAGGAGTGTGAGGAGTCCTCCAGAGAAGGAAGGAGAGGCAGAGACAATATGTGTGTGATGAACTGACCTCAATCCCCACTCCTGTGCCCAGGTGCTCTGGCAGGGAGAGGGTAAATCAGTAGTGAAATTGAGCCCAAGGAAGAAGGAAGGGCTGGGGAGAAAGTGTTTTAAGATTTGGTTCTATTTCTGATTATCCTGCTTTGTTTGGTAATAAATTAGACTTATTATCCCAAGTCAGGTCTGTTTTGCCCATTCAAGTAATGGTCAGTTGTGTCTTCCTCCCTTATCTGCACCCACGAGCCTTTTGCCTTGTTCTTCTCTACCTTGTCCATCTGAGGAGGGGAGTGACTGAGCTGCTTTGGTGGGCACCTGGTGTCCAGCCAGGAATAATCTATCACATAAAAAATCTCCAAAGCAGAAGGAAGAAAGTTCAGAATAGTTCTAGGGCTTCTGGAGGCACAAAAAAACCCCAAAAGTGAGAAGATCAGACAAAAGCAAGGGTATGCAATTGGTAGGCTTCAAATATTGCTTAATGCTGCACGTCCCTTTTATACCAACTGCATCCCGAGGAGAATCCAGGTTGAACCGTGATCTATATTAGCTTAGGGTAATCCACCAACACTTTAGCCAGAGATCCTGGAAATTTGTCAGCATGGTCTTCTTTCCTGATAAGTGGTATAAGAACCTCACAGTCAGGCAGCAGGAAACAAGAAAGCAAGTAGAAAACAAGTGACATCCAAGCCTTTAGTGGCAAGAAATCAGGAAAATATGTTGGAAACCTGTTGCTACTATGAGATCATCATACACGTGAGTAGACATTGTCCCATGAGCTCTTGTCTACAGATTAATTTTATCATTTATGTGGCTACAAATAGGAGATAAAAAAATAATTTGCTGGTGACAGCAACTCTGTGTTATAAATGAAGGAATAAATATAAATGAAGGAATAAATGGAGGAATTCTCTATTAAGCAGTGCAGAGAAATGAAAGTCAGACCTGAGCAGTGCAGAGAAATGAAAGTCAGACACCTGAAGGTCTTTTCACAACTCATGCTTAATGATGACTGTGTCACACCCCCAAGTCTGCTTATCTCTGTGCCTTTTGGATCCCAGCCTGCAGAAAGGAGACAGCAACATTTTATTCTCAGAGGCCTCAGGATCTCTGATGGCAGCTTAACAGCTATTAATGCAATTGAAAATGGAGATAAAAGCCTTCTTTTGCTTTTTCTTTATTTAATATTATCCTGAACTACAGAAATGCTCCAAGATGGTTTTGCCTGTTCATTTTTTCCCTATTTAATAAGAAACAACTCTACTAGTACCAGTTACCCTTCACCACATGGACTTCTGTGGGAAACACTGAGATCAATTTCAGTTGCATGGCCTAAGGCTGCAATGTCCCTACACAACTCTCTGCTGTGGTATCAACACAATCCTCCACTTTTTAACTACCTCCTCTCATGGAATGCTTTGTCTGCTTGGGCTGCTGGTTTCTGAGATACAGGAACTGTATCTTGAGGGAGCTGCTTCTGTCTGTCTTAAATTCTGTCATCCATTCCAACAGAGTCCCAGGGGACAATTGTGCTGCTTTTAAGGTCACCAAAGCTTCAAAAGCACAAGCTGAGACCTGTCTGGAGACAGGCACTGAAGCCACCTCCAAATGTAAGCAAGTACCTGATAACCTGTGCCAAAATTCAAGATGGACAGATGGAAGTGCTGGTCATACCTTCCCCTGCCTTGTGTGCTGCTAACTGTGAAGCAGAGTGAAGACCCTTCACTCTGTGAAGCTAGAGAAGAGAGTGATGTCCCACAGCTCCTGTACCCTGATAAAGGATGCAGAGGATGTAGAAAATGCAAACTGAAGCCACTGCCCTGACTGATTCAAACCATCAGCTTGAGCTTTGATGGTCCACATTTTCCTGATGTGTCCACTATCCCACAGTCCTTCCCCTTTGGTCAAGAGAGCGTTTCTTTTGAAGGTCATCTAGTGCCCTACTGGGTTTTCTTGACCATTGTTTTGCTTTTTTCTCTATACAGAAATCCATCAGTTCTAATAGCAGGTCACTCACCTGGCAGATCCCAGACAGATGATGTTGGAGAGCTGAATAATAACACTTTCAATGCATAATAGGTGCAATAGGTGTAGGGCTCTGATTTGCTATATAGATACTGTACAGTGTTTATGGACACATCATCAGAACAAATGGAAATGCATGTGCAGGCTGCTGCTTTCTGACTTTTGAAATTTGGCATGGTGTGCTGATCATTGAGATACTTATAATTCTAAGGAAACTAAAATATCCCTCTCCAGTTTATGTTTTCTCCAGTTTATGTTTTTAGTCAGAAGACAGAACAGCCACTGAACCTCGCTTGCTTGGGGCTTTTCTTAATAATTGCCTGTGTTCAGCAGGATAGTTTAGATGACATGCTGAAGTCCATTCTATATTTATAGCCCATAATCATTAGTTATTAGCCAGGAGAACTGATAAAATAGTAACGAGCGAAGTTGTAGAATGACCCAAAACCTGATAAGTTTCTCAAAACAACCATTAGTCATAAGTAGGATCTAGAACACATGCAAGCTGAACTCATGCAAGATGTTATTTAGTACAGGCGCAATAAAGTTCATCACAGTTACAGAGTTGCACTTTCATAATAAAGAACTGTGTTTTTAAAAAAGGCAGCTCAGAGTTCCATGAGGGCAACTAGATGAGCACTGACTCTTTTTATAATAAATCACTGAGGACACCAAGCCCCATTCCCAACTGTGGAAAGGAAATGCTAATCAGGAAAAGGTCTAAAGTATTTACTCTGCCTGAGGAACTCAGTGCTAGGATACTGAGCTCAGTGCTGAGGTTTGCATTTGAAGAACAATGACTTCCACCCAGTGCAAAGATTGGGGGATTTTTCTCGTTCCTTTTCTTTAGTTTCCAAGAAACAAAGGTTCCAGAACAGTGTAGGGAGAGGCTGAAGACAGCACTAGGAGGAAAGACTAAAGTCTTTAATAGAGAAAAAAGATAAAGAGATAAAGTCTTGATAGAGAAACTTAATAAAAATCACAGTGAAAAGATAAATTGATTACAGAATATAAATGCTTCCATAAGGAAAAGATGACCTCTATAAGGATTGTTTAATGTAACAGAAAAGGACAGAATTCAGTCTTTTTTAAAGCTAGGCAAATTGAGACTCAAAATAAAACATATTTTAATGGATAATTAAGCACTGAAAAACTTTCTTTACAACCTGATTAAATAGCCATATCCCTTTAAATGCATCATGTGTGACAGTCTGCCCCTCTGAAAAGATATTTTTTAACTCAGTCATGGACATTAAAGAATTGCTGAGTGATCCAGGAAGTCAAATCACAAGGCAATAATTATGGGTGAAGACAGTGGTACCTAACTCTTCCAAGTACTTGTCCAAGCTCCTTGTGTGCTATTATACCCTCTAAAATTCTTGCACAGGCCTAATCTTTCAGTGTTCTCTACATAACCTTTCCAGTGGGCGAAGTGTCACTGACCTCTATGCACAAAATATTTTATTAAATCACAACATCAGAAGGATATTACTACTGATATTATACTAAGACAAAGTTGTCTTCAGTAAATCCACCTCCATATGTATTTGGACTATTTTTGACCTAAAGAGTATTAAAATACATCTCTTCCTGGAGATATCTTCCAGATCCTTAGACTCCAGTATAAATTCACTATGACTAGCAACTTTTTCTGCATCTTCTACTTGCTGAAGCAAGGCAAACAAAACAAACAAACAAAACTAACAAACAAAAAACAAAAGAAAATGATGTATTTTCCTCAGAAATGTAATTATGTATTCTGTGTTTTGACCTCCTTGACAAGAGAATATTTAGAATTTCACTGATAATCCTCTTGGTTGCTAAGTGACAGTAGAACAGAGGATGAGAAAAATTCAGTTTGCAGGAGAGCACCCACAGAACACTGGAACACTGTTCTCAAGATAACACTTGTATTATTACAGTACAACACATGCCTTGGAAAATGATAAGATAAAGAACATACAGGAAAGGGACTCCTCCAGAAAGGCTGATGATTTGCAAATTTGAACTGAAGCAGTCATTGCTCAAAAAAATAAATGGGTTTCAGAGTGAAATCCATGCTGTCTTAGACAATTCTAGATCACACAGCAGCCACTTGCAGGGCTCTGGTTCAGTGTTTCCTTGAGCTTGCTGCCATAACCCAGCCCTGTAAGGAAATGTGGGGTATCAGTGACTAAGTTTATTCCCCAGAAGATTTGATCCCAGTGAAGATGCAATCAAGGTATTTTATAAGTGGCAGGCTGACATTTCATGATCTCTGGTCCCTGTTCCTTTGGGAAACTTTAGCTTGTCAGATGTCTGCTGGAAACCCAACACAGCAGAGAGAAGGCAGTCTAGGAGGTTCCTGGAGTGTGTGGAAGAGATCTTATGAGAGTTTATGACCTTCAGAAGAAGAGGCTTGCAAGTCAGAAAGAATTTAAAGATGCTAGGTCATGCAGAGAGAAAATCAGAAAGGTGAAAGCTCAGCTAGAACTCAGTCTAAGCACTGTTGTGAAAGATAAAGTGTTTTATAAATGCATCATCAACAAAAGGAGAGCTAAGGAATATCTCCATACTTTATTGTCACTGAGGAGGAGGAAAAGGCTGAAAGCATTTAATGCCTTCTTTGCCTCAGTCTTCAAGAGTGGGACTGATATCCTCAGAACAAGCAGCCCCCTGAGCTGGTAACAGAGATGGGGAGAAGGCTAGACCCCCTGTAATCCAGGAGGAAGTAGTTAGTGACCTGCTGAGCCGTTTAGACACTCACAAGTCTATGGGGCTGGCTGGGATCACCCAAGGGTGCTGAGGGAGATGGTGGAAGAGTTGACCAAGCCACTCTCCATCATTTACCAGCAGTCCTGGCTCACTGGGGAAGTTCCAATTGTCTGGAGGTCAGCAAATGTGCCACTCATCTGTAAGAATGGCTGGAAGGAGGATCTGGGGAGCTGCAGTCCTGTCAGCAGGGCTCGGTGTCCAGGAGGCTTACGAAGCAGATCACCTGGAGTGCTGTCATACAGGATAACCAGGAAATCAGGCCCAAAATACATCTGTTTAAAAAAAGCAAGTCCTTCTTGATGTCCTTCTATGATCAGGGGACCCATCATGTTGATCATGAGGGAAAAGCTGTGGATCTAATCTACCTGGACTCCAGTGAATCCTTTTATACTGTGTCCCATGGCATTGTCCTGGAGAAGCTGCCAGCCCGTGGCTTCAACTGCTGCACTCTTGGCTTAAAACTGGCTGGATGGCCAGGCCCAGAGAAGGATGGTGAATGGAGTTACATCCAGCTGGCAAATAGCAACCAGTCGTGCTCCCCAGGGCTCAGTAGTGGAGTAAGTTCTGTTTAATATCTTGTCTGATGATCTGGATCAAGGGTATCCTCAGTCAGCTGGCAGATGACACCAAGTTGGGTGGAGGGTAGGAAGGCTCTGCAGTGGGAGCTTGACGGGCTGGATCAATGATTTGAGGTCACTTGTATGATATTCAAGAAGGTTAAGTGCCCTTGGGTCACAACAAGCCCTGCAATGCTCCAGGCTGGGGATAGAGTGGAAGGAAAACTGCTCAGCAGAAAAGGAGCTGGATGTGCAGGCAGCAGCTGAACACAAGCCAGCGTGTGCCCATGTCAATGGCAGGTCAGTGGCACCCTGGTCTGTGTATCAAGGATAATGTGCCCAGAAGGATTAGGGAAAGGATTGTTCCTTTGTCCCTTTGATTTGATGTGGCACATGGGCCATGGTCTAGTTGGTATGGTGGTGTTTGGTCAAATGTCACACTTGACCATCTTAAAGGTCTTTTCCAACCTTAATGACCCTAAGATCAGTGTCTTTATAGCTCTAAGGAGAGCTCTGTTTCCATGTGGCTGCCTCAGAAAGGGGTAAGGACTTCCTCCTACACTCATCCTTTGGGAATGACTGGAGACTCTGCATGCACTGTTGAGGATATATCTAAATCTTTTTTTGCTGGCCCCCGGTATCCCAAGAATACCTAAACTTCTCTGGGGCTTGTACAGCCCTGCATTCAATCAGCAGCCTTGTTGTGGATTTGAATCATATGAAAGTGCAATGACGCAGCAGAGCAATATCTTACCACACAATCTATTTTTTCGGAGCAGGAAAGAGGTGTGCATGTATCTCTGAAAAATAACAGGAAACCCATGCCAAAATTTCATGTGGTGAGTCATCTCTATAAATATATGTAAGGGGAAGATGTTTTGAAATTTGGTTTCGTTTCTCATTATCCTGGTCTGATTTGATTGGTAATAAATTAAACTAATTCCCCCAAATCAAGTCTGTTTGTCCATGATAGAACTGGTGAGCCTTTTGTTCTCTTTTCTCTCCCCTGACCAGATTGAGGAGGGGAGTGACAAAGCAGCTTTGGTGGGCACCTGGTGTCCACCCACCACAATCACAAATATTAATTGTGCTTTATTTTTCCTTTTAAATATTCTAAAAGAAAATTTGGATTGTTAAACTAAAAAAGATGGGGGTTTATATAAACAAATGACATATCCATTAATCTTAACCATGCAGATTAAGACTACCAGTTCTTGAAAGTATATTATAGGAGTATGGTCTTTATGTTCAACAATCTGGCAGAATAAGAATAATTTAGAACCCCAAAGAGCAATTTTTGTTTAGTTTATTATTTTTGTTTTGGTTTTTTTGTTTGTTTGTTAGCTATTCTTGAATCTTCCAGTGAGGTGGAATGACTATATCCCACCTGTTTCATTTTACACTTCTATCCTTGTAGCACTTCAGTATTTTCTGTGTTACTTTACCCACTTATAGGACTGACCAGCTGGCCACAGATCCAATTTAGGCAGCTGCTAGATGCTCTACTGAGGCAGTACCTGTGCCAGAGAGGGTTATTAAACTGATTTGCAACCTTCACATGAAGTTGTGAATATCTACTTGTAAAATAAACATTCTCTTGCTGTTTCAGTCAGTGGATAAACACAATACTTCTCACATCTCAAATGGTTCACAGCATGTTTTTTCTGATTAATTGACAAATAGAGCTTCAGAAGACTAACTTGGTTCAATGTATTTATTGAGTGAAACTGTAAAAGACCATACCTTATGAACAAGATAAAGATTTTAAAACATGTGTTATGAAGTCCTTTGCTCTTGTTCCAGCTATAAACAGCAAGTTGAAATGAAAACAATTTTTAAAATTGCAGGGTTATATTTTCAGTCACTGTTTATTAGTTAATTGCATGTTTTCTGTATCCTGACATAATCTCTATTTGACCATCTAATAAGCAGCTGTACCATTTTACTAAAATATTAGTCATAAAAACCACCTAAAGGCCTCCCTGTTTTTTAGCAGCCATCTGGTTGTTAGAGAACACCTGGCTCAGAGAGAAAGCAGAAAATATGCAAAACTTCAGAATAACTCACACTTGAGGAGGGGAAAAAAAAGAGTTCTAGGTTAGCAATCTAACAACCCACCCAAAACTGCTGGGTGAAATATGAAAAAGTGAAGAATTTATCCAGGCCTAATGCTGCAGAAGATCTTGGAAATTCATGAAACAGCTTATTATGAACACATAAAACCTTTTGCCAATGAATAACCAAAATAATGGATGATAACAGCAGTAGTTGAGACAAGGTTTCATATTTTGAAAGAAACTCTGGAATTTTTACAATAAACTGTGATTTAACATATCAAACTGTTCATGACAAATTTAGTAGAAGATAAATCCCAGCAGAGGAACAGAGCCAACAATTATTTTAAAACCATAGGCTGGTTTTATAAGCAGACCTTCATGCTACCTGCTAATATCCATTTTGTTGCTAATTTTTAGCAGTTTCTAGGTTTGGTTTGCAGCAAGGAATAAAGAACAACCTTAAATAAATAAAGGTGTACCTTTCACCTTCAAATCAGCCACCACACAGCAGGCACTGCCCTGCACATGTCTGTAGGACATTTATAAATTGGTGAATGTTTTTGTGTTCCTCCTCTCTCTTCCCTATAGATGTGCAAGTGAACATTTGTGTTTGTATATACAGGCTTTTTATTTATGGTATAGCTGCAGATTTTGCTATGACACCTCAAGTATTCAATATTCTCCAGAAAAATCTAAAAGTCACTTTATATCCTTAAACAGAGCTTTTTAACACATATAATTCACAAGTTTTCTCATCTCTAAAACACTATTTTGGCAGTTATGAGGATTATTGAGTTGATGTTATGAAAGTATCTGGAAAGCAAAAATGCCTCATTAGATCTTAAGTATTGGTTGTATTATTATTTATGTGTTAAAGGTTTTGGTTGACCTTAAATAGCACTGGCTGTTGTGCATTTTCAGTCATGCTATGTAACATTTCATGGAAACATTTTACCCAAACAGAGATAAAATTTTTGGTGAGAGGGGGGAAATTTTCATTTTATTTCTTTTTCTTATGTTAAAATAAACCTGCAGCTGGTTCTCCAGGGGCTGACAGTGTCCTGACTCAGCCCCCCCAGGCAGGGTCTGTCATCCCTGTGGGACCAGGCAGGACAAAGGGGTTCCTCACCCGGAATCTCCTGGACTGTTCAACTTGCCCTTTAATTTCTGACTATAGGAGATAGGATTGAGAACCTGAGGAGATGTTTAGCTGGATACTGCAGGCTGAACACAATTCACATGAGCTGAAGGACAGTGTCCCCCTATAAGGAGAAGGTGATGATCTGGAAAGCACATCTGGGATCCAAGACCAAATGTTCCCTCCATGGATTTGAGGGATGAGAAGGCAAAACCTTTGAGAACTTCTCATTTCTCTGCCCTCATTTTCTCTATCTGTCATTTTATGCTCTCCACATACAGGTTTTGAGAGATAAAATGAATGTCTATGAATTATTTTGAGCATCTCAGACGAGTGATTTGAAGCAGAACCTGGATTGTGACTGGGTAAGCCACAGTATGGTCATGGCAACAAAAAGGATCATCTTGACAGATGGTGAAGTTGATATTTTTGTCTCTTTGGTTCTCTTTTCACATTCGTTTTAGAGTAAACTGGGTGATTTTTCCTGGACTGATGAGCTGTCTGCCTGGACACTTGTGTGTAAGCCTAGATGAAACATATGCAGAGCTTTATATAGATCCAGCTTTCCTTCTTTTTAAGTAAGTGGGAACCTCTTGCTGCCTGTATTAAAAGAAGAAATGAGGCCTTTGTTCAACTGTTTTGTCTCCAAACTACTTACATTTCACTCCTGAAGATAAATCCAGTACCCTTGCCAGACAGCTCTTTAGAAGACTGTGGTAATTAGAAATCCAGGAAAAACAGATTTGTTGCTCTATTTCTACAGCTAGGCCAGACACTGGCAATGAAAAAAGAAGCTGGCTCAGAACAAGGTGGAAATTCTAAACTTTCAGACTTATCAGTTCTGAAAGTTCCTCATGAAAATCTGCCTTTTCAGACTTAGCAATAGCCAGATGGAAAATTTCTATATGTTTAAGGACTTAGAGGTTTGCTTTATCATACTCAGAGTAATTTCTTTTTTTTTTTTTCGAATGTTTGAGGGGTTTTGTCTTGCTGTGATAATAGCTAACTGAAGCTTCTCTGTGACCCTCCAAGTAGATGAGGGAAAGGCTGTGAATGCTGTCTATCTGCGACTTTGACACTGTTTTCCACAGTATTCCCCTGGAGAAACTGGCTTCCCATGACTTGGACAGGTTCACTGTTCACTGTGGTCATCCTCAGAGAGTGATGGTGAGTGGGGTTAAATCCAACTGATGGTCAGCCACAGTGGTGTTCTCCAGGGCTCAGTACTGCAGATAATTCTATTTAATATCTTTATCAATGATCTGGATGAGAGGATCAAGGGCACTCTTAGACAGTTTGCAGATCATGCCAAGCTGAGTGGGAGTGCTGATCTGCTGGAGGGATCTGGACAGGCTGGATCAATGGGCTGGATCAATTTTATGAGGGTCAACAAGACCAAGTGCCAGGTCCTGTCCTTGGGTTGCAACAACCCTGTGGAGTGCTCCAGGCTGGGGGCAAGAGGCTGGAAAGCTGCCCAGAAGAAAATGACCCGGAGGTGCTGGTCAAAAGCAGCTGAACATGAGCCAGTGTGTGCCCAGGTGGCCAAAAAGGCCAAGGGCACCTGGCCTGGATCAGCAATAGTGTGGCCAGCGGGGCCAGGGCAGTGATTGTGTCTCTGTACTCAGCACTGGGGAGGTCACAACTCAAATCCTGTGTCCGGTTTTGGGCCCCTCACAGCAGGAAAGGCATTGAGGGGCTGCAGAGTGTCCAGAGAAGGACAACGGAGCTGGGGAAGGGTCTGGAGCACAAATCTGGTGAGAAGCAGCTGAGGGAGCTGGGGCTGTTCAGCCTGGAGAAAAGGAGAATCCGGGGAGACCTTATCACTCTGTACAACTCCTGACAGGAGGCTGTAGCCAGGTGGGGGTCAGTCTCTTCTTCCAGGTAACAAGAGACAGGAAAAGAGGAAATGGCCTCAGTTTGCACCAGGGGAGGTTCAGGTTGGATATTAGGACAAATTTCTTCTCCTAAGGATTGTCAAGCACTGGAGCAGGCTGCCCAGGGAAGTGGTTCACTCACCATCCATGGATATATTTAAAAGATTTCTAGGTGTGGTGCTTAAGGACATGGTTTAGAGGCAGACTTAGCAGTGCTGGGTTAACAATTGGATTTGATGGTCTTGGAGGTCTTTGCCAATTTATTCCATGATCCTATGATAATCACAAAATAAAATCAATACTACACAAGACCAGAACTCACACCATCAAGTGCAAATTTTGTTTCTAAACGTACCCATTTCATATCAAGCAAAACGAGGAAGATTTAAAATAACTCCAATAGATAAATATAAAAATTAGCAGGATATGTTTGTATGTACAGACATATGTTTTCAGAACTCTGCCTGATTCTGGTTTCTGTTCCTCATCTGTCATACTCATTCTAGTTTCATCAGATGGGAGAGAAAAAGTCTGAAATGTCAGTTGTTCAGAAAGTCCAGAAACAATATCCTGACAGCTCTCAGCATTTCACTTAATGAGAGACAGCTGTTGGATTTGAAGAGCTAAACAAACTCTTTTGATTTGAACTGTTTAAGACAGAGGCACCTTCACTAGGAGCATGAATCAGACAGATGTACTCCTTAACAGTGTCTGCCAGTCACTTACTACAGATCTCAGATCAAAAAGTAAGTCTGGTCTAATCCAGAGACAGTACATCAGATATCTGCTGAATTAAGAAATACGTCACATGTTCTGCTTTCCCTCTCACCATTTACCTGCAGATATGAACTTGGATATGAACCACAAGTTGTTTATTTTTATCCATTAAACCTGACTTTTCTGTAAAGCAAAATTGCACTTATAAAAATATTACTTGAGAAAAAAGTCACCTGGGCTACTTATGCGTGTGTATCAACATTCAGCATCCCAATTTTTAAGGGCTAAACTGAACATGTGATTAAAAGCAGGAAAAAAACTGTATATAGGAAACCAACCTCGTAACAGTGTCACATTGTTTCCACTCTGTGGTCTAGTAGAAAATCAGGTTTCCAGCTGAGAACTGCAGACCATTCCAGACAGCAGCTGTGAGCCTGTCCTTGCTCCACAAAACCATTCACCATGGGATGAAAGCAAGAGCTGCACTGCCTGGTGGAAGGAGGACTAAATGGCTCTGCTGCAAGGTCCACAACTCCAGAATTCCAGTGTCTTGGGATTTTGGATGTCAGAGGAAGACTTATTCATTCTTATTTCAACTAGCACTTCCTTCCTTTTTTATTTCTGTCTTGACCCCCTTCTTATTCCTTAGGGACAAATGCAACACAAGTCTCTCCACTCTGCAAACCACTGTGGAGGATGGTGAAGTTCACTGGTGTTTCAGTCTTCTCGGGGAAGAGCAGGATGGAAAGAGAATCCTGCTTAGCATAGGAATGAAACGTTTTCCTGTTTTTCCTAGCCAGGGCCGCCTGTGAGAGCAGGGCTGTGTTTCCAGACCCGTCTGTCTGCAGGCAGGTCCTGCCATCACTAGGGCTCGCAAGAGAGCTGCAGGAGCCAGCCCTGCCGCGCTGCAGGAGCTGCTGCTGCTCTGCTGAGCCCGGGCTGCAAGGGCTGCAAGGCTGCTGCCTGTGCCTGCCTGCTGCCAGGAACCGACCGAGATCTTGGGAGGGCAATCTGCACAGCAGGAAGACTTACAGCCCCTGCCACTAAATACAGGTGGGTGCCCTGCCGCCCAGAAGAGCCAGGCTCTGCAGGTGCTGCCAGATGTGTCTCTGCAAGTGGATCCTTCAGACCCTGCTCTGGTCTCTGCTCCTTGCTGCCCTCCATCTGGTTGTGCTGCCCCTGTTCCTGGGCTGTTTATGAGCTCTCAGCAGGCAAACACTGCTGTGACATCTTTTTGCTAAGTCTCATTCCCATGCAAGCCCTCACAGAGTGAGAAAAGTCGTTTTAAAAAAAAAAAAAAACCACCATGCTGTTACACCCAAACAAACACCTCTGAACAGTGAAATGCCCTGTCATTATTTCATAATTAATCATATGGCTTCTCCTGGCACGGTGGATGACACCACCTCTGGCATCAACTCAGTGTGGGCTGTGCCTTGACACCAGCACCAGCATTTCCCTGTCATCTCCCTCCCTTTCCAGCACCCTTGGAAAGCACTGCTGGGAAGGGGAACATGACCAGCTGCATTTCTGAAGCACATTCAAAGCCATTTCTGTATGCTGTGTCTCCACAGAGCTGGGACAACTTGACATAATTACTGTGCCACATAAACCCTTTCCTAAACAACACAGCTGCTGTCAGAAAGTTCCTTGATAGGCACTCTCTGACAGATTTTAAAAATAATTGGTTCATATTTTCACAGGTGCTGAGCTTGTAATCCCAGTCATTTCATTACAGGGCAGGGTACAATGAATTAAGAAAGTGCCAAGGCATCACTGAGGTAAAGCAGATCCCCTGCTTCTGAACTTGAAGAAAAAAAAACAGACAAGTTCTCCTATTCCTGCTTAATTAACATCTTATTTGCATTTGGTTATGCTGCTGCTCAGCTGCATTCAAAAAATGTGCAGCTCTGAGATATGGGAGACCCTGAAAACAGCATTTGGACAAAGATTCCACCTTGCTCATTGTGTGCCCACAGGCTGTGCTAAGCCAAATAACTGTTCAGACTGAGACCCACGTGCTGGGAAGATTTGTGGTTTAATGGCCATAGTAGTGGCTTCATAAGGGAAAATACATTATTTAATACATGATTTATCCCCCTGTACTGAATCCTAAAGTGCCTTCCCTTGTGCAAGGTGTCTGAGCAATGTTTGATGAAAGAGTAACCTAACAGAGTCTTATCCCTGTTTTGAGACTTGGTCCCCTTGTGACTGTCATTCAGATAAGAACATTGTCCCTAGGAAACACAGATTTTTGTCATTCCTTAAAATTGTTCATCACATCTGATTTAGTTGAAATTGCCCTTTGGGGGCACACAGATGATTCACCAGTACAAAGTCAGCTGGACTTCAGCACTGCCTTAAAGAAAGGAGCAAAGCAACATCCCTTCAGGCCTGTAGGAAGCAAATCTCTTGCTGATGTCAAAGCCTTTACTCCAAGGTTTTGCTGCACCAGGATCTTCTTGGGCTCCATTTTAGTTGTCTTATACTGGTGCTCTCAGTGATTACAGGAATTTGTTAAGAGCATTTTGGGGTTTCTGAACCTATTGGTGATGTTTAAAATGCCTCGACCTCATTTTCTAGAGGAGGCAAAGAGCACAGGAAGAGGCTAGGAAAGGTGTATCTGACAGCTTCTAAAAAAAAAAAAAAACAAAAAAAGGAGTGGTCTGGAATTGATGTGGAGAGGAAGAAATCTTCCAGCAGTATCTAGGGATCCCTGCAGCTGTGTGCTGAAATGTGAAGAACAGGAGAACAGGAAGATGGATTGATGGGGAATAAGGGTCTTCCAAGGACTGACATCTTGATTTCTGAGGTACCTGTCCAAGCCACTCAAAACCCAAGAAATTTCCAGGTAATTTGTGCATTTAGTAAGCCAACTGACCCAGATAAGAAATTTAGGGGCTTCATCAACTTTCCATTTGTAGGCTACTGGTAGGAGCAGCTAAGTTCCTCATAGAAATAAGAATATAAAACTGTAACAGTTCCACCCTAAATATATCATTTTATGAAACAGAAGAAAGGTACATTGAAGTGGTTTTGAAGTGACTCTCATCACAGGCTGTTCATACCAGTGAGTCTAAAGGAGGGCCACAAAGACTATCAGAGGGCTGGGGCACCTTTCCTGTGAGGACAGGCTGATAAAGTTGGGGCTCTGCAGTTTGAAGAAGAGAAATCCCTGGGGAGCTCTTATTGTGTCCTTTGAGCATTAAGAGCAGCCTACAGGAAAGCTGGGGAGGAATTTTTTATAAGGGTGTATCATGCAATGATAAGGGGGGATTGTTTTAAACTGAAGGACCGTAGGTTTAGGTTTGGATATTTAGGTTTTTTTACAAGAGGGTTGTTAAAAATTAGGGTTTTCTGTCAGGTTGCCAGAGAGGTGTTGGGTGCCCATCCCTGGAAACATTCAATATCAGGCTGGACAAGGCTCTGAGCAATTTGACTAACTTTAAAATGTCCCTGCTCATGGGAGAGGATTGGACTAGATGACCTTTAAAGGTCCCTTCCAACCCAAACCATTCTACAATTCTATGATACTATGACTGTTCCAGTAAGAGGCAGAGTAAAGAAAGGGGTCAAGGGAAAAAATCTGGGAACATAAAAAATTGAAGGATCATGATGATGAGTCCAAGAGTTGATCCTGGAGCAAAATCAGGAGCTTTCATGTTAAGAACTGGGGTGAATCTTGGACAGAAAGTAAGGATTTTTTTGCTCATTTCATTTCTCCTGCTTTCAGGAAAATGGAATTTTCTATATTCAGAGAATCATAGACTTATTTGGGTCGGAAGGGACTTAAAAGTCTTCTAGTTCAAACGCCCCTTCCATGAGCAGGGACATCTCCAGTTGTTCAGAGTCCCATCCACACCGGTCTTGAACACTTCCTGGAATGGGGCATGTACAACCTCTTTAAAAAAGAAAAGTCAAAAATCTCTGTCTATTATCTCTCTCTCTCCTCTTTAAAGAGACAAAAAGTAGTTTGAATTCTTCAGTCCATATGGACTATGGAAGGCTGCTGTTACTTTTCTGGTTTGCAACAATTCTTTGAGCTATTAATTAAAATGATATCAAGCACTTGGAACCTCATATTAATGGCACAATATCTGTGCATTTTATCACTTGATTTATTGCAATCCTGGACACTAGACGGTAATGTTTCTCTGCACATTTTTGTCTTTCTACATTTCTGAGGCACTGCTCAGTTTTCTCTCCCAGTTTTAAACCATGATGAAGGTTAACTTGCCATCTTTTTATGTTACATCCCTGTTCAGCACCATCCTCATTCATTCGCTGTCAACACCAGGTTCCAGCAGAGTTTCAGAAACCACTGATGCCAATGTCTCACAGTCCTCTATCAGAAGCAATTAGTCACTTTGCTGAAATTTATCAGTGTCCTCCTTCTAAATATATATGAACTGTTTTTCCCTTCAACAAACTTCCTGTGGGGCAAGCTGGTGTTCAGTCTGTAAAAGAGACAGCTCCAGGGAGACCTTACTGTGCCCTTGCAGTATCTGAAGATTCTACAAGAAAGCTGGGGTTGTACAGTGACAAGATAGTCATGACAAAGTAACCCCCATAAAGCAAAGCAGGCCTGAATCCATATTGCAGAATGTGGTGCTTTTTTTGAGTGATGTACGATCGCTGAACTTTGCTTATGCAAACAGTTGAGGGCAGGTGCAGCTACTCGTGGGGACAGTCAAGGTTCAGCACATTGATTAAGGATCCGTCAACCCTAGAGAACTGGGGACTTGCCCTCCTAAGCAGAAGCCGGGTCAGAGCATGAAGACAAAGATTCTTGCAATCTAAATAAAAAAAAGTGAGAGTCAGCTCCCATGTCTTCATCCATTATGTTCCCTGCAATTTTAAGGAAAGGGGGACCATGCATCACACTGAAAACTTTCTTCCATGATTCCTGCCCAGACATGCTCTTCTCCACTGACTCCAGACAGAGCCTCACTTTTCAAACTCTCCAAAGGCCATCAACAGAATCCTACAGTTTCCATCTTCCCAGCCTGGTTAGCAAATGCAAATGTCTCACCATGCAGAACTCCAAAGGAATTCCTTTAACAGGGTTGAAAGTCTCAAACACAAACCTTGCTGCCCACCAATGCAGTAAAAGAGTACATGAGGACCACCAGGAGACTACATGGGATTGCACCATCTTCCTCCTGATTCTGCTGAGGCACTTTGTTCATGTTGGACACATTCAGAGAAACATTTCCCCTTAACACATTGGTCAGGCTGCCCATGACTTGACACATCATTCAAAATTATTAAATGGGGACCCTCCCCATCGCTCACTGCACACAAAACAAAACAAAAAACAAAGCATTTTCTGGGCAAATACAGAAACCAAAACCTTCCTGTCTTCTTCATCTCTCCCTTCATATGTTTTATGATAATTTTCAAGAGTTTTTTCTGCATACATAAATCTATCTTTGTTAGAAAGTAGAACTGACAATATGGAAAGCAACTCTTCTCCCAGCAGATATAATAATACATGAAAATGTCATTACAAACTAGTTTCATATATAGCATCTAGATCTAGGAATTATAAAAGTATCTCAATTCACCAGCTGCTATGAATCAATGCAAAGATGTAGTTGACAAGAACTACAGTTATAAGCTGACGTTGGAGTTCGTTTGAGGACAAACCTGCTTTCCCAATTTATGCAAGGAAAAGAATGACAAGGGGAGAGAAAGGGGGGCAAAGCACAGTACAAAGCCATAATGACCAAAAGTCACTGTTCTTTTCAAGTGATCTTTTTGGAAGATAAACACAAGATCAAAGATTTCCTAAATTGCAACATCCTGGGTAATTTTTTCTCTCCTTATATCTCCTCTCGTGTAGTTGAAGGGCAAGTTACCATCCCAAAGTTTGGATTAGCACCTGTAAATTGTGAGCATTCTGCAAGCAATGAGAGAGGCAATTCTTGGCAGCCCTGACCCTGGATCTGCTGTGATCTGAGCCTGATTTGTCATCTCCTGCAGCGACCTTACTGCCTCCCTGGAGCAGTCCAGTGATCTGCCTGGATATTATTAGAACATCTATGGTGACAGTCATTCTGTTTTCCTAAGGACTGGAAAAAAAAAAAGCAAAGCAAAGAAAAGACAGACTTCACAGTTAGAACAGGCTGAGGCCAGCTGAGGGTCCTCAGAAAGAAATGCTTTTTTCCTTGCCCTGTGATGAAAAGCAACCATGAATTTTCCTATTTCTTCCTCTTGTTGCTAGCAAGGATCATTTCAACCCTCAGCTGCAGTCTCTGCTTTTGTCAAAACTTAATCTGAAGAGATGCTATGGAATCAGGGACTGATAACCTGAAGGGACCTGGGATAAGTGGGATGGAATCTGTACGGCCACATTAAGACTCATACCAGCAGCCTCTGGCCACAGTGCAGCTGCCACTCCCAAAAAGGAGCAGGATGCCCTTCAACATCCCTCTGTCCTCAGTAAGTAAAGTCATCCCTAGCAAGAAGCAGAAATAATGCACCAGCCAAAGAAGTTCGTACGTGCTTGTTCTTCCAGTTCCCATTAAAGAAAAAGGAGGCATTTATCAAAATTGGAAACTGAAAGTTTAAACAGTAAGGTTTTCATAGACCACATGCAATTAAGCTGTTTTCCCTGCAATGCAGCAAGTTCTTAAGGTGAAGTGCACAAACAATTGCTGGCCAAAGTCTTGATGTCCTAGTTGCCCTGAACTGACTAAAGAAATTGGAAGAGCCAATTCTGTTAAAGTATTTTAAAATATTTGTCTATCAGAGAGCAGGGTGACAGCTGATGGAGGACAGGGATTATCAGGTGACTGCTTGGAACCTAAACACTCCTCTGAAATATCCAAAATGGCCCTTTTAAGATATAGCTAGGATTTTATGTAGTCTGTTTATGAAAGACTGACTAAAAGGACTGAACCACATTTGCCAGCTTCTCATACCATTTGTCAGACTATTGTGGCAGCCTCATGGGATGTAACATGAACTGACACAGTGGCTGGATGACATAGCTTCAGCCTTGAATATTGTGCAGGCCTGTGGCTTGCTGCAGAACCACTTTCCTTATGGGATATATGTCAGATAACATAGCAGTGGCAGGGTTTAAACAAAAATTGGTTGGGCTTGGTCCCTGCACTCTGTTGACAGGAGTTATCCCTTTGCTTTACCAGGACACACATTCAGAAATAAGAGTTCCTTTTCATCTCCAAGTGCCATCAAGAAATTGTACCCTATATTCTTGCCACACCACTGAAAAGAATGGGAAAAATTAAGTGGAAAAGGGTGTACCAAGGCAGGCTCCTGGAAACTTTTTCCCTGGCAGTCAGTCCCCGTCACAGAGTCAGGCTTCCTCTGATTCAGTCCTGCCTGCCCCAGGCATTTACATCCACTGTTGCTCCCTTCAGCAAATGCTTGTTTAGCCTGGAGCCCAAAACTTGCTGGCTTTGCACGAGGACGACACAACCTTGTCCTTTTCACACTCCATCCCTGTGCCATGGGCTTACAGGGAGTAGCCTTAAGCCAGTCACTCAGTATTTCCCCCAGTTTCTTTTCTAGAGGTGTGGGTGCCAGAAGGGTGTTATCAATCTATTGCCAATTAATGGTAGCTTTAAACAGTCAGGGTCATAATGCTTTCCATTTCAGAGAGTTCAGCAAGAAAGAACAAGCTATTTCCAGAGCTGAAGGCTCTCGTACTAGCTCCTTGTTTAGCAAGTGCTTCTACGTTTACACCAAAAGTTCTCATTTCTCTGTAGCCTGCACTGCCCACTTGCTGATCTCATTAAAAAAGCCCACTACCTCAGTTTTTCCAGGTGAAATCTTCAGTCCTTTTCCACCAGTGCAGTATGAGCACATGCATTTGGGGTGCAATTGCATGGCACCCACACATTTCCAGAAGACTCTCTTGGACAGGGGTTGTTATTCCAACAGCATTACCTTCACAAATAAACCATACACAGAACATCTTGTGTGCTGTTTCTAGCAGCAGCCAAGAGCTTTATGACTGTCTGTTCTGCCTGAGGGCAGCCCATGGCCATCACATCTTGGCCAAGCTACTCCAGAATATCTCTTAATTAGTTTGCTGAGATTCAGGGACAGGTGAGCTTTAACAAGTCTGCAATGACTCAACACACATGAGCACCAAAAATCTCATTTAACCAGCTGTTCCCAAGTGCAAAGGTGATGCTTCTGCAGAAGTTCCACACTCTTCAGCTACTGTAAATATCTCTATTGAAATTAAATTTCAATAACCCTTTCAGAAGACTTATGGTCTAATGTTGTCTAAGAATCATTACATGACACTGCCCTGCCACTTGAGGTGTTCTAGCACTCCTCAGATCTCCGG